>BSBN01001248.1:1309744-2619488 GCA_027924645.1 Cunninghamia lanceolata | reverse complement strand
ATATCTCATAAAAAATTAGGGGTACATCAAGATCCACAAAGAATATACATTAAATTTCATAAAAATATGTACATAACAAAAATAATACATCATATAAATGTACATGATCAAAAAATACATCAAAATACAACTAGGCCTAGCTAGCATTGTCTTCATGTGACCTTGAGGCTACCCCTAAGCCCCTAGGAGATGGAGGATGTGGTGGTTGTATCCCCACTAATATTGATCTCTTTGATCTAGTCAATCTAGTTCCTCTACTCTATGTGTGCTCTATTAAGGAGGGTTCCCTATAGTCTACTAGCATCTCCTAATCATAGAGGGAGTGATAGTACATCACCTCCCTCCTATCGCTTCCCTGCTCACATCAGCCACTAACTGGCCTAATCCCCCTACACTCATTGCAAACTGCACCTAATTGTTCTCCTATCTGAGCCTTTGTTTGTTAGTCTGTGCCTACTAGAGATGCACATGTAACCCATCTCTCTATGGGTACCCCATCCAACCTATCCTAGATGCTCTCCAACCTCACTTATAATATGTCCCTATTAGCCCTAAGTTTGTCTCACTTTGCCACACTACATAATGATCTAACATTGCTACCCCTAATCTAACCTCTAAATCCTCCTATGCATCTTGGCCTCCCTCTAGCTATGGGACTGTGACATTCAAAACCAGACCCAAGCATGTTGTGAATGGGTGGGGCCCCAAGGTGACACATTGGGGACTAGGAACCCTTATAGAGGTGACCCTCCAAGAACTCCCGATCCTATGGAAACATCTAATGAAGTGGTAGTGGCACTAAGGGGCTATATGTGTCCCTTGAAAGTGAGACTTCATGAGCCTTGGTCAAGGTGATTGCACCCATTGGTGAGGCATCTTCATCAACCAAGTACCGTAATCGCTATCATCAGTTTCTTCTTCTCTTTCTTCCTATTGTTGTTGTGGTTGTTGTGTTGTTTGTTGGACTCTTTGCAAGATTGTATTTGTTGTAATTTCTATGTGTCTCGAAGCATAGATTACCCTAAAATGATCAAGTTTGATGGTAGCATAAAGGAAAAAAATATCAAGACTTCAGACCATAAATGGTACATGTTTTTTATGTATGAGATAGAACACACCCACAAGCACATGAGATCTATGCAAAGTTGGATAAATTATCATGAGAGATGAAATTAGAATGGTATTCTCAAAATTCAAGACGTATATTGAATGGTGTGAAGGAGGATGAAAAAGAATTATTCCTCTGCCACCATAGTGAGAAATTGGCAATTGTATTTAGATTGTTAAATACACCCTTGGAACAACTAGTACAATTGTTAAAAACCTTCGAGTATGTGTTGACTATTCTAACTCCAAGATCTCTTTGAGAAGTCCATGTTCTTGGTTCATACATTCTTCTAAACATTTCCTTTCATTTTATTGGTGAATTTGTCTAAGGATGTTTTCTTGTTCTTGAATTTGTTCTCCAATCGATTGTTCTTGCTCTTGATCTTCTATGTTCTTTGGATTTTGTGTTTTATGGAGATTTTCTATTATCTCCTCTAATTCTTGTTCTACCTAATTCTCCCTCACATTAGGGCACATTAGTTTCTTAGCAGAGAGAATATGTGTGAGAGTTTAAGTTGTTTGATGTGGTTTCTCTATACCTCATGGTAAAAATGAGGGTTTAAATTACCTATGTTTGTTTGAGTTGATTCCCTCATGATGAAAATGAGGGCATAAATTCTTGAATGTGAAAGATATATGTAGTTTATTATGAAGTTTCTAAATGCAATCTAAACTATATGCATGCATGCAATTCTTTTTGTTTTGTTTTTTTCTCTAGTTTTTTAGTGTTGTCTAATTACTACGACAAAGAAATATGTATGCAATCTAAGTGATTTTCCCTAGATGCAATTTAACTATGTTTTTTATCTTTTCAATTTTTGATATCATAGTAATTAAAAAATGTAATTAATCAAAGCATGAAAAAAAGCAATATTTCCCTATACTAAATAACTTTTCTTTTTCAATGTTTCTATGAAATGTAGATCCACTTCCTTAAATGCAAAGTGTTCAATGAAAATTAATCTATGAATTCAAAAACAAGAAGTAATCTTTTCTAGAAATTCAAAAGAGATGAATAAATAATATTTTCTGTAATGAAATAACTTGCACAATGGAAGAAGATAATATGAAATATTCTGCAAATACTTGATAATAACTAAGAATAATAGGCCACTTCGAGGGGGCAACCTCCAAATATCTCCAATGAGAACACACTTCACAATATATGATGAATTAAGACTCATATCCTCCTATATATACCTAATTATGCTTAGGATGAATAGACACAACCCTATATAACACCTAGTCCGACCTATCTAACTAAATAATAATATAATAATGATAACATGACTTAATTAGGAGTTAAGATAGCCACAAGCTAACTATTCATAACCATATGTACCTAATATTAAGGGCGTAGCATGCCCCCCCTCTTCAAAGAAGCATTGTCCTCAATGCTAACCAAGTGTGGATTCTTTTGAATGAACTCCTCATCCTCCCATGTGGCCTCTTCCACTAGTAAATTCTTCCATTGGATGAGATACTCAGTGAAGGTTCTATTCCTTAGCTTCTTTGTGCGTGTTTGAAGAATGTACTCTGGTTCCAAAATTATTCTTCCTTCTTCATCGAGCTCTGGTAGTATTGTTTGAATAGGAATATTTTGCCTAATTACCTTCTTCAAACAAGAAACATGAAAAACTGGATGTATCTTTGTTGTTGGTGGCAACTCTAGCTTGTAGGCAACACTACCAATCTTTTGCATGCTTTGGTATGGCCCATAATATCTTGGAGACAACTTATTATTCTTTTTTTGTTGCTTCAATGAGATTTGTTTATAAGGCTGCAATCTCAAGAAGACCCAATCCCCAACTTCAAAATTTCTTTCACTACGATGTTGGTCTGCCTGTTGTTTCATTCGATTTTGTGCCATAGCTAAATTCTCCTTGAGTCCTGAAAGTACCTGTTGTTGATGAAGCAAGTGGTCCTCTACTGCCTGAACTCTCGGTGACACCTTTAATGATGATGTGATGGAAGGAGGATGATATCCATAAAGTGTCAAAAATGGAGACATTTTTGATGAGCTATGGAAAGAAGTGTTATACCATCATTCTGCAAGTGGTAGCCAATCTACCCATTGAGACTATTTCTCTGAAGTGAAACAACGTAGATATCCTTCCAAACATTTATTAACAACCTCAGTTTGCCCATCTGATTGAGGATGGTATGAAGAACTATGACCCAATTGAGTACCCAAACATGAGAATAAATCTTTCCAAAAGTGACTAGTAAAGATAGGATCACGATCACTAACAATAACCTTAGGTGTACCATGTAGCTTTTGGATATTCTCCAAAAAAACTTTTGCCACTACACTTGCTGTAAAAGGGTGTGATAATGCAATGAAATGTGCATATTTAGTGAGGCGATCAACTACTACCATGATGACATTATGACCTTTAGATTTGGGAAGCCCTGTGATGAAGTCCATGGATACCTCTTCCCAACACTGGCTTGGAATAGATAAGGGCTGCAAGAGACCTAGTGTCTTAATTGTCTCCCCCTTATTTCTTTGACAAACCAAACATTCAGCCACCAACTTTTGAACATCACCTTTTAGCCCTTCCCAAAAAAAATCTTGCTTGACCCAATGATATGTCTTCAAAAATCCTGAATGACCACCAATTGGGGACTCATGTAGGTCTATGAGAATCTTGTGTTTAAGAGTGGAATTCTTGCAGAGATACAAGCGCTCTTTATACCAAAGAATATCCCCCTTCAAACAAAACTTATCTAAACTACTAGGATCACTTTTTATTTGTTGGATGAGATTACTTGTTGCAACATCATTTTGCCACTCTGCTTTGGCTTCTTCCACCCAATTTGCTTGTAATATTGAAAGGGCACATAATAAGGCTTCATCTTTCTCATCCTTCCTAGAAAGTGCATAGGCCACAATATTTTCCTTTCCTTTCTTATATACAATCTCAAAGTCATATCCCAACATCTTAGTGACCCATTTTTGTTGCTCTTCAGACGATAGCCTTTGTTCCAAAAAATATTTTAGGCTATCATGATCTATCTTTACCTTAAAGTGTCGACCCATTAAATAAGGCCTCCATTGTTTAACTGCGTGAAGGATTGCTAGCACTTCCTTCTCATAAATAGGTTTGAGCTGATTCTTACCCTTTAATTGACGACTCTCAAAAGCAATTGGTTGACCTTCTTGCATGAGAACTGCTCCTATCCCATTTCCAGAAGCATCACATTCCACAATGAATTCCTTGGTGAAGTCTGGAGTGGCAAGCACTGGAGTTGTACACATAGCCTCCTTCAATTGCTTAAATGCTACATTAGCAGACTCATTCCAATGAAAAGAATCCTTCTTTAATAGAGTGGTGAGGGGTGCTGCTATACGACCATAATTCTTCACAAATCTTCTATAGTACCCTATCAATCCCAAGAAACCCCTTAGTTTCTTAATGGTTTTTGGAATAGACCATTCCATGATAGCCTTAATTTTGTTAGGGTCCACCTTTACTCCTTCATGTGAAACTATGTGTCCCAAATACTCCACCTCCTTAAGACCAAAAGCACACTTGGATGGATTAGCATAGAGTTGATGATCTTCAAGTAATTGTAATGCTTGATCTACATGCTGCAAATGTTCTTCCCAAGTCTTGCTATAAATCAATATATCATCAAAGAACACTAACACAAACTTTCTCAACAACTTCTTAAAAATAGAATTCATCAAACTTTGGAATGTAGATGGTGCATTGGTAAGGCCGAATGGCATCACCAAAAATTCATAATGACCCTCATGAGTTCGAAACACTGTCTTAAAAATATCTTCCTCCTTAATCCGAATTTGATGATAACCAGATCTAAGATCTAACTTGGTAAAATACATAGCTCCATTCAATTCATCTAGCAAATCATCAATGACTGGAATAGGAAACTTATCTTTAATGGTGTACATGTTGAGCACTCTATAATCTGGACACATGCACCAAGTTTCATCCTTCTTACACACCATCACCACAGGCGAGGAGTAAGCACTTTGGCTATGCCTGATAATTCCTGCCTCTAGCATCTCCTCAATAATTTTTTCTATCTCACTTTTTTGTATGTGTGGGTACCTATAAGGCCTGATGTTTGGTGGTTGGCTCCCTGGAACTAGTTGTATGGCATGGTCATGATCCCTCTTAGGAGGAAGTCATTTAGGCATATCTCCAAGAACCACTGAGTGACGATCAATTATTGCTTGTAAATCTGGATGAGTAGGTGCATTAGATTGAGAGACTTCTAAAGAACATAGTTGGGCCACAAATCCATCCGCTCCTTTCTTAAGCAACTTTTGCATTTGATGAGTGCTTACCATCTGTGGGGATTTTGCCTTCAACCCCCTTAGCTCCACTACCTTTCCTTCTGATTGAAATCTCATGAATAGTTCTTGGAAGTTCATCTCAATTGTTCCCAATGTAGTAAGCCACTGTACTCCCAAAACAATATCTGTTGCACCCATGGATATTGCATACATTGGGGTATCAAGTTGATAATCTCTCATGGATAATTTAATGCTATGACACTTCCCCGAACAACTAACTGAACCCCCGTCTGCAATCAAAACCTAAAACTTTGGGGCTGGATATATAAAACAATTTAGATGAGTTGCCAACTTTTTGTTGATGAAATTATGAGTACTACCTGAGTCAATCAATATTGTTACTTTTTGCTTCTTTAAGAAACCCACTACCTTGAGAGTTTGTGGTGTACTAAAACCTGAGAGTGCATGACAAGAAATGATTGGTTGAGAATCATGTGATTCCTCACTTGACTCCCTATCCCTCTAATATGGGTTCCTCCTCTTCTTCCTCACTTGGACCTTCAATATAGAACAATTTCTTTTCACTACATTTATGTCCTCGACTGTATTTGCTATCACAATTGAAACATAACCCTTTTGCTCTTTTCTCCTCAATTTGCTGTGGAGTCAACCTAGTAGGTTGAGGAAGAGAAGGTGTTGAATATCCTTTCTCTCTTGTCACATTAGCCCCTTGCTTTCTAGGAATCCAATACTTGTCCTCTACCCTGCATGCCAAGATAAAAGACTCATTTACCGAGCTAGGACTAAACATGCGTACCTCATGTTGAATGTGATCCTTGAGACCACCCAAGAATAAATCATTCAAGTTCTCCTCTGAAATTGTATCCACTCTTAAGGATAGATTTTGGAATTTTTGAATATAATCCTTAACTGATCCTGTTTGTTGAAGTTTAGCAAGCTGGCTAAAGAAGTTGTCTATCACACTATTGCTATATTGTGCTTGGAGTTCTTCTGTAAAAATTGACCATGAGATGGTGAGACCCTTTTTCCTTCGATGAGTACATAGCCAATGATACCAAATGAATTGATCTAGTTCTAGATATAGGGAAGCCATCGTGACCTTTTGTCCATATGGGATTTGATGTACTTCAAAAAAAATTTCCATTTGGTTTATCCATGTTAGAGGATCCTTACCATCAAACTTGCGCATATCCACCTTTGGAAAAAAATTCCTAGATCCCATAGGAGTATTAAAATTTGTGTCATTATTAGCCGATTTGAAGGTTTCACCTTGGTTGCTTGAGAACTCCTTTCTTGGTTCATTCATATAGGCGCTTAACATGCTTCGTATATCTGATATATCTCCTCTTAAGTCACACATATCCCTCTTAATTGAGGAAACCTCTTCCTTGACCTTACTTATTTCCTCATTGGGATTACTATCCTCTATTGTTTCCCCATCCTTATCAGAGGATTTCCCCGGTGTGGCAGCATTCTTTTTGCCTCTTGTTGCAGGCCCCGTCATGATGGAAACCAATATTTTTAAAATAAATCACATAAATGAAATGTAAATTCTTTGAAATTTTTACTGTAACTTACTAGGGCCAAGATACCACGTAGCCAGAAAAAATTCTTAAAAATTAGCAAATTTGCTGCCTTGAGAGTGAATTTGTTGGAAACCCTAATTTTGCAATAACTCACTTATTTTTGCTTAAATTTCTCCACAATTTGGACTGTAGGGTCCTCTATTATGTATTCAAAAACCCAATACCAATTATGCTCTAATTCGGCAGGATGTGAGAGATATGTAGATCTCAAATAAATTGTGTAAAAATCGTAATTCTGCAATAATTCGCTCAAATATACTCCAATTCCTTTGAAATCTAGACTGTAGCTTATTTAATATGGTATTCAAAAACCCTTTAAATTTTTTTAAAAAATTTACTAAAATCTGAAAGTTATGCTCTTCCCAAAATCGCCTCCAATGTTGAGAAAAATCTTGTCTCTACGGTGCCAAGATCATGCTCTGATATCACTTGTAATGAAATAATTTGCACAATGGAAGAAGATAATATGAAATATTCTGCAAATACTTGATAATAACTGAGAATAACGGGCCACTTCGAGGGGGCAACCTCCAAATATCTCCAATGAGAACACACTTCACAATATATGATGAATTAAGACTCATATCCTCCTATATATACCTAATTATGCTTAGGATGAATAGAAACAACCCTATATAACACCTAGTCCGACCTATCTAACTAAATAATAATATAATAATGATAACATGACTTAATTAGGATTTAAGATAGCCACAAGCTAACTATTCATAACCATATATACCTAATATTAAGGGCGTAGCATTTTCTTTATAAAATCATTTTTGTTAGTATCTTCTTCTCCTTCTTCCTATTGTTGTAGTGGTTTTTGTGTTGTTTGTTGGACTCCTTGCAAGATTATTGTTGTTGTAATTACTATGTCCTAGAGTATAGCTTGCTCTAAGATGATCAATTTCATTGGTAGCATAAAGGAAAAAATCTCAAGTCTTCTTCATTCTAACATCAAGATCTCTTCGAGAAGTCTACATTATCTATTCCTACGTTCTTCTACATGTCTCCTTTCATTTTATTGGTGAATCTAAGGATGTTTCCTTATTCTTGAATTTGTTCTTCAATTGATTCTTCTTGTTCTTGATCTTCTTTGTTCTCTAGATTTTGAGTTTCAGGGAGATTCTCTTATCTTCTCTAATTCTTCTTCTACCCAATTCTCACTCACACCAAGGCACATTGGATGCCTAGTAGAGAGAATACAAGTATTTGAGAGTTTAAGTTGTTCGATGTGGTTTCTCTATGCGTCATGGTGAAAATAAGGGCTTAAATTTCCTATGTTTTATGAGTTGATGGCCTCATGATGAAAATGAGGGATTCAATGATTGAATGTGAAACTTATGCATAGTTGATTATGAAGTTTCTAAATGCAATCTAAACTATATGCATGCAGGTGATTCTTTTTGTTATTTTTCTAGATGTGTAGTATTGTCTAATTACTATGAAAAAGAAATATGCATGCAATCTAAGTGATTTTTCCTAGATGCAATTTAACTATGTTTTTTATTGTTGATATCACAATAATTGAAAAATGCAATTATTCTAAGAATGCAAAAAGAAATACTTTCCCTATACTAAACAACTTTTCTTTTTTGATGTTACTATGAAATGTAGATCTACTTCTTAAATACAAAGTGTTCAATGCATGAATGTAGAAAGAAGCAATATTTTCTATAAATGCAAAAGAGATGAAGAAATAATATTTTCCTTATGCTAAGAACTTTCTTTTCCAATATTTTGAAGACGTGTAGATTTACTTCCCTAAATTTGATGTGTTTTCTAATTACTAATGAAATACTAAAATGAACCTATACCCAATCATGCCAATGCTAGGAAAATAGTCCTCAGAGGTCCAAATTTTATCTGAGTGTCCTTTTCCACAATAGTTGGGTACTCTACTTGCGATGGGAAGAAGAAAAAAGATGCAAAGAAAGTGAAACAACAAGAAACTCTATAGATTCTATGGGAAATCAAAACAATAAGAATCTCTATGGCTTGTGAGGCTAAAAAGAAAAAGAGGCTCAAGGCCTATATGAGAAGCTTGGTTGGGCTAAGGCTTCTATAGATATCTATCCTAAAAGGTATCTATCTAAGAATAATAAGCAAAAGGATCATGGCCTATATAGAATCTTCCAAGAAGCTAGAAGAAATTGAGAAGCTTTGTGAGAGCACTTGAAAGAAAGTGAAGGCATCTGAGAATGAAAAATAATGAAGAGAATAGAAGTATTTATAGGTAAAAATGGGAGGGAATGGGAGAAGGGATAAGATCAAAAAGAAAGTGCAACTCAAAAATAAAATGGAAATAATTCATGAATAGTCGAATAGATAAATAATAAAATTAAAGAGATAACTCAATCAAATTAAAGAGATAAATTCAATCAAATTTTTATAATAGAAAGAAAGAAAGACAAAGAGTGATTGGAACAAAAAAATGCGAGTTAAAATGAGATAAAAATCAAGTCAAAAATCCAAAAAGATGAAATGACACATGGATTTAAAAATGACAGGTTCACCCTTTTTTCCAGTTAGGGCTGACCCTAGGAACACCAAGGGCAACCCTAAAAACACCAAGGCTAGCCCTAGACAAGTAAAAAGGGGGGTCATCTAGGCAATGCAAAAGGTGAAAAAGGTCAAACAAAAGGCAAAGAAAGAGGGACAAAATATAAGAAATCAAAATGGGAAGTCATCGAGACATGAATTATGGGGAGAGGTAAAATCACACCTTCGAGGGTTGTGAGGTGTGATTGTCATATTGTCTTAATGCAATTTTAGTACCTACATATTTTCCCTCTTAGGGATGGTAGTCTTCATGAAAGGTAGGTATCGTTCCCAAAGAATGACCTTACCTATTGTTGTTTTCCCGCATCTGGACCTAATATACAAACTAATTCAAGTGTTAACCTAATATAACTAGTTCAAAATAAGTACATGAAAAGAAAAAATGACATACCTATAATGTATGAGTTTCAAGATTACCTATGTTGATTTGTCTTGTTGCATCAACCTGCAGTCGTGGTGAAAGGCACATAAAATGAGAACAAAAATGATGCATAAAAGAAACTAAACTACCAAAAAATAGTCAAAAATGCAAGCGAAGCTAGAGAGAAGAGAAGAGAAGAAAGAGAAAGTGAGAGAAAGTGACAAAACGGAGGTGAGACTCAGTGTCAAGGCAATCCATGGAAAGCTTGCGATGATGAGATCTTGATTGAGGTCATCACACAACTTCACATGGATCCATAGGTGTGAAAAATGAGAAAACACTACTCTCTAAACCCTAGATCTTGTTTTAATATTTTCTCTCAAAATCACCTATGAAATCTAAAGTCCTCTCAAGCTTTTAACTAGATTTTATATTTCTGTCGTTTCTATACTTTCATTTTTCTACTTTCTATTTCTAGGTTTTTAGGTCAACTAGGGGTCTCTAGGGTGTCACCTAGGGTCACCCTTTTTGACAAGGTAGGTCAGCTAGGTGACCATGCCTTCTCATCCCAGGTCACCCAGAAGACCAAGGAGGTCGCCGAGGAGACCTTACCAAGACTTTTTAAGGAAGAATCAAAGGCTAAAGTTGCATTCTAAACACCTAGGTTAGTCATTTCTTTGATTCTAACCAAATTACCACTTATTGCAAGTTTTTCTAAGACTTAATCTAATTTTTATGGGTTTTCTAAAAAAATTTACAAGTTTTAGGGTTTTTTGGTATTATGAAGGTCTGACTTGGTATTTTCTCTTTCACAAGACACCTATATCTTATGGAACACTACACATGAGCAAGCTTGGTTTTAGAGGGATCTACAAGGTCTAACTAATGTTGACCATGCCATTCTTAATAGAATAGGTATTTCTGGGATTTCTCACATTCTAATTGTTCATCATTATTTGTGTATTTGTTGCAACATTCTTATGTATTAAGATGTAGATCAAAATACTTTCTGATTTCCTTTGGTTGTTGGAGAGTAGACCGTCACTATGTATGATGTCTACCGCATCCTTGGGGTCCTTATTAGAGGGGAACTACTTATACTTCTTGAGAATGAGTCAGAGTGAGAGAGGCACAATTGGCCTTTAGTGATGGGAGTGACCCATACTAGAGATCACCATGGAGTTTGACTCACTTCAATTTCTGGACTTGATATTCTACCCCCTATGGAAGGTCTTGATAGGTATGATTGCTTCACACTTATCAAGAGACAAGAAGATGCCTATGCTTTAGTGGTGTTGGGCACCAATCATACAACATTTAGAGTGAGGCACATTCTTTTCATGGGATACTGACATACTATCCTTGGTCTATCGAGACTTGTATTGGATAACACAATGGGGAGCTTTAACTTTCAACCACCCTTCTCTCATCATGTTATGGATATTTTAACACATCATTCCATTCAAGCGTGATATGCCCTTTTTAGATCTGACACTTCTAAAAGCTATGTGATGGTCGAGGATAGGTCCTTTTGATGTGACTACATGAGTAGTAACCACTTTGATAGATGATAGATTCATTGCAAATCCCTACAAAGAAATGGAGGGATTATGGCAAGATGATAGAGCTGCTCAAATCTATTGCCAAGGTGTTGTCTACTTGATAGATCAAAATGGAATGACAAAGGAGAATCCTACCACATGATTGCCTCAACAGGAAAGATTCTGATTGACTTACCCCTAATTCCCCTTGTTACAGGTTTATTTAGGAGATAGTTGAATCATAGCGTGGGACACTTCAGTGGATCACACTTACACCAAGGGTTTTGATCTCATGACTACTAAAAAGCATAGGGAGCTTGAGGATGAGTCCAATGAGGAATACATACCTGGAGAGGAGACAAATGAGGTATCTTTAGAGGATCACGATCAAGCGGATGAGGAGGCAACACCAACAAATGTCGCTCCTAGACATCAAACAATCTCTTTTGTAGAGTTGATAGAGGAAGAGATGAGTATTAGCAATCCATCATGGCTGTCTAGAGATCCTTGTGAGTATTGTTTGTGTAAATAAGGTCATATTATATCTATTTAGGATATCATCTTTCCTAGGATTTACCTATTCACACTTAGCTTAAGTTTACTTGAGATTTTTTAGACTTTGGCTCACCTCATGTGGTGGAGACATGTGTCCTTATGATTTTGAGACACCTCTTGCATGTTTACTTTCCACTTGCTTAAGCACTTGTCATTTGAGCTCACAAGTGTTGCATATTAGGAGGGTTAGTCTTTATATTCAACCATCCTACCTCCTCTCTAATGCCTATTTATAAAAGGCATCTATGTACATTTTACTTATCTCTTGAATATATTATTTGGCTTATTATGTGCAATTATCTTTTGTGGAAGTGATTCTAGTTATTGATGGTTGATCTTGGCTGCTCCAACATGGTAGTAGAGCCATGCTAGCAAAACCCTTCCCATTTTGAGTTATTTTTGCACCAAGCCTCATCAAGAGTTCGTCATAGAGCCTAACAGACCTCTTCATTGAGTCTAGAAGGCCTGAGATAGTAAGAATAACACTTTGTTTGGCATTTTTTGGTAAAGTGAAGTTTTTCAAAAAAATCACCCCTTGCCTAAGGTTTGTATGATCATATGGCCTCCAATCCATACTATATGAATTTTTGTAAAAAAAGGAAAAAAAAAATTGCAGAGGGTAAAATTCCTCCTATATTTTTTTTATTTAGGTCAAAATTGTGTTTCTGTGCAGGTTTGAAGGCCATTCAAACTTGTTCTCAGGCATTCTTGGCCTCTGATCACCTTTTTGGGCCCTTTCTTACAAAACTCATTCAACCTCTTGTTTGGCCTTCCCAAGCAAGATCAAACTCCACTATTTGGTTTTAGTTTTGGCTGACATGGTCATTCCTATCCATAGTTCTGGTTCTCACATTCTAGACCCTTATTTGTTCTTGGCCCCTCCTAATTCATGCACTCCACAAACTAGCCCCATGGCTTCTTTTATTGGTCAACTTAGCCTTTGACCAGTCTTTGCCTTCCTTCAGGCCTGTGTTCTCTTCACCAGCCTCAACAGGCTCTGTTTTGGTGACTCAACCCTCTGCATCACTTAAGGTCTACCTCACACTTGGCCAAAAGACTCCTCTTGGCCTAAATATTTGTTTCCAACCTCTACCAGTACTTCATGGTCCATTTACTTGGCCTTTTGAACCTGTGGCCTCTACATCAGGCTTGTTTGGGCTCTCTATTATAGGCGATGTGGCCCTAGCCATAGTTAAACCCTATTCAATGCATCCTTAACCCTATTTTTGGGCCCCTACAACTCTACATGGGTACATTCTTCTTTCTAGTCTCTTCATCCTTGGAACTTTGAGTTTAGTTCAGGATTCCTCCAAGCCCCTACACCATAGCTGGCCTTTACCAGCCACAATCCAATCCTGCAAGCCTCTCAACGGCCCTTTGACTGGGTCTTTGGCCCTCAAATCAGCCTCACATGCCTGATTTTCATCTCACTTTGCTACAGTCGACCCATTTTGGGGCTCCACCAGGTAGCCACCAGGGCACCACCAACCAGCCACCGAGCCACCACTGGCCCCTATAAATCCCTAGAAGGGCTCTTTTTTTATTCTAGCTACAACTTTTGCCTATGGAGGTGAAATTTAATAAATTTTTAGTACACAAAAATCTCTTTCCATTAACTTTGTAGTGGAAAAGTCCATTTTTGTAAATTTTGTTGTTTTGATCATTTTTGTAAGCTCCAAAGTCAAGTTTTGTTATATTTTATGACATTTTTTTGACAGGGCATAACTTTTGCCCACGATATCAAAAATTCACAAAAAAAAGTTGAAACTTACTAGAAAAATACAAGGTATCTATTTATGCATTAATTTTTCAGCTTAGGATAAGCCATTTCTATCAAAATTGTAAAAATCACCATGTTTAATAAACAATTGATTTTGGCTTTACTAGTGCACAACTTGTAAACAACTCTTGTCTATTTTTTCTAGGGGGCTTCTAAAATAGAAAAATCATATCAGGGAATAATCTAAGTCACTAAAAATTGGGATAACAAATCATCCATCTATCATTACTTTTAAAAAAGGAAACTACAAGTCCTAGCGCAATGGCATCGTAAAGCATTGTCGATGGATCCATATATTGCCACATTTTATGGTCTTATTCCTGAGCCAAGTACATTCTGGTTGAGAACTATATGGGGAAATAAAAATGATCATGTTTTAGGATTAATTAGTTTAAGTTTTGGGAACTACACATCATGAGCTCTATGACACATTGAGTGCCCTCACACTCTCTAGACAACATAAAGGAAAATGTATGGAGATCCCAATGAACCTCCATTCCTAGATGATCCTGTTATGGACGTACTTCTTCCCCTTGATGATGTTGATGATCCTTTGTATGATAATGATACTGAAGAGGAACTTGATTATGGAGAAACTCTTGAATGTGCTGATGACAGAGACATATCTTCTTGCTTCTCCTCCATCTCCACCATCACCTGATGCTCCATTCAAATCTAGAGTTGACTCATGTATGGCTTCCAAAAATTCTATGCACTAGGATATTCATATTGTCTTTCTAAATCTGCCACATTAGAATGCATATCTATCAAACATATCATTTATTTTTGTAGATTCCCGCATCGTAGATTTGGAAGACATCATTGAGGACATTTATCTTCTATTTGATGACTGCTTTGATGAAGTTGCATCACCATTGTCTTCTTCAGATATTATTGCCCTTTCTTTGCCTACATAAGCATCTATTGTGATAGATTCTACAAATATTTATGAGTCCACATATTCAACTTAGTCATCATGTATTTTGACATCCTCTGTAGAAGTATTAGATTCTCATCGGTCCAATTATCACCATACATATATGGTCCCTGTGGTCCTTGTTCCTAAATCTTTTATTATACATGATTTATGTTATCATCATTTGTCACATGTCAGCATTAGCTTGAAGATAGTTGAGCATCCTATGAAGACATCATGGCCATCATTTGCATCTTTTAATTATGTGCAACACTCAGATACTTTCATCCTTCTTCATGCATGTTCCTATTAGGAATGGGAAGATAACTTGCCCACTTTTGCTTCCTAAGGGGAGAAATGTGGTTTAGCATTCATGGATCATCTTCAGCATTTAGTCTTGAGTTTCTACACACACTACAGGAGGTATTTTGAGGTGATTCTACATGGTTACTCTTCTCATACTAGTTTTTGGAGGAAGCATTTCCTCGCATGGAGTTCATTACTTCACATTTTCTGGGGGGCTTACATAGACCTCATCTTTTCTCTCCTATGAAGAGAACATATATTGTACATTCATGTTAGAATTAGTCCTTGGTGGGTCATATTGAGTCCTTCAATCTTCTTCTTCTTCACTTGTACTTTTTTATCATGCATCATTTCTCTTTTGGAGAGGGTTTTTTTCCACAGGGTTTTCTCCTTTACTCCACTTATGATAAATTCATTTGTACATGGTTACCTAACATGGCCTAGTATCTAAGACCCATCATCTTTATATTGCTTCTCCCTTAGTTGCATTTAAGGGGGTGTTAGTGTAAATAAGGTCATATTGTATCTAGTTAGGATATCACCTTTCCTAGGATTCACTTATTCACACTTAGCTTAAGTTTACTTATGCTTTTTTAGACTTTGTCTCACCTCATATGGTGGAGACATGTTTCCTCATTCTTTTGAGACACCTCTTTGCATGTTTACTTTCCACTTGCTTGAGCACTTGTCATTATTTTTAAGATCATTTCCCCCTTGCATGGAGAAGATTTAGCACTCATGTGTACATAGTTGTTACTCCTTTTCAAGCTCACAAGTGTTGCATCTTAGGAGGATTAGTCAGTCTTTGTATTTGACCATCCTACCTCCTCTCTCATGCCTATTTATACAAGGCATCTATGTACATTTTACTTATCTCTTGAATATATTATTTGGCTTATTATGTGTAATTATCTTTTATGGAAGTGATTCTAGTTATTGCTGGTTGATCTTGGTTTCTCCAACAAGTACTAACTAGTCTACTCCTTAGCACTTCCTTTTAATACTTTTGCTCTAACATGGACTAAAATTTTCTTTCTTTTTCATTTTTGTAGAGACTACTAATGAGAGGAGGTACTTCATTAGATATGCTTCATTGGATATATTATTCCATACTAGTGGATGCACTAGGGAGGCTCTTTTCACTGATGTCAAATAGCCTACCCTTGCAGGCCATCACACTAATGTTCTTTCTCTAACTTACCATGTTGGTCAACACCTAGCTTCTTAGCACACTAGAGTTGCTACTTTGGAGGTTAAGAATGTCTTACATTGACAAATGGATCGTCTCGGCATTCAAAGAGACTCTTCAGTTTCTCAGTCTCCTTTTATAGGACCATTGCCTTCACATATACGTAGTCACATTCCTTCACCAAGTCACATTCATAAGGCTTCTAGACCTTTGGATGCTACAGATAGCAGGAGATGACATCAAAGTAGGAGCCTTGGTGACACCATCAGTCAAATATGTCCTCTAGAGACCTTCCTTATTGCTCCATTTTTAAGATAGTTTCCCCCTTGCATGGGGAAGATTTAGCACTCATGTGTACATAGTTGTTACTCCTTTTCAAGCTCCCTTGATGGAGAAAATTGTACTTGCAACTTGTTCAACTTGCCAAACTAAGACTTTATTGATTTATATGTTCTCTTAGTTGATGTTATCTACTTTTCTTCCAAGTCTTGATGTACATGGTTGGATAGGACTTATTTATGTATATTTGATGCAAATGTTTATGTCTATGCACATCTATGATGATTACATATGATAATTCAAGTGATATTATTTTTGTTATATTTTTTATTTATGATGTATGCAATGGATGAGATTCACATATATGAAAATGCAAAGTACTATGTTCTAATTGATGCTTAGGGATGAAATGACTTGTTTTATCATATGTATGTATGCAAATGGTACTAATAGTGTGAATTCTCTTAACTAGGATATTTGACTTAGGGGATTGCAAGTTGATCTAGTATAGGATGACCTACTTAAAATTTTTGAGATAGGATAAGCGAATCAAGTGGGATTTAAGAAGGAGATGGAACAACTTCAAAACTTGGTTTTGCAAAAGGCTAAACACTAATCCTTATCTAGACAAAACAATTTGACTAGTTTTCCACTTAGACGAGTAACAAACTTTGTGGGTACCTTCTAGACTTAGATCAGAGATGACCAACAATATAGACCTAGGGTAAAGGGAAGGCTCCAAACATTAGGATGGTCCTAAAAGATAGATAGACTCTTGGATTTTCCCAACTAATGTATGTGTGTGTTTTGTACCTCCCTTTTTTATTTTCTTCAATAGATTCCACCATCATAGCTTTGAGCTTAGATTTATCTCTGTCGACACCTAAAAACTACTAACGCATTCCCATCTCATCTATTCACATCATTTTCTTTAACAATTCTCCTAATTCAACATTAATTAAATGATTCCTAATTGTTTAATTAAAAAAATCATTTTTATCAATTTAATTCCCCTTCCAACATTAATCAAATAATTTCTAATTATTTGATTAAATCTAACATTTCATCAACTTTATTCTTCTAATACACATTAATTAAATAATTTGAATTATTTAATTAAATCATTCATTTCAATTCCTCAATTTCACATTAATTCCTCTTATCCACAATAATTAAATAATTTTAATTATTTAATTAGCTAACATCTCTTCTACAATTAAATAAATTAATATAGATTATTAGTTGACTTTTCTGTTTTCCTCTCTCACAAAATAAATAAAATCAAATATTTTATTTATCTTCTATTTCTCTCATCATGCACATGAATTAAATAAATTTATTTAGTTAATTCTAATAATATCTCTTCTTTCCATAAATCACTCCTCATGCACATGAATTAAATAGTTTATTTATTTAATTCTTTTTCTTTCAAATCCATTTGCATGTAAAAAAGCAAATCAATTTGAATTAACTTGGCTTTAAAATATTTATCTTTATCAAATCAATTCATTAAATAGAAAAGCATTATATTTGGGAAAAATCAAATCAATTCAATTATCCATGAAAGTAGTTAACTATAAAACAAGCTTTTTTACATGGACACATCATGTGCACATCCTTCATGTCCTCTCAATTTATCTCATCCATCAATTCATTCAATTTTTATCCATTGTTGATCAACATCCTATGAAAGCTATAAATGTGTCCATCTTCCAAGTCACAAACCCTCCATGATCATTAAGCTTTGAGCATTCATTGTTGATCTTTGAGCATTCATACCCACTATTGTTGAGCACACATCCATTCATGCTTTTTGAAGTTAAGGTTATGCAAAATGATTGAGCAATCCACATATTTCAAACCAAGGAATGCAAATCACTTGTGGTAATTTCTTTGTTGTTTTACATTGTTTTCATTGTTACTATCTTGTGATTATTCTTCAAGAAGGTTATGTAGATTTGGATTAGGGTATTTTATGCTCTTATTTACATTCCAATTTCTCCATATACAATCCCCACCTAAGATTATGAACATCAACAATCCTCTCTTTTCATTTTTTTATTTTCTTTTTTTGTGATAAATTTTTAACTCACTTTCTTTTGTACTTTTTTTATTATTTTTTTACTCTCTTTCTTTTGTACTTTTTTTATTATTTTTTTACTCTCTTTCTTTTGTACATTTTTTGTTCTTTTGATTTTTCTACTCTCTTTTTTGATCTCTTTGTGGAGTTATGATCCCCCTAACATTTTTGGCTAGGAAAGATAAGGGGTTTGCTGCTACAAGAGCTTTATATATCTCATAGGATTTCCCCTTCGCTAAGGAGGATTAAGGAAAGTCTACTTGTAAGATTCTATTGGGTACTGTAGGCTTATGTACTTTCTATGCTTAGACTTGATAGCATGGTTTGTTAAGACCAAAATCAGTGTAAAGATAAAAGTCTAATTTTCCTTAAATTTGTTGGGAATGTAAAAGGGGATATGGATATTGTGATTTTAATAGAATCCCTAGAGTTTATAAGTAACAACCTATACTAGACAACTTTAAGACTCCTTGCTAAGGAAACAATATAACAAGATAATATCACAAACAAGGATGCATGATGGAAACAATGAAGATGCATGATTTTGATTTTCATGTTTCGGCTATTTTTATGAGTTTTTTTAATTTTTGCAATTTTTTTGGATATTTATGCTTTTATACTTTTTTATGAATTTTCTAAATGTAATACTTTTTTAAGGTGAAAGGAATTAACCAGTTCACCAAATTATTTGCCTTCCATAGTGTTAAAAAGGTATGCATGTCATTTCCAACATCTTATTTGTTTACATATGGACCTATCCAATTAGGTCTAAACTTGTGGCCATCACCATCTCTTTTGTCAATCAAATTATTAATCCTAAGTACAAGGTCCCCAATTGAAAAAGGTCTTGGAATCACCCTTCTTTGTACTATTTATTTATTCTTGTGAGATATAAATCATGCCTTTGTACTTCTCTTAATCTTTTCTCATCCAACATTTCTAATTCTAGTAACATGACATCTTGACACTCTTCGTTGTCTAAAAGTCTTTGTAGAGACACTCTAAAACTTGGTAGTTTAACTTCCAAAGGAAAGACTCCTACTGACCCAAATGTAAGGACATATGGCATTGTCCCTATTGGGGTCCTCACACTTGTCTTGTAATCCCAAAAACTAGGTGTTTATGCAAAAATATAGAATCAAAATAAGGAACAATGCATTAACCAAAGTACCTATTCGATACCTACATCACTTCAAGAGAAAAGGACTAAAGAAATCAAATTAAAACAACAAAACAATGTTACCATAATAGCCCTTGTTGCACCATGACATTTTCAGATGTGCTCCAATAATATTTGATAAAGATTTTGATATGTTGGTTTTTCACTTTGACAACATAAATTTGCATAAACACTCTTGATGAAAATGACTTGGTTGATACTTGATTTATAGATTCTTGGATAATAGGATAAATAGCTAGGATTAAGAGGTGTAATGGATGGTTGAGTTTAAGAGGTGGAATAGATGGCTAAGATTAAGAGGTGCAATATGAAATGGATGGTGGATATTAAGAGGTGAAATATAGAAGATTCTAGGGAATCCTCATGTGAATGGCTAGGATTGAGAGATGTAGTATGGAATGAGCTGTGGAGATGAAAATTTAGTTTGACTTTTGTGACTCTCATTTATTATTTGTGGCAAGGGGATGAGGATAAGGACAAGTGGAAATTAATCAAATAATAAAATTATTTAATTAATTATTGGAGAGGAATGTTGCGTGAGAGTAAATTAATTAAATAAATAGGATTTATTTAATTAATTTGACAAGAGGGAAAATGGATTAAATTAATTAAATAAATATGATTTATTTAATTAATTTGGGTGATGGAGGAAAATGAATTAATTAAACAAATACAATTTATTTAATTAATTTGGAAACTATGGTAAATAGCTTAGTTAAATAAATATAATTTATTTAATTAACCAGATAATGGAAAGGGACATGAAAGGGTCGAGGAAAAATATGTTGCAATTGTAATGACATGATCAATTTTAATTGTCTACACTAGCCTATAGCTGTAAGTGCCAATCTCTTTTCAAATCCTTTATAATTTTAACAACAATTGCCTATAAAGTTTTATTGGTTGCTTCTGCTTGTCCATTCCCTTGAGGACAATACATAAACATTGTATTATGGTTAATATTAAATCTTTCATGTAATTATTATACTTGTGGATTCCTAAATGATGAAGTATTATTTGTGATGATAAATTGTGGGATTCCAAATCTACAGATGATTTGGTTAAGAATAAACTTTTCAATTACTACATCAAAGACCATACTTAAATGCATCACTTTCACCCAATCTTTAAAATACTTTGTTTCTATTATAATTAATGTGTGTCTATTTGTTAAGGGTGGAGAAATTTTCCCAACTAAATCTAAACCCCATGTGGAGAACAGTCAAGGTGTTACGATTGGTTAAAGATCTCTTACGGAGTATGATGAACATGTGCATATATCTAACATTTTAGACATCTCTTGATGAGTTTAATAGCATCCCCTTCTAAACTTTGCCAAAAATATCCTAAGTAGTGAATCTTTCTAGTAGTGGCATGACCACCAAAGTGTCCTCAACATATTCCATTGTGACATTCTTCCAAGATTTTGAATGTTTCTTCTTTATCCACACATTACAATAAGATTCCATCTAGGGCTCTTCTTACAAAACATCATCTATTAAAACATATCTTACAACTAAGACCATTATTCATCTCTTTCCCAAAGAGTTCATATTCTCGAGATAAGTCTTGTTTGCAAGATAATAAACAATATCCATATACAAATAGGATCGTGTGTATTTTTTAATATCTATTGCATAGATTCATTCATTAGCAAAATCTTTGTTGATTACTTCTTCATGTGAAGTGAGTTGTTTGCTAAACAATCAACAATTGCTTGTCCCTTTATCAATTTATAATTAACATATGTTAATTCAAAGTCACTTAGTAGAGTTACAAATATCCTAGCTCTTCTAGACAACATAGGTTGGTTTAGGAATTTCCATAATGGTTCAGATCTTACTATCACTCGATTTGTAAATGTCAAGTAGAAAAGATTATAGCTAAACATTCTTTTTCTTCTTGAGTGTTATTTTTCTCATAATCTAATTGAATTCTACTAATGAAGTAAATTGCCCTTTCCTTTCCATCATCATCTTCTTATGTAAGCATACACATTATTGATATCTTTGTTGCTTTAAAATAGAGAATAAAAGGTCAATCCTACTTTGGTATCATTAATGTTGGCAAAGTGATAAGGAATCTTTTTACCTAGTCAAAAGTATTTTGACAGTCTATAATCTAGGTTATTTCTACGTTCATCTTCAATAGTTGGTTAATTGGATGAATCTTGAATGCCGTATCTAGTATAAAACATCTTATCACACATAATTGTCCTAGGAATGTTCTTACTACTTTTTGACTAGTTAGGGAATGGCATCTAAAATATCTTTTATCTTAGTAGGGTTAGCATCAATTCCTCTTCTAGAGAAAATAAAACCAAGTAGTTTTTTGATTGCAACTCGAAAGACACATTTATCTACCTGTTGAGTTTAACTTTATATTTATAGTCTTTCAAAGATTACTCAATGATCTTCTATATGTTGCACTCTTTTTTTCAATTTTCTATTAAGTCATCTACGTAGGACTTTACTATTTTATGGATGAGATCATCCAAAATATGTGTCATAGCCCTTTGATAAGTGGCTCCAGCATTCTTTAATCCAAAAGGCATCACCACATAGAAAAAGGTTACCCAAGGGGTAGTGAATCTGGTCTTGTTTTGATCTTCCTTTGCTATACAAATTTAGTTATATCCTAAAAATCCATCCATAAGGGACAAAATTTCATATCCTACCGTAGAATCGACTATTTGGTCTATCGATGGGAAAAGAAAAAATCTTTATGGAATGCATTATTAATGTCTCTAAATTTGATGCATATCTTGACCTTCCCATTTTTCTTAAGAATAGGAACTATGTTTGATATCCATTCTACATAATCTACAAGTTTGATGAAGCCTACATCTAGTAGTTTCATAAGTTCTTATTTTATGATCTCAGCTACTTGTGGTTTGATTGGTCTAAGTTTCTAATTAATTGGTTTTTCTTTAGGCTTAGTGACCAAGTTATGGACAACTATATCAATATATAAGCTAAGCATGTATAAACATTTTCATGTGAATATATCAGGTGAATCGATAAGAAATTTTATACATTCTTTAACTTATTCAGATAATTCTTCCCCCAAATTTAACATCTTCTAATTCTCAGGAGTTCCTATGTTGAGGTTTATCATGTCTCCTATTAACCAAGGATGACCTTCTTCAAATTTTTGTGGGGAAGGAGGCAAGTCGGTATTTTCAACAACTTGGAGGATTTCCAGCTCATATCTAAAATAGTCATTGACATGGGGAAGAAGTGTGTATCCATTTTTATGGTAAACTCATGGGAGACCATTGTATGTGTGAAGATATTCTAAAATGGCTTCATTGTTCTTTGCATAGTCCTTTGTATGAATTTTTTCTCTATATTCTACATAGCTAAGAATACTAGACATGTCTCCGCTTTCCAATAATGGTTCTCATCATACCAAAATAAAAAAAAAAGTCAAAATTTTGTATTTGAACATGAGGTGTAAACATTGCAGTTGAAGTGGCAATAGAATTTTCTATTTGATTTTCCTCCCTTGGTATGGCCTTCATTATTAAGTAGTCAAAAAAGTGAATTAACTTTTGTATTGTATCCTTATAAGGATGTAGGCATTCTAATTTTTGTCATAATTTTCCGCTATCTGGTTGACTATTAGATGGGAATCACCAAAAATGGATAGATTTTTGGCTCCTAATCTCATAAACAGCATAACATCTAGGGATAGTTCTTTGTACTCCACAATGTTGTTGGTGCAAAATAAATATAATATAAAGGAAAATGGAAAATATTGCCTACTAGGGAAGTGAGAATGACTCTTTCCCTTGCTCATGTTTTGCAACCTACTCCATCAAAATGAAGAACCTAGAGGTTGTTAGGAATTTGGGACACTGAGGTTTCTCTTGATTCATATGTTGATTGTAATTTTCCACTTCATCTTTTCTTTCTCTTTTTCAATAAATTCAACCATATTGACTTATTTATTCTTCACTACAAGGAATAGATGCTAAATTAAAGGGCGCATAGACCTTTGTTGAATGAGGATCAAATGAGATTTCCTTTGTGGTCTCTATCTCTATCCCATTTTTTGTGATTCTTTTAGAAGTTTCCCTTTTTTCTAAGTTAGTTTTTCTTTCCCTTTCTTGTTCTAATTTGTAAATATTGAAAGGATCTAGATCACCTTTGACAACATGGACTTGACCCATGGGAGGGAAGTGAATCTCTTGGAACAAGATTGAAGGGACTACCCTCATCTAGTGAATCCATGGTCTTCCCAAGATCATGTTGTAATTTGTTTCTTCATTGATAGTGTAGAATTTTTTGGGGAGGACTTTGGGGCCCACAATGATAGGTAAAGTGACCTTATCTATGGTTTGTATATTTGGGTTTTCATGAGTTATAAGGGTAGAAGTCTCTCGTATGATTTTAGTTTTTTTTTAACCAATTATTTTGAGGAGAGAAAGGGAGAGACTATTGATTGTAGCCTCATCATCTACCGTGACCCTCTTGAAACCAATTTCAAAAACTTGGAGCTACAGGTAAAAGGGAAGATTACCTTTTTAAATGTCTCTCTCTAGAGGTAATTTCTTGAGGTCAAATGTGAATACATTAGAATTTTATTGCGACATGTTTTGGTCTTGATGGTTTATGTTTAGGACATTAAGGAAAGCACTTATATAAGTATGAGAGTTTTTTAAGTGGTCAATTATTTGTGAGAAAATTAAGTCACTTGTAGAAGAATCATGTAACCCTAATTTCTGCATGGTATAGACTTCTTGGTCTTTTTCTAACTCTACATTTCTTAATGTGTTCTAATCAAAAACAAGTTGAGAGTTATGTTCCTTCTTCTTGTGACATTGTTAGGTCTTCATGAATTCTTGTTGTTGTTTATAGATAAATTATCCATGGTTCTGTTAAATTTGAAGCACTTATCTATATCATGTCCTTACACTTTATGAAATAGGGAATACAAGTTAGGGTTGTAGGGATGACAACATTATTCTTGGTTTATTGCTTTAATATTGTTTTGTTGATATTTGAATATGTTTCCAATCTTTGAAATGGCCCTCAACAACCTAACTTCTGTAAGATCTCCTACAACTTCTTGTTCATCCTCAAAGAACTCTTCTTCTTCAGCTTCATCTTCACTTTCTTCTCTTATTCTTGGCTCAAACCCTCTTCACAACTCCTCTTGCAATGCATCAATCTGCCTCTGTAGGGCTCTAAAACTCACTTCTGTCAAAGCATTTCTACCACCACAGTTTCTTCATGAAAGCATTTTGATCTCTACAGCAAACCCACAACCTTAGATCCTAGTGCAAACTACCTCACGTTTGGCAATCTATCCACACACTCAGGAACCCTTGCTCTGATACTACTTGATGAAGGGGGTAAATCATAAAACACACAACATAAATTGCACATAAAATAGGAATGTTCTTTTATTGATTTGGACAACACATTACATTATAGAATCTCAAATACAATTAGAGGATGAATCCTCCCTAGGCTACAACACATTACAGCTTTCCACCTCCAGACTCTAGAACCTTCTACCTTCTGTAGCCCCAAATCTACTAGGGTTTTTGTTTTTCTTCCTTTTCTTGACTCTACACTTTCTCCTTTATCTCTACTACTACCAAGGGTTCCAAAAAATGGTCATATATAGCCCTTTTTGGCGACCTCCAGCCAAAATTTCAAAATTTACAACTCCCTCAAAAAATAGGTCAACTTTCGAGAGTCATAACTTTTGATCCAAGTGTTTGATTGATGAACTATTTGAAGAGTTGGAAAGCTTGTGAAGTGCTCTACGTGCCAAGAATCCACTCTGCTGATTCTGCTCATTTTTTTGGGCCATACAGGGCCTTTTAGTGCCTCAAACTTGACTTTGAATAATTTTCAAGGGTTTTTCAGGAAATAGAAACTTTAATATCTTTCAGTTCACAAATGATCTTTGCCTGATTCCTTCACCAAAGATCTTAATTTTTAATTATGAAGCTTCCTGTAAATTTTTACTTCCATACGTGCCCAAATGCAAACTTTCCAAAAATAGCAATTTGTTATTTTTAGCAGTTTGGAAAAACTGAAGGTTCTACATCATTATTCAAGCGATTATGGAACTAGAAATACTAATTTTGAAAAGAAATGAAAACAAAGTCAGCAATTTTGAATCATCATTGTTTTTAGGTGATGCAAATTTTCCTTTACACCTCTGGATGCTCCTGCATCAAACACCCAGGGTAATTTTGAGAAGTGACCTTGTCACATCTCAGGTGTTTGAGGAAAACCCCAAATGGTCAACCTCTACCTTAGACAACCAAGAAGAATTGTCAACAGGCCTTCCTTTCCTCTTCACCAGATATTCTCCATATTGCCTATTTTGAGTACTTCTTCCCACATGGCTATCCAGGATTTCTTTTATCTCCTCCTTTGAAGTAGATGTCAAAATACTCCACTATTCTTCTATTGGTCCATCCTCTGTTCCACCTTCATGATATTTTGTTAAATCAGCAATGTTGAACAAAGGGGAAATGTTTATCCCATTTGGTAGCTCTACCTCATATGCATTTCCTGAATCATGCTTCTTCAGAATCCTGCATGGTCTAAATTTCTTCATTTTCAACTTATTATATGTTCCAACTGGAAACCTCTCTTTTGTCAAGTGAACCATGACTTCATCTCCTACCTGAATTCCTTATATCTCCTCTTTTGATCTACCTTAGCCTTGTACTGAATATTCATCTTATTAATGTGCTTTCTCACCTCTTCATGCAAATTCTTTAGGTGTTCTAGAAAGTCTTCAGCTTCGGCACTTGTCTTTTCTCCCTTGTCCATCTTCCTTAACTCTGAAGCATTTTGTGGTCTACTCCCATATACAATATGGAATGGTGATTTACCTATACTTCTATTGACAAAATTGTTGTAAGCAAATTTTGTCTGTGGTAAAATCAAATATCATCCCTTGGGCTTATCTCCTACTAAGCATTGTAGCAGGTTACCCAAACTCCTATTCACCACTTCTATTTGTCCATCAGTCTGTGGATGGTGTGTAGAACTGAACTTCAAATCTATCTTCAACTTCTTCCACAATGTCCTCTAGAAATAACCAGCAAACTTGGTATCTCAGTCTGAAACTATGCTCTTAGGTAGACCATGTAGTCTCACCACCCACTAGTACAAAAAGACCAATATATTACTAAAAAAACTACTAAAAACTACTTATAAATGACCAAACATGGTCACGTGACCATTAGTAGTTTATTGCCAGTCATTTATAACATGACTAAATTGATGACTAAACCATTTTTAGTCATTTATTGGTTGTTTTGATTGATCGATTTGGTAGTATATTTAGTCATTGATTGCTATAATCTGGTCACTTATTTAGTCATTTATTTTTCACTAATATATTTAGTCATTAATTTAGTCATTGATTATTGTTAACTGGTCACTTATTTAGTCATTTTTATTCACTATTTTTTGTCCATTGGTAGTGTATTCAGTCATTAATTTTAATCATCATTTTGATCAATTTGGTAGTATATTTAGTCACTTTTATTCATTGATTTAACATTGGTCATATATTTAGTCATATTTATTCACTGTTCACTAATTTCTATCAATTGGTAGTAAATTTAGTCAATTTAATTATTAATTAACATCAATTAGTAGTATATTTAGTCATTTTGAAGCTTGCATTTAGTCATTAGTATATTTGGTAGTATATTTTGAAGTTTGCACAATGAAACATCTTTGAGAAGGTAAAAAAAGCTTGTTTTATTGATCAAAAATGCTTACAAATAGCATATAGATCTGAAAATAAGTTACAATGCTTTCTCTTTGCTAAAAAAATCTTCATGGTTACAATAGATAGCTCAAAAAATGAGCAAGAAACTAATTTTCTGAGTATCACTGAGCATAGTCGAAGCACAAAGACATTCATAGATGTCTTCTTCACAAATCCATGATTGTCCCATGAAGCTCATTGTCCTCGTTCAAGACCACACTGTCATCTCTGTAGAGATCCTGTCTCATGCACCCAACTTGCTCTAGTTCATAAGTTGCCATTGTGAATTGTTACCTGTAGCAATAAATTGTCCTTATCTCTGATAGCTACTATTTTAGCCTTGCTAGGCCAATGTTACCATAAGGCAATTAGGATATTGTTAGAATTTGGAAATTGAAATATGGGATAGGTAATTTGGATCTGTTGTATTAATTATCAGCATTAGAGATCCAATAACAATAAATGCATATACTTGTGGTTACCAATGTGGAAAAGGCCCTTGAATAGTTTGACATGCATCTGTTATAATCTTCGTAAGAGTCCAAAAATCTAGAATGTACCATGGTGATTACTATCAAGAGGAAGACAATCTTAAGACTTCCTTAAACCCTTTGCCTAATTGATAAGTCTTCCACAGAAGACAAGAAAATGTATCAAATAACTCATGCATCACCTCCTCATTGCCAACATATTCATCATCCATCTCCAACTTCTTCAACACCCGATGGGCTAACAAGAGACTAGTACAGTATGCTACAAAAGTGAATGAGAGATGCATAAATATCCACTGTAACAAATAGAAAGAATACTAGAAGTAGATAAGTCATCAATGCATGCATAGTAAAGTATGCTAGAAGCCCTAAGATTTTCTCAAAAAGGATAATGTACAAACAAACCTACTCATTGTGCAACTCAAAGACAGTGACATGAAAGTAAAACTTAGAGTACAACTCAAATCTGTTGACTTGTGGGAGGCAGTCTAAGTGAGAAATGCATCCCCTCAAGAAAACCCTAAATGTGGTGCGGGATAGCAGTGGACTTACTTTTCTCCCCGCATTCCCGCAGAGACCAACCAAAGACCATGCGGGTGAGCGGGAGGGAGATTTTTGTCAAATATTATAGTTGGACAGAATGCCTCAAGAGACATCATCTCTTAAACTACAATTATTGGTTGATATGCACAAAATGGATTTGTTGGAAAGGCTTTACAAACTTTCAAGCAAATACAATTGGCAGGTGTAAAGCCAAATTCCACAACCTTTGCCAGCATCCTTCCTACATGCACCAAAATGGGAGCATTGGAACAAGGTATGGACATCTATCAAAAAGTAATGGATAGAGGAATTTTGTTAGATGTTGTAGTTTCAACTACCCTGGTAGACATGTATGCAAAATGTGGAAGCATTGACAAGGCATGTGAACTGTTTGGCAGAATGCCTCAAAGAGATGTCATCTCATGGAATGTAATGTTTGCAGGATATGCACAAAATGGATTTGTTGAAAAGGCTTTAGAAAATTTCATGAAAATTCAATTAGCAGGTGTAAAGCCAAATTCAACAACCTTTGCCAGTATACTCCCTACCTATGCCAAAATGGGAGGGTTTGGAACAGGGTATGGACATCCATCAAAGCATGAAGGATAGAGGAATTTTGTCATTTGTTGTACTTGTAACTGCCCTGGTAGACATGTATGCAAAATGTGGAACTATGGACAAGGCACATGCACTATTTTTGGGGTCAATGGGAGTAGTATCAAACTTTGACTCTTTATTGACCATTCATTCTCACAAAATGGAGTCTACTGCCCAAATTGGAAGGAGTCTATGGCACATCAACATACAAGACTTCAAGCTATGTAGTGGGAAAAGAGAAAAAGGAGACCCCAAGCCCTAGGATAGGAGCAACGAGCAGAGAGCAAAGATTTAAGGAAATGGACTTCAAAGTAAGGCATGACACTTTCCTATAGATTCCCAAAAGGAGAACACAGTCATGACTATTCAAATAAACAATGATAGTCCATAGCATAACCATGAAGGGGGCATTGAAATTAATAATAACAGTGATAGGGTAGTATGATGGACTTTAAAAGATACATAAAGACAATTAACTGAGCACTCAAGAGGGATTTTAAAACATCATAAATCTTGTCAAGGGTTCATTGTCTTCAAAGCAGTATGGTAAACTAATAAATATTTCCATCCCACAATGTTTCAAAATAGGACAACCTACAAGTGTATTAAGGAGTGCATGGACAATATCTCAAGGAGCTACCACAGTCAATTTCAAGGTGTTGATCATGGGAAAGAGAGGTTTACATGAAGTGGGACGGTCCTTAAGAATACAGTTAGATGGTAAAGAGGATAGTCCATAAGATAATATTCAACCAATTACACAATATGGACCTAGAGGATAGTCCTTATGGTGCATTTATATAATCACACCTATAGGTCTTATCAAAGACCATGACTCCATTAGGATATGAAAATGAGCACTAAACAAAATACCTCACTATGAGCTAAGTGTGACTGACTTTAAAGACACACAAGATAGTGAGTTGTTAGTAGATAATTCATTATCAACAAGGATAGAGTTAAATAAGATGGAATACGATAATCACAAGTGATAGTATCCATTCATATGACAATGACATGGGGTTTAATCACAGTCCATGAGATGGTCATAAAAGAATAAATTCAAAACTCAAGAGATGACAGTTCCAAGGCATTGTTAGAGTCTTCATGAAGAACAATGTTGATGGAAGTGCTTATGACGTAGGGTGAGAATAATTCATGACAATAGGGAATTTTTAAAGAGTAGAATGCATGATCGAACCACAATGACAATGCACTATTAGAAGTTTCATGATATAGAGGACAGTAATCTTCAAGCAACAGTAGCACCAAAGGAGAGATCGCAATGATAAGAAAGGCACACTAGAAGGTGAAAAGTTTCTTCAAAACATATAGTTTCGTTATTGATTGTGTTAGGACCCTTCCAAAATCTGCAAGATTCCATTATGTTTATAAACCCATCTCATGGTCCACATTCTTGTAAAATGGTTTTACCATTTATCTCCCATGGTCTGATATTATAACCATTCTGAGAAAATTTTGATTGCTCCTAACTATCTGTGTGTTTTTGTCTCTTACCACAATCCTGCAGGTCATTCACAATGCTTTGGCAGTTGTGTGGGAGCAAGAGGAGCATAAATCATGTCTGCTGCAACCCCGCGAGGCACACACAATTGAATGGCGGCTTGGCGGTATGAAATGCTTAACTTAAGAAGGCTACTGTACCCCCGCAGAGGTTTCATCATATGATTGAGACATCACGGTAAATAGAGACAGGTGGTAAGGATTAATACCACGGTCCCATGGTGGCTTGGAAGGATACTGTCGGTGTTGTGGTAATAAGATATAAAGACAAAATTAGTTACCACAGCCCCGCAACAGTTCCAAGGGGTATCTGCGGTAAGCCGGTAAACTGGGAAAGTGAAAGCATATAGCTACCGTAGTCCCACGACGGCCAGATCAAATACCAGTGGGGTATCGGTAAATGGAAGGGGACAAACCCGTAGCCGATAGGGGCAGGTCCTGCAGCAATATGGTAAAAGAATAAATGGGCAAATCAACTCATTGCGGGGCCGCGATTATCGAGAAATACAATATATCTTTATCATCTCATCTAGCTATTTGATCTAGTTCAATCAAAGGCATGTGCTTGAAATGAATTGAATGCTAAGATTTTACAATCTCGTGGCATGAACCATAGTAATGATGAATTTCTTGGCACAATAAAATTCAAGGATTTCTTGATATTTGCTCATTCTAGTGATCGCAAACTTGATTTGGAGAAGATGCTATCCAATTTAGTGTGTTCTTTGTAAGCTTCAAATTAACCAAGTAAGTTCATCTTTGCACTCCTTGCAAGAAGTTGGTGAAGATTTTGTGCTCAATTTTTCAGTTATTGGTGCTGTAATTTGGATTTCAAAGCCCTAGTTTGCATAAGTAGCTAAAATGGCACCCAAGAAGCCTGAGTCTACTAGCAATAGTAATGAACCTCTCACCCCCAAAAAGAGACCACATCAACAGTCCCTATTAGAATTATTTCCCAATTCCATAAACAAAGGTCAAAAGAAAGTGTTTAGGGATGCAGAAGAGGGGTGTAGGGATGCTGCAATCCCTATCTCTGGGTGGGACCTGTTCTGGTACTTCTACCGAAACAAAGATGGTGTAGGACCAATAGGCAACCCATGGAAACTGGACTTGGCAAAATTGGTGGTCTTGAATGTATTTGTAGATGTAGAACTAATTAAGGTCCTGGCACAGTATTACCATCCTACCACAAAAATAGTCAGGTTGCCGAATGGACAACCATTGGTAGCAGTTGACAGAAATGCCATTGTGGATTGTTTTATGCTGAACAAACAAGCTCTCACTCAAGTGGACCTGTAGAAGATTGAGAAAGAATATAGAATCTTGAGAAAAACACTGAGGAGAGATTAATTGCCAATATATATGAAAAGGGGGGCCAGCAATAGAAAGATTGACATCCCATCCAATGCTATTGAGCCTTTACCTGTGGAGGAATTTGTTGTGTACTTCAAGAGAACCTACTTCGCATTATGCCAAGTTTTGGGAATTGATACTGAGGGAAGAATACCAATCGGTTTGATGATGATGACCATTAAAATATAGAACCCAGAAGCAAATATTGAGTATGATTTTGCATCATACATTGAGAAGAAACTACATGAAGGGTTCTTGCATGTAAGGGAGGGTAAGAAACCCTTGGAATTCAAGTTCTACTCTTTGTTGTGCCACCTAATTTTGTATCAGAACAGGAGGAAATAGTCAAGCAGAATGGACATAAGCATGATTGATAAAGCAGGATAGAGGATGCCTACTCAGTGTTAGTGTTATAAGTGGGACTCATTTTGTCAAACTAGTGATTACATTCTATTTCATGATGAATTTACTGTTAAGATAATGAACTCTCTTGGAAATTGGTCTCCCAGGTTGACCAAGGAGGTCATGGTGATGCTGAGGCCACTTGCACATAAACCAGATCAAGGTCATAAGCATAATTATACCGATTGGTTCTTTTTGCCTAATCACACTATCATCAGAGTGTATGGTTGTCCCCAAGCACCCCATAAACTACCAAAGTTTGTATCAGATAGAATATTGTTCCTTGAATTTATGTGGCAAATGATGTGGATGGAAAAATAGATGATGAAAAAGCAGAAAAAGGGCACATTTTTGCTTGATGTCACTGTATTTGGTGATTGGTCAATTGGCTCAGACACTCTTGAGGAATTGCAGGCCTATTTCAAGGAAAAATATTCTTTAAAATCTGGAACTGACAGAGTCTGTGACCCTGAGGGTCACATGAATTTTGTAAGGAAAATAATTTTGACAAAAATGGGGATATCCCATCAAATTCTTTTTGATGAGGATGTGATAAGAAATTTGGTAAATTTTGAAGAAGTTTGTTCAAGGAAAAGGAAATGGGAAATCTTGAAGAACATTCAAGATGAGAAGAAGAAGCAGAATCCCCATTTTTCTAGATTTTTTGATGAAGAAAATGATCCTCTAAAGAGGATCAATATGATAATTGATAATTTTGAGAGTATCTATGGCAAGTTTGAGAAGCAGCCTCATAAGGCTACCAAGCTTTCAGTGAAGAGGTCTACAGGAATTGAAATTCATGAGCTTTCCCCTGATGCTATGTTAGTACAAGATCCATAGATTCTTGGATCCCCTTCATTGAAAAGGTAGAGAACTAAAGGTGAACCTCCACTTGTTCCTTATGAAATGATTGAAGAAGTTGGGGACACTGAAGATGTGGCCAATATTCTCAGGCACTTGGGTGATGAAGAAGTTGATCAACCAATGGTTGGCCAAGACAGATGCACACAAGCCTGAGGCCAAAATGGATAAACAGACCCAAGGTGAACCAGAATTGGAGGAAGATGAAAGAATTGTGTTATCAATGAGATTTATTGAAGATGATGACTTTATCAAGATTCCAGAGTTTAAGGACTTCTGGTTGAAAATTAAAATGAAAGAGTTTAATGAAAAGGTGGCAATAAACAAAATGGGTGTTGATGAATCACAGCATTTAAGGAGATTGTCACACAAACTTTTAAAGATTTGAAGGTAGATGAAATAAATGTGAGTCCAGAAGAAGCAAGGCAAATGGTCCTAAATAGCAATATGCTAATCATTCCTGGCCTTGAGTTGAAAAAATTCTTTTTGCTCAACCAAGTCAGAAGCCAAGAAGATCAAAAACTTATTTCTGAATTTGATCATGAGGATGGCATTAGTGGGTGTGGTTTCAACCCAAAAATAGAGACTCTTGCAATCTAGGCCATACAAAAGAATACAAGCAAACCAAGGTTGCTCAATGTTGTGCAAGAGATGAGGGGTTTAGTTGTGGTGAAAACTTTACAAGATACATCAACAACAGAAGCATCTGCCCTCACTGTCCATTCTACCATGTTCACTCATGCTATTGTAAAAAGATTAGAACAAAGAGTACAAGATTATGAGAAAACTCAAAAGGAAATAAATGATGAAGTAAATAGATTGTTCCTTGAGAATGTCAATTTGAGAAAGCAATTGCAATATATGAGTTCTTCTCAAAGTCAGGCTATTGTACCATATCAACCCCCTGTACCAAAAGCAACAAGTGATGCCACAGTGACAATAGAAGAGATTGATGCATTGAAATTGAAATTTGAAAAGGAAATTGAAGATTTGAGAAAATAAAATGAAATGACAAAAGAAGAGGCAAAGTTGAAAGTTCTTGAAGTTTTTGAAAAAATATTGGAATATAGAATGAAGTTGGTTGTTGATAAGCTAGGAAATGTGCATGATTGTTATTCCTCTTTATCTCAGGCCATGGAACAGCTCAAAGTGAATTTTTCTATTTTGGACCGATTGTATCAAAGATGGAAAACTTCACACCACACTTTGACCATTCTCTGTAAAGTCTTGCAAACAAATCCTGAGGCCCCTGCAGCTTTGAAGCCTACAGAAAAGATAATTGGATTGATCTTGGAGGAGTACCAGTATGCCAACAATGAAGGCCATAAGATGCAGGCCAAAATTGAGTCTTTTGCCACATTTAAGCATTAGTTTATCCCCTCAATTCTATCAGAAGACAAGCAAATCAAGAGCCTTGATGCATGGAGAGTGGAGTTTGGCCAAATAGTATGTCAAATCATGGACATTTTGAAGAAGAATGGAGATGTCAACATCATCAGTTTTAACATGATTTTGGCCAGAGTGATTGCCTTGGATGTTGGGTATGGGAAATTTGTGATGGATACCAAAGCTCTACTGGATAAAATATGGAAGGATCACCAAGCTAACTTGCTCGAGATTCAAAACTACAAATGGCTTAGTGATTTTGCAAATTTTCAATGGAAGAGCATGTATCTTGTAGATTGATAAGTAGCACAGGTTTTGGTGCAAAGGAGAAACAAGATATATGCTGGCATCAAATAGCACCACCACATCTTGGACGCTCTCCTTTTCATCTCTTTATGTTTTTCATGTTTTTATAATGTATTCCAAAATGTGTTTGAAAGTCTAATTTAGACTTATCAAAGTGAAAATATTGTAATGAATGTCAAGAGTTGGGAATACAGAGCCATTTTGAATGTGAGAGGTCTGAAGCTTGTTGCTTCCCTTGAATCTATAAAAGGGAATCCAAGACCTTATGGGCTTTCTCTAGGAATTTTGATTTTTGAAAGAGACATTGCATAGCCTATTCTTTAAAGATAATCAATACAAAAGCTGCTTTTCTCTGGTGCTAAAATTTTAGTTCTCATTTGTTTGTTGATTTCAATTGTTAAGCATTTATCTGGTTGTCTCCAACTTAGTTTTTCTTTGTTATTCAAATCAATATATCAAGTATATTTTTGATTTGTCAGAACACATTTATTGTTTCTCATGTGGTTTGTTTATTGGGCTCCATCGAGAAAGGATTAAAATCCTATAGGTGAATCACAGTAACCTAGGAAGATTAATTGGATCATTAAAGAAGAATCTGATAATTTACATATTTGCATGTCTGTGCAAGTCGTAGACTTTGAATTGCCAAACAAATCAAGTTATGACTAAAAGGGAAGCACAAATATTTTTGAATAAAGACTCCATACCCAAGAACAGGCACTGATTGTTCTCTTGTGAAAATCATTTCCTTGTATATATTTTCAAAAATCCAATTTTAATTTTTTGTTTTAGGAATAGGATTTAAATATTTATAAAAGAAATTAATCCAAATCATATGCCATATTGGATTAAGTGAAGTGGATGATTTAATTGACAAAATTATATAGATTCCTTAATCTGTTCTGAAGTCACCAACATATTTGAAGCCTAATAATTATTTGGTGAATATAAGGTACACCCACCTAGGCCAAACAGAGCCTAAAGTGCAAAGAATTTTAATCAATTTGATTAATTCTATTAGTTGGCCAAATTCACATATAAAACCTTATCATAAGACTTGGCATATCTTTCGGGTTTTGTAATTTGTTGATTTGAGCACAAACAGATTGAGAGGGAAGTTTCATCCTAAAGAAGATAGTGTTGAGGACAATCACAAAGGCTCAATTAATTCTTCTCATATAGTAATACTGTGTACATCCTCAGACAAACTCTAATATCAGTTCTTCTCACACAGCAATACTGTGTACAAAAAATAAATACTATTGATCTAACTTACTTGTGTTCAAACTCTGTATATGGTGTATCCTTAGGGAGCTTGTGAAGATGTTCCTTAGCCTTTACCAAGGCAACACGTAGCTTTGGCAAGCTCTGTATCCTTCCATTCAGCATGAGCGACTACAAATTAAATGGCACCGTTATACCATTTCCTTGCACTGTCTTTGGAATACTATATATATTAAATTGGAAAAGACATAAAAGATAAACATCTTGTGTCCATGATGCAAAATTGCATCTTAGAATTTATTGTGTTGATCTCACAACATTGAAGCTACAAATAGTATTCTTTGAATTGTCTTCTTTACAACCTAAAAATCAAAATGTACAGTTTCAGCTCAGGTCTATTCAAGTCTACCAAATTACACAAGTTTAGATTGCTTGATATTGCTTCACCATATATAAATCACTTGATTCCATGTGTTCCTTGACATGAACAAATTTGGCAATCAATCTTTTTGGGCCTGCTAAAGGTTTAAACATAGAATTTTCATGCCAAGTAAGACATGGATTTTCATGGATTTAAACCCAGTTTTGGCCTGCAATAAACATAATGTCTGGCTCTCTTTGCTAGTTTAACTAGTGATGACCATAATGATGATGTAGCTTCCTTTTGAGCTCCCATATGATATGAACCCTATGTCAATAGGATGACATGACAAGCTATACTCTATATGAACCCAACACCTTAGATTTTAATTCCAAATTCTCAATTTTTTTATAATTGATTTTAACACAGAGATAATTTAGATTGCCTAAGCCTAGATCTTAAGGCACTTTAGAAATATCCTTAAAATTTGGTTTCATCCTTTTGTTGGCAGGTGGCTTGAGGTAAATAGAAGTAAGCATTAGTTAGATTTCCTTAGGACTACATAGGTAATAAAGGAATCAATCGAGAACATTTACAACAACTTAAATCATAGTGGCTGAGCTTATCAAATGTGCCATGTGTGCTAAAAATCAAGAGCCATGGCATGCATAAACATTCAAATCTAGACTGTATGTGATCTAAGTAGCACATGAAAAGGTCAAATCTCTTGTCAAAACCAACTCATAAAAGCTCACAATATATTAAATGCATGTGCTTACTTTTGGTGATGCATTCTCATGTACTCGCTTGAGAAACGTTGTTATAAGTTTGTATGAGTTGTATGGTGTGTAGCTTGTGAAGCTTATATAACAGTCACTATGATGATTCATATGAGTCTTATATATGGACGTGAAGTAGTATAGGTATTCTGAATGTGCTTAATGGTTTCAAAATATATGTACAATATTTGTAAGGATAAGCAAAATTTATGAATAAGAAGGGTGAGAATCATTTCTTCAGTAAGAAGTCACAGAGATAAGAGAAAACTCCCAGTCATAACAATGGTAGCTGTTTTGAATGAACACACTATGACCAAGGTCATGCACTGAGTGGGGGCTTTACTTCAATGACAGTAAATAGCTAGGGGGCACAATTATTTCTCTTCAAGCAATTCTCATGAAAATAGTGTCAAACTTCCAGTGACAAGGTTTTCACATAGAAATGGCAGTCAGAGGTTATGGTGTTTCTTCTTGGGGTGCAGGCTATACTAAAACTAGTGCAAGTTAGATGGATGCAATGGAATAAAAGAAAGAAGTGGAAATGAGGAATACCCTATTGTGGTCAGTTTTGTGCATTTTTTACTTGTAGGATTCTCACAGTTAGTGAAAAAGGTAGTGTTCATGAAGGAATGGAAAAGATGCATAGAGCCTTTGAATTATACCCGTACTATGCAATGGCATTGAATCATTTAGAAAAACATTTTTTCTTCACAGGGTAGCATTTTCTTGTGGAACAGTTGACCGAGATAGCTCTTGTTTCAACTGACCACCCTCTCATGAAATCTCATTCATATTATAATCTTGCACGATCTTATCATAGTAAAGGTGATTAAGACACCACTGGCTGCTACTACAATGCATCAATCAAGGAAAGATAGAGGCCACAAGATTTTGTAGACAGGTTTAATTGAAGCTGGGAGATCTTAAGAGTTCTCTCTCAAATTTTGAAAAGGTTATGGAGGTCCGCCCTGAGAACTGTGAGAGCTTAAAAGTTGTAGGCCATATATATGCTCAACAAGGGCAGGTAGAGAAGGCTTTGAAATTTTTAAGAAAGACAACTCGCATAGATCCATGTGATGCCCATGTATTTATCAAGATGAGTGAGTTATTAATATCATTAGACCGCAGTGCAGCCTTAGATTCTCTTAAGATAGCAAAGTCTCTTCTAAAGAAGAGCAAAGAAGAAGTACCCATTCAAATGTTAAACAACATTGGGGTTCTTCATTTTGAGCATGATGAACTAGAGTTGGCTCAACAAACTTTTATGGAGGCATTTGGAAATGGCACTTGGGTTAAATTCATAAATAAAAGCCCCAGTGCCAATTCTGCAGTTTTTCCTATGCTCTTTAAGGATATGGAATTCTTCCATCAACTAGAAGAAGGTGGTGTTTCACTTGAGCTACCATGGGATAAAGTCACAACATTATTTAATCTTGCTTGGTTGTTTGAACAACTACATGATACTGAAAAAGAAAATCTTTTATACAGGCTAATATTGTTCAAGCTTCCTAATTATGTGGATGCATATCTATGTCTTGCAGCCATGGCTTAGGCTTGCAATGAGATCCAACTAAGCCTAGAATTGATTGGGGATGCACTTAAGGTGGATAAAAACTCATCAAATGCTTTATCTATGCTTGGAAAAATGGAATTGAAAACAATGACTAGCTTAAAGCAAAAGAAACAATTAAAGCTGCACAAAGTGAATTAGATGCAAAAAATTCTTATCTTGACATTTCACTTGGAAATTGGAATTATTTTGCAGCTTTTCGCAATGAGAGGAGGGATCCAAAGTTGGAGGCACAACATCTTGAGAAGGCTAGAGAACTGTATTGTAAAGTGTTGGCATAGAGACTAGGAAATGTTTATGCTGCAAATGGGGCAGCCATTGTGCTAGCTGAAAGGGGTCAATTTGATATTGCAAAGGAAATTTTTACACAGGTACAAGAAGTTGCAATAGGAAACATCTTTGTTCGGATGCCTGATGTGTGGGTAAAGATAGCCCATGTTTACTTTGCACAAGGACAGTTTGCACTTGCAGTGAAAATGTATCAAAATTGTTTGAGGAAATTCTATTTTGGCACTGACACCCAAATTTTATTATATTCAGCTAGAACACATTATGAAGTAGAACAATGGCAAGATTGTAAAAGAACATTATTAAGAGCAGTAGATTGTAACTACTATAAGTTTCCAATCACAAAGCTATAGATCTTGTGTTTATAAATGTAATGAGGGTTTTGAATTACCTATGAATTTGTTGTAGAGGGTGTCCCCAAATCCGATGTCACTGTAGAGAGCCTCACCAAATTCAAATTCATTGTAACAAACTCCAAATTCCTTGCCCACCTTTTTAGAAGTCTCTAGGTCCTCTCCTCTTTATCACCCATGCAAGTAGCTGCTATAAATCAAAATGCCTCGGTGTGAAGTAGCTCTGGGAAAGTACTTTCATCTCTACATTCTTGACCTTTTGTTTTTTGGCAAGTCCGCCACAAGCAACTCTGAAGGGTCGGAGATATTCCAAGCTGAGTGCGTGAAGAGCATGTTAGAGTGCCTACAAGTGAAGAGTCTGATGGTGATGGTGATGGTGATATTTAGTAAGGAGTTGAAGATTTGAGTGCAAACAGAAGCTAATGTAGAACAGGGTATGATGGCGATGCAGAACAAGGTATGATGGCGATGCAGATAGCTATAAATGTTGGAATGAATGCGAATAGTGAATCACAAAAATACATCCCGCCAATAATTTCCTGAAAAGTTCTTTTTAAAATTTTAACTAATTTGTATTTGGGTGACTAACTATTTAGTCATTTTATTTCTATGACTAAATAATTTTTTAGTCAACGACTAAATTAGTCATTTGTTTACTCATTTATAGTTGAGTTGCAAAAAATTAGTAGAATTTAGTCATTTTTAGTTGTTGTGACTAAAAGTTTTAGTCACTTAGTCATTTATTTGCCAAAATTCTACTAGTGACCTATTTGAAAAATAACTCTGCAATATGAACAGCATTATTAGTCTTCTTACAAGGAATAAAATGTGCCATCTTTGAGAATCTGTCCACCACCACAAAAATGGAATCATGCCCTCTCTGTGTCCTTGGTAATCCAAAAACAAAATCCATACTAATATCATCCCATGGCTTCTCTGGTATAGGTAATGGCTGATATAGTTGTTACCTAAATTTCATTGCAGCTCATTCAGGTAGAGTTTTGATTCAAAACTTAAAAGGTGCATTTCATCTAATCCTTCATACATTACACTCAAGTGCATAAATGAAATAATTCAAAAGATTATGTTTATTAGATTACTGCATTTATCCAAGTGCATGTAACATAAGAAAGATTTATACAAATCTTTTCTGAAGAATAAATCATCTTTATTGAATGTAAAATGTACATTATCTCACACAAGTTGTGAGGTTAACTTTCTTATTCAATGAAATTGAAGAACAATCTATACATGAATAAGTAAATGTAAATAAATGTGCATGTAAGGTTAGAGGCCAGTCATTGCCTGAGAATGATTGGTTCTAGTTCTAGTGTGTTATCCTGTTGCCCCGAGTTGTCTTCGTCCTTCCTAGTTTCATGTCGTCTCTAGTTCCTACATTTGGTAAAAAATAGTGGTGTTAGAGCAATGCTCTAAGCAATGAATGGTCCCAAACCATACATGAACAAGATACCATGCATGTATAAACTGATCCTCAAATGTGTTAAACAAGAAATGTATACCTTGGATGTCCTAGAGAACAATCAAGTCATCAAACACATCCAAAATACACATTTATTTTCTAACAAGTTTGCTTCATGTGCAGATACAGGTGTAATTATGTTTCTATTTGATTCATCAGGTTACATTATGAGTGGAGGAAATGTGGCTCCCACAAGGGTTGATCCCAGCTCATAGTCCTTACAAAACATTTCATATGCAATATACAAATGCAAGATAGACTGCCAGGGAGATGAGGAACAGTCATAAGAGAACTATCTAGAACAGTCATGAAAGACACTAGGAAGGGATAGGGAACAGTCATATGAGTGCTACAGTCCTCAATGAAAGAACATTAATAACAATTCTATCATAGTGAAGGGACAATAAATAATAAAGCAAACAAGTAATGTCAAGAGGGCATATCAATATATAGTGAAATAATATAGTACATAAGTTGTTTATGATAGTCCACAAGTTGCTTATGACAGTGCAATGGAGGTAGCTTTTGTTAGTGGTGTATTTAAATGACAAGTAGTCACATTCATGAGCCCTGATAAACATATCATATAACTGCTACAGAGGAAAAGTCTTATATCTGTAGTCATCATGCATGATATAGTCTTTAAGACTGTTATATCAGTTAAGAAGGATAGTCAAATGACTGTTGTAAGATAGGTGAGAAAAAGTTATAACTTGAATACTGTGACAGTCATAATGTTGTTGCACCTAAGAGAAACAATATAAAAATGATAGTCACCAATGTCATGATAGAGGTGAGAGGTCAGAGATAAGCATTGACAAGAGTCATAAACATGAGGAAGACCCAGTTAGTCTTCAAATTCTGTCAACAAGTGGTAGAATTCTACCAATGAAATATGCAAAAGTGCATGGATTTAAGAATACCCTTCATGGGGTCTTTCATCAGGTAAACAACAATGAATAGTCTCACTTGATATTGACTGTCACAACATTCAAGTTATGGGCAGCAGAATTGTCATCAGATGTAAATGAAAAGAGGACTATCACACTGTATCACCATTGCAATAATAGAAAGAATAGTTATTTTTCAGATGAGAACATACCAATTTGGTGTGGAATAGTCAAGAGGTTTGTTTTGTCAGTGTAGAGAAACATTCAAAGAGACAGCTATAGTAATAAAGAAATGGAATAGAATCTACCACAGTCATACAATAGTCATGAGACAAAAGTCTGTGACAATAGAACTAGACTTGGCATTTTAATATCCCTTCATAGGGTACAGTGTCAAGATAGTATACCTTCAAAAGGACAGTCATAGTGTTTCAAAAAGGAGCAACAGTATCAAACAAGTCATGAAGAGAGCAGCAAATGAAAGGTACATGAACTCATGATTAATTGTACAAGTATGAGCCATGAGTACATCTACTATAGAAAATATAATTGGTACTTCATATATACAGTAGAATGTTAAAAGGAAATAGTCAATAGACTTAAAAGAAAGATAGCATTTCAATCTCAAGCAGAGAAGACACAGTGATCTGCATAAAAGTTGAGTGGATGAACGTCATGTTAGACCAGCCTTAGATGTCATAGGAAATGCATCAGATGCATTAGGAATAGTTTTGTAACAGCAATGAATAATAGAACAACAATGGAATGGCAAATCGGCGTGCCACATCATGGGTAAAATCATGGATCAACAAGTGAAAGGTATAGCCATATCAATGTTATGTCATAAGGAGCTATATCAACATTATGCAACGCCATTATACTATCATAGTTTCCCTTTTGAAGCATAAAAGAGTGCACAGTTTATCAAATGCTAAGAAGGATGACAACACAAGTGCCATAACAGTAATACATTAAAAAAGATAGTTATAATAGCAATGTAAGAGTGACAGACTTCCATTTAGTATGTAAAAGATACAAGTTGATTGCTACAAAACTACATGAATGTTGCACAAGTTATGCTACAGCCATATGCATCCTTAAAGAATGACTGAATATCACCAAGCAATGGAACAAGTACTTATCATTTTGTTGAGAATGAAGAGCATATATATATATGATATAGTCATGTAGTGGCAGCCATGATAAATCAAAGTCCAAGACAACATAACACTCTTTTGAAGACAATATAGAGATTTTTATGGCAACTCAAAGGATGATATGTCTTAAAACTTACCAGTCACTGACCCAGGATCTTTGTCAAAACTTGCAAAAGCATGTTCTTTTGGCTAGGAGTAGTAAATGAGGTTCTTGACCTCACAAAAGAGGAGAAGGAGACAATATTGACAGAGATCTACATTAATCAAGCTTGATAGAGGCTCTTAGTGGATAAAATAGAGGCCCTACACACAAGCACAGTTATCTTAAGCTCAAGAATCAAATGCATAAGTTATCTATTAGAATATTGCAAACCTGCATAATGTTCTTCTTCAAAGAGTTTTTCAAATGCAATGTAACAATAGTCTTATGGAGAGCTCTGTAGCGACAGTCAACAATAGTGACAATGATTTCTTTGAGACAACCAACAAAAGATTGGGGATAGTGGATAGAAAGAGACAGCATGACAGTGAAGAAAAGCAAGATATTATTACTTCTATTTTATGTTTATTATTTATAGGCATTACAAATCCCTGGGTTTCTTCAAGAATGCAGTCACTATGGGACAGTCAAAGGGATTAAGAATAGTATGAGGAGATAGTGCACAAGACAAAGAGGAGCATTCAGTCACCATTAAGAAAACAGGAACAACAAACAGGTGTGTTAGAAAGAAGCAGTCCATAATAGAAAAAAGGGAGTAGTCAATCAAGTGATAGAATGTAAAAGGTGATTGTGAAGGCAGAGATGTTAGGAAATAGAGGTATGATAGTGATGAACTAAGACAAGCTGTCTGAGATCCCGTTGCTGTCACAGTGGTCTATCACAATCACATGAGGGGCACTAGATGAAGGTATAGGTTCAAAAAAGGCCTTGACAGTGGTCTATAATATGGATAAAGAGCATGATAGCATGGTGATTGTAATGTACTATGAAAGGAGCAGCAAATAGATGTGATTGGAGTTGCATAGAAAGAGCATAGTTAAAAAGATTGTTATACAGTGCAAAATGTATGATCATTTAGTGTTGAAAGGTTTTACTTTGAAGACTCTTAAGACCATGTGAAGACTGTCTACCTATGAGAACTCATAGAAATACCCCACAGTGGTTATGAAGCTAGAAGATTGTGAAGATAGTAAACAAGAAGAAAATGGCAGGAGTGGAAGGAAAGTATTTAGCTTTTGAACCAATTTTACCTCAAACAATGCTGATACAAAGAAAATTAAGGCCTTCAAATTCACAAAATACCCAGAGATACCATTAAAATTGCACCTTTGGTAGTGCATTCTACAATCAAGGAAACTCAAAAAATAAAAAAAATATCACGGGATATTTTTCTGTCGATTTTACTGCTGAAGTATTTCTGAGCAAAGAAAAGTTATCATTTGTAATAAAAATACAAAAGGCAATAATAAGCAAGTTTATCACACATGGCAAAGTAAGTCTCGTCGATTACTTTGTCATTCTTTCACAATATTTAATTTGTCCCTAAACCATGCAAAATCAGGAAATTAAATATTTATGTCCAAAATGCCATTATTTTCTACATAGTTTTGTAATAAATTTGGAATGTAAAAAATTAACTAAGTGGTGTAAATATAAACCACTTAGTGAATGTTAATTAGATGCAGAAAATAATGTGTATTTATGTCATTTATTGTGCAAATATCAAGCATTTATGATGTTGCGGGGGAGGTTGAAAAATAGGTTGAGGAGTTATTGAGATATTTGGCTTGATTTTTATGGCCTTAAAGAGCATTTAAGGGCATTTTCTAGAGCTTTTATGGTGGGTGATGACATGCCTTGACTATTTCTGCATTGGGAACCCATTTTGGAGGACTTTAGGTAGATATTTTGGGGGCATTTATGAGATGCATGAAAATGGAGGTTTCTCATCCTTATCTGGTTGCAGCTGCTTGGAGGGTATATAGTCATTCATTTGGCTCTTTGTATGGAGTTCTTTTCATGCAATTTCTGGAGTTAGTGATTTTTCTACAATCCTTACTCAGTCTGAGCATGTTTTTGTTACCCTTTTGGCATATGAAATATAGAAAACACCTTGGATACCATTGATAGTCAAATTTTGCCTTCTTATTTTTGCAGTATTGGGTATCATCAAGTATTTGATCAGGTCATTTGTGAGGTATTTTTGTTTCCTTGTGACTTTGTCTCATGTTAAAATACCTTTTATGCAAAAGGTGTGTTTATGCAGGTTGCAAACTATGTCTTAAAGTGTTATAAGGCTTTTTAAACTATGAAGTTAGCTTCCTTTTAAAGAGTTTAATGCATTTAGGCCTCTTTGTGAAGTGTTTTTGCAAACATACAATAATAGGTTGTGCAGGTTTAGTTTCTGTTGTTTGTGGCCAAGTGTATGCAAATCTAAGTTTCATTAACCATATCAAGTTTGGTGAATCACCCTTTTTTTCACATTTTCCAGTTTTAACTCTCATTTTCAAAAGCATTCCTTTTCCCTTTTCCTCTGCAAATCTAGTAGATTTTAGGTGATAACTAGCTAAGAAGCCAGCCTTCTCCAGAGGTTCTTTCCATCACAGGTGACCCACAAGCCTGGAAAGATCCCATGTTTCTCCAAATTGTTAAATTCTGCAACTTAGCAAGGGTGCAAATTTGAGAGACAACAATAGCCTTGTATTCTGACTTGTTCCTATTTCCATCTGACACATCCTACAACTCTGCACAAATTTCCTCACATCTTGCTACAACTATGGCCAATAATAATGTTCACTAACAATAGCAATGGTCTTATCTTGACCAAAGTGTCTAGCTAATACCCCACTATGCTTCTCCTTAATTAGGTTCTCTCTCATGGAACTCCTCAAAATTCACAACTAGCTTCCTTTAAACAACATGCCATCTTGGATTATGAAATCCAACCATTTTGTCCTATCTAAAGTAATAGGTTCCAAACAAGCTTTCCAATCCTCTACAAAATTTGGATCTTCAGTGTACAAACCTTTGAGCTCATTGAACCCAACAACCTCTATCTTCATTTCTGTCAACAAATTTTTTCCTTCTGCTCAAGGCATCTACAACTCTATTGGACTTCCCACTCTTGTTCTTCAAAACAAAAGTATAACTCTGCAAAAAACTCAACCCATCTTAAGTGCCTTTGATTTAACTTTCCTTGACTATTAAGATATTGTAAAGCCTGATGATCAGTATATAAAACAAACTCTTTTGGAAACAAATAATGTCTCCATTTCTTCAAAGCTTGAACTATAGCATAAAACTCCTAATCATAAACATAATACTTTTTCTTTGCATCATTAAGCTTCTCACTAAAATAGGCAATGGGCATACCTTCTTAGCTCAAAATAGCTCCTACGGCACTGCCACTAGCATCACAATCTACCTAAAATACCTTAGTGAAACCTAGAAGTGCCAAAACAGGTTGCTCTGTGACTTTTTGCTTCAATGTATCAAAGCTCTTAGCTGCTCCTGTGGTCAATTTCAACTCTTTTATATCCCCTCTCATTGTCTCAGTTAGGGGTGCACAGATGCTACTAAGATTCCTGATAAATTTTCTATAAAACTTGCCAAACCATGAAAAGATTGTACCTCTGTAGTACTCCTTGGTGTGGGCCATTCGATGATAGCCCTTACTTTTTCTGAGTCCATCTTAAGACCTTCCTCTGATACAACAAATCCCAGATATACCAACTCCTTTGCAAAATTACATTTCTTCAGATTAATCAACAACTTCTCCTCCCTCAGCTTCTCTAAAACTCTTCTGATATGCATTAGATGCTCATCCCAATTCTTACTAAAAATCAAAATGTCATCTAAATAAACAATAACAAAACATCCCAAAACTCTTTCAATACCCCGTTCATGAGCTGCATGAATGTGCTCAGTGCATTGGTTAGCCCAAATGGCATGACTAACCACTCATACAAACCTTTCTTTTTCTTGAAGGTTATCTTCCATTCATCTCCTTCTTTGATTTAGATTTGGTGATACCCACTCTTTAGGTCAATCTTCATAAAGTACTTGGGTACACTCAAACAATCCATTATGTCATCCATTCTGGACAATGGAAATATGTACTTGATTGTGATCATGTTAATGGCTCGAGAATTTGTACACATTCTCCACTCTCCATATTTCTTTGGTGCTAGTACTGCAGGTACCACACATGGACTTAGGTTCTCCCTTATCATTCCCTTCCTTAACAAGTCGTGAACTTGTTTGTTCAGCTCTTCATTCTCTGTTGGATTCATTCTATGGGTTGCCTTATTCGACAAATTGGCTCCTGGTATCAAATCCATTTGGTGACTTATCTTCCTCATTAGTGATAAACCTTCTAGTACATTATCAGAGATAATGTCCTGAAATTCTTCCAACAGATTTGAGACTTCTGCTAGTACATCTTCACATTTATCTTGGTTGATCTTAGGAATTAATGCAAGGAAATGATGCTCATCAGGGATTAAATTTGACAGACGACCTTGCTTGCCAAGCATTTTTTTATGACAGTTATCTTCATTCATTAGTACCCTTCAAATACTATGACATGCCTTAGTATAAATAAATCATATAAAAATTAAATATATATTGTCATAATCCTATATAAATTTTGACAGTTTGTCTGAAATATCTCCTTTCATATGATACAGCCTTTTTAAATTTTGGATTGTATTTTACAACAAAAATACCTAAATACAACTATACAACTATCAAATTTAAGCCCTGACGCTCATGCTTCATACCCTCCACAAAGTTCCTACCATCTACCAAACAAATTCTGGAAGTACTACATACCTTTTCTTCTACCTCCTTCAAGGGCTTGAACTTATGACGAACTTCATCCTTTGTTAGGGAATATGTGTTTTTATGGTCATCATGGACAACACACCTATCATGTTTCCATGGCCTTCCCAAGAGCATATGACATGCATCCATTGGTATGATGTCACACAGTAACTCATCATGGTAGTCTCCAATCTTCAACTTGACTAAACACTGCTCATTGACCAAAGCTCTATGGTCCTTCTACAACCATGCAATCCAGTATGGATGCAGATGCCTTCTTCTTGTCAACTTCAACTTGTTAACCATCTCCTCCAAAACAAGATTGTTAGTGCTTCCACTATCAATAATAATATTACAACACTTACCTTCACATTTGCACCTTGTGCGGAATAAACTCTTCCTCTAATCTAGTTCTTTCTCCTCATTCAAAAAGGTTTTTCTAACAACTAGGTTTTATCCCCTTTCAACATCTTTAGACTGCTCAAATTGTTTATCTTCATCTACATGTGCAACTCGTGCATTACCTTCAAGTCTTATGTTTGTCCTTCCTTGGTGTTGTGGACACTCATATGTTCGATGCCCTTCTTCTCCACATTGGAAATAGGTTCTTCTAGAACCTCCCCTTCTAGGTCCTTTCCCCGGTCGACCTTTTCCTCTTCCTCTTTGCTCACCATTATTTTGATCACGAGGGCAGTAGGCATTATCTCCTCTCTGATTTTGACTGATGCCATCTTCTTCATTTTTCTTTGTATCTTCATTTTGTCCTCCATAGGATTTTCCACCTGTCCTTCCGCCTTGACCTCTTCCCCTTTGCTTGCTTTCAAATCTTTTATTCAGCTTCTCTTCCACCTTCAGGGAAAACTGGTACGCATCTTCTATGGTGGTCATTCTGATTAGGCTCAACTCCTCTTGAATACTTCACCTCAACCCATTAATGTAATGAGTTACCTTTTCCTTGTTGGCCTCTACATGGCCTGTCCTAATAGTAATCTTATAAGAATCTTTTGTATACTCCTTAACAGACTTATTACCTTGCTTCAATCCTTGCAACTTCTTTAACAACTCCAACTCATAGTCCATAGGAATGAACTGCTTCTTTAGTTTGTCCACCATCTGATCCCATATGGTAATCTTTCCTTTTCCTCTTCTATTTCTCTCTAACTAGACCTCCTTCCACCAAATACTGGCATGGCCCTCAACTTTGTTTTTGCAAACTTGACCCATTCTAGATCTTCCACATCTTCATACTTGAAATATTCTTCCATATCATTGATCTAATCAATAAGCTCTTTTGGGTACAGATTCCTATAATAGGTAGAGACTTCAATCCTTGGTCTCTTTCCAATCTTTGAAATGGCCCTCAACAACCTAACTTTTGCACGATCTCCTGCAGTTGCTTGTTCTTCCTTAGAGAACTCTTCTTCAGCTTTATCTTCATTTTCTTCTCTTATTCTTGGCTCAAATGCTCTTCGCAGCTCCTCTTGCAATGCATCAATCTACCTCTGTACAGCTCTAAAACCCTCTTCTGTCAAAGCATTTCTACCACCATGGTTTCTTTGTGGAGGCATTTTGATCTCTACAGCAAACCCACAACCTCAAATCCTCATGCAAACTACCTCACGGTTGGCGATCTGTCCACACACTCAAGAACCCTTTCTCTGATACCACTTGATGAAGGGGGTAAATCATAAAACACACAACAGAAATTGCACACAGAAAATAGGAATGTTTTTTTATTGATTTTGACAACACATTACATTATAGAAGCTCAAATACAATCAGAGGATGAATCATCCACGGGTTGCAACACATTATAGCTTCCCACCTCTAGACTCCCGAACCTTTTGCCTTCTATAGCCCCAAATCTGCTAGGGTTCTATTTTCTTGCCTTTTCTTGACTCTACAATTTCCCCTTTATCTCTGCTACTTCCAAGGGTTCCTAAAAATGGTCATATATAGCCCTTTATGGTGGCATCCAACCAAAATTTCAAAATTTGCAACTCCCTCCAAAAATAAATCAACTTCCGAGAGCCATAACTTTTGATTTGGGTGTCCAATTGATGAATTGTTTGAAGCGTTGGAAATATCGCACAATTCTCTATACGTTAAGAATTTTCTCTACCGATTCTGCCCATTTTTAAGGTCATACGGGGCCTTTTAGTGCCTCAAACTTGACTTTGAATAATTTTCAGGGGTTTTTTGGGAAACAGAAACTTTAATATCTTTCAATTCACAAATGATCTTTTCCTAATTCCTTCACCAAAGGTCTTTATTTTCAATTATGAATCTTTCTGTAAATTTTTTCTTCCATACGTGCCCAAATGCAAACTTTCCAAAAATAGTAGTTTGCTATTTTTAGCAGTTTGGAAAAATTGAAGGTTCTACATCATTATTCAAGCGATTATGGAACTAGAAATACTAATTTTGAAAAGAAATGAAACAAATCTAGTGATTTTGCATCATCATTATTTTTGGGTGATGCAAGATTGCCCTTACACCTCTGGATGCTCCTGCATCAGCGTTTGTCCATCTCCCTCAAGAGCGAGACATCAAGGGCCTCAATTGAGGTGACCGCACCTATCAATGGGGTATTTTTGTCATCCTCACCACAATCATTGTTGTTGGTTTCTTCTTCTCCTTCCTATTGTTGTAGTGGTTGTTATCATCTTTGTTGGACTCCTTGCAATATTGTTGTTGTTGTAATTACTGTGTCCTAGAGTATAGCTTACTCTGAGATGATCAAGTTCATTGGTAGTGTAATGGAAAAAAACTCTCAAGTCTTCTTCATTCTAACTTCAAGATCTCTTTAAGAAGTCTACATTATCGGTTCCTATGTTCCTCTACACGTCTCCTTTCATTTTCATGGTGAATCTATCCAAGGATGTTTTATTATTCTTGAATTTGTTCTTCAATTGATTCTTGTTTTTCTTGATCTTCTATGTTCTCTAGATTTTGAGTTTTAGGAAGATTCTCTTATCACCTCTAATTCTTGTTCTACCTAATTATCCCTCACACCAAGGCACATCAAATGCCTAGCAGAGAGAATATGAGTGTTTAAGAGTTTAAGTTGTTCTGTGTGTTTTCTCTATGCCTCATGGTGAAAATGAGGGCTTAAATTGCCTATGTTTTATAAGTTCATGGCCTCATGATGAAAACAAGGGATTGAATGATTCAATGTGAAATTTATGCATAATTGGTTATGAAGTTTTTATGCAATCTAAACTATATGCATGCATGTGATTCTTTTTGTTCTTTTTTTGGATTTTTCATATTGTCTAATTACTAGGGAAAAAAAATGGTCGCAATCTAAGTGATTTTTCCTAGATGTAATTCAACTTTGATTTTTATGTTTTTTATGTTTTTTATGTTTTTTATGTTTTTTATGTTTTTTATGTTTTTGATGGTTTTTTATGTTTTTTTATTGTTGATATCATAGTAATTGAAAAATGCAATTAATCTAAGCATGAAAAAAGAAATATTTTCCCTATACTAAACAACATTTCTTTTTTGATGTTACTCTAAAATGTAGATCTACTTCCTTAAATGCAAAGTGTTCAATGCAAATTAATCTATGAATGCATAAAGAAGTAATATTTTCTACAAATTCAAAAGAGATGAAGAAATAATATTTTCTTTATGCTAAGAACTTTATTTTTCAAGAATTTGAAGACTTGTAGATGTACTTCCCAAAATGTGAAGTGTTTTCTAATTAATAATGAAATACTAAAATGAACCTGCACTTGCCTACACCAATGCTAGGAAAATAGTCCTCAGAGGTCCAAATCCTAAACCACAATAGTGGGGTGCCATACTTGATGACAGGAAGAAACAAGATGCAAAGAAATCAAAACAACAAGAAGCTTTGTGGCTTGTATGGGAAATCAAAATAATAAGAAGCTTTGTGGCTTGTGAGGCTAAAAAGCAAAAGAGGCTCGAGACATGTATGAGAAGCTTGGTTGGCCTAAGGCTTCTAGATACATCTATCCTAAAAGATATCTAATCTAAGAACAATAAGAAAAAGGCTTAAGGCCTATATGGAATCTTGCAAGAAGCTTGAAGTAATTGAGAATATTTTTGAGAGCACTTGAAAGCAAGTGAAGGCATCCAAGAATGAAAAATAATGAAGAAAATAGAAGTATTTATAGTTAAAAATCAGAGGGATTGGGAGAAGGGATAAGATCAAAAAGAAAGTGTAACTTGAGAAGAAAATGGAAACAATCCATGAATAGTTAAAGTGATAAATAAGAAAATAAAATAGATAATGCAATAAAATTAAAGAGATAAAATTCAATCATAAGTTCATAATAGAAAGAAAGTAACACAAAGAATGAGTTGGCATAAGAAAATGTGAGTTAAAAAGAGCTAAAAATAAATTTAAAAAGCTAACAAAATGAAATGACGTGTGGATTTAAAAATGGCAAGGTTGCCCCTTTTTCCAATCAAGGTCGCTCGACTAACCCTAGGAACACCAGGGTGAGTCTAGATAGGAAAAAAGGGGCAGTCAGCTAGGAACACAAAAAGCAAAAAAGGTCAAACTTAAAGCAAGAGCGATAGAAGACAATCAAAGGGGAATTCATCAAGAAATGAAATTGTTGGAAGAGATAAAATCACACCTTTCAGGGTCATGAGTTCTAACTGCCATCTAATCATAAGACCACCATATTGGCCTAACATAATTTTAGTACGTAAAGGGACCCGTACCAATAGGGTATCCTTTTCCATAGCCTCAAGCTCCTACTCTCCCTAACCATCTCCTCTCTGAGGAGGCCCCTATGGTGGTACTTGTTTATATTGGGGTACATGTTACTAAGGTGCATGTCGAGGAACTACCTATCCATCTCCTCCTCTTGGTACTACTTGTCACCTCTACCCAGTCCTACTTTTCTATCTCCACAACTGATGAATAATTTGCATAGCCTTATGGATTACCACCTAAACATCTAGCAAGAAAGGCATCATTAATCTCAATAGCCTCTACTAATCCCACTAGTGCCTATAGTCACAAGTGACTCCTACATCAATTATCCCCACCCTCCTCTGCCATGGCACCCCCACTAAGTGTTGCCACTCTAGTCATGCAAGAAAAGCATCAATCTATGGCTTCCACTAACCCTCCTCTTGGGCTAGCCATGCAAACACATGAACATTCTCCATTGGGATCCCCTGTCAGATCCTAAACTGATGCAGGACATTGTATGGCCTATAGAACTCAATGATATATTATCGTGCATCAATAATGTAGATTGGAGTTTGTGTCCATGGTAGTATTTGATTGTCATCCTCCCAATCCTCACACTATAAGTAAAACCTCTAGGTCAGCCATGTCATCTCATACAATGCCCACCACCAGTTACTCTCAGTCACCCATGTGTACCAGATTCCATCACACTTGTCAGTTTCAGCTTGTTAGGACTTTTATGTAGGGTCAGGATTTCTTCATTAGAAAGAAACCAGAGAAGCATATGCTTCGTGGTTGCGCTGAAAATGCTCCGATGATGCTCTACCTCTTGTGATCATTAGCGTGGTGGAGAATTCTTGACAAGTATAGAAATTGACTTAACATTATTCGAAAGATGAAATGACCATATGGTATCATTGTAAAGGAATTAGTTCCTATTTGTATAAGAAAGCTTTTGATCTTAGGCATTAATGTTTAAATACATTTATTAATAAAATATTGATTTGTTTTAATGAACAAGTTGGTTCATCTATATTTATTTATTATTTGGTTAGAGGGGTCATTACATATGGTATCAGAGCATTGTGGGTTTAGCACTCAGACCTCGATTATTCTACGCTTAAGGTTGCATTATAGTAATGCAAACTTGTCAGATAGCCTAATAGTATAGGTGCATTGGATGATTTAAAGACCCTAGTTTTGTGGTCTCAAAGATTTCTTAGAAGAGTCAAAATCTTGAATGGTTTAGTTTAGAACCTAGCAAAGGAATAGACTTTATTTGATTGATTTTGGGAGTACTCTAGGTTTATCTCTAGGGCCTTGAGTTTCCGAGGTTAGTTTGTAGGACTTTCTAGTGAGGGAGAAGATAGGGTAAAAGTAAGAAATTTTTGGATAAAGAAATGAACATGATCAGAGTAGATTTTGAGTCTTCTTTTGACACTTGAGCAGAGATGGAAACTAAGAAGGTCACAAAAAGTAAAATCATGAGGAAGTAATATGAAATGGAAATAATGGTGAAACTAAAAAATTTTAAGAGAATTGCACTTCCTATGTCTTGATGGAAAACCACGGGAGATGGTGTGGAAACTTGAATAGAGAAATGTTTTGAGCTAAGAGATCTCTTTGATGACATAAAAGTAGTATGAGCTAGATTTGGGAAGAAAAATCAAAAGGAATAAGGATACAATGATGATGGAAATGACTTAGGTAAGATCAAAATGATGTAAAGATGGATGCTTGGTGAGATGAGTATGTCCCTAATTTTCAACAGTAAAGAGATGAAAGAAAAACAAGTTCAGGCAAGTTGATTTTAAAGAGATGCATATTCAATTCTTAATTCAAGATGTGAGCATGGTATAGGTAAAACCTTGCAAATCTTGTGGAAGGAAAATTAATTTTCTTAAGGTCCTTTGTCGACAACCTAGAGTTAGGAGTTGTTTGGTTGAGTCATCTCCTTTTGTCTTCAAGACAAGGCAGAAAATATTAATGTTTGTGTTTGGTAGGATCTTAAGAGTCATGTATTCTTTGATTTCCTTTGAAATTGTACTTATAATTATGTACTTTGTGTAAGTGATGCACTTATCATATTTTGTGCAAGCGATGCACATGAATAATGATTGTTTTAATATTTTGTGTGAATGATGCACTTGTGTAGTGATTTTATTCATACTTTATGTAAATTATTATTTTTTTTGTGAGTGATGTACTTTGAGATTGTACTCTTACTTTGTACAAATAATGAACTTTATGTGATTATAGTACTCTTACTATGTGCGAGTAATGCACTATGTGTAATCATACCTTATGTGAAATATGCATTTTAAGAAATGATTGCTCGTGTGTTTGTTATGAGTAGGAATTATTTGGGTCATTCTTTCAGCATGGAATTTTTCTTTGACCTTTCCTACCAATTGAAATGTTTGTGACTGCATTTTGAGATTTTGACTCTCCTTGTCTTGAATTTCATAAGTTCTTATTGACTCATTATTTTCTTTTTCTTGGAAACTTGTTAATCACCTTAAGCACCTGATGCTAGATGTAGTTTTGTGATTGTTAAGTAGGGAAAAGAGAGATGAGATGCAAAGCATGTAAAGACACTAGATCAAACCCTCCTTTCACTACAACATTCAAGGACAAAACCAAGACAAGCCACTACAAGATGGAAGAGGGCTCATCTACTAGTTTTGTGCTCTTGTTTGTAGAGAAAAGATGTGATTTAACCAAGCCTTTTATCAAACCCTAGGCCAATCAATGCACTAAACCCTAGAATTTGGATAATCAGCCTATAACAAAGAAACAAAAGTAGCAAGTCAGAATCTAAAAGTGCTAGGGTGATCAGTGAGATATCCAAACCTATCCCTCAGAAGCTAAAATGTCAAAAGACTCTAGTGCTAGCACCCAAGTTTGGAAAGTTCAAATCTCTGATAAATCAAAACTGGAAAAATGTTACAGATGATGCTTTGATGCTGATTTTAGGGTTTGTTTTGCCTGTTGGACACTGATGTTGGCACCCAAGTCTACTACAGTGGAATTCCTGAACTTTGTTTTCAGATCTTAAATCTTTAAACTTTAAACAGCTTCCATGTACCTTTGCTTCCGCAACTCCTGCACCTGTAACCTACACACAAGAAGTACAGGGGTTCGGGGGTTGTGGTGTTTAGGGACTTGCCTTAGTCAAATCCTGGGAGAGAATTCAAGCTTCCCAACACCATTGTTAGAGAGAGAGTGTGTCCTTGCAAGATAGAGGCTAAAGATAATCCAAATGATGCTAAAATGATTCAAACACAAAGATGATGTCACCTTGAAGGTGATGTCCTTGAGAGGGTGAAGATTCTTCAATTCACAAGGATGTTGATGAATTCAAATCTGCAACAAACACAATGAATGCCTTGAATTCACCTTTGCACAATATCATAACCTTTCTATCATCAACCTATCACAAAATGAATTCAAAAACTTGTTTATATATGCTTATTCGTTAAACTTTCATAAATTAATTGAAAGATCTGACAAGGGACGACCCATTAAAAATTCCTATGCTAACATACATTTAATTTCACCCAAATTAGGGTGGACTTGGGCATAAGTTCCCAAGTCCCAAGGAGCCTTTTTGGTCAAAACTCAAACATTAAATGGGCCCCTAGTCCCCATTTGTCATGAGTTTCAGGGGATTTCTCATTAGGATGAATAATTTGCTTATAGAATGTAAACACGGGGACCTAGGAGCTAAAAAAGGAGGTAAAAAGGCATGTGTCTACTTTATACTCCATAACATTTAGCCCCCACTTTAATGTGTGTGCAATCCTATAATACAGCACATGCATTAAAGTACAGCTGAAGCATATCCAGACATCAAATACAAGAATGAATACACACCCTAAGCTTGAGGGACTATTTCTAGCCCCCAGACTTAGGCAAACATAAGAAAACACTTAATAGTCACATAAGACACAATGAATACAATAAGGAAGCATGCAATACACAGAGAATACAGTAAAAGCACGCAATACACAGAGAAGACATGAGAGCATTCACGCAATACATGAAGTATACATGAAGAGAAGACATGATTCAACAATTACATATATATAATGCTAACTAAAGTAAATAGAAATGCACAGGCATACAAAACACATGTAGCGTGGGGAGGGACTCATCACCACACAACTTTAGACCATGCCAAAAACATGCAAGACACACAAAGAAGACACATAAAACACACGGAAGGCACATGGAATACACAAGCATTGCACAATATGTCATCAACACACTATATATGTCTTATACACAGAAAACACAGGTGATAGGGAGGAGCTCATCACCACTCCACTATCTAAAACACACCAAACACACATGACGGTTGAGCTACGCTACCACAACCACCAAAGACATACTTAAGGGTGAATGACTGAAGATCCAACCATGCCTCATGATGAGGAATTTGTATAAAAGGATGTGCACTAGCTCAAGAAATACACCATCCCACCCCGCGATGAGGGCTTTGTATAAAAGGATGCACACTAGCTCAAGAGATACGCCATCTTGCCTTGTGATGAGGGTTTTTTCTTTAAAAGGATGTGCACTAACTCAAGAGATACACCATCTCACCTCATGATGAGGACTTTCAGACACGCTTTGTCAGTGTAAGAGTAATCAAGCAAATACCATTATATATACCCCCACCTTAAGGTGGTTGATCCTACTTTCCAGTATCAAGCACATTAAGGTAGAGTGAAAACACGCAAGGGAACAAGAGCTTTCACAAAGCTAATTCCCCGAAGTGACATGTGCCATGATCTTTGAATGTTCCCATAAACACATTGATATGATTTGCTAAGATAACCAACAAGATATAAGATTTGGTTAGAAAATTTTACTCTAAGATAATAACCAAATCAATTCATAGAAGCTATACATAAATCATATATTAGATCACATCAAAGACCATGGTTACACTTGTGGGTTCAGAACTGAGTATAGCCATTAGGTTATACTGCAGGTATCTCATAACTGAGTGTAGCGACAAGGTGAGATACAAAACAATCCAAAGTGCATTGGAGAAGATTGAGAGTATTGCAAAGGTTTGTTACAAGAAATTTCACAACACGATACATCACACAGAGTGATTCTACTAGTCAAGCGTCAGATATATATATATCAACCCCATATTCATAAATGGTCTAGGTCCATTTTTGCTTTATTGGTGAAGGGGCACATGGTTTGTATCAGTATTTATTTATTTTCATCATTCGCCAACTAGCAGAGTCACTGAAGAATGGAAACAATAAAAATGAGAGAGGATCTAAGAGTGACTTGGGTTTACAACACGAGAAGATGCCCCCAACCTCCACAATTTTATGCCTCCAAGGCACAACACACAACAATAAAAGAGGGGAGAGGAAAGTAGAAGAATATAGAGACAAATAGAAGAATGGTCACAATAGAGGCGGTCTCTTTGTATCCTTCACAGGTTACAAGAGTATCAAGGGTCATCCAAAGAGACCTAAACAACACCTAACACAACACGGGGGAACACAACACAATGGTAACAATATATATAAGAGGAGGCGACCCTTGAGAGCAACTGGAATAGGTGCTACATCGAGTGTAGCAAAATGAGGGAGAAATACTTACCTGTTTCAATGGGATATTTTATGGTGGACAATCCATGTCTGTGATCTTAGGATATATCATATTTAGTCTTGAACTTGTTAATATCAAATTAACATTAAGAGTAGGATGATGGTAGGCTTTGGTGGGCTTCAAAGAACGGTATCCAATACCAATCGTGTAGTTAGTTCCAGCAACTTGTAAAGGTACTTCGATTCCTTGTTCTTTTACACCACAACCCTTACCTACATAGTTGCAATTTTTGTACAGGATTTGAAATCCTCGACCATAAAGAGACTCCATATTTTTAGAAGTTGAGGCCTCATAAGTCTCATATTTTGTAGTGTAAGTGGAAGAAATGTTTTTGTTCTCTACTAAAGAAACTTTAGGTTTCTTAGGTAGCTCCAAAGATTTCTTGGATGAGATCGACGCAATTTTTGATGTGTCAACATTATCAAGTTTACATTCCCCTACAAAAGTAGGAGTAAAATCTAATGAACCTCAATCATCACCAAAAAGTGCATTCGATGTTGAATCTTGCTTAGCATTATCTACGGCAAGAGGTATCGATGACTCAACTTTTAAGTTATTCAAAGTCTTATGATTGATAACTTGTTTTTGTGTTTCAATTTGTAAACAACTTTTCAGCTCTGGATCAGTTTCGATGGTGTAAGTTTATTTTCATAAATAAACTTTATTGATCGATGAAGGGTAGACAGAACTACCCCCATGGCATGAATCCACGGTCTTCCCAGAATGATGTCATATGAAACTATACCCGACACGACATGGATGAGGGTAGATAATGTCATGGGTCCAACCTTAACTGGTAAAGTTATGGTACCCATGGATGGTCTACAAATGTTATTAAAGCCATGAAAGTTAAGCTTCTCTGGCTTAATTAATGGTGTATCAATGTTGATTTTATGTAACAAATCAACACCACAAACATTAAGAGTAGATCCATTATCAACCATAACTCACTTTATCAACTTTTTGTTTATTGTGACAAAGATTAGAAGAGGACCATACTATTTCTAAACTTCCATAAAGGGTAACTCATGTTGTTGAAACAAAATATCCATTTTTGTCGCATGCATACAATCTAACAGATTTGCTACATCATTAGGCTTAACAATGTAGGTGGTACAATCACCTTTTGTAAAGCTTCCTGGAGCATTCTGTGGTATGTAGGTGATGTTTGTATGAGTTCCCAAAGAGAGATCTTAGTAGGAGTAGCACGAAGCTACTCAAGAAGATCATAATCTTGACCACCTTTAGGAGTAAGATGGGGTGATTGAGGGAGCATACGTTGAGAAGTTGGTAAAGTGATCAAAATGTTTGACTTTTGTTTACTTTTCTTATTATTTCATGTATTGTATGTGTGAGAAATCACATTGTGATAGGGTTGTTGCGACACATTTTGATACACTTGATTTCCTTGAGTAACTTGTTTAGCAATATTGAGAATGTAACCCGGGAGTCTAGGAGGTCTTGCAGCACCTTGAACCGTAATTACCAGTTTGAAGTGAGGATATACATTGGGTGCCCCACGCACAATGAGTTTAGGAACATTAATACAATTATCCACTATACCCTTAGTAGGTGGAATAAGTCTATTCATGATGATTGAATTAACATTGTTTTTACTTTGATTAAGCTCGACATCCATCCCTAAAGGATTTAATGTGAGAGACCTTTCTTAATCCACCAATGCTTCATCTTTTTAAGGGAGAGCATTGGAATGAAGAGAAGGTAAGGTTATTTCAGCCTCATATGTCTTAGAGATAATGTCCATGATATCATCATGAAATGTAGTAGAAGTAGAAGAAGAATTATCACCATCATCTTTCTCATGATACCTCATGGAGATGAATTTAGTAGGGTATTCTAATACGGAAGGATATGCATTCATGAGAGTTATGAAGTTATTAAAATTAGATACATAATCAAGGATTTCAAATGAAGAACATTTAAAGATATCCTTATCATACATGGATGGTATATGAATTAACACATAAGGATGCATATTAACAAATTTGTAAAATCTTTCAAATTATTTAATATAAGAATGCAAAGATACCAAAGAGGAACGATTAGAGGGTGTCATAATTAAGTTTTGTGCATTTATCAAGTACTACCAAGATGAGAGACTTTTGTACACCACAACACTAGTTTGAGGAAATTAGGTTTTTGAAGCTTTTTGCAAAGAACAAAAACGCACTAATGTCACTACAAACCAAGTGAATTTAATGTTAAAAGTGCTGCACAAAAGTTGATGTTGTTAATCTTTTTTATTTATTGCAAAATATGTGAAAAAGATGCTTATTCTCTTATGTTGAAATACACATTGTGTAATTGCAAAAGTATGATAATAGTAAAATCAGTGGAAGATCTAATTTGAATTTTTATGACAATAGTAAAATCTGAAATAAGATTTTGACTACAAACCCTAGCCTTGCAAATGACTAGGTTATAGGAAAAATGTCAGTTTTCATCAAAACCCTAGCAAATGATATCTTCAAATGCAAGATGTGATATTGTGAAATGATTAATTGTTGTAATATGGATCAGATCTAATGTTTAAATCAGAAATTCAAATGTTTCACATGATATGTAATGAAAATAATGCAAAACTATGCCTTTATGCAAGCCTAGAATGCTTATTTTTTTCGCTTTTTTCAAATGTATGCAAGATCTTTCAATGTAGAATGATAGATATGATATGAAGCAATGCAAAATCTAATGCCAACACTCATCAAGATGCAAGTTTATTAAAAACACAGGTTCACCAAAATGTTAAGTAGGGAAAAGAGAGATGAGATGCAAAGCATGTAAAGACACTAGATCAAACCCTCCTTTCACTACAACATTCAAGGACAAAACCAAGACAAGCCACTACAAGATGGAAGAGGGCTCATCTACTAGTTTTGTGCTCTTGTTTGTAGAGAAAAGATGTGATTTAACCAAGCCTTTTATCAAACCCTAGGCCAATCAATGCACTAAACCCTAGAATTTGGATAATTAGCCTATAATAGAGAAACAAAAGCAACAATTCAGAATCTAAACTTGTTCTAGGGTGATTAGTGAGATATCCAAACTTGTCCCTCATAAGCTGAAATGTCAAAACACTCTAGTGCTAGCGCCTGAGTCTGGAAGGTTCAGATTTCTGATAACTCAAAACTAGAAAAATGTTATAGACGATGCTCTAATGCTGATTTCAGGGTTTGTTTTTCTTGTTGGATACTGATGCTAGTGTCAAAGTCTACTACAGTGGAATTCCTAAACTCTATTTTTGGATCTTGAATCTTTAATCTTCAAATAGCTTTCTTGTGCCTTTACTTCCACAACTCCCACACCTATAACCTACACACAAGAAGGAAAGGGGTTCAGGGGTTGTTGTGTTTAGGGACTTGCCTCAGTCAAATCCTAGGAGAGCATTCAAGCTTCCCAACACAATTGTTCGAGAGAGAGCGTGTCCTTACAGGACAAAGGCTAAAGATAATCCAAATGATGATAAAATAATTTAAACACAAAGATGATGCCACCTCGGAGGTGATGCCCTTGAGAGGATGAATATTCTTCAATTCACAAGGATGTTGATGATGAATTCAAATCTGCAACAAACACAATACTAACACAAGTCTGCCACAAAAAATAATGAATGCCTTGAATTCACCTTTGCACAATATCATAACCTTGATATCATCAACCTATCACAAAATGAATTCAAAAACTTGTTTATATATGCTTATTCATTAAACTTTCATAAATTAATTGAAAGAGTTAACAAGGGAGAACCCATCTAAAAGTCCTATGTCGACATACATTTAATTTCACCCTAACCAATCAGGGTGGACTTGGGCACAAGCACCCAAGTCCCAAGGGGCCTTTATGGTCAGGACAAAAATAGTAAATGGGCCCCTAGTCCCCATTTGTCATGGGTTTCGAGGGATTTTTCATTGGGATGAATAATTTGCTTGTAGAGTGTAAACACGGGACCTAGGAGCTAAACTAGGAGGTAAAAAGGCATGTGTCCACTTTTTACTCCATAACAGTGATAGTATGCTTGTATGCATTTAAATCTGATCTTAATTGAGTATAGTTAGTTGAATCTCTTTTTGCAATTTAATGTTGATCATCCTTTCTTTAATGTTGATGATCTTATTATGACTTAATGTTGGCTTTGATCTTCAGTGATTTAATGTTGAAACTATGTTGATATACTTTAATGTTGATTTTCAATGATTTAGTGATAATTGTCTCTGATTTATTTTTGAAATCATGATGATTCATTTGACTTTTGATGTTCCTTGATTTCGTGTTGAAATCATGTCGATCTATGCTATTGGTCTTTGGTGAATTAGTGTTGGAATCATAATGATCTACTTATCCTTATTGATGGTTCTTCATAAATTTAGTGTTGAAAACATGTTGACTTTCTATGATGATCGTTTGATTAGAATCGTGATTTAGTGTTGTAATCATGTTGAACATCTTTTTTTAATGTTGATGATCTTTTATGTTAATCTAGCAACTTAATGTTGAAAAACTTCTTATGGTTTAGTGTTGATGATCCTATTCGTCTTATTATGATTTATTGTTGAAGAACACTTGATATTTAGAGTTGATGTTAAGTTTAGTGTTGAAACTTTTTCTTTTTTTGTTGGAAATGCTATCCGTTCAAGTATCTTTTGTAGGTAGGCATAATGGATAAGATGAACCGAATGTTTTATTGTCTTGGACAAGTGACTATGTACTTTAGTAGGTAATTAAATACCTCTTGATAAGGACTATTTGATAGAATCACTTGTATGAAAACGTCTTAGGTTGTGATAAGACTTGTTTGAACCTTTTCATGTAGATATGATAGGAAATATTGATGTTTAACATCTTGAACCATGTTTAACAAAAATAGAAGAATAGAGAGCCTAGAATAATGAGTATGTAGACTTGTATGCATGGAATCATTGATTATGAAATTAGACTTGGAAAAAAACCTTTACTTCCCTATTTGAAGTAAACTGCTTAGTTGACATACTTATTTGTATCATGTTTAGAAATATTGAATAATGTGTGACCATATTCTTGAGTGAGTCATGTGATCTTTTCTTGATTTTCCTGCATTCATTGCAATTCCATGAGCAATCTTCTTTGTTAGGCATTCTTTCAAAATAGTTTGTGTGCTTATCTATCAAGGAATTAGATTTACACCTGCCAATTGAATTTAATTTTAAACGTGTTAATAACGGACCCATTCTAACATCATTTTATGCAATCTTGCATCTCAGAAATGACTTCTCCTTGATGCATTCTGTCAAATGATTATGTGCCTTGACTAAACTATCACATTCAAGTTGTCCACTTCAGACAACACCATAATTAGTTGCTTCTGATTTTGCTTATCTACACTTTCAATTACTATGTCTAAGTTGATAATGTTATCTTGGTTATAAGTTAATGTCACCAAGTTGGTCTAGTACTTGCAGTATTTTTGAGATGTTAGACATTATACTTTTGTGAGTGTCAGTCTACAAGGGTCACACATTCTTTGTGCATGATCTTTTCTTCCTCAAAGATATGATTTTGATTATTCTTAACTTCAATCAATGTATACTCTAATAAGATATGACTAAGTTGTTTATTCTCATGTAACATCATCCTTTATAAATCAAACAAATAGAATGTATTAAGCACATTAAATCTCAATACATATAGTTTATAGTAGACACAATATTATGTGTTATAGAACAATGAAAAAAGATTCCCACCACATAAGAATGTCTCATCATCACACCATGATATCTTGACATCCAACAAGTTTAAGGTTGTCCTATCATCTCACCATGATATCTTGACACTTGACAGGATGGATAAAATATATCTAGAGGATAAATCGAAGATCTACATCCTAGGCATAACATCATGATGACAATCACTTCTAAGCATTTGGTATTATTACCAAATTTGAGACATACCAAAGGGGTTCATTTTTAACTCACTGATCCAGAGTCTTTTCACAATAGTATAGTTGACATGAGGTAATAGACCATGTAATATTTCCTCTATATGTTCTTTTATTGTTCATATGGAAGGAAGACATAAAACCTAAGAACTCACCACCTCCAACTTAGGTTTAAATCCCATCCAAGTCATTGGATCAAGGGTAAAAATACTCTTGCCTAAATAGTGTTCTAGTCATCACATATAATTATCTTAACCTTAATGGTAGCAACGCCATGTCATTATCTATACTTGTCATCTCACCTAAAATGACAAGAGAATATACAAACTCCATTCTACGTCCAAGTAGAGAAGACCTTAAATTCTCTGAGATAATATTACAACTCCTACCATACAATTATATTACGATAGTTGTTAAAGATTATAATTAGCATAATCATATCAAGTCAATACACTTATTTCTAGGGTACAAATTGACATTCAATGGTAGTCAAGAAAGAACAACAACCTTAAAGTGCTCAAGTTCTTAAAATCACCCTATCAGGCAATGATAATCCTATCCTAGGAATGAGCACTATATATATATCAATGTTTGCAAGTAAGTATTTTTATCAAATCAAATAAAAAAGTCAATTCATTTTCTTAATCTCTTCCTATATGTTAAATCTCAAACCTCTTTAAGGATAAATAACATAGTGTGAACAATTTAAGGAAATATAAACTTCTACTTAAGTTCTTGCAATACTTCACTAAGAAACAATTCAACATAAATGGTCCCTTAACTAGGGTTTAAAATATAACATATTGTCAAATTAGCAGATTAAAATTTCCATATTACTCCAATCCACTCTCTCGGAATAAGATTCATTCATATTTTATTTTAGATTTGAGAAATTTTCAATACTGTTATAGAAGGTCTTAAACTTTATTATTAGAATAGTTGTACTTGTGACCGTGGTATGGATTAATCTTTTCTCTTACAATCTGAAATATAAGAAGAAAAGATTGAGATAGATGATACTAGATTATGATATTTTCATGATCTAAGATTCAATTAGTTTTTTTTACACTGCATTACTTCTTAATATACTAGAGATCAATGAAGAAGACCTTGAGTAGGTAATAATTTTGGATCACTTAAATTATGACTAAGATATCTTCTTAAGAGTTGACATTAATGATAACATAGGGTAAAATTATATGATGCCTGTTTAAATGAATACGTCTGTGTTTGTTATATGTTCTTAAGGGACAACTATGTAAACGTTTACTAATGATAGTGGGTTAGAACTAGAATGTTAGAGGTGGATCTCCTTTCTTAGTTGGTTTGTGTATTTGAATGACTCTAGACTTAGGGCCTTTATTTCCTTTATTGCTTGTTTTAGAATTATACTCATACTTTGTGTACTTTATGCGAGTAATGCATTTTGTGTGATTAAGTTGTAAATGAGATTAATAATTATCTCTTCCTGCTTGACCTAGCTATAAAGGTTCGATGAAATATTATTTGTGCTAATGAAATAGCTTCAAAAAGGTTATTTAATTGTGCCCACTAATGAACTAACAACTTGTGCAAGTGATGATTGTTAGACACAGAGGTTGTTGTTACGAGAAAATAGCTACATTTGAAGTAATCATCCTCCTGGTCAGGTGGACAAGTTTTAACGCTAAGGTAAAATAGGTTAAAAGAAGGTATGGTACTTTTCTCTATGAATTTAGTTTTCACTTTATCTTGATTTGGAATCTTAAGATCATCAAGACGATGACTCTTCCAAGAGGGGAAGGATGTCACAACCCTAAATTCTTAATATTTAAATTAATGTGATTAGTACACAATTAAGGAATATTAATATTAATTATCTTTAATTTGAGAATTATTAAAAGGTTTCAATTATGAATATTTTTAATCGACTAACTTTATTTTGTGAGTGCGATAGGAACGACACTCTCTTGGCATTGAAAGAGAGAGAGTATCATCAAAGAGAGGGAGCCTATCATTTTGAAAGCAAATGGTTGTGATGGAACACACACACAAGCACTTAGGAATATATTAAATATTTTCTAATTAATTGTTTTCATGAGTCTGTATGTCTTAATTTATATTTGTGAAGAATCAAAAAGTTAGATTTACATGTTAGTTAAAAATGAAATAATAATGATAGGAGGAAATTATTCTCTTAATTAAAAAGTTGAATAATTATTTATTATTGGAACTTTCTAAAATAGAAAAAGGAGAATTTTCTTTCATTATTTGTTTTCAGTTATAATGAAAGATAGTGGAGTGAGTGGATAATGGGTATAGTTATGGCATTTAATTAAATTTCTAAGTTAAGGGAGAGGATTCGTGGATATAGGGAAATGAAAAATTGGAGGCAAAAATAGGGGGAAAACAGAGGAAGAAAACAAAATCACATGGGTATTATTTAGAAGAAAATAATTGTTTAAATTAGAAGCATTGTGTTTGTTTAAAATAATTTTTCTGTAAAAATGGTTACAATCCAAATACTGCATCAATATTTATGATTACTTTGATTTGATGAACTCCTCACTTTCCTAGAGTTATTTTAAATCTTTTTAACCTCTTAGAACAATGGATTTATCTTTTCCTTCAAACTAATGTTCTATTTATATCTCAGATTTTTCTTCACCCTCGATTATGAGCACTGGATGAAATCTTAACTATAACTCCTTGTGTTTCCTGAACTTGTGCATTGATGGGTGCCATTAAGCTTTGAATCCTATTCTATGAATTTTGCTTGATCCCATTGTTATTTACTACACCATATGTGCATCCTTGTTCTTTATCCTTGCTTCATGATTCATGTTTATTGTGTCCTCATACATGGCCAATTGCACCTTGAATCATTCTTGAAAACATAGCATCTTCATTGAGCGTCATCACGCGCCTATGCTTGCACCTGCGTGGGTTACTTTTTGCTAAAACTTATATTATTCGAGCCTGTGGAGACTCCGCTTACCTTCAGCACTATGCGCAGTGATAAATTCTATGTTTTAGTGCTACCCTTAGTGTCTTCCAGCATTGGCTTTGATGAAGCTTGTCTTCTGATTACATGTGTTATGAATTGAAACTCATGAATGGCCGATTGCGCCCTTCCAATCTTAATGTATATGAATTTGATGTATCATGTTTGTTGCATCTTCATTAAAGGTCGATTGCGCCACCCAAATGTAATGCGTTTAAATGTTTATGTTTCTATGAATGTTTAGTTTTTAAGGTTGTTGTGACTTCTTGCATGGCTGAATGTGCCTCTATGTTGTATGATCCATCGATGTATTGTTAGTTCCTGCCTTTGGCAGGAATACTAATGTATCCATGTGATGCAATTGATTCAATTCAACTAACCAATGAGCATTAAGTATTAAATTTATTTGACAAATTCTTAAAGTTGAAACTTATTTTTTTTATATAATTATTTAATAAATACAATTTGTCTCTACTGCTATTGGTCAATTCAGTGAACAGTAGTGATGAAAAATAAATTTTTCTTTTTTTAAATTACATTATTCAATATATATAATATGTGCTTGCAATATTCAATACATATATAATAAATAAATAAGTACCATGTTGGCACTATTTGTACTCACCATTAATGGAAACAAGGCTTTCACGATACAGCGAGACTGCAAACCAGCTGGGATCGCCAGTTAGTAGTTGAAACATTAAAGAATTGCGTAAATTGGCTCCCCCTGCGACTGGACGTGGCATCCAATCTGTTTCCTTCAAAGACATTGGTAAGGAGGCCACGATTCAAACACCTAATACGGTGGGCATCAACGCTTCCGCTTCAACTACATCCACAAAGAGGTGGGGCTTTGAGCAAATTGTCTGTGCTACCAGTGTAGAGATGGACTGGACCCTCTTTGATCTCACCACCGGAAAGCCACTATATAACAGTGGGCCTCCAAAAATTTCATTCCGCAGGCACAAAACAATGTCCATTGATAGGTATGTAAAAAGGCCCAGAACAGGGCAGCAAAGTAGTGGTCTAGTAAATAGCAAAACAGGACATAAAATCAGAGTAAATAGCTGAAACAAAATTAATATTAATCTAGCTTCTATTACATATGACCAAATGCATTACACTACTATGTTTTGTTCAATATATTTATAGCTTTTAGCTTAGATGATCTCAATCAATCTAGAATCTGAAAACTTTCGATTTTCTGGATAGTTCTATAGAAAATTTTGAACAATCTTTTCGATTTTCTGGATAGTTCTATAGGAAATTTTGAACAATCTTATTTTTCCTGACAAGGTATTCCAAGGCTTGTAGAGCACAATGTTCTATTTTCTAGATAGTTCTACAGGAAATTTTAAACAATCTTATTTTTCCTAACAAGGTATTCCATGGCTTACAGAGCTTTCACTGAGCAAGGAGGCGTATTCTTTGCCAAGGATGATTATGGAAAGCCCATAACATGAAGGCTCGACAGGGATTTGGAAGGACAGATATTGAAATGTATTCTTGGAGCTTCCATCCGGTTAACCTATAAGCGGAATACTCGATACTCAGAGACTCTACGCCATGATTTTCGTCAAGAAGTTTATCTTGAATTGGAGACTACTTCCACACATAATTGAATCTTCAGAGTGGTGGCTAATTTCTAGGTGAGCTTTAAGAAAATTTATCACTCTTCTATGCCTTATTTATACAGTTAATATCTCATTTTGTAAAGAGTTTTAAAAAGAGTAACATGATCATCCAAGTGTTTTTTAGTTGTTGCACAACAAAAATGAAATTTGGTTGTTTAAGGGTTGTGGTCCACTGGTACGTCTGCAGGAGTTTATACTACTGATTGAGGGTAAAATTTTAGGGCCGTATATATGTTGTAACTCCTTAATAACTTAGAAGGTGAGTTGGATATGTAAATACATACACTGCTTCTCTATGTAAGGAGTATAATGTAAGTTACCTGAACCATCATTTGCCCTTAAAGATTTTTTCAGAAAATGAAAGGAAAGGAACAATATACTAATTCTGTCTTTTGTCTGGTTTAGTTTAAACCCCTATATCGTTTAATCAATCTCGCAAGATTCACTAACAATGGTATTCTCTCCATGAGACATAAGATTGGTCAAATGAACGTTATTGTCTTAAATTACACGCCTTGACATTTTTGGAAGTTTAGGCTTCATTGCTTCAACATCATCATGTTGAGCGTTCCAATTGGCAATTTCTCTTATGATCGAGATGAGAAGAAAAAACCTTGGGTCATTTTTCCCATGCCCAAACATCCCATTCCCTTCTGCTGTGGTTGTTGGGATTAAAAACAAGTTATAAGTTTTTTTGTTATATCAGATCCACATATATTATGCCAGTGACTTTTTCTCATAACTCTTTCATTACCCTCAACTGCCCATAACATAAAATAATTGTTTTTGAGCTCGCTGGAATCTATTCATGTAGATGATTTCAAGTGCCCGATTTTGTTGGACATGATGCGTGACCCGATGATTGTGTGTTGCGTGATTCATTTCTGCAAATGGCTTACTATGTGATTTTGTCATTCCTATTGTCGTTGGCTGTGGATGTAGCCCTGTAAGGTGGCCAATGGTTATCTCAGAGCAAGATCTTTGCCTCACGACACATTCTTTACGTCCTATATACTTAAGAAATAATTGAAAATCTTATACTGGTTGTACTTTCAAGTTCTATAAATCCATTTCAAGTATCTATGAATATTATTATAATTTCTTCTTTTCTTTCTTTCAATACTTTCAGCTTATAACGTGTTTTTTTTGGTTTTCCCATCCAAAAGTATTTGAGATGTTAAGCGCAAATGTAGTTATTGATGGAAACACTGTAAATTTGGGTTCATGGGACACGGCAGGTAATCTTTTTCCTAAAATGTGGAGAACACCATATACTGTTTAGTTGGCCTATTCTATTCTTGTAGACATTTCTCAATGGTTTAAGATTTATTGTTTCTTTTGCACTGGTTTAAATGCTTCTTTCTAATATGTTAACCATGTGTTTGTTGAAATTTGTGTGTGCTCTGCTTTAAACTATTAAATCCTGCTGGATTTACATATTGTTGTCTCACAATAACAAAAAAAAATGTCATAAACTCAATAATACTAGATACACACACAGAGAAATGCTGCTGCACTACAAGGATTGACATGACAATAGACAAATGTTACTTGGTATTAATATTGAGTCTTTTGGATACCTAGCTCTATGCTATACGAAAATCTTAAAGTAACTAAGTTCAGAATAAACATCATCTCAAGTCATTTCAGGAATGCAAAAAGAACTATGGTGCTTAATACATAATGAAATAATCTGTTCAGACTATCTTGTATCCAAGATTCCATTGTACATTTTTCATCTTATCCTTTTGTTCACAATCTTCTATTTGATGGTTTGCTAACTAAATTCAACATATGAAATCATTTTTTGCATGACCTGTTCTCATCTCATTGGGTTTTCCCTTTTGACGATATACTACAACAACATTCAACACATAGAGGCAGGAACATGACGCATTGCGTCTCTTGTTTAAAATGTATCTCTATTATGATCTAACTCCCACCGTATGTATAGCGCCTATATTCTGCTAATAAGACTAATTTTTTATTTTGTGACTTTTCCCAATGCCTATGAGGTGTCCTCAATGCACCTTGGCAACGTTCCTTACTGTGGCTTAATTCATAGAGGACTGAACTCATAACTAATTATTTGGTGTTTAGTTTTTTTTACATTGACAACTATCATTTCCTTTTTAATGCCAAAACAAGTTTGTATACTCAAGAAAATCTGCTCTTTCCATTTTATGTTTCTCTTCTCTGTCACTTATGCTCAAAAATTTATTAGATTATGACACCTTCCATTTCTAACTAGAGTGAACTATACTTGTCTGCAATTTGTCAAAATTCTTAACTTAATGAATGGAAGCGAGGCTTAAATTTGACAGTTGTATAGCTGTATTTAGGTATTTTTGCTGTAAAATACAATCCAAATTTTAAAAAGACTGTATCATATGAAAGGAGAGATTTTGGACAAATTGTCAAAATTTATATAAGATTATATATATATATATATATAATTTTTATATGATTTATTTATACTAAAACATGTCATAGTATTTGAAGGGTACTATTGAATAGATAACTGTCATAAAAAAATTGCTTGACAAGCAAGGTCGACTGTCAAATTTAAGCCCTGAATGGAAGAGTAATGACTGTGCTAGATTGAATGTTTGAAATGCAATTTAATAGGACAATGCCATTATTCAAAATTATGGTTAAACTTAGTAAAATATACATAAACTACAAAATATGTTTGTAAGGTTTAAACTTTTCATAGCGATATATATATATATATATAGTTTTAGAAAGAAATTTTGATCTTATTATATTGAGGAAATCATTAATGATTGATTAAATGATAATGTGACTGATGTGTTAAAACTAATCATTCTTACATTGTATTTTGACTTAGAATTAAAAATGAATTTAGTTATTGTGTCTACGAATGGTTGCGTCAAACAGGTGTCGAATATTGAATAATAGAGAAGGGTAAGTTTCTATTCATAACCTATCTGTCGAACATGGCTCAAAAAGAAGCTTTGGCCAAATCTTGTTAATCATAGTAATAGTTACTATTTGATTTATTTCTCTCTCTGCCATATCATGATAAATGTACATTAGCAATTGTATTTGCATTGAAATGTTAGAGATATCATGCTACAGCAAATTCCATCACACTTGTCAGTTTCATCTTGCTACACCCTTCATGTAGGGTCGGGATTTCTTCAGTAGAAGGAAATCTAGGAAGCATATGCTTCATGGTTGGGAGGAAAAATGCTCTGATGATGATCTCCCTCTTGTGATCATTAGCACAGTGGAGAATTCTTGACAGGTATAGCAATCAACTTAACATTAGTCGAAAGATGAAACGACCATATCATCTCATTACAAAGGAATTATTTCCTATTGTATAAGAAAGTTTTTTAAGATTATGTATTAAAAAATACATTTATTAATAAAATATTGATTTGTTTTAATGAACAGTTGACTAGTTCATTTATATGTATTTATTATTTGGTTAGAGGGGTCCTTACATCCAATAATTGGCCCTAGCAAGGTAGATCCACTTTACCGAACAGTTAGTAGAGCACCACATTAGTCTCCCTATACTGATAGTACACCCTTCTCCCATGAATGGGTAGTTGTAGAATCCTCCACACATCCTCTAGGGTCATTGTGACCTCCCCCATCAAGAGATCAAATGTGTTCATCTCACTATGCCACCACTCTTCTAACATTGTTAGCATCATTGTGTGTGCTCAAATCATAACCATCTAAGCAACATACTATAGCACCAACTATCCCAAGCACCCCTAGTCATGCTCCTTCCAGTGCTTAGTCAATTAGAGCACCCTCAATCACAACTCTCACATCACCAAGGGTAGAAACTGCTCTTGCATCTAGTCAGAAATCATGTCAAACCTTGCTAATCTTCTACCTTCCATTGAACATGCTTCATTTTTAACACATGCCTTCATTTACAATGTATAAGCCAATTTGTGATGCATGCATCTAATCATCCCACCCATCCACTGATCTGTAATAGATGTGGTCATTTATGAAAATAACCATTTTTAGCGCATGCGTTGATTCTCAACACACACTAATCCATGCCACACATGCACCAAAACAAGACACATGTACCAATTTGTCCCACACACTTTCTCATTCATGCCACGTACATGTCAATTCATGCCCTTCATGGATCAGTACGTGCATGCCCACATTTTCCCCTCCCCCCTAAACTAGTAATAAATGCACCTAAATGACCTAGGACTAGATGAGCTCATAATACCTTTATGCCTACGGCCTCTAGTTGTCAATACCTCCTCTCCCACTTCTCCTGATGCATTTAAACTAGCACACTCTCCATCTTCTTTGCGCAACTTGCTCTTCTTGCTAGCTCAAAAATTTCTAAGGCTTAAGTGTGAAAATGAATATTTTCATCCCCCCAAGGCCTATTTATACACCTTGCACCCCCCTAATCAATTTTTTCACCCTCCACCATTTATCACCCCATTCCTCCATTTTTGAGCCTCTTCACACATTTTTCTCCCATCACTCCTCATTTTTCCTCCTATATCTTATTTTTCAATTGGTTTCTTCTTTTAAGAGATCACTTACAGTCCTTCCAAATCATTTTTCCCCATCAATTTTCTCTCTCCACCACTCCTATCCTTCCTTGAACCGCCTTCCCAACGAATTATTTATTTTTATAGATTTTCCATTCGATAGAGTGGCCAATACAAAACCCTTCACTCCGGGTTCCTGCTAGAGGTGATTTTATTAGGATCTACACTACTTTTCATGTCCCCCAATCCCCTCAAACACCCTTGCTATTGCAACCAAAGGTGATCTTAAATATATAGCATCTCGTCTTCCTTTCGAGATCTTACCTACACTCTCCTTCCACATGACCACTCAAGGTCTGGGCATCATCCCTCCATCACACTTAATCATTTTCTTCCAACTAACTGGGGCATTTTGTCACCCCTTCCTTATCAAGAAGTTATATATTTTATTTTTCTCTAAAACGATATTATTTTAACGTCGTTTCAAAGAGGGGCAAAATGTAGACACCTAAAATTGTCTCATCACCATCTTAGCCATCATCAAGTTATCACTCGATAATTCCTCTATAATTAATTAAATAAATCCTATTTAATTGATTAATTATTCCAATTTTCCTTTCAAAATTATTAAATAAGTTTATTTTTTTAATTAATAAAATCACTATTCACTTAACATTAATTAATTAAATAAGGACTAAATATTTGATTAATCAATCCTTCATCTATAGTCCAACCTTAGATAAATAAATTCAAATCTTTATTTATCTAAGTTCATCTCATCCCACCCTAAATATTAAATAGATTCAAATATTTATTTAATTCCCTATTTTATCCACTTTTCATTAGTTGTCAAAATCAAATCATTAACCTTCCATAATCATTTGTACATTCCAAAACATGATTAATGAATGTAAATCTTGCACAAGTTCCTAAAGTGTACGCATGGGTCAAAGGTATGGCCTTGATTTGTACATGCTTAATACTTTAGGCATGGGCAATGTCTTCACATCCTTCCAAAAATCTACTTTTCAATCTCCCACCATCCACTTTATCCAAGGAAAATCTCCACACTTGATTCCCCTTGAATCTTGGAGCCCCCTTTGACCACTGTTCACATGGTGCCACTTGGAGGCTTCTCATGCCTCCCATCCTCTCAAGCAATCTCAACCCTTGATCTCTCAAGGCAATCCTAGCCCTCCATCCACTCATCCAAAAATCTATCAATAGCACTCTCCACAAGCCATTTTCATAACAAGTATGAATGCAATGTTATGATGTTGAATTGAGTACTAACATAGTAATACCTTTTCATCAGAATTAATCTTGGAGCACAACCACCATGGCTTGGTGCAACAAGGAGACTTGTGGGTGAGAATTGTTTTTTTTCATCAATTTTAGTTAGTTTCCATAGTATTAATCTTAAGGTTTCTTGTAGTTGTGAATAGAATAGGTTAGACTTGGTTAATTTGTTCATGTATGTTCACTTTTATATGTACATAGTAACATTTGCAATTGGTTCAAGATTTGGAGGTTGAGTTTTTTAAAATGGGTTTCCCAAGGTAAAACATTATATGATCATCTATTATTGTGTGTGTGCATATTATTTTTCTAGTTTATAAACTACATATTTTATTAGTTGCACTTCTCTCCTCGTGATTTAATAGTGAAACATTCTATCCAAATTTATTTTTATTTGGTATCAAAGCGTGATCAACTTAGTTATTAGGTGTTAATGTTTTTTATCATATTAATCTTATCTTGAGTTGGAATTGCATGGAGAGAAGATTTTTTTAAGAAAAATGGTGATCACATCTTGAATGGAGATGGAAAAATTCAATGACGCCAACTTTGAGCTTTGGAAGCTTAAAATAGAGGACTTAGTAATATATCAGGATCTATGGGAAGTAGTCTCTATGAGTAGTCATATATCAATACAATAAGATATATGGGATGTGTTGGACAAGAAATGATGAGCCTCATTTGATTGTATTTGGTGGACTCAATGCCCCTAAATGTTTCAAGAGAACCCAACATGACTACCTTATGAATGAAGTTAGAAAAACTATACTAGGTAAAATCCATGGTGAAAAACATTTCCCTATGAAATAAGTTGTATTCATTGAAAATGGGTGATGATGACTCTATATTTGAACACGTTCAACACTATGGTTACCTAGTTGAAGTTCAATAGTGTTGTAATAGATGGTGAGGATTAAAGTACCATATTGTTATGTTCATTGTCAAATGTGTGGGACAAATTGGTAATGGCTATTGGAACTACCTCCACTAAGCTCACATTAATGAGGTCATGGGTGGTCTTCTTTCAAAGTAGATGAGATAGAAAACATAAAATACCATTTAAGATGCATTGGTTGCTTGTGCTAGATTGAAAGAGAAATGCAAGAAGGACAAGAAGAGAAAGAAATTTCCAAGTCTAGAGGAAGATCTGATTCCCCTAAAGAATCCAAGGTGAAATGCTTGAACTATGACAAGAAATGCCACATCGTAAAGGACTACAAAGAGAAGGAAAAAGAAAAGAATGGATCTGATGATGATACAAATTTTAAGACTTCATAGGATGAAACTGATGCATTTGTTGCAGCCTTAGATATGCATGCATGTGATAAAACATGGTCGATTGACTCTAGCGCCTCTTTTCATGACTCCCCACAAGAAGTTGTTTTTATAATATGAGAAGATTGATGGTGGCAAATTATGCCTTGTTGACAATACATTCCTCAGTATTGTCGGGCATGACTGGGTCAAGATCAAGTTCAATGATTAGAGGATCAAAAGCCTCTCCAAAGTTTTGCACATCTTGGGTTTAACATGGAATCTACTGTTTGTAAGAAAGATGAATGATGTGGATGTATTGGTAGTTTTTAGCAAAGAAGGGTACAAGATGGCTTGTGGGGCTATGGTGCTTGCAAAAGGAGTTCATATTGAGACTCTTTTTTTCCTTGATGTGAGCATGTATATTCAATGTAATAGTTCTAATGTACCTATAAAAAATAAGAGATCTACAACATCTTCATCTATGTATTTAGAACATGCAACAAAGGGATCTATTTTTGGATCACTTGAATGAGTTGTGTCGGTTTCCCAACATGCTCTTACCTTAGAGGGCAATAAGTTACTTGTTGAGAAAATTATGATGTGGCACAAGAGATTGGGACACATTACTGATAAGGCCTTAGAGCCTTGAAAAATAAACATCTCGTAGAGGGGTTAATTGATTGATCTTTAGAATTTAATTTTTGTGAGCATTCTATTTATAAGAACAAAATCATGTTCAATTTTTTTCAAGTTATTCTAGATCTAAAAGTGTATTAAATTTGATCCATAGTGATGTTCTTGGTCCAAGAAATATTTGTATTTTGTTTCTTTGATAATATATTCATGCAAACATAGGTCTAGTTTATAAGCATAAATCTAGTTCTTCAGTCAATTCAAAGAGTTTAAAGCTCTTATGGAGAACCAAAAGGATAGAAAGATCAAGATGTTGAGAATGGAAAATGTTGGAGAATATTACTTGAAAGAGTTCAATAGATTCTAGACGAACAATGGAATCATGTGTAATAAGACAACTCCATACACCCCTCAACAAAATGGAGTTGTAGAGAAAATAAATAGAACATTGATGGAGAAGGCTATGAATATGCTCAATGGTGTTGGTTTAGGTCAAAAGTTTTAGGTAGAAATATTTAGCACTGCATGTTATTTGGTTAACAAATCTCCTACATCAAAATTTGTTGACAAAACATCACATGAGGTTTGGACAGGCAAAAAGCCCTCACTTCAGCATATTTGTGTCTTTGGTTGTAAGGCAAACGTTCATGTGCCCAAGAAAAAAAATTCAAAGTTGGATTACAAAGTTAAGTGTATCTTCATTGGCTATAGTGAAGGTGTGAAAGGATGCAAACCCTAGAATCCTATAACTAGAAAGAATATGCATAGTTGGAACATGGTCTTCAGGGAGATGGAGTTGGTTCCTACTATTGAACAACCAAAGGATGATGTGAAGTCAATTGTATGACTACAACCAAAGACTAATAAGGTTTCACCAAAAAATTAACCAAAGGTTCATGATGGACTAGATGGGGACATTACTAACAGTTCTTCAAGCTCAGAGAAGGAAGAACCTCCACCTTAGCCTTTGAGGAGGTCCACTTGTTAGAGAAGTTAATCATAAATGTATAGCCCACATAATTTTAGATGCATTTTTTTATTTGAGAACTAATACTGATGAGCCTAGAACTATAAAGGAGGCAATAAAATGAATGACAATAAATCCTAGATGATGGTCATGCATGAGAAAATGGCTACATTAAAAAAGAATGACACATGAGATCTAGTTTAATTATCTGAAGGTCAATAACATGTTGGTCCAAATGGGTTTTCAATAAGAAGTTCAATTCATATGGAAATGATAAATATTACAAAGCATGATTAGTTGTGAAAGGATATTCCCAAGTTGAGGGAATTAGTTTTAGTCAGATCTTTTCTCTTGTTGCTAAGCTAACATCCATTAGATTCTTATTATCTTGTGTTGCTACATTTGACCATGAAGTTGAGAAAATGGTTGTGAAGATAGATTTCCTACAATATAAGTCGAGGAAGAGATCTATGTCACAACCAAAGTACCACATTGAAAAAGGTAAGGAAAAGTTGGTTTGTCGGTTGAAGAAATTCATGTATGGTCTCAAATAGTCTACTTAAATGTAGTACTAGAAGTTTAATTCATGTGTTTTGGGGTTGGGATTTATTAAGTATAATTCATATCATTGTATTTATTACAAATGAGAAAACTATCATTTTATTGTTATTGCTTTGTATGTCAATGGTGTTATTTGGTAGTAATAAGGGTATGATTAGGCACTTGAAATTTTAACTTTCTTTACAATTTGAAATAAAAGAATTAAGATCTATTAAGTTTATCTTAGGGATAGAAATTATATAGGATAAAGTTAACAAAAAACTTTGGTTAAGCCAAAGAAAACATGTTAAGTTTGTTTTGCAATGTTTTAGCATGGCCAACAACAAACTAATGAGTGTTCATATTTATATGGGAACAAAGGTTTTAGTTAAGTAGTGTCCTTCGACATCTAGAGACGTGGAGGATATGAGTTTTATATCTTATGCTAATGCAATTGGGAGCCTTATGTATGTTATGGTCTACATCAAAATAAACATTTACCCAAGAGTCTTGATATGTTTCATGGTTAATCATGAACATGATCACTAGGCAACAGTGCCTTCGGATATTTGTGTGGTACTTCCAAGTTGTCTATATGTTATCAAAGAGGCAATGCCTTAAGGGACTTGCTGCACTTAGTGGATATTCAAGGATATGGGGATTCAAATTGGGTAGGAGATGTTTACAACAAAAGGTCTACTAGTGTCTACATGTTTAGCCTTTTTAGTGGTGTGGTGAGTTGGATAAGTAAGAAATAGGATATGGTTGCTTTATCCACTATAGAGACAATGTATATGGTAGCTAATCATGTCTATAATGAGGTTATTTGGATTTAGAGACTATGTTTAGATGTTGGGGTGAGTTAGAATGCAATCATAATTCACTATGACAATCAAACTGCCATCAACTTAGCAAAGAACCCAACCTTTCACACCCAAACGAAGCACATTGATGTTCAACATCATTTTGTTTATGACATGGGGGAGGATGAGGGGTATTGTTGGAGAAATTTGATACTTTGGAGAATGTTGCAAATGCATTGATAAAGTTAGTAAGCACAAAGAAGTTTAGATGGTTTAGTGAGCCTTTTGGTCTCACAATCCCTAGCAATTAGTTTAGAGTTTATGTAGTTTCACTTATGCTCTTGCAAGGTATACGACAAGTTGGAGAATGTTGGGATAGGTGTCATAGCCTTGCAATCCTAAAATTTGAAGTATTTAATTATTTTGTATTTATTTATTATTACACTGACATGTTTGTGACATCCCACTTGGAGTCTCATTGTGTCACTTATAAAAATTGACAATTTTTAAGGTTCAATCAGTGCCATGGAAATTTTTGAATACAACTATGAAATCTTGTAATATGTGTGTAATAGTTATTATAGAAAGAGCATGGTAAAGAGTTAATTGTGGACTTGCAAAAAATCAAAAAAGATATATTAGTTAACTAAGATATTCATGAGCATGTTTCCAAAAGGGGATAAACCCATTTGAGTGCCCAAGTTGGTGATGGCAGTTACTCATTTATTGTTAGTTGACATAGCTTGTTTTAGGGTGTAGGAAACTTGCATGGATTTGAGCAACTAATTTAGCCCATGATTTTCTAACACATGGTCTTAGAAACTATTGATGGTTTGTGGTTTTGATCTCTAATACATATTGAGTGCTTGAGTGGGAGATATTTTAATATTGCATTACAAGTACCATTATGTTGTCAAAATATCTCTAGAATCATATTGATTTGTGTGACCTCTTATGAAAGCTTGAGCATGTCATTGTATTGTAACCACTACAATTATTGATAATACAATTGGTTTGAGATTTAAAGACTAGTTTTTTCTCTAAAAGGGTTCCCTGCAGGGTATAACAATGTGCCATCTATTATTGTATGTATGTATATTATTTTTTGGTTTAAAAATTATATGTTTTCTTTTCTGCACTTCTCTCCTTATAGGTTAATAGTGGCCAATTTTATCTGACTTTTTTTTCATAGAGCAAGCTTTATTTTATTTTAAAATGTGTTTTCATAGTTGTGAGTGACCTTTTGCAAAAAAAAAAATATATGAATATTAGAGAATATAATCTCGCCACTATGTCCAAAGAGTTTAAGAAAGTTGGTTTTGCCTCTATGTAATGTCCCCTTTTCTTGCATAATCAGTCTGAGAACAATTAGCCTATTTTTGAGTTTCTAGTAGGCTAATTGGTGATGTAAGGGAGAATTCTGGCATTCTTGGAGAGCATAGGGTTGTTCTAGCAGCAATTTTATTCATGGCAGAGAGTTTAGGAAACCATCATGAGCCCAATGACACTCTTCGAGTGTGATTCTCTCTCTCACAGCACTCCACACTTCTTGGAGAATGCATGATTGGTCAGGTTGAATTTCTGACAGTGGTAGTGAGTTCAAGAGATCTTGATGAGTCTCATGTTTCTTTCAAAATGCAATTCCACCCTTCTGGGAACTCTCCACACTTCTTGGAGAAGCAGGCTATTTTTAGATTGACACCTAGTTCGTTTGGGTCATCATCCTTAGCCCTCTAGAGCATTATGGTATGATTAGAATTTTGTATTTGGTTTATTCAGATGTTTTATGCAACTTGGGTGGATAATTTAATAATTAAATGATTATTACTAAAGTTGTCTAAAAAGACTTTATTCAAAAAGGTAGCTATGTGTGTAACTATTCATTGGAAAGGATTTTAAGTTGTGCAAATAAGGGCGCTAGGCACATGGGGGACTTTATTCATGAAAAAGAATTATTATTTTGAAAATAAGTTTATTATTTATTTTCAAAAAGGAGTTTTAGAGAAAAAAGGGAAAAAAAATACTTTATTTGCTCCAAAAAGTTATAAAAGGAGGACTGGAGCTCATTGTTGAGGTTACTGATGAATTTGATTTTAGCTTCTAGTTTTGAGAGAACTTGTGTTCTCCCATTTTCTTGAGGATAAAAACCCTCTTGAAAATGCTAGTTTTAGGGACGAAAAACCCCCTAGTTGGTTGTGGTGGTTTCATCTAGGAATCACAGAGTACTTCAATGGAGGTTTTGATGTGTTTTAACGTTTTTCATGCAATGGTTGAAGATTCAATAATGGAGATTAATTATGAGTTTATCTAATTACATTTGGGGTTTGTGTGATGAGATTTTCATTCTTGTTGGCCGTACTTCATGCTCAGGGACAGCCGTACATTTTGGGTCATTGAAGAGTGATGTCTAATGCAAATTAATTATTGATTGAATGAATTTATTCCTCTGACCTGGCCACCTATTTTAAGTGTTGTTGAGCAGATTTTTGGCTAGGTTTTGTGGATCAAATGTTGGTCGTACTATTTGTGTTGGTTATACCACCTCCAGGAAAGAAGTGAGAGTTTGGAGTTCCAAAACGCCTAACCTTTGGGGTTGTTTTTTATCTAATTTGAGGCGCCTTGATCTTGGTAAGTCATTTCCTTGGTTTTTATTGATGTTCGTTGACAGTTCGAAGGCTTTTGATGTTTGCAACTGTTGTTTGAGGGTTGTATCAGTGTTACACCAGCATATCAAACTATAACAGCGGTGTTATCAGAGTATAACAACGTATTTTTAGTGTGTTCTGAGTTTTTAGTGTGGTTTTGGGCTTCTACAATAATTGCAACTTCACTACTTCATGTGGGTATGATTCCTTATGTCAATTTGAGTGTATTTGAAGCTTCTACTTTATGATTTTATGCTACAACAGTGTATTACAATCTAAAATCAATATTTGAAATGATAGTGCAGCTTTCCCTAACATTGTAATTTTATTTTATAAGTTGCAATGCTTTATTGTTTGTAAACCCTCGATAGTGATACAAATGCTAGTGGTCTCATATAATACATTTCATGATTGTAAAACTGGATGGTATACCGCCAGTTACTGTTGCATTTCATTAAGCTTGTTTGGCATCAAACAAGCTTGCATGTTATTGACCATTTTGGTCTAATCAAGCTTTAGTCATTCTACCAATGGCTTGCATTGCACACGTTCGTTGAACAAGTGTTGATAAGGTCAGATTGCCACCTCATGTACTCATTTTGTTTGCATATCACACTCCACTGAATCAGTGCAGATGTGGTTAGATTTGTCACCTAGTGTGATCATTTTGTATTGCATCAACCACTTCGTTGAATGAGCACAGGTTGTGGACGGTGTGGTCACCTAGTGTTTCGCAATGAACATTTTAATAGTATAAATTTCTAGTTATTGCATTGGATAGTTTGTGTAGATCCAATGCTCCGTATGCTCTCAACTTCCCCACATCAGGATCTGGGTGATCAAAAAGTGTTGAGGAGTTTGCATGATTGCATCTTCATTTTAGTTGAAAATATCAAAAAAAAACTAGGGTGGTTATTACACTCTACTTCATTTAAACCAAACACCTAGAGGTCAAGTTAACAAAGATTGAAGGTTGCTTGTTACTAATGATCTTTTATAAATAACTTTGTCTAGAAGCATGTTGTAGCAAATCTAAGCTCCTCATTGACCAGAGTAGCAAAAAACCTAAAGATTGCTTGTTAAATGATCCAACTTAGACAACTTCATAAACTCATAAAAAATCTCCATCTCAAGCCAACATGCAACCCAAGAAAAAGAAGAGAAATTGTAAAAGAAAAAATAGAATTAAATATTGTAGTGCACTCTATAGCATCTCACCACAATGCACAATGAAACACTCCGACACACAATGCACAATGAAACACTCTGACACACAATGCAACAATGTAAGGCTAACAACTAGGGTGTATACAATATTTGCTAAGTGGTAATGCTTAACACATGATCCCCTTCCTACCCATTGCTATAGTTATCACCTATCACCTCGAGCCATGTCTATACACCTTTCCACATCAACACATCCTAGGCACATTAACATCATGCCTCATGTCCTAGTCAACACCAATTGTACAACACATTACTTGTGCAACAACACATCCCCTTGCATGTCACATGTACTACCTATACAATGAACAATCCTGTCGATGCCCAATCAAAAATTCATGTAGTACCACATCAATCTATTCCAAAGTCACTTGTGTTGGTATGTGGTGACTGATCATGCAAGTACTGTACACTCGTAATGTATCATCGTCGAGGTTCGGGAGTCTGTTAATTTTTTGTTAACTGACAAAAGAAAAATGACATTGTAAAACCCTAATTCTAAAAGCTTCCAAAAGGCTTGTTATAAGCGATTGGGATGTATGTTGCGGGTGGGATTTTGATATTGTATTGTAGCATTTGCAGCAGTATTGAGTTGTAAAGATTGCTGGTTGTAATTGGTTTGATTTACTAGATAATAATATTGAACTCTCTTGGTGGATGTAACCCGAGTTTGGGTGAACCACATTAAAACTTGTCTCTCGCTATTATTATTTCTGTGTATTTTCATTCCTCTAATTAATCTTTATTTGCATTTAATTGATATCTTCTGCATGCAATTCCTAACAAGTGGTATCAGAGCGAGTTGTGTTCGATTATCGTCTGCAGGAAGGTCTCACGGTTGAGTGGGAGTCTCACGGTTAAGTGGGAGCAATGGCAGACGAAGGTAAATTGAAGGTAGATAAATTTAATGGGCATAACTATCAGTTATGGAAGATGCAGATGGAGGATTATCTCTATCAGAAGGATTTATGGAGATCATTGGAAGGAATAGCCAAGAAACTGGCAACAATGACTGATGAGGATTGGAATCTTCTAGATAGAAAGGCACTGGGAACCATTCAATTGTGCTTGACACCATCTGTGGCATTCAATATAACAGAAGCGAAGACAACAGATAAACTGATGAAAGCTTTGGTTAAATTGTATGAAAAACCCTCAGCCTCATAAAGTATTCTCATGAAGCGTTTGTTTAATCTGAAAATGATTGAAGGTGGATCTGTGACAAATCATTTAAATGAGTTTAATATGATTACCAGACAATTAACTTTTGTAAAAGTGAAATTTGATGAAGAGGTGAAGGCTCTCTTGGTTTTATGTTCTTTGCCAGAAAGTTGGAATAGCTTGGTAATAGTTGTAAGTAAACTATGTCTCTGGTTCAAATACTTTGAAATTTGATGATGTTGTTGGTGTTATCTTTAGAGAGGAAATGCAACGGAAAAGCTCAGGAGAGTCCACATCAGTTAGTGTTTTGAATGCAGAAAGCAGGGGCAGATCTAAGGAGAGAGGAAAAGGATCTGGAGGTCATGGGAATTCACGAGGAAAATCAAAGGACAAGAGGTCCCAATCCAGAGGATAGAAGGATTGCTGGTACTATGGAAAACCAGTTCATCTGAAGAAAGATTGTTGGTCTCGGAAGAATAAAGAAGGAGACAAACAAGAAGGCAATAAGGAGGCAAATGTTGTAAGTAATAAATTTGAAGATGATGTTTTAATTCTTTCCCTAGACAATGCTGATGATTCATGGGTTTTAGATTCAGGGGCCTCATTTCATGCTACGCCCCATAGAAGTTATTTTCTTGATTATGTCCAAGGGGATTTTGGACTAGTTTATTTGGGAGATAATGAATCTTGTCATACTGTTAGAAAGGGAAGAATCAAGATTAAGTTGCAAAATGGGAATCATTGGCTACTACAAGAGGTAAGGCACATTCCAAGGCTGAGTAGGAATTTAATTTCAACAGGGCAGCTAGCTGATGAAGGTTGCATAGTTACTTACAGTGATAAAAATTGGAAGGTTTCAAGAGGTGCCTTAATAGTAGCAAAAGGTGTGAAAGTATGCACCTTATATCTTTTTACAGGTCATATTGTTCCTTCTACTTTAGTTGTTGCAGAGAAAAACCAAATAGGTTCAGGAACAGTTGATGCGGGTTCGCAGGAAGAGACTGAAATAGTTGCTGCAAGTTCTAAGACAACGCTATGACATAACAAACTTGGGCACATGAGTGAAAAAGGTATGAAAGTACTTCATTCTAAGAAAGTTTAACCAGATCTAAAATGTATTAATATGGATTTCTGTGAAAGTTGTGTGTATGGCAAACAAAAGAGAGTTAGTTTTCTCAAGGATGGGAAGCAAAAGAAAGATGAAAAGTTAGAGCTTGTACATACAAATGTATGGGGACTGGCTCAGGTATCTTCTCTCGGTGGCTTTCGGTATTATGTTACATTCATAGATGATGCAACTAAGAAGGTTTGGATTTATTTCCTTAGGCAGAAATCTGATGTATTTGAAACATTTAAGAAATGGAGAAGCTTGGTTGAGAATGAGATGAGTAAAAGATTAAAATGTCTCAAATCTGATAATGGAGGTGAGTATTGCAGCAAAGAATTTGAGGATTATTGTTCCTTTAATGGAATTCGTAGGCAAAAAACGGTTCAAGGGACTCCACAAGAAAATGGAGTGGCTGAGCGCATGAATAAGACAATAATGGAGCATGCAAGGAGCATGAGATTGCATGTTGGGCTGCCTTTAAACATGTGGACAGAGGCTGTCAATACCGCTGTATATTTAATTAATAGAGGTCCTTTAGTTCGTTTGGACTGTGGTATTCCAAAGGAAGCATGGATAGGTAAGAAGGTGAGTTATTCTTTTCTCAAAACCTTCAGATGTGAAGCATTTGTACATGTAGATTCTGAAAATATAACCAACCTAGATACAAAATCAAAAAAGTGTAACTTTGTTGGATATGGCATTGATGAATTTGGTTATAGGCTTTGGGATGTTGAAAATCTAAAAATTGTGAGAAGTAGGGATGTATTCAATGAGAAGGTGTTGTACAAAGATCGGTTGCAATAGCATGAGAAGAAAGAAAAGGATTGTGTGGTGCTAGATGATACTCCAGATAGTGATGTTCCAGTGGTTCATCATGCTCCGCAACAGCAAGAAGAAATACCACAAAAGTCAGTGAATGTTAAACGGTCAACAAGGCTAAGTAGACCTCCTAAAAGGTTTTCTCCCTCTTTCTATTCTATTTTGTTAATAGATGCTGATGAACCGAAAGGGTATGATGAAGCCATGCAAGTGGATACAAAGGTTCAGTGGGAGCTTGCAATGAAAGAAGAAATGGACTCCTTGTTGAAAAATCAGACTTGGGAATTATGTAAGTTGTCTGCAAGTAAAAAGACTTTACCAAACAAATGGGTTTATAGGCTGAAAGAGGAAGATGAAGGTAAGAAAATATTTAAAGCAAGGTTAGTTGTAAAAGGATTTGCACAGAAAAAAAGGCATTGATTTTGATGAAATTTTTTCTCCGGTTGTTAAAATGACTTCTATTCGTACTATTTTAAGTATTGTGGCTGCTGAAAATTTGCATTTGGAACAATTAGATGTGAAAACTATCTTTCTCCATGGTGATTTGGAGGAGGAGATATATATGGAACAACCACAGGGATTTGAGGTCAAAGGTAAGGAGAAATTGGTATGCATATTGAAGAAGAGTTTATATGGCCTGAAACAAGCACCTCGACAATGGTATTTGAAATTTGATAGTTTTATGGTTCAGCAAAGCTATCACCAATGTAATTCTGACCATTGTGTTTATTTTAAGAGGTTGGCTAATGACAACTACATTATTTTATGTTTATATGTTGATAACATACTTGTAGCAGAGTCTAACATGGATCATATAAGAGAGTTAAAACAACAGTTAGCACAATCATTTGCTATGAAGGATTTGGGGGTGGCAAAACAAATCCTTGGTATGAAAATTTACAGAGATAGGAAGAACGGGAAATTGACTCTATCTCAGGCTCATTATGTTGAAAAGGTGTTGCAGAAATTCCATATAGAGAATGCAAAAGTTGCCAGCACACCTTTACCTAGTCATCTAAAATTGATTAAGGAGATGTGCCCGAAGACACAAGAGGAGGAAGACAAAATGTCCAAGGTACCATATGCTTCAGTTGTAAGAAGCTTAATGTACGCCATGGTATGCACGAAACTAGATATTGCACATGTTGTAAGAGTCGTAAGCAAGTATATGAGTAATCCCAGATTGGAGCATTGGAATGTAGTAAAATGGATTCTCAGATATTTGAGAGGTACATCCAATAAACACTTATGTTTTGGAGGCTCTAATACTGATTTAGCAGGTTATGTAGACTCAAATTTGGCAGGGGATATTGATACCAAGTGGAGTACTACAGGTTATGTCTTTATTGTAGGTGGGACAGCAGTGAGTTGGATCTCACGGTTGCAAAAGGTGGTTGCTTTATCCACCACAGAGGGAGAGTATGTAGCTACAATAGAGGCAAGCAAGGAGATGATATGGCTGCCATTTTTCATGGAAGAATTGGGCAAACAACAGGCTAACAGTTATTTGTTTACTGACAGCCAGAGTGCCATACATCTTGCAAAGAATTATGCCTTGCATTCAAAGACCAAACACATACAGTTGAGGTATCACTTCATTCGATCAGTGTTGGATGATGGACAGTTACAGCTGAAAAATCTACATATAGATGAAAATCCAATGGATATGTTTATGAAGGCAGTGACAAGGGAGAAGCTGAGCTCCTCTTTAGCTTTGGTTGGTCTTCAAGACTGAAAATAATAAAATTAGAACAGCAGAGTCCAGGGTGCTTATTTCTAGTGGGAGTTGCATGTGCAATGGTGTCGTCCAAGATCAGTGTCCAAGTGGGAGATTGTTTGGCGTGGAGCATGATCAGTCTCCAAGTGGGAGATTGTTAGTATGTGGCCACTGATCATGCAAGTACTGTACACTCGTAATGTATCATCGCCGGGGTTCGGGAGTCAGTTGTTAATTTTTTGTTAACCGACCAAAAAAAAATGACATTGTAAAACCCTAATTCTAGAAGCTTCCAAAAGGCTTATTATAAGCGGCTAGGATGCATATTGCGGGTGGTATTTTGATATTATATTGTAGCATTTGTAGCAGTATTGAGTTGCAAGGATTGTTGGTTGTAAACAGTTTGATTTACTGGATAATAATATTGAATTCTCTGTTGGTGGATGTAGCCTGAGTTTGGGTGAACCACGTTAAAACTTGTCTCTCGCTGTTATTATTTCTGTGTGTTTTCATTTCTTTATTTAATCTTTATTTGCATTTAATTGATATCTTCTGCATGCAATTCCTAACAACTTGATGATGTTAGCATGACATCATCACTTGCTTGAGGACTCCTTGTCTGTGGGGATTTACATTTCAATTTCACACCTAAACTCCAAAAGGTCCATTCTCCCTCATCTATATACTCCAATCAAGGTCAATTTTTCACTTTTTTTTTTGTTGGCTACGTGTTGTGACCAAATCACACATCACCCCATTGCAAATGGGGACCCCCATTTTTTTTTAGCTCCGGTGTTTTGCCTTGAGTTTTTGATGATGTCTTATGATGAAGTTTGGCAGTGATCTGGAAGGTCTCTATCATAACAAGCTCAATTCAACATGAAACCTTGGTGCCTTGATAGAAGCTGATATCTAGACCCTCAAAGGGACTTGAACTTAGAAAATTTGCAAGAAAATAGACTAAGTTACTTAGGCGTTAATTCACACTTGCAGAGACCCAAAGGTGCACCTAAGGTGGGAGCTTGTCAAATCATCAATGACGACAATGAATTCACACTTGGAAGTCCTATTGAAGGTTTGGACTTAGTCAAATTTGTTTGAGGAAGCTTAGGCGCCAATTTCAACTAGTAGAGACCCCACATTGCGCCTAGCAATCAAATTGAGGTGTTTTACTTGGAAAACCAACTAGAGAAGTTAGGCGCAAATCCACCCCTGCTCAACCATCAATTTGCGCCTTGAAAGGAAGTTGTTAAAAGTCATCAAAACAAGTGGCGCCTTGAAGACTAGACCTCCCATAGACACTTTTAGGTTGCTCAAAGTACAAAATTTACTTACTCAATCTTAGGCGCTCATTTTCACCTCAGGAACCATCATTTTGCGCCTAAGGTAAACTGGGCTTGAAGTCATGAATTTTGTTTACTCTAAAGGTAGGAGGTCTTCTAAATGCATTGTATACTTGATTGGAATCCTTTAAACTTGAAGAATTCATCCCATAAACCAAGGCGCCTTTTTGCATGGGTAGCTTCATTAGAGTGCACCTAACAATCAAGAGGGTTTGGAATCATCTATTTTAGCGCCTAGAAGGAGGGAGATTCTACATCATGAATCCAAGTGCTACTTCACAGTCAAAGTATCATGGATAGGCGCCTTGCAAAAGGAGGGCGCAAAATTATGGAAATTGATGTTAGAGTCATCGAAAGTCTAGGGAAATGAGCCATGCCTACTTAAATCACCTCCATGTGGCGCCTAGAAGACAAAGAGATTGAAAATGAAGTTTTGGAGACCTTATTTTAGCACCCAAGAGAGAATTCATCTATTTTAGTGCCTTAACATGTGTAATTCATTGAGCCAAAATGAGCGCCTAGTGAGAAGAATCCTCTGGAAGTGAAAAGTAGATGCTTGAGGTTGTAGATTACATTCAATAAGTTTAGGCGCCCTTTGCATTCAAAGCAACCTAACATTGGCATCATAGCATGAGGTGAATGTTTCAAACTATCAAACTTGTGTCTAGAAGGGAGATTGAAGTCACAATGAAATTTAAACATAAGTTGAAATCACTTGAAGTGTTAACAACCTATCAAGAACCTTAGGCGCCAAATTCAACTCAAAGCCACCAAGTTTACCTAGGCGTTGTTCCTTGCTATTTTTGGCGCCTTAATGTGAAGGGAGTTTCTAAGTCAGTGAAAGATAGCGCCCAAAGGCAAGGATGTCTCCTAAAAATTAGTTGAGGTGCCCTCTCTAGTCCATATCACCTCATTTTAGCGCCCTAGGAAGAAACCTCTTGTTTTGGCACCTTGAGAGAAATAACTCAAATCCATGTTTTAAAATGGGCACTAGAAAGATAGAAGTCATCCAGGACATGTTACATTACTTAAAATTGCAAAGTTGCAAGTATCAAGTCATCAAGAACCTTAGGCACCCATTCCTACTTGCACAAACCAGCATTAGCGCCTAGAGATAAGAATGAAATCACCTCAAATTGGCGCCATTTCTAGTAGTTTTGGTCCTCAAGTAGGCGCCTTTTAAGGAGAAAGATTGAGGACATCAAATTGGAGGTCCTACAAGTGTTAAAATCACCAGGAATTCAAGGAAATAGGCTAAGTATGTTAGGCGCCCTTTCCTACTCAGAGCACCTCACTTTGGTGCCCAAATAACAAGTGCAAGATTACAAGCATGATAAGCACGATTGGCTCTTGGGAGTTTGGAGGCATTGAAAAGTAAGCATTCCCATCAAAGGCACCTTTCACTTGTTAGGAAGTCCTTATGTTGATCAAAGGCGCCTAGAAGGAGATTAAGAGTATTAGGAAGTAATTAAGAGTTGTAGGCGCTCTATGCCTTTAACTTCATCTATTTTGGCGCTCAAAGAAGGGAGAGTTGAAGAGATTAGCACCTTAAGGATAAATGAATCAAAATAACACCAAATGAGCACCTTGATCAATTTTGAAGTTTTGAAGACTAAGACACAAGCTAAATATCCTTAGGCGCCCTTTCTTGCCTTTACAAATCATTTCCAGCGCCATAGTGTTTGTGGATACTTCAATTAGCGCCTAGATAAGGAGGGAAGTTCTTCTACGACCTTCACAGTTGTTTGAACGTAAAAATGCCAAGTATAAATCACATCTAGGTTGGGCGCTATTTTGCCTCCATGTCACCTAAAATTGGCGCCCTAGAAACAACCTCTCGAATCTAAGTCCAGAGATAAGTGCCTTGAGGAAAATCACTCAAATTCATAGTAAGAAGAAAGTGCATTGAAAACACTTTTTAGGTGAACCTTATAGGGGATTGACTCCTTTTAAACATTACAATTGCAAAAAAATCATTTGAAGTAATGAATGTGGGACTAAATGAGTTTAGGCGCTCTTTTGCTTTTCTTTTTTCCTATATGTGCGCCTAAACTTGATGACTAGGATTATTTGCATGTTTAAAGTTATTTCCTTTGTTATAAAGTGATTGATATATTGTTTATCTCATCTTGTAGGATCATCAATCAAGGCTAAGGAGTCATCAAGAGCAAGTACCTGAGTCACCTTCAAGCGAGAAGTCCGGAGTTACCTTCATCCAAGGAGTGAAGTCAAGAAATTGTTATTGCAAGAAGAAGCATCATGCTAGCCACCTTTGGAGATCACTTCAAGATCATCATCAAATTGAGAAGAGTGTTGGTGAAGCCAAGGAATCATCTAAAGGATAAGCATCTGAGCCATCTTCAAGTTGCAGAAGGATCATACCTCAGATTGACATTCTACATCAATGATATCATGTTAGATCACATCAAGTTCAAGTGTACTTCATCAAGAGGCATAATGTTAAAGACATCCATTATTCATTCAACTTCAAGTTCCATTCAAGCTTCAAGTCCAAGAGAGATCATCTACTCTTACATGAAGGAAGTATACATCATCATCATCTACTCTATTACTCACTCTTCAAGAAGGAGCATCATCAAAGAAGATCATCATATCAACTTACCTACATGAAGAAGAAAGAATCATGAAGTTAGTCAAGTGAAGCGACAAGTATCATACATCCAGTCTACAAGAAGAATGAACAAGGCAAGATCTACAAGATGTATTCCCAAACATACAAGTTCAAGCATTCACATTGAATACATCACCAAATTGATGATACAATTTTCAAAGTACGCTGAGGTGGCACCTATATGGCGAGTACACACCATTTTAAATGCATTAAATGTATCATTTAATGAAAAAAGCCGGAGGGACGCCTATGTGGAGGATGTTTTAAATGATTTCGCCTTACCTTATCACATTGGAAAATGTGTCTTCATTGCCTCTCTTTTGTACTAAAAATAGAAAGTTGTTGTAACTACCTACTGAGGTGGCATAATCTAAGCCCTTGGCTATTGAATTGATATTAGCCATTCAATGTATTCTAGAGCACTATATAAAGGCCTTGTTGCCTCATTTGTAATTCAATAATTCATAGAATAGAGACTAGAAATATAGTTTTGTAGGAGTAGAGTAGAATAGAAGAGACTCGAAATTTCCTGAGAGGACTTGAAGTCGTCGTAAATATTTCTCTAGGTTCATGCAAAAACATTGGAACTTTGTTTGGTGTTAAGTGTTATCTTATGGAATTACATGGTTTCTTGTACTTTGATGAAGTGGAGAGATGTTTCAAATAGATTAAAAGTAGATTAGAAGCTCTTTGTTGTAATGTAGTATTGAATATTTGATCAACTCTTAGCTCATGCTTTTAACATTCATCGCCGGTGAAGTGTTGTGTAAAGCTAGTCTGAGCCTTATCATTTACTTAAGTTTGATTGTGGACATTTGTTTGAGCTGCGCCGTTTAATGGGTGCTTGTATGAGCCTTCATGATTTGAAAACCATTCGCATTCCTTAGAAGATTGCATCAACTCCATGTAGTTGTAGGCATCCTTGGCGAAGTGGAGTCAGGTTAATTCAGGAGTTTGTCTATTTCATGCATCATCATTGCCCCATTGACCTTAGGTTAGCCTTTCTGAACCCTATCCTTTTTCTTTTTTTATTAGTGAAGTCTTGTACATATGTCATCCACACTGAAGGAGGAATAAGCTAAATGAAATATGAAGAAGTCTGCGTAAGTCCCTTTGTGATTATCAACAAGATCACATGTAATCACTAAGTTAACCCATCACAAATCATAAAAAGGAACCTTGGAGTTACTTCACTGGATCACACTGTTTAGCCTTTGAAGAGCTTTATTCAAGAGAGTGGGATACTCTAGTATTTTACTCTATTGTTGACTTGTCTAAAAACAAACATCAACACTATGTAGTGATAATTTTTTTTGAAGTTGTGCATTTTGCTCTTAAAATTTAAATTTTATTTAACACTTTTTTAATTGTTCTCAATTTGGGGCCTGCCTAATCTTTGTTCTTGTACATGTCTTTTTCTAGTGTTATTTTTTTGGTAGTGCATATTTTTCATGTACTTCACATTGGTGCTCTTAGTTTGCTTTCATTTTGCTAGAGAAATATACTTTCTACTTATTTGTAATTTCAACACTTCTATTCTAAGATTGAATCACCAAAACTATGAGCACTAACAAGAATAAACTAAGAATCATTGCACACATCAAAATCTCCTACACTATTTCTTGGACTCCTTACTAATCCAAAGTGATTCTCTACAAAAAGATGAACGGTAAAACATAGTCTACGAACTAATTTGTCTTATTGTTTACAAAGACACATTACATTGCATAGAGCACCTTGAGTGCCCTTATACTACTTGAACCATAATTAGGAAATTGTTTGAAAATCCACTTGAACCTTCATCCATTCATGATGTTTCTATGGTTGATCATGCACCTACTAATGTCATAGAGACAACTACATAGGTTCCTCCTACTTCTACAATGATCATGGCTTCTATAAATGCTCTCGGTGACTCTCTTCAACAAATTCATGCATGTTTATAGAGTCCACCACATTAGGATGCATATAAGATATCTCGTGTATGTAAAATCTCACCCTTTGGATCTCGAAAACACTATCAAGGACATCATTCTCCTCTTTGATGATACTTACATTGTCACTTCATCAACTTCTTTAAATGTAATGAGGGTGCATATAAACTCTCTTGTACCCTCCACCTCTACATGCTTTCATGTTGACACATCATGCAATTGTAATTGAGCCTATCGATCAAATTCAACGAAATTTCAATAGACATGAAAAAATATAAACATTTTCTAAAAATCATCACTTTCTTGTTTCTTCCCTCATCCTTCTATGGAATGGGAAGATCTTCACCTTCCTTGGGAAAGAAGTGTTATTTGATGTAAATGAAACCTCCTTCAACATCCAATGTCATCGATATTCATCTAGTTCTAGTGTAGATTGCTAGGGATTTGAGAGGCTACACCTTTACGAGGGCACCTAGGCTTTTCTTTTTTCCTATATTGTTTGTGATGGCGGCATTTTTTTTTAGGAGAGATTATTTTTGTACATGGGTACCTAACAACAAATTGCGTTGTTGAGGCCCATATTTACCCACTTAAATTACGCTTGAGGGGTGGTGTTGTAGTTCTACATTTATTATACATAAGTAGTTTGTTTAGTTGAGTTGCACGTCTTTTTTGAAGTGCAACAGGTTACCCTATTCCTAAGGAATTACACCTCCCCATTTTGGAGAGTAAGGTATTGCCTCATTCCGTGAGTGTCACACTTTTTGGAGAGTGAGTTGTCATCCTCCTCTCCTCGTATTTTCCAGACGCAACCATTCTGTTTGTCCTTACACACTTGTTGAATGAAATAGCCAGATTTGTTCATTACATTTTTTAATTTGCCATTTTTCTTTGAGCAACTAGGTTATCATAAATAGTCTTAAAGCACTTCTTCTTGGGCAGAAATTTCATGCTATCATCTGAAATCTTACACTTTGAATATTTCTGTTCACTTTTATCTGAAATATTTATCATGATTAGATCATGTCCCAGCATTACTGATATATGCAACAGGCAGAAATTTCATTATTTATCCAAAATCTTACACTTAGCATATTTCATTAATGTGGGGTAGTTGTTATAGTAAAGTGAACATAAATATAACAAAATATCAAATTTACAATTAGAGAATCTGTGCAAGAAAGGAACAATTTCTGGCAGAAATTTCATATCATTATCTGAAATCTTACACTAACCATATTTATGTTCACTTTTGGCATTATAACTGTGATGACAGCATTAATGATAAATGCAAAGGGCAGAAATTTCATTAATGTGGGGTCATGATCCAATTATCATGGTTATTATAACTTCCAAGTAAACATAAATATAACAAAATGTCAAATTTACAATTAGAGAATCTGCCCAAGGAAGGAATAATTTGCTTTGGAATAAAAATAGTTTTCCAGAATGGACTCTTAAAATGTATTAATTATGCAAGTTCAATGCAACACAAGGTAAGTGAAAAAAGTAGTAAATTTTACCTCATATCACTCATGCTCCTGCCCTGTAAAATACACTTCTAATCTACCCAAATCTCTCTTTAGCAAGTGTATCGGAACTAACTGAGAACTTAGCCAGACTATTTGGCATTACCACCAGCATTGTTTGAATGTCTGGACAATAGAGTAGATATTTTCTTATTGTTACTTATGTTTTTGAAATCAAAATCTACCATCCCAAAGCTATGGTAACAGTTAAACAACAGAACTTCTGTTCTCAAATTCCAAATACTGTCTTTTTACTTAAAAACTTATTTTAGGAGTTTAGTATCAGAAGTACATATTGATGTTTATTAGTGTTAAAATTCTCCTTGAAACAACACCTGCACCCTGCAAAAAAATTAACATTATCCACAGAAAACCGAACAAGCCATTCCAAGACTGCTTCGAGTATTATTCCCTGCTAAGATTCAGACCTCAACTATGCAAAACATATACTAGTTTAAGATAGACCCCTAGTTTGTACTTCCTGACCCTGCAACTCCCAATAAATATCCAATTTGACATGATAATATACCTACTTACATGGTTACATATAAAGAATTAATCAAACACATACTTCCCGACCCACCTCACCTTAATGCACATACACTGATAGCAAATTTCACAAATATAACATTCGTAGACCCACTGAGGAGCATCCCTTGATGAAAGCTCTCTCAAACTTCGACAGGGAGCCTAAAAGCTTTTTGGTTCACCTTGATATAAAGCAAGGATTACAAAAGTGCATTTTGTTCCACAAAACTTTATGATGCCAAAAAATTGGCATTTAACCTATCTATATTCTTTCAAGTTGAGTATTGTGCGCTGCTCACAAGTCCAGAAAAACAGTTTTATGTGCATCTAACTCTTCTTCGAGACTATCAAGGAGAGCCTGTCATGCCTGGAAAAAGCTCCGAAATCTTATTGAAAACATCCATCACCTGCAACCAGCATAAGTCCAAATAAGAAAATTACAGGCAATGAAACTAGCTTATGAAGTAGTAAGCAATCTCATATAGATCTCCGTTTCTTGCAATTTATGACACAAATTTCTATAAACAGACTCCACAAAACAGCCCCATATCAACTCTTCCACAGATTCACTAGATTTCAATTCAAGCATTATATGTAATTCCCAACAAATCCTATGTGGCTATTAGAAGCTTTCAAAGCATTTCAAATTATTTTTCTATTCTTGATTTAAAAATTGATGGGTATGGTTTGGAATTTGAAATAATCTTTGATAAATCCACCAGCAAGGTTAACTTTGAAGATTCAAATGGAGATCTCTTTTTAATAGATTCCATCACCAACACAAAAGAGATTTTAATTTAGGATTCTTCAAATACTATAAAAGCAAAGGCAGATTTTAAGAACAATGCCAAAGCATTGTTATTTCTAGTGCAACACCAAGACATGCATGCAGCTCGTTAATAAGGGCTTCCACCTTGTTTATGCAGTCCAAAAAGAAGATAACTGAGTTTGATGATTCCTTCTGAAGAATCTAAGTGTATATTCTTACAGGGTTGAATTTAGTCTTCTAATAGATCTGGCTTTGGCATTGGTTTCCCTTATTTCAGAGCTGTTCCATTAATAGTTCACAAACTCGGACTCAACTCGCACTTGGCAGACCACAAATTTAAAAACAAGGCAAAACTCAGCAAGTTTAAAATAAACTTCAACTCCTTAAAAACCATAAATTTTATGCAAAATAAGTAGGGTTTTGATCAAGGGACGTCTGCAAGAGTCTGTAAAACATATTTACAGTCACATGAGTGTAAAACTGAAACATACCATCTGCAAACAGTCACGGTTTACATTTAATGGTTGCAATTTACAGTTGTGAGGGCATTGCAGAAACACTGGGAAGTTTGCAAAATCGAAAAAAAAAAAAAACACAGAAGGCATTTGCAGTTGCACGTGGGTATATTTGTATGCAAGGGCACATGCAGGCTGAGTATTTTCAACATTTTAGGCATTTTTTCAGCATTTTTGGCAAGTCACAAATTAACCTTGCAAAAACTCGGCCAGCAAAAAGAAGGTGCGAGTACTCAGCAACTTTGCAAACTATGGTTCCATTATTACACTTGCATACTTCAATATCAAAATAACTTATGGTATATGTTACCTTAGGTTGTACTGGCACATCTGGTGAAATTTCACTTGGTTTAATCATACAACATATCAGAAATAGAGGCAACACAGAAAAGAGATAACAAATTATCCAGACTTTCATTGAGGATTTTATAAATTTATAGCCTCCCATTACAACAAATCAAATACAAAGAAAAAAGATTATCTAATATATAGAAAAGGATGCATCCCACCTGGTACTTATTTTGTTCAATAAAGTAGAAATAACAAACCCTTGATAAAGTAAATGAATGAATAAAACAGAAATTAAAAGATTATAGGTAGCTTGCTGTTTTGGGTCATTAAATGTGATGACTTCTGGGGTAGTGAGATATTTAACCTCACCCAGATACCATTATCAGGGATTGTCTCCCTCACTAGCCTTGTTACGACATTGATGATGTGTACACCTCATCAATTGTCTCAAACTCAAAAGGATGTTTATAGCCACAAGAGCCAAGAACCAAACCTCTAAGAACCTATAATGACATCGTCAGTACTTAGTAATGACAACATACTAACCAATAAAAAACTCCAGAAGCATCAATTTGCAAATAAAAGCTTTAAAATAACAAAACTTCAATGAGGAATTCAAGACTGAAACCTATTCCATGTGGAAGCATGCATCAAAACGATTTCCAATGATTCATAAGACACCTATCTTTGCTCAAAACCCTGCAAAATGACTATTTTTAAATTCAATAACTACAACTACAGGCAAGTCAACTTTGCAATTTCTTTGTTAAATAACTAAAGCTGTTGACAAAGCCAACTTGGCAAAGCCAACTTGGCAATCAAGTCGATATAAAGTTCAAATACCCTCACCTAACTTCATTAAATACATCATTCTATCAATTTACTCTCCCTTAATCCCCACTAACTTCCAGGACAAAAATGAAAATAGGAATAAGAAGCAAACCATGCAACTAGAAGCACCGACCTGAGCAAAGACCAGACTGTTAACCATGGCATTGCTGACCTCTATCAACCAAGAAAACCAAAAGGTATGTGGACTATTTGACCACACTGAATGCTAACTGGAATTGGACTGCAGGAGAGTTGCTACAATGAAAAAACTACGGCAATTCCTTCTACATGATGGGGCTCAGATTGTGGTACATTCCTCCTTCAAATATAGGATCTAGATTCTAGACCCAGTACATTCCTTGTTCTAAGATGGTGTCCAGGTCTAGTTATTCCTTGTTACAAGCTGGAACTTAGTTATGGTGATTTTCCTTATCCTGAGATGGGTGTCAGCGTCTATCCAGCATACAGGATGCCTATTTGACCATAATTTTAAATTAATTGAAATTCAAAACTCATTATATTTTGGAATTTCAATTAATTAAAATTTAAGGTCAAATGGGCATCCAGTATGCTGGATAGACAAATATGGAGATGGACCTCATTCTAGTATTATTCCTTGTCCTGGGATAGGGCCCAATTTTGCTACTTTCCCTTGTCCTAAAATGGGGTCTAGGTCTAGTTGTGCACTCCTTACCTGAGATGGACTACATTATTTAAGAGGTCTTCCCTGTCCAAGATGAACCTCCTCCAAAACTGATCACCTTCACCAAGACGTACTTCCTTGTCCAAAATGGATTTCCTTGATTGAGACAAATCTCCTTGTTCAAAGTGGCCAAAGCTCCATACCAAATCTAATGGAATTACCTAATTGAATTGAGATTGGATTTCCATATTTGTTTTGGATAGATGGATAAATTCCAGATTAGTGACGACTCAAGATGAATGTCCAATTGATGTCCATTTTGAACGTATTTTGACAAAGGTCCTCTGTCCTAGACTGTTTGGTATTAATTACTAACTTAAGTGGTTTATGGGCAAGTACTATTTAAGTCGAGAGTAGCTCTTTTATATAATTCTTGTGTGCATGTGTCCTAGTATGACAATCAATAAGTAATTTGTCACTTAACCTTAATTCTATGAAATATCCCACTTAGGGTTTATGCCAAAATTTTCTGAATTTTCAATTTTCAATCTTGAGACCCTAGATCTGAATTCTGATTTTTATTGCTTCAGATCCGATCATACGCTTATCATGTCCATATATCATGCCAAATACATAACAATTACATACCAAAAATATGTAATCAAACCCTAGTTGAATTACAGAATGAAATACACATAGATCCACACCAAATAGATTGCAAATTGGATGAGCAAATCAAATCAAAATACTGCTGTTATGAAATCAGATTGTTCAAATGTGCAATTACATCAAATTCATGGCTCTAACATGGCCAAGATTCATCCACAATGATGCTGCTACAAAATCAGATAAATGCATACCCATTTTGATGACAAATGCTATCCATGAAATAGGTGAACTCCTCCAAAAATCAGATCTGCAATCAAAACAATGGATGTCTTCAATGCTGATTGGTGATGACCAAAGCCCTCAATGTTGTTCGCCTCCTCCACTTGACTCCTATGCTGATCAGCCTCTTTTCATGATGGTAAATGCAATTCAAAGGCATCAAAGGCAGCCCCAAACTAGGGCAAATCCCTTCAAAATGGCAGCGGCTAGGGTTTATGATCAATCAACAAACTCAGATCTGCATTCAGCATCAAACCCTCAACAATGGTGATCCAATCCTCAAAATGGCGCTCAAAATATGCAAGAATGTCTTCACCAAAATTGGCGCTCCACTTGATGCAAAAGATCTTCAATCATGGCGTCCCAAAATCTGCTATGAAAGATGTATCATGAATGCTCAAGAGTCCTTTGAAATCCTCCAATGAAGTGCAATTGTGAACTCCATTCGAATCCACCTCCAAGATGCAATTGGGTTTTCGTCCAATCCACCTTCCGCAAGGGTTTTCGTCCTTGGAAAGACCTGCAATAAAATTGCGAAGCAAAATGCCAAAGATGCCAAAAGTTCGTGATGATCAATGAAGCTACAAGGACCTTGCTTTATACTCTAGTCAATTCCTCTACTCTAGCCGACCAAGGGTGATTTGAAAACACTTTTTCCCTCCAAGAGTTGGTCAACCAAACTAGGCGCCTCAATTCAAATTAAATATTTGAATTGAAATTTATTATTTTTTAATTACAAAGGAGCCGACAAACATAATTTAAAAATTCTTCTCTTTTCCTCTAATAGGCCGACCAACTTTGGAGATTTATCTATTGGCTGCAACTTTTGGTTCAACACCTTCCTAGGGCGAAAACCCTAAGGAGGATAGGTGGATTGGACGAAAACCCAATCACACTTTGGAGGTGGACTCATATGGAGTTCACATTTGCGCATCATTGGAGACTTGCAAGAGAAGGAGCATCAAAGCAATATTTGTTTCTGCAGAAACCCTAAGGCCAAATTGTGAGATTTGGGCCAAATACAATTTGGAGAAGAGAAAATAAATTCAGATTTCAAGATCAGATTTGCAGTGCCTTCATTTGGAGGGCTTTGTGCATCATTGTGCTAGGGTTTTCACCCTAGATTGTGTGCCAAAGGAGGGCGATTTCATCTTGGAGCATAGTTGATCATTCCCAGCCCTAGCCACCATCATTTTGCATGTGTTTGATCACTTCCAATGAGCGCCACCTAGCTGAAGAGATTCGCCCAGCTAGGGTTTGTGTTTGAGCATTCATTCTACATCATTTGGTATGTACAAAACATAATTTTAGGTCTGAATTGTAAGGGCACATTTATGGGATGTATTTGGGCATGTTTGAGCCTATATGATTGATGTAATTGCATAATCAGAAGTTCTGATTTGTAGCAGTAGACTGATTAATTCAGAAATCAGATTTGTTCCCTCTATTTGTTTGCATTTGGATGTCATATATTGTGGATGAAGTTTATGATTGAAGATAATATCATAAGGGTTTCATATGTCACATTATTTGAGTATTTTGGATGCATATATGTTCGCTGTCCCTATTTGTTTGAAATCAGAAAAATAAATCAGAATTCTAGGGTTTGGAGCAGAATTCTAAAAAGCAGAAATCTAGGGCAGAAATCAGAAAATAATAATCAGAATTTTAAGGCAGATCCCATTGGGGATATTACATAATGCCCCATCATAACATCACTATCACTTTGACTATCAATTTGAAATAGCTTAGGCTCCAAATAACAAGTTGCTGCATGTAAAGGCTTGTGTATCATTTTCCATTTACAATCAATTGTATTGCAAGACAAGGGATCTCGACATCAACCATGTGAAGCACATCAATAATTGGTCCCCACACATTTAAAACCTTTGTTGCACTTTCTCAAAAAATATTTTTAGAATAATTTTCTCTATTATCTTTCCCATAGGACCTTTAGAAAGAAATAAATTTTCCAACTCACTAGAACAAATAATAGACCTCAGAGCTGCTCTCTTCAACAACTCTTTTCAAAGTGATATAAAATGAAGCAAATCTTGTTTCTCAAGGCCTCAGCAACTCCCTAGATGTATTTTGGCTACACATGGGCTCAATATATTTGCGGGTACTTCTCTGCAATCAACTTACCAACTTCCACACAATTTGCGGCACTATCAATGACCACTTGAACCACAGTCTCCATACCAACTTCAAGTGTGGCTTCCTCTAATATTTTAAAAATATACGCTGAGGTTTTCTTATGGTTCATGGTTTCAATCACCTTCAAAAACACTGACATATATCTGACCAACCATTGCTCAATATAGCACAATCTATTGCTCTCCAAGAGGCTTTGACCTCAGCTAATTTCCCAACCACCCTTTCTTTTGATCTCTACAAAAGAGTTGTTCTAAAAGCTTCTAAAGTGGGAGGGATGTACCCTTTTACAAATTCTACAACTTTTTGAATTGCATTTTGAAAATGTGGATTCCTAGCTACATTTAATTAGTGTATGGTGAGGATAGTCACTGAAAAACCTTAAGAGACATCATTCATGATGAATTATACATTCATAAGGGCATAGAAGGCAAGTTGTTTTCTTCACCTCCAAGTATTGAAAGGACAACCACTCTATAGCCAAGTAAAAAACATATATGTTTAATTTTAGTTTGTTGTTTACTTTAACTTCTAGGTTCACTAAAATTCTTACAGAGTTATAAATGTTGTTCTTGCAAATTTGGTGGGAAAATTTTGGTGCAACAACACAATCTTCAAAAAGTCATCATTCACATTTCATCCCAGCCCTATACCGCTTTGGGTTGTGAGAGTAATTGGAGTGTTTTTTTACGCCATTTACATAAACAAATACGACAGGTCCACTCAAAAGCACTTGATTGACCTTGTCTTTGTGCAATACAACCTTTGGTTGCGTGCAAAGACATCAATGACATCAATCCATATTCAGATTGGGTTGCTAAGGATGTGGATACCATGTTTAGAGTTGATGATATAGCTGATTTGGAAAGGGAGACAAGGGATACAGAAAAAGCAAATGAGAAGGCAGAAGACGACACATTAGTGGGGGCTTCATCGCATTCACGTCATGATCATATGCCTAAGGCTCCTGTTGAGGATGATATTAATCCTCAACAAGAAACTACAACACTACCATGCAGTTCGAGGACTCCCACACAGCGATTAGGTGCTTTAATCATAGAAGGAATTTATAGATTATGAACACTTACGCTATACTTCGTGATTTCTATTTATATTGAAACTTGAAGTTAGTATGCATTGAACTTATTTCTTGTTCTATAATGTGTATTGAACTCTAACTTTGATCTATATATGAAGGAAATCAGTAATATGTTCTATAAATTCAATAATATGCATTTTTTTAAAAAATATTTTACAAATTTATGTTAAGAAAATTTGCCAAGATTTTGCCCCAAGTCTCGAGTCGTCAAAACTTTTGGGTCTACAAAGTTATGTTGTGTCTGATTATTTTACTATGATCCACATTATTATCTATTAACTATACCTACCAACGAACACTAGTAACTAGACCGTGATAAACACAACCACCCAAATATCACACACAAACAAGGACACATCTAACTAAACATGTCAACGGGAATGCCCTTACTATCCATCGATACTTGTGAATCAATACATTCTCCTATCCACAAGTACAGCACTGTAATGTCCCCATTTTCGAGTTCTCTTGCAGCGCAATTGGAGCTGACTTTCTGGGTTTGTGACAGCCTAATAAGAGGAGTATTTCAATGTCACCAGTGTGCTCAGGTGTTCCAATGGAGCCGTATGACACTTTCTGAAGGGATTTCGGACAGCTTAGCCGTACTTACTATTTATAGTAAGTGCTTGCATCGTGACAATATTTCTAGGTTTTTATGGGTTTGTTCTCTTTGGTCTTCAAAGAACACTACTATTTATAGTAAGTGTCAGTCTGGACATTGTTTTGGTGACACGGCAGTTCGGCCGTCTTGAGGCCTTTCCAGGTGTTGCATTAAGCTCAGTAATGTTAAGAGTCGGTGATGACGCTTCCCAAAGCGTTTTTTGACCCTTTGCCCATACTATTTTTAGTTAGGGTTTATGTCCGTTTCGGGAATCTCAGAGTTGGATGTGAAGCGTTTCAGCGAGACCTTTCCAATAGTCTATAGATCTCGGGATTCCGATGTGTCTTGAGCCTCCGTTTTAAAGTCCGTAAAATAATAATGTTTATTTTAAAAAGAACTTTAGAACATTTGTATTAAGTGACTTATTTGTTTTTGGAACTATATGAAATATTTAAAAGACATAAAGTCACTAATGTTTGGCGCCCAAGGGAGATTAAAAAGAAATAAAATAATATAACTCCAAAAGTGGCGTTGGGGGTATAAGGAGGGAAAAAGAGCTTCATTTGATTCATTCTTGACTATTATAATTTATGACATTTTGCTCTGCAAAGAGAATGAGGGTTTGAGAAAACCATCCTTGGCTTTGGAGACGAAATCCTCCATTAGTATCAGCATTCCGCAGGTGTGAGAGACCACCTAAGGGTGCTTGGAGCAGCCATACTCAGTGGTTGCATTTGTGCTTCATTCATATTCAGTTTGGAAGTTTGGAGTTCAGTCGCGGAAGGATTCACATGGGAATACCTGTAGTTTTTTGTCACCGTAATTATCAAAAGATATTGAGGAATGTATTGCAGGTTATGGCATTGATTTTGATGGTGTTTTGATGTGTATTTGGTGCCCTAGGCAGGCCGTACCATTTCAGCCAGCAGGCCGTACCTCCTTGAGGGTTTTATAATTGTTTGGTGAAGGGCTCTTCATACTTTTCTTCCTTCTGGATCGCTGTTATTCCAGCATCAGATATAGGGCAGTTTAGAGGGAATAATGGAGCAAGTTGAGAGCTGAAACATATATTATTGCTGCTGTGAAGGGGCCATACCAGCCTGGTAGGAGACGTGGGACTTTGGGAGTCTTCATTTGGACTTTCTTTCACACTTTGTCACTCATATAGAGCACCTATAAGTACTGAACTTGCTGATAGGGCTCTTCATGTATAAATCTGAACTGTATGGACATTTTCATTGGATTTAATATGAACCAATCGCTGTAGCAGCTTTTCCGGCACTGTACCTTTCATATCAGCATATTGGGTATGCAAGTTTCTTTAAAAATCTCTTATTTTCTCATGTGGGTATTGCATAAAATAAGTCTATGTTGCATTTGCATTAAATATCAGCGTGTGGGTATTTTCCATTTTGTGTCATTTCCAAAATATGCACATGTATGGTTGTATGGCAAAAATGCAAAACACCAAAATGCAAGCAGGTTGCAACTAAACCTCAGAAAACCCAAACGGTGAAAAGAAATCAGACCCAGACCAGAAAAAATCTAAAACACAGAACAGGGTGAGTTATTTCCAGCACTATGCATGTGACTCTAGACATACTATCCAAAATACAACACTTCCACCTATGAATCCATACATACTCCGCATCCACAAGTACAAATCCAAGGAACATATCCCTCCTCAAATGAACAAAGGGAACATATCCCTTCTCACATGAACAAAACCCCCTTGATCCAAAGGAGAGACAATATAAAGGCCTAGTGCCTCTCAAGCAATGTGCTCAATCTTTGAGCAAGAAGTTAACTCAAGACGGGAATGGTCCTTCATCCTCATTTGGGTCCTCCAACTTCCTCTTTTTACCCCTTTACTTATCCACTAGATGCAATGTATAAAGCATTGAGAACTCCAATAGCAAAAGTTGGAGGTGAAATGATAATAGTTTTCATTTTTTAGGTATCGGGTTCAATTGAAAATGCACATTTTACAATATAGTGCTCACACCTTATTTTTCCATTTAAGTTTAAAAAATTCAACAATTTTCCATTTTATTAGTGTGACGAGCCCCTTTCAATAGTTCCTTTTTTTAAAAACACACCTTTCTTTATTTCTAATGTACATAAGCACAATCCCTTCTCCTTTAAATACTTTATATTAAATGACCTAATTTTAATAGGCCACCCACTTTAATTTGATAGGAAATAATATTGACCCCTTTAACTATTACATGCATGTCATTTTAACTCAAATTTCTATTCGACTTTGAAACCAAAATAGCTTTCATCGTGCAACCAATATTTTAACTCAAAGTTCTCCTTTTGTGCAAAAATGGAGTAGGCTTCTTCACAACACAATAAATTCATAACCACCTACACCTTTCTTCCTTAACAATTTGGGTGATGCTTATTTTCACTTGAAAGTACTCTAACTTCACAAGAAAAGAATAGCTTCGCATTCATAGGTCAATTGTGCAATTGGTATTGCCCCTTGGCAATAAACTAGATTATCTTACCCACTCTGAAACCATACTGAAATGGCAAATGATTCATAAGATATGCAACATAATGAAAATAACATATTATTCGAAATTGGTTGATTTTACATTGAATACAATCGTTTTTATAAAGACCAGACCATTTCTCATAAACCACCTAACAACTACCTTACTACCAATTACCCAAGCTAACACTTATAACATAACACATTATTATTCTATCAACCCAATTAATAAACTATAGTGGAGGTGACCTAAAACATATTTAGATGTCATGCTCCACATTATTATTTATTAACCATACCTAACCATGATCTAGTATTTCCAACAGTTTGCACATTCCTTCCTCCAATGGAAAGGGTGATGACATGATCATCTCCCATTTGTTTCTCCCCTCCCTAGTGGAAAGTACTCGAGAGTGAGTTGTTCCAGCTACATATGCTAAAGCTGAAACATAATTGTTACAAACTCCTAACAATATCAAAACAAGCTTCCATCATTGCCATGTTCAATTAACATTTGTTCTTCTTACTACAACTCATTGCTTATACTGGAAATGTACATTCTCATGCTTAAATTTACACAAATTCTCTTTATACAGTTCCCCTCTACTTGAATCTCAAAAGTGGGATTCACAACAATCTAAAATAAAAATAAATGCCTCCTAGTGTACTAGAGGAGAAGGTAGGGCGATGGAAATCTCTAGTGTGCCAAGGGGCTGACTAATGGAGGTTTTGAAGCTGCAAAAGGATTTAAGGAAGGGAAATCTCTGCTACAAAGGAGTATTTATGTGGGAGGCTTGGGGGAGGAACCCTAGTGTGGGAGAGGATTTGGAGGATGCTAGTTAGTCTAAGTGAAGAGAAGCAATGGAGATCCAAACAGAACTTCCCCAATGGAAGATTTTGCAGGTTTTCAATAATGGAGGACAATTGGGAGCTAAGGGAAATCTGAAAACTTAGTATCCACCTTAGAGAGAAGCTTTGGAAGAAAAGGAGAAAGCATAGATGAAAAACCCACCGGAAACTCGCTGGACTCGCGAGTAATCGCGCGGCAATTTCTGCAGCGAGTTTTAATGGTTAAAACTTGGCACGAGTTTTTGCTCTGAAACTTGCCAGACTCGCATAAAAATCGCGCGCCATATCATGAAAACTTAGCGCCACAAAGTATATATATTAAAACCTAAAAAAAAAGTTTTAGTTTGTTTTCTTCATTGACCAACGACGGACAGGTACGACCCCACGAAATGACTGCACGAAACCCTAGCGCGAGGAGAGTGACACGATGACATAGTAGTTTGATTGTGACAAATCGAAAGGTAGGTTTTCCATATAGTTTGGACTCTGGAGTGAAGGACGAACTATCAAAATCAATATTGACGAACTGCTATTATTATAAATTTATATTTAAGAAGATTGGACGAACTGTCAATTTATATACGATTATGATATATTTACACTATCATCATAATCGTATATAAATTTTGATAGTTCGTCCAAAATCTCTCCTTTCATATGATAGTCTTTTTAAAATTTCGATTTACAAAATTTTATAATATGAATGGACGAAATCTCTCCTTTCAATTGATTGTATCATATGAATGGAGAGATTTTGGACGAACCGTCAAAATTTTATAATATTTTGGAGGAAGTCGAACTGTCAAAATTTTAAGATTTTGGACGAACTGACAAAATTTAAGATTTTGGACTAACTGTCAAAATTTTTAAAAGACTGTAATATGATGATTATGGACGAACTGTAAGATGATGATCATTGATGATTTTAAAAAGACTAAGATTTTGGACGAACTGTCAAAATCTTAAAAAGTCACTGTATTTATATAGGATTATGATGATATTAATATATTATAATATCATCATAATCCTATATAAATTTTGACAATTCGTCCAAAATTTCTCCTTTCATATGATACAGTCTTTTTTAAAATTTCTATTGTTTTATAATATAAAATTTAAATATAGCATAATCCTATATAAATTTTGACAATTCGCCCAAAATCTCTGCTTTCATATGTTAAAGTCTTTTTAAATTTCAAATGTTTTTTAAAATTAAATATCATCATAATCCTATATAAATTTTGACAGTTCATCCACAATCACTCCTTTCATATGATACAGTCACAGTGACCAATCCAAAATCTCTCCTTTCATATCAGTGTTGAAAAACCCGCCAAAAAATCGCAGAACTCGTGAGTACCCGCGATGCAGATTCGACGGCGAGTAATTCTTCCAAAAACTCGGCCCACGTTTTTGCAATAAATCGCAGCGGTTTTTATCTACAAAAATCGCGAAACTCGCCCATTCCGCGCGATTTATACCTGCAAAAATCAGCCCTAAAAAAGATATAAAATGAAACCTAAAGGCATTTTTTATTTGCTCCTCCATGGCGATGAACCCTAGTGCGCGCGACGGACGGCGAGGAAACCCTAGCGCAGAGGACAGCAAGATTCGAAGGTTAAAATCCATTGCAGGAGATTCGAAGGTACGAATCCATTGCAGGAGATTCGAAGGTTAAAAATTTCATATGAAAGGAGATTCGAACTGTATCATTTTAAATTTTTATACAATTGAAATTTTAAAAAGATTGTGTCATATGAAAGGAGAGATTTTGGATGAACTACCAAATTTTATATTCAATTATAAATAAAAAGACTGTATCATATGAAAGGAGAGATTTTGGACGAACTGTCAAAATTTATATACGATTATGATGATATCATCATAATCGTATATAAATTTTGACAGTTCGTCCAAAATCTCTCCTTTCATATGATAGTCTCTTTTTTGAAATTTTAAGTTTGTAAAATTTAACTATTAAATATTTAAAATTTTTTACAATCAAAATCTTATAAATTATATACAGTGACAATTTATATATAATTTAACTGTCCCGATTTATATACAGTAGTATATAAATTGTGACAGTTCGTCCAAAATCTCTCCTTTCATATGATACAGTCTTTTTAAAATTTCTATTGTTTTATAACTTTTATTATTTTATAAATTTATAATATAACATTATAAATAATAAATATATCATAATCCTATATAAAATTACAAATTATGACAGTTCATCCAAAATCTCTCCTTTCATATGATACAATCTTTTTAAAATTTCAAATGCTTTTTAAAATTAAATATCATCATGATTCATAATCCTATTTAAATTTTGAGTTTGGCAGTTCGTCCAAAATCTCTCCTTTCATATGATACATCATGATCATAGTCTTTTTATAATTTCGATTGTTTTTTATAGCAAAAATGTCGAAATACAGCTATACAACAGTCAACTATGTTATTGTCAAATTTAAATTTTTAATTGAACTTTTTTTGTTCTCTTTTTTTATAGGTAATAGGTTATAACTTATGGCTTCTGCAAGTGGAACTGGAGGTAGAAGAACCGGTGGCAAACCTAAGGACCCTTGCCGGAAACATGGGACACAAGGTCCAAAGTGAGGAGATGTCATTTGTATCCATTGCACTAAACATATGTCTGGAGGCGTTAATCGACTTAAATACCACCTTCCACAGGTCCCTTGCAATGATGTTGAGATATGTGACAAAGCTCCTGTGGAGGTTCAAAGGGAGGCACACGTCCTCCTTATGGATTATCAACGAAAGAAAGAAGCTAAAAAGAGAGCAGCAGAGGCAATGGCAGCCCCTAACCGAGATTTGAGTTCTACAGGGTCAGATTATAGAGGTGTAACTGTAGAGGCCTCTTCTACGCCTTCCATTGAGCCACGGATACAATGATCAAGCAAAGGGTTTGATAGTTTTTTTGTTCCTCGGAACACTCCTGGTGCGCAACCTTCATTGGATGGTCTTGCAAATACATGGGATAGAGAGGTGCATCGTGAGGCGAAGTCGGCATGTGCATGATTTTGGTACTACAACAATATTCCCTTCAATGTCGCTTCGAGTCCTTATTGGGAGCACTTGGTCACTGAATTGACTATGGTAGGTAAGGGGTTCAAGGCCCCAAGTCGTCATGAGTTGAGTGGCCCATTGTTGCAGGAGGAGGTCGAACACACACATCTACTAGTACAGGATCAAAGGAAAATTTGGGAAAGAAAAGGCTGCACTATTTTATCTGACGGATGGACAGATGCCAGGAATAGGACTCTCATCAATTTTTTAGTGGCTTCAACGGGGCAGCTAGTCTTTTTAAAGTCAGTTGATGCCTCCAATCAAATAAAAAATGCAGAAACCTTGTGCAACATGTTGGATGAGGTGGTTGATGGAGGTGGGAGTGGAACATGTCATCCAAATAGTGACTGACAATGCAGCTACATATGTGGCAGCCGGTAGCCTTGTGCTGCCCACTGTATTGACCTTCTTCTTGAGGACATTGGAAAAATAAGTTGGGTGAAGAATGTGGTTGAAGAAACAAGAAATATCACAAAATACATCTACAACCACACATGGGTCCTAAATCTTATGAGAGAGTACACTGGTGGCAAGGAGCTCACATGATCAGGAGTCACACGCTTTGCCACTAATTTCCTTACCTTGCAGAGTATAGCAGCATTATTGCCCCACCTTAGGCGCATGTTTGTGGCCGAAAGGTGGATAGAGTCCTTATCATAGGAAGCCGGAAGCAAAGAGGGTCGAGAAGGCAGTTTATGATGCTGGCATGGAAAAAGCCATGAAGGAGACCATCAAGGTAAGTTTTCAAACACTAATGTTAAAATTTGTTGATTTTGTAAAAAAATTATATTTATATTTGTTGAATTTCAATTACTATAATTCTCTAATTTTATTTTCATCCACTATTGATTTAGGTGTCAGATCCGTTGGTTAGGGTTCTACGATTGGTGGATGGGGATCAAAAACCCATGGGGTATCTATATGAGGCCATGGATAAGGCCAAAGAGGCCATTCAACATTTGTATGGGTCGAATAAAACAAAATATGAACCCATATGGCGCATTATTGATCGGAGGTGGAATCGACAACTCCACCAACATATTCATGTTGCTGGTTACTATTTGAACCCCGCGTTTTTCTTCTCTTCATTCAAAGCAGATGCAAAGGTTAAGCTTGGCCTGAACACATGTATGGAGAGGTTGGTCTTTGATGATAACCTTTGAGACATCATACTCGATGACTTACAGGCCTATAAGAATGCGGATGGGCCTTTTTTTTCTTCAAGAGATGCCATTCGTAGGAGATCCACTCTGCAACCAGGTAAAAAACATATGTTTATTTTTCATTTACTATTTATTTTAATTTTTAAGTTTACTAAAATCCTTACAAAGTTATAAATGTTATCCTTGCAGATTTATGGTGGGAAGATTAGGGTTCCTCAACGCCTAATCTTCAAAAGCTAGCCATCCGGATTTTATCCTAGCTTTGTAGTGCATCTGGTTGTGAGCGCAACTGGAGTGTTTTTGAGGCCATTCACACAAAGAAGCGCAACAGGTTGACTCAAAAGCGCTTAAATGACCTTGTCTATGTGAGGTACAACCTTCGGTTACATGAGAAGAAGGTAGAAGGCCAAGAATCATATCAGGCATTGGACCTTGACAACATTGATCCATATTCAGATTGGATTGCTGAGGATGTTGATGTTGATCCATCACATGATGATGATGATATAGCTGCTATGGAGAGGGATACAGCTGAATGACGAACGAATGTCGTAGCATATGAGGATTCAGAGACAGATTCAGATGATGATATTGATGTGCCATCAGGGGCAGGTTCCTCACATGTACCGCTTGATCCTATAGATGAGGACCCTGTTGAGGATACCCCAGCTATACCAAGCCTAGCCACTTCCGCACCACCCACAAAGAGAAGCAAAACTCTTTTGAGCTTTAGTCGTAGAAGAAATTTATGATTTATATTTTCTAGTGATAATGGAACTCTTTTTTTGGTCTATGATATGTATTATCAAACTGGAATTTCATATGTATTCGAAGGTTTAACTCTTTTTTTTGTCTATGATATGTATTAAACTCTTAATATTGATTTATATATGAAGAAATCAGCAATGCATTCTACAATTTCATAAATGTGTGTTTTTTAAGAATATTTTTAAAAAATTATGCATTTTTAAATGTTCGATAAATTTGCTGAGTTTTTACCGAGTCCCGAGTTTTTAAAAATTTTGGGTTTGCCGAGTTTTTGCCGAATCCGAGTTTTTAAAAATTTTGGGTCTGCCGAGTTTTTGCCGAATCCGAGTTTTTCAACTATGGGAGATAGAATGAGGAAGAGTTATGAAAGATTAGGGTTTTCAAGTGCATAAATAGAGTGTCTAGGCAAGGTATCCATTCGAGGAAAACTACTAAGGCAAGCCCTAGGGTTTTGGGGGGAAATAATTTCAAGTTTGAACTGGACACTAACACCTAGGGGCATTGGTGCCCTTCAGAATCCAGTCCTCCAAACCCTAGGGAGGAGTTAGGAATAGTATGGAATATCTGATCATGTCTGCACAGCACACTAGAGATGGATTTTTAAGCTAGTAAACAATCAAAATGAAGACTAAAACATATCTACAGAATGAACACCAAAATGAGTACAGAAATGTAACGTGAAAAGTGAGAAGTATGCGATTTTTGAACTTACACAACCACAACACAATCAATCATTCAATACATAAATGCGTTCAATGAAGGTGTTTTAAATGCCAAGTACACCCACGACATAAGCTCAATATTTGGTGTGTTGCACACCTAGATCACTTTCTTGCCTTGCTGGCATTGACCAAGCATCAATTCCTCTATGCATGTCAATCATTTGCTTAATGCCCTGATGTATACAATATAAAATTTAGAACCTATTGCACCATGTCCAATGTGCCTACAACAACTTATATATGCATGCTCTATCTAGCCATAGCTACCACGCCTTATGTAAATACCATACTTAATAATCACATTCTAAAAACAGTTCTCTACCATCATTGTGATGCCCATATACATAGTACTTGAACTGTATGATGCTAAAATGAACTCTTCCTCATGCTACAATCTCACTTGCCTATTTGTATTAAAGTTAGAAGACTCGCCAAACTCGCGAGTCTCTGCTGGCCGAGTCGACTCGGCATGGACTGTAAGATACTACCCCTATTTTTTTTTTAAATGTCATACAATGATAAACAATGTTAGCACAACTAAAACTCCTCCACACTTCTAATCACCAAGATCCCAACTGGGCGAGGTGAAAGCATAATGTGCTTGGCTCAATAATCAGAGCTTGCAAATGAAACTATTACAATCATCCGCTATAGAGCAGGCATCCACTTATGCAATGGGAATTCACCACTTATTCAGTGGGTGTAAATACAAGAAAGATATACAATGTCATCCACCTATCCAGTGGGAATACTCCACTTATTCAGTGGGTGATTTGGAAAGAAAGATAAGTAATGTAAATTCTTCCACACTGGCGGTAAACCATCCAGGGGTTAATATGTGAAAGACAAGAAAGGAAATGATTACAATGTTATCATCTAATTATCACAAATCAGAAAGAAAAGATTTAGAGCATGATATCACTTCCCAAATGACTATGCATCACACCTTTACCCTGCATCACAAAGAATAATGTTATGATTGATATCTTCAAGGGCCAATTGCTGAAGCACTGCACTTTACTTGCTGATCAGATCCAAAACATCACAATCAGTCCCTAATTTCTCTCATTTCAATGAGAGCTAACAGGTATATTGTTGATGCTGATTACACTGTAATTCTTCCTTTTACCAGTAGTACGGCCCTACTCTGTCATGGATCAAGCACCCAAAGACTGAAACTGAACAGGCCATCCATAATGTTGATTTACAGCTCCTACAACAGAGATAAATGGACTGGAAACTGCCCCAAACAATAACAGACCACTCAGAACTGCAGGATATAGAAATCAGATTTCATATTATACAGCACCCTGGACTTCACAAGCACGTACATCTCAGACACAATGCAGCCACTATCAAACTCCTCAGATGGTCTTCATTTATTATCCATAACACTCCAAAATCAATACTAAGGAGTTCAACACACATAAAAGAATTCATCTAAAATTCAAAAATGCTGATACAGGTCCGTACGGCCCTGATATGTACAGCATCCTCATACATAATAAATGACTGCCCCAAAACTTATATACTTTCATCTGTTTGGTGGCGCCAAAGGTTACTAAGTCAATACAAACCATATCATATCCCATAAACAATAAAGGGCATCAAAATCTAAATTATACTTCATAAAGGGTACAGACAGCAGAGGTACGGAATTCATCCAAAACTCTTCTATGACTGCTCAGACATGTATAAAATACATCTGCATATAAGCATTTACTCATGCCAAAGGGGTTTATTAACAATAGCTGCACCAAACAAAAGAAATAAGTTCATGCTCATTTTCGATTCCCATGAAGGAATGGCACCATGTACGGCAGCTTTGGCACACCACAAAAATCTTATAATCTTTCATTATTTCTCACACCAAAATTCATACAATCTCCACACAAAACATAAACTGAAAAAATACACAACAAAACTCCAGAGAAATCTTCAATCTTTCCGACTCAATGCAACTTCAAATTAAAATAATCCAAAACTCATGAAAGCACAAAGGCAAACTCTGCATAAGCTTGCTCCAATATCCAGCTTCAGTGCAATGGTGATTCCTGTAGCGAAACCACACCCAACCTCAAGAGGGTTTTCGTCCTCAAGAGAATATGGAAGAACACGCAAGTTCAATCCAACAGAGTAACAATACAAATCCCAACATGTCCAAACAATGAGCCCAACTCCTCTTTTTATAACTTTTTGAGGGAAATAAAATATTATTTCCTTTATCCCTTCATATTTCTCCTCAAAAAATATAAAATAATTCATTATGTGTGCACAACTTAAAGTCACCACTTTTAATCAAAAGCTCTTTTTAGCTCCAAAGACCCCTTTATCAAAATAAAGGAATTATTTGCTTCGCAAGGCCCCAAAATGATGCATCCGTGATTTAAAACTTTTCTTCCTCTTTCCAACGAGCTATAACACTTAGATTTTTATTAATTATTTTCACCCCTAGGTGCTTAAGTGAAAATAATAATTAAAATAGCTCATTAAATAACACCATTTTGTGGAAAATCTCAAACATCACCAAACTGCAAAATTAAGCATACCAACATACACCATGATGTTTGGGAAGATGAATGTGCCTTCCGGGCGACTTTCCAAAAATAGACGGCTTCTCCAAGAATCTTGGAGAGCAAACCGGGAACCCGATCAAATATCAGAAAGCATCACAATGATCAAGAACACCATCTGAGCTCAAAGCCATAACCAAATGCTCTGTAAAACTGATCTGTGGCCACTCCAAGAACATTGGAGTTCTTCCAAACATGTCGGATAGCCACTAAGGGGCTAAGAACAAGCCACAATGCGCATAAAAGCCTATGCGCCAAAAAAGGGACATTACACGAACTCGCAAATTGAGTCCCTGCACGGGACTCGCAGGGACGACTAGGTCACCAAAAACAAGTTTAAAACCTCTTTTTTTTGTTTTTCTCCTCATTTCACAACTCCACATAGCAAAAAACAGGTTTGCAACTCTAAGTAAGGTTGGGAGAAGCCGAGAAGACGAGTTAAGGAGATCATAATAGAGCCAGGTAAGTGATTTAGCTTCTCTTTTTTTTTTCTTTAATTAAAAATTAGAAAAATCAAGAAAAATAAGGGGAAATGCTGCCAAATTTTTTTCTATTTCCCTTAATAGCCTAATTCCCACTAATTTCTAGCTTGGTTTTGCATACTCTTTTTTTTGCAAATGTTTGAATCTCATTTATTTGTTGATTTTTTACCAAACCCTTGCTGATTTTTTTTTTCATATTGAACTTAAAACAGCAATGTCATCTTCAAACCCAAGGGGAACGAAAAAAGACCTTGCATGGAAGTATGGGATACCAGGAAATAAAAAGGGTGAGGTGACATGTACCGAATGCAGGAAATGGATGACAAGAGGAATAAACAGATTAAAATACCACCTTGCAAGAATACCTGGGCAAAATGTGGATATATGCCCTAATTCGACTCCTGAGATGGTTAGAGAGATGAAAGCCCTTCTTGCTAAGTATGAGATGAAAAAAGATGAAAGACAAAAAACAAAGGATGCCCTAGCAACAGCAATGAGTGGATCCACTTCTACCCGAAGTCCAAGCATCCATAAGCCACATTCATCTTTTGGTGAGAGTCCTGAGGGTTCTTTCTCTACTCCTATTGCTAGTGCTAGCCAGGGTCCTTCATCAGGACCAAATTTCTTTATTCCACGCAATGTTCCAAGAGCACAACCTTCACTTGAAGGTACCGGTTGGAATAAGGAAAAGCATTATGAAGCTAGGATGGCAGCAACAAACTTTTGGTACTACAATAATTTACCTTTCAATGTGGCGAGCAGCCCATATTGGGAAGGTTTGGTGAATGCCCTTACAGTTGCAAGTAAGGGGTTTAAGAGCCCAACAGCTAAAGATTTGAGTGGGCCCTTGCTAGAGGAAGCCGTAAAGAATACACGGCTTGTGGTTGATGAGCAAAAGAAATTTTGGCGAAGAAAAGGCTGCAGCATTTTATCTAATGGGTGGACAGATGGATGGAATAGGACTCTCCTAAACTTTTTAGTGGCCTCTAATGGTGGATTGGTGTTCCTAAAGTCAATAGATGCCTCCAATGAAGTCAAAAATGTTGAGACTTTATGCAATTTATTAGATGGGGTGATCTAGGAGGTTGGTGTTGATAATGTTGTCCAAATTATCACAGACAACGTAGCTGCATATGTAGCTACAGGTAGACTACTTATGGAGAGGCATCCCACAATTGCATGGTCTCCTTGTGTTGCACATTGCTTGGACTTGTTGCTTGAGAACATTGGGAAGATTGGAAGGGTCAAAAGTGTGGTTGAAGATGCCAAAAATGTTACAAAATTTATCTACAACCATACTTGGGTGCTTTCCTTGATGAGGAAATTCACAAATGGCAAGGACCTTGTGCGACCAGGAGTGACACGATGTGCTAGCCACTTCCTCACATTGCAAAGTATTCTTGGTGCCAGTGCTCATCTCATGCAAATGTTTGTGTCCAATGATTGGTTGCAGTTCCCATTTGTCACTAAACCTGAAGGGAAGAGGATTGTAAGCATAGTTTTTGATGACACATTCATCAAACATGGAGAGGAGTTGATCGGGGTAAGTAACAAACACAAAAATAAACTTTATACATGATAATCTATTTGCTGTTTTTTTTTTGAGGGGTTAATTTTGTAATAATTTAACATTTGTTTTGATTTTTTTAGGTGACAGAACCTTTGGTGAGGGTTCTTCGTATGGTGGATGGCGAGGGCATGCCAATGGGTTTCATCTATAAGGCCATGGATAGGGCCAAAGAGGCCATTTAACATTACTATGGTGGCAACAAAAGAAAATATGAAATCATTTGGCGCATGATTGATCGGAGATGGACAAACCAACTCCACCAGCCAATACATGCCTTTGCCTACTTCTTGAACCCGAAGTTCTACTTCTCTGACACATTTAAGGCTGATGAGGAGGTCATGGCAGGGCTTGTCAAATGCATCGATAAGATGGTGCCTGATCGTGAGATGAGAGACAAGGTGCTTGATGAGTTGGAGGTGAGATTTGTTACATCTTATTTATGAATTTGCAATGTTCATTCTTGACTATCTATGAATTTTCTATATTTGATTTAATTTTATTTTTATCTATTCAAGGTCTACAAGGGTGCAGAGGGGAGACTCTTTTCCTCACAACAAGCAATTGAAAGGAGAGGAAAATAACCAAGTAAAAAAATTTGTTCAATAGTATACTACAAGATGAAATTAGAAACTTGATTCTTACATTTTTTACTTTATTCTCAATATTTATATTTTTTAAGTGTGTTTTTGTAGATTTATGGTGGAAGAACTATGGTGCTAGCACGCCAAATCTTCAAAAGCTAGCCATCCGTTTCTTGTCGCAGCCATGTAGTGCTTCTGGGTGTGATCGTAATTGGAGCTTATTTGAGAACATTCACACAAAGAAGAGAAACAGGTTGACCTAGCGGTGCCTAAATGATTTAGTTTTTGTTCGGTACAACTTTCGCCTTCAAACTAGAAAGGTGGAGGGTGTTTCACATGAGTCCATCAACTTGGATGATATTGATCCATATGGTGAATGGACTATTGATGAACAAAATGATGATGTTGATGTCTTCCTTACTGATGAGGATCTTGCTGAATTGGAGAGAGCAGTAGAAGAAGAAGAAGAAGAAGCAGGATTGGAAGCAATGGCGGAGGACGAAGACACTTTTGAAGATCAAGAAACCACTCCTCAATCTCCTCATTTGGATACTATAGCACCTACTAGTTCTAGGCCTTCAAAATTGATTTTCATTAGGAGGGGAAAGAGGAAGATATAGATTATATTTGGTTGTTAATGTTTTCCTCATTTTGACATATGATTATATGTAAACATTTATAAACTTATGATGTTGTTATACATTTTGAAAGTTTGAAACTATGAGTATGACTATGAATGATGAAATTTCAATTATTGAGTGTTTGATGATCATATGACGTGTTATCTTTGAATTATGACAAATTGATAATCAAATTAGGCTCTTATGTTCTCTAGATGCATTAATTTTATTTTTTTTAAACTACGGTTTTTTTTTGCCGAGTCCGTGCTGAGTTTTTCCCGAGTCCCGTCTAGTCCCGAGTCCGAGTCCTATTTTGGGCTGCCGAGTCCGCTCCAAGTCTGAGTTTTCCAACTTTGATTTGTACAGTACAAAGTTACAAACACTGTCATGCAAAAGATTGTAAAGACTAAAACAATGGAAAAAATACAAATCAATTTGCTACCCACTATTGTAATATTGCTTATTGCTAGAAGTTGCTGCCCAACCTCATGATTTGTCTCCTTGCTCTCTTAAAGTGCCTCTTTGTTTTCCTCTTTGCTATGCACAAGTGGCAAGTAATGAAAATGATAATGGGTGAAAACATACAACCTCAATGCTTACATACAATGAGTGTAATACACCTATACTTTCCTATACAAGTAGAGTTAGGTCACTAATTGTTTGACCAACAAATAGAACCATACAACAATTCAAAGATACACATAGAGTGATATTTAATGTGGATGATGCTCACACATGTTAATTCAACTCAACCTCCTCTTCTTTATAATTCATGCAAGTGTCCAATTCAAGAACCAAATGACATGCCCTTGCCACTACTTGTTTGCAATGCTGATAAAGATACATTTGAAACCTTCTCTCCTTGATTCTTGCGTTCTTGTAGGCTCTTCTTCCCCTCTTGCTTGCAGCTGCCCATTCTTGCTATTGCTATTGTTTGGGTGAAGATATATATCCAATTTCCAACACTTGCCATCCCAATGCTTACTAACCTTGCAATGAGTAAAACAGATTATTAGACTTGCACATACTCATATCAAGTGGCATCTTATCTCTTTGGAGTGTGTCTTGGCCTTCTCTTCTTGTTTTGCTTGAAGACTCAGTGTGGATTCTTCCATTCTCATCTTTCCTAAAAACCTTGGGCTCCCTAATAATGGATAGTATCTTCTTGCATATTGACATCCAATGGTTATGCTTTCCACAATAAGTATAGAGGGTAATAAACCAACATTCATGGGCTACAGTTCATCTTTATAATTGGAAAAAAAAAAATGAACAATCTGACATGTTCATACCTCGATGAGTTGCCCCTTGCAGAATTCCTTCCCTTCTTGAGCTTGAGTGGTGGTGTTCGTGGAGTGCAATCTCCCCATTCTTCTTTGATTCACATGAAAGGACAACTGAAGCACTTTCCTCTCCTCCTTCATGGCTTGAAGTTGCCCTCTCTTTGGAAGTGCTTTCTTTTCCAAATTTTGGCAACTTCTATAAATCCCGAAGCTTCAAAAATATGATGCTAAAAGCATAAATACCTTCTTGGCAATGCTTTTGGATTGTAGATGGTGTGGAATCCTTCCCTATGGAAGCTACTTGGGTTGTGCTAGAGCATTCTCCAACCTCCATCTTAATTTCACAATATCCAAGGCCTGTATAGTGTATACTGAGGTTTTTCCTCAAGCATAATAGTATTGAAAATTCCTTGGTCACCCTTGCCAAGCTCTTTTCCATCTTAACTATTCTTCATTAACCAGTTGAAGACAATGCCTCTACTATGCTTCTCAATATTGCTAATGTTTTCATTCAACATTCGGTTGGAAGGAAGAGTATGTAGAGGGGTGCATCTATAATGGAAGCTGGTCTCCTTTGGATGGTAAACTCTTCTCTTCTTTTCATTCGATCATCATGTTGGAACTTTGCCAACAACCACCCTGCCAAAAAATCTTGTTGCAACTCTTCCATGGTACCAACATAAACTTCTCCATAGCTGATCCATGTAATTTCCAACTGGTGATTCTCCTTTTCCAAATGTTGCACCATCATTCTCAACTCATTATTCTTTGGCATATAACAAGCTCGAGGCTCCTAAAGTCTTCTCCTCAAGGACTTGGTCACACTTGGTCTATGCAACCACAAATTCCTACAAGACTTTGTCGATGAATTTTGTAACAATCTTGCCATTACAAACAACTTCAATCTCTTAGCCAAAGATTTCTACAACCCACTACAAACATGCTGTTCAGATACCACATGATCTGTAATTTCCCCTACAATTATACTTCTAACCAAATAATGTAGATCTTATTTTACCCATGTTGCTTCTACTTGAATTGACATCAAATTGGATTAGTTTAGAGAGTGTTGTCAAAGAAGAATATCATTAGAATAAATATTTTAGCCTGCAACCTCTAAACAACTAGAAGAATTGGAACAAGCTACATAACACAGAGGGTTTAAACTTGGAAACCTCGGTGTGGATAAAACCAATTGGAAATAGCAATTGCACAACTTCCTCTTGTTCTTTCTGCAATGGCACCAATACAAAGAGCTCTAAGTAGTAAGGAGTATTACATCTCACACTTTCTGTTGTATCATATCTTCATAGAACTGCTATAGAAAGATTAGGGGGCATCAAGGAAACATCAGTGAGGAACAACTAACTATTGCTACTCATACATTTATCAACTCTTACCCTCTGCTCTCCCTTCAATTGTTTAGCTCCAGCACCTTTTATGCTTCGCTCAAGAAATCCTTTCAACTGACTAGCCATTGCTCCTCATACACTTATCAACTCTTACCCTCTGCTCTCCCTTCAATTGTTTAGCTCCAGCTCCTTTTATGCTTTGCTCAAGACATCCATTTGAAGAGCAAAGGAATCCCAATAACCCAGAATACGAAGAGACACCATATCTTGGTTGTCATTAAGTTTTCCAGTCAAATAGACAAGGTTACTAGATATAGTAGGACGAATGTTCCTTGCTGCATGCTAAACCACCATGACACATACAGAACAAACACAACACCAGTGAACCTCCATTCCAATAATGTTACTGCCACCTTGATGTATCTGGCAGTTTTGTCACAGACAAAACTACTATGATTCTCTGCTGATCCTATTCTTTAAGTTTGATAGAGTTTGGTGTTTTTCTTGGACTTTTATGGATAGGTAACAATCCTCCAATGTAGCATGGATTCTCATATTTTATCTGCTTTCAATTAATTAATCTTCAAATTTTGAAGGAAGTAACTAATAGAAATTAATTCCTTCTTTCTTAAGCATGTGTGTATACACTTTTTGCAGTTTTTGATTTTATCTTTGAAGTTGCTATTTCCTGTCTTTGACAAAAGAAATGTGTCTTTTTAATATAAATCTTGGTATTATTCTGAGGTGATCGTGGCATACTAAAATTTGAATATTCGGTGATTGTTCTACTTGTGTAAGAACCATAAGGCTATTTCTCGGCTAGTGACCATAACCATGCAAAATCTTATGCTTCAGAATGTTTTCATTGTGGTTGTTGCTCTCAAATACTATCAACAAGATCAAGCTCAAGCCTATCTACAAGTGTTCTTTCAAGGCCGGTTTTCACACAAATTTGAGCATAATTGATGACAGCTGTGAAAAGCATAACCACCAATTCTAACCAGAAGTGGCCCCATTTCGGTATGAACCAGATTTTTTAAATAGGCTGAAATGGGTCAATACAAAATAGATTCAAATTGCTTGAACTGGTTTGATTCAAATTGCTTGAACAGTCAGGATTGATCCAGACCAACATAGACCTCTTTATATTACTGTCACGTATACATCAATTAAATCCTTCAGGTACTCCCAACATATTACTGTCATGTACCCCCCTAAATCTTCTTCAACCCTGACATCCTCATCATCTCTTCATACCACTGATTATTGTCAAATTTTTATAAATTTCCACTATCTAGTATCTTCCCACAGTTGGAGTTATGATTGATCAATCCGGCCAGCTGCATATCTTTTCTGGTTTCTGTCAAGCACGTAGACTACCAAAATATCACAGCTTCTTTATTTAGAAAGAGTGGGTCTTCTTGAAAAACATCGAATTCGTTAGCAGCTTTGCTTGTGGGGGTCTAAGTCTCAAATCAATCATTATTACGAGAATTCCAACTTTTACCTTCCCAGCAATCATAGTCAGTGGATAGTGGAAGGAACTCCACATGCTCAAAGATAAAGAGAAAAATGCAATCTTCCCAATACAGTGAAGTATTTAATTTACCTCAACCAAATGAAAAGCACAAGAAATCAGAACAGACTGAATGCTTTTTTCATTGGGATACAATCACACAGACTCTCAACAGCTGAGACACATGCAGATTATGAAATTAAAAACTATATCAAAAATACAGCCTATGCCAAATGCAAACTAACGACAATCTGTCCACCAATCAGAATTTGGAAGAAAAATGAAATTTACATTTGCCCTTATATATTTTAATTTAAGAAAACATGTCTAATCACCTACCAGATTTTGAATGAAAAATGAAATCTACATCTGCCCTCATATTTTTAAGAAGATTTTACATCTTCATTTGTGCTAAAGATCAGAAACCAAAATGTCACTGCTATCCTAAAAATTGAGGAAGCAGCCAATTTTTATTTAATAAGCAATATTGAAGGAAATAAAAGAGAGACAGCATTAAAGATTTGGAAGCCAAAACTGCAAATTTGTCAAAGCTTGCAGAAAACAAAGGGTCTTTTCTTCAGGGCAAACCATCTGAAATACAATGTAGCTCTTTCATTCCTCTCTCTACCTTTTACTTTATTCAAAGACCACTCCCATCAAAATTTGAGCAACAGAATTCTAAATTATATATATTAAACAATGAAAGAATAGAAAACTACCTCTTTATCATTCTGGTATTTGGTTATACTCATAGGGTTCTGCGAGCACTGAAAATCATGGAAAAGACCAGCATCCATAAGTAACGAGTTTAACCTCAAATACTATACCTTAGTAATTGCATTTTAAAGACACTTCAAAGTCACCATTAAACTTACATCCATAATGGCAGCTTGTACTTTTGGATTCTGAAATGCCATGGCAACATCAGGATTTGCCATAATTTTTGAAATCACCTCTTCTGGTGAGAGTCCTATTTGCTCTGCATAGAATAACCACCCAAAATAACTTAAAGAAAATGAAGATACAAAAACAATGGCTTCCATGCATGACATTTCAGTGACAACAGTATATTGTTGAATCAAATAACATACAAAAAGGGCTATGAAGTGTCTACTGTAAACAAGATGCAGCTAACAACAATAAAACAATTAGTTTAAAACTCAACCTTTCAAACATTCTCCAAACCACAATCATCCTACGGCTCAAATACAGAGTTTATACTTTAATATTCCACAGCAAATTCAAAATCTTAATACCACATAATATCTGGGAATTCTTCCCATTTCTTCAAAGGCCGTATGAACAAAAGTATCAAAATTTTCCATTTTGCACTTTGAAACTGAGAATAGTCTCATCTTAGAGATAACCAGAACAGAGAGCAAAGAGAAATAAAATCATCAGTTTCAAACAAAACACAGAAAGATAAAGGAAAAAAGACCCTATTGCTAAAATGTGGACCCAATTGAGGTCAAACTACACAAACAATTAAAGAATGTGATCCATAAGATGCTGTATGTGGCAACAAGAAATAATTACCATGCTGTGTGTGTGTGTGTGAAATAATTACCATCAGTTTCAAACAAAATGGAGAAATATAAAGGAAAAAAAAGACCCTATTGCTAAAATGTGGACTCAATTGAGGTCAAACTAGACAGACAATTAAAGAATATGATCCATAAAATGCTGTATGTGGCAACAAGAAATAATTACCATGTGTGTGTGTGTGTGCCAACGTGCATGTGCGTGTGCGTGTGCGTGTGTGTGTGTGCATGTGTGTGTGCGTGTGTGTGCACACGTGCATGTGAGTGTGTGTGTGCGCGTGTGCGTGCGCGTGTGCACATGTGTATGGGTGCGTATGTGTGTGCATGTCTGCGCGTGCGCACGTGCATGTGCATGTGTGTGTGTGCGTGCGTGTGGGAGCGTGTGGGTGCTTGTGTGCATGTGTGTGCGTGCGTGCTTGTGTACGTGCGCGTGCGCGTGCGTGTGCATGTGCGCATGTGTGTGTGTGTGTGCGCATGTGCATGCAAGTGTGTGCATATGCACGTGCTTGCGTGTGTGCGAGTGTGTGAAATCATCCTATGGCTCAAATACCGAGTTTATACTTTAATATTCTGCAGCAAATTCAAAATCTTAATACCACATAATGTTTGGGCATTCTTCCCATTTCCTCAAAGGCCATATGAACAAAAGTATCAAAATTTAAACTGAGAATAGTCTCATCATAGAGATAACCAGAATAGAGAAGAAAGAGAAATAAAATCATCAGTTTCAAACAAAACGCAGAAAGATAAAGGAAAAGAGACCATGTTGCTAAAATGTGGACTCACACAAACAATTAAAGAATATGATCCATAAAAACAAGAAATAATTGTACCACATAATGTTTGGTCATTCTTCCCATTTCCTCAAAAGGTCGTATGAACAAAAGTATCAAAATTTAAACTGAGAATAGTCTCATCTTAGAGATAACCAGAACAGAGAGCAAAGAGAAATAAAATCATCGGTTTCAAACAAAACGCAAAAAGATTAAGGAAAAAAGATCCTGTTGCTAAAATGTGGACTCAATTGAGGTCAAACTACACAGACAGTTAAAGAATATGATCCAATTGTGAGAGTGTGTGTGTGCGTGGGTGCAGGCGCAGGGGTTGGTGTGTACGTGCATGTGCATGCGTGTGTGCGCGCGTGCGCGCGCGTGTGCGCGTGAGTGTGTGTGCATGAGTGTATGCATGTGTGTGTGTGACTTGGCCAATAAGACGATGTGCACCTTTTCATAGCTTGGACATATATAACATGTGAGTGTTTGACTAATTGCCCTCACCATTTTCTACCAATATGGTGATCTGACGAGATTAAAGGAAAACCCATTGGTGTAAATGCAACACGCAATGTGTTCGACAAAGTCCCTTGTCTCAATCTAAAATGCCCTTTCTAAAGGGCTTGCATCCATGGTTCTTTTCAAGAAAGAGTGAGATTGTTGTCTCTTGGGAAGATAGTGTTGCAATTAAATGATGTGTGGCAACCACTATTGGAGATGTGGAGGATGGCCTTGTAGGTGGCTTGTGCAATCCTTGATTGGCCAAAAGATGGGATATTGTCCTTGCTCTCATAGTTGCACTTTCTACTTCTCCTTGCTCTTTAATATAAGCAAGAATTTTTGCCCCTTTGACAACCCATGTTTGTTCAACCCACCATAAGCTCTAATTCTTTGGATGGCAATTGCACCCAAGTGAGATTTCACTAGACTAAACATGCTCTTACACTTGTTCTAACATTCATTATAGTGCCAAACATATATCTTGCCTCCATTACACTGCTCAATCATTCTGACGTGTCCCCAAGGAGGCAATGATTTCTCAAATTTGATAGCCTTATTCATCCCTTTGTCCATTAATCTAGAAAAACTAGCCATTAGAAGCTTTACATGTACCTAAATGTTTTAAAACAGACAAATATCAAGAAAATTTAAAAAATGCAATGTAACCCTAGACTACATTAAAAAAAATAATAACAATTTGAAAAACAAACATCTTTTTGAAGGAAGCTTGGAAATTTTTTTTTTTAATTGGCTTAAATGATGAATCTCCTTGATACAAGCAATTTGAACTCCCTTGCACCTATCTAACATACATTTGCAATCTTGAAAACTCAAAAAAATAGCATACCTAAGTAATGAGAAGATAATGATTTTTGGAATGAAAGGAAGAACTAAGTGTTGTGTTTTGTGTTCTATTAATGACATTAAAGTCACTTTTAAGGGTTAGCTAGGGTTAGGTTTTTTAGGGATATAGAGGGACACGTCACCAAGGTTTTTCCAGTTGTACCCATACTTGTCATGCTTTGAAGATGTGAAGATGCTTTGGAAACGTCCTCGAGTCATCCTCAATATCCCTTGTTGGTCTGTAAACATCCCAAAAACAACACTGAAGCATCCAAAAGCAATTGGGGATATTTGGTTATCCCCGAGATGGTTGTGGACATCAATGATATCCCTAAACCTTACTCTAAGTGCAAGAAAGTTTAAATAAAACAGAAATTCTTTTTCAAAACTAGAAATAGAGATGGACATTGTTAAAACACTATATATTGTAAGGCTTTGATTATTCCACTTCTCATGGTAGAGATTTTGATGTTGTTGAAGGTAGTCTGCATGTCTTTAATGATGGGATCTAATTGTGCTAGTATGTCCTCTTCTTTTGTTTGAAGTTGTTGGTCAAATAGGATATTCCTTAATTTGTTGTAAGGGGCTATGGTGGTAGACAATTCAGCCTTGAGGTTTGTCATGTTAGTATGTAGAATTTGTATGCTTTGATTTTAACCAGTTTTGTACACGGCTATAATATGCTCAAAAAACTTTTTTGTAATGAGTAATTCCTATGTATTTGAGACTATAAGTATCAATAAGCATAAAGGCATACTATGCCCTTCAGTTAACTATGATGGTTCCTTTTTAGTCTATTATCATTCATATTTTTTGCAGAAAGGGACACGTTGTCCACCTATAATTTACTAATAAAAGATCATGTTAGATTATCTTCTTTTGCAATTAGTGTAACATGAACAAAAGAATGAAATGAGAGAAGAGACATGTCATCTCAGGTAGAGATCACATCCTTATATTATTGAAGGATGTCTAAGAATAGACAACAGTTACAAAAGGTACAGCAATAGCAGTTACAATAAACGATCATCCATGCATGCGTGACAAGGGATGCAACAAATGCATCCAATTCATCCTACAAAGCTCTAGAATCTGAATCTGTAATGTTCCATTTTTGGGCGCATTGAATATTGTGAGTTTTGTGCTTGTTTCTAGTCTCTTGGAGGCTATCCGACATGTTTGGAATGAACTCCAATATTTTTGGAGTGGTTTTGATTCAGTCTGCAGAACAATTATTTGGGTTTTCCTTGTGTAAATGGATTATTTCTCATGGCTATGAGCTCAGTTGATGTTCTGGGTAACAATGTTGGTTTCTGAAGTTTGATCGGGCTTCTAATTTGCTCTCCAAGATTCTTGGAGGAATTTTCTATTTTTGGAAAGTCATCCAGAAGGGGCATCGTTGCTCATCCCAAAGCTTACAGAGCATATTGGTTCAGTTTATTTGGCATTCGGAGGCCGTTTGGGATTTCCCGCAAAATTTAATATTTAATGAGCTATTTTAATTATATTTTTCACTTAGGTTCCTAAGGGTGAAAAATAATTAAAATATTATTAAGTGTTATAGCTCATTTGAAAGGGGAAAACATATTCTTTTATGTAGGCACATAAAAGTGAGCACTTAAATAGAGGAAAAAAGAAATAAATTAAGTTAGAAGGAAAATGTTATTATTTTCAAGAAATAATTCATTTCCTTTGTAACTCCTCCAGTGCCTTATAAAAGAGAATGAGCTCTCATTTGGAAGGGGGATGTTATGTTTTTGATATTGATTTTGTTTGCAGATGGATTGAACTGAGTTCTTCCATATTCTCTTGAGGACGAAAACCCTCTTGTAGAATACTCTTGAGGACGAAAACCCTCTGGAGTTTGAGTGTGGTTTCATACAGGAATCACCATTGTGCTGAAGACAGGTTTTTGGAGCAAGCTCACACAGAGTTTGTCATTGAGCTTTCATGGAGTTTGAGTATTTTGTACGGTATTGATCTTTTGGGAATTTGTTGGGTTTTGGATGGAATGTATTGAATTTTCTTATGAATCTTTGGAGCTTTTGAGAAGTTTGTTTAGTTCCCTTTGCTAGCCGTACAGCATCAGCTGTATTTGGACGGATTATGAAATACATGTGCAATGTGACTTGAAATATTCCCATTGAAGTTGGTTTATTACATGTCTAATAAAGGTGATATGCTCTCAGCTATTTCTAGCAGACTTGTTTTTACATGAATTCTGATGCAGGCCGTACTTTCACAGGCCGTACCAGCAAGAGGAAGACGACTCATTTTTGGAGTGTTTGAAAATCAGTTTGCTCCCTTATATTATTTTGACTACTATTCTTGACTGCTATTCTTTGTGTGGGCGACTATGTGTAGGCTGTTATTATTATGATCTGAGATTGTTTCTTTATGTTTTGAAGGAACTGAACCCTACAGGGCCATACGGCCTGTATGAGGAAGTTTGCTTTCTTGAAACAGATTTGCTTACCTTTAGTATATCCTCTGTCTTCAATGATGAAAGGTCAGGATAAACAATGGTTGGTGAATATATATTAGTGGTTATGGTTTTAATGATTTTCTTTATGAAGTTTTGTAATCCCAGGGCTGTCCGTACAGCAAGCATAGACTGGTCTTTGTTCTTTTTCCATCAGCAAAAAGTTCTGTTGTTTATTTGAAGTTATGAAGCTTGGTTAAGTATTGTTATATGTGGGCAATCATATCTTACCAATACTATGCAATTCTGAGCAGATCCAAAGTGTTTTGGAAGTAAAATTTCCTCAAGGGGTTGTACGGATCTGACAGGGGCATGGGTTTCTGTGATTAGACCTCTTCTTCCTCCTAGTTGTTTATGTTCTGTGATGGCTTTTGGAATATCAGTCTGTTGTGTGGTAATTTGCAAAGAGTTTCCTGACATTGATGTGCATAAATGTGAAGGTGATCAGCTACAGGACAGTAGTACAACATTTAAGGGATCTGATTTGTAACTCAGTCTGATTTGCAGTGATCATATGCAGTGTTACTGTTATGAACAGCTTGATATCATTATGTTAGAAGTGCGAATGGCTGGTGCAGGTTACCATGTTGATGTCTAGAATTTATATGATGCTAATATTGATGATCAAGTTGGTGATTCCAGCTGGTTATGTGTCTTGGTGCAAGTTGATCTTTTATCTGGTGCAGGGTATTAGTATGAAGCAAGGCTCAAGCATTGATACTATGATGATATAATGTATTACATCTGATGTATCTTATAGCTGATATCATTGTATTCCTTCTTTCTCTATGCAAACACATAAGTACCCCTGGATGGTTCCACCGCCAGTGAGGAGTAATTCAACCCTTTTCTTTATTGTTTCTACCCATTGGATAAGTGGCGAATACCCACTGAATAAGTGGATGACTTTGTAAGCTTTTCATGCTTGTATTCATACCCACTGGAAAGTGGTGAATCCCCACGATACGTGGATGCCCGCCGTAGCGGATGAATTGAAGATTCTTGTTGCTTTGTTGTTCATTGTAAGCCAACATCACCGTATGCTCTCACCTTGCCCATTCTGGGATCTGGGTGATCAGAAAGTGTGAGGCATTTTAGTTGGTTATGCTTTGAGCTAACACTGTCTTATCATTGTATATTTCGAAAAAAAATTTGGGGTTGTTTACTACAGAATCATCATCTGACTCATTCTATTCTTTCTTCTTCTCCTTGCAATCCTTCTTGATGTGGCCTTTCTTACCACAATTCCAACATTTTACCTTGGATTTACCAGGAAACTTAGATCTCCCTCGAAACTTAGATCTATTTTTGTCCTTCTTCATGCCTTTTTCCTTCGACCGTCCACAAACAAACAATGCTTCCTTGGAGGATTCAGAATCTGTAATGTCCCCTTTTAGGTTATCCATGATTTCTTAACCTGTTCACAAGAATAACTACTAGAAAGAGACATTAGTACTATTAAGATCAATTTAGTGATGAAATCAATACATTATAATCATGATCAATAACAATGAATATGAATGTAATGTTACCTTTGTGGGCATATATTCAATTCCTGCAATCATAGACATTAACACATATGCAAATACATACATTCTTTCATAATCATTAGGGTTTAACAATATCATAATCATAATCAATGATAATAAACAATTATAAGTATCTACTTGCTCATATCTATTCTTACCATGCTTGTAGCCTCATGATATACTTAGGGTTAGAGAATTGGCGTGCCTGGTCGTTAATCTTGTCTAATCATAACCCTAGGTGGACGATACATGGTTAGGGCGTTGGTTAACATTAATAGGCTCAAGGGCTTCACCTCACGCCCCGAGGTACTTCACCACTCAACTCAAGGAACTTCACCTCACGCCCTAAGGTACTTCATCCTCTTGAGAGTCACCTACTCTCCACTACCATAGGCCCAAGGGCTTCACCTCATGCCCGGAGGTACTTCACCGTTTGGCTCAAGGGGCTTCACCTCACGCCCAGAGGTACTTCACCATCTTGAGAGTCACCTATCATGTGAGATTCATTAATAAACTACCGCTCTTCTCCATCCCAACCTACTCGCTATCACCCAGTGTTGGAGAAGATTAAGGACGTGGCAACTAGATACTCTCTCCCTAGCATATCATGAGTTAAGTTAGAATTTTTACCTTAGGAACTTGTCCTTACGATCTCATGATCCTATGGATCATAGAGATAATACTTTCTTATGCATATTGTTCCTTCAATAGGAACTAGATAATATTCTCTTATGAATATTGTTCCTTCAATGGGAACTAGTTATTACTTTTTATGAATATTGTTCCTTCAATGGGAACTAGATCTCATGCCATCACTATCAGATGGAAAAATAGATATGTATGACAATACTATGCCTGAGTAAGATATGTATTCTTTCCTTGAGTAGATTGATAATATATGATCGTATAAGTGATGTCGATAAGAATACCTTGCAAACTGTGGTGATAGCTGCTCGTAATAGCTGATGTAATTGCAGATATATATATATATATATATATATATATATATATATATATATATATATATATATATATATATGCTGTATGAATTACCTTGACCTCCTTAAGAATATATCACTGATATAATGTCTTACTGATATATGTGGGTAAGAATATAAATAAACTCTGCTTGGTATGATAATTTCTTGACGAGATGATTCGCTTGATAATGCTTATACTCTTATATTGAATCTTACATGTTGATGCCGAGAATGGTATGTATGGCTGATAATAATGATCATGTTATAGATAATGGCAGTCTGAGTTGAGTAAAGATAAATATACATATATCTCAGATTGAATGATGCTTGAGAATGGTTGATAAACGAGATTGATAATATCTCTCTGCTGTTAGGCTGAGTAATATAAATTGCATGAGATCATTTTATGAGTAGATGAGATGTCTTTCTGCCTGATTCATTGATTGATGCTGATAGTAATTTCTCTTATTCGCTGCTGCTCTAACTTGTAATGTAGATATATGAATCACAGTTGATTGATATTGAGTGACTGCATGATGAAAGATGAGATATATATGTATGTTCAACTGTATTATAACCTCTTGAAGGATTTGATGTAATTGTATTTTATAATTCTTGAGTTCATGTCTTGCTTGCTGGATCTGTATTTGTTGTGTTCTGATACTCCTTCCATGCTGACCGATATTTCTAATTGATGAGATTCTTGATTATTTGATCAACTTGTTTCCATGGGCTGCTCGATAAGAGTTGATGAGATGAGATCCTCGATCGATGAGGAGATATCAAATGCTTCCTGCCTCCCCTTCAATGCCCATCCATCTCTATATATATGTCTCTGAACGGTTGCATCCAATAGTCGCATCCTTTATGAGCGCTAATATTCTTCGTTGCATTGGTTCGTTTATGAGATAATATAATCACATATATTATTCGCTGTTTGCCTTTATTTATATAATCATTGCTTTGTCCTTTAATGATCATTGTTTATTTGTATATAGTCAGCACTTGTCTTTCATTCTACATGGGTGCTGCCTTCATAAGGATCACATTCCATATTTTACCATATGGATCGATCCTTTATATTAGATATTACTATAAATTATAATAACCCATATATCATTTATATTATTATCTAATATTTATTTATGTTTATTTATATATTATATGTTATGGATTATATTATATTATTATCATAATTATATGATGATCATTATAATAATATTTGAATTCATAATATTTATATTTGTATTTTAATTTATTATTTAAATATATTAATCTATAATTGATTACTTAATTGATTTAATTAAATATGGGGACATGACAGAATCCTTCTGCCTCATCTTCTCTAAGAGAAGAGAAGCCACTACCTCATCAAGCACAAAATTTGTACTACTTCCAATGGTCATCCCCAAATTGTCCCATGAGTCTGGCAATGAACAAAAAAAGATCATGCAACGATCTTCCATCTTCACACCAACAAACAAAAACTAGCTTACAATGGTGTTAAATTCATTCAGGTGCTCAAAAACTGAGTCCCCATCACCCGTCCTCAAAATATATAGGTTCTTTTGTAGAAAAAGCTTGTTCACCAGGGATTCAACGTGGTACAACTTTCTTCCAAAGGGTTTTAGCAGTGGGTTCTCCCGCAACATTTAGGAGCATTGAATATGCTAAACAAAGTAGAATGAGGCTTTTGTCTTTCCGATCTAACACATCCCAATCTTCATCCTTCATTCTTGTAGGTTTACTTCTAGAGGCTACTAACCATAAGTCTATGTCTATCAACAAACCCTCCATCTTGAGCTTCCATAGCTCGAAGTTCATGCCATTAAAATGTTCCATCTCCAACCGTGATGTACTTTCCATAGTTCCACGGGGACGCGTCCCCCCCTGAAATACAGTCATCCCCATGTCTCCCCGTTTCTGAGACGGGGAGACTTCAGGGAAACGTCCCCACCATCCCCCGTCGTCCCCTAGTTTTGCCGATGCATTTCTTTGAGGCATTCTGTCAAACAGTTCACATGCCTTGTCTATGCTTCCACATTTTGCATACATGTCTAACAGGGCAGTTGCAACTACAACATCTGACAAAATTCCTCTATCCTTTATGTTTTGATGGATGTCCATACCTATTCCAAAGCTCCCATTTTGACATAGGCAGGGAGGATGCTGGGCTGGCAAAGGTTGTGGAATTTGGCTTTACACCAGCCAATTGCATTTGCTTTAAAATTTCTAAAGCCTTTTCAACAAATCCATTTTGTGCATACACTGCAATCATTGCAGTCCATGAGACCACATTTCTTTGAGGCATTCTGTCAAACAATTCATGTGCCTTGTCTATGCTTCCACATTTTGCATACATGTCTAATTTATAACTAATTTATACATCTTATAGACTTCTACAGTTATACATCTTTTTATAACTAATTTTTCAAGTACTATATGTATTTCAGCGCACTGCTCCCCCGTCGCCATCCCCCCACCGTCCCCAAAATTAGACCCCCCATCCCCGAAACACGTCCCCTGCCGTCCCCGTCCCCGAAACTCCGTGGAACTATGGTACTTTCCATTTTCCCTAACAACAAAGATCTTCTATACATGACTCTCACTCAAACCAAGATTAATCCAAAAAAAAAATTACCTACCACCTAGGAAATAGAGTTGATCAGGCTCTAACACCAAATGAAAGTAAGTTGATAGTAGAAACACTTCCTACACTAATCGATGAGGAGAGAAATGCATGCAAAATATGATCTAGTAGTTTCAAAAGAAAATGTACACACAAAAATTATACCACAATGATACAATGTTTATCCTGGGAAAACCCTTTCGAGAAAAAACTCAACCTTCAAATCTCGAACCAATGTATTCATAGTACCAATCTGGTTATAATACATCAACAGGCTCAAGCTCTCACAAGAGAATAACCAACACATGTCTACAAAAATTTCAACGACAACCCCTGCAAAATTACATCATACATCTCCATCCTAGGCACAAATATATAGAAGATACAAATCCAAAAACCACAAATGGTAAACCATAAACCGTAGGAGAATACCACCCCCAAAAATGTGTAATGTCCACTTTTTGAACAAGGTTTGGTAAGGGAATGTTTATTGGTTGAGCTAGGACCTTGGAGGCTTGGAGAATGGAATGTTGGATTCTAGTGGCTCAACTAATTTTATTTTATGGGATAAATTGTATTTTTGGCTATTGATATTTTTATATTATTTTAAAAGCCAAAAATATCAAAATATTATGCCAAGAGGAAAAACGACCTAGGTGAGAAAATGGAAAATAAAGAAAAAGATGGAAAAATGAAATATTGGAAGTGAAGTTAAATTATAATATTTGATTATTAACATATTATAATATTTCCCACAAAAGTTGGCGGTCATGAGAAAAAAGAGAAAAAAATAAAGAAAAAATAAAAAGGATGGCAAAAGACAATAAATAATATTTTATTATTTAAAATATTAGTTTATTAAGCCAAAGGTGGCCGCTCAAGGGAGAAAAAGAAAAAAATAATAACATAATATTATTTTATTATTATTTGTAATGTCCCCTTCGTGATACATGGTTAATCCATCATTGGGTTCCCATGGACTAGCAGTTTGGTTAGGGAACCGGAGTTAGTTTGACCTTGGAGGTATTTGTCGGTGATGGAGAGGTGGTTCGCATTCAGTGGATCCAGTTGGCACCCTCAGAGTTGGCCCAGTTTGCTCTTGGTTGTTACTTACTATTTTTAGTAAGTCCGAGTTTAGTGTCGGTTCAGGATTTTCAGAGTGGGGTCAAATTCGTCTCGTCGAGGGCTTTCCGATGATCAAAGATTATTAATGTTATATTTAATATGGACTTTATAATATTTGAAGGAAAAGTGACTTAATGGGAAAATGAAGACTTAAGTCAAGTTATGACCTTGGGCGCCCATCCCTAAGAAATAAAAGATGTTTTTAAATGATAAAGTTCCCTCTTGAAATCCAACACCCACCTTGGAGGGAAATATAAGGGAAAAAGTGAGCTCCTTTGTACTATGCTATGTTTATGATATTTCTCATTTGAGAGTTCTGCTAGCATTTGTTCATTGTGAGGGTTTGGAGATTTGAACCAAAGGCTCTTGGAGACGAAAACCTCCCTGAGTAACGGCATTCTACAAGTGTGCAATACCACCCAAAGGTGCCTTTGATGATGGATACATCCAGTATTCATTCTTGTGCTTCAGTGGAGTCTATAATCTAAGGTTTTGTAGAACTTGGATTTTCCCCGCATATTCATTGTGTTCTTCATGAGAAGATTGGAGATATTAGTTTGCATTGAAAGGAGGAGCAGATTTCTTGTTGTTTAGGACTGTACTTTCCATCAGCTGCTAGTCGTACCACTCAGCTAGGCCGAACTTCTTGTTGGAGGGTCGATTTGGGAGTTTCATTGCATTTTGCCTATTACACCTTGGTCGTCCAGCTTGACTTTACATCTGCAGTCTGGTTTCAGCATTGGATCGAAGGTATTGAGAGTATATTGCTGCTGATCAGCACCTCCAGCATTGGCCGTACTTACCCAACTAGGACGTGGGTCCTCCAGAGGCTATTCACCTTTCATTGCAGCTTCATTTGTGGCCATTGTGTGGCGTTTGGGGCCTTACTCTCTGTTGATATCACTAGCATGTTCATTATTCACCATAGCATGGAGATTTGAGGCATTTACAGCCATACCCACTTGCTGGTCCATTCTGGCTGTTGTACCAAGTTGCATATTTGAACATGGGTATGTCATAGTAATTCATTATTGGCCATTTTACCATCTGGGTAGCTGTTAGTTTCTTCATTGCTATTGTACATTTTTTGGGTTTTCCATATATGCTCTATATTGTATGCTTCGACAACACATCTGCAGGAAAACTGAAAACCCCTTCTGCATTCTTCTGTCTAGTCTGAAAGATCACACAAAAATTTAATAAAAAATCACACATAAAAAGATCTTTAAATATTACAAACAGGGACGCCACATTACATTATTTATGTGGGACGTCCAAGTTGGAGGAAAATAAAATAAATAATTAAATATTATTTTCTTTTGGCGGTGGACTTCAAAAATAATAAAATAATGCTTTATTTGGGCACCCAAGCTGAAAAGTATAAAAGGAGGTCATTTGGAGCATTTTTCATATATCTTGATCAATTGGTGTTTTGCATATTGAGTATTTGCTCTTGGCTAAAAGTGATTTTCAATTTGTTCAAGGACGAAAACCCTTGAATCTAAGTGGTTTGGACGAAAACCAATCCACCATGGTAGATGGATTCATGTAGAGTTCATCATTGAGCAGAACTGGAGGATTTTGGAGATATTGCTTTGAACAACTAGGGTTTCATGAAGAATTCATCTTCAGCTAGGGTTTGAAGGATTTACGTGCAGGTTTCATGAAGAATAAGGCAGATCGGGGTTCAATTTCGTCATATTTTCATGTATTGCAATCATGCAAGGGTTTCTAGGTGATTCGCCCATCAATTGGAAGCATATTTGAAGCTTGGCATCATTAATTGTTGACCTATTTTTTATTGCAAAGGGTTGGAATTGTCTTTCAAAGGCATCTATCACCTTATTTTGGCATCATTTGACATCTACAAGCTTGCTAGGTGAAATCGCACCTCTCCTAGACATACCCGATTTCACTATTTGGTATAATTTCACACATTTGAGCAAGATTTGTGAAATCTGGGTTGTTATCAGTGAAATCAGTCATCTACAGGTTCATATCAGGTTAATCTTTGAAGGTTTGATAGCACATTTTGATAGTATTTGATGATATTCGGCATCTAGGGTCAATTCGCTCCATATCTAGACCAATCGGCCAGCATTTGGAGGCATTTTTGGCATTGTTTGGTAATCTACATCAATTTTGGGCTATTATCAACATCATCAGCATTTGCATCAGTCCAAATCAGACTTCATTTGTCCACCTACAGGAGCTGCTACAGCCAACTATCATTGGGTTTCATCTTCTACCTTGGCAAGGCATCATCTGCTACAAGTTGGCTAGGGTTTCATGCATTGTTTGAGCATATTTGTAATCATTTAGAGATCTGATTTCAAAATCAGAATAGTCTGATATATGACAGCAGAGAGCTTCTTGTAATTCATCATTATTCATTGCAATAAAGAAGCCACATATGCCATCCGGGTATGTTCCTCTATGTTTGTATTGTCCTTTGATGTTTGTATGAGTTGATATCATTGCATCTTTAGAGAGTAATTGTCTATGATATTTCTACCTTTCCATCTTTACTTGATTGCAAATATATTTGTGAAAACGGAATATTAAAAATACAAACCAAACTCTCAAGAAACAAATCAGAAAAATCAGGGTAGCGAAGGAAAAAATTTGGTTTAAATAAGATAGGGTTCTTACAATGGTATCAAAGCTCATTTCTGCATTGTTAATTTAGTAAATATCCTATTTAGGATATTACAAAATGACATCCAAATCCCCATGAGCAATTCCAACACCCAACTCTCATGACAAGTCAACACATTAATGTTAGAAGATCCTCTTATGCTGTCATAATGCATCATAACCAACTCACCAACATGGGCACTCCATGTTGGCTCCATTATCTCCATTCAAAAATGCCTTATGACACATCATAGTGGTGGTCAAGATTCAAATGTAGCTCCCCTATTATCATGCTTTTGCGTGTCATAGAATCCGTCATAACTCCCATCTTACAATGTCATAAGATGCTCTTACACATCATGATAACATTAGATGCTCTTACAACCTTCTACGCACATTACAGAATATCGACACATGACCAGGAATGCCACCTCAAAGCGGGACACCCTCCTTCCAATACAAGGAATAAATAAATAAAAATTAATTAATAAATATGAACATTGGGATACAAGGTTGAGACACCTTTCCCGACAAAATCAAAGATTCACAATTGCTGGAATGTATATAAAAAATATCCACTGGTTCTAGTTTAGATGACAAGTGCTCTTTTTTAGGATGAGACAAAGAAAAGGTAGCATAGTTTTCATCATGAACTTATCCAAGACTTAACTAGGGACAAATTTGAAGGAATTGTCATAGAGAAATGGCCTAAACAGCTATAACAAGAAATTGTGTCACTAAAATCTAAACTGAGAATTTGATGACAACATCTTGAGGCTTGGATATTAAAATTTAAAATAAACAACTTTCAACGAAACTAAATATTTTTGGCAAAAACCCAAGATTCACACAAAGAAATCACAAGATATTGATAAAATGTTATCCAAGGAAGCAAAAGAAATCACTCATGTGAAGAATTATACTGTAGTCTTGCTCACTGGAATTTGAATCAATCTAGATTGCAATCTGATTGACAAAGAAATGTCGACAGGTACAATTTAAGTATCTAGACAAGTTTCTTGGTATTACTTTACATCTTTAGTCTTCTTTCTGATCTTGAATGTCATGCAGTCAATTGAAGGTAGGAATATATGGTTTCAAAGTATCTTGTCCACTGTAATGACTTGGTAACTGTTAGCAGTGCAAACTAAAATATTTTTGGCAATTCAGAAGGTCATTGTAATCTAACACTCAAATCTCAAGAATGCACAATTTTTCTATATAATATGAATTAGAAATTTATAATATGAACTAGAAATTTATCAAAAATTAAAATCTCTTAAATCAATAATATTAGTTGACATCAAACATCTGAATAAAAAGTACATTAGTCGAAATTGAAAATCTCACTAACAAAGGCTATAACTTCATAGCAAACTTACCAAATTGTTGCTTAACCTCCTGACTATTAAGGTCAAAATTTTTCAATGATTCTAGCATTCGATTGTCCCATGTAGCATCACCACTCATATTTTTTCTGTAAGTTGTGGAAAAACCATGGTAAGTGTTTAGCAAACCTCAAGAAAAAGAGGCAATTTAACAATTGATCATCTAAATTAGCATGCCTATCAGCTATTCACTTCAAGAAAATTCAAGCAGGTGATCAAAGAGCCAAAATCAAGATATACCAGTGGAAAAAACATCATTAAAATGAAGTAATTTGAAAAATAAGTTGCATGAAAGAGAATATTGATGCAGGAAAAGGTACAGGAACATTACAGATATGGTATTATTGAATTTCAAAGACAAGGGACTAGAGGAGAGCAAGGTTTTAAAGAAAATATAATTATAACATAATTGCTAAACCCAAAAATTTCTTTGAAAAAGGGCAGATAAGTTAAGGAGTGAAGAACGAAATTTCCAAGGCTAGTAGAGATCACTAGAGAGTAAAATTTTATTGGGGTTAGCATAGTTAAAGAAGGTATTTCTTTTAGAATAGGCAAACCAGAAATCACTGCTGGAAGGGCTTATTTTAAGCAGCTCTCTCCTACACCTGCATGAATGTGATACCAAGACACAAGAATGTTTGAAGATAAACACATATAAGTATACATTAAAAACAAAATAGAAAATGTAGAAAGTAATTAATAAAATAAAAAATAATTGCTGTTGCTAATAGCTATAGGGGTACATTTGTGGAACATACCACCAAGCAGATAAGGAGTAATACGGAGCATGACCATCACTGAACCCTACATAGATAGACGTCCTTTGATGTTCATTATTGTTCCCTTCTTGGACTCAGGTCACTACTTTACTTCAACCACTCTACCAAATCAAACTAACCTTAATATGAAGAATAATAAAAAGAAATAAAGATGGTGATACATCCTACTAGATTCCTTCACCCCAAGCCAACACTATCCACAAATATTCTACATTGATAAAGACCTAGGCCCACATATTCCAGGGGCCAATGTTATGTTTCCAAGTAGATCTCTAGTGCAGAAGGAAGTAATGAATTGTGTTCAAACTTCAAACTTCAAACTACTGGAGAACAGCCTGAGACTGGAAATACAAAATGAAGTATGAATCAAACAGGAAAGGAATAGATGGCAATGTCACTTGCAGTTTCAATCTCATCTTAAATCACCTTTTTTTTGACATCATAATCATGTTAGTCATAAAAAAATTCAAATTTTGAGAAGAAACATACCTATTTTTCTCTCCCGGGCAAGCTAGCATTAGACAGAGAATTTATTTTTGATAATACAGCAGGATGCTGTTAGGAATTTGCGTATTACACCATAGTTTATAGATTATAGTTTATACTATACTTAGTGAAATAAGTACTTACTTGAGTTGTTTAGTTAGTGAGTAAGATTAAATAATTATTATTATTTAAAATTTCAATCCTATTTGTTAGAGATTGTTAGGGGTTAGTCTATCCTAGGATGTTGTTCACATAAGGTAGGTTTGGTTGAGTGGGTTGTTTCCTAAATTATAGGATCACAACAAAGGTGTTGTGAGCCAACAAACTCTGGTATTGTATAAAAGTTTCTCTATGAATGAGTAAATTAATCCTGATACTTACATGCAATTCGCTCTATCATTTGGTATCAGATTGGTGAGAGCCAAAGAGAGCCTATGAGAGTGAAGAACAAGGTAGAGGATTGCTGGTTATTTTTTTAGCAAAGCTTAAGTATTTTTTTTTCTGTGATGAATAGACTGAAGAAGTATTACACAAAGAAATGCATATTTCAGTGTTATTGATATTCATCATTCTGATCATATTGTGGAGTTTGGTTGGCATTGGAGTAGAGGTGTGCATTGATTTCTGGAGAGGTGCTATTATAAAATTATAAAAAGCAGTATAGATATTTGTCATAGGCATCTTTGATTAAAATCTAAGTTTTTATGGATCTGTTCAAGCTGAACTATGTCATGAATTTATAGATCTACAATAAACAAATATCTGGGAGGGAGAATAAAGAGTACGAGACTATAATGCTGACAACATTGCTGAAAAATATTTGGAAAGCAAATCAATAATGGACAGCAAATCATAGTGGAGCAGCTGAGCATGGTAGTAGTAAAAATGTGTTTTTATTTTTTTTTAATTTGTGGGCATGTGCTTGGCTTTGCTCAGATTTAGAGGCCTGGAGCTTTTGATTTTGGTGGAGCCAACAGAGGAATTGGCATACACCTGTTGCAATGCAATAATCCAGACAGTTTGCCCAAGAAATCAGAGATCAATCCAATGGGCAATCATCTATCTTTCCAGGCTGAGAGTCTGAAAGCAGAGGAAACTAGAGGATATGAAGATAAAGTATGGGAAGAGACACCCAGTTCAATGGTGCATTGAAAAAATAAAAAAATATTATTTGGTAAACTCTGCTCGAATATAAAGTCCTTTACAAAGTTAGATTTAATAAAAATTTAGGGTTAAGATTTATTTAAAACATTTAAAAAAACAAAATAAATTATACTTAAATATTTTTCAGCTTGCCTGCAAAATCATATTAATGCTGTAACTTTTGGTTTGGGGGGATTTTTTTGCTGAAACTTTGTGAGATTGTATCAAATACCATCGCCAACCTTTCCCCAAGATTTTGCTCCAGCTTCTTGAGTTTTAGAGATTCAATTGTTTTAGTGTTCCCATAGTGTTTTATGGCTTAAAACATAGTAGCATTACACTCAGAAAACCCGTGATTAACCCCGAGTAATCACAACTTGCCACATTTGCCATGTCGTTTCCCAAGTTTTGCAAAAAGTGATTTTGATATTTTATATATTATTTCTTTTGGCTAATTTTCACACTCAAAATACAAAAATACAGAGCAAAAGACAGATCTAATATTTTCGGTATAGGATTAGGGTATTTTAAATTTTCTTTAAGTTATACTTTGAATAGATCTCTTTAAGAAGTTAAATTTTAAACCACAACAGAGTTTTTCTTTTAATTTATACCATAATGAAGGTTTTTCTATTAAATTTTACTCTATTGAGGGTTTAAGTTTTTAAAAAAAAAAAGGCCTGCCACTAAAATAGTAGGTCATAACTCATAACAGAATGTATGCTTTTTATATAAACTCTCTTAGGTGAAAGTTAAATTTCTTTTGTTTCAAGTCCTATGCAATTTTTTATAATGTATTGCATTTGTTTTTGTCTTTACACACTATATTTGACATGAAATAACAAAATTAGTTTGTTTTTCTCTATTTTTACAATTAGTACATTCTTATTTACTATCCATTTTTTTGCTGAGTTTTTTCTCATTTTAAACCCAGGTAATTGAATTCCATTTATACATTTACAACATCGTGTAAATGGAATGCTACTATGGTTTAAAAACCTTGCCCAGAGGTTTGTATTAAATTCATAGTTTTTTGTCCAGTAGGCAGATCCTGACAAAAACTTGCCAACTTATGTAAAATTGTATTTCAAACTGTCTGGCAAAAGGGATTTCCTTCAGCCCTTATATTTTGTATGTTATAAATGATTTTCTATCAAGGGATGCATCATCGGTTGTACCTAACACCTATATAAACATCCTTTGAATGAGAGAGGAAAGCATAATCTCATGACAGAAATAGGTTCCAAAAAAAAATATGGCTTGTACCATCAGTGAGCTTGATGCAACGTTGTGTGGTCCATAGAACCATTAGAATCAATCTAGCCAGGTGAGCTGAGTTCAGCAAGACACTGAAGTAACACAAGAGAATGGAGGACAATCCCCAATCTTGAGTTCTCTACAATCTTGGAGACTGGTTCATTACTTTGGTAGAAACCCAGAGCAAAAAAATTTACAAAGCTGAAGACAACAATGATGAAGACCATAATTATGCCACTCAAGAGAGAAGGTTTCCAGTAAGGTCCAAACCAACTGAAGACAAACATATATTTCAAGTGGGGGCCCATGTCACAATTAATCTGACTAGTTGATTTTGTCCCTATTCACAAAATGTAGTAAAGATAATATGGCCCAATCCCAGTGATCATCTATGGCTAGTTGTGTGTCCCCCAGTCACAATGCATTGCGGATAGTTGTGTGTGGCCTTGTTCACAAATTTGAAAGATGAGCAGCTAGTGTGTCTTGTTCATGTGAAGAATCATAATGAGATTGTTCCTGCTATTGCTTGTTGCAAATAGCTGTGTCTATCCCTGTACATAACTTTGAAGGAGGATAGCTGAGTGTATCCCAATCCTTGGTAGAAAGCTCAATGAGGCCATTCCCACGAAGGTGAACAACTGAGTGTGTCCCTATTCATGACGATGTATGTGGAACTGTGCGTATGTCCCAATCCACATGTGAAAGCTATTCTCTACAAGTCTCAAGACCATGACATAATAAGTGGGAGAGGAGACATGAAGGTGGAGGGTAGGGGAAGGGAAGCTAGAAATTCACATCTTACATCATAGTTTATAGATTATACTATACTTGGTGAAATAAATAATTAGTTGAGTTGTTTAGTTAGTAAGATTATTTTTATTTAACCCTATTTGTTAGAAATTGTTAGGGGTCAATCTATCCTAAGAAGTTCATGTAGAATAGGTTTGGTTGAGTGGCGTTGTTTCCAAGTTATAGGATCAAAACAAAGGTTTGTTGTGAGCCAATAAACTATGGTATTGTATAAATATTTCTCAATGATTGAACAAACTAATCATGATACTTGCGTGCAATTTGTTCTATCAGATGCACCAACCAGTGCCGTGTTCTTCAGTGCTTCATTTAATGCACATATATTTAAGGACAAGACCCTCAGTAATGCCCATTCCAGTAAACTGTTTTTTGTCTGCTTTGGCCAGCAAGTTATTTGACATCCATCCCAACCATTTTCCATAAAGATATGTCGTCAATTGTGATGAGAAATTACTTTTGGAAAACATTAATTTCATTAAATATTATGCATCATATACCATATTATGGGATGCAAGGATGCCAAGATGCGAGGGGATGTAAAGGTCTATAGGGCCGGATAGGCAAAGTGGCGAGACAACAGGGATCAGGCTTCGGAGATACCTGATGCACGGAGTGAGGATCGGGCTTTGGAGATACCCAATGCAAGAAGGAGCAGGGTTGCGGGGGCACAAGGAATGAGGGGAAGGCATGCCAATATGAAACAATCTGAAATCCCGCCCAAGGCTAGAGAGTGACCCGGATACCCTAATACTTAGGATTTGGGACATCACATTGCCATTTGTCTCCTTTTATAGGTTGCTAGTTCCTCTGTTGCAAAGAGGAATTGTTCCACATACAACTTCATCCACTCCATCAAGAGGAATAAGCTTACCTCTTGACAAGCGAAAAAGTTAGTGACCGTGCATAGTGCCTTGCAACTTCACAATCGATATAATCGAGTATCGACAGATTCTAGCTTTATGATGGGATGTTGATCCCAACGAGACCACACAAATTGATGACGAGGCATAGGAGGGATTGGTGGGTGTTCCATTGAATAAGGCAGCCCCTAATATTGGCAGTGAATCAAATTCACAGTCTAATTTTAAATTATGCAAGGATGAGGCAAAGGCACAACAGTATTAGATCTAGTTGTCTACATTTTGTACTTGTAGCCTTTTCCTTTTGTTGTATATGGCATATGCACATAGGTAATGAAAACTCAATGAAATGATTAGACATTGAAAGTTGTACTTGTAGCCTTTTTCTTTTGTTGTATATGGCATATGCACATAGGTAATGAAAACTCAATGAAATGATTAGACATTGAAAGTTTGTTAATTTGTATGTCAACTCATGTGAAATATCAATTCAGCTCTAATGTTTCATAATATGGTTCTAGAATGTATATGATGAATTCCTTATATATGAAGAAATGAAATTTCCTATAATTTTTAATTTTCCCCATTTTTTAATTGTTGTCCCCTACCATCCCCTAAAAAAAGACCTCCCATCCCTTCCCATCTCGGAAATGCGCCCCATTGTTTCTTGTCGTCCCCATCCCGAAAATTTGTTGTAACACAGCTCGTGTTTAATCTCTTCATATAAAAAAATACAATTAAGTGTATGTATGTACGTATGTGCATATGTATGTATTACATGGTTTAAATTCTTAGTCAAGGGTACTAGCGGTGATATGTTAGGATACATGTCACTAAAGATTACTTGATTTAATCCCTTAATGCAAAAAAATAGAATTAAGTGTCTGTATATGTGTGTGTGAATGTATGTTTGTATGTGTAAATGTACGTACATGGGTGTATATTTGTGTGTGTGTCTATATGTATGTATGTATAGATCTGATGATTTCTGTAATGTCTTGGTAACTTGGGACATAGCTGTGTACTTGGAGATTAACGTCCCAATAAATATATATAATTTTACAGAAACAAATATATCTGGGTATATGTATTCATCTCCTTTTATATGTATGTGTGTCCCAATGATAGAGAGCTGCTCTAACTAGTGAGAAAACAAAAGAGATTAACAGCATTTACAGTAATAGTTTTACCTCAAACAAGACGCCCTCATAAATTCTGTTTAAAATAACAAATTATTGTATTAATTTCTCTTGGACAAGGCCTTATTCTTGGATTTCAAATATTTTCTTGTACATAGCTTTTTTGTTCCTTAGATTAACCAGAGATAGCCATATCCTATCTTACCAAAATGTTCTTGAGATGAACTTTCCAGTGTTACAACTTCCATTTTGTGATTGTCTTGAATTTTAATTTTCCTCCAAGTTTCGCAAGAGACCTTATAAGTCCATTTCATTGTCTGCCTACAGGGTGACTGTTTCAAAGCATAGATGCAACACTCGCCATTTACTCGCCGAGTTTTGAAAAACCCGCGAGTCTTTTTGAGAGGCGAGTAGTACAGGCAAAAACTCGCAATTTGAGTTTTCGGCAAGTTTTTCTGAAAAACTCGCGAGTCCGCAGCAAAAACTCGTCTATCGCCAAAAAGGCGTTTTCAGCAGCGTTTAAAGGCATTTTATGACTCATTTTTGGTCATTTCACTTGCTCATATGAGAAAAAAACCTCTCCCCAGCATTTTACAGGTATTTGCAGCGATTTGGCGTCGAGCAAACAAGATTTGAGGCAGATTTCAATCGAATTTGAAAGGCATATCAGATTTCCAAGTAGGTTTTTGTTTTTTTTTTCTTTCGCTTTTTTTTTTTCAAATTTCTTCATTTTTTAAGCATCTAAGTTTAAAAAACATCATGAATGTAGTATAAATGGATTTGTATTGATAAAAACAAGATTTATATTCATAAAAGCAAGATTCATCACTGTTTTGTTTGCATTTTTTCTGATTTTTTCATTTTTTCACATTTTTTCATTTTTTTTCATTTTTCTTATTTGAATCCAATTTTTTTTTTTAAGAAAATGTGTAAGTCTTATAGATTAGTTTGCATTTTTAGTAATTTAGAGTAATTTTTTTATTTCTTCATTGTTTTCATATTTTTTCCAAACCCTAGTTAATTTTTTTTTTGTTGAATCCGTTTTTTTTTTTGGAACAAAATGTTTAACTTTAGAATTTTACGTTAGTTTAAATTTAATCTATTAATTAGAAATCTATTTTAGGTTGTTTTTTAATTTTCTATTAAAAAACTAACAACTTGTGCATTCTCTTTGTATGTGCAGGTTAATTTATAATGGCAGATAGAGATGCTTCTATATCTGGTTCAACCTGCAGCATCATCATCATTTGTAGGCAAACGTCCTCCATGAGCTAGAGATCCTGCGTGGAAATATGCCTATTTAGGACCGTACCCTGGCTCAGTTTTTTGCATCCAATGTGAAAACATATATCGTGGAGGCATTAACTGCCTCAAATACCATCTTGCAGGCATTAGTCGTCGTGATGCGAAGCCCTGTACTAAAACCACGGAAGAAATAAAAACACAAATGAATGCCATACTTGCAGCCGCAGAAGAAAGAAAATTACAAAAGAAGAAGGCAAAGGCAGCCATGCAAGCATCCATAGCTTCTTCTCAAGGTGCTCCAGTCAACCTTGAGTCAGATGATGATGCACTTCAGAGCATAGTGGGCTCTCTTCGTGGTCCACGTAGCCGAAGGCAACCCACCACCACCGCGAGCCCTTCATCTACTTCCAGTAGAGCACCAAGATCAACACCTACACGCACAGTAGATAGTTCTTTTGTGCCTAGAAACACACCTGGAGCCCAAACTTCCTTAGAGGCAACTGGGTGGAATAAGGAGGTGCATGAGCCTGCATACATTGCTTGTGTCGATTTTTAATATTTCAACAACATCCATTTCAATGTGGCAAATTCTCCTTATTGGCATAATTTGGTTACTACACTGACGGTTGCAGGAAAGGGCTTCAAGGCACCTTCTCACACAAACTTGAATGGGAGGTTAGTTAATTTAATCTTTTAAGTTATAAGTTTTTGATAAATTTATGTTCTTTAATTTATAGAAATTTATGATGAATTTAAGCTATTTTTTGTTTACAAACAAAATTTGTGTACTTAATTTCACTTTGTACTTGTAGGTTGCTTACAAATGCAAGAGATAGGGCAATGGCAGTGGTGGAAAACCAAAGAAATGAATGGGAAAAATATTTCTGCTCTATTCTTTCCGATGGGCGGACGGATGGTAAAAACCACACCATCATTAATTTTTTGGTAGCTTGCAAGAATGAAGTGGTGTTCTTGAAATCAATGGATGCCTTCAACATAGTGAAAAATACAGAAAATTTGGCTAAAATGTTGGAGCAAGTTTGCATGGAGGTTGGGATTAAAAATGTTGTGCAAATAATTACTGACAATGCAGCAGCATATGTGGCAGCTGGTAGAATCCTCCAAGAGAGAAACCACACAATTTTTTGGACACCTTGTGCAGCACATGTCCTTGACCTTCTTTTGGAGGACATAGGCAAGCTTGATTGGGTCACACCGATTGTAGAGGATCACAAAACTTATATACAATCACCCTTGGGCTCTTCACGTGATGAGGGATTACACCCAAGGGAAAGAGTTGGTGAGATCCGGTGTGACAAGGTTTGCAACGGTTTTCTTAACGTTGCAAAGCATTCTTGGTGCATTGGCGGCTTTGAAACAAATGTTTGTGTACCCAAAATGGACAGAGTCATCTTATGCGAAGAAGCCAGAAGGAGACAGGGTTGCATGCATTGTCTTCGACAAAGTATTTGCAAAAAGAACTGCAGAGATTGTGAAGGTAACTTCAAAACTTCGAATTTAAATTCAAATTGAATATTTATTTATTTTTAATATGTCTTTCATTGTAAATTTGTAACTTTAATCTTTTTGCATTTTTATATTGTAGGTGTCGGAGCCCTTGGTTAGAGTCCTCCGCTTGGTAGATGGGGATAAAACCCCAATGGGGTATCTTTATGAGGCCATGGATAGGGCCAAGGAGGCTATAAGAAATTATTATAAGGGGGACAACCTCAAATTTGATCCCATATGGGAGATTATTGATAGGAGGTGGAACAATCAACTCCACTAACCCATCCATGCAGAGGTACTTTTTGAACCCCCGTTTCTTCCATTCAGGCACCTTCTCAGATCCTACTGGAGAGGTTATGGAGGGCCTCACTTCTTGCATTCAGAGGATGACACCCCAGGCTGAGGTGGCAGACCTCATTGTTGATGAATTGCAAGCTTATAGGGAAAGAAGGGGTAGGCTCTTTTCTTCAGACCTGGCTACACGACCAATAAGCAATCAGTCACTAGGTATAAAATTTCAAATTTACAAGTTACAACTATTGATAATTTCATATTTAATATGTTTTGAACTTTTGACTTTCCTTTCTAAGTTTCTAACTCTTCAATATTTTTTTTTGTAGAGGTTTGGTGGACAAATTGGGGTGGAAATACCCCAAATCTCCAAAGATTTGCCCTCCGTGTCTTATGCCAACCTTGTAGTTCATCCAATTGTGAGCGCAACTGGAGCTTATTTCAGGCCATCCACACGAAGAAGAGGAACAAGCTAGCTCAGAAACGCCTCAATGACCTTGTCAATGTGCAATATAATCTTCGGCTGCGCACAAGAAGGGTAGAGGAAATATCAGATGATCCAATTGATTTGGATGAGATAGATCCTTACAATGATTGGACAGGGTGGAATGAGCAGCCTTCATTGTTTTCTGAGGATGAGACCTATGATTTGGAGAGACAGGCAATGGAGAAGGGGGCTGCCACTGGAATCGATGGATTGGGATTCTCATTGGATGACATTGAGGATGAGGAGGATCAGGAGGATCAGGAGACATTGCCACCAAGACCACTACTAGCATCTACATCCAGGATGGAGGTTGAGCCACGGTCTGTCATGCCGAGGATGGAGGAGCCACAGCAAATTCCTAGGACTAGACCCTCTAGTTCTACCACTCCCCTAGTTTTCAGTAGACTTGAGAAGAGGAAGATGTAGTATTTTACTATTTAGTATTTACTTTCAGTTTTACAAAAACAATTTGCTATTTCCATTTTGTTTCAAGCTATCAGTATCAACGCATTCCACATGAGGATGCCATTTTGTACCCATTTTGCTTTGAAATCAATCAAATACAACTAGACTCATCTTGTTTCTCATTTATTGACTCATTGGATGCATCTAATCATTGAATTTTGCAAAAAAAAATGCGTTTTTAATGAAATTTAAACAATTTTTTAAGTTCCCGAGTTTTTGCCGAGTCGAGTTTTTCAGGCTTGGCGAGTTTTTGCTTTTGGTGAGTTTTTCAACTATGGTTTCAAAGCATTCCCATAATTTAAATAGAGGTTGTTTATATATCATTAGAAATCTCTTCCAATGTTCAATTCAATGGTGTCTGCTATCTCAAGTTGTCAAGGTTCCTCAGCTGTAACATACATGTCATACTAATCAAAGTCAGCCCAGAAACACACAAGGGCAAACTACATTGGTGATGTCTCATTAATGAATTCTTGAAATTTTCATGACACCATCAAGTTATGGACATTGTCTATCCTAGTACTTGGAGCATAATCATTGCATGTTCCAAAAGATGAGAATCAATACACAAATAATGATTCTCATCGTATATAGGTTGGACATTGGAATTTCAAATATTGCAATCTTATAAATTCCCGATTTCATTTTTCATACGTATATCCCATTCTATGAACAATTCATTGAATAAAAAAGAATAGTTGTTAGATTTTCACATTCACAGCACTAACAGAGCAGTAAAAGAAAGTTCAATAAATGGGGAATACCAATCATTTCAAAGATAAACATCTCCAGATGGAAGTATCTACAAGAAATGTAACAAAATGAGAGACCCCAAAGCATAAATGATAAGCACGTTGTAATAAGTTTCATCATCCACTCAAAATTCTTTGCCAGCAAAAATCTCATTAACTAGAATGTATTTTCGTATTTTGTTTCACATAAACAACATTTTTTCAATCAAGAGTAGATTGTGGACATGCCATGGATGCCCTTAGCACCCAACAAGAACTTGAACCCATGCCCCAGTTCTAATTAGATTTAAGAATCAAAAGCATCAAGTGTGCAGTCTTGACTAAATAGATGAATAGACGAGCCTAGTCAAGTTGCTATCTTCAAGAATCTCAGACTCTTAAAATTATAAGCATCACACTAGCATGGACTATACACATATGCAAAGTATGTACCACATATTTCAAATTATGAATGACCACCTCATGTGCAAGACAATTATTTGAATTATAGTGCTGTGTGCAACACCTTGTGAGGCAAAATCGTGACCTGAGGGACCATTATATAAACTCAATATTTTTATGGAAATTACATGTACACACAAGTGATTTCTAAATTACACCATTGTAGAGTGTGTCGAAGAACTTCCCAATGGTGTATGACAAACATAAATTCAAGCTAGCTATGAGAAACAGAAACATTATTGAGCTCTGACATCCAACGTACCAGCTCAAGAAATGGGATTGTCAACACTATCTTGAACAAGGGCTTGGAATTATAAGCATCACACTAGCATAGACTATACACATATGCAAAGTATGTACCAAGTATTTCAAATTATGAATGACCACCTCATGTGCAAGACAATTATTTGAATTATAATGCTGTGTGCAACACCTTGTGAGAAACATTAGATAAACCCAATATTATTATGAAAATTACTTATCCCGAAATGATTTCTAAATTACACCATTGAAGAGTGTGCTGCAAGAATTTTCCAATGGTGTATGGCAAACATACATTCAAGCAAGCTATGAGAACCAGAAACATTATTGTGTTCTGAGTCTTCTGACATCCAATGTACCAGTTCAAGAAATGGGATTGTCAACATTGTCTTGAACAAGGGATTCGAATGAAACAATAAAATCATACATTTATCAATTGTAAGGAACATCTATCCACATGTTCTAAAACAGTTCTCATTCTCAAATTTGGGCCTCTTTTCACAGAAGCATAATGAATTGCTACACAAGTCATTAAGGAATCAATTTTAATTTTTGTCTACTTTAAGTCAATAATATCTTGTGTTATGGATAAGTAAAATTCAAAGCATGTCACTGAAGAACAAAATGTCGCCTCTCAAGACCCTGAGGTATATCTTTCTCTTGATGAGCTATGCAACTATGAATGTTTCTATTAGTTGTCACAATTTCTCTTTTACCTATATTTTGTTATTTTATTGCAAAGTAAATGGTCATTATATCTTGTGTTATGGATAAGTAAAATTCAAAGCATGTCACTGAAGAACAAAATGTCCCCTCTCAAGACCCTGAGGTATATCTTTCTCTTGATGAGCTATGCAACTATGAATGTTTCTATTAGTTGTGACAATTTCTCTTTTACCTATATTTTGTTATTTTATTGCGAAGTAAATGGTCATTGGCAAGGTCCAGTTTACTCTCGAGCTTTATCAAAGGTCAAAACCTGAGGAGTACAGTATTTTAGGAATATATACATAAAGAGAAAAGCCCACTTTTTAGTAGAAGTTGGGGTCCCGAATGCCAAGTAGCTATGCCAGTTGGATTAGGACCTAAACAATCTCCTTTATCGTTTATCGATCCTTAGTTCATAGTTAGCATAATGGTCCTAAACATAGCTCTATATTATTGGTTCCTGCCCCATATTTTATTTATCGATCCTTAGTTCATAGTTAGCATAATGGTCCTAAACATAGCTCTATATTATTGGTTCCTGCCCCATATTTTATTATTAATTTGTTCCCACTACACACCATATGCATTCACGAATTTAATAATCTGTATATATGACATAACGTGCATGTGCCTTTTGTCCTCACTCTATATTGTATTATTGAATTTGCTCACCTAACTCTTATATAGACAAATTTCAATAATACATAAGGAGGAGTTTGTGTGTGTCTGTGTGTGTGTGTGTATACATATGTTTGTCTACATGCTCGTATATTATTGGGGTTTGTCTACATTACGTATATGCATGTATGTGGGTGCATATCTGTGTGCCTCGAGATGTTTACTGGGACTAACGTCATTGCAAGGGTGGCTGTTGCTGATTAACATATGACAAATCACATTGAACCATAAGTTAGCGACAAACATTGACCACAAGGGAAATGCAGTGAACATAAAGTGATACTAATCATATGTATCATAGTCCCAAGGAGATTTGGTGTTGCTTGGATCTGCAATTAACATTTTTTTTGAGGAAACACATTTATTTTGATTCCCATTTGTCTTCTATAGAACATACTTAGTTCGTATGGTCTGAGCTTTAACTGTTTTAACTTTTATCCATGTTGTTGTGTTCATATTTCTTCACAATTAGCATGTCTGGCCATATATCGTACAAGATTGATCTTGACCATTCTTTTCCACAAGTTCAGTTGGGTTCAGCCATGGGTTTAATCTTTTAATTTAGAAATTATAATTTAATTTTTTATTAAATAAATGGTAAAAATCGAAACCATGAATTAATAAACCTAAATCATGCTATAATTCAACCATGGACAACTCTGTTGGCCCTGACCTTGAAAACCTTTCTAATATCTCTGTTATTATTTTTCTGAGAGCATGGGTATCTAAAAATTTCCCAATTCAATTATTTCAAAAACTTCAATCTGTAGCAGTGCTTAGGAATTATTAATGACATTTGTATGATACAAAAACTCTATCATAATATTATACACTTTTAAATAATACTATCTAGCACTTTTTATTTAAATAAAATAAAAGTATTTATAGAACATTTTATTTCATTGTTATAAAGTATTGCTAATTATATGTTTTCAAATCAGAATAACCTAGCACAAATCCAACTTAGCATGGATCTGATATGTGCCGAGAGGTATACGCCCACGCCAAGTGTCAAAAGATAGGGATTGGCACCTCAATTCATAGAGATACCTCTGGGCACATATCAGATCTATGTTCAAATAGATCTATGCTAGCATTATTAATTCAACAAAAAATATTACAATAATTATCATGTACATGGGTTTCCTTAAAAAACTGACAAAGTTATACTATTTAACTAATACCATACAATGGAAGCTCCAAGTTCTTACAAAAATGTGCTTGGATAGGAATACCCTACATTGACAATAACTGTGAGTCAAGGAAGACTTATAAGACATTACATCCACCAAAATCTTTGCCAATCCTAAATGTGGAAGCTCCAGTTGCTTATAATGTGTTGGATAGTAATATCACACATAGTTAATAAGTGTGAGTCAAGGTAGGCTTAGAAGCACTACATCCACCAAGAGCTTTACCAAGTTGGAAGCTTATAGCATTATCCTTCTCTGTCGTAGTAACATTGGTTAAGTGGTCCTCTTACCAACGTACATGGGTAAAAGGAATATTAAAATACTCTATGCAGTAAACAATCTCACAAAGTAAAAAGTATGTAACTTATTTCTATGTTCTTACACTTACAGCTGTCGGGGGATTAACACTTCAAGTAATTTAGATACCTCTATGTGCATATCACATCTATATTAAGATAAATATGTGCTAGTTAGAAGCTAGGTTTTTCTAATTATTAAAACCCTAAAATTCTTTGTTTTTCTAAATTGGGCATTAGAGTTTGTTAATTTCTAGATTGGGCCTTACAAAATTATAAATTAAGGTTTGCTAATTTCTTATCCAAAACCCAATGCCCAATTAGTAAACTCTAATACTTAGGTAGGGGATTAAATTTTCTAATTTCAAAAACAGGGTTTGTAGTTAAGGCTTGCTCATTTCTAAACTAGGATTCGCAAAATTAAGATTTCCCAATTTTATTAAAACCCTTTAAATTCTTTTTTATTGTTAAAAAATAGTAAAATATTAAGTTTTGCTAAAGTAGGGTTTCTAATTTTCTAACTAAACCCCAATACCTAATTAGGGTACTCAATTAACATATAAGATTTTTCTAATTTCTAAATTAGGATTTTCTAGTTTCTGATCACAATATTAAAAAACCTAAAATTTAAACTCCAAAAATGACAAAATTTGGTGTTTCTAACTTCTAAATTAGGTTTTGGTATATTAAAGCTTTTGAATTTGTGATCAAGAACATTAACTTAATTAAGGGCATTATATATGGTTTGCTATATTAGAATTTCCTATAAAGTCCATTTATTAACCCTACAAATTCTATATTTCTCATAACACCATTTTACTCTTTTCATGTTATTTATAGTTATATAATAAACAAAAAAATATTTTAATAAACATGAAGTACGTAACATTTAAATCAAAATTTTCAATTTTTAAATGTGCTAAGTTTTTTAAAAAGCTTGATTTACGATGTCTGCTCCTTAATTCTTTTCTAATTAATTCATTTATTATTATAAGAGTTATATATCTATAAAAATGTCAAGTTCTCAATGTTCCCCACACATTCATCTTGTAATATGCACCCTTGTTTTTTGTGTTTTACTAATGCCAATTTTTTTTTATTCAGTACTCTTGTTGGTTTGTTTGTTTGTTTTCACATTCAATCTTATTTGCAATAGTTTAACAATGAACAATGTGACATGCAACAATACCCATATACTTGAAAGAGCACAAATAGCTAAAACTATTAATACCCAGATGATAAAATAGCAACAACATGAAATTTAAGACATACCCATTTTCAGTTTCATAGGCTGCAGGTCTGTACATGCAAAAACCAGAGTTCTGGAACTACAAAATGCTTCCCAATGCCATCAAAAAGCCATTCTCCTATCAGCAAATAAAAGACAGCTATAGACTAACCCTGGGCGACCTTGTTGCAATAGAGATAGGCCCCAAAACTGAGGCGTTTTGAGCTAGAAATGCTCACGCCTAACCTAAAATGTACAGCCTGTTTGGTACAGATGCTACAGCAGCAAAAAAAACCTCAAAGAACTGCTCCAAACCAGTCTTGAAACCCCTGCAATCTGCTCCACGTCCAAGAAGAAGAAATATACTTCCAAAAAATACTCAAAACAGCTGCAACTGTGGTACGGCCAGCATTTAAGGTACACAGCAGTCACCAAAAACAGGTAAACTCCTTTAGTAATATTTGAAATCTGCCCTTAATCTCTTCTCATAATTCTGCAATTAAAACTCTCATTTCAAAACCTTAAAATCTGCCATTTGAACTCCAATGTGATTCCTGTATGAAATCACCCGCAAACTTCCCAGATTGTATCTTCCAACAACGTAGGTGTAGTCTGTAAGGGTTTTCGTCCTCACAAACCCTAAGAAGAAACCAGCTCCTCCAAGCAAGACAATATCAAATATCAAATGCTCGTGAATATCAAAAATGAGCTCCATGTTTTACTTTTATTCTTCCCTTCATTCCCACACCCAAGTTGGAGATTAAAATATTATTTTATTAAATGCAAATAACCCCTTATGTCTCCCATGGGTTGGGCGCCAAACTTTTCCTAACACTCTTAAGTGAAAGTTTATACTTATGTCTCCCTTAGTTAATTTAAAATAAAGTAACTTTATAATATTTAAATAACATAAGTTAAATATTTAATTTAACTTTAATACTTTTACGTTATTTAAAATAATGCCTTTCGATCATATCAAATATCGAAAAACCGATAGAAATCACTCCCACCAATACTTCCAAGAATAGAAATACTGACAACAAGCTCCATCAATGACCCAACCTGACTTACTAAAAATAGTAAGTCCTAGAGATCTCGCCTAAAATCGCTCCAGGAAAGGGCGTTATGCTTAAGGCAATTGTTGGAACTCAACTGAACATCAGATATTGTCACAACTGCTGGCAAAACCACCACCACAGTTCCCTAACCACCAAGACATTAGCCTGCGGGAACCACTAAATAGGCTAACTAAGCCAACTTGTTCGACTGGCTAGGAAGGGGACATTACACATCCCCCCACAACAAATGTCCAAGTTGATTTGAAGTGTAAAATGTGCCAACAAGCACAAAAAACAGGCCTCTTGGCACAAATTTTAAATTAATATGTAGGCTGTTTTTTTTTCAATTGATAAATTCCCCTTGCAGGGACCTTTGAGATGCCATGACCAAGGGCTATATTGTGTCAAATTCCCCTATACCATGTCTCATCCGTTTGATTTGAAACTAGTTCCCTCTTTGGAAACCCCATCCCCTTTGACAGCTATACTATCATTATTGATAGATAAATTCTTAATTTTATTTAAAACATAAACACATATGCTGAATCATTTACATATGTCCAAACTGAACCAAACTTTTGTAAGAATCCAGAACTTCGTGTGGCTTGAACCAAACTTTTGAAAAAATCTAGAACTTCCTATTGTTTGCACCAAACGTTTCGAACATGATAAGTATGCATGTCTTTATTGCTTAGTGTTTAGTTATGGTCCAAAACTTAGGGTCCTTTAAACCTAGCATTTCTCTATTGTAATGTAACGTACTTTTCAGGCCCCATTGACCTCCTTTTGGTCATTTGTGGACATTGACATATTTTCTTTTGTTCTCTCTTTCTTCTAAAAATAAATGAACATCAAGATACAACATCAACAGCTATATATTGTAAACACAAATACCTGAAAAACGAACACATTTATGTGCAAATTATTAGAACACATGCAACCTTCATTGGTTCTATGAAGGTGATGGGACAAAGCATGGATGGAAAGATATTAAAGGCGAAATGTAATGTCCCGTACTATGCAAAGATTTCATTCAAACAAATTTAATCCTAATGCTGGCCGACCTCCTTGATATTGGTGTCCTCGTGTGAAAAATGAAATCACAAATTAATACAAGGCCGACCTCATACATGAGCGCCAAGGTTTGAATTTACTCGTATCTTGGCCGACTTCACCAAGTGCAAAGATCTCAAAGACCCCCGTATATATTCTCACATGGAGCGATCAAAGGAACATATGTGAGAGTATTTTGTTATCAAATACATAAGATACAATTTGTAAAAGCAGTGATTGATGAATGCTGATTAAGGCAGCGATTTATTATCAACTAGCAATAGACAGCGATCAGCTTTAATTATATAGTCAGCGATTTATTTTATAAAGACAAAAGACATATGATATAGGATGCATTTTTAAATGAGGTGCGATCAGGATTTGTTGATATAAGGTAGATGAAATAAAGGCAGTATTCTTATATTTAAAGAGGCAGCGCTTAAGACAAAAGAGTATAAAACAAAAGAGTAAATAAGACAAAATTGCCTTATCTTAAGAGATAACAACAAGTGCGATTTCATATAAAAAGGGACGCGATTTAATACAAATGCATGATGTACGGTTTATTAAAAGATAGGGGGTGCAATTAATATGAAGTACAATTGGTATTAAAAGTTAAAAGGTGCGATCCAAAAGAGAAGTGCTCAATCATTGTTGAAGGTTGTGTCTATATAAATCCTTTCCTTTGAAAGGTATAAAAGAGAAGAGTGGGTGAGTTTTGGAATGCAAGAATTAACTAAATATCTTTCGGAGTTAAAGCAGATCTAAAGGAAGAGAAGTAGTAGAGAAAATGAAAAGCAATTCACTAAATATTTCTGAGTTTAAAGAGAGCAGATCAGCCCGCAAGAAAATCTATACATCAGCAGACGAAGGAAGAGATCTGAAGTATAACAGCAGAGTAGTAGTTATTGCAGTCATTCTATCATGCTATATTTCTATCATCCTCTCATTCTTTTGATCTATTATTCTATCCTCCGACTCTCCTATCATTGTATCATTCTATTCTTCTATCATTATATCATATCTATTTTATCATTCTATTATTCTATTATTCCATCATCCTATTATTATATCATCATTTTATTCTATCCTTCTACTCTTCTATCAATGTATCATTCTGTAATATGCTACACCAAAAAATTTTCAATTTTGAACAAACTGTCACAGCAGGGTTAGCACAAGTATGCAACCAAATGGAATACCTCGACACTTTCTAATCACCAAGTTCCCAAAATGGGCGAGGTGAGAGCATACATTGTTTTGGTTTACAAATCAAAGTTGTGCAAAGGAAACTAAATACATTCATCCGCTATATAGCAGGCATCCGCTTACTCAGCGGGCATCCACTTATGCAGTGGGAATACTCCACTTATTCAGTGGGTGAGGTAAGAAAGATACATCGTGTTCATTCCTCCACACTGGCGGTAAACCATCTAGGGGATTACAATGTATTTGCAACATTAAAGAAATATTATTATGAAGAGTATGTTGCCCCCCAAGGAATAATCTATGATAAATATCCCAAAAGATGAATGTATTTCATCAAGACACCCAATCTGCAATACTGAATAACACTTCCCTGATATGATGAAATCACAGCTGCCCTTAAATCAGTAATCTTGACTTTCCACAAATGCTACAGCTGCACTTAACTAGAGCATAGGAAATCACAATAAATAATGAAGGAAGCATGCTAATTAAGTAATAGGATCACCATGAATATAAACCACAATAGAGAGAGTTTAGTTTGAAGTTTTTATATCAGTGCTGTAGCTGATCGTATGTCTGCAACTGCATATGACAGCCATAAATAATATCTTCATATCAGCTCCAACTCCCTTCATCCACCTTCACTGTCATGGAGATACTTCCCTCAATACATCAAAGTGATTCCTCCTTGGACTCCTCACTCCACCCCAATGCTGGTACGGACTGTTGTTGATCATACCCTTGCTGGTACAGCCTGGAAGGTACAGCAAGTTATGGAGATCAGAAAATGCACTCTTAAACACTTAAAATAAGCCTGTGGAATCACTCCAACAAGATAATCAAAGCCACAGTTACCAATCCCTGCTGCTAAAGAATCTTCAATAACCAATAAATGACTCATACATCTTGTACGGCACTCTTGAAGGGTACAGCCATAGTATAGAAAGATAATCACCAAACAGGTAACAATGAACAGATATCTTGATCAGTTTTGAGTGCTGAAATAAGGAAATTACTATTCCACAAACCATCTTAGGCATGTATGCAAAGACACATAAAAATCCTCATGCATGGTACGGCCTACCATAACCATTTGAAACTGCAATAAAATTCATCAAGATCTAGATGACTGTAGACGCCCAAACTAGTAGCAAATTATCATAAAAATCTGAAATGAAAATATAACCATTCTTAGCACAATCTCCACGCCTAGGTTGCTATGGGACGGCCTCCTGGTGGGTCTTCAAAACTTCAAGGAACAAACTCCAAAAATTCATCAACATTCAATCAATACAATCTAACAAATACTCCATATTCCAAAATAATAAGCATCAAATCAAAAGATAGCACACTCCATGATAGCACAATGGCAAACTCTATATGAGCTTGCTCCAATCTCCAGCTTCAGCACAATGGTGATTTCTGTATGGAACAACACTCAATCTGCAAGAGGGTTTTCGCCCTCAAGAGATTATGGAAGAACTCACAGGTTCAATCCATCTGCAAACAAAAACAATTCCAAAAGCATAACCCTTCAAATGAGCTCTCATTCCCCTTTTATAACTTTTTGAGAGGAATATATTATTATTTTCCTTTTAACTCTTCATATTACTTCTCTCAAAAAGACCTTTTTTGAAATAATAATATATCATGTGTGAGGCCCCCTTTTTAAGTGTATCATTTAGAACACTTAATAACCTTTCCAATGAGCTATAACACTTAGTTACCTTTTAATTATTTTCACCCTTAGGAGCTTAAGTGAAAATAATAATTAAAATAGCTCATTAAAAATCATTTTTTGCGGAAAATCCCAAACCTCGTCCATTTGCCAAATAAACTGAACTAATACATTCTGTAAGGTTTGGGATGTGAAACGATGCCTTCCGGATGACTTTTCAAAAATAGACGACTCCTCCAAGCATCTTGGGGAGCAATCTGTGAGCCCGATCAAACATCTGAAAGCATCTCTGTAATCTGGAACACCACTGAGCTCAATGCCAAAGAAAATTAGTCCATTCCCAAAAGGAAAACCATTTAACTGTTTTGCAGACTGAAACTCTACCACTCCAAGAACATTGGAGTTCTCCCAAACATGTCGGATAGCCTCCGAGAGACTAGGAACATGTAATGTCCCCATTTTTCAAGAGCATCAGAGTTTGGAGGATTAGCCTATCTTTTGACCCTCATAGGCTAATGGAGTTGTTCAGAGGGTCCGTTTTGGCAGTTATCTGGTTGCCTTCTTCTTCAAAGTAGAGTTTGGTTAAGGTTGGGCCTTCGTTTGGCGTTCCAGGACTCAGTCTCACACACTTACTATTTATAGTAAGTCACCTTGTCAACAGAGTCCAGTATTTCTATATTTGGTAAGGCACCTGGACAGGTCTTGGATGCAGGGTCGATTTCCATGTTCAGTTGGTTTAGCGAAATAATGGTTATTAAAGGAGTTATTATCATTAAGATCTCTTTAATGATAATAAAATAATATAAAGGTTTATTATAAAGTTTATAATGTCACTTTATAATCAATGGGGCCATGACCCTCAATTAAGTGACTTAAAGTGCATTAATTATATTTTAAGAGGAGAGCCTATATATTAATGCATTTAATAAAGTCAATGGGGGAACATTAAATATCATTCTAAATGGTTTAAAAGCATCATGGGGAAATTGACCTAATTGGAGAAGAATATAAAAGGCACCAAAGCAAAGGAAAAGGGTATCATTGGATCATTTTACATCTTGGATTTTGTGCTTCTGGAAAGCTTGGCTCTTGAGGATGGAAACCTAAAGTTTTCAGAATTCTTGGCTTTGGAGAATGAAGATTCTTCATTGTTCCTGCTACCTGAGGGTGTGAAAGATCACTTGAAGGCTGCGTCATTGGTAGCTTCATGTCAGAGGCTGCATTTGTGCTTCATTGGATTGATAGGAGAGATTCAGAATAAGGGTTTCATCATCAAAAGTTTGTTATTCGGGAATGAATGCTTTCAATGTAATTTCATGACAATAATAATTTTGATATAATATTATATTTGTGCTTCAGCTTTTCCCTGTTCTGTAAATTTTATGCATTATCTAGTAAATATTTCAAAAAAACTTCAAAACATCAAACTAGCAATTGGAAAATTAGCTTAAGGAGAACTAGGGTTCACTACAGAACAAGCATAATGCGCACAAAAAATCTATGCGCCAAAAAAGGGACATTTCACATTCTATCACTCAATTACTCTATCCTTCTATTCTATATTCTATCATTCGATCATTCAACTATTATATCCTTCTATTATTCTATCATTCTATTGTTCTATAATTCTATTCTTGAATCAATCAAATCATGCAAATATCTGAGATATCATTTAGCAATCAAGGAAGCTACCTTCATTGGAAGGAAGTCATATAAGAATCCCGAAATAATTATATGTTGCTTCGTGTATGATATGTATGCTTCGTGTATGACGTGTATACTTCGTGCTTGTTAATATATGTATTGAACTCATTATTAATTATGCATAATTACTCGCATATGAAGAATATGTATGCTCTAACATGATTGTTGTGTATAATGATATATTTATTGTTGTATAATCTCTATGAATCTGGATGTATTTAGTGTTTGTAATTCTCATCAAGCATGAGGAGGAATAATGAGGAATACAAGAAAGGGTTGGATGGTCGTCTTCTAAGTACACCACCTCATGGTTGAAGACTGATAGTCCCATGAGGCCAAGGGAGTGCAAGGTGTGCCCTGCCCTTGGGCTTAAAAGGGAAGGATACTCTGGAGACCCTATTGTAGTTTCCCCTCAAACCTCTACCATGGTTGGCTATTGGGTTAAGGAGTCCCAATCATAGGGAGGAGAATAAGGATGGTAAGATGAGGGGGAACGGCTATAGTATTCCTCACTAGGTACACCCCCTCATATGGATGGCAAGGGCCACATGAGACCAAGAGGGATGGTATATCCGCTCTTGGGCCTAGGGTAGAGGATCGCTTCAAGCACCCTATCATACCCTCTTATTCTAACCCTTTTTGGGTTGGACTCCATTAATGAATTTGTTTACTGGCATTGTGGTGTTTCACACAGACATGGAGTAAACAGAACTATAAAGTTGTAGTATAGTGCACAACATAGAACATGAACTATAGCAGTATTGCACAAAATAAAGCATTGGTATTTCATTCATTGATCACAACTACATGTCTTCAGATCATTACATATCATATTCACCATGTCCCGACTACAAAATGTGAACTCAATATATAACTTTGCCAAGGTTAGTTGGGATACCAACCGTTGGCAACCACTATGTAACTATCCAACCAACCGTCGAGATGGTTCCTGCTAGCACTCCTAACTGTACAATTAATTAACACTTATCATTTGGCCGACATATGACTGACTACAACTACAACAGTCTACATCATCCCCCCCACAAAATTAGTCGTCTTCCAGACATCACAACAAAAAGGACTAACAAATTAATCTACTAAGAAGAAGGGGGCTGTGGGGACGTCCCTGGATGAGTTGAGGAAGTCAGGGTGGGTGAACGCCTCTCCAGCCGCAATTGACGTTCTGCCATGATCTCGCGTTCCCTCGCTGCCTTGACCATGCGTGCGGCCTCCAACACCTACAATTTGGCCTGCTCCACCTCTACTCCCTTAGCTGCCAACTGAATCTCCATATCTTTCATTTTCTCCTCCATCTCCTTTGTTGTTTCAGCAGCATTCTTTTCTACTTCTGCTATCCCAGCCTCGAAAGTTGATGCTCGTGTTCTTTCTATATTAGTGAGCTAAGCCTGTTGGGCTAACTGATCCTGAAATTTTTTCATGTTATCTGCCAATTCTTCCCTCAATTTCTGTACCGAATGGAGGGCCTTCTTCTCTTCTTCTTGACCCAGTGTTGTCACCTCTTGCAATTTCATCTGGTAGAAGACATCTTTGAAAGCCCTCTCAATACTGAACAGTGCCTCTATAACTTGGCCATCTCGTCCTCCAACCACTGGTCGTGCTCCTCGCCATGCATTAAGCATCCTCTTGCAATCCTCATGATCAGGCCATCCTCTAGTGGTGAAGCAACGTGCAAACTCTTGTTCGCACCCCACCTGGACAAATGCAAGAATCCTCTGTACTTCCTATGCTACTAGATGTGATCAACCAATCTTGAGCTGCTTAGAGATTTCTCCTACTTCCTGCATTACCACTACTACATTCTAGGGATCCTCTATATACCTCTGCACTGTCCCCAATGGATCTGAGGCATCTGGTTTAGACATGGTGAATGTCAAACCATCTAGATCATCCCAATCTTCTCCCTCGTCAAGTGTGTTATGTGGGGGCGAGCTCACTACTCCTGTGGGAGGCTGCTGTGATGACCCCCCAGTCTTGTGAATGGTTGGTAAGGGCTGCGGTGAACCATCTTGCCAGGCATCCTCCTCTGGAATAAGACTCTGTTGTAACTCTGAACTCTCACTGGCGGGTGTGAGGCCCTCATCCTGACCCTCTGCCAATTTTGGCACCTCAAGTGTAAGCCCTACTGTTTCCAACCAACTGTCAATTTGTGTTACTTCTGGTCCTCTTGGTGGTGTTGTGGATGACGCTGCCCCTGGCTGTACAATAGTGCCCCAGGAGGTCTCTGTACCTACTTGTGTTGGTGGTGAAGATGTGTTCTCTGCTGGTGATAGTAGTGGAGATGTAACCACTTGTAGTGAAGGTGCCAATGGAGCCGATGATATGGGTGTAACTGATGGTGATGACACGGCTGTTAGAGTCGTAGTACTATGTGTCTCTGTGCTCTGTGCCTGTGTCGGTTTGGTAAAGTGAATAAAGTTGGTTGAAGTGGCGGTACTACAACCTCTACCTCCATAGCTCCTCCTGTCTCTGTATCATCTCCAGGTGGCATCTCTCTTTCTTCCACCTCCCCTGCTGCTGCTGCCGCTATCCTACTCCTTGTTACCCTTTCTTCCCTTATTTCTTGTATGGAGGAATCACTTCCTGATGGGGAGGATTGGTCACTCTTCTTCTTCCTCCTCATACTCCTCTTCCTCTTCTTCACTGTCCAATGATGCATCCCGTTGTTCTCTTTTTAGGCCGCTGAGAAGATTCTTCTCCATGTGTCGTGTCCAAACCTTTCCAATAAAAGGCTGTGGGCCATCCTAGTTCTACCTATGAGGCTGGTTCCAGTCTACCCCATTTGTCTACTGGCATCTATGTATGAACCGCATCAAGAAATAAGGCTATACCATGCTAGGTCATGTAAAATACCTTGTGTGACTATGTGAGGAATTCTCTTATTCGCTCAGAAAGTAGCCTCACCCAATTGTAGAACTTGCCGTTACTGAGCCCAATCATGTACTCTACCATCCATATCAATATATCTGATGCTCGGCTTGCTCCGGTTGGTCAACATTTCATCAGGTCCAGAATACACTTCCATTCAGGAGTTGCCAGAAGACTCTTCCTTAACCCTCGGTTCCCAAAACTCCAGATACTTTCCTTTGCTTTTTGGTTGAGGTCACTTATGCAAACCCTTCATATGACACTCTCCTTATGCTACTGGGTCATTCTACCTGTTTTCAAAATACTCGACCCAATTGCTGGAACGCCCAAAACCCTCAAAAAATCTTGCGGCCAGTATGATACTGTGACTTCGCACCCTCTGTAGTTTATTATTGATTTGTTTGAATGTCCACAATAATTCTCCACCATTGCTTTCAGGTAGGGCTCAAATTCACGGGCATTGAAGTATGGTAGGAAAACAGCTTTGTCAACCTAGGCATGCTTCAACGCTACCTTGAGGATGTGATTCTCTTCTGTATTTTTCCACCACAACTTGCATTCATTTCCCGTCAGACTCTCCCAAGTGATGACATTTACTCCCGTTTTTGCACTTGGTTTCCTCTTCTTCTCAGATGCAATCTTCGGCCTGTATGATGCAATTTTCTTTACATTATCCATATCGTGTTTGGTTCTGCACTCTTTGGCTCTTATATTTATGTGCTTTAAAAAAACCGTTACAATCCAAAAATCGTACAGGTTCAATTCTCCTCTTTGTAACTCGTACAGCCCTATTCAACGTCTTCTTCCTCCTGGTACAGCCGATGTACGGCCTGCTCTCCACAGAAGTTGTACGGCCGGTTCAAGACTTCTCCTTGGCTGAATGTACGACCTGCAAATGTGTACGGGTGATCGATTTAGGACTCCATTCTGGAATTCGTACGGTGTTTCCTTGTGCTCTTTCTTTTTTCTATTTCCTTCTCCCTGAGTCGTACGGTCTTCCTTGTATAATTCGTACGACCTGCAAACCCGTCCTCCTCTTGGATCGTACGGCCACTGTACAATCTGCAATTTTTTTTTTGTCTGCCGAAGAAATGTGTTTGCAGAGAGACGTACTTGCAAAGGAATGTGAGTGCAAAAAAATAAAAATGACCTCTTCTTATATTTGCTTTATACGGCACGGTGTGGGGTGGGGCCATACGGCCTAAGTCGTACGGCTCAAGTCATACGGTCGTACTTCCTTTTATTTTCATCTAGTCTAATTTTCCTTTACCTTTATGGGACGTAGTCGGCTGCTGCATCCCCGACTCAGTCACCTTGTCTTCCTCCAGGACTTCGATTTCTGTCATATGACGGAATATGCAGTTTATATACCCTCATTGTCAAAGACAATCATTGGAGCAGCATTGATCAATTTCTTCCAACTCCCAGATCCAATCAAATATCATGTTTTCATCTTTAATGGTCCTCAGGTTCCACCCTATGGGTTCCTAGGCCCATTGGAATGTCTTTCCGTCGCTATTCATCTTGATGTTCTTGCTTTTGTACTTTGCTTTCAAAATCTGACTCCTACAAATCTATGTATGTGGAACTCCCAGTAACTGGTTCTTCATTCTTAATTGCAGGATTTCATCGTCACATGGCGATCTTTCAACTATAAACATGCTCTCCACTAGATACCTTCTAATTAGAGTTCTCACTTCTTTAGGCAATAAAAACTCAAATTTATCCCTTACCTTATTGCATTCTTTTATCCATTGAATCCATGCCTGCTCCTCTTCGTTTTGAATATCTTCTTGTGAACCATTATAAATGTTATCCTCATCGACTATTTCTTCCCGTGTGCCAGTTTGTAGTGTTCTCAGTCCAATGAACCCCGTTACAGGTTCAAATGGCGTGCTCACAAAACACATTCCATCCATTTTATTTGTGGTCTCTGCTTCCATCACTGCATATCCCAACATATTTACTTGTAGTGGTTCCTCCTTTCTCTCCTTGTAAATCCTTAGTTTTGATCCGTTGATAGGATCCTTTAGCACTCTTCCGTCCAATCTCTCTAACTGGATTGCTCCGTTCTCCTTCACTTCATGGATCCTAAATGGTCCTAACCATCTCGTTTTAAACTTGCCCGACTTGAGTTCGTTACGACCATTGTATTTGAGGACTAACTGTCCTAGTTGGAAGTTTACCCGTCGGAGGTATCTGTCATGCCAGTACTTTCTGCGTTTTTGCATTGTCTCCGTCGCCCATTGTGCCATTACTCTTTGTTTGTCCAATTTATTTAACTGAAAGAGTCTTTCCTTTAAACTCTCTGTATCCCCAAGCCTATTTTCAACAGCTATTCTCAAACTTGGCACTAAGTATTCCACAAGTGCAACTGCTTCATGACCGTACATGAGTTGGAAGGGCGTATGCCCAGTGGTCACCTTGTACGTAGTACGGTATGCCCATAGTATGGCTGGTAGTCATTCTTCCCAATCTGCCTCCTCGATACCACAAGACTTGTGAATAACCGAGACAAGTACTTTGTTAGTGGATTCTGCTTGACCATTAGCTCTGGGGTAGTAGGGACTAGAGAGGTGCACGATCTTGAATTCTGTCGGCATCAATCGGATGACGTGATTGACAAAATGACCTCCTTTGTCACTAGTAATCTGAATAGGGATTCCATACCTTGTAATGACTTGTTCATACATGAATCTAGCCATGCTCATTGCAGTGTTGTCTGATAGTGCTCTTGCTTTTGCCCACTTTGTCAAATACTCCGTAGCAATGACAATGTATTTGCATCTATGTAGTTGGCTTACCTTTAAGGGTCCAATAAAGTCTAATCCCCATTGCTCAAATAATTCTTGTGGTTGTGATGGGAATAATGGCATGAAATCTCTTATGAGAGGTTTTCCAACCCTCTCGCATGTGTCGCATGCTACCACCCACTGTCGTGCATCAGTATGTACTGTGGGCCACCAGAGTCCTGCCAACAAGACTTTTCGTGTTGTTGCATTAGGTCCCATATGTCCTCCTGCCAGTCCATGTGTTTCCTGTAGTACACTCAGGATCTCTTCCTCCATGACACATTGTCGGAGTACTTGATCTGGTCCCATCTTGTATAGTAAACCATTAATTAATTGGAATGTTTTGCTTTTCAGTGCTATCTTTCGTCGTTCTGCAGGTGGCATATCCTTCGAAAAAGATGATGTTGACAAATACTCTCCAATCTTCTCATACCATGGAGGTAGTGCTGCAATTTGGAACAAATGTGCATCTGGAAAATCTTCATTCACGCCCTCTAGTGGCTCACCCGATCGAATTCTTGATAATTGATCAGCAATCACATGGCTTTTCCCTGGACGTACTATGATAGTAAATGTAAATTCTTGTAATAATAAAAGCCATCTACTTACCCTCCCCTGGATGATTGGTTTGTTTACCAAATACATAAGTGCCTGATGGTCCACGTAGAATGTGAAGGGTGTCGCCAGTAAGTAATGTCTGAATTTATGTACGAAGTACACCATCCCCAGTGCCTCCCTCTCCGTAGTGCTATAGTTTTTTTCTGCTTTAGATAATAGTCAACTGATGAAGAATACAGGGTGGTCCAATCCTTGTACGCCCACTTGTGCCAGTGTTGCTTCGATTGCATAATTGGAAGCATCGACATGGACATGGAATTCTTTATTCCAATCCGGGTATGCCAATATTGGTGAGCTTATCAGTCGTTCCTTCAGTTCTTTGAAAGCTGCTTCTTGTACTTTTGTCCACTCAAATACTTGCCCCTTGTTAGTATCTCCAATGGGTATGAGATTTGGGCAAAGTTCTTGATGAATCTTCTATAATATCTGACATGCCCCAGAAATTATTTTACTCCTGTGACATTCAGGGGTGGTTCCATCTGTTCAATCACCCAGATCTTGTCGGGGTCTGTCTTCAGTCTAGCCTTATAGAGTATGTGACCCAATAATTTTCCTTGGGGTACCATGAACCGACATTTTTTCGGGTTAAGTGCCAACCTTGCTGCCCTGCATCGTTCCATGCACTCCTGCAGTGCCCTCAGGTGTGTTTGTTGATCACTGAATATGGACCAATCGTCCAAAAAGGCTTTGAAGTTTCCCGTTGATATCTTGTCGAAGATGTGCAAGATTATTCTCTAGAAGGTCGTTGGTGCATTGCACAGTCCAAATGGCATCCTGTTGTAGGCGTATACTCCATCCTCGACTACAAATGTTGTCTTCAATTTGTCTTCTTCTGTTATGCTTATTTGATTATACCCCGAGAACCCGTCCATGAATGAGTACATTTCATGCCTGCGACCTCTTCCAGGATTGAGTCAATGAAGGGGATTGAGAATGGGTCTTTTATTGTTACTGCATTTAGGCATCGGAAGTCCACGCATATACAGATTTGTCCTCCTCCTTTCTTGAGTGATATAACAATTGGTGACACCCACTCACTCGTTTTCACTTTGAAGATTATTCCTACCTCGAGTATCTTTTCAATCTCCTCTTGGACTTTTGTTGCATAGTTCTTGTTCATACGGTACGGTCTCTTTCGTACCGGTTGTGCCCCTGGTACCAATGGAGTCCGGTGTACACATAATTCTGGAGGTATGCCTTTCAGATCTTTATATGTCCATGCGAAGACGTCTTTGTATTCTACAAATATTCTAAATGTTGCCACCTTCAACATAGGATTCCAGTCATCTCCTACCAGGATCGTACAAGGATTCTCCTCCCAAATTGACTTTCTAGATATTGGGTTCCTCGTACTTGATCGTTTTATCTTTCTCAAAGTGGTGGGCTGGGGTGTCGTCTATCTTGGCCACTCCTTCCTTCTATTCCTCGTACTCTGGCGGAAATGATTGACTTGTCGACATTGGATCTTCTTCTCCTTCCTTTTCTTCAATTTGCAGCATATTGCAGTCCCACTGAAACACCTCGTAATCCTCCATTTGCCAGTGGAATAGCCCGCTCAATGAGTTTGTCTCGTCCTCTAAGCATTCATGGAGGTTGAGAATGCTTTCTTCATTTGGTTCTATTGTTTCTCTTTCTCCCTCCATTCCATCGCCTTCCTCACCTTCCGAGTCTAACGATGCTAATTCTTCACTCATTGTTTGATTTATTAAGTCAATCACATATTTCTTTATGTTCTCTATGGACAATGTATTCCTCTTCCAATTGTGATCGGCTTTTGCTGCCACGAGCCATCCTCTTCCCAGTAATGCATCATATGCCCTCTTTTGTACTGGAATGACTACGAAGTTTATTAGGAATGGTTGTGTCCCGATCCTCACCTTCTGCGCCATAATGTTCCCAACGACTTGATGCCATGTTGGTCGGCACCCACCAATTGGAATGTCGGTGGCCAGAGTGTAGGTTTCTCGAGACTCTTCCATGTGTCTTCGGGTAGTACATTGACTGTTGCTCCTCCGTCGATGATCGTGTTTAGGATTTTCCCTCCAATCTCCATTTGTACGATCACTGGCTTTTTCCCGATGTTTACCGACAATAACATTAGATCGATGACTTGTTCACCTTGCGGTGGTTGTTCTATTATGATTTCCTTCCTTCAGCCATCCTCTTGTTGGTTGTCACTGACTATGTTTGTGATTGCCATCCCGAGTTGTGGCATAGTACAGAGAAGGTCAATTACCTTGATCGGTACAGTGGTTTGGAGTATCTACTGTACGATGTTACTCTCGGCCTGTGCTCGCCGGGAGGTACTTGGGATGTCCAGAGCAATCTTGTTTCCCTCCATCATTGCCCGCTCCACCTCTGCTTTTGCTTCTCTCATTCTTTGTTTTTCTGTTAGTGGATCCGAGTAGATGGCCTTCTTTGCTTGTGCTCTGGTAGTGACCGTCAGTACTTGATTTTGCTCTTCTACATTCAGCATGTTAATGCCTTTCTACTTTGGGCAGTCATTATCTTCGTGGTCGCCCGGTCCGCACCACTTACATAGTCTTCCCCCTGAGTTTTGACCATTCTGACATTCTCGGGCGAAGTGGCCCCATTCATTGCACTTTCTGCACTGTATCGTGGGCCTCCCCTTGCTGTCGTAATGTATTCTGTTTCTTGGACTATTATTATTACTCCTTCTGTTGTTCTAGTAACCTCCAAGGGATGCATTGGGATTATTGGGTTTTGGTGTAGTCGACAGAGTTGACGACTCTCCTTGTGTGAAGAGCACTTGTGTACTTCTTGCTTTTAGATTAAACGGCGGACATTCCTTGACTGAATGTCCCATTACTTGGCAAATATCACAAAACAACTTCTTTGGACAGTTTGCTTTTATATGTCGTCCGTTGCAGTCAGTACACCATAGCTCTCGGCCCTCTTTAGCTGTTTCTTTCTCAGTCTTCAATTCTTTCATCATGCGAAGCATATCTTTTCTTAATGGCTGGATGGTCTTTGATTCACCATCGCTGCTATCCTCATCCGTACTCTCGTCATCGTTGGTCCTTTTCTTACTTCAGGAGGATGTCTTATTCTCACTTTCTATGTCCATTGCCCGATTATATGTTTCCGCGTACGATGATGGAGGTACTACTTTCATCTTCTTTCTTAAGGACGGGAGTAGTCCTTCGATAAACCATCTCTTCTTCAGTCCATTGGTTGGCTGGGTCTCCAATTTCCCCAGCAGTTCCTTAAGCCTCCAGTTATATGCTCTTACATTCTCATTTTTTCCTTGCTTTGTGTTGTAGATTTCAGCCACAATTTTGTTATCGTCTCTTAAAAGTTTGAATTCATTCTCGAATGCTTTCTTCAGTACTTGACATGAGGCCTTCTGTGCTATCTCCAGATCCGTGTACCAGTCAATGGCTATACCTCTGAGCGTTGCTGAAAATGCTTTTAGCCAATAATCTTCATCTTCCTGCCCATTTGCTACCCGTATGGTTTCGCATGTTTTACAATGCCTTACAGGATCCTCTGAACCATTCCCCAAGAACTTTGGCAGTTTCTGCCTCACTTGCTGGTGGAGTCACCATGTTTCTCCCCGGATGCCCTCTTTGTGTCTTTGACCTGACTGGATTGGTTCTTCCATGACGTTCCAGTGTCTTCCTCACACTCTCGGCCACGTACGGTTCCTTCCCACGTCCGTTCTCAGCGTCCTCTACACTGAGTCTCTTTCGGTTCCTTTCGGTGCTCCCTCTGTGCGGGAGTCTTTGGCTCAAGTCCTTTGCTCCTCAACCCTTTGTCTGAAATGGATAACACTACAATGCGGCGTATGCTATCTTCAAGTTCTTCCGTCGGTCTCTTTCCATTTTTTTTTTCTTTTTCTTTATTTATTACTGGTGTTCTGAAATCTTTTTCGTCGACACCCTCGGCGTGGTGAAACTCGACAATGTCCTGATTTATTTCTTCATGGTGTTCATTCCCTCTTCCCACAATTTGTTTGTCTTTTTCTACGTTCTTGTTCTTTCAACCTTAGTGATCTTCTCAATATCTCTTCAAGTGTTTCTTGCCCACTTGGTACTTTGTTCTTATCTTTATTCAGTTGTATGGGCATGAATCGCTACTGGTATGATCATTGATTGTGAGGAGCTCGACGACAGTTGGTGTCGCGCTCTTCCTCTTCTTGTTTCATTCGTTCCTCATACCTTCGAAGAATTTGTTGTGTCCATTGTTCTCTATCCCTTTCTTCTCGGAGGCCTTGCAAGATCAACAGATTCCTCGCCAACAACCTCGGAATACAATCCAGCAGACGGTCCACGTCCGAATTGACTTCTAGATTTTCTTCAATGATTTCCTCTAGGATGTCTCTTCGGATGGCTTCGTTTGTGATGTGTTGTCTCACTGACAAGTCCCACAGGAAGACCAAATCTTGTGTCAGATCATCTTCCCGATTCTCGTTTGTTGTTGCTTTCCTCCCGTATCCTTTGTAATTCTTCCTCTGTTCTTTCTACTTGGTATCTGGTGTATGTTTCCTCCTCTGATTGGATCGGTTGACCCATTATGCAGCCATTGTCATTATCTTATCCTCGTCATCTGACGATTCACTTGTCTCTAACGACACAACTTGTCATCGGCGGACGACACAACTTGTCATCGACTAACGATCTCTGACGACTTATCACCCTCGACCCGTTTTCGATTAGGCAACGGCACCAAATGTTTACTGGCAATGTGGTGTTTCACACAGACATGGAGTAAACAGAACTATAAAGTTGTAGTATAGTGCACAACATAGAACATGAACTATAACAATATTGCACAGAATAAAGCATTGGTATTTCATTCATTGATCACAACAACTACATGTCTTCAGATCATTACATATCATATTCACCATGTCCCGACTACAAAATGTGAACTCAATATATAACTTTGCCAAGGTTAGTTGGGATACCAACTGTTGGCAACCACTACGTAACTATCCAACCAATCGTCGGGATGGTTCCCGCTAACACTCCTAACTGTACAATTAATTAACACTTATCATTTGGCCACAACTCCGACTGTCTACAGAATTAAGTATATCATATGATTAAGATAATGTTCCTAACCCTAGTAGAAAAGATCTATCTTATGGATTATGCTTTCAATGATTATCTAACATGATTGCAGGTTCTCAACCAAGATCTATCTTGTCCAACAATTTAAATTGGTAAATGATATCGCTAACTCTATTTCATTTCTTGCTTTGCTTGGAATTGTGATTTTAGGGAAAAAACTAGGGCATTTACAAAAGGGGACATTACACAAAATGTGAGGCAAACCTTAATCAAAGTTAAATAGTAGATGGCGCAAAAATATTAAAAATGAGCTCTTCTCATATGGTTGGACTTGGGAAGCTTCTATAGACATAAAACTCTTTGTGGCTAGTGGAAATTTCTCCACTGTACAAAACAGTCCATGATAAGAAAATATAAAAATACAAAAAGAGAGGCTTATCATGGTTGTTCTCAAGCAGTCCATGATAAGAAATATAAAAATACAAAGACAGAGGCTTATTATGGTGGTTCTCAAACAGTCCATTATAAGAAAATGTAAAAATACAAGAAGAGAGGCTTATCATGGTTGTTCTCAAACTGTCCATGATAAGAAAATATAAAAATACAAAAAAAGTATAATAAGGCACTCTAGTACAACTGTCATAAAGGCAATAAAAATTACTGCACAAAACACTAGTTACAAGTCCAATGTATCATGATTCTTCATTGATCATCATAAATACCATTTTTAGAGTATTCTCTTGAGCAAAATCCATAAGAATTGTGCCATCATGTGCAATTGAGGGAAGAAAGTAAACCCTGATCACGAAAGTGATGATCATGAGTCTTCCTTAATATCCTGTCTATTAAGAGCATAAATTAAAGAATGACTTGTCCTTTCAAAGAGTTCTTGACATCCCTAAGAGCACTCCCAAAAGTCTAATTAAGATCCCTACTTAAATTTTGTATACTGTTGACAAATCCAGGATAGCAAGCACTGTAGTAATTCTATGAGATCTCTCGAATCCAAGTTCTCCTTCTCACCAATGGTTAGAAGTCAGTAGATTAATGGAATAAGTAATAAGCAACGATCAATATGGCAGGTGACTATCTTGTTGTAGATGCCATTGTGATAGAACAGATCCCAAATGAATAAGCAGGGTACATCTGATCTTATCTCTAAACACAATTTTAGTCTTAATAGAAACTATGCATCTTAAAGGTCACAAGTGAAGATCAAACTACAAGAAATCAAAAACAAGTATTGACGGTTAAATCCATGGTTTTTAATCTTCATCCTTGTACCCATCATTTTGGTAAGGTATAATAAATCTAATAGACTAATACCGATTCAAGAAAGCTGCTCAATCCAAACATAAATTACTATGTTGCCATTTCTGTTTCGGGTTCATGTTCACCATACAGTGGATTATTTTTCCCCTGGTTCAGTACAGCTGGATACGGGAGCACAATGTATATATGTAAAATATATAAAATATTCATAATCACTATATCAATATATTGAAAATTAATATATATAATTTTTACTATATATATATATATATAAACAAATTAATGCCAATAAGAGCACAGTGTAGTGATCAAGTTACAACGTTGTTGTGGTGGCCACCTAGGTTCAAATCCCCATGGGGCCGCAAAGCTCACAAGACGTGCCTCCACTAGGCTAATGTGCTCACAGGATGTGTGCCTTCATTGGGCTGTTGTGCTCGCAGATTGTGGGCCTTTGTTGGGCCCTTGAGCTTGCAGGTTTGAACAAGGTGATAATGCCTTGGGGACCGAGGCCCCCCAGTTGTGGCCTCCCTAGGCTCAAACCGGGCTTAAAAACCTGAGTTTACCAAACCAAAAAAAAGAATTAATTAATAATAAACATTTATAATTTTATAAATGTATTTATTTATTAAATTAATCAAATATTAAATATAAAGTAAACATATTATATAAATAAAATCATAAAAGCCTAGCAACATAGATTATTCTCCACCACTACTGCAAACCATCATCCAGTAACTAGAATCCATGGGGATAATAAAAACCAAAGACAAATAAGCAAAAGATAGGATAAGTTGCTCCATTCATGAGAAGCAGCTGCAAGAATGTTGGGAGCACCAAGGTAAAAAAACATCATCTTCTTCCACTAATCTTTGCATTTTTGCGGCCCTAAACAGCTCCTCAAAAGCTCTGTTAGATGGCACCAAAGCATCTATTGTTGTTGAACAAGTGGCACAATTGTTTGCAACAAAAGAGAAGTGGTACAATACCATTCAGCAGAATTGAGAATTGAGCAGAAATACTCAAGCTGCCAACCCTAGGCAAGCCCAAGGCCATTCCGACCTTGTATCCAAACCCGAACCAAACCCCGCCAATACGCCACATAAAAGTGTCGAACCCGATATCTTAGGTAAATTACTGTTGTGACCACTTTACAACATCAACCCCAATTACTAATTGGGTCCCCCTTTTTTGACTTGCCTGGATCCTTGAGGCTTATCCCATACTTTTATCCGGCGATGTCTTCACAGTTCGGATAGTGTTAGGAGCTTAGACTGGCCCATCGGGAAGAAAGAGAAGTAAAACACATAGGTTTCCTCCGGCAGTGCCCGAACCCTAATTGACTGTTCCAGACTATCCTTAGGCGAGAGTTTCGTTTTTTTTCCATCCTTAGGGAAGGGTTTTGTCTTTTCACACTTGGGTAATGAACCCACTTCGCTCCCGGCATGAAACCCAATTCCAGTCCTAGTCCAAGACCCCATGTATGGCTTAGAAATTCATTCCTGGACTCCGGTCAAGGAGTCCAACCCGGAGGTCCAAACCGGAGTCCTGTCCGGAAGTACCTCTCCCAGAGTCTTGTTCAAGGAATTCCGGCCTGGAATCCCGTTTCAAAGTTTATCTAGATTCTTCTTCCAACCAAGATTGCGGAGTTTAACAGAGACTGTCACTCCTTGGCGTGATCATCCTTCAATCATGGAACTTAGTCCTGGCCTGACAACTCTAGTCCGGAAGGTCAAAACCAAGGGATGTCTCTTTAAATCTCAGTCCGACACTCAACCTCATTTCATAGCTCGGAAGACTTGCAGATCGAAGACTTAAGGCAATTTCAGGAGACAATCAGCATTTACTGAATATCCCTCCGGTAGGCTGGAATTGCGACAGGAGACTTTTGTCCTGGTCGCAAAATCCCTTACCTACTGGATTTTGCGCTCAAGGACACTTTTTGTCCTGGTCGCAAAATCCAGTACCTACTGGATTTTGCGCTCAAGGACAATCTTTGCCATTTTTCAGCGTCTTTAGAGTAAAGGTATATTGAAAAATATATTTAAGTGTAAGTTGAGAGATTGAATTTCTTATACTTTAAATATTTTTCAATATACCTTTCAGGATGTTTGAGATAGGTCTCGAATCCGCCGGATTTAACATGCAGAATCTAGAATTTGGAAGATCCACCAGATTTCAGACTTAGTCATTTTTCCAGGATTTCAGGGTTTCAGGCTACCAGACTTAGCCAATTCCAAACAGGAAGAAATGAAGGATGAAACAAACGAACTTTGTCTCTCGCCACCGAATTTCTGGAGGATGGAACAAACGAACTTCGTGTCATGCCATTGAAAACAAACTCTCGGAAGACATTCCACCACAATGAAATCCTACTGCAGGAACTGATAATGACTTCAGGGCAAAGGAATTCCAGACACCAGAGGAAAATGAAAGTACTCTCAGGAAATTCCTTGTCGCACATTCCAGGACCTTCTGGAATATGCGCCCAGGACAACTTTTTGTCCTGGGCGCAAAATCCAGTACCTACTGGATTTTGCGCCCAAGGACTGGGAGTATCCAGTTCCTCCATCCCTGCTCTGTCCAGTCACTTCTGGCTTGGATTTTTTTCTCTGACCCCTCTGTGGATACCTGACTCTTAGAATTCACAGTCAGGATGGAAGAAACGAACCTTGTGTCTCGCCATCAGATTCCCAGAGGATGGAAGGAACGAAGGATGGAAGGAACGAAGGATGGAACGAACGAAGGATGGAAGAAACGAAAGATGGAAGAAACGAACCTTGTGTCTTGCCATCAGATTCCCGGAGGATGGAAGAAACGAAAGATGGAAGAAATGAACCTCATGTCTTGCCATCAAAAAGAGACTCTCGGAGGATGGAACAAACGAGGATGGAAGAAACGAACCCCTCATCCTGCCTTGGAAGTAACAGACTCTCGGAAGATGGAACAAACGAGGATGGAAGAAACGAAGGATGGAACGAACGAACCTCTCATCCTGCCTTGGAAGTAACAGATTCCGCGAGGATGGAAGGAACGAGGATGGAAGAAATAAACTCCGTTTTCTGATCCTGTATCAACATCTGAACCTCCATGGAGTAGCTAGGAGAATGAACCTACTGCAAAACCAGAATCCCACTTCGAAACTCAGGAAAATGCAAATCCTTGACTTAGATTCCCTGAAACTGAACTCTAAAGGCAAGTGGCGCAAATTCCAGCACCTGTAGGATTCTGCACTCCAGGACAAATTTTGTCCTGGGCGCAAATTCCTTAACCTTCTGGATTCTGCGCTCCAGGATAAATTTTGTCCTGGGCGCAAATTCCTTAACCTTCTGGATTCTGCGCTCCAGGACAAATTTTGTCCTAGGCGCAAAATCCTTGACCTTCTGGATTCTGCGCCCTTGGACATTCCTGATCCAGTCTAGAATGGGAGACCTGCGGGGTGAAATTCCGAAACCCAGTTTGCCAGCTCTTGCATGGAAGAATTCCTCACCTGTTATACCTCTAAGTCCGGAATCCCTAAACACGATGGAGGGTACTTCTGGTTTTAAAATGGAGTCTCTGATCCCAGCATAAGAAAATCTATCCCTGCAAAAACAGAGTGATGAAGCCCTTAGCAAATATCCAAAAGATTGAACATAGAAGTCCAAGGACACATCCCGCCATGTTCCTCCGTAGAAAGCAAAGTGCAACCTTCCATCTGAGTAAGATTCCATAGGATAATGTTCCAAGACTTGGCTGGATTTTAGCGGAAGTTCAAAGATTATGCTGGGGAAGAAAATTCCCCGACATTCCGAATTCCCCGACATGCCAAATTCCCCGACGTTCCAAATTCCCCGACATGCCAAATTCCCCGATGTTCCAAATTCCCCGACATCCCAAATTCCCCGACATGCCAAATTCCCCGACGTTCACAAATCCCCGACCACCGACAAAACAGAAAAAGACAAAAAACTAAGTCGGCCAAGGGAAAAGTTTGGCGGTTAAGGAATTTCTTTTCCTTAACCTAGGTCGGCCAAGTCTAAAGGAGGCTAAGTTGCCTATATAAAGGGGGCGCCCAAGGCATTCCTAAAGCATTCCAATTCAAATTCAAATCTGAAATATTCATTTTAGGAGCAGAAATTCAGTCCAAGGGCAGATTTCAACAAGAGGAGAACAACTTCATCCAAGGAAATTGCAGATTTTATCATTTCCAAAGGACAAATTCGTCATTAGGGCAGGAATTTCTGAAGGTTTAGGGCAGATTTTTGAACCTTCCAAGAGCAGAAGTTCATCCTTTAAGAGCAGAAATTCCTTCTTCAAGACAAAACTCCTCCATTCCAAGGTAAGTTCTTCACTAAAACTCCATTTCTGAATATTCCTAGGGCAGATTTCTTGATGGAGCATCCATTAAAACTCAGAAATTTCTGCAGAAAAAATCAGAAAATCCATTAGTAGGTCAAGAAATCTATTAAAAAAATCAGAAATTCATAGAAGGTCAAAAGTTCCTCGTGCAAGGAGAGGTATGTCACTACGTGGAAAAAATTCCTTCTACTTAGAAAAATTGTTATTTTTGCCTTCCATGTGTACTTGAAAATTCCTAATTTTTTTAGTCCCACATGCTTAAGATGTCACACCAACTTCCCACGTGTGGGAATAAAAGCTCCCGTCTTACCTCTATCCCTGCCCCTTTGGAAAACTCATACTGTGCTTTTCTCTTCTTGATTTCACAGGTAAATGGCAAGTGCCAAGGCGGGTCCCTCAAGGCAAACCCAGGTGAAGGCCGCCTTCAAAGGAATGATCCCGCAGTCCAAGATCAAGTCGAAATGGGCAAACGTCGGAGACACCAACATCTATCCTTCAGTCATGGAAGAAATTGGGAATCGAACGTATGGAACGACTGGACATCCTCCATCTCTGCTCGCAGCCAAGATCGTCCGGAACGGAGTTGCCGCCGCTGCATGCTTCCCACCTGCCATTCCTTGTCCCGAGCTGATCGTGGAATGTTTCATGCACTATGATCCGGAGCGAAGGATGGTCGTCGATCGTAACAACACAGTGGTGGCCTATTTCACCAAAGAGAAGATTGTGGAGGCTTTCAATATCCCTGTCTATAATCCCGTCGAGTTCATGAGCAAGGAGGATTCCGCCGAAATGACCCAAGCCGATCCGGCAACCTGTTTTGGAGTCATCAATAGGACATGGATGCAAAAGAAAAGGACTCACCATTCCAAGTTGCCAAGGACACTCCTCAAGTCCGACTTTAAGCAGGAGCATGGAGACCTCGTCGTCATGCTGAACAGGATTATGGGAAGTCAGCAGTCCTCTACCTTCGAGCCATGGATGTTCTACTACATCGAAGAGGTCCTCGCTGGAACAAAGATGATTGATTGGGCTCGACTCCTCAGTGATAGCATTGATGCACAATTCCAAAACCTGCAGGAATCGAAGGCCTTTTACATGAGTTCCTATGTGATCTACATGCTGGCTAGGAACAACAAATATCGAGGACTGTCATGGAAAGGTCGTATCGGCAATCAGGAAGGACAAGTCATGGTCTACAATTGCTATCCCCAACTTCATCTTCAAAACATAAACCACTTCCGGAGATTCAATGATGCATTCGCCATGCATATCACTAGGACCCTCCAAGGAGGCATTCACCAGAGACTATCACCCGAGGCCAAGAGGTTGGTCAGGACATATGGCTCGTGGTTCATCCAGTTCCCGAAGTTCACATACTTCAGGGTGCAGGGATTTTCTGGCTATCCATACAGACTACCAAGGTATCCGTCGGACAAAATGGTCCTGTTGGAGTTAACAAGGCAACTCTCGGCGTATGACAAAGTCCAGAAGAAGAAGAAGAAGGTTGGGGTGACTTATCCAATCCAGACAGAAGATGAAGTCGAGTCATGCCCATCTCTCCTAGCCGTCGAAAAGTCCGAGGAAGAGCTGCAGTTCTACAGCTTGGTAACTCATTCCTTACGGGAGAACTTTGACCCGTTCAACACCACCAGGATAGCATGCGGAAGGAAACATAGACACAAGATACACCTGGAGGACCATTGGGCAAATGCCGAGGATGACTTCGAGGTGCGAAGGAGGATGTGTTCCCGGCTTTCAGTTGACATGATCAGAGCCACCGGGATCTTTCTAGTCCCTGACCAGGTCAAGGAGGACGGTAAGCTAGTCCAGCCATTCTTTGAGCAGGAAAAGAATAAGCCTCTTCCACCCATAGTTTGGTCTGATCCAGAGGTCACCCACTTGGATGACCTAATGGCACCTGTGCTAACAGTGACACAGAAGTGGATAAGTCAGCAGACAGAGAAAATGCACAGGATAGGTATCCGTCCAACTTACGACCTGATGGGAGACTTGGACTCTCAGTCTTCCGAAGAAGATATTGCTGAAGACACTCCTGTGAAAGCACAAGAGGCGGGAAGACAGGAAGAAGGGAACCAGGATGCGAAAGATCCACCAGCAAAGAGGGTAAAGGCTCGGAAGGAATTTATCAGCAGACCCAACCAGGAGGAGCGGAATGCATCCAGACCTCACTCTGCCAGCACTTCTTCCATCCAAGAGGTGGATCTTTTTGGAGATGCATAGACCGTTAAAGGCAAGGAACCCATGCAAGAGGAAGTGGTCCCAAATGAACCAGATGATCAGGAAGATGATGAGTCCATGGATTCCACCCGGGAACGGACTCCCAGCCTCATAGTGGGAAATCAGCCTAACCCTCTGCCTCGGAATCCAGGGGAGGCCCAGCTTGAAGACATGCTTCGTCATCCTGATTTGGAATTCCTCAATGAGGAGTTCAATTACGGAGAAATATCGGCCTCCACGCCACAAGTTGGTCAAGGACCTCAGGAAGCACAGGAAGAAGCCATTCCATCCACGAAGCCCGATTGGTTGCAGGACAGGTTGCGGAAGAAGACAATCAAGAAGAATAATCCTTCCACCGCACTTGGTGATTTTCTTGCCAGGATAGGAAAGTCTGCAGTTCCAAAGAAGGTGAAGAAGTTTTCCAAGATTACCAGAGATGAGTCAGGGTCCCGCCAAGTAGAAGTGGCAATTCCTAGGATAACCGAGGCAAAGGAAGGTATCAGTCCTGATGACTTTGACATCTTGAAGGTCGACCTTGGACCAACTACGAAGGATCAAGAAATGGCAGAACTGGAGGATTCCGTCGCCGTCATCCGAGAGAGGTTAAGGAAGGAAGAAGAAAAGAAGGACCAGTTGAAACAGGAGAATGAGCAGCTGCGGCAGCACATCCAGCAACTCATGGGCCCATTACAGTCCGCCCAAGGAGTAACATCCCAACCTCTGAGCATAACTAAGGATTCCTTAGCTGAGGTTGAAGTTCTGAGGACAGTCGGCCACACAACAAAGGGCTGGATAGAGGTCTTGGATAGAGCACATAGATTCATAGAAGACCTCGTCCAGGTGAATGGCAGAGTTACAGCACTTCTGGACAGGATTCATGCAATTCTGGATACATGTCAGCAGTTCATAGTTGTCCGGGAGGAAACTATCCCTAGACTAAAGGCACTGATGAACACTCCGCAGCCAGACCTGATCAAGAACAAGGTAATACAGGTAGGTTCAATATATGATTTCCTCAGCTGGTATTCCGCCTTGCTCATGAAGAGGGATAACTTGGAAAAGATTGAAGGTGACACTTCCCAGGCCCACGCCATGTTGAAGGAAATCCAGGACAAAATCCTTGTATCATTGGAGACCTGGTTTGATCTAGATGTAGCACCAGACGGAATCATTGACTTGGAAGAATTGAAAGGCAAGATGCGAAGCATATACTTCAAAGCAGCTTATCCCACTGAGGAATCCCATCTTGAGGATGCATCCTCGTTTCTAATCCTCATTAACAGTATCCAGGAGCTGAGGGCGGATTGGGAAAATGTCCTTGTCGCCTGCACCACCACCGCATCCATCATGGAGTTCCGGATCGAGAACCTGCCCAGTATCCCCATGGAAGAGTTGGAAGTTGTCCTGACTAGGTTCCTGGAAGCAGAGACAAAAGAACAGGAGGAAGTTCCGCACAGACAGGACAGTCCTATCCAGGAGTCCTAGACAAGTGGCGACCAGGACAGCTGGAAAGTTTCCTTACACATTCTGACGACCTAGACAGGTGGCAGTCTCCTGCATGGTTATTCTGACGACCCCATCTGCTTTTTCTAGGATTTGTATCCTAGGGCACATGTTTCAAGGAAATCTGATTTCCTTTTGCCCTAGGATATTTTTGAGAGCCTATATAAAGGCTGAGGGATGCCTCATTGTAATCTCTCTCTCCTTTTTTTGATATTTATCATTCTGAAGCTCCTAGAGCTCCTTAGTAGTTAGTTTTCATTTCTGCATAGTTTCTTATGAGCTGGAACTCCAAAATCAGTTGGATTGTTGTGATATAAACTTCTGAAGTAATTATATATGCATTGAAGAATGGTGTTCATATATTCCTTTGGATTTTCGGCATGGTCTTATTGATTTCTTGGAGCAAATCTGAAAATATTGAAGTTCTTTCTTGTATTTTCATATTTTTATTAGTTAGAAAGATGGAGATTATTACTGTTGTATGATTGAATCTGTTTGCTCATACCATTGGTGATCTGTGGCTTGCAAATCATCGTGCATGGTTAGTCTGAACTTAATCTGAACCTAACTTCGACTGTTCCGTATGACCAAATCCATGTCTCTTACTGAAGCAGTCTGAAAATCCTTATTCCCCCTTAGAAGATAGCACCGCCCCTGCCTAGCTGTTGTCTCATGACGAAGCAGAGGACTAGTTCCAGTTTCTATCTCGAGCAGTCTTCTTCCATCAATTAGTTAAACCCCTGAACCCTCACCTTACCTTTTTCACTTTCTTTTAGTTTTTCATTAGGATTAGTTTCCAGAGCTTCATCGCCAAATCATCCGCCTCTGTAAGAATGGAACTTTAGAATTCCGAGTTGTCAATCTGTGAAAGAATTCCATTCATCCACAAATCCAAGTCTGAAGACCAGAAAATGAATTCCATGACCCTGAAAGAGCAATCTTACGTAAGTCCCCTTCGTGATTACCAGCAAATCACATCATTCTACTGAGTCTATCCGTATGCACGTCAAGACCTGACATAAAAGGAACCTTGGAGCAGTCTCATTCGATCACATAGTTCAGCGTCTGAGAAGCTTTATTCAAGAGAGGATAGGATACCCAGTATTTTATTCTAATGTTGTAGTCACAAAAACCTCATCAACAATTACATGCTAGATTTTATGCATATGGAGACAGGAAATCTAGAGATATAATTGTTTGGAACAGATGCATGGTACTCAAAAAAAGTGTCTATAGTAAAATTACAATGTTGCTTCAAATCAACAATCCTTATACGGCCTTTGATAACAGGTTCCCATGGAAGGGGAGGGACGGTAATCGTGTGTTAGCCTTGTCTTCTTCCATCATGCTCCTGCGAGTCAACACAACTAAAAACAATGACTGGCAAGCGAGCAGATTAGAAAGACTTCTGAAATTTGAACAAAGAATGAATTAAAAAGAGTAATACAAGGAGAATATATACCCAGTTGGCTGAGCGAGTATCACGTCATCTAGGAAAAACAGCTCCATTGAGTTGATATTTGGCGCATTTGCTGAGGATTTCAAATCAAAATCCGTTTGTTGTGACATTAACAATCCATAAGGACAGTCATTCCACATATTAAAACCACGTCATGTCATAAACGAACGGTCACTAAGAAATTAGTTCACATAGAAGAGGAGCAGTCGTAGAAAGACAGGTCAACAAAAAATCTTCGCCCTGAAATCCTTATCAAATCTTAATTAAAAACTTGAAGCAACTACCGTGCACCAGAAGTCCTGTGTATACCCCAAGACACTAAGTCATAGAGAGCTTTGAGAAAGAGAGAAGTAATCCGCAATCTATTCAAAGGCGCTGGACTGCAAACTATTCATTAACCCATAAATGAGATCGTACTCCTGAACTGGCAAACAAAGAATATAAAACATTTTGTTTATCCCATGCAAAGACGTCGACTATTTCCCCTTTAATCCAACTCAGCACTAGCTTTTAGATGTGCTAGTCTACTAACTTAGAAGTCAAGTTGACTGTATGTCCACCTCATCCATTATCTCTTATATCTTGCGCATCCCGCTCCAGGCAGATATTTAACTGCAGAGGAAAATCCCCTTGCTTGGGCCATATTGTCCATTCATCTAAAGTTTGATCAATGGCCTTATTAGCTAGCCAGTCTGCAACTTGGTTAGCTTCTCTATAACAATGATAGACCTGGAAGCTGTTGAGCTATTGTATTAGATGCCTAACTTGGGAAAGAATATACTCCACTCTCCACAAATGAGAATGACCTAATCTAATGGAGTTGATAATATTGAGTGAGTCTCCTTCTATCCACAAATCTTTGAAGCCTGAACAAGAAGCCAATTGAAGACCGTGCAAAAGCGCCCATGCTTCTACTATATTGTCTGTGCCAGGCAGGATTTTCTTTGCTTTAGCTACCAAGAGCTTGCCATCATGAGATCTAAGAATGCAGCCTGTACCCGAAATCCTAGGATTACCTCTGCTTGCACTGTCAAAATTTAGTTTCACCATTGAACTATTTGGAGGCTGCCATCTCACCCATGATCTATCCACCCTAGCATTAATCTATTTCTGGAGGCCCCCTATAGAGATAGGCTCCAAAAAATTCCACACCTTAATCATCGAGCTATCCCATGAAGTCTGCGTTGTATTATGATTGATGGATTTCCTGAGTTTTGCCATAGCCACTTTTGAGATGGCCTTGTCAATATTCTCACAGACTTAGACAAAGGAGATATTATTTTCCTAAAAATCCTAAAATTCCATTCCCTTCATATCTGCCATATAACCATCACTAGACTGATATCCCATAAACAAGCAAAGGTGGCATCTACATTGAATTTAGGCCAGCTCTTAAATAAAGAAAGAAGAGTCTAAGGAATGGGCGTAGTCCAATTGAGCTTTCTGAAAACCCAAAGCCAACATTCTCTGCTAAAAGATCATTGAAGGAGAAGATGATCAGCACTCTCCTCCTTTTCCCCACACAAGACACATTTAAAATTTGCCCCAATAGATAATTTCTGAATACGGTCCCCCATCAAATCCGTCCATGCAACGCCAGCCAAGAAAAAGCACCCGCCTTGGGAAGGACAACACCATTCCAACATAATCAAGAAGGCAAGTCTAATTTAGGGCCTGTCGTTAAGCTTCAATACCGCTGCTGAACCAAATACTGGCCAGATGGACTTGCCACCCAAATGAGCTCATCCTCTTGAAAAGACAATAGGACCACCCTACTTTTTAATAAATTTTGAAGAATTATCTTTTGAGAATTCAGGAAGTCGCATTCTTTTAGACTCTTCCAAGTAGCTTTCGAGGGAAGTGAATTGGATTGATTGAAGCAATAATCACTAACCTTGTGTCCCCAATGTTGCTCTAAAAAATACGATATGTCAGCCTTTTTTTATTAATATATATGTCTGAGGGATTCCTCTACCCTCTTTTCTCAAAAAAAAAAATTACAATGTTGCTGGTTCGGGTTCAGGTTTAGGTATGGAGGTTCAATACATGGACTCGACAAAAAGAAATTGGGGTTGGGTTCGTTTTTGGGTTCATCCACACAAAAAGCATATAAATGTCATAAATATATACATATTTGCAGCCTAAATGCAGGAATTAAGTTTAGAATACCACATAGTATCATATAATAAACAAAACCACCATAAATATTAAAAATACTACTTCAATGTCACTTAGTCAAACTCGAATGTCCTGATAAATATTCATTGTTCAATATTAAAACAATAATGTCACAATCAGTATCATATGGGTCTTCAAAAAGATCATCATCTTCATTGGAATTAAATGATGGAGTTAGATTAGAAGAACCACAAGCAGTGCCACTTTGGAACTTTCAATGATCAATCTTCAGCTCTATTCGTGTACTGGAAAAGCAAGAATGAATGGTTTTTGTATTTTGCATTCACAATGAGGTAATATGGGTTTGGTTTAGTGTTTCAAGTGTTTTACGAGTCATTTTTTGGGTTAGGGAACCCATTTTAGTCAAGCACCAAGAAGACTTTAAAAAGCAAAAAAAAAAATTAAAAACTCACAAATCTGCTGCAGATTCATTAAAACTCACACTGATTCACCTAAATTCATCCCAGATTCGTCTTGGACAAACCAGTGGAAATAATGAAATAGATGATGTTACCGATACACTGTCAATTTTAATCTAATTCTCTATGAAAGGTTGGAGATTGATAAGGACAGGAAATCACAGAATTATCAAGATGCCGCAGAAAATCACAATGTAAGTGAACTGTCAGCAAAGCGTCAGATTTGTTTGCATGCACACTAGTCATTATTCATTTTTTAAATTTTTAAGGAGGAGCAAAGGCAAATGGATATATTACAGCATTTCCTCAAGCTGTTGACGATACTGTGGATTTTGCATCATCCCTGTAGAAAATAAAAATCAAACTCATTAAATTTTTAATTTTGTTTTGGATTTTTAAAATGTAATTAGAAATGCTCATTAAAGCCTTCACCTACTTAACATCAAAGTCACTGTTCAACACTGATGGGATTCCATCAGAATAAATCTGCACATTAGTAGATATTTCAGGCAGGTTCCAAACACTTTATTATGCGAAACCAGATTAATAAAGCATCAAAATAACAGCTTACATTTAAAAGTATCTGGATTCTGCATTTCTGGGGGCAAATACCTGCAATGGTATCAGTTGCACTAAAAACTTTAGATCTTAAACATTTCAGCACAACATACCAATAATATCACCATTGCCATCATCATCATTAAAAAATATGACAGTATGATCTTCCTATCAATCATCCTGCCAATGTTGCTGAAGAATGTGCAATCTCAAAAAATTAGGAACTGTCCACAAAGACGCAGTGAAGGAAAAGAATTCACAAATTATAAAAGATGTTAGCAGTATCATTTAAGCCCTACTCATAGATAACAAAACCAATTAAAAGACCTTAAGTCAAACCCTTACGGATAAACCATTTTCTGTACTGTTGGATCCTCCATCATTTTCTCCAAAGCATCTACAGTCAGATTTGGGCCAGCATTCCCTGCTTACAGAGAAGAGAAAGAATGCAATGTTAATAAGAAAAATTTGTGTAATTAAGCAACATAAAATAGAATGATTCTATCAGAAATCCAGAAAGAATCTCTAACAATCAAAATTTATCATTATTTTTCAAAAAGAAAATCAACATTATTTATCATTAAATTTTAATAAACCAATCTATATTTTATTTGCACTGTAAAATCAACTATCAGAGATTCTATCTATATTCCTATGTCTAGAGTTTAAAAACGTGTGGACAATGATTTTGCAGTAAGAGATTTCACAGTGGACCACCAACCATCAACAAGGATCTTTTGCTTCACATGTTTTCCTTCAGTTAGGTTCACCTTTGGCCATCTACCCCACTCTGGATTAACCATCATTAACTATAGAGACTCCTACACCTCAAGCATCCTCTCTACCAAAATAAAATAGCTGACATATCTAGTTTCTATAGGTTTGAGGAATTACTTCCTCAAAAAAGTTTTGAAGAGAGCAAGTGAGGTGTAGTTGTTGCAAATGAACATTTGTATATCTCACTTCCGCCACCACTCTCTTCACCCAGTCTATCTTCCCTATATCTTTCAATGCATTGTTCAATGCATGAACACAACATGGGGTACAAAAAATGTGCTTGTAAGCACCCTCCACCATCATGCCAGCTAACTTACATATGCAGAATCTGTGACCACCTATACAACATTTGAGGCCCCAACCTCCTCTATGGTGTCCTCCAAAATCTAAAATTGGAAGTTTGCATCCTTCCACTTCCCTAAACAATCAATAGCTCTAAGAAAATAAAAGCTAACTACACGTGACTGTGTTATTGTTGAGTGGTCAATGTCTAATATCAGTCCACCCATCCATGATAATAGAGCATCTCATCATCATCCAAGTTTGCCTCATGTCCTCCATAAATAAACTAACCTTAAGAGTACTCTCCATCAAGGAGGCTAGTTTATATTCTCCAAGAGGGTATATGAGAGACCAACAACATTCCAGGTGGGGTTTCCTTGGCCTGCCTACTCCAAAACCTGGCTAATCCCCAAATCATTTCATTCTGACTGATTAGGCCTATCTATTAGGGATCCCCCACATCCATCGTTATGGAACAACCGAGTCCTACAATTGTATATTTCAATATTTGTTTGAAATAGGGGGAACATACCATGTGAAATGGGATGGCATGGGCAAAGAAAAATTTGGCAAACAAAGAATTTGCCACTTCCCATGATTGCACATTCAACATCCCTAAAATTGTCCCTGGCATACCTTTAGATATTGCTTCTCCCTCCATAAAAATGCATTTACCTTTGCCTTATCAACTATGGTTATCTTTGGACAAACCTTAACCCCTTGTCATGTAATTTCCAAGGCGTTGACTAAATACCCTAGTGTAGCTCCCTCTGAAATCTTTGTTGCACAAATGACATAAACAAATTCTACTCCCGCTGAATTCTTCTTTTTTATCTTTGTCTAAAGTTGTTACAAATTGCAGAAGAGGTTTACTTGGTTTGAATGGGCCCTTTACATAAATTCTTAAGAGGATGGAAAGACATTCAATAGGATTATGTGACTGTCCTGTTTCATCCACACCACTCCCACCACTTCCACTCTCCAAACTGCCAACTAAAACTTTTCTTTGTTCCATGCTAGGTCTAACTTTTTCATCTTCACCACTACCCTCATTACTGCTTATTTTGTTGTTTCAAGAAAAGAAAATACAGTGCAAGTACAAACTGAAAATGAAGATCAAAAATTTAACTCTTGAAACTTGAAAGATTCTTTTAGAAATCCAGAAAATAAAAGAACAGAGACACCTACCTCTGTTGCTGCCCTTCTTCTCATGATTAATTAAGTTGAATGTCAAATGTGAAATGTTCAAACGTCTAACTGAAATTTTTAACTCTCAAGTTCAACTTTCTGTTGCCGCTGCTTTTCTTTGCAACTGTTTTTTTTTCTTTTTTTGAAAGTTTGGTCAATGGGAATAAAATCGGACTGTTTTAGGGTTATGAAAGTGGTCAAAAGTATTAAAATATTAGTTGTTATATTAATGGTCATCTTATTGGATTATTTCTATCTCTGTTTTAGCTTAGATAGCTTAGAATGTTTCTATTTACATTGCTTTATTAGCTGTAATTCATTTATAGAAACATCTTGTAATCTCTTTAAATAGAATTGTGCTCTATCATGTACGTATCTCATTTTTGTAATATCATTCCGATTTTTTATTAACATGGTATTAGAGCGGGAAACCGATTCCTGATTTTTTCATGTGTTTTCCATATGTGTTTGTACTACTGTACGACGGTCGTACGGATGGCTCCCTTGCTCTCTAGTTCGTCTTCTGCAAATCGTGATTTTCTCTTTCGGTCATTGTCTGTGTTTTCTGGAAGAGTTTTTTGCTGAAGGGATACGTTCTATGTTCGGTGGATACCTTTGCAAAGTTTGTTGACTAGTTTTTTATCGTTGTTGTTGTGTCTGAGATCATTTTTCACTCCCGCTAGCGATTTCTGCTTTGGGCTGGCTTTTCCTGATCGGAGTGGGTGTTTTCCTTGCTGATCGCGTCTTTTGGTACTCGCGTTTCAAAGATCGAGGTTTCTTGTTTTTGTGGGTGTTGTTCCTCTCTTTTGCAAATGGGTGTATAATGTTGATCGTGATTCCCAGATCCATGATCGTGTGTTTGTTCTGAGGCCGCATTTTTTCTTGGAGTCAAGATTTCTCAACGGATGATGTGTCTCCATCAGCAGGTCCCAACTTCCTTGACCTGTGATTTTTTGGCGATTTTTTGCAGCGTCTGCATGTCGTTCTTCTGTTTATGGTCACAGTTTTGGTGACTTTTGGAGCTTCTATCTGCGGCGGTTTGTGGTTGGATTCTGTTTCTTGGGCGTCAGTTTCCATTTCGGCGGATTATTTACAAACTCTCTGGCCACGTTTTGTTTTCAGGCAATTTTGCTTGCTTTGGTCGCGCCATACCTGAAGTCTTTTCCTGAGGTCTATTGGTGTTTGGAGCGGGTCTATTTACTGTGAGCCATTGTGTTGTTTTTTTCTCCCCTGTTTTTGGTAACTGTTAGGCTTCAACGTGAGGATTCGTGGTCTTTATGACCAACAGCTTCGGCAGCCCATGCTAGGGTTTTGCCAAAATATCTGATTTTTGTCTCAAAATCCGTGTTTGGGATTTTTGAGCTTGTGTATTATGTGCTCTCGGAATCCGTGCCTCTTAACCCAGACTAGGGTTCTGATTTTTGCAACCTCGTGTTTTCATGGCAACGTGAAGGGTTCATTTTTTGAGCCAATTTTGACAAAAATTTTCTGGGAAAAATAAAAATGTTGCAAAGAGTTTTTCAAAAAAAAATTCTAAAAATATTTGCTAAAAGAGTTTTTGAAAATTTTCGATAAAAATTTTGCTAAAGTTTTTTGAGCTTTTTTTTTAAAAAATCTTACTTTTTTAGAGTTTTCAAAGGTTTTTTCTGAAAAATCTTATAGTTTCTGAGCTTCTTTTTTAGATGATTTTTGAAAAATTGTGAGTTGTGCCAGCTGATTGTCCAGGGTTTGTGCCAACTAATCACCAAGTTAATTCGTTTTTCATGCTTTGGAATACAGAAGGGATGGCGTCTTTAGCGTCTTTTTACTGTGGGAAGATTGGTCATTTCAAGAAGTTTTGCAGAAAGCAGTTGGCCGATGAGAAGTCCAAGCAAGAAGAGTCTCAACAAAGTGCTCAAGTGGCGGAGTATACTGAGGAGTCTGCATATTTTGCATTTTGAGGACTAGCACACCATCTAAATATGGGTTGACTTAGTTTTTGTTTGTACGATGACCATTAAGGGAGGGTATTAAAATATTAGTTGTTATATTAATGGTCATCTTATTAGATTATTTCTATTTCTGTTTTAGCTTAGATAGCTTAGAATGTTTCTATTTACATTGCTTTATTAGCTGTAATTCATTTATAGAAACATCTTGTAATCTCTTTAAATAGAGTTGTGCTCTATCATGTACATATCTCATTTTTGTAATATCATTCCGATTTTTTATTAACAATAAGGCCCACACCACTCTTTTCTTTATAAATTTTATCAAACTGAAGTAATTTTTTTATTTTTTAAACTTTTCCGACCATCCCCAGATGTTTCTGGTGCTTTTCAAGGACAATTCCTATTAGAGGGCGAGGTTAGGGGACAGCCTAAGGATGTTTCTGAGGCGTAATTGTGGCCCAAAACATCCCAGGTATGAGGACACGTCCCCATGGAACATAGATATATTTGTATCCTACAACATGCTTGCATCAATTTGAATACACTATTGGATAACTATTAGACAAACACTTGACTATTATATCACAAAAATAAACTGAAAATTAGATATAAAAGGAATAATCAGTATTATAACAATAACAAAAGTAGTTTTGTGGGAATCAAAATTACAAGTTAGCATAATTAATCAAGAGTCATGTAAACTATCGATGCCCTAATAGAATCACCCAAAATAAAACATGTTTGTAGGCCCAAATGCCCTAATATCCAATATACTTAGAAATAGAATAAACACTTACGGAAGAAGCCACTCCATGTTATCTCCAACATGAAACCCCAAACACATACAATAATCTTCACATATCTCTAACAATGATAATCACCTCCTATATATAGACCTCCTAATAACATAATGGAGGGGTAAATCACTAACCCCAATATAGGACAACTCATTATCCAAAAATAATTAATTACAAAGTTATCCATATGACTCAATATAACTAACTAAAGAGATGTGTATTACATGTTGGCATCTCCATCCCACCATGATATCATATGCCAAGGTACATAAAAAGTCATCCCGCATTGACATGTTTCGTCCCTAAAGCATGAGAAGAAACCAAATAGTGAGTCTACAACAAATCATTGCATGTGACACCATGCTCTATCATCCACCCATCCATATGTGATCTGCTTCGAGAGTTTTTCTTCAATGTGCCTATCTCAAACCTTGTTCCATATTTCGTTGTGCGACTTTGATTATATTCACCTCCAAAGTTATTTCTCCTTGGCTTACATGAATAGCCATACCAATTGCTTCTCTAATGCGACAAATTTGTCTAGTAGTTGTTACTTTGATTGCATGCAAATCCACCATAGTGATTGTTCCTTTGATTTCATGTGTAGTTATAGTGACCACTCCTCTAATTCCATGTGTGTCCATAGTTAGCATTCCTTTGATATGTAGCACCATGCCTCCATGATTATTACCACTCTTCATGATGTGGATGTCTATACATTGCCACCTTAGCAACATTTTCTACTAACTCTAGAACCATGTCCTCTACTACCTTGCACACTTAAACCTTTTTTGACACTTGTTCCTTTGTCTCAAAAGTAGTACTCCTTTCTTGTTGCTTTTCTTCATTTTCCTTGTGTTCTTATTATTCTTCCTTATGCTTATCTTTAGATTCATCTGCTTGCTCTACCTTGACCTTGCTTTGGTCCACATAATGTATAATACGTTGAAATGTTCTAGAAATTTACCTTTTTTCTTTTTATACCAAAGCTTCATATACCTTTTGCATGTTAATATTAATAGCTCCCAAAGTCTATAACCAAAGAAATGCGAGCACAATATCTAACCCATCCATATCCAAAGCTTAAAATCTGAATGCAAAGCATATTTGTCAATGGAGAGCTTCAAATTTTCAAGAAATTGGACATTTTACCATCTATTTCAGTCTTTTAAACCTTCTTTGCTTGAACTTGTAGATGCTTCCCTAAGTCTATGGTAATGAAGTTATAACTATAACCAGGGTCTATGGATGCATTGACATCCTTCTTTAGAATGTATCCATGAAATTGAAATATTGAATCTTCCTCCCTTGGAGCTAAACTACTTGCACTCTTAGCCTCCATCTCCTCTTCATATTCTCCTTTAATATCATCATTGTCCTCTTCCTTATCATCATTATCCTACTTTCCTTTTCTTCTTTGTTATCCTTGTTCTCCTCCTCATCATTTTCTTTTTCTTCTCTATCTTGATTCTTCTCTTTCATTGCCCTTGAATATAAATTCCATGTCTACCTTGAGTAACTGTCCTTTGTAGTTTGAGTAATTTGTTATGTTTCAAAATGATATCCAAATATATTATTCAACGAGATAATTTACATAATAGAGCACAGCTCTATATAAAGAGTTTACAAGAAGTTTCTAAAAAGAAAATACAGCTAGAAAAGCAAAACTAATAGAAACATTCTAAACTATTTAACAGAAATAGAAATAACCTAAGATGACCATTAACTAATACAACTAATATTTTAATACCCTCCCTTAATGGTCATCGTACAAACAAAAAATAAGTCAACCCATAACCATATGGTGTGCTGGTCCTCAAAATGCAAAATATGCAGACTCCTCACTATGCTCCGCTACTTGAGCACTTTGCTGAGACTTTTCCTGGTTGGACTTCTCATCGGCCAACCGTTTCTGTAAAACCTCTTGATATGACCAATCTTCCCACAGTAATGGCAAGTAAATGACTTCTTGGAGTCCTCCTCCGAATCGCCTCATCCTTTCTGCTGAGTGGACTTGCCTTTGCCAACTTCCTTGGCAATAAATGCTTGTTCAACACTAGGAGACTCGCTGCTGCTCCCAAACTGCTTCCTCCACCAATCCTGCTGCAAAAGCTTGTTACACAGCTCATCAAACGTCAAGATAACACTGATGGATGTAATGTTAAGCGTTTCAATGAAGTGCTCATAGGAGCATGGCAAACTTTTCAAAGTGATCACCACCATATCCTCCTCATCCATCTTACGACCAATGGCCTCCAGTTGGTCGCAAATATCTTTCATTTTCGTCAAGTGCCCCTGCAAAAAACACTTGGTCATTCATAATAGAGAACGGCATATTCTTCAGAAAGAAAGCCCTTCCCTTGTCTGAGGTCTCATGAAGATCTTTCAGATGCTTCCAGATCTCCATAGCAGACTTACCAGATGGTATTTCTGGTAACATCTCATTGGTGACAGATAATTTTAGAAGCATAACTGCCTCCCTATTACCTTCATCATACTTGTCCTGATTCTTCCCAGGAGTAGCGGGACGAGCGTCTTTACCTAGAACAAGCTTATCCAAACACCAGTACTCAAAGATGGTAAGCATCCTCTGCTTCCACGTGTTGTAATTCTTTCCATTGAACCTCTGCGTATTTTCCAACATAACATTGGACAAAGACACCATCCCTCCCGTTTTCCAAAGCCCAAAAAACAAGATAACTTCTATGATCAGCTGGCACAAACCCTAGACAATCAGCTGGCACAAATCACGATTTTCCAAAAATCGTCTAAAAAGAGGCTTAGAAACTGTAAGATTTTTTTTCAAAAAAAACCTTTGAAAACTCTCTTTGCAGAATTTTTAGTTTTCCCAAAAAAATTCTGTCAAAACTGGCTCAAAAAAAGTAACTCTTCAAGTTGCCATGAAATCACAATTATAAAATCGCCCTAAAACTGCAAAAGACCTTAGTTCAAAATAGACACAGGAGATTTGGTCAGAGCATTGAGTGCTAGTCTCCACGTGACCTTGGGTTGGGCGGAAGGTGAGCGCTTGAAGCGCTTAGAAATATAAACTGCGACCAACGAAGCCCGCCAAAAAGAAAACGCCACCGTCATAGAACATGACCAACAAACAGTGCAAATGCGACCACAGAAACTTGAGCATAAAAGACGGCGATTACATATTTGAAAAGCACCAATCAAAAATCTTCAAAATACAACCCAAAAGTCCGCCAAAACCTTCTGAAAAAGATGCCACAAAACACGACTTCAAGAAGGAGACGCGCGACCTCCAGAGGAAGGGACGACAACTCAGAAGGTAATCATTCACTACAAATCGCGACCTCAAAACAGAAAGAAAGTCTGCAACCACAGAATCAAAGGCGTCGATGAAAAAAAACTCCAGATCGCGAGTTTTAGAAGGCAGAAAATCCCGCCAAAAAACACCGGAAATAATGCAAAGGAAAAAAAAATCGGCGCTGCTGAACAGAAAAAAAAAAAAAAAAAAACGCCGACCACAAACGCGACCTCCGCCAAACTCGAAGCCTTTGATTTAAATCGCCGCTCCAGGAAAAAGCGCGACTCAGATGAAAACAAAAACGCGAGTTCAGGAAAAACATGACCACGGAGGATAAAAACCCTCGCAGAAAGAAAACACGACCAGAATGTTAAGTGGCAGACCAAACATAGAGGTCGCTAGGGTTTAACAGGCAACCTCAGGCAAAAAAACGCAACTTGCAAAACCACACAATTAGAGAAGACGAACCAAAGAGCTCAACCAAGCTCTCATACCATGTTACATTTCAGAATGATATGCAAATATATTATTCAATGAGATAATTTACATAATAGAGCACAGCTCTATATAAAGAGTTTACAAGAAGTTTCTAAAAAGAAAATATAGCTAGAAAAGCAAAACTAATAGAAACATTCTAAACTATTTAACAGAAATAGAAATAACCTAAGATGACCATTAACTAATACAACTAATATTTTAATATAATTGTCCTTTGTAGTTTGTATGTCATCTTGGTCAAGTTATATAGGGTTTTGCTATTTCTTGCCAATGTGTCATATTTTCTACAATCTTAGCAAACTGACTTTCCAAATTTGCTAGAGTTATTGATATGCTCATAGCGGTTTCTCCCATCTTGTGCTTGCAAACTTGGTGTTCCCTAAAGTTGAAGGATTTGGACCATACCATGAAGAAGTCAAAAAATAGGGTTTGAGAAACTTGCCTTCATTTGATAACCTTCTCCATCATATATATGAAAATAGAAACATGTAGCATGGTCAATCTAAAATTTTCTCACTTGCAAAAATAGAACTCAATTTCCCCACTTAAATTACAAGATATGAAGAATTTACTTAGGCCGAGCCTTAAAAAAATGTCAGATTTCGATTTTGAGGGTCCACTTTGGAGAACCACCACTCCCTTAATACTGCTTAGAATCCTTCTTACCATGACCATTTTTTAGAAAGATCTTGAAAATCTCTTTCCAATGACAACACAAGATCACCCCAATCAAACTATTGTGTGAGAACGAAGTCTCTGAAGTTGATTTCTGTTTCTTCTTAATTCTGCTCCAAATAAATTCACCAAAAATCAGATTCATAGAATCAACTTTATATGACCATATTACCCTCAATATCGCTCTAAATCTTTATGATAACCGCTTTTCAGAAAGCTCTCCAAATTATCTTTCTAACAACTCCAAGTTCACCACAATTGGAAACTTGTGCGAAGAGAATAACCTCCTACAAGAAAGGATTTTTCGTTTTTGAAAAAAAAAATAAAGCAAAAATGATCTGACTTTCTCCATATTGATATTCTGATACCACCTTTTAGAATCCACACATATAATAACAAAAATATGTGAACTAATTACAATAATATGTAGATTAAGAATAGATATCACACAACACAAGGAATGCCCTAATATCCAATATACTCAAAAAAAGAATAAACCCTTAAGGTAGGCCAACATCATATAATACTCCTTATGGAAGAAGTCGCTCTATGTTTCTAGAATAAGATCACAAACACATACAATATCCCTTACAATGATATTCAATTTCTATATATAGACCTCCTCTTGATAACACAATGGAGGGCATAAACCAGTAATCCCAACAAAGGCCGAGTAATTACTCATAATAATTAAATACACATTATCTATATGACCCAATATAACTAACTACAGGAGTGTGTGCCACATGTCAATGTCTCCATTACCCCATAAAATATGCTTACATATGTAAAACCTGGTTACATCCTTAGTGGAAGAAGTCAAGGAAGGGTGTCTAGAGAGTATCTAAAATAGGGAAGTTGATCAATAGAGAAACCAATGCATTGGGGTATCAGAATAGTTTTAGAATACCAACCACATTGATGCACAGTGAGGCCCATGGAGGCAAACCTCTCTTAGGAACGAGCTGCTAAATACGGATTATCTCTAACAGCCTTGAGATGAAGTGGTTGAGCAGCAAACATAGCCTACACAATACACTGAAGTGTCGTTTGTTTGCAATGGGTTATACACTAGAACATGATATTCTAGACAGAGTTTTAATGCAATCTAGGCAAGGGGGTCCAATGAAGGACGACCTAAACCTAGCAACCTAACATTTACTAACAAATGCACCCAAACAACTGAAGCAAAGGCAACATCATTTGCATTAAATTGACAAATCTTACTAAAACAAGCTTACAAACATGCTCTTAAGAGCCTATCGAATACACAATTCAATAATGAGCTACAAGATTGTTCTTTGTCCTAGAGGGATGATAATTCAAAATAAATCCTCTCCTTTGTCTTTCCCTTGTCTCTTCTCTCATGCACAGTCAACCTCTTAGCTCAACTCCCTTCTTGCCTTTCCTCTCTACACTTCCTCTCAATGGAACAACGCTACTTGCCAAAGAGAGTTTGCCTCTCTCCTATATCTCTGCTTTCTTTGTCTAGAGGATTTCTCTATCCTCTATTTTCCCACTCTTTCTACCTAGAGGATCTACTCTTCCCACCTCTAAAAGAACAACATTCCCAGGTCATTTTGATCCCTATCTTTGACGAGTGTTTCAGTTCTCCCTTTTGAGAAACTACCCACTATTCACATGCCCACTTGGAATCACAATCATCCAACCATCCAGCAACCATGAGCGGTAGAAGCCAGCACAAAAAATAATTGTTCAAATATTTCTCCCCTTTCATGAGCTAACAAAAACCACGAGCAAAACACCTGCCAAACAAACCTAAGCAGCCACCACTCCATGGAAAATGCAAAGTTGTAGCAAAGAAGAAATGAATAGCTGCCAAAGAAAATGATTAACTACCCACTGACCAAAATGATAGCTCCAACAGCTGCCAACAGTTTGCCCCACCAATAAACGTCCATCCAAAATAATATAAACAGAGGCGTCACTATGGAAAACAAACAGTCATAGCAGAAATAAAAGAACAATGGGTGTAGACCAGACGATTAAGTTGTTGAAAGACACAGATAATGATCGCAGGTTCAAATCCCCAGCTTCAACTGCTGCATGAGTTAAGGGCAGCTCCTGTGGCTGGAGATTAGAGGCGTCGCGTTATTAGGACCTCGCAAATGGAGTCCTAGCTAGTGTTGATTCCTCTGTATCAAAAAAATAAGAAACAAAAGAAACGATTTAATTCCCTAAATGTCACCTAGTCAAGAAAGGAATAAAACATGGCCTATGAAGATATCAAATTGGCCACCAAGAAGGAAACATAATTACTCCTGCCAAATAAGTCCAACCGCCACGACCACCACAACAGCAAAAAGAGCAAACTCAGTGAAGGTAAGAAAAGCCAACCACTCATGAAAAACCTTCTGCCCAAATGACTCTTCATTTGCCGAACATGATATAACTCACACCAATAATGCTCCCAATAGAATAATGTTACCCCAAATGCTTGTGTGAAGTCAGGAAGACACCCCTCAAGTGACATTATACCATTTAGGCGCAAAACTTCACATCTATAGACAACTTGTAACCGACTTGTAGCATAGTTATAGGTAGGCATGTGGCCAAAGAGAACACCTACAGGTAACTTGTACCCAATCTGCAGCAATTTATAGTAGCCTTTCCAAATATGCATGTTTGACAACAGAAAACTACCAAACAAACAACCACCAAAACTAGAAAGAAACGTTTTTTAGTGATATAAAATTGCTTGTGGACTCGCATGCTCTTGCATCAAGTTTAAACCCTTTACATCCATGCCCAATCAAAAATCTCTGAGCTTCAGCCCCAACTCCTAACCCACAAAGAACATTAGGATTGATCATAGCATTGAAATGCCACATTTGAAGAGATGCCCTAAAAATGTATACAGCACACTAGCACTCTTAAACAAGAAGTGATGCATATCCCTTGCAAAAACACAACTCTGAAACCAAATTTAAATTGAGAGATGGGCCAATAAACAATACTCTCACATAAGTATACCCTATCGTAATCTCCACAAGTTTTCCTTTGTAGGAGAATTAACACCTAGAAAAGCCCTTTTAGGAAGTATTAAAAATCATAACCATATTTTTTCTAAGGTTAACAATTGATTGCCAAAGATGATTAAAGCAGGCCTACACATTCATCTCAAACTCTGCAGTGGTACTCCCACTACAATCAATGGCATTTTTGTCGACTCCTCCAACACATCTCAAAACACTAAAACTCGAGGATTTTGGTTCCTTCCATGGGTGGCCTTCTTCTAGTTATTATGTTTCGAGATCTTCCTTTTTTTAACTTGCTTGAGGGTGTGCCTTTTTACATTAGCCACCATGTGTGTTTGCTTTATATCTAAGGCCTCTTTTTTTGCCTTAGTCCTTAGCTATTATACCTATTGTACATTCCAGTCTCATTGATCTATTTTTGGTCATTCATGGACATTAAACACATTTTCTTTCCTTTTTTTATTTTCCTATAAATCTTCTAGAGAATGAGAGCACAAGACCCATCATTGGTAGAAAGAAATGGTAATCAAGAAAGATGTAATATAAAACCATCATCTTGACATTTTGTAAGAGTGGCAAACCTCATTTGACTCCAACATTGCTCTTCACCAAGTCTAAGAGTCCATTAGTCTAAAATTGGCCCACAACTAGCTTATGTAACTTCACTACACAAATAATGAAAGTCTCTGAAATAGTTGTAGCATGCAACCTCTAAAAAAGCTAATGTCTTGTAACAAAGTCAAAATCCTTCCCAAAGTCTAGAAAACAATAAAAGACTTCAGAAGATGATTGACAAGCCTCCTCAATAATTGGCCGAAGAATAAGAATATGATCAATAGTCTAGAAATCTCCCCAAAAACTAGCCTTACCACTTGCTATGGTTATGAAGCTCCAAGAACTCAAAAAGCAACACATCTAAGACAATGGTGCATAGTTTCGCAAATGTATGCCAGATCATTATAGTCTTGGAGTTGTTTTGATCAAAGTTGCCCCTTGATTTATGAATGAAGTGAATGATGTGTTGCAACCAATAGTGGGGCAAACCTAATTAAAGAGGTCAACTAGAGGTAGGGTGAGAGAGTCCAAACCATACTTGAGATATTCACCTTTAAGTCCCTCACAATTTGCCAATTTGTTGGTGTATAGCTTCTAAATAGCTCTCTTAATGTCACTCGAGGAGAAAAGATGGAAAGGAGGAGAAGACAAACTGTAGGCTCACCATGAATGTCATAAAGGGAGCTTGAGTAGGAGACCCAAGCTTGAAGGTCAATGTCAAAAAAATGGTCTTCCTTGGTAGAAGAATACATCCTCAAGAAAATTACCGAACAGGGTTCGGCCTGGAACCAAAGGACAACTTCACATGTAGGCAAAGTTATAGAGCTAGGCCAATGGAGATAGCTATATTTCCAATGGTAATCTTGTGATGCAGAAGTATTCTTCTATTGCCATCTCAAGGAAGGCATCAAGTCATGACAGTTATGTGAACCAAAATGTCCTTTATTGATCAAAGGTGTAAAATACATGATATAGAATTCATAGCACAGAAAGCAGGTTCTCGTGATCAAAAAGGTTATGTGTGTCCATCTGATTTGCCATGAATCTGGGAAGGTACAATCCATGATATGGACATTTTGTAAGGCTGCTAATGAAGGCTTGTAACAGACCGTACTCTATAATGAGTTGTGATTCTATCTCTCCCACCTACTCTATGTACAGTAGATGTATTTATACAATGGTCATTAGCTACGTATACAGATAGAAGGTTGATAGATGTCATATGCATATGGTGTGCTTACATGTGCATATGTAGGTGATAGGTGTCAAATCTGGATGGTGTCAATTGGATGGTAGGACAGAGTGGCATTAGGTGTCGTATCCATGTGGTGCCAATGGGATGCCTTGATTATGTGGTGTTGGGTGTGACCACATGTTGGATACTTAAAGTGTCAAACTAGACGTGCTAGGTGGACACATGTGCACCCACGTGCAAGGTCGCGCACAATGCAATAGTGATGGAAGAGTCGATGAAGTTGTTGCAGCAAACTCCATGAATGGCACATGGCCGTGATCTTGCATAGTGCAACCAAGGGATGTGTTGTGACCAAATCACACATCGCCCCATTGCAAATGGGGACCCCCCTTTTTTTTGAGTTCCGATGCTTTGCATGAAGTTCTGACGATGCCTTAGGTTCATTTCCTCTGCCAATCCAATAATGAGTTCCTCTTCTAGGAAATTTTTGCTTCGTAACTAGAGGTCTCATCTGGAAAATGAAGAATCTTGATTAAATTCTATCCAAGTAGTGAACATTGAGACCCATCCTGATGTATGTTTGAGATCCTGAAAGACTGAGTCTGGAGCCTGAAATCCTGAAAATCCTGAAAAAATGGCTAAGTCTGAAATCTGGTGAATCCTCCAAATTCTATAATCTGCATGTTAAATCCGGTGGATTCGAGACCTATCTCAAACATCCTGAAAGGTATATTGAAAAATATTTAAAGTATAAGAAATTCAACTTATACTTAAATATATTTTTCAATATACCTTTACCTTCGCGACCCTGAAAAACGCCTGACTCTTCCAGAGGATTCAAAAAGCTCATCTAGTGCGACGGGGCATCTAAGTGGCGCAAAATCATGATGAAAAAAGCGCTTTCAAAGACAGAAGAAGATGATGATTTCGAATGCATGAACCAATGCGCCAATTCTAGAAGATTTTCAACCCCTTAACTAAAGCGAAAATTATAGAGGAACTTGAAACCTTGAAGTAATGCGAAAATTCTAGAGCAACTCGAAACCTTGAAGTAATGCGAAAATTCTAGAGGAACTCGAAACCTTGAAGTGATGCGCCAATTTCTAGAGGATCTCAAAATTGTGATCCAATGCGCCCAAGGATGAGATGATTCCTTTCAAGTTTTAAAGGCAAATTCAGGAAATTTCGGAGGAAATCAATACCTCCATCCAATGCGCTAAGGAGAAAGAAAAATGTTGGGTGTCAAGGTGTAAGTTTTGATGTTTCCAGAGGATTTCAAATCCTTAACCAAATCTTAAAAAATCCTAACATCTCAAACCAATGCGACCTCTTCAAAAAGAATCCAAGGTCAAGTCTTAGAGCGAATTTCTAGAGGAAATTAAAATCTTGTTCTCTTGCGCCACCTTGTAGAGGAGAGTAAAAGTTGAGTTTTCAAAGGAAAATTTCAGAGGAAATCAAACTTTTGAACTAATGCGCCACTAGTGGAGGGTGGTTTAGTTTAAGATGTTTGAGGCCAAACAAGAAGAATTCACAACCCTCATCCAACGCGACGGAGGAGAAGAATTCAGGTTTGTAAGAAAAGATCAAGAAGAAATCAAACCTCTCATCCACTGCGCCACATATGGGAAGGCTTTGATACACTTTGAAGGAGATTTCAAAAATCTTATCTAATGCGCTTGGAGGATGATTTAACTCAAGTTTGAAGTGATTTCTAGAGGATTCCAAACCCCTCAACCGGTGCGCCAGACAAGAAGACAATCAAGAGGATTTCGAAATCCTTATCCAATGCGACTTATCTAGTGCATCAATTCTAGGAGAAACTAAAACCTTTGTCTAAAGCGCTACCTTATGAAGGGAAGTAAAGTCAAGTGTTGAAGGCAAACTTTAGAGGCTTATCAAGGAGGAATCTAGGAGGAATTCACTTATCTCAACCAGCACGCCATCTTAGTAAAGTTTTCATATCATTCAAGTTAGACATCAAAGTCCTTAACTCATGTGCTTAGATTAGAAATGCTTGTAATGATTCTTATGTATTACGTGTTATCGAAAGGGGATTGATGCTATTTCTTTACTTGTGTTGCAGCAAAAAGGAGGAATCATCTAAAGATCAAGTGATAAGAACCTTTGACAAGCAAGGAATGAGAAAAGAGCAAGGCATCATGTAGCTGTTTCAAGGGTAACCTTCATCATCCTTGTGTTGGAATTCTTCATCAAGTGGCATCAAGTTAAGATTGTCTAGAAGACATCCATCCGAAGGACATCATCTACATCAAGACTTTCAAAGACATCCAATCTACTTCAAGTTCCTTCGAGCTTCAAGATCATCTTCAAGGAATCATTTCATCAACTACATCATGATCATCAAGAGCAAGTGTTTGAATCACTTTCACCTTGCGGAGGGAACACTACTCTAAAGGATTATACCTCAAATCTTCTACATCATCGAGTTGGAACACTTCATTGAAACTTCCAAAGGCATTCATCCATCTAAACTTCAAGACTTTACAACTTCAAGACTTTACAACTTCAAGTCCAAGAGAGTCTCCTACTCTTACATGAAGGAAGCATCATCATCATCATATCTCTACTCTACTCTCTTCAAGAGGATGCATCCAAAGAAGATCATTCATATCTACATCCTACAAGAAGAAGAAACATTGCAAAGTTAGTCAAGCGAAGCAACAAGTATCATACATCCAGTTGCAAGGAGATGTACAAGGCAAAGACCTATAAGATGTATTCCTAAAAGTTCAAACAATCACATTGAATACATCACACAAAGATGATACAATTTTCAAAGTATGCTGAGTTGGCATCTATGTGGCGAATACACATCATTCAATTTTGATTAGCCGCATTATTAAATGCATTAAATGTATCATTTAGTGAAAGAAGCCAAAGGGATTCCTATGTGGAGGAATATTTTAAATGTTTTTGCCTTACCTTATCACATTGGAAAACGTGCCTTCATTGCCTCTCTCTTTTGTGCTAAAAATAGCAATTTGTTGTAACTACCTCTGAGGTGGCATGATCTGAGCCCTTGGCTATCAAATTGATCTTAGCCATTCAATGTATTATGGGCACTATATAAAGGCTTTATTGCCTCATTTGTAAAATCAGTAGATCATTAGTAGTAGGCAAGTAGGAGTAGAATAAAAGAGACTCTCGAAATTCTCTGGGAGGACTTGAAGCTGTTGTAAATATTTTCAAGATTAATGCAAAAGACATTGGAGCTACTTGTTTGGTGTTAAGTATTATCTTGTGGAGTAACATGGTTTCATGAATCTTGATGGAATTAAGAGATGTTTCAATTAGATTAGAAGCTCATTGAAATAATGTATGTTGTACTGAATATCAATCAACTCCTAGCTCATGCTTTTAACATTCATTGCTGATGAAGTGTTGTGTAAAGCTAGTCTGAGCTTATTTGCTTAAGTTCGATTGTGGATGCTTGTTTGAGCTGCGCCATTTGATGGGTGCTTGTATAAGTCTTCATGATTTGAAAACCATTCGCATAACCTTAGGAGATTGCACCAACTTCATGTAGTTGTAGGCACCCTTGGCGAAGTGAAGTTAGGTTAAATCAGGAGTTTGTCTGTTCAATACATCATCATTGCCTCATTGACCTTAGATAGTTTCCTAAACCCTTGCCCTTTTTCCATTTCTTTATCATTGAAACCTTGTATATAAATCATCCGCACTGAAAGGAGGAACAAGCTGAATGAAAGGAGAAGAGTCTGCGTAAGTCCCTTTGTGTTTAACAGCAAAATCATACTTAGTCACTGAGCTGTCTCTTACAAAACTGTAAGAAAGGAACCTTGGAGTCATCTTGTTTGATCACATAGTTCAGCATTCAAGAGGCTTTGCTCAAGAGGGAGTTAGATACTTTGTATTTCACTCTAATTGTTGACTTGTCCAAAAACAATCATCAACAGGATGCACACATGGTTTTCTTGCACTAAGCAGCTAGAGTTGTCGTAGTCAATGCTTGCACAGACGTGCGTGAAGCCATTATGCCAAAAGTCTCAATGTGCAATGTATCTTGTCATTTTGTGAGCACTCAAGGGAATATCATAGCAAGAGATGGAAGATGTTGAACTGATCTGTAGATTTGTGGGTTGTTCGGAATTGCGCTTGGATTTGCCGACACATAGCTTCTAAATATCTCTCTCGATGTCACTCAAGGAAAAAGATGGAAAGGAGGAAAGAAGACATAAATTGCAAGCTCGTCATGAATGTCAAATAGGGAGCTTGAGCAGGAGACCCAAGCTTACAAGTCAATGTCTAAAAAATACTCTTCCTTGGGAGAAGAATACACCAAAAGGCCTTAGGGCACTATGGAGGGAACAAGAAGTCCATGACATATACACTCAAGAAACTCACATTTCTTTTTCCATAAGGAGACAATGATAATTTCTACATGTGAAAGATGCAAAATGAGGATCATGAGCAAGAAGACAGTATCTGATGTACATCCATCATCATAGCATTAGGAAAATTACCATGAGATGACGAGGCTTTAAATAGTGAACATTATGTGAAAAAGATACAAAGGTTGCCTCCCAAGTATATGAGATAAATTTCAAATTTGACATGGAGGCAATCTACAAATACAGAATAATAGTCAGATATACATTTGGAAAGTTGGTCCATATACATGTGCCGAACTAGGGTTTAAACCAAATTTCTGAATTTGCAATGTTTCAAATTGAAACCCTAGGACTGAGTTCTGATTTTTATTTCTACACCTCTCTATTTGTCTTTGCCAAGCATGAAACATAGACTAACATGTGCAAAATTGATGGCAAAAGAAAACATACATATGCAACCTCCTTTACTATGAATTACATCATGATTTCCACATTATAGTGATGGCAATGTGATGATAAACTAAATCAGATCTTGCTGCGATGAAATCAGATTGCTATATTTCTTCAATTATGAAACATAGACTAACATGTGCAAAATTGATCGCAAAAGAAAACATACATATGCAACCTCCTTTACTATGAATTACATCATGATTTCCACATTATATTGATGGCAATGTGATGATAAACTAAATCAGATCTTGCTGCGATGAAATCAGATTGCTATATTTCTTCAATTACATCATTTTCATGGCTATATGACAGCCAAATCACACGCATAAACTGCGGTTACAAAACAGAGATGTAGTTGTATTACAACATACCAAATATGATGCCAATTGAACAACAAAAGTGGACGAACTTTTTCACACTCCAATCGACCTCTAGTGATGGATGATGAATGCAATGTCAAACCTCCAATGCTAGCCGGATTAACTCTAGTGCTGAGCACTCACTTCTAGTGCTGTTCGCTGTCCTTGAGATGCAGATCGGCCTGTCTAGGCATGATCCGAACCATCAATTGCAGTCCTCAATGATGGCAATGAGCAACAAAACCAAAGCGGATCTTTCTAGCAGAAATCGCTGCCTCCAACAATGAAAATTACCACCCTAAGGAGCGGCGGCTAGGGTTATATCAGCTGCTGTTCTAAAGATCTGCAAGGAATATGTCATCAAACAGCCACAACCACCTCCAACAATGGTGCTCCAACAAGCAAATTGGTCTCTACAAACCGGCGCTCAAGGATGCAATTCAAATGATCTTCAATGTCTTCAAATAAGGTGCAAAGGATTTTCAATTTTATCAGCAAGTCTTCAACAATTCTCTTCAATCAAGACTTCAATGCAATCAGCTATGAATGACGTAACAATGATGCTCAATAAATCTTCAAATCTCCAATGAAGCGCAAATGTGAACTCCCTATGAATCCACCTCCAAGATGTGATTGGGTTTTCATCCAACACACCTCTTTCCACAAGGGTTTTCGTCCTTGGAAAGTCCTGCAATACAATTGCCATGCAAAATGCGAAAGTTGCCAAAAGATTCGTGATGCTCAAATGAGCTCCGTCAACCTTCTTTTATACTTGGATCTTCTTTTTTCCTTCGAAATAGCAAACAAAATTCAAATTAAAGATTTGAATTACTTTTTTCCCTCTACGTCGACCAAGGACCAATATTTTATTTATTTTTCCAATCTCCCAAATGACCGCCCAATTTCAAAATATATTATTATTTTATTTGTTGCTTTCTCCAAGGTGAGCGCTCCACAATAAAATACTATTTTTATTTATGTTTTCCACAAACTTGGCTGCTCAATTAAATAATTATAAAATATTATTATTTAATTTATTTTTCCTCAATATGGGCGCTAGTCATGAATTAATATTATTTTATTTTTTCAAAAGCCCAATTGGTTTACCCAAATTGAAAAACAATTATTTTATTATTTTTGCCTTTTTGATAATTAATGTAAAAAAACATTAATTCATTTTCCAACTTTGCCAGTGCTAGCAAAATTAGCTAAACCTTGAAAATCAACTTTCCATTCTCTAAGCCTCTGAACAACATTATCTTTTCCAAGCCATTTTCCATCAAAGCTCAACCAAATTATTCCCTTGTTCGATGAATTAGCCTACAGGAATTAGGATAGGCTAACCCAGACTCCTGTTAGGTGATCATGCCGGAAATGGGGACATGTCAGGTGCACAAAGCATCAAAATTGATCGTTATAGATGAAACAATCCAAGGGGAGGATGGGGAAGAGATGGAGGGGCTACATGGAGAGTGAAAGTCAGCAAGTGGGGCTCATCTAAAACAAGATAATCTCAAATGTGCATTAACAAGGACCTACAACAAAGGATATAATTCACCACACTAACATCACTATAAGCATGGCAAATTAACTTACTAGAATCCGACTAGGTAAGCTCATTAACAATGTTTAGACTTAAGACCATGCAACTTGCACAGCTAGAGAAAATGTCTCCAATATGCTATAATGGGTCCATTTCAATCCACAGAGCATTTTTGCAAGCCAAACTCTTTAAGGCCTAAATCCTAAAGACAAAACTCATCCTTACAAGACCGTGAAATAGTCATAAATGGGTCCCAATACAAGTATTAAAATCTCCCAACAAAATTTTAACACCCAAGGAAGATTATTGTGATCTCAAGAAAAAGATCAATCTACTAGTGACCATTGGTATGCATGGCAAAAGGTGGTGAAATTAGTGACAAATAACAAACTAGAGTAAAGACATAGAAATGAGGGTGGACAGTCTAGACAAAAACCCACATACACTTGGAATGCATGTCAATATCCAGCAATGCTACCTTGTATTCAAGGCTATCAAAAATGAGATAAACCATACTTTGATCTACCAACACCCCCTGCTCCATAGAAACCCCCTAATCTACTAGCCTCACACTTAAGTTTACACCCCAAAAAAACCTACAAGAGGATTAAGGGCTCATTCGAGACTCACATGGGTCTCAACAAGGAAAATATAGTCTTGCAAAGCAATAAAATCATGGAAGGTGCCAAAAAATTACCACACAGAAACCTCACAATTCCCATAAGAAATAGACATGTTACCATCACCTATTGAGCCCAAAGAATGCCAACATTTAGACGGTCCAAGAAGTGATCGTCGTGGCAGGGGGAGTCACGAATCACCACTGCACAATCTCAAGTAAATGCCCATCTCCTTTTCTTTCTAGCAATCACACCCTAGACAAAAGCCTTTAGTAATTCCTCCACTTAGAGTTGCACAGGATCAGTATCCAAGAAAGCCAAATAAATTTTAAAAAGGGATTTCCTTACTTTTGAAAGGGCTATTTATTGCTTTTTTGAAAAGATACATTACAAGGATATCTACCTTGTCAATTTGATAGGGCCTTCCATTGGCACTCTCTAGTATTCTCTAAGTGAATATCATAATTCTTTTATGTATACCAATGGATGAGGTCTAGATAAATTGCCCTTTTTCATTACTAACTAGAGATAACATTCATACACAAATATGAATAAGATCAATTAAGTATGGTTCTGATTAAATTGGCCATGAAGCTCCAATATAAGGAGCAAGGACCCCATCCCCATCCTCAACCATGGTCACCATGAATCTCCAATATAGGAGCAACAACCCCACTCCCATCCTCATACCCACATTGTTGGCCACTACGTTTATAGATAGTATAGCCATGCACTTATTCATTTACTCCTTTACCCTTCATTTGAAATGGTGTCCATATCCTCATCCACATACCACCATATTAAAGTGACTATGGTTGAAACTCTTTTGGGTGTGTTGTTCACTAAAGACTGCTTCACAAGAAATGTTAACACTACATGTACAATATTGTTTTCAACAATGTTACAAAAATCCTATGATACACCAAGACACATCCCCAAGGGCTTTTCAGTTGTCCCTATACCCATGACATTTTGAGGACACATTCCTACCCCTACCACCTACCTAGAAACGGTTATTTTCTTCCCAAGGACAGCTGGAGAAAACACATTATTTTGTTTTAATTTTTTAATTAAGTGTGGACCCCACACCCCTTTCTAAACCCTAAACCTAAACTTGCAGCCCCCTCTTTAAAAACATGATAAATACAAGCATAACACACATTGCAGTTTTTTGTGTTGTTGACATTTGTGAGCAGTGAGTGAGCTTTGAGCAGTGACAAAAAGGAGAAGAGGAGAATGACATTCCAGCAGGGAGAAGAAGAAGAGCAGCAACGGTGATGTAAATTTGTTTGTTTGTTTTTTTTCAGAATTTTTTCTTTCTTTCACAATTTTAAAAATTTAAGTTTCAAGAGCTAAGGCAGTCTTTTTGTTTTCTCTTTTCAGCTTGCACTCTAATTTTTTTTAATTTTTCTTCAAACAACAACATGAGCAGCAGTAAAGATGGTGAAAATGTTGGCATGGAAGAAGCAAACCCATTTGAATGCCCTTCCATCCATAGTTCAAAGACTTGGACTCAGAAAGTACTTGGCAAGCCAAAAAATTCCGACTCGAAGAGTACTCGGCAAAACTCTGGCAACTTAAAAAACACTTAATTTTTTGGAAAAAACGTAAATTTTATACAAAACACGGCTAGAAGATGTACCAAATGAGTTTGGTTGAGGGTTTGGGAGCAATGCCCCCAATAGGGTCAGGGGGAAGTGCCCCTCGTGGGGGTCTGGGGGCAACGCCCGCAGCGGAGTCGACGAGCAACGCCCCTCGTGGGGTCTGAGGGCAACCGCCAAGCCCAAATGAAGACCTTCAAAACCACATAGACCTTCATGGCGCACACTATTTTCATAATTTTTTTAAACGGAAAAGACAATGCTTATAAATCCAAAAAAATAGAGTTTTTGGATTTTTACATGTTGCTGGCATGGCAAGTCAAGTTGTTGGACTCACCGAGTTTTTGGCGAGTCTCAAGAAGTACTCACCAAAAACTCGACAATTTTTCCAAATACTAAGCAAAAAGACTCAGCGCGTTAAACCTGTGAGTACTTGGTGGCAAAAAAAACTCGCAAATACTCGATGACTTGCCAAGTACTCGTCAAACTTGTGAACTATGCTTCCATCCTCTTAAGATCATATGCAAAGGGGCAATTCAAAGCCTCTAAACCTCTTTTACAATTTGAAATTGTAACATCTTTAGACAAAGGTTTCTACAAAAGGAAAGAGGAAGACTATTGAGAAACAAGTGACAGTTATAGGGATGTTAAATGTATAATCACATGAAGAGGAAGATGATTTAGTTGCATAATTTTTTTATGCCCATGCCATCCCATTTCTTGTGGCACATTCTCCTCATTTCAAGAACATGTTAGAAAAACAAACAGCATTGGTTCTTTATATGTACCCCCTACAAAACATAACTATGCACCACCTTCCTTGAGAAACAATATTCAAAGGTGAGTTTGTTAATGGAGGATATGCAGTAAACCTAGCTAAAGATGGGTTGCTCGATTATCATGGATGAGTGGACCGATATTAGACATCAGCCACTCATCAATATCATAGTTACTTGTGTAGTTGGCTCTTATTTTCTTGGAGCTATTGATTATTCAAGGAAGGACAAGGATGCAAACTTCCAATTTCATATTTTGCAAGAGGCCATAGAGAAGATTGGGGCTTCAAATGTTGTACAAGAGGTCACTGATTTGGCATGTGTTTGTAAGTTAGGTGGCATGATTGTAGAGTGTGCCATAGAGACATACAAATATTCATTTGCAACCACCACACCTCAATTGCTCTCTTTAAGACTTTTTCGAGGAAGGACTTCTTCAAACCTATGAATACTAGATATGTATGTTATTTCATTTTGTTAGAGATGATGCTTCAAGCATAGGAGCCTCTACAATTAATGATGGTTAATCCAATGTGGGGAAGTTGGGAAGAAGTGAACATAGCTAAAAGAAAAAGTGTGAAGCAAAAGATTCTTGATGATGATTGGTGGTCCACTATAAGGGAAAAAAAAATTGTTATTAATGTTTCTAACTTGTAACTTGTTTTCATTTGATGTATTAGCATTCACTCTATCATTTGAGTCTTATTCTTTTTTGAAATTTGTGTTTGTAGATACATTTGCTCCTTTATCTCAGCTATTGTGCAAGTCATTAGATATGTTGATACAAATTCTCCTAGTCTTGGAGAGATTTACGAGACATTTAACAACATGCTTGGTAAGATGAAGCAAACAAATTTATAGCAAGGATCCTAACTTGGGATTATATTAACATATCAATCCCATTGTGACACAACAGTGAAACTCTATGAACACCCTATTTCATATGGAAACATATGTTCTATATCCCAAATGGTACGCACCAAGAGCCATGAGAGTGCCTCCTAAAGATGAAGAGGTGAAAGAAGGGTTCATGAAGGCCCTTCGAAAGATGTATAGCATTGAAGAGGCAACTTTACTTCAACAACAAATAAATCACATTTGTCAATCTTCAGAGTCCAACATTCCCAAACCAAAGGCCGGGACAAATAGGGCTACATTAGCTCAAACTAACTCTTTTGGATGGTGGACATGGCATGGCAAGGATGTAGTAGAATTGAGGATGCTTGCTACTTGCCTCCTTTCACGGTTTGTCAGTTCCTCTATTGTAGAGATGAATTAGTCCACATACAACATCATTCAATCAATCAAGAAGAATAGGCTTACCTCTCAACGAGCAAAGTAGTTAGTGGTTGTGCATAGTGGCTTGTGACTTCAATAACGACATACTCTAGCTACAATACCATATGTTGATCCCAAAGATGCCACACAAATTGATGAGGAGTAGACACAAGAGGGCTTGGTTGGAGTTCCACTAGATGAGGTAGTCCCTCATATTGGCAATGACTCAGATTTTGATGTAGGCAAAGATGAGGCAAAGGCATAGCAGCAATAGATCTAGTTGTCTACATTGTCATTCTATAGTTGTAGCCTTTTGGCCTTTTCATTTTCTTGTACATGCACATTGGCAATGAAAACTCAAATGATTAGAGATTGAAATTATGTTTATTTATATGTCGACTTGTGAATTTTCAATTCAGCTTTGATGTTTCATAATATGGTTATATATTGAATATGGCGGATGCCTTATCATATGAATAATTGAAGTTCATATATTTCTAAATTTTCCCTATTTTTTCATCCCCTGCTGTCCCTGAAACACACCCCCCTGTTTCCTATTGTCCCTGTCCTGGAAACACCATAGAACATAGTAAAAATCATGATTCAAAAAGCCAGAAAAGGTTCAAGAAATTAAAAAATGGGGGAAAAAATAAATAAATTTGGGAGAAAAAATCAGCAATTGACAAGGTGACATACTGATCCAAAATTAATTTTGAAATTTCATAAATTTATGACATTTTTTGTAATCCTTTCACAAAAAAAACAATTTTTAAAAACAATGTGACCTTTTCCTGACCTCTCTAAAATCAAAGTTCTTATTAGAATGTTGTCAGAAAATCCAGTTGACCCCAAAGTCATCAATTAATTGAAAAATCCCAGATTATTTCGCAGGTGCCACTAGCTTTGGATGTGATGGCAGATGTGGCTGAAGCCATAAATCACAAAGCCCAAATCACAACAAGATGCTAGCAATGGATGTTGAGTGGTGCCTAACGAGAATGACCACAATAGGTTTGATGATGGCCAAACATCCGTGCTCAACTAGACGATTCAGTATGAATTCTCAAGAAGACTTTTGTTTGCATGTCTGTATGCAGTTACAAAGCAGGTAGTTCACAATAGTCATGTGAGTGTATATGCAGAATTGTGTGCATGTGGATTGTGGCTGCTAAATTGTGTGTTTTCTGCCAAGAGGCAAAATCTACATCCCGCATTCAACTTGGACTTTTGCTGTGGATGTGTGGATGAACATCTGTGTAGGGAACATTGACAACTAACCTCTTCATTGATATGTAATTCTTAATAAAAATAAAAGATTGTCAGAAAACAGAAATATAAAATCAAACTTTTCCACAAAGGTTCCACATTGAAAAGTTGATGAAAATGTCTCGCAATTGGAGACATTAGTTTTTTAGGGGTGGACAGGTCATCAAGGAACTATGTAAAGAATTGAGTTTTTAGTAATGCTTACAAAAGATTTAGACTTGTAAAAATGAGGGTAGGCTAAACATATCTCAATAAATTTTGTTGCGCCAGAAACACAACCCCTGTACCTAAAACTCAAAGAAACACAATTTGAAATATCTTTTAGCCTGTTGTTAAGTAAGGAAAAAAAAGATTTCATTGGGCATTTTAGGCCCTACATGGGAAATGCATTTGACAACATTTTGTATTAAAGGAAAGAGGCATACTTGAATAAAGTTTCCAGAATGCATGAAAAGTTCGATTTTTTTTTATTTTGTAATGCTTCAACACAGAAAGGAAACCAAGTAGCAGTGCTGCCCTTCTCATAAAGGGATTGCCCTAAGGATGAATAGGACAAATTCCTTGTTCATTATCAAATTTTGAGTCCTTGTTCAATATAATGTACCTCATATGAAACCATAGGTTCTTCAATATGACGACCACAAGCTCCCCAGCTATTAACCTTGACAGTTTGACTTGTTAAATCCCCTTGTTGCATAATCGTACTTTAAGCCCCTATTCAATATAATGTAACCTCTATGGCTCAAGAAGATCTCTGGCATTGCTGCCAAAGATCATTATGATCAAATAGACACAGAGATTATGGCCAATTACAGAAGGTAAGTGATAGCATAAAAATAAACTTGTGTCTTGAAAAGAAATTAAATGAAAAATGTATCACAAGAGGGAGATGAGGCTAAGACAATCAAACACCAAACTATATGATTTGAATACAAGTCCAAAAAATTCATGCTAGAGAAGAACCCTTCAATTAAACAAACAAGAATCCAAATGGCATAGTTGGAGACTAAGACTGGAAAGCGGCTTTCTTATACTTTTGTAGCAAGGCTTCAGACAGGATAACCAACAGCATAATCATCCACTACAACAAGAGGGCCAAAGCAGAAAATGTTATCAAAAAAATGACCCACCACTGTCTAAAAGCATTTTCTAAGTTTCTACAATAGGTTATACTACCGTTACATAATTAAATCATCTCTTAAATACAGCATTAAAACTCTATATTCCACAACATTTCTGAGACATGGATGGCAAGAGACTACAATCCAAGAGGTCATTTTTTGGGGACGGCAGGGGACAAGTAGTATAAAAATAAAAATAAAAATAAAAACTTTTTCAAATTAATAATATAGTGAAATTCATTTTTTTACAAGCTTAGTTGTACGTGACATCAAGATTCAAGTTTAGGCATTCACATAACACATCAAATTTCAAGAGTCAGTGTTCAATGTTCATTGATTCAAGCATATTATTAACATTCATGACTCGGCAATTTTTTTAAAAATACTTCAATTCATTAAAAAAACATAAATTTCATGGAAATGACAATTATAAAACATATGAAATGAGGTTGTAGAACGTTGGGTAAGGATTTTATTAGATTTGAAAAAAAGAGTACAATATCGCATCAATATGCAAATAAAACATCCAATAATATGATATGAATCTCACAATGATTGAAAATCATCATCAAAAATTACAATTCCATGCAAGTTACAAAAATTTATAATTTTATCTTCCTCACTAGTGATGGTTAGGGTCCTACTTCTTGTAGTCGGTTGCAGCTCCACCCCCAAACTAGAATGTAATGATTCCTCAAGATCATCATCATCCTCAACTATGATGTCATCCAATCCCATGCCTCCTACTTCTTCTTTTGTTGCACCCCCTTCTACTTGCCTCAAAAACTTAAGAATCTTGTTTTTTGTAAACATGCGGTCCTCATCTTGGACAGTTTAGTCACTATAAGAATCAATGCAACCAAGTCAATCACGTCATGACTATCTAAGCCCATCATCTTTTTTGAGTGAAGGTCACATCGCATGAAGATAAGATCATTGATGCGCTTTTGTGTCAACTTGTTGCTCTTCTTTGTGTGAATAGCATCAAATAAGCTCCAATTGCACTCAAATCCAAAAGCACTACAAGGTTGCAACAAAATTTTAAGGGCTACCTTTTTAAGATTTGGGGATTTCGCACACCGATCTTCCAACCAAGTAGCTACAAAGAAGGCATTCACAAGTTAAAGACTTGAAATGAAGCGAAGTGAAGAGTGAGAATTTTTGTTACCTAATCTTTGCATGGTTCTCCCTCGAATAGCTAGTGCTGAAGAGAAGAGCCTTCCCTATGCATGCTTGTATCTTTGAAACTCCCCAATAAGTTGGTCCTTGACCTCTTCCTCAGGTGTCACCCTCTCAATGCATGTTGTGAGGACCTCCATAACCTCCCCATCATCCTTGAAGTCATCTGTGTAGTTGAGCTAGTACGCCACTACATGAATGGGTATGAATGGGTTGGAGTTGGTGGAGTTGATGTTTCACCCCCAATCAATAATGTTCCAAATAGGTTGAATTTTCTTCTATCAACCCTAAAATACTTCTGGATGGCCTCCTTGGCTTTGTCCATGGCCTCACACAATTACCCCATTGGGTTGTGCTCCCCATCCACCAAGTGCAAAACCCTAACAAAAGGCTTTGACACATACAAACAAATTAAAGTTGCAATTAAAAATAGAAATTAAAAAAATTGAAAGATGTCTAGTAATTAGAATTTAGAAAAAATAAACTCAATGGATGCAATTTAAAATTTAAATAAATTTTTTAAGTTGCCCTGATGGTCTCATTAGCATTCTTTGTGAATACTTCATCAAAAATTATCTTTGTGACTCTCTCCATTTGTCTTCTTCGAATAAGAACAATCAACCCATTGTTGGTTCACAAACATCTGGTTGAAAGGTGTTAGCAAACTATATAAGCTCTGCAAGGTGATGAAGTTAGTCACAGACCATGTGGTACCCACTCACACAAGCTTCTTCCCCTTGATGTGCTCTCCCATCAAGCTAAGCACACAAGGGTGATTGTAGATGTACTTAGTCATGTTCCTAGCATCTTCCACCATAGATTTCACCCAATCAAGTTTGTCTATCTCCTTCAACAAAAGATCAAGGAAACGTGCAACACAAGGTCTCAAAAAAAGTGTTAGGTGCCACTTCTCAAGCAATCTCCCACCCACCACATACGTTGTTCAATTATCTATTACAACTTGGACCACATTTTGTATACCATCCACTAAGACAACCTCCTCCAATGTTCGACTCAAATTCTCAACATTCTTTAATTTGTTAGAAGCGTCGAAGGACCTCAACAACACCATCTCACCATTTGAAACCACCAGAATGTTGATGAGCGTGTGGTTCCTTCTATCTATCCACCAATCTCATAATATATTGCATCCAGTATTGTGCCAATATTTCTTTTTCTCTTCCACAATCATCTCTATATTTGCCACTATTTTCTAGACTAACAACTCACTTAAGTCATGTGGTCTAGGCGCTTTGAACCCTTTCCCTGTTATGGTCAAGGTTGTGACCAAGTTCTCCCAATATGGGCTTCTTGCCACATTGGACAAAAGGTTGTCATAGTACTAAAAATTTGCACAAGTCTTGTTTGCTTCATCATGCTTCTCCTTGTTCCAACTTGTTCACATGGAATGAAAAATTCTTGGCTACATTTGATTGGAACCCGATGAGGTGGATATGTCGCAAATTCATGGACCGTGAGAGGAGCCCACAATTTTTCTCTATTTTTGCGCCATTGTGGGATTCATCAAAGTTGTGTAATGGTTGTGGTTGTCCTTATCTTCTCTATTTTTTTTGTTGTCAAAGAGAGGATCGCATTCATCCCCTATACAACCTCTAGCTCATCATTTGAACAAATTTAACATCATGGCCAGCAATCCTTGCAAGGTGGTATTTCAAGTGATTGATGCCTCCACTCATCTTCAATCCACAACAGTTGCAAAAGACCAATCCTGACGTCAATCCTCATATGCCATGCTTCTAAGTGGCATCCTTGATGCCAACACTTCCACATCCACTTCCTTATGCCATTGGATATAAAGTGCAAACCCTAGCATTGAAAAATGAATAATAATTGCTGCAAACTTTAGTAATTAAAAAATTAAAAAAATACAAGACCCTGGCTTCAAAAAATATTTTTTTGAAAAGTTACATTGTTGCAGAACCCTAGCTAGCATAGAGTATTCAAATGCATGTAAAACACATATATACATATAAAAGAAAACACAAAAATACATATAAAAGACAGGATTTCCAAATGCATAATAAAATTGAAATAACTTGAAAGAAAAAACATAATTGAAAGATCTTCAAAAATCTCTGAAATCTCACTTTCACAATCACCTAAAATTGCCATAAGAAGAGCTGCAAGGCAAAAAAATCATTGTGTCAGTGACAAGGGAGGGTGTGTAGGGCTCAAAATAAAAAATATTTTGTGTTTCCACACACAAGCCACATGCAGACCACAAGTCAAGTTTTTGGAATATACTCGGCAAGTACTTGTGATTACTTGTTGCAAGTTGCAGACAAAAAAGTAAAACCACCAGAACTCACCCACACGTAAGTAGGTGAGTTTCTCAGTGCAAATGATGACGCACAAGTACCCTGCAAGTTTTAAAACTATCGATTCAAGTATAGCAGCAATAAAAAAATTTAAAAATTCACATTTTCAGTAATAGACCTTTTCTTTTTTTTTTTTCTTTTTTACTTCCCAAGATAGTCAAAGGACGTCAAAAACTTCATTGAGATGTAGGGCCTTACAAAGCGGTGTTTTAGGGACGGGATAGCCAGGGAATGTCCCCTACCATCCTGGTGTCATGGGGACACCACAGGGGACAAGGGCACAGGGTTTGGGGGGGGAGGGGGTGGCCACGTCCCCATGTAATGTAGATAATATTTCAATAGTTGTTTGTGTGTGCTTTGTAGATCCCCGTGTCTTGTGGTTATTACCAATGTACTTAAGTGAAGGGTCAAAGAAGAAATAGCTACTCATGGAAAAATCAAAGTACTGACTTGAGTACTAAAATGCTCCATACAGTGAAAAATTCCACAAAAATAAAATATCTAACTAATTGAATATTATGTGTTAATTGAATTTCCATCAATTCCTGCTGGTCACATTTTGACTGAATGTTGCAGCTGCAGCTCAACATAATTTGCTTGCACAACACAAAGTCGTGTACATCTAGTAACTACCAAGCAAAAAATATCATGTTTGATTACTCACAAGTATACATCTATCATGAGAGATAACTCTATGATGGTATGTCATAAATGACAAGGAATATTTATTGGATGATATGTGATATAAAATGACAATTAAATTATAAATGTCTGTTCTTCTGAACTACTTCTGTCATCTTCTACTTTTGAACCTCCTTTAAAAGAAAACATTATGAAATGTATGTTTTACTCTTGTATTTCTCACAAGTTATGTTTAGATAAAATTGACATTTTACAAAAAGAGTTTCTAAATTTAATCCATGGAGTCGTTCATGAAACACTCCCTAGTAGCTACCCCACCAAAAAGACTCGATATTTTATGTTTTTCCGTTAACAAGACTCAATAGTATCCAGAAAACATAGCCATTGGAAAAATTACAATCTCCTTAAACGTGAAGCTCTGGTAGATGGTCAAAGATAATGCAGCAATTTTTCTCTTACACTGTTATGGTTATCAATTCATCATCACCAATCAAGGAAACTTCATAAATTTGATCTTCACTTGTTAAACCAATCAAAATCAATGAGAACATCAGATCCAAGTATCAAGACGACAGTTCACCAAAGATTAACTTCAAGACATAATTCGAAGTATGTTAGTTAAGAGACAAAGAACTCTTACCAGTAGATTGAGAGCTTCCGCTGGTTGCCCCTCCATCTGTCTTTGTGAATGTTTGACCTTGTGACAGCTTATAAAGACAAATACAACCACTATTTCTGTTAACATTATTGAACAAAATTTATTGACCTTGTTCACTCAAATATTTCAATAACAAATTTAATCCATTATAGAAGTTAAATAACTGTGTTTCAGGGGCCTATCAACACAAGTCACAAGAAAGAAACTAACTGTAGGATCTTGAAAATGTGTGATGTTAGGAGCATTGTTCTCTGCTGATTCTTGTTGTTTCCTTCCATAAGCATTTTGGTTCAATAATTCCTCTGGGCTAACATCAACAAACGCTGCAAACATAACAATGATAATATTAGCACGTACTCACCATATTTAAATAGAGCTGACTGGCCTTCATTTAACAGTAGTTTATGGAGCATATGATGACAATTTTCAATGCAAAAGAACAACATTAATTCTCTTTTGTGAAATAAATAGATTTTTTTCTATATATTTTCTTGTGTTGGCAATACCTGGGACATTTTTAACAGTACTTGTCCATTGGTTTGGCACTGAGACTGTTATGAACACAATAAGGTTCAAGAAACTCTAAAACTATACCTGTAATATGTTGTAGCTTGACATACTGCTAACAAACAATAGCAAGATCCTCTAAATTATTGCTACAACAAATACTTTAATTGTCCTAATTTGATAATTTATAATTTTAAGTTGCTGCTCTACTGCTAACATTTGGAAGATAGTAATCATCAAGAAAAAACTTAGATTTAAGTTCCTCTTATAGGAGATTAAAAATGTATGTACATAAAATTAAACACATAAGTAAATTCTCCTCCGTTTCTTAATTAACTCTTTCTAAAATTTCTTGTTTTCTTTTTCTTTTTCAAAATTTTGAGTTCTCATTTGACTTTTCTAGATTTCCAGTAGTGGCCTTAACAACTCCTTTCCAAATCTTCAGCCTGTGTAAGTTTTTTATTGTTAATTTGTTCTTGGGTTTCTAGTTCTCATTAGAACTCCAATGAATACTATTCTCCAAATTCATTTGTGATCAATAATGCAGAGAGTTATTTACTATCAGCTGCTTGACTGATGAACTGTGTCCCAGTGAGTTAAGTTGCTTACATCTTAATTTATTTGTGTTTCTGAATTTCCCAACCTCTAATTGAACATTTGATGACTCCAAAATTGTTGTTCTGTGGCCTTCCTATGCTTCTTGTATGACTAGACAGTTTCATTCCAGCTATCCTTGTCTTTGTCCCTTCCATTAAAGGTTCCTTAAAGCCATTCACAAGAAAGAAATTCGTGAAGGAATTAAGAACCTAAGATCCATGTGTTTAAGACGTTGAACAAAATTTTCTCAAAGAACAATTATGATTAAGCTAAAAGAAATTTGAAGAAGAAAAACACCAAAACAGAAAACTTCTGAGGCATCTGTGTAATGTCCCCTTCTAGCAAGTCCAATTTTTCCACAATCTTGCGCACAATTTCAACTTGCAACAAGAGAACATTAGTACATAATTCATTTTCATATCTTAATCATCTCATCACATTCATATTCTTCTATTTTCCATTAGTGTTAAAACCATATATTTATGCACATTAAGATCATATTCAACATAATAATCATGTCATCTTTCTCTCATAAGGATGTTTGTATGATGTTTCTTCTACATTCCACACTCCATTATTGATCTCCACACTTTCATCGTTCCACACACTCTATCACTTGATATATCTTTATTACTTCTATTTCTTATCTCATGGAATGATCTTCATATATATTTTCATCACTCTTTATTATTTCTTCATTGCTCCACTTCTCTCCTTGAATGATTTTTAATCCTTGCTAATTGCTGATGAGTGAGATGATATAACTTGCATTGTATCTCTGTTTTTATTTTATTACTGATACAGGATTGATTACTGTTTTATGAGATTTGTAAGTCCTTCCTTAGACTGCTGTTAATTACCAATTGAATGCCTTATTCCTTGCTTATCTTCTTAGACTGATTTTATATTTATATCAATTATAATTCCCTCGGATCAATTGCTGATTGAATGCTTTTTATATCCTTTCTTTCATTCTCAAGAGACATGCCCTTTTTCATACTTACCTTTTCATTTACTTCAATTGCACTTCTTCATAACTTAATGACGGCCCTCCTTTCTCCATAAACAAATCATAATATTATTTATTCTAATCACTCTTTTATTTGAGTGCTGCCCTTTTGGATATTAATCGGTGCCTTTATGAATGGTGGCCACTTTTCTTAACATACTTACGTCTTATTATATCTGCTGCACTTGTTATCTTTAGTATATATGAGATGTTTCTTTTTCTTACGAATCTTTTATCTTATAAGTGGACCTTCTTTAATATACTATTTTATATAGGTATTTATCTATGAAAAATATTATATTGTAATTTAATAATATATGTTTATATATTATATTTATATTTATATAGTATATATCATATTTAATAATATATTATTATAATTATAATGCTATTAAAATTGATAATATTATATTTTGTTTAAATATGATTATATATATGATTATCATCAAAGTGATTTCTCCGTCTTATCATGATATTTAAATCTTTAATTTAAACAATGTCTTAATATCGGGAAATGACAATCTGATTTTGTATCTAGAAAAAATCCTCAATTGCACAGCAACACTAAAAAACATAAAACACTAAACCATAGATACACAGTTATTTAACTTCTATAATGGATTCAATTTGTTATTGAAATATTTGAGCGAACAAGGTCATGAAATATAGAAGTACTCACCAAAAAAAATAAGAACAAGTTTTCCCGGAGTAAATTTGTGGGTCTTCATGGCCGAGATTTTCACGGCTTTCAACAAGTTTTGTGGCGAGTACTCACAAGGTACTCAGCAAGTCTATCCTTGCGACTCACACTGACGTCAAAAATGAGTTAAAAACATGGATTTAATGCTCCAAAAACGTTGTTTTTTGGCTTTATAAGCAAGGTTTTTTGCGTTTTAAAAATTATGAAAATAGTGTGTGCCATGAAGGTCTGTGTGGTTTTGACGGTCTTCACTTGGGCTTGGTGGCAGGGACTCTATCCCTCCACCCTATCTTGTATCACGACAGGGAACGCAATAGGGGCACTACCCCCAGACCCCGCAAGGGGTGCTGCCCCTCAACCCCACTGGGAGCGTTGCCCCCAAACCCCCTCCGAACTCATTTGATACATTTTGTAACTGTATTTTGCATAGAATTTTTGGTTTTTTCAAAAATTTAAGTATTTTTTAAGTTGTTGAGTTTTGCCGAGTCGAAAACTTTTGGTCTGTCGAGTCCAAGTTTGCGAACTATGCAATTAACAATACACCACAACCTCCCCCCATTAATGAGGTAGGCAAAAATAAGATTAATTGACAAATTTTTAATTGGAATGCTCACCATGGAGGGCAGGATTAAATTGAATTTCAATAGGGCTTCTAGGGGCAACCTTGGGCAGGCTGGGGCTAGTGCGATAGTGAGATCTAGCTCATGTCTTTTCCTCTTCAGTGACTCTTTTTTTTAAGGTCCTAAATCCAACAATAAGACGAAATCTTTTGGCCTTTTGGAAAGCCTAAAATTGGCAATTTCCCTTCCATGCAAAGATTTGGATGTGGAAGGAGACTCTCTCCAAGTAATTCAAGGTATGTTGGGAAAGCCAAGTTTCAACAAGCACTTTAAGTATTATCCTGGAGAAGGCTCATGAGTTTGCTAGAAAATTCAAAAGCATCTCTTTTTCACATTGTTTTAGAGAAGCAAACCATGTGGCAGACTATTTGGATAAAGCTAATATTGACCAACTCCTTTTTTCTTCTAGGATTCACATTTCACCTAATAATTGGTCTATCAAGCATTCATGGCAAGTGGACTATCTCTTGCATGACATCCATGCTAAGTCTCATTTTAGATCTCCAGATTGCAGCCTTTAATAGACCAAGGTAGATACATATTTATGAACCGCAGAATTTATGATTAGCTGGCTCATAGCAAGTTCATGATTAGAATTGGCTCTTTCACACACCACTAATGTTTTAAATGTAGCATTTGTGACCAGCTCTTCACTGAGTTCGTTTTGTCTATAAAGCTAGATGGTAATTGTTTTCCTTAGAAAGCAATGGATCCGAAGAACCTTTCCATTTGTGTTGCTTTGCTCTCAAAGATCCCCCTCATGGTAGTGCAATCTCTAAATGTCATCTGAGAACCATTTTCAATTTTTCTATATTTTGGACAAATGTGCTTTACATTTTGTAAAGTTTGTTTTGGGTGAAGATGGTTAGCCAATACTAGTGTCCTTAGGACTAGGGCATCCATCTTGGATAATTTCAAGAAAACGCTTTGTCAGTGAGTTATAGACCACACAACCTTCCATTGGATAATGGAGGTGGGACTTGGTGAAGAATTGGAGGTTGTGGGATCGAACTATGGTTTGGCAGCTCCTCTAGATTTATCTGGCCTCGTGGGAGAGAAAGAGGAGTTGGGTCTATCACCCCACTTTTGAGAAGAGGCAAGAAGACATCATCTTAGTTTGTCCACAAATTTCCAAACGTAGAGATATTTCCAATTAATTTCTTAGGGAAGGGGGCTGCAAGTTTCGAGCACCTCTTTTCCTATATTTTCTTATGGTTGTTTTTCTAGTGCCCAACGTCAATCTATCGAGGACTACAATGCCTTCTTCGACCTAAATTCTGTGTCAAGTGGCAGTCTATCATCTTAGGTTGGTGTTAGCCTTTTGTGGTATATTGTGTTGTTTAAGTTTGATGGTTGGCACTCTCAGTTTTGGGTGTTTGTCAACTAATGTTCTTGGAATATTTTGACCTCCTTGTTTTGGTCTCCTGCCAACTTTAAGTTTTTTTCTTCAATGGAGGGGACCCCTATAAAACCCACATATAATTGAGCAAAAAATATAATATATCGCAACCTACTTGGGCTTGAAGGTGAAGTCATGTGTCCTGTAGACCAAAAGAAGTCACATGTTTGAATCAAGAGGGACGAAGAGCTTGCACCTCCTTGAACAATATAAAAGGTAAATGGAAAAACAATCTCCTTGTGAGCTTTTACAAGAAGGCCTCATACATCAAATTGATGCCTCACTTGGTGGTGACCTAAAAAAATGACCTTTACCTTTACCACCATAATGATAACCATGAAAGAATACAAATTTTATTAAAATGGAAGATGCATTGTTTCAATATAAACGGCTACCCTTCGAGATATTTGATCTCTAATAAAAATATTCCAAATTATATCCACTATCAAAATGGGAGATCCTACGGAAGATGGAAAGCTTCAGCATGAGATTATGTAGAATCATAATGCACTAGATAGTCCCAATAACGAATCTAGTAATGTTGCAAGAGAATAAATTAGACTAGAGGGATTGATGAAGCTATCATTGGAGCTTGGATGATGGCAAGTAACTTATTTGTCTTGTGATATCCACACCCAAACACTTCAAGATGATGACCACCAACAAAAACATTACTAAGGAAATCCAATTTCACAATGGGAAGTTGTAATGTCTCCTTCTCATCGGTGATAACCAGGATTGACCGTTAGCCTATTCCGAAGGCCCATAGGCTAGTCGAAGGTAATAATTAGGGTTTCCAGTTGGGTGGTGATCTCTTCTGAGTTTTCTGGTATCTGTTTGTCAGTGTATGGCAGTTTGATTACTGGATTCCTTCTGGGTTTTCAGAAAGCTTCAGGGTGATATGACATGCATTGGCATCGGAGGACTTTCTTGAGCTTACTATTTTTAGTAAGTACTATTTCTGGCAACATGATCTATGGCAGAGTTTGGCGTTAAGTTCTTCCTTAGTAGTCCTTGCTTGGGATAGACAAAAATAATATAATATGGGCACTTTATTATTTTATTTATAAAAAGGCAACTTTGGCATAATTAAATATTATAAAGTTAAGTTGTACACCTATGCCTAGGAGACACAACTTAAAGTTGTTTTAAAAGGGGGGCCATGTGAGCATTTAAAAATAAATTAATTATTTATGCCAAAAGGGAACACCTAGGGAAAGTGGGAAAAAGAAAGGAAATAAAGTGTTTTTTTTTAATCCTAGGGAAAGTTAGAAAAGGAAAGGAAATAAAGTGATTTTTTCTAATCCTAGAGAAAAGTGAAAAAAAAAAAGATTAGAAAAGGATGGAAAGAAATGTTTTTTTCTAATTTTTTAAAAGAATGTTTCCCTCTCATGTGTGATGCCCATATTGGGGAAGTTTCCCAAAGCTTTCAAGGAGGTGTCATGTCCCCGTTTCCAGCTTGATCATCAGTGAAGCATGGATTAGCCTATCTATCATTCCCATGGGCTAATACCAATGATGAGGGAATGAATTTGGTTTTTGACTAACTCAGTGTTGTAGTTTTGCAGGTACAAAGTCAAAAACTATTCCAGCAATCTGTGGCAAGTCTGGCCAAAATGGTTAAGTTTGGAGGCCAAAACTAACAAGAACTTGACTCTCAAAGCCAAGGCGCACTTTCTGACTGTCCGGTGCCAAATGTGCACCTAACCAAGAATCATCAAGCTATGAAGCACATCAATCATATCAACCAGGGCGCCTTGGAAGGAAAAGGTGTTTTGATCTTCAAAGTGACTCATACATTGCAAGTCTTCAGAGAACATGACCAAGTGAACACTGGGAGCACTTCTCCATCCAAACTGACGCCAATGTGCGCCTAGGATGTTGAAAGCCTAAAACAAGGTGGAGGGACCTTTAGAGTCAAGGCGCTAGCTTGACACCTAACAAACACTTTATGAGCGCTTAGGCGCCTATCACTGTTCCTGCAAACCAGAAAGAGCGCCTAGCCTATCTAAGGCTCTAGAATAAGTCTCTGAGACACTGGATTAGCGCCTCATTGAAGGAGTTGATATTGCAAAGATAAGTTATCACCTCAAGATGAAAGGTTGTCTAAGTAATGCAAGGCGCTAATCCTTGCTCAAACAAACCAAATTGTGTGCCTTGATACTTGAGGCGCTAGATCATGATGAAACAACCTTGGAATGGCGCCTAGTGGATTGAAAGGATAATTGCATCTTCAGAGGGTCGAGATTGATTCAAGAGGTCATCCTTTCAATTGTGATCATCATCTAAGTCCAGAAAAGTGATGTGAGAGTGAGGCGCACTTTTCCTCCTCTTTAACCTCTCAGATGTGCCTTCTTCAAGAAGCCCATTTTGTGCCTAAGGAAAGAATGAAGAGTCACTTTCATTGTTAGGAAGAATGCTTGCATCTAGAGATGACTTGGAAGCACCTTGTAGACTTGAATGAAGCTGGAACTCACCCCAAGGATGTTAGGCGCAATCCCATGGCTCTGGAACCCAGTTGCAGTGCCTTCAAAGACGATCACATGAGGGTACTTGTAAGGTAGGGCATTTGTAAAAGGAAATATCTTAGAGCATCTTCCAGGGGTTGAAGTGGTAAGGAACAACAAGTATATGGCTAAATGAGTCTAGGCGCACTTCTCAGTTTGGAGGGCCTAGTTTTGGCGCTTTGCAAAAGATCCTGTGAATTTGCATTTGAGACTCTATCTTTGAAGGAGAAGGCATTCTAGAGTGTTTTCCACTGTTGAGATAATGAAGGACAACAAGTATGGAACCTAGAATCCTAGGCGCACTTTAGGGTCTCTGCAAACCCCAACTGGCGCCTAACCTTAGCAAGGCACAATTTCATGTAGGAACCATCTTAAGTTGGCGCCTAGCCTTGAGAAACTTGTAACTGTGACATCATTTTGGCGCCCTGAGTCTCTGAACTCCTATTGGTCCAAATGGTGGCGTTGGGATCCGTTCCAACTCATTGGATAAGGTTGCCACCTCAGAGGGAGTCATCAAATGGAATATGCCATTGGAATATGCTCTTGGGAAACGTGCCTTGGTTCCTTCTTTACATTGAAAAGCGTGCCTTCATTGCCTTTGAGGAGGAGCACTATAAAAGGAGGGGAGCACCTTCATTTTGTTATCTTATCTTTTGGTGAATTTTCTCTCTACAAAGCTTTATGCTTGTGATCTTGAGGCCTGCAAGTTTCAAGAGTTGGGGTGATGCTCCCTCAACTGACAAGGTGATGCTCCCTTGTTGCATTGTGAGGTGTTGACATCCAATTGACATCATTGGGTTCAATTGAAGTGATCTACATCAACCAGTGAGATAGAGCTAGTTGTGAAGAAGTTGAAAGCATTGTATACATCTAGGCTTCAAGACCTTTTCTTGTAATCATTTGAATAAGATTGTATAATCATGCCATTGTGTGCAATCATCATTATAATAAGACATTTGCATTGAGTTGAATCAAGTAATAATACAAGTACCCAACTTCAAGTTGATTCATGCAAGTTGCCTTTGTTATCTTTTCATATGTGATGTTAAGTAGACTAAGTAGTTGAAGAGTTAAGTGCAAGTAAATTTGTCTAAGTAAGAAAAATTTAGTTAGTACTAGTTGGGTATCTTATAGGAGGAAAATATAAAAGGATGTGAGGGCTTCTCTTTTCATTATGCTTTGGATATTGCTAATATTGAAATGTTATTGGAGTTCTTGTTGATCTCAGAATTTTGCGGACGAAAACCCTCATGGTTGACATTGGTTTTGGATTTGAAAGATAATCCTTAGCTGATTTCTACGGAGCAGCTTCATACAGAGGTTGCATATGAGCTTATTGAAGGAGTTTTTATCAATTCTGAGTTGTTGGTTTTTGAAGTGCTGAATCGAAGATTCATTCGTAGCGGAAATTTGGTGCGAGATTTCGTTCTGGGTATTTGACCCATCCATTCCTCATCCCAGGGCGCCCCTATTCTTGCATTTTCATGGGTTTTGGTGGAGTCTTCGATTTTCTAGAGCAGATCGCCCTTCTTGGGAAGTGCGCCCATGCTGGCAATTGCCTCAGGTTGCGTGCATTAAATATTTTGCAGTTTCCAGCAGGTTCTCAGTGTTGGAAATTGGTCACCTAGGCCGTAAGGAACATCTGCATTTGATTCGGAGTCATTCTGAGGCTCAGTGAAGAATTGGTGAGCATTCCAGTGGTTCCCAACACTTGTCCTGACAGGCTGAAAATATATCAGATTGTTGGTTTTTGAATATTTTCAATATTTGTACTTCTGATTTTGTAAAAGACTTATTGGAAAATAAATCAATAAAGCTCTAGTTCCAATATATGCTTGTCTTTTATTTATGTTTTGCGAATCAATGTTCCTATGTTGTTATTTGTTGCTATTATGATCAAAAATAATAAGGAAAAAATTTAGAGGGACATTATAGAAGTATCACACAAGATGGATAGATGCAACATGAGATTTTGTAGAATTATAATGGACTAAATACTCCCCAATGCCAAGTCTAATAATGTATCCACGAGAATAGCTTGGTGTCAATGGAGTTGGGGAAGCTATCATCAGAGTATTCCGCATTAATTTATTCATTTCCAACATCCATGGTCAAACTCTACAAGATGGTTGGCCTTCTGTAGAAATACCCATATGTGTATCGAATTTCATAATGGGATCTCCATTACAAGATGGATAGCTTAAGCTTGAGATTTTGTAAAATCATAATGCATTAACTAGTTTTCAATGTGGAGGTTGTTAATATCATACAACTTAGGCTAAGAGGATTTGATAACGCTATCATTAATGGATTGTGTTGCATCATTTTCTTGTAACATCCAAAGCCAAACCCTTCAAGTTGGGATACCTCCAATAGAAATCTCAATAAGGACTTCCAATTCCAAATAGTAGATCCCATACAAGGTGGACAACTTGGGTATGAAGTTTCGAAAAATCATAATGCTCAAATGTAGAGTCCAATACTATCACCAAGAGAATAGTTAGGCTAAGAAGAGTCGGTTAACCTATCGTTAAAGAATTGAAGGTTACTTTATTCTTTCATAACATCCAACAAAAGACCTTTCTATCCAAGTTCCAAAAGGTTGTCCCATACAAAATGGATAGCTTGGGCATGTTATCTTGTAGAACCATTCCACATACAAATTGTTAGTCCTTTTATTCTTCAAATAAAATGTGCAATCCTTTATTGAGTGCTCTATGTAATGTCCCCTCCTAGGAACAATACTAATTTTACCCTAAATTATCAATTTTGTAATGTCCCCTTCTAGATTTGCCCTAGATTAAACCCTACAATCACAATTACAATAGATTAGGGTTAGGGAGATGACTTACAGGTAGTTATTTCTTTGTTATGTTCTTGAATATAAATCCTACAATCATCATATTAAAAACACAAGTGCATATATATATAAAATAATGCCATTGTTAGGGTTAGCCCAAGAGCGAAACTTTGGCCCTCCTGGCTTTGGTGGCAGGACTTAGACATCCACCAAAGTGGGGTACTTAGTAGAGTGCTTGTCTTGCTTCCCTATTCATGCCTTATCCCTCACAGTTAATAACTCATCATGGTAGGAATGGTATGGGGATTGTAGTGGGGTTCTCGGCTTATCCAATCTAAGCCCAAGAGCGGGACTTTGGCCCTCTTGGCCTTGGTGGAAGGGCTTTGACATCCATCCAAGGTGGGGTACTTAGATGGAAACCTTATACCCTCTTATCTATGTCTCCTTCCTTTCCTCCATGATGATGTTCAATATTTATTTACATCTAAAACACATTAAAGATGATTATTCATTAATACATAATAAGTACTAACATTATCATATATGTTGTATTAGTACTAACATTCCATATTCTATTTGTTCATATTTGTCCACTCTACATAAGTAATCCAATTGAAACAAATATCAGTTCTTTGACTGCATCTATATTATCATGATTACATGGCTATTTATATACTAGATATAGGGTTAGATACATCATACCAAGAGAATAAATCTTGCCTTTGTGTTCTTTAGAACTCTTAAGGATTTGATTCCTTCCTTCTATGCTATTCATATCTGCTGGTGTATATGATTGGTCTTTCTTACTCCATACTAGATCTGCTCTTTTAATGATCTTCTACTCAATCTTCATATCTCACTTCAATTTCCATCTTATATTTTCTGCACATAACTTTAGATCTGCATAACTCTATATAAGCATATCTCTTTGCTGATATATCTATCTGCTGTTCTTATATATATAAAATATATATATTAAACTCCCTTTATATACATATATGTAGATTTAAGTCTGCTATCCCTATATTCCTATTTCCCGTCTAATCTCTTCTTGTCCACTCCCCTCCAGACCTGAGTATCTATCTCCTAAATGAAGTGATACATCTCACATCTTTTTGAAGCTATTCTATAGTTCTTTTTATTCCTTGCTCAAGCGCTTCCTTTGGTTAATAATTGCTGCCTAAAATTGCAGCCCTTAGACCGCTGACTTCCCATAATCCTATGTGATCGCTGCATATAAATTTTCTTTTCTTTTTCTACCTGCCTTCTTTCCCACGGTGAGGTCACTAGAATTTAATATATTTTTTATTTAAGTTTTTGACATGACTCTTAGAAGAGTTATGTCCTATAGGGTGTGCTCCTTTAAGGAGTCGGCCCACTTGCTGCGTTCATTAGTGATTTCCTATCATAATTGGTGCTTAATGCTTATTTAAACAATATTTCATTTGGCCCGATCTGCCAATAGGAATAGTTATAATAATAGTATATTAATAATTATAGTTATTATTTATAATTAATAACAATATATCTTGTTAATATATTTAATTATTTATAATATTATTTATTAAATAATATATTTTAATAATATTATATATCTCTATCATTAAACATTACATTTTTACGAAAGCAACTTTACCGTCTTTATCATGATGTTTAAATCTTTAATTTAAACAATGCTTAAATATCGGGACATCACACTCTATCACTTCACAAATCCTACAAAATTGATTAATTAGTCAATTCACACTTAGTGGCATTAAATGGGCATAGGATTGACTTGGCAAACCAAGGTCCAAAAGACTAAATAAAATTCAATTACTCAAGATAAAATTGGGAAAAACATGGCAAAAAATCAGCAAGCCAAAAAATGCTGAAATATTCATAAAATTTAAAAATTAAAATAAATAAATAAAAAAACATTTTTTGATGAAATAGTGCTATATATTACCACATGAATAATGTGCAGACTATTCACAAGAAAAGATGGGTGAAATGAAATCGTGCCCCAAAGGGAAAAAAAAAAAAATTTGTTATGTGTAGAGATAGATTTAACTGTAAAATTACTGCTTACAAGGTCCATGTCTCCATTTTTAATACTTTAGGCTTAGCTTTAGCTTACAATTTATGCTCCCTATCTTAATTAGAGATACTACCTCTGAAGGCTTACATAAGCAGGCATAAAATAACAATTTACATAGTATAAAGACAAAGCAGTTAGATTTCACTACATTTTTGCAACCACTTGGGGAAGCTTGCTGCCAGGCATCAAAGTTAGAAACAAGCCTATATCCACGAGGCTATAGAGTAAAATTAAAGCTTTCCCATCCAGTACAACCCAAAAAAAAAAATTCGTTTTTCTTTTTAAAATTAGAGCAAGGGTTAGGGGGTAGCAGCCCCCAACAATGTCAAGGGGCAATGCACCTCGCGGAGTCCTAACAATCCCTCACACATTAATTATGTATTAGTATATTAATGTAATAAAGTGTAATTAATTAGTTGGTAATTAGGTGTAGTTAGGTATAGTTATTAAAGCATGTAGTTGCAATAGGTGATGTTCCATTTAATATGGTAGCTGTAATAATAATTTTCATAGCTTTATAAAATGCTAGTTTCACTTATTGTGAAGCAAGCATTCTTGCAAATTTCTCTCATCTCTCTTCTTTGTGGCTTTACTAACTTTGGTATCAAAGCCAACAAGTTAGGGTCAGGGTTTTATAGTGCAAAGGAGGTCAGAAAGAGGTTATGCAAGGTCAGCTAGGGCACGGGCATCTACAGAGGGTTTCAAAAATCGTGCCTATGGCAAAATCACATGCTTTTTCAAGTGAAATTTGTGCCTAGGGTTTCAAGTAAAATCGCAGCTAGGTGAAAAAGAAAATCACAAGCAGAATTCGTGGGTTAAGAATCATGGCCATCATAGATTAAAAGCACGCCGATTTTTCAAGAGCAAAATCGCACCCATTTTAGGAGGAAAAATGCAACATTTTTTCTGTTAAAAATCGCGGCTCCCTTCTGCTAACAACCGCACCATTTTTTTCTGAAAAATCATGTCCTTTTTTCTGCCGAAAATCAGCGAAAAAACACCAGAAAACAGTGAGGCTAGGGCACGCGATTTTTCCCAAAAATCACACCGCCAAAAATCAGCAAAAAATACAAAAAAAATCGCACAGCTAGACCAGAAAATCGCCTCTTTTTTTGGGCATGAAAGTACAAAAACTGTCATTTTCAATCGCGGCTAGGGTTTTCTGCGAATTTACACCAGAAATCACGCCAAAAATTCCGTGTTTTGTAGTTCTACAACTAGGGTTTGCAGAATTCCGCGAGCACATTTTTTGGAAAAGGATGAGTTACTGGGGTTTTTACCCTCTTTTCAGCGTGCAGGTCCAAAAATAGCGGCTACTAGGGTACGGGTTTTCACAAAAAAATTCAAGTATTTATTTTTTAAATTTCCCTCAATTTTTTTTTTCAGGTTTTGGAAATTTCAATTTGAGGGGGTTTTTAATATCCATAGTTCAAAATTTCACCGGTTTCAAATACTTGTTGGATCGTTTTTTTTTAATTTCTGAGAAAAATTTCTAGGTCAAATTTAAAAGGGGTTGTCCAAGTTTCTAGAATAATGGGAAATATTCAAAATTTGGTGTTACCAGAGGCACAAAAGTTCACCGAGAAGAATTCTAATATCTGGAATCACAAAATACTCATGATCACTGAGTATAGGATGTGTGAGAATTTTATTCTTAGGACCGAAACTAAGCCTACAACCAACCCAGATGAATTTGACAAGTGTCACACGGAAGCCCTACTACTACTCAAGTTGTCAATGTCTGATGACTTAATCCCTAAAGTCCAGAACACCACATCTGCATCTAGACTGTGTAAGCACCTCAAAAACAAGTATCAAGTCTTTGAGAGAAGTCGGGTTTTGTATTTGAAGAACTTGTCATTTTCTACAAAATTGCATGAGGATGGGTCATTGTCAAAACATCTAAAAATCAAGAACCTTAGTAATCAGCTTACTGCCATCAATAAACCAATGGACGACGAAGACATGGTTGCTCTGATCATTAACAGCCTGCTGCCCTCCTATGAGACCTTTGTGGAATCACTGAACCTATTGGCTAAAAGTCAAACTTTGACTTTTGATAAGGTGGGTCAATATCTCTTGCAAAAGGAGCGAAGACACGAGCAAATAGGGGAATCTACGTCCAGGTCTGCGGAAAGTGCCTTTGCTGCTCGATATAAGAGCAAACCTCAAAACTCGTTTGGCAACAAACCTCAAAATTCTTCTAGCAACACTTCTTCCATTCCTTCCAAGAAAAACATGAAATGCTTTTATTGTAACAAATTTGGACATGTTAAAAAGGAACATAAGAAAAGACTATACAATCTATCCCGAAAGAAGCATGGTGAAGCTTCGACAATGAGCATGGTTCAAATGATAAGTTTGCACTCCTGGCATCTCTTTTAGATAGTGCTGACAACAAATACTAGTTTTTTGATTTAGAAGCATCCCAACATTTCACGTGTAATAAAGACTGGTATGTAAAGTTTACTGTTGATTCTAGTCATAAAGATACAATTTCACTTGGTGATGATAAATCACATGTTGTCGAAGGGATAGGAGATGTTTGGGTTGTATTGAATGATTCTCTAGAATTTTTGGTATGCAATGTCCAATATGTTCCTGCCATGAACAAGAATTTATTGTCTATTAGTCAGCTTATTGAGAACCCTAACATTCAAGTCAAGATTTGTGGAAGGAAATGTATTGTATCAAATATGAAACAGGACAAGGTTGTTGCCATAGGCATTGGGTAAGGAGGTTTGTATAAGCTTATTGATCCTACTACAACTAGTTCGCATGCCTTAGCTGTCGAAGATAATACTAGTGTCCTTTGGCATGAAAGGTATGGACATCTAAGTCTTCAGCATTTGGCCATACTCAACAGAGCCCATATGGTTCACGGGTTGCCCCCTATACAAGAAAAACAAGATTTGAGTGCTGGGTGTTAGGTTGGAAAGCAGAAGAGGAAGTCGTTTCCTATAGAAGGTGCATGGCATGCTAAGGGTCTTTTGGATCTCATTCATGCAGATCTTTGTGAGCCTTCCTAGAAGTCTCCCACTGTCAATGGATCAAGGTACTTCCTGTTATTGGTGGATGATTTCTCCAAAAAGATGTGGGTTTACTTCTTAAAGAAGTCTGAATGCTACAGTGCCTTCCTCAATTCAAGGCGTTGGTGGAAACATTCATAGGGCATCAGATCAAGACTCTGCGGTCCAATAATGGGGGGAATTCACCTCCCCTCAATTCAAGGAATTCTGTGAAAAAGAAGGTATTTAGCACCAGTTAACAACACCATACACTCTGTAGCAAAATGGAGTGGTTGAAACGCGTAATAGGACCATCATGGAAATGGCACGGTGTATGATGCACAACCGTAACGTTCTCTACCAGTATTGGGGAGAAGTTGTGAAAACAACGATCTACATTCTAAATAGATGTCCATGCAATGCTTTGTAGAAAAGCTCATCGAAGGAAGCTTGGACTGGTCACAAACATGAGGTAACTTCTTTTCGTATTTTTGGTTCAGCGGCATACACTTTAGTTCCTGAATAGAAAAGACATAAACTAGATTCCAAAAGCATTAGGTATTTCTTTGCTAGTTATAGTGAACAATCTAAGGCATACAGGGTTATTGATATTTCCACTAACAAGGTCATTGTTAGTCGAGATGTTGATGTAAAGGAAATAGAGCCATATTTTTCAAATGTTCAACAATAAGTCAGTGAAGACCTTGAATCTAGTATTATGGTACCTTTGAAGGAGGAACTCTCCAGTTCATCAAGTCAACTTGTAAGTCAATCTACGATTACTTCTACACCTCTTGTCTATCAGAGATGGGGAACTAAAAATGTTGCCACTCCAAGTAAGACTCCAGTTGAGAACTTGCCTTTGAAGCATTCACCTGAGACACACCAGAAACCTAAATGGTATTATTCCACTATGGAAGGTGTATGTGTGGATGAACTTCCTACATCAAATGAAAGTTCTTAGAGAAAAAGCCAAATGGTAACTAGTTCAGCTGTCGAGCATAGTCATTTTGCCCTATCTTCTAGTCTTTTTCAAGTTTTTGAACCACAAAAGTTTTCTGAGACACAACGGAAACTAGAATGGGAAGCTGCTATGAAGGTGGAATATGATGCATTGATGAAAAATCAGACTTAGGAGTTGGTTGAATTGCCTTCAAGTAAAAAGCCCATTGGGTGCAAATGGGTCTATAACGTCAAATGCAAAGCTATGGTTCATTAGACAAATACAAGGCATGTCTTGTTGCTAAGGGATATTTGCAACAAGAAGGTATAGACTTTGAAGAGATGTTTGCTCCTACTGCAAAGCTCGTCACATTCTGGGTACTTCTCTCCATTGCCGCTCAATTTGGTTGGAAGGTATATCAAATCGATGTCAAAAGTGCCTTCTTGAATGAGGACTTGAATGAGGAAGTCTATATGGTGCATCCTGAGGCTTTTCATGTTCCTAGACGTGAACATCAGGTTTGTCGGTTAATTAAGTCCCTGTACAAATTGGTTTGCAGGTTAATTAAGTCCATGTACAAACTTAAGCAAGCTCCTTGAGCCTAGTATCTTAAAATTGATAAACATTTAAAAGATATTGGATTAAGGAGGAGTCTTTCTAATCCAAATCTTTATGTCAAAAGCGATGGTGATGGGATTGCAATTATTATTGTATATGTTGATGATCTTTCCATCACTGGTAGCACAGACACTGCAGTTTAGAAAATAAAATCAGAGTTGTGTGCAGCTTTTGACATGTCATATCTAGGCCTCCTACATTATTGCCTAGGGGTTGAGTTTTGACAATCTAATCACAACATCTTCATGGTTCAAATCAAATATGCCACAAGTCTTTTGGAGCGTTTTGGGATGGCAAATTGTAACTCATCTTCTACACCTATGGAGGTCAGGCTGAAGTTGTCAGCCTCCGATGAATCACCCCCGATCGATGAATCACACTACAGACGATGGGCAACTTGATATATCTTACAAACACTAGACCGGATCTCGACTTTGTTGTTAGCTATCCCGGTTTTTGTCGAAACTGAAGCTCTCTCATTGGATAGCCACAAAGCAAGTCTTGTGATATGTCAAAGGTGCTCTTGAATTTGGCATAGTCTACCAAAGGACAAAAGATTTTGGATTAATTGGGTATACAGACTCCGATTGGGTAAGATCTATGGATACTCAGTCGTCTACAACTAGATACATCTTCTCCTTGGGTTCAGGAGTAATTTCTTGGGAAAGTAAGCTTCAGCAAATAGTAGCTCTATCCTCCACTGAAGCTGAATACAAAGCAACTATGAGTGCCAGTTGTGAAGCGATTTGGTTATGCATAATCTTGACATATCTTCAGCTTCCTCAGCATACTCCTACACCACTTTTCTATGATAATCAGGGAGTATTAAAATTGGTGAAGAATCAAGTGTATCATGCTTGAACCAAACATATCGAGATTCATCATCATTATATTCAGCAATTCGTGGACTGTAAAGACATCTCCCTCCACTTTTGTTCTTCTCGAGAGCAGATTGTTGATTTAATGACTAAACCACTTGGTCCTGGTTACTTTGTCAAATTTCAAGACAAGCTTGGTGTTGTTTCCGGTTTAGTCATTAAGGGGGTATTAGTATATTAATGTAATAAAGTGTAATTAATTAGCTAGTAGTTAGGTGTAGTTAGGTATAGTTATTAAAGCGGGTAATTGCAGTAGGCGATGTACCATTTAATATGGTAGCTGTGATAGTAACTTTTATAACTTTATAAAATGTTGCTTTCACTTATTGTGAAGCAAGCCTTCTTGCAAATTTCTCTCATCTCTCTTCTTTGCAGCTTTACTAACATTATGGAATTTGAGACTTATAACCAAGCTCCAAATCCTTCAAAAAATTGTTCATGTCAAGGCCACAAGAACTGTACTTAGAATTTAATAATTAAAATTAAAAGCTTATCAAAAATTGTTCCCAAATTTTTAAAAACAAGTTCGAATCTTTGATGTGCACCTATGCTCTAAGAGAATTCAAATCTGCAATGTAAAAAAGAGGGAAATTTTGGAGTGAAAAAAAGTATTTGTAGGCAAAAATGAAAAGACTGGTTTTATCCTAAATTTGATTGCAAATTTTGAATAAATCATGATTTAATCAGGACTAAATCATCTCAAAAATCATGCCATATTTTTTTTTAATTGGTGATCTGATCAATAAGATCAGATTGCCTCTGCTTTGGGTTCACAACTAATCAAAATTTTATGCTAATTTTTGCTTCCTCACCCTTATATGCATTATGTCATACATCAAACTTCTTTTTGTGTCTTTGTGCTCCCCTCAAATTCCTTAAACATTGCATCATGTTGTTCCTCAGGGGTGCTACTATGTGGGGTTCAAACAAACCCTCAACATCTTCTTAGTCACTTGCCATCTTGGCTCATGCATTTTCCTTTCTTCTCTCAATAGGTTCATTACCTATTAACCCATCATTGTGCATTGTCAATGACACAATCTTCATCTTTGTTTTGTACTTAAGTCTAAGAACCTCCATGAACCATATCTTCTTCAACATATTCATGAGAGGGCTATCCAACTTGGAGATCAATTCCTTCAACCTCATGTATGTGTGGGAACTTGGAAAGAGTTATTCTTTACTTCTAATTATAAATTTAGGCCGTTGTCTAATTATCATCTTAAAAATTTAAACTCCTTCACGAAGATTTCCTTTGTCCCAAGTATTTAGCTATGTCTTATTCTACTCAATGAACTTATTATTTATAAAGCCTTTCAAGGTTGCCCAAATGTGTATACCAATAACTTCATTCTTTTTTCCTTTGTTTTCCAATTATAACACAACTATTTGTTAGCATTTTAATTCGTAGCTTTCAGTACAACACAAAACAGAACAAGTAAGGTAAGACTTTTCTTTGAATTTGCAGGTGAAGCTCCCTTTTGAAAAGTGATGAAAATGATAAATTTCCTTACACAAAAAATTACAATAATACCTAAAACTAGCAGGATTTCTCTTAAGCATGCAAAGCAAACAAACTGAAAGCAAACCTGTCTTAGGCTCGGGCACTAATCAGCACTTCCACACAAGACAAAAGGCTTTTTGATTTATTAACTAATGCAGAAAATCTAATCTAGAGAAAGTAAAGATATGGTCACTTCTAGCTAAAATCAGAAACTAGAAGAAGATGAGTATACACCTAAATTGGATTTAGGAAAACACACACACTGTAGTCGGTCATAATTGCAGTCGGTCGTAGTCGGCCAAGTAAATAATCATAAATTAATTAGTGTTGTTATGTTAGGAGTGTTATCGGGAATTAACCCCGATGGTTGGATAGTTATAGAGTCATTGCCAACAGTTGGTATCTCAACCAACCTTGGCCAAGTTATATATTGGCTTAATACTTTGTAATCAGGGCGACCCCACAGCATTGTAAGATTGTAGTGTAATACTGATATATTCAATGAATGGGAACAATGCTTTATTCTGTGCAATGCTGTTATAATTTCATGCTGTGTTATGCATTATACTACTTGTTGATGATTGTTTTTCAACAAGTCAACAATTAGAGTAAAATACTGAGTATCTGACTCTCTCTTGAGCAAAGCCTCTCGGATGCTGAACTAGGTGATCAAACAAGATGACTCCAAGGTTCCTTCTGATGGTTTCGGTAAGAGACAGCTCAGCGACAAAGTATGATTTTGTTGTTTACACACAAAGGGACTTACGCAGACTCTTCTCCTTTCATTCAGCTTGTTCCTCCTTTCAGTGCGGATGATGTATATACAAGGTTTCTATGATAAAGAAAATAAAAAAGGGTTAAGGGTTTAGAAGGCTAATCTAAGGACAATGAGATAATGAAACATGTAAAGATAGACAAACTCCTCATGAAACCAGACTTCGCTTCGCCATGAGAACCAACAACTACACGAAGCCGGTGCAATCTTCTAAGGAAACTCAAGGATTTTCATGTTGTAAATCTCCATCCAAACACCCACAGCTGGCGCAATTTGAACAAGCATTCACAACCGAACTAAAGAGAATGAAGGTTCAGTCTAACTTTGCAAAGTGAGTTGCCTTCGACAATACACGAAAAGTATGAACCAGAAGAATTCATCAAATATCTTTACGCATATTCATTACATCAATGCACTTCTAATCTATTTCTAAGCTATTTGAAACATCTCTTAATTCCATCAAGATTCAGGAAACCATATTACTCCACAAGATAATACTTAACACCAAACAAGTAGCTCCAATGTCTTTGCATTAACTTTGAGAAATATTTACAACAATTTCAAGTTCTCTCAGAGAATTTTGAGAGTCTCTTCTATTCTACTCTTAAAATCTACTCTCTACTACTACTAATGATCTACTACAATGATCTACTTATGATCTATATCTTACAAATGAGGCAACAAGGCCTTTATATAGTGCTCCAGTTTACATTGAATGGCTAAGATCAATTTGATAGCCAAGGGCTCAAATCATGCCACCTCAGAGGTAGTTACAACAACTTGCTATTTTTAGTACAAAAAAGGGAGGCAATGAAGGCACATTTTCCAATGTGATAAGGTAAGGCGAAAGCATTTAAAATATCTTCCACATAGGAATCCCTTTGACTTCTTTTATTAAATGATACATTTAATGCATTAAATAATGCGGCTAATCAAAATTAAATGATGTGTACTCGCCACATAGACGCCACTTTAGCATACTTTGAAAATTGTATCAACTTTTAATGATGTATTCAATGCGATTGCTTGAACTTGTATGTTTGGGAATACATCTTGTAGATCTTGCCTTATTCATTCTTCTTGTTGACTGGATGTATGATACTTGTTGCTCATTTGATTGACTTTGTAATTCTTTCTTCGTCTTGCAGGTAAGATGATGTGAATCTTCTTCGATGTATCTTCATGTAGACTAAAGAGTAGATGATGACACTTGATTCCTTCATGAAGAGTAGGAGATCTCTCTTGGACTTGAAGTTGTAAAGTCTTGAAGTTTAGATGGATGAATGCCTTTGGAAGTTTCAATGAAGTGTTCCAACTCGATGATCTTCGAAGTGATCCTTCGGAGTGTAGATGACAACACCTTCTCTGGATGTGGAGTAGATGAAATGCTTCTAACATTTGATGATGATACCTTCCTTATGATGGAGCAGCTACTTGATGACTTTCCTTGAAGGTTGAAGAACTTGAAGTAGAATTGATACCTTAGGAAGCCTTGATGAAGATGATGTCCTTCGGATGGATGTCTTCTAGACAATCTTAACTTGATGCCACTTGATGAAGAATTCCAACACAAGGATGATGAAGTATACCCTTGAAACAGCTACATGATGCCTTGCTCTTTTCTCATTCCTTGCTTGTCAAAGGTTCTTATCACTTGATCTTTAGATGATTCCTCCTTTTTGCTGCAACACAAGTAAAGAAACAGCATCAATCCCCTTTCGATAACACATAATACATAAGAATCATTACAAGCATTTCTAATCTAAGCACATGAGTTAAGGACTTTGATGTCTATCTTGAATGATATGAAAACTTTATCTAGACTTCACACTAAGATGGCATGCTGGTTGAGGTAAGTGAATTCTTCCTCCTTGATAAGCTTCTAAAGTTTGCCTTCAACACTTGACTTTACTTTCATCTACAAGGTGGCAATGGATCAACGTTTTGATTTCCTCTAGAAATTTGCTCTGAGACTTGACTTTGTATTCCTCTTGAAGAGGTCGCATTGGTTTGAGATGTTAGGATTTTCTAAGATTTGTGCATTGGTTAAGGAGTTTGAAATCTTCATCTTATCTTCCCTCTTTGGCTCATTGGATAGGGTGTAAGAGATCTTCTTGAAATTTTCCTTTAAAACTCCACTATTTTCTCCTCTACAAGTTGCATTGGATAAGGGATTAAGATCTTCTTCGTATTCCTTTTAGAATTTCACTTTAAGATTTGATTCTTGATTCTTCGCATTTGATCACACCTTCGAAATCCTCATTCCTTAGGTGTTTTGGTTGAAGTTTTTGATTTCTCCTAGCATTTCGCATGAGATGAGCATGTTAAAGTCTTCTTGAGGTGATCGAAAATATCTTGATCTTCCTTCGTAACCTTCTAGGCTTTAGGCGTGTTGGATGAGGGTTTTAAATCCTCTTCTTTTGAGCGCATTGGATGATGTCTTTGAGGTCTTCTTCATGTCGTTTGGATTTGTGTTTGACTTCCTCCTTGCATTTCGCATTGGATGAAGGATTGAAATCCTCTAGGTTTTGGCGCTTTAGATCAAGGTTTGAATTCCTCTGGATGAAGTTTTTGAGGTCTTCTCAACATTTCACATTAGATCATGTTTTAGGCTCCCCTCAACATTTCGTATTAGATGAACTATTGAAGATCCTTTCAATATTGGTTGAGTTTGAACTAGTTTTCACTTGCTTAAGGGAATGGCGCATTGGTTGGAGGATTGAAATCCTCTTGGCATTTGGCGCATTGGATAGGTAACTCGAAGTCTTCAAAACCAAACTTTATCCTCCCCTTCTGAGTGGCGCACTAGATCAAGGATTAGAATCCTCAAGTTCCTAGCGCACTAGATAGACAATTTGAATTCTTCTCATGTGTGGCGCAATAGATGGGTGGTTTGAGATCTTCAAATACAAACTTCATTCTCCCTTATATGTGGCGCACTAGATGCCACTTATGATTTCTTCCTGTTTAAGCATTGTGATAAGAGTCTTAGAAGTGGCGCATCACTTCATCATGTTGGAATCTCGAAACTTTGGTGTATTAGGTGGCCTTTACTCTTAGCGAAGCGTGCATGGTGTTTGGCGCATTGGATGACCTTGGAGAATCCTCTGAAACAAATCTCACTCTTCTTTATGTTGCGCATTGGATGAACTTGGAGTGGGCGCATTGGATCACGTTGTAGGAAGCTTCATGATGTTGGTGTATTAGATAAGACTTTAAAATCCTCTGAACAAAATCTTGAAGGCTCGACCTTGAATGTTCACCTTCCTCCTTGTAGGGCGCATTGGTTCAAGCATGAAGAATCCTTTAAACTTGCCTTGAAGACTAAACGTTGGATGTCTAAGACACTTGCAATCTCCTCATGACATGGCGCATTGGATAAGGGTTGGAGAATCCTCTGACTCTCGCCTTAGACAAGGATCCTTCAAACCTCACATTGAAACTATTTGGGCGCACTAGATGGACTTTTTGGAATCTCTGGAGTTTCCCCTCATGAGGTCGCATTAGATTAGGCCTTGAAGATCCTCAAGTTTTCGCCTTGGAGATAGGCGCATTAGATCAAGTTTTAAAATCCTCATGCTTTTAGCGCATTAGATGAGGAATAAAAATCCTCTAGATTTTGGCGCATCACTTGAACTTTTCAAATCCTCTCAAATTGGATCCTTCTCAAGCAAAAAAACCTTAAAACCTCTTCTTTCTTGGTGGCGCATCAGTCAGGGTTTTCAAATCCTCTGATCTCTTCTTCAAAATTTTAGATTTTCGGAATCAACTCTCCACTCTTCTTCCTAGCGCATTGGTTGGACTTTTCAAATCCTCTGACTCTTGTCATCCAAAATCGCATTACTTCAAGGTTTAAAATCCTTTAGCATTTTCGCATCACTTCAAGGTTTGAAAATCCTTCACTTCAAGTTTTTAGATGGGCGCATTGGTTGAGCAAGTGGGAATCATCATCTGCAAGTGCTTTTTCCTTCGTGATTTTGCGCCAAGATTTTGCGCCACTTAAGTGCCCCGTCGCACTAGATCAGCTTTTTGAATCCTCTGAAAAAATCAGGCATTTTTCAGGATCGCGCGGGTAAAGGTATATTGAAAAATATATTTAAGTATAAGTTTATACTTTAAATATTTTTCAATATACCTTTCAGGATGTTTGAGATAGGTCCCGAATCCACCGGATTTAAGATGCAAAATATAGAATTTGGAGGATTCACCAGATTTCAGACTTAGCCATTTTTTCAGGATTTTCAGGATTTCAGGCTCCAGGCTTAGTCTTTTCAGGGTCTCAAACATTCTTCAGGATTGACTTCAAAACTCAATATCTAGATGGGATTTGATCAAGATTCTTCATTATTACAAGTTCATCCTCCAGATAAGAAGCAAAACCTTTAAGAGAGAGACTTCTTGTCTGATTGGGAGAGGAAACGAACCCAAGGCATCATCTAAGATCTCATGTAAAACATTGGAGCTCAAAAAAAAAGGGGGGTCCCCATTTGCAATGGGGCGATGTGTGATTTGGTCACAACACTACTTAATTCTGTTTACTTCATATTTTGTGAAACACACCATATTGCATAAGATGGTATACAAAGCTACAATTATCTATCTCAGCAAACACAGCAATACAAAGCTTGCAGTATTTCACAAAGTTATATAATCCACAAAGCATAAGATAACACAAAACAACTCTTGAACAACAATCTTAGCAGCAAGTAGGCATAAAATTACTATTCCCTAAATATCTAAGTATGTTTATCAGTAGTATGCTTGCACACAACCCAAGCTCAAAATACAAATTTGTCTTGAAATACATCAGCTAAAACAAGAAATCTTCAAATAGATCTCTGATAACATATATCTCTATAAATAGATCTTCTAGAAGATCATCTAAAAAAAGCATGTCTTTGAATAGATCTTCCTAGCAAATTATCTCGGAATAGTTGTCTCCCAAAAATAGCCAATCTAGTGTTGGCTCCTTGCATTGCTTTCTCGTTCTGATCATAGAGATCCTCTAAAGAAACATTGAAATTAATAACCATTGATGACTCAAAAAGCAATCTTGGTGACTTGAATCTAACTCCTTCCTTGGACACTTGTGAAAATTAAGTGTTCAGTGCTCTAGACCTTATCTATGATGAAGACCTTTTATACTACAAACCATCCATCTTGAAGTACTTTCAATGAAGAGCAAAGAAAATAATAATGTCTATCACGAGGATTGCTTGGGATGCTTGAAGAAAGGAAACAAGTGTTGATCCTCAGACAATTGTGATGAAACTTGGCGAGTCTACCACCAATAGTCAACAAGATGATGAGAAACTTGCTCCAATGGTGTCCTTTTGTGTTTTGAAGGTGAAACTTGGACTTCTCCATGTAGAGGATGTGCTTTTGACTCCTTTCCTTCTGTTATAATTTGCAATTCATTTTATCACTTAAGAGACTTTCAATCTCTAAGCATGCTTTTCAGCCTCTTGGTGCAACTTTTACTTTACTTTCATGTTCACTTTTGACACTAAACTCTTCTTAGATGTGCTTGGGCACTTAGAAGCACTCTTACCTTATGTTTTCATGTTGACAACTTGACATCCGATCCCTTGGGCATGCGCTTGGAAGATATCCTACACTTTTTTTCTATTTCTTCATTGACGTGTTGACATTTAGTGTCTAGGGGCACCCAAAGGATTAAGTGTCACTTTTTGATCTATTTTCACTTTGACATTTTGCATTTAAGTAAGTGTCACTTTTATTTTCTAATTTGATGTTGAGTTTTGCCACGTAAGTGAAAAAGTGCACCTTTGAGTCACTTAAGTGATTTCATGTTCAAATTTGTCATTGACATTGCACTTTTTCACTTGAAACTAACTTTTTCTTTTAATTTGAAGTTGACATTGTCACTTAAGCTTTTTTTTCATGTTTGAAATTTCACTTAAGTGAACGAAGACAACTGTTGAGATCTTATTGCACATTTTCATGTTTTAAATTTCACACAAGTCACTTTTTGTTCTAATTTGAAGTTGGCATTGTCAATAGAGTGAAAAAGTTCACTTTTTGTTCTAATTCGAGGTTGGCTTGCTATAGCCATTACACTTTTCACTTAAGTGACCAGAAGTGCACCTTTTGACCTACTAGGAACTTTTCCGCCCTCAAAAGTACTCATTTTGACTTGCTAAGACCTTATTCCACTTGAAATTCACTAAAAAGTGGCATTACTCCTTATTAGCTAGTGCCTGGGCATTTGGGAGACATTTTCCAATATTTTCAACCTCCAAGTATGACATTCTCTCTCTTCAGCATGCTGCAGACCCACTTGTGCACCCTTTCCATACTTGAAATCATCAATAAGTACCTATCCTTTGTCAAGATGTGTCTCAAAAAAACTGATTACCTATCCTCTACCTTTGACATTCCTTCATCGTCCAAGATTTTGTATTCACCTTGCCTGATGCATTGGATAACTTCTTTTGTTGGCCCTACAAAAGTGTTAGCTAAAAATGACAACAACATTACAACAATTAAGAACAAGGACTCAAACTTGACTTACAAACGAGAAACAACAATATATTTGGCTTAAAAGACAACTCAATACAAAATAATTTAAAATTTGTATGGGTACAACACTATTACAATGACAATCAAAGTATTGATTACTATTCCCCATGAACTTAGGTAACTTCTATTTATCCCCCCATTGGATGGGGAGAAAGGCTTGCCATCTTGCTTGACTTCAAATGTGGTGGTGGTGATGGTAACCTGTCTAGCCTCTCTTTGTCTTCTAGTCTACAACCTTGTTTCTTCTAGTTATATCAGATGGTTGGTGTCCATGCAAGTCTGTACTTAGCATTGCTGATCTAGAAACCCAATTTGCACACTCAAAAAACCTTCAGCTTCAACTACCAGTTGATCTCCCTTGATATTTTTCCCACAATCAAGCTCACCACCTTCATTCCCAATGCTCCTCCCACCATAAGTATGGATCTCTTCAACAACATTCCCATTGTTGTCTACTATCTCCCTTCTACAATCAATAGTCCCCTCTTGGACAATCTTATCTATTTTGTTGTATGGCTCTTACCAAATCTTTTAATCTATTTCTCGTCCTCATCCACTATCCTCAACTCTAGACAAGCTAAGAATAGTAAAGTCCTTGCCCCTTTGTCTCGAGTTCAAACACTGTCAATGCCACCATGTTCCCTTGTCAACTATGATCTTTATAATTTTCTTGTCTTTACTATTCATAAGCCTTAAGGGCACAATTGTATCTAGCCAACACCTTCAAACAATGGGAATGATGCAATTCTTATATGTTATAAAAATAAAAATTTATAAATTACCTCAACAACATTGCTCAACCTCTTTCTCTTCCTCTTACTCTCTCTTCACTCAGATTGCACACTTCCTAAAAGTGTGATCCCCGTCTGCCTCATATTGTCATTCTTTGAAGCAATCCTTGGAGACTAAAAAGCTAGCAAGCATACACTCAATGCTCATTCTATGTCAAGTTGTCAAGCACATCCCCAAGGGAAGAAAAAGCATCCAAAAACTACCTACAAGAAAATTGATTGTGTCTACATCCTAGATCATGTAAAATATCTTGCTTAATCTCCCTCCCCTCTTGTTTGCTTCTTTTACATAGGCTTTCATCTGATCCATTTCTAGTTTTTGCCTTCTTTTCCCCAAATTGTCTTCATATACAAGAATTCAATGTACAAAGGATCACTTGTGGGTTTGAAAGTAAATGGTGGCTCACACTGACAAAAGGTGGATTCAATTACAAAAATGCCACCTGAAATGTAGATAATGAACTTATCTACAATAAAATATGCAACAAATCAACTAGATGCTTTGTTGTATGTAATGATATCAAACAAAGAGCAGATGGAGAAATAAAGTCTTCTTCATTATCACAACATGATATGCAAGGCCTCGACTATGATGGGCATGGATAGAAATTAATACTGATGACCATGTCTCCAATCCACATATATGATATTCCTTGAGAGAGTATAGGAATTGGAACAACCATCCCCATTTAAAACAACTCATTCTTCAAAATATTGAACAATTTAATAATCTATGTAAAAGAGAAAAATAAATGGAGAGCACAACAAAAGAATAGATAAGATGCTACATAAGAAACATTAATAGTTGTACACACAGCCACCCTTCGATATGCTTTAAACAATTTAATTTTGTATTCATATAATTCTGTCATCCAAGCATTCTAAATATAACACGTGCTTCATATATATTTAAGGTTGATTTATATATGAAGCTGGACATGAAATAGAAACAATAAGTTATCCAAAGAATCAAAACTCACCAGGTTTCTTGGGCTCTACTTTTATTTCAGCTGCTATTTTGTCTTCAGCTGCTCCTAATTTTTCTTCAGCTGCTCCATTGACCTGGGTCGATTGGGTTGTTACTTCACTCGCAGACACATCAACTGTCTGTGTTGGTGGAAAACGAGCTTCAGGAGGAGCTGGAAATGGTGGAATCGGAAAACCAGATCCTGCAGGCATAGCCATACCACCAAACTGGCTACCACCTGGAGTTGCCTGTCCCATAATGTTTTTAAAAAATTGCTGCATTGCATATCTCTGAGGAACATATACATTACATTCAATTTTTAGAAATGAAAAATCAATTTAACAGACACCTAATATTCATAATTTTCTGAAACAAGTAAGTTAATTTAAAATTCAGAAGCTTCTAATCCACACTAATGAAATCTCAATAAAACCTGAATATTTATGATATCCTCACTTTGTGAACTAGATTTTATCATACACAACAAATTTCTAGTGAAACGTAAGAAAAATAACAAATTGGGATTGCCACTTTATATACAAACATTTGTCTACGAATGGTGAAGATAAACAAACACAATTGGCCTGCTAACTTTTTCAAAATGAAATCTTTACAGAATGAAGATCACAAGATAATTCAAACCACAATTAATGTCAATGATCATGCATCAAAGTCGTGCCTAAGAACAAAATAGAACTACATGGTACAGACAATCAAGATGCATGTAAGGAAATCCCATGTATGGAAAGCACAAAGTAGCTAAGTTCTTTAATAATAATTGTGTGTTAAGAATTCTTGAAATATAGCTTATTTCAATAAATAAAAAAGGGTATGCCTTAAGAGTTATACACTGTCAATCCTTCTTATGCCAATGAAAATCATTAAACATGTCAATAAAGAACCAGTCAATATCAACAAACGGCTACTACCAAACTAAAATCACAACTACTGTATATATGAAGGTCAAGAAACTAAAAAGATTCCACCAATCCACTCCTGGCATAGATTAGTTTTTAGAACTTGCATGACATCTCCAAAAGGATACTAGATAAAGAATGCCCAAAAATTATATATTTAGTCTCACTGCTTATCTGCTTAGCCTCTAAGGTAAAGCACTCAACAGAAGGATGTGTATTGAAAGGAAGCTGCAGCCACTTCTGCCACTTCTAGAATTCATGGAAGAGATTGGCAAGACAAGTTAGATGAAGGTGTCTCAAAGCACTTTCAGCAGACACGAACCAAAGGAATATCAGATATTATATTTAATTCATCAACACATCGGGAGCATTGAACCAAATGCATACATCGAACGTTCAAAGAAACATTTGCAAAGGAAGAGGAGAAATCCTCTCAATGAGAGACTTCAACTCTATTAAATCAAACAATGGCACATTGATCTTAATGCAACAAAGAATAAGAACTATATCTGTAATCAGTATAATAAGAACTTGTTATATTTTTTAACTTGTTACTTACTTGTGAGGCCATGTCATTTTGTTAGTTCATTGTTGGCTTCAGGTAGTATTTTAATAAATAGTTATAAGCGGTTACCAGCAGTTTTGATCTAACCGACAACCATTGGGCCCTCTAAATAGAATTTCCTAAGTCAAGGAAGGGGGCTGATTTGTGGAAGGTCCTCCCTGATCTACATTCAATGTAACCATCTATTGTGTTGTTGCCATACAATCAAATCTGGTATGAATTATTTCTTTGTCTGTATATTATTGCATTGATAGTGTAACCATTAGGTGGTTTACATTTGCTGCCACTGCCTTTGCGAAGTCAGGTCAGACTTAAAGAGAAGCAAAATCGGTCACAACTATTGACTACAACACAATAAAATGGAAGAGTAGGAGTAAATGGGCCAGCCTATACAAGATTCAGCCGACACACAAAAACAAAGAGAAGATCGACTTACCCAAGACCTCAAGTATTTGTGGGAACTTTCAGTTCAAGAGACGTTGGAGAAGCATCAAACAGGGCCCAAGTACCAGCAGATTCCATCTAGGGAAACTAGAGAAGTTGATAGTTTTTGGACAATTTGCCTAGACTCCTAACAAGGCACGATATAATTTTACAAGGCCTTTGTGCCAAACAAGACCATGAAGCACACAAACAACAAATACTACAGTGGTACGAACAAAGGTGTCATTAGGAGAAAGAGGAGCGAAGTGAAGACCAACATAGCACCCCACGAAATTAATGCAATTAAGCCCAAATAAAACCAGGTGAAGACCATAGCATGGTCAAGTGGTGGAATAGCAAGAATGAAGGAGAGCGTGAGAGGCAACCAACTTGGGAAAACCATGATGAGCACACGATTATACTAAGATCTAGCAATTACAAACACAGACAGGTGGGTTGAATTAGTATAACACAATCTTTTACTTTTCAAAACTTAATCAATCACAGCAATAATAAACATGCAAGCTCTAGCAATTACAAACACGAAGAGAACACACAATTTACATGGAAACCCTTGCGCAAGAAAACAACGACAAAATGTTGCTTATATACATAGATCTTCTTTTGTAGGCACCAACCTACTTCTCTTACAATTCTTCTTTTGTGAGCACCAATGTAATATCCCAAATGGGGATATTATGAACAATTTCGGATTCACGGGATTTTGAAATGAATTTTCTGAATTCTGCCCTAATTTTCTGCACTTTAGTTTTCTGCTCTAACCCTAACTTCTGCTCCAAAAATCAGACTTAAACAATTGCATATAATCTCCATAAAATATGCCAAATCACCATAATATCATTGCCAACAACATTTCCAATATTATATTTGAATTCCACCACACAATATGCAATTAAACCACTTCAAATGACAATCATAAATGACTGAAATATAATTCAGAAGTCTGCTGCTATAAAAATCAAAACTGAACAAGTCTTCAATTACACCCAAAAAGCATGGGCAATAAGACAAATAGCCCAGCTCAAATCTGCCCTAAACCCTAAGGTTGTACATACCAAAAAAACAATGCAAAATGATGATAGCAAAGCCCTCCAAAATGATCTTCAAATCTGATGTGCAATTCTGCTCCAAAACAATGAAGTGCAAGTGAACTCCCGTCACGGAATCCTCCACAAGAAGAGCTAGGTTTTCGTCCAACTCCTCCAAGATGCTTGAGGTTTTCGTCCCAAGATCTTCTCCAAGAGATAAACTCCCAAAAGGTGAATGAATGAATGATTGATTGATGCTCTTGCCATGCCAAATGACAACCTATATATATGCAATTTGTCTTCTCTCTCATAGGGCCGACCTAGGCAAGGATATATGTATTTTTGAATGTGAATTTCCCTTCTAGAGGGCTGACCATCCTCTAACATGATGAGCACCAATAATAAACCAAATTAAAGATTTGTTTATTATTTTGTTTCCTCCTTCAAGCGCTAGCATAAGAATATTATGTGCCAAGTTAATGATAATAATAATGACCTCCATGCTGATATGTACAATGGAATCATGAGCAAAGCACCCAAATATTTGTCTTGGCATGAATGAGGGCATCTCCTTATGGCATCCACATAATACAATGTGATCTCCCAACAGGATGGAGTCTCTCTCAAATAACTTGCTCCAAATAATCAAGGCAAGTGTATAAAAATATAACAAGTCATCTCCAATACTCTAGATGTCTCCCAAAAATCCCTAAGTGTGGGAATTAGCCCAATTTCTCTCCAATAGCGACCATTCCAAAAATGGGGACATTACAACCAACCCACTGGAGACACCAATCCCCACAACTGAGCTCCAACTCAGCAAGAGACTTCAATCTCTTCTTTGATAGGCACCAACCTATGAATTCTTCAATGGATGATATGTCTTCACAAGATATAAATATTAATGCTCTTCCTTTCACAAATCTGATTACAACTCACACAAGCCTTCTTTCAAAATTCTGATCACAACTCATACACAATCTCTTTTCATAAATCCGATCATAATTATGTCAATATGTTCACATAATTTTCTGTCTTTATATCTGCTCTAATTTCTTAACCTTCTCATATATTCTTCACATATATTTGCATTTATCCTTCATTCATGGGCTGCATATACTTTTTCAAAACAGGTCTGAAATACACTTCATTTTTCTGCCCTTATATCTCTTCTAATTCTGCCCTCAAAACTCAGAAATATATCATTGATTTCTTACCTTGTTTATGTCCAATTCACCTTGCCTTTATACCCATAGTACTTCTTTATGAGGGGAGGTGACTCTTTAATAAAGGGACGACTTCAAGTGGGTCGGCCTCGTGAAAAATTAAATTAAATTTATTTGTATCTTTTAACTTAACTCCCAACGTCTCTTCAATGAGGCGTTCATTTAAGGTGAGTCAGCCCTATTCATATTTAAAGGAGTCAGCTTCTTTCGGTTTATATTTATTCTTCACTAAGAATGCACTATCTTGGGTCGGCCACCTTTAGGATAAGTATATATATTTTATTTGTTCGCTATCCTTCAACCAAAGCTGCCAAGATATGATAGTCGGCCAGCCTTCTTACAAATTTAAATTTAATCTTCATCAAGGCCTATCACAAGGAAGTCGCCTATCACAAGGAAGTCGGCTGCCTTGCCTTATAAATCCTTATATCTCTGCTCTGCCATGCCTTATAAATCTGCCTTTAATCTTGAACATCATTGCCTTATATATATCTGCTCTTCATAGCTTTATTCTTTGACATCAATGACAACATATTCCAACAAACCATCCGTGCAATTTTGGAGCCGAAGCAAAACCGTAAGTTGAAGCTGCAATAGAGAACAAATAAATCTAAACATCCAACCGTCTTCAAAGAATATTCAACTCACATAAGAAGAGTGAGTTGAGGTTGCCATGCAGCTTCCCCTTACTGAAGAAAGACGTGTTGATCTCATGGACCAAGTGACGTCAGAAGCCCTGATAGAAGAGTCAACTGAATCATCACAGCCAACAGAGCCCCCTCCAATGTAGAGAAGTTTTCTTTCTGAGACAAAGTCAAAGGAATTCTTTGTACAACAAGAAACAGAGGCATACAAGAGCAATATCCAAGGCATTGAAGAATTGCTATTTGAGGAGACTAAGCCTAATACACTAGGGCAAGGGACGAGATTGGAGAGAAGGGAGCTTGTGGGCAACAACAATAGTATACAAATCACTGACATCTCAAGAAGGGTTGAAAATTCAAACATGTCTGAGAGTGCTGAGAGAGTGAAGGACTCTGGCTCAGAACTTATGGAGGAGAAGATTTCAACCACTACAATCACATCGAGAACAACTAGAAATTGTGACCCCACTAACAAGTCCAAACTTGAAAAGACAAAAGTTGCCTAGATCCATTGGCAATGGATTTGAGGATCTAGTGTGTCATTGTATAACTTGTGAAACCATTTGGATACCTAGAGGGCAAACTGATGAAATCATTGTTTGCATTCATTTCCAGCAACCTTTAGGGGAGTGGCAACTGATTGGTTTACAAATGTCCATCCAATTGCCAAATGCTCATGGGAGAAGCTACAAAAAGCCTTTGAGAAAGAATTTAAACTTCTTTGAGACAACAATGAAATTATCATGAAGATATATAACACTAGGCAAGGAAGGCATGAGAATATGCGACCATATAATTGTAGGCTCAAAGAAATACTTATGAAACTAGAGAAAGATCCAGTGGATGGACTGAAGGAATGTTAGTTCATTGAGGATTTAATACCCACATTGCAGAGAAAAATGAAGGTCGTGCCACCTTCATCATACAAAGAGGCATATAAAGCAAAAATAAGATGTCTTCACACTCTAGACAAAGAAATGAGTAAAATAATGATTTAGATGCAAGTAACAATAGTGAACCAAGATTCTAAGTTCAAGCACTAAGAAGAGATGTGCTTTGAATTATGAAGGAACTTAAAGGAGAATCTAGCAAGGAATCAAACAATCTATAGCGCCACACCAAGACTAATTGCCTCGAAAGGGTGTTTTACGAGGTCTGCCAAATGATGGGCCATTCGACCAAGGACTGCCCATACAAGTTGAAGAATAAAAGTACAAAAATACTTTTTACTTGGGCAGAGCAATCAATCCCACTCACACACCTCCAAAGCTACAGAATAATAAAAGTTCATCTCTAAAGTCCAGACAATTATCACAATTAGAGAAATAATGTTAATAAACGTCAAAATAATAATAGTGGGGGAGGTTAATGTGAAATACAATATGAATCCAAAGGTCGACCTATCATACAATGCCAACAGTGCAATGAGTGGGGACACTTTGCAAGGGAGTGTCCAAGAAATCAAGGCAGTACAAAATTACTTTATAGATAGTGTGGACCCAAAGAGCAATTTGACACCGAATGTCCAAACCAAAAATCAAGTGTAAACATCAACATGATTGATGTAGCTAAGGATGAAGTATTGGCCATAACGTGCCCAAACAAAGAAGGGCGTACATCTGGACCCACATACAAAAAAAAGAGACTTTTAGTCTTTTTGAAGCAAGAACAAATGTAGAGCATCACCACTCTAATGAACATGCAAGCATAGTAACAAACTGACTAGACTTGAATAAAACTATTGTAAGGCAAGTACTACAAACCATCATACCAATCAAAGTGGCGGATTTATTGCAAAGCATTCCTGAACTTACAGATGCTATTAACCAATATAGTAAATGGGAGCAATCAAACAAAGCATGTTACAACCCATTTAGCATCTAGAAGCGAGAATAGCAGCGATGGAATAGCTAAGCCTCCATTGCCAGGAGATCAAGTGATTGATCCCATGCTGCTTACAGTGAATTTGGCTTGAAGACCAGCCATGATACACATGGAGATTCTTGGAAAGAAACTAACAAATATAGTTATCGATGGTGGGTCTAGCATGAATGTGCTTCTAGAATACACTAGGTGAAGCTTATGTGAGCCTACTATTTGACCTCCAACTTTTCAGCTCGTAGGAGTGGACCAATGAGGGATAAAAATGCCCAGAGTTCTATTGGCACAAAAGGTAATAATTGGAACTCAATCACTTTTATTGAACTTCATAGTCATCTCATTGCATAAAAAAGCACATCATGCATTGTTGTGTCAAGGACAGTTGGTAGCAGCCAAAGCTGACCATATTTAGAAAAAGAATATACTCTCCATTCAAAACAAAGGTAGGAAATATATAATTGATTTGAGAAATCAAGCAGTGAGGAAGCAACTTCCTCAAATTCATCAGATTTGGACTGTGGAGAAGGATGGCCAAAGAAAAGTGATTAAGACCCCATGGCCCCAAATGCCGAAGGAATCTTAGAGTTGCATCCATGCTCTATAGATGAAACAAATTCTCTCGGTGGTTTGTTCCATTGGCAGACAGAATATTATTAAGTATTCCAGCTTACTTGCAGTTTCATCGAAATAATGGAGATTAACGAGGAAGAGCAAGTAGAAAGAGATGACAAGAAGCAAAAGAGTGTAAGGTTAGACCCCTTCATACCATTAACCTCAACATTCCTCCTGACATTTAAAGAATATAAGATAGGGGATGCAAATTGGACGATAGACCAGCCCATCACCTTAAGAGGTAAAACAAATATGAAATACCAAGAACCAACTACTATGAGGGTAAATCTTGGCTCTAATGGAAGTTCAACGGTGATCTTGGTCTATGATGATTGCAATCTCGTACTAGCAACAGCAACATTCAAGATATTCATGGAGTACAAGGACAATTTTGCACGGCCACGCAAAGACTTGAAAGGAGTACCATTGAAATTATGTGTTCATAAAATTCTCTTGGTACCAGGGGCACAGTCAGTATGAAGAAGACCATATAGAATGAACCAAAACTATGCAACCAAAGTCCAAGAAGAAACTAATGAATTGCTCGAAGTAGGGATATCTTCTGTGGGGACAGGTGATTGGGTGTCACCCATCACCATTTCTCTAAAGAAAAAGTCAAAACAAATAAGGGTCTGTACATTTTCGAAAACTAAACGCGGTTACAATCAAGAACCCTCCTATTCCATTCACAGATTACATCCTTGAAGGTAGCGGGACTTTTGTGGATGGCTTCTCTAGATACAATCAGATAAGCACATACAAGGAAAGCAAGTTGGAGACCACTTTTATAGTGGAAGATGGAGTCGATAATTACAATTGAAAGTCGTTTAGACTCTATAATGCTTCAGCTACGTTCTAGAGGATTATCTTACACATCTTTGATAAGATGTCCTCATGGAAGTTTAAAGCTTTCTAAAATGATTGGTCAATCTACAGTGAACAAGAAACACACCTAAAGGCCTTGATGGAGTGCATGCAGCAATTTAGAGCAACATGATTGGCACTAAATCCAAAGAAGTGTAGATTCATGGTGCCACAAGGGAAACTTCTAGGCCACATTGTCTCCGCCACTAGATTAAGGATGGATCCAAACAAGATACAGGTGGTTATAGAGATGGAAGTATGAAGGGCATCATGAGAATAAGATCATTCTTGGGCCATGTCGAGTATTAAAGATAGTTCAGTAAAAAATTTGCCCAAGTCTCACACCCTTTGGATGTACTAACAAGGAAGGAGTTCCATTCATATTGTCTGACAAACAAAAACAAGTGTTTAAGGAACTAAAGGTATGCCTTATGAGTTCACCTATCCTTGTGTATCCATATTGAACAAGAAATTCCATGTGCATTGGATGCTTCCAATTTTTCTATTGGTGCTACCTTGGCACAGGTAGGAGCCCAAGGATTGTAACAACTAGTGTTCTTTACTAGCAAACTATTGTCTGCCACAAAAAGAAATTATAACATGAAAGAGGGGAAAGTTCTTGACATTGTGTATTCTATGCAAAAGTTCTAGCATTACTTTTTGGCACTACAATTTACATTCTACATGGATCATCAAGCATTAATGTATTTGATGATCATGCCCAGCATTCAAGGCCAAGCGACTGGATGGTTAATGCTCCTTCAAGAGTTCACATTTAAAATCATTGTTCAACCAAGGAAGAGTCATGTCATAGTCGACCATCTCTCCAAGATAAAGTCTGGATAACTACCTAAATGAATAAATGAACACTTTCTTGACACTCACTTGTTTCAAATCACTACAATACTAGCATGGTACGAGAACCTTGGAGAGTACTTACCCACATCTTCATTTATACGGGGCATGCAACCAACAAAGGAAAGAAGGCTAGCACTGAAGGCGAGAACGTTCCAATTGGTCAATTGAGTTATACAAAATGGGACCCAACCAAGTATTACGATGCATCATGTGTGAAGAAGTAAGGAGCCTAATTCAAGAAGTGCACAAAAGTCTAGTCAATGGCCACATGCCCCAACACAAAAGGTACTTCTAGCAGCCCTATGATGGCCAACACTTCATCATGATGTGAAGGAATGGATTACTAGATGTGATATCTGTCAAATAGTGGGTAAACCCTTGAAGAGGGAGTTCGTACCACTTTGGCCATCTCAATTGTAGAAGTTATTCAAATGTTGGGGACTAGAATTTATTGGTCCACTAAAAGTGAGCAAAATGCATAGGTGCAAGTGCATCGTGGTGACCATTGAATACCTAACCAAGCGGGTCAAAGCAAGTAGCTTGCTAGACAACAATGCTAAAAGCACAACTCAATTTATTTACAAGTAAGTAGTTACTAGATTTGGAATTCCGATTCAAATCACAAGTGACAAAGGGGCACACTTCGTGCATCAGGTGATCCACCTAATAACAATAGAATTTTCAACCTTTCACTCCCTTTTGAGTTCATTCTACCCAAGGGCTAATGGCCAAGTATAGGCCACAAGCAATGGAGCCACAGGTTCAAATCAGGAGGAACAATTGCCTACAATACTATGGGCATACTAGACTGCATACAAGTTAACCACTAGACGTACACCCTTCCAACTAATGTACAATTATGAAGCCATCTTAGCAATGGAGTATATGGTGCCAAGCCTAAGGATCGCAATGGAAAATTAACAAATGGATAAGGAGAGTTTGAAGAAAGGTTGTTCAAGATTAATGAATTGGACAAACAAAAAATAATGGCACAATGGGCAGCTAAAGTGATGCAACAACAAAGGAAGCACCAGCATGACAAGCACTTACGAAAAATGTTTTTTAAATATGGTGCATTAGTGCTCAAGTACAATGGTCAATGAGAATTTAAACCTGGTAAATTTTAAAGTACTTTGGCTACGACCCTTTAAAACTCAAGAAATAAAGGATAATGGTTTAGGCAAACTTGAAAATTTAGTTGGGACCAATTGTTAACAATTTGAAATTAAAAACATATCATCAAAGGACTAAGGCAATTAAAATACTTGCGTATTTTATCCTCTCTTGAACAAAATCACTCAGATGCTAAACTTTGTGATCAACTAAGTAGACTCCAAGGATCCTTATCTTCAATTCTCGATTTGGGATAGCTTGTTTGGCAAAGATGTGATTTGTTGTTTCATACAAAGGGACTTACACTTTAGTGTTCAACGGCAAGAAAATACTGTTTACACTCACACAGGTTGTAACAATCGCTTCAAGGCTACACGCTATGATAAACTTATGATATAGCGATTCAACTCTTGGTCCTACTTCTAACAATGTTCTTAAAAAAAAGTGCAAAAGATGTGGGTTTAGAAAGAGTATCTAATTTAAGTGGAAGCTATCATCATCAATTCCTGGAAATCTCAACCACGCTTTGCTTCGCCATGAGACAACTCCACAAAGGTGGTGCAATCTTCTAAGGATAAGCCAAAGGTTTTCAAATTACTCTATGAGCAATCAAAGTGAAGCTTGTGATGTGTTCAGAGTAACCTTACACTACAACTTGCCAGCGACAAATCATAAAAGGTATGAACATATAGAGATTTCACCAAGAAGTTGAAAGACAATGACTTCCACAAACTAAAACTAACAAACTTTGAAAGAAATAAACTAAGTTAAAACATTGAATGCGAGTGAGTACTTAGCAACCATGCAACTTGCAAAGAGAACACAATATCACCATGAATAGTTCAACAATGAACTTGTATTAATCTCAGCAATGTCTTAGCAACAGCTCTAATTAGCTCAAAACTCATTAGAGGAATGAGGCTTATATAGGCCTCAAAATACAATGAATGGCCAGGATCAATTTGGATTCGATGGCCCAGATCATGCCACATCAAAGGTGGTTATAACAACTTTCTATTATTAGAGATATACAAGGAGCAATAAAGGCACGTTTTCCAAGGTGACACCTTGGCACCTATGTGGACAGCCCATGTGGCATTTATTTCTTATGTTTATTCTTTCAACCAATGCCACGAACTTTGGAACAACTTTCACCATGTTAGCAACTGGTACACTTGGCGCGTTCCGAATGGTTCCTTCCACCTTCTTCACATCTCGTGTATGCTCATCAATTGTCCTCTCCCACTCAGCTATACCAACCCTCTTACCACCAACGAATGAGATCAAGGAGTAGATGTTGTTCAGTTGTTCACTAGAAATGAAGTGAGTAGAGTTGAAGTAATGAGAATGTATGTAATTCTTCACGTCATGGAACGTAACCTCTCCTGAAAGACCACACATCATCCATTACACCAACTATCTTATTATGAGCTCTCTGAAGCACACTATCCACTCGAACACAATCCATTTTAACTTTGTCAAGAAGCTGCTCTCTTATGTCCATAGTGAAGTACCAAGTAGAGAAATCATACGATGAACCTTCTTCAACTACCCCTTCCTCTATCAATGCTGACAGTGGAGTGTTCATCAAATCTTCCAAGTGTGGCATGTATTCTCTCTTGACATCATCGAACTTGGAACATGCTACTAAAACTGCTTGAAGTCTTTCCAACAACTAAGCAACGGTTTCATACTTTTGGATAAGTTCATCAATGAATGTATCTATTTGATTTCTAACTCTTCCTATCCATCTTTTCAGTTCTTGGGACTGTGATCTCATACACTCTAACTGAGCAATTGATTCTTGTGAAAGCATGGGAGGTGGAGTAGATGTCCCTTCACGCTGTCGAATCGGATTCATCAACTGCTGGATATATTGCTTGAAGGCAAGGTTTTCTTTCTCCAATCGATTTCCTCTTTCCCTTTCACGCCTCAATCTTTCTTTGACCACTGAAACAGATTCCTCCAACTCTTCAAACTCTTGCTCTTCTGTTGTTGGTCCCAAATCCATAGTGGTTACATCGTACACTCTAACTAAGCAATTGATTCTTGTGAAAGCATGGGAGGTGGAGTAGATGTTCCTTCATGCTGTCGAATCGGATTCATCAACTGCTGGATATATTGCTTGAAGGCGAGGTTTTCTTTCTCCAATCGATTTCCTCTTTCCTTTTCACGCCTCAATCTTTCTTTGACCACTGAAACAGATTCCTCCAACTCTTCAAACTCTTGCTCTTTTGTTGTTGGTCCCAAATCCATAGTGGTTACATCGTATTCCTCAAGAACAATATCATCGATTGTTTTGTCTACCTTAGGCACTGCAATGTGTACTTTCCTGGATCCAGAACTATCTCTCATAATCTTGGAGAGTCTAGTCGCCTTTTCTCTTCCCTTATCTAGCCTGGTTCTACCTAACAACTCTTGTATGTTGACCTCTGGCGCTATTTCCACGATTGAAGTCTCCTTTACTCTCTTCCTTAACCAATTCGGCAAGGCAGACAAATCTTCTTGAACATCTTGTTCTTGAGCTCTAACTTCTAATTCCGATGACGATGCTTCCTCATCAGACGATTCAATGTGCATATCTATTTCATGTGTAACAGCTTCTTGATCTTTGGAGGGACTTGATCGGATTTCTTCAGTTAGAACCTCATACATATTTGCTTGATCTAATGTCTGTGGAGCTCCTTGGTTTTCTCTTTCTTCATTCTCCACTACTGATGTCACATTCATATCTTGAGAAGGACCACCTTCTTGCCTGGAAGAAGTACTAATCTCATGTTGTGAACTCAACTTTGTCTTCTTCCGACTACTTTCTCCACGTGAGTCATCCTAATGTTTCCTCTTGCCAAGTTGAGCTTCTTATCTGGAGCTTACACTATATCCACTAGACTCACTATGATGTTCGCTGCTAGATTCACTATCATCCACCTCTTGTGATTGTTGTGAGTCAACTCCTCCCATCAAGTCGTATGTTAGGTCTTTGTTTGCATTCTCGAGCTTCTGAACTTGACGATCTACATACTTCTTTGTGATATATATAACTCGTATCCATTCATGGCCAACTTCTCTCTCAACCCAATTGATAGTGATAGGTCCTTCCTTGTCAAACATCCTTTGCACGAGAAACTTTTCAGTCTCCTCTAACTGATCAAGAATAGGCATTATATTACATGATCTCACCAAATCCCAAGTCATTCTCGAACATCTCTTCTCTCGAATGTGTTCATCATCGTCTGCATCTACCTAGTGATCCTCTTGATGCTCTCGGTGTCTAAACCTCTTCCCAAATGCCTTCCGAATCGTGCTAAATGGATCAAAGTGGTCTCGATTCGTGTCATGAAGCACAAGATTGTAAGCTTGGAGTTCATATTCTGAATGTTGTGCAGCTTGTAGTGTTGGGCAAGTTTCCAACTTTCCAACTCCTAATGGGAAACTGATTCCGGCTTTCTTCTTATCTTTCTGAATTTTGTCCCAAGCCAACAGTTGCCTCGTCACCTCTAGTAGTACCATCTTGTCGGTAGGATACCTCGGCAAGCGGTAAGGATAAGATGAAAATCCTTAGATCCTCAAGTAGGTGAACTTCGGAAATTGGATGTACCATCGTCCATATTTGCCAATCAATCTCTTTGCATCATTCGATAACCTCTCATGCATATCTCTTTGAAGCTTCCTTGCGATGAACATGAAGAATGCATCATTCATGCGTTTGTAGTGGGCTATGGACTTTAGCTGCAATTGCGGGTAGCAATCATACACGCTGAATTGTCCAGGGCCATATCCTATGTCACCTCTGCAATTCAATCCCTCATACTTTCCACACATTGCGAGGATATAGATGACATATGAGCTCATGTAGAAGGACTTAGTCTCCTTTAGCTTGATCATCTGCTCATGAATATTGTTGCTTATGATGCCGGCCCAATCAATCATCACTTCACCCTTGACGATCTCTTGCATGAATACGAACATCCACACATCGAATGTTGACGATTGTTGCCAACCCATGATTCTGTTCAAGAAGATCACCATGTAGCCATACTCAGTGATAAAATCCGATTTATGAAGCTTTTTCGGCAACTTGTTGTGATGACTCCTTGGTTGCTTTACCCAATTGACGTTTATTTCTTGCTTACAATCACTTATTGCACCTTCAAAGACCTTTTGAGTTTGCTCTCGAGTGTAGACGGTGACCTTCCTATGCTTCGGGATGTTGAATGTTTCAGCGATGGCCTCCCTCCTCAAGTGAGCTAAGACTTCTCCATCGGACGTTTCAATGCATCTAGTCTCTTGGTTGTAATGACTAGCGCATTCCCACATAAGCTCAAAACTCGGCAAGGCGAGCGGAAAGCATGTGGCTTGGACGATCCCATTGCGAAGCATCTCATGGATGACCTTGGAGTGGGTTGACTTGTAGAGCTCTCTCTTGATCTCCTCCATGTCAATGTGACCCAAGTTGGTGTCACTCACGTTCCTCCACTTGGACATGATCTTCGTCTCCGGCATGACTCCTTGCTTATCACTCTTGATCAAGGCTTGCCTTTCTTTCGCATTCATCCTTTACCTCTTCCTACAAGAGAAGACAACATGCATTACTAGGCTGATGTGACACTTAAAATATGGATTTTCAAATATTTATCTTGTCTCCTCATGCATGTGGGACAAAAAATAACGAATTTTAAAACAACATACCTTAGAAAAATCAGAATTTTGGACAATTTGACTTTTGAAGAAACTTGAATATTTTGACTTATCTCCTTGAAAAGTTGCTGCTCTGCTGCAAATCAGGAATAAATTTGCTTTAAATTTGATTTTAAATGCAGAAATAAACCTTCTTTTATATCAAACTTTGCACCTATTTAAGGCAGGTCGGCCTAGTCTAAGGGTGGTCGGCCTAGAGAGCAATAAAATCAAAGTTTTAAATCATTTTCCATGCCTTTATGCCCAGAGCGCCATAGTTGGGCGGGTTTAGAAGGTACACGTGGATGATTTCATGTGGTGGACATGTAATCCAAACGAATGGTCTAAGACCGCCCAACAAGGGCGGGATTGGGAGGCTAGTAAGGATTTTTCATCACTTAGTGATTTTTTGCTTAATTTTGACAACATAGAAACCCTTGCTTGTATTATTGATGTTTTAACCTCCTCGAATGAGATTTGCATGTTGGATGAGTGGAGTTTGAAAGTGATGTTTGGAGTAGTTGATGTAAAGATCTAGAGAATCCAAGCCCTCATGTGTGTTCCAAACTTGCATGTGTTTGTTCAACACTTAATGTTATTCATCACCTTCTTCTCTGTATACTTGCAAATTTTCATGTCATTTCTCCTAGGCGGGTTTAAGTGTGTTATGTGGAGAGAGGTATATGAAGAACATGGAAGAATCCAAGACCCCCTCCTAAGGCCGCCCAAGTAGGGCAGGTTTGGGAGTATTGTGTGGATTCTTCCTCTTAAAAATGTTTTCCTGACCTTGATGATCTCTCAAACTTGTCCTTGTATAACTTAGTGTTGGTGAATGATTGATTGAAGTCAGAAGACAAATTTGGAACATTTGATGACTTTATCCATATGTCAAGGTGAAATCCGCCTAGGAAGGGTGGTCTCGAAGATGTTGCATGGTATGGCCAATGTAACCCCTTTAAACTTGCCTTAAACAACTTTCACTTTTCACTAATTCAACCTTAAACCATACCTCTAGTGGATAAATGAATTGAGGGGGCATGTGTGGAGTGATCAACATCCAATTCCAAGTTTATCTTACAAACTCTCATAACATACTTCTTGAGCGGATCTAGAGGTGATAGTTGAATGCTGTGTTGTGGTGATCATGTAGTCCAAGCAAGGGGATGAAGACCGCCTAGCAAGGGCGGGTTTGGAGAAGGTATCTGGATTACTTCACTTAGAGCATTCTAAACCCTTCCAAACTCATCAATTCATTAATCCCTTCTTGCATATTTCACTATCTTCACTCTGAGCGGCTTAGGAGGCAATGTATGGAATGTTTCATGTGAAAGAAGGCATAATCCACAGACACCCCTTGAGGCCGCCCAAGTAGGGCAGGTTTGAGGGTACCCCTTGGATTATCCTTCAAAATGCCTTAAAATACATTCAAACTTATGAACTTTCATCTAATCTACATGATCTCACTGTACTTGAACTCAACATTGCAAATTTGATAGGCTTTCTTCTTGAGCGGGTTTAACTGTGTTGTCTAGAGAGTGTGATGTGCAGGAGGTGACATAGTCCAAGCATGGAGCTCAAGGCTGCCTAGCATGGGCGGGTTTGGAAGAGGTGTCTGGAGTTTCAACCTTACTTGATTGTTCCTCTCCTCAGGAAGATGTCTCTCTCCTTGCTTCTTAAGACTTAGTCAAATTTTCAAACTTCCCTCCTTTTGAATGATCCTCTCAAGGATGTGGGGTATCATTGATGAGTTAGGGAGTCAAGATAGAGTAGTTGTATTGCTTTAACATCAAAACTCCAAGCTGACCTCTGTATACCGCCCAGGTAGGGCGGGTTTGAGAGTAGGTCTTGGATTTTGGCACTTAGCCACTTCTCATTCCTTGAACTTGACTCTAACCTTTCTTTTTGATGTGATCTTAAACATTAAAGTCCAACAAACCTTGCAAATTGTATTGTTCTTCACCCTAGGCGGCTTTAGGAGTGTTGTCTGGAGGATGTCATTTGGAAGGTGAAATAGTCCATAAGAGCCTCTTAAGACTGCCCAAGTACGGCGGGTTTGAGGGTACCCCTTGGATTTCAGCTCCAAACTCACTTGATGCCTTCAAATCCTTCAAGTTTTCCATTCAAACTTCATCATCTTTTATGTTTTGTGTTGAAACACTTCAAAATTTGCACAATCTCTCCTAGGGCGGGTTTGGATGCTGTGTCTGGAGAGTGTCATGAGGTAGTGAAGACATCATCCATGACTGTATGCTAAAGCCGCCCAGATAAGGCGGGTTGAGGAGTGACCTTTGGATTTGAACTTGAAACTTACTTGAACTCGATCCTTGCCTACAAACCATCACATCTTAGTACTCTATGCATGCAAAAACTCCAATACTTAACCATTTTCCTTGCAGGGCAGTTTTGAGAGCAGTGTGTGGAGAGATTGATGTGGCAAGAGACAATGTCCATTAACACCCTGTGAAACTGCCCAGAATGGGCGGGTTTGGACATGACCCTTGGATTTTCATACTTGAAACATTTCATTTATGTCAATCTAGATCATTGACCTCCTGAATGTTATCTTCTTCATCCTTCCTCAAGAAAACTTGCAAATCATGTCATCTAAGCCCTTAAGCGGTCCTAGAGGTATCATGTGGAGAGATTCATGAGACAGGAGACATTGTCCAAGACCCCCTCCTGAGGCCGCCCAGGTAGGGCGGGTTTGGATATGTCCTTTGGATTTTGCCTCTTGAAGCCTCAAAATCATTCAAACTCATAAGGCCTTAACATGAAGTTCATCATTCTTAAGTCAAAAACATTACAAGCTTTGATATCAATCCTTTTGTATGGAGACTCTGACCGCAGAGATATACCTTCTTTACTTCTCATCAATCACTTAGTGTCCTATGAGACATTCTGACTTGTCTAGTGTCCCTTTCTACATTTGTTTTGAGCCAGAACTGAGGCTAAGACTCGAAAACCAAACTAAACTTAAGCAAAAATTAGGGGGTACCCATTTGCAATGGGGCGATGTGTGATGAGGTCACAACAGGACTCATTAGATTTGTCCACTCTTTGTTCCCTTCCTCTCCTTGGATCATGGTAGGAGACTTGAATGCTATTCTCAACCTAGATAAAAAGTTAGGTGGTTCTAATCGATTAGACCCTTCTTCCTCTTTGTTTAGAGAAAAATTGCCATCTTGTTGATGTTAAACCCAACTCTGGTCTTTTTTCTTGGACTAACAGAAGGTGTGGGCTAGATTCCATCTTTGAGCATCTTGACAAATTTTTGGTCTCTGATTGTTGGTTTGGTGATTCTTTGGTCTCTTCCTTGAATATTTTGCATTGGAAAGAATCAAATCACTAGCCTATGAAGTTTTCTCCCTCCCTCTTCTCTCAAGTGAAAAAGCCACCCTTCAAGCTTCAACTAATGTGGCTCAAAGATCAAATGATTCATGAATGCATCACTGCCTGGTGGTTGTAGAAGAAGCCCCCTTATGGTACTGCTATGTATTCTTTCTTTAAAAGACTTCAATTTATGAAGTTCAAACTCAAACAATGGAACAAATCATATTTTGGAAACATTTTTGAGAAAAAGAAATAGGTACAAGAAGAGCTCACTTTTCAAATCAAGGAAGATGGTATGACAAGGGATCGCCTTCTTAGGGAATCCCCCTCTCTAAAGAGCTAAATGAATGGCTTTTACAGGAGGAGATCTACTGGAAACAAAAATGAAGAATTGATTGGTTGCAAGAAGGAGATAGGAATACTTCCTTCTATAATTTAGTCAAAGCCAGGAGAAGTGGGAACATTATATCTACTCTCATCTCAGCACAAGGAAATCATTTGTCCTTCCATGACATCACTAGGGAAGAAGATCAACATTTTTCTTCCCTCTTCCATGAAAGTGGCCCTCTGGCCATGAACAATGAGTAGATCATTTTAGACTGCATTGCTCCTCTTGTCTCTGCAGATATGAACAACTCGCTTATGAGTCTCATTCTCTTGACGATCTCAAACATGTGTTTCAGATGAAGAAAGGGAAAACTCCTAGTCTGGATGGTTTTCCTATTGATTCTTTCAAGAATTGGGAGATCTTGAAGCTTGATCTTTTGGAGGTGGTTTGAGAGCCGAAGACTAATAAGTGGATGCTCAAAGCGCTCAATAGTGCCTTTCTTGCCTTGATTCCTAAAAAGGAGGGTGTTGGCTCTTTTGATTTGTTCCGACCTATTGCTCTCTACAATGTCACCTATAAGATCATCACCAAACTCGTTGTGGATCGTCTGAAGTGGATTCTACCTCCCCTCATCTCTCCTAAGTAGGGTGGATTTGTGAAGGGTCGTCAAATCCTTGATGGTGTCATTATAGCCACTAAGGCCATTCACTCTATGTCCTACTCCAGGGATAAAGCAATGTTTATCAAGTTGGCTATGCTCAAGGTCTATGATGGAGTCAGATGATCATTTCTCAGGAACACTCTCAGGGCCTTTGGTTTTTGCTTGGAATGGAATGACTGAGTGATGAGTTGTGTGAGCTCTCCCGCCTTTTCAACCTTAATTAGTGTTATCTCCTCCCCCCTCTTCTCTGCCTCCAAGGGTTGCAACAAGGCAATCCCTTATCTCCTTACCTCTTCATCACATGGCTAAAGGTCTAGGCAGATTGCTAAAGAACTAGAAATCCAATGGTTGGACCATTGAACAAGATCTGGACTCACAAACTCATCTTCAATTTGTCGATGGCACAACATTGATGGGTGTTGCTAAGTTTCAAGAAGTTGTTAATCTCAAGAAAGCTCTGGATATCTATTTGGCTACTTCTAGTCAACAGATTGATGAGGACAAGTCCAATATCTTCTTCTTTAATACCCCCTTGAATATCCAACAAAGAATAGCTCTTATTCTTCATTTCAAAATAGGGCAGCTTCTATTTGATTATCTTGGCATTCCCTTGTCCATTGTTAATCCCAAAAGCGATCGAGGGAAGAAGATTATTGACAAATTTAGAATGAGGGCTAGTCATTGGACCTTCCAATGGGTGTCTTTTGCTAGGTGATTGACTTTGCTAAAGTATGTTCTACAAGCTCCACCCATCTACAAATTCCTTGTTTTATCTACCCCCAAAAGCATCTTTAATGATTGTGATGCTCTCTTGTAATGTCCTGTACTATGCAAGAAATTCATTAAAATAAATTTAATTTTGATTATTGGCCAACTACCTTTATAAGCTGGTCATCTTGGCGCCAAAAGAAGATCAAGCATCATTTAAATATTTAAATTCCTCATACTTAGCCGACCTCATTGAGTTTAATACCACCATTGAAGAAAGATGGCAATAGAAGACTGATTTAGAACATGTTTTAAACAAGCAAGGTCAACCCCTCATGGATATATAGATTGAGTGTAATTTAAATTAAAGATTTAAATCACTAGGATGGCCGACTTCCTTGGTGAAAGACTTAAACAGACGAGAAGAAGATAACATCAACATGGGCCGACTTATGGAAGGTTTAAACATAAATAGTGGTGGCCAACTTCCCTTTATCTAGAGCGCTAAGGAGTATGTAAAGATCATCAAGAGGTGCGGTTTAAATAAGATGTCTGATGTATATCAAGGCATGTGATTTCTATTAAGAGCAGAGAACTTATATTAAAAGCAATGATTAGTAATAAAAGCAGCCATTTCCATTTATGAAACGCAACGATTGTTGTTGAGGGCAGCGATTAATTGTGGAGAGGTGTTTATGCATAAAGATGACCGATGATCCTTTGGGGCAGCGATCAATGATATGTTAAGAGACTAATGATAAAAGCAATCAGTTTTAAAGTGAACAACAATTAGTCTTTATGAAAGGGTGTGTATATAAGACAGGACGCCTCCCTTTGAAAAAGACATTGTTTGATGGGACGCCTCTCTTGAGCATGTGATATGATATAAGGAGGAGATAATAAGGTGGTAAAAAAAAAAAGGAAGGATAACTGGGGGAGATACTCAGAAGAAAGTATAGAATACATTATAAAAATATCTGAAGCATAACAGCATAAGAGAAAGAAATACATATTAGCAGAATTGAATCTGCAATCATACATCAGCAGAAATAAATAAGTAAGAAATACAATGCATTATAAAATGACTTAAGAGCAGATACCTAAAGTGAACAGCAGATCAGAACTTAGGGTGTAATATAGAAATTATTATTTAGTTTTATATATATCTATTTCACCTCTCTGCCACAAGTTAATAAGCATCAAAATATACTGCAACAGTCTGACAGAAGAGGAGGAATGAGATCTGCTTTAAGGGAGAACCGCGTAGGCAACTCCACTACAGTGGCAAATAGGGAGAACAGCTAGACGGGCACCCTATTGCACTAAAACGGGAGAGAACGGCTAAGGGCACCCTACTGCAGTTTCTCTTCCAATCCATATGTCAAAGGACTGTTGAGAGAATTAGAGATTCACGTACAAATCAAACTTGCTGCATAATGATGAATATATGATTCCCTTGCAATAATAATAGATTTATTTCATGAACTGCTTGTAATGTACCTAACTGATTGCAGGCTTCCAGAACAGAATTAATTCATCTTATTCCTAAGTAAAGAAATGTATCCCTAACTATCTTATATGCTTGTTCATTTGGTTTTGTGAATTTGGACAGAATAGAGATTGATCCAGCAAGGGGACATTGCACCTCAATTAGGAATCCTAGGGCAAAAACTAGGGCATTTACAAAAGGGGACATTACATCTCTCCAGAAAATTTTTATGGGCAAGCAATTTGGATTCTCAAAAATGGAGTCTACTTAGTTGGGATCAAGTGTGTAGACCTATGTAGACTAGTGGCTTGGGCCATAGGCGGACCGCTCTCAATAGCGTTGCCTTGGCTACTAAGCTTTATTGGAGATGTTGTAAGCATCTAGATCAGCCTTGGGCTAGAAAACTAAATTTCAAATACCTAGGCAGAGTTGCTGATTTTGAGATCCCGATAATGGATCGCATAGAAAGAGGCTCGATGGTTTGGAATACTATTAAGAATGGGGCTATACTAGTCAAGGATGGTCTCTTCTGGATTGTTCAGAATGGTCAAAGAGCTCTCTTCTAGAATCACGCTTCAGATCTCCAGCCCCCACTCTCTTATTTTCCTCTTCTATAGCCTTTGAGCCAAGTCTTAATGGAGGTGGGCTTGTCTAAATTTATTAACTTTAAGAGTACTCTTGAGGTGGGGAGATCCCTAATCCATCATTGGAAAGATTCTAGCAAATGGCTTGATGGGGGAACTCTTGAAGCCTGGGCTACCCTATTTTTGATTCTTGTGATTTGGCCATGTTGCTCTTTGGAGGACGCGGAAGTTATCGCATGGGGCCATAATCTTGAAGGCACTTATACAGTAGCTCTTGGTCACATGTCCCTTGATAAGAATAATGGTGAAAATAGAAACTTCCCTTGGTGGAACAAAATCTGGAACAAATCCAACTAGCCTAAATGCAATTTCTTTATATGGCTGCTCTGTCAAAACAAATGCCTCGCCTAAGACAATATTAAAATGAGAGGATTTCAAGCCCCTTCAAAATGTGTTGTGTGGTACTGAGGAATAATTTGCTGCTCACCTTTTCTTCCAATGTCCTTCATGCTACTTCCTGGTGACGGATTTGAAACTAGCCTTTCATTCATGCTACTTCTTGTCTAAGTTCTAGGCAAGTATGGGCCGACCACCCTTTACGGCTAGTATTCTCAAGGTTGCTTGGGAGCTTGGTCCTATTTTCATCCTCTGGTAGATCTGGCTAGAATGGAACCATCAAATTTTCCAAGGTCACCAAAGTCTCATCTTGAAAATCTAATAGAAGGTTATGGATTTTGTAATGGAGATCACTGGTGTCAAGTGTTCTATGGACGAGGCCCTATCACCCTCTAGTCTTCGAACTTCAAAAAGCCTTGAGCTATATTCTCCTAGTGCTTCCTCTTGTTGCTCTTGCCCTACCTCGCAAGCTTCTAGAAAGGTGGTATAGATCTAGTAAATGGTCTCCCCACTTTAGGTTTCTTTAAAATAAATACTAATGGTTATTCCCGTAGCAATTCGGGTGTTGGCAAGCTTGGAGAGGTCAGTTGTGCCAAGATGGGTATGTTCGCTTTTTCTTCTCTATTGCTATAGAGACCAACACCAACAATCAAATGGAAGCCCATGCCATTCTTTTGGCTCTTGAAAAAGCTTGTGAGTTGGGCCAGAAAAAGAGCATTTGTGAGACAAATTCCTTAATCATAGTTTCTCTTTTGAATAGAGAGAGGAATCCTGAGTCCTCCTAGCAGCCAATGACTTTATCTAAGCAGATTCTTCGTCTTACTCCTTCGTTTGAAGCTATATCCTTTATTCATATAACCCGAGAATGGAACTCGATTGTGGATCGTCTTGCCAAATGGGCTACAAAGGAAAATCACAATTGGAATGTCTCTAAGTGGGGGTCTTTGCCTCCCGAAAAAGCCTCTCAACTTCTCCATCTTGTTCACAATGATAAATCCTAACTCTCCCTTTCTACTTTGTGGCAGCTTAAGTTTGTTGATTGCCATTCTCCTTGGAACTCTTCAACAAAGTCCCTCCATTGGTCTTATAGCCTTTTTTGGCTTCTTTGGCAGGCCTAGTATCTTGTTTCTACTAGCTTAGCTGATAAGGGCCTCCCTTTCTTCAAGGAATATGGCTGTTTGATGGGCTCTTTGGGCTCTTTTCAGGGATGGGATTGTGGAAAGCCCATCTGGGTTTTCTCTCTTCTTGCTTTACTTATGGCTCTAGCCATTTGGAAATCACTATCTTGTAATATGTAATGGATTTCTTTTAATACAATTCTCCTTTTTGCCAAAAAAAAACAACGATATTATATTAATGTCCACCAATGGTTCAATAGGACTCAAACATACAGGAACTTGCAATAGTTAAATAAGAGTGCTAAAAATTACTCCAACGACCAATATTAACATTTGCTAAAACTAGAACTATGGTTTTTTACGTCTTTGTCAACAGCATACAATAGATAGCACCTAAAACTTTATTGTGCTTCCAATGCTCGTGGTGCTACAATTCGAAACAGCATTTGAAAGCATTATCTGAACTATTTGAATAATTGCATATAACTATTTACTTTCCATCACCCTTGCTCCTCTTGTGCACATGCCATAAATATTTTCTCACAATGATCTCCAACCAAAGAGATGACAAGCATCATCTGTAGAGAGGGCAGCAATGTTTAGATTACTCCTAGTGTTCCTAGGAATTTCATCCATTTCCATTTCTTCTCCACTTTTCCTTGTGGATCTTTCTTCACAGTTAGGAATTCTTCAATCTTTTGGATAGATTTCAAGACCACAATTTATGATGTACTCCAATATGTCTTCCTTCAATTATCCTTCCCTTTCACATACTAATATAGTGTCTTATCAATTCCCCTGTTTAGTATCTTACTTCAATTTATTTGATTTCTTCTTTTTTGTTTTTATGTCTTTTCTGGTATTTTCTTACCCTAATATTTCTACTATGATCCCTACATTTTTATTTTTATTTTTATTTTTGATCACTTTTTATTTACTATATTCTGGTACTTCGCTTTACTTTGTCTAATTTTTCTGTTTAATTTATTGTTTATTTCCTCTTAATTTTATTTTTTACTTTGTCGTACTCTATCTTTCTTTAATTTATTATTTTTCTCTTTTTCTTCTTTGTCCCTTTATTCTCTCTCTATAATTCTTTAATCCCAACTTGTTATTTATATTTTCAATAGTTATTTTATTTTCTCCTTTTATACTTTTTAGCCCCTATTTTTATTCATTTTTTCTTCTTTTATCTAATTTCCATTATTTATAACTAGTTATTATTTGTATTTTATTTTCTGTCACTTTGACTCTGGTCAAAGAGAGGCCTTACCCACCCTTCTCTCTCTTTTTATTAGACCACTTCTGCAGTTTATTTCACATTCTCTTCTTCTCATCCTGATGATGGATCACGGAGTGTGATCCGAAATGTTGATGCAAAATAAAGCAAAACACAGTGGAACCAGAAGCTCTACTATTATATCATGGACTGTGGAAATATCATGTCTACAATTCCCCTGTTGTTTGTCTGCATGTTTCTTTTTTCATTTACTCACAAACAAGATGAGGAACTAAAAATAGCAAGTCCAAATACCAAAATTAATTGCAGAACTTTAGATACATTACTTAGTGGAATTCTGCGTAGTTTCATTCAAGACTTTGCCGCCTACTCACACCAGCATTCTTTGGCAAAGCCTCAAAGGAACTCTCTCTTTATTGCCTAGTAAATTTCAAAGGCCTTCGTTGTGGAGCAATGTCAACGTTGAAGATTAAGCTTTACCTCACATGGTATAAGCAACAAGTAAAGGATTGATGGTTAGAAAAAAGAGAATATCATTCAAAATAGCACATCCAAATACCAAAATTAATTGCAGAACTTTAGATACATTACTTAGTGGAATTCTGCATAGTTTCATTCAAGACTTTGCAGTCTACTCACACCAGCATTCCTTGGCAAAGCCTAAAAGGAACTCTCTTTATTGCCTAGTAAACTTTAAAGGCCTTTGTTGTGGAGCAATGCAAATGTTGAAGATTAAGCTTTACCTCCCATGGTATAAGCAACGAGTAAAGGATTGAAGGTTAGATAAAAGAGAATATTATTCTAAGGCAAACCTAATACACATAAAGTGCAAAGTCAATATCTTAATATTAACATCAAAAGAGATTATAGAAAGATAAAAGAAATAACAAGATTTACTCTTCCTAATGAAGCAAACCTAAAGAAATGGCTACCATTTCTTTCTGCCTTTTGTGTAGTGCAGTGAATATTAATTCACTTGCAGTTGTGGAAGAGCAAATTTTCTCCTTCTAGACTAGCTATGAAACCAGGAAGTGTAAAGATCAGCAACATACATACTATTTCAGCCATAACTCAAATCAAGAAAAACAAACAGCTACTTACTCAGAAAAAAAAAAAACTTTAAATGAGATAGTAGCCTGACCTTTAAGCTGTTTGCTACCTGACAAAAATGAAGCACAAGACATTTGTAAGGTAATACACAGAGAGGCTTAAACCAGGTATAATAACATTGATAAAAACAAATAAAAAATAGTTTAGAGTTTCAGTAAAAGCACAAAATTTTGCAAGTTCAACGTGTTGTATCTTGATCAACTCACCCAAGAGAATAGAGCTGATATCCCCACTCCAATTCCTATCCATAAAAGTGGTGACCCTCTGAAATCAAACAATTAGCAGCAATATATTTGACAAAATGAATCCCTGTTGAATGTGTAGGAAAACTAAATCAAATGCATGCATGTACCCTTCTAAATAAGGAACATTGATGTAGTTCACAATTGGAACAAAGAATGAATTCTGACATGATTTGCCAAGATAAATACAGAATCACCATACATTAACGTTGGTGGTGGTGGAATATATTGAGGATCAGGAGGACTTGACCCAACAGAAGATGTCTCTGCACCAGAGTTTGATATTGAGGCTAGAAGAAGCTGCACCTTCGATTGATCCAATCCTAATGACAGCAATAACCTATCTTTAGAGAAGCTACATCATAATCAATGGCCTTCAAGGAACCCTCAGAATAAAATAATTAATTAAACAAATGGCATCATCATGGAGTTCCCCTCAATCTATTGATGATTGAGCAATTTAAACCTCAAAGATAGCTTATGCATGAAAAGCCCAAGTAACAACATTAAACACCAGAAAGTTTAGACGATGAAAATTTCGTTTATGCAGACACAATGCTCTCAGATCTGAGAAAACATAAAACTAAAAGCATCTAAGGAACTCCAATAATTTATTGTTTGCAGCATCCATAAATTCAAAACACTACATACCAATAGAATAACTACACAGCTCATAGCCCATTCTTTGTGAATGCTGATGAGCAAGAATCCCTATATATACTAGATTGAATAGACAAAAGTACTGCTGTAAAAAACACTGCAATGGGTTCCACTCATAGTAGCCAGACCCATACTCCGTATGCCAAAGGGTAAGAGTATTACTGTAGTAAACCTTACTAATTATTAACAACTGTCATGTAGGAACACTTACACACACACCCACCCCCCACTACAGTGCATATTAGCATTCACTCTCTCATGTGTACTTCACCATCTATCTATATATTCTTTCCCTCTTGCACTATTCTGTACAATATTTAATAGGTATATCTAGTACATATACTCCAATTACCCTTACTCAGGAATCACTTGGAAAAGGATCAAAACCTTGAAATTAGAGAAAACTCAACAAAGAGTTGATTCCACTTGTTTTGCAGGGCAGAGCAATAAAAGAAAATCTCTAGCCAGATATAACTTTGAAATCTAATAATACTTCTCTGTACTTTCTAGATACACCTAAAAAATCAGAAAAAACTTAATATTAAATATTGGGCATGGTTGAATTCCCTGACCACTCCTGATGACCACTTCCTAATCTTACTGTATTTATCATGTGTTGTGGGCATGGTTGAATTCTCTGACCACTCCTGATGACCACTTCCTAATCTTACCGTATTTATCATGTGTTGTAAACATTTTCTGTATTTGTACCTTTTTTTGGCTAAATAAAAAAGTAATTATGTTAACCAGATATGTGATAAAATACAATGGCCTGAAGGCTAAAAATACCGTAATATATTAAATTTTAATCCTAGCCCTAACCACATCCCAAGACAGAGGAGAGGTTAATCTCAAAATGAGAATCATGGAACAGGTTTACATCATACATCGTAGCAAAAAGCATGGAGTCTCCAATACACAACATAAAAAAGGAAGGATAGTGGGAGCTCACTGCTGCCTCTGTCATGCATCCCACCATAACTACCAACACAACAGCATTGCTCACCCTCAGCACTCCCACTGACTAGACACATATAGTCTGGTAACTTGGTTATTGTTACTGAAAAACATAATTATATTAACTAAATGAGATAATTACAATGTAGAGCACAGATCTATTTAAAGGAGATACAAGGATGTTTCTATAAACAGAACAGGAGTTTCAGAATAGAAACTACAGCTAATAAAACAGGATAGATAGAAACATACTAAACTAAGAAATAGAAATAGAAACTACCTAAGATGACCATTAACTAATACAACTAATATTTTAATACACTCCCTTAATGGTCATCGTACAAACAAAAACTAATTCAACCCATAAACCTATGGAGTGCTGCTCCTCAAAATGCATAAAATGCAGACTCCTTCTCAGTATGCTTCGCCACGTGAGCACTTTGCTGAGGCAATTCCTGGTTGGACTTCTCATCAGCCAACCGCTTTCTGCAAAATTTCTTGATATGACCAGGCTTTCCACAGTAATGGCAAGTAAAAGATTTCTTGGAGTCCTCCTCCAAATCGCCTCGTCCTTTCTGCTGAGTGGACTTGTCTTTGCCAACTTCCTTGGCAGTAAAAGCTTGTTCAACACTAGGAGACTCACTGCTGCTCCCAAACTGCTTCCTCCACCTATCTTGCTACAAAAGCTTGTTGCACAACTCATCAAACTTCAAGTCAACATTGGTGGATGTAATGTTGAGCGTTTCGATGAAGTGCTCGTAGGAACGTGGCAAACTTTTCAAAGTGATCACCACCATATCCTCTTCAGCCATCTTACGACCAATGGCTTCCAGTTGGTCGCGAATATCCTTGATTTTCATCAAGTGCCCCTGCAAAGACACTTGGTTATCCATCATAATAGAGAATAGCATATTCTTCAGAAAGAATGCCCTTCCCTTGTCTAAGGTCTCATGAAGATCTTTCAGATGCTTCCAGATCTCCGTAGCAGATTTACCAGATGGCATTTCTGGTAACATCTCATCAGTGACAGATAATTTTACTACCTCCCTATTACCTTCATCATACTTGTCCTGATTCTTCCTAGGAGTAGCGGGACGAGCATCTGTACTGAGAACAAGCGAATTCAGACACCGGTACTCAAAGATGGTAAGTATCCTCTGCTTCCACGTGTTGTAATTCTTTCCATTGAACCTCTGTGTATTTTCCAACAGAATACTAGACAAAGACGCCATCCCTCCCATTTTCCAAAGCACAAAAAACGAGGAAACCCCGTGACCAGCTGGCACAAATTACGATTTTTCAAAAATCGTCTTAAAAAAAAACTCAGAAATTGTAAGATTTTTCAAAAAAACCTTCGAAAAACTCTTTGCAGAATTTTTATGTTCCCCAGAAAAGTTCTGTCAAACTGGCTAAAAAAAGCTCTTCACACTGCCATGAAACAAAATCAATGCATAACCCACTGAAAAAGCAAACTTTGCTAAATATCACCACAAGCTTGATGGTCCGGTTGAAAAAAAACGCTTTAGATGCTGACTGTTGGGCTTATCGGCACATAAGTCCAAACACATAATGAAAAAGAGGATCGCGTCTGCAGAAACGCCGAAGCTAACACCAAAAAATTTTCAAGAACCCAAAACGCGTCCTCCAGAGAATCGTGAGTGGAAAATCACGTCTTTCATGTATCAAAATGCGATCACCTCACAAAGAAAGGCCTCCGATCCTGAAAGAAAAAGAACGTGAATCCTTCAAAGGACATTGGCTAGAAGCAAAACGCGGGTTTTAAACAGAAAATGCCGCCCAAAAAAAAAACCGCCAGAACGCCACAAAAAAACCACCCAAAGGGTTTCATGAACTGTAAAAAATAGCCTCCAGAGAAGCGCGATTAGTAACTGGGAAAGTCACGATTTCCAAAATGACGACCTCAAACAGAGATTTTAAAAACGTTTATCCATGAAGAAACAAGGTTGTGAATGGCCTCCCTGTAAAAAGAAAAAACCACCTTAGATAGAGTCGCAAACATAGAAAAAAACGCGTCTCAAAAAAATCACGGATTTCATCAAAACATGACCTTCAGACTGGAATCATCGCAATTTTTTGTATAAATCACAAACACGACTTTCAGACTAAAAACCCTCAAATCGTTGCTAAATGAAAACAATCATTCTTTCATCAAAAAATCGCTGACAACCCAAAGAGCTCACCCAGGCTCTAATACCATGTTACTGAAAAACATAATTATATTAACTAAATGAGATAATTACAATGTAGAGGACAGCTCTATTTAAAGGAGATACAAGGATGTTTCTATAAACAGAACAGGAGTTTCAAAATAGAAACTACAGCTAATAAAACAGGATAGATAGAAACATACTAAACTAAGAAATAGAAATAGAAACTACCTAAGATGACCATTAACTAATACAACTAATATTTTAATAGTTATCCACAACAAGCAAGATGTTCAAGCTCGCACTCATGGAAAGCAAGAATCAGCTTTTCAAGCTGATCATTACTTTCCCTACCTTATCCTATGATAAAATCCTTGGAATCTTCAAAGTGTTTCCCACATTGTTTGCTTTCATAGGAAAACTTAGGGGAACGCTATCCACATTTCCAGCAACATCTTTCCCTATATTAGAATATATTAGTATTATATTAGAATGACAATAATAGTGTAACGGATTACACTTGTTTTTCTGTTTCTTCTCTTTGTAACTGCCATCTTGATGACCTTTGTAACTGCCGTCTATTATTAGACGTTCTTCAATGATTAAGACTGCCATCTCCTCCCAAGATGATCAAGCCTATTTTCCAATCTCATTCTTCTGCTCATACCAACAATGGTATCAGAGCTGAGTTCAGTTTCAAAGGAAGAAAGTGGGAAGAGAAGGTCGCTAGGTCACACGAAAATCTTTTTGAACAATAACGAGCTGAAAATCGTGAGCAAATAAAAAAATCAGTCACTGAATCGTGGGCATCCAATCTGTCATGTCCCAATATTAAGACATTGTTTTTCATAAGAAAATGGTGAAGTCACCCTCTTGAAAATAAAGTTTTTGGCATGAGAATGCCTCTAATAATATTTAATAAATGTATATATCTAATAATATTTAATAAATAATATTAAATAATATCATTATATATTTTAATATAATATAATATAATATATAATATATTTATATATATCTAGATATATAAATACAAATAACAAATATAAATAATATTATTATATTTATAAATAATAAATATAAATATTAACCATTTAAATATTATTATAATTTATAATTATTATAATATAATATATCACTGTTATAAATATATATAAAATAAATATATACAATATATAATAATATGTTATTATATTATAAAAAGTAAGTATAAATAACATTATAAATATAATATAATTTTGAGAGGACTTACCCATATCATAAAGGACAAACATTCCACGTAAGATAAGTCTTATTAAAATAAACCATTAAGACTTAAGTATTATTCAAAGATACAAATAAGAAAAAGGTGCAATTTGTGTAAGAAGCGCTCCCTCATAATAAGAGGGAAAACTGTCTTATTCATAACATATGACAAGAGTGTTAATAATATGATTTTGAAAAGGTAATGAGGAACGACTAAACCATTAAAGGCAGTGCTAAATAGTATGAAGGGGTGCGTAGGAAAAAGACATAACCCTTGACTACAATGGTATCTTTTGGGAAGTATAAGAAGGAGAATAAATCAGATCGAACATGGGTCATTGGAATATCAATCAGAGCAGAGCATAATATACTTCTGTGTAAAGTTAACTTCAATCAGCAAATAAAGTCCATAGCCAAATCGAATTGCATAGAGATAGAATCTCTGCATAGTTCTGATCTGCCATCAAAGATATTACAGCAGGCACTATAAAGAAGACATTTCAACAGCAAGCTTCCATATAACAGCATTCATGCATGTTCCATTAATCAAACTGTTATAATACCACAGGTACAACAGTATATTGTTTCCCTCGCTTGTTATTGATGTTCATTATAGCCCTGCATTTATTTACAGCCAGTCCTGAGCAATATAATTTATGGACAGTCATATGCAATACTCACAAACTGTATAATCTATATACCATTCATTAACCTCATATGGGATCGAAGGAGGGTGACATGCCTAATAGGTAATTCATAGTTGATGTAGTGGTCTTGGCTACCTAGAGCACCAAGGATTCTCACAGAGGCCTTAGCCTCAAGAATACAACAAGTACTACTTGAATAAGGATGGGAGACAAACAGAGCCTATGATGGACAGAGGCATGCTACACCCTATCGACCCCATATGGTGTTAATAAATCGTATATGAGATAGAGATAGGAAGTATATGTTGATAAGATCATAAAGATAGCATGTGAAATGTCATGATAAATTATGAATAATGAACATATGAATTGCATAGTGTAACAGTACCAATAGCTGACTGTAATAGCATGAAATTATTATAAATTATGAATTGTTTACATTGCAACCAATTTAATTAGATTATGCAATGAGTATGAAATATTTATGTGCATTTTCATTATAATGAACTAAGGAAAAGACAAATGAATACAAAGAGTATAAGTACATAAGAGGCATGAATTCCTAAAATAGAGGAAGGCAATAATGTTAATCAACTTGCCACTATGATGAGTAAGGAAGATTAGGGGCGGGCAATCAACCAAGGATAGGTACGGGTTCATTGGTCTAGAGCACCCCTTCGAGACCTTGCCTCAAGATGGTACCTTAGGGAGCAAGAGGTAGTCTTTTGACTTGAGTGGTCTAGAGAACCCCAAGTCAAAGGAAGGTCCTAGAGTGGCCTGGGTCTAGAGTACCCCTCGAAGGAAGAACGACCTATACCATTGGCATCGCACCCTAACAGATTCACTCTCATAAGATGGAGGTTTTGATTAACAAGACCCAAGTATATCTCTTCTAAGGAATCATGAAATGTATACAATCAATCTATAATAACAAATGGCTTATGTTTATAAATGATGACATGTGATTTTAGAAAGAAGATTTGAATACTTATGTTCTCTTTTTGTGAGTTGAAATTGTGTGCAAGGTGTGAAGAATTTTGACTTGCGAGAAGGGGACATTACACAATCACGGATTCGTGAGGAAGATTTGAAGAGGTCATGAAGGGTCGCAGAAGGTCATGTGAGTCACATTATTTGCAGTCACAATCGGGAAAATCCAACAATTGAAAGTAGCGGGTCACGAATCAACACAAAATTCACAAGCATTTTTAAAGCTTGCAGGTCACACAAGAAAGGTCGCATTTTTAGGTTTCATCAATCATAGATCGATCACACCTGTAAATTATGCAGTCGAAATCATAGACAATCGTGAGTAGTGTGGGCTTCGACAACATCGCGTGGGCGTCTGAAGGTGTTACAACGGAAAATTAGTCATCACCATTTTTTTTGTCACAAGAGGTTGCGAGTGTTAGGGGCATGCACCCAGTCAAGTTGCAGTCTACATCAAAACAGAAATTGTGGGTCACAGCTAGGGCATGGGTTGCAAGCATCTTCTGGCAGGTATTTCAATTTTAAATTTCTTGCAAAGTCTACATTCAATTTTAAGGCCCACAAAGTTTTGAAAAGGGGGGTTTTCAAATATTTTAGGCAAAATTAATTTTTCGAGGAGAGGATCAATATATTTTTTTAAAGTTTTGGCAAAAAATTATTTTCTGGGTTGCTAAGTGACCAATATTCAGAACCTAGTATTGCCCGAGTCACAAAAACCATGATGTAAAAATTATAGCATATGGAGTCACAAGATGCTAGCTATCACTAAGTATTAGGAATGTGATAGAATATTGTTAGGCACAAAAACCAAGCCCATTAATAAGACCAGTGACTTTGACAAACGCCATAGCCCTACTGATTTTTAAACTGTCATAATTAGATGATCTAATTCCTAAATCCTAAAACACTACATCTACACCCTGTGTGATATCAAGTTTCATAAAAAAGTTGGGTTATATATCTCAAAAATTTGTTGTTTTCTATCAAATTGTTTGGGAGGAGGCCTTTGTCCGAACATCTCTTAAAAATCAAGGATCTTAGGGATTAGCTTGTTGCCATCAACAAACCGGCCGACAAGGACATGGTTGCACTGGTCATTCATAGTCTCCCACCTTCTTTTGAGACATTTGTAGAGTCTTTCAATCTACTAGCTGAAATTCAAACCCTAACTTTTGATAAGGTCAGTCAATATTTACTACAAAAGGAGCCAAGGCAACAAGTATAGGAATCTACATTCGAGACCACTAAAAGTGCTCTTGCTGCCTAGTTTGAGGGTGAATCTCAAAATTCACCTGACAACACTTCTTCCACTCAACCCAAGCAAAAGATGAAATGTTTTTATTGCAACAAGTTTGGGCATGTGAAGAATGATTGCAGAAAAAGATAGTATGATCTATCCTAGAAGCAACAAAATGAAGCTAATGTAGCGGATATTGCTAAGGAAGACCATGAGGAGCATGCATTGATAGTTTTTTCAGACAATGTTAAAAGTAATTGTTCATTCTTTGATTCAAGTGCATCAAGACACGTCATGTGTTAAAAGGGTGGGTATGTTAGGTTACAATTGATGAGAGTCACAAAGATTCTGTTTCGCTGTGTGACAACAAGTCACATATAGTTGAAGGGATAGGTGATGTTAGAATTGCAGTCAATAACGGCATCAAAAGTTTCTAATATGAAGTGTTAGGTATGTTCCAAGTTCGAACAAAAATTTACTCTCTATTAGCCAAATTAGAAAAAATCCTAACATTCTAGTTCAATTTGTGGGAAAGAGTGTATCGTTTGTGATGTAAACCAAGATAAGGTAATTGCTCAAGGCGTTAGGCCAAGCAGTGTGTACAAATGCTTGTACAAACTTGCTAATCCTATTTTGCAAGCTACACTGGAGTAACCATAGTCTATTCATAAATCTAAGGAGGCCAAGGCAGAAGCCAATACTATGGCACCATTGACAAATGTACCTTCCAATTCATGGGGTGTCTCAATGAGTCAACCTTTGGGTGGTTCTTCTCCACCTGTGTCTCAACAACAAAGAACTGATGGTGTCTCCATTCTAGCTAATAAGCTTCAGCCCATACAAAGTCTATCTCTAGTCGAGATTTTGTCTCTGCAGCATTTGCCTGTTATGCCTCGAAAGCCCCAATGGTACTTTGAAGATGAGTCTAATGATGACTTCACCAAATTAGATGCTTCACCTCAAAAAGCAAGAAAATCAATTGATAACTTTGTAGCAGAGCATGTTCATTATGTTCTTTTTGCATATCTTTCTCCAGTGCCTGCTATCATGAAGGTTACTCGAGTAGAGATTTCTCACCATTTCTACACATCTTGCAACTTAATGACTAAACCTCCAAATCCTTTCCATTTAGTTGTTAAGGGGAGGGATTAGAATATTAGAGTAATGATATAATAAAGTGTATGTTTACACTTGTATCTAATAAATTAGGCAGTTAGTTATAGGTCACTAATATGGTGGTTGTAATTTAATGACTAAACCTCCAAATCCTTCTGGTTTAGTCATTAAGTGAGTATTAGAATATATCGGTATTATATTAGAAAAATTACAATAATAGTGTAAATGATTACATTTGTCTTCTTGTTTCTTCTCTTTTGTAATTGCCATCTTTATGGCTTTTGTAATTGTCATCTATTATTAGATGTTCCTCAATAATATAAGGCTGCCATCTCCTCCTGAGATGATCAAGCCTCTTCTCTCGTCTCATTCTTTTGTTCATACCAACACCCTAAACTTAGATGCAAAAAGGGCATGGCCTTCTTATAGGTTGTTTTATAACTTCATTACCATAGACGGCTAGAACAAGCACATAATCCATGTAATCTCACAATTTTTCTTAAAATTAAATCAACTATATGCACATCATTAATTTTCTTAAAAGCAATAAAATGTGCCATATTGAAAAATTTAGCAACTAATAGAAGAACTGAACCAACTCCTTTCTAAGTTCTTGGCAATTCTAACACAAAATCCATACTAATATCATCGCACGGTCTCTCAAGAATAAGCATTGATTGATACAATCCCACATTCTAACTACTTCCTTTTGATACTTCACAAATTCTACAAATTTGCACAAATTTTTTAACATCCACATGACTTAGGCCAATAATAATTTTTCACTTGCCAAAGGCACTATTTTATTAATATCAAAATGACTAGCTAAATCCTCCACTATGATTCTCTCTTATCAACTTCTCTCTCATAGAACTCTTAGGAATACACAATTGATTTCCTATAAACAACAAATCATCTTGGATTAACAAATCTAGCCGCTTAGTTCTATCCGTACTTACCGATACTTTGCATGTTTTCCACACCTCAACCACATCAACATCATTTTCATACTGTTGTGACCAAATCACACATAGCCCCATTGCAAATGGGGACCCCCAATTTTCTTCATAGGATTAGTCGTTTTAGGGTGTCTTGTTAGTGTCACATCAGAGTTAGCCAGTCAATGAGCTTGCAAAGGTGGTATAGAGCATTCTTTAGGTCAAGTTGAGAGGATCTATATGAGGTTTTGAACTCATTATTCTTCAATAAGTGAGGATCAATAAAGAAAATGGTTAAGTGTGACCTAGACGTCTATTATCATTTGTAGCACCCTCAATGAGCGCCCTGCAGAGTTAGGACTCCAAGATTGTTTCTAAGTGCTTAAGTTTAACTCATCCACCCATCCTTCAAGTCAAGGCACATTTTCCATCAAGATCACTTCATTCTGGTGCCTTAAGAGAGATAGGTTATTTTGACTTCAAAAATTGATCAAACATGCTAAATTGAGCACCATGAAGTTAGGCGCCCTTTGCCCTCAAAATAACCTCACACGAGCGCCTTGGAGGAAATCAACTTACAATTACAAGTTTTGAAGGTTTCTCATGTTTGATGATGTCTTTTGAGATCAACTATAGTGATTGAGGGATAAGGTGAGTGAAAGGAAAAATCATCTTACTTAGGTACCAATTCAACTCAAAACAACCTTACATTTGCGCCCAAGAGATAGAGGCTAAGAGTCTCAAGTTGTAAATATAACCTTGAATAGGAGACTTCCAAACAACAAGCCTTGATCAGATAACATCACCATGCATATGAGTAAGTCAAGAAATCATCTTAGATCTTAGGCACCATTACTCGAAATTTTGATCACCTTTTAGCGCCTAGTTTGTAGAAGCATGGTTCATTGTTAATGAAGGAGCGCCTTGATGGAATGTGGAATTAAAGTCTCAAGAAGTAAAGAGTTTAGGCTCCTGATCTTCATCAAAGTGCGCCTTAAATGGAGGAAGAAATCATCTAAGAGTTAGGCGCTATTTCTTGTGGTTTTAGTCATTTCAAGGGCCTAGGGAGGAAGAGTGAATGAAGGATCTTAACATCAAGAAAACAAGTTATTAATCAATTTAGAGCAATCTTTGAAAACAACTATGATGAATTGAACATATGGAAGTATATGAAATCCACTAACAATCTAGGCGCCATTTCTTGAAGTTTAATCCATCTTGAGCGCCTAGAGGTATGCATTATAAATTAGGCGCATTTTCTTGCTTATTCCACCTAGCTTGGGCGCCTTGAACAAGTATGAGGCCTTGAAGAGTGAAGGAAGCATTAAGCATTTTAGGCACCAATTCATGATCATTTCAACTTGAAAATGCGCCTAGGAGTCACTAATGATGTTTTGAGGTTGAAACATGTTTGAAATCAATATGAAATTCCTCCAAAGCAAAGGCGCTCATCATGAACTTTCCTACCACTTTTGGCGCCTAAGGTGGGAAGAGGTATTTTAAGCATCATTCAAAGGCGCACATTCTAGTTTATTTTGCTTCAAATCTGCGCCTGAGATTAGAAGATCATTTATTCAACACAAGGCACTGATTTCTATCAGTGCAACCAGTAATATGCACCTAAGAGAAAAATCAGGTTTGAATCAAGGAATGTTGAAGCTATTGAAATTAGACGATGTAATGTCCCCTTCTAGTCAGTCAAAATCTTGCACAAAATTTCAACTTACAAGAGAGAACATTAGTATTCAGATTTTCCTTTTCATATCATCATTAGAGTTAATAACTAAGTATCAGACTCATATATTTTCCACAATTGTATTTAAGGCATATAATCTTTAATCATAATCACATACATTTCATCTCTATAGTTATAGTTATGACTCATATCAAGTTCATACATTTCATATTCATATTCTTTCTCTCATCGTTCCCATGCATTATCTAAAGGGAGTTCTTGGTTAGCCCTATCATTAATCAACCTTGTCTTCCACATAAGTATGGTTTGTTAAGGCACTAACCATCCCACGCGGAGGCCCAAAGGTTTCTCCCAACACCCGGGGTCCTTCACCATTTGGCTCAATGGAACTTCACGCAACACCCGGCATTCTTCATCCCATTGAGAGTCACCAACCGTCGGGCACATTTATTATGAGCTCATAATACCATAGGCCCAAGAGCTTCTCCCAACACCCGGGGTCCTTCGTCTCTTGGCTCAAGGGACTTCACACACACCCGGTGTTCCTCATCCACTTGAGGGTTACCTAGGTCCAATTTTACATCCTTAACTTAACCCCATACTCATGGGTTGATAAAAGTGATTAAGGATGAGGCTTGAACATCCCTTTAATTACATCATGAGTTGGTGAGCCACAATTCATCAATTTGAGATCTTAATATCTCTATTCTTGTTCCTTTATGGAACCTCATTTCATCATTTATTCATGGCCTTATATTACACATCATTATCATATAGCTTTATATCATTCATATTTAATTTCAAGAAAGAGATAATTAACTAATGCTTTGTTTCATTTCTATTCAAGATTCATTTATTCCTACCATAACTATATTGTTCTAGTATTATACTTCTTAATCACAACCATGTAATCAGTTCATGCTATTTGCCTATACATTGACATATCTTTATTTATTTATTTTCATTCATTTCTGAATTCATCATATATCTTACTAAAATATTATTGATATATACTATACTGTATATTCAAATACTATATAAACAGCGTACCTATAGTAATCTGCTGACTTACCTTGGCTGTTTCCTATTACTCCCCTTGTGGAGCGTCTGGTCCTTCTTACCTTTTTATTACCTTGTCCGCTGACTTTGCCTGATGGAGTTAAAATGCTGCTATTGTATTATAACGGATTTAACTCTGCATACAAATACACTTTGCTGGTTTTAATAATTAGCAATTCAGATCTGTTGCTTGAATAGAGAAGGGGATTTTGATTCGATGCTTATTCCTGATTCGAATGGTAGATCGCCCCTTTTAAAGTGTTGAGTAGCTGCAACGATTATCCTTGAGTCATGTCCGTTGCTAATCTTCGCTGGGCTTTGTTTGTTTATTTATCCATTTAAATAAGATCAGCTTCTACCCCCCGGTCATTATATATTTGAAAATACTATATTATTAATATTCAAGAAATGATTAATAATCAAGGATCTTATAGAGACAATTCATTGCTTTATAGCTTGTCTTATAAGTTGTATTAATATATATATATATATATATAATATTTAAAAATAATCTATTTATAATAGATTCATAATAATATATATATTATGATAGTCTTTTAATTATCAATATTTCTAATCCTTAATTAATATAATATTAGTTATTTCTATTTCATGCTTATATAATATGTATTTAATATTTAATTATAATAATATATAAATTTGTATTTATATTTGTTATTTATAAATACAATAAAATAATATTATTTAATATCATGATGACTAAACATTATAATATGCATAATTATCAAATTGGACTTCTTCGTCTTATTATGATGTTTAAATCTTTAATTTAAACGCCTTATTTGTCAGAACATGACAGACGAGTTCATAAGATGTAAGTCATAAGTTCATGAAGTTTTGGAAGCAAATACTTATCTATGCTAGGCGCCATTTCTTGCTGTTTTACTCATTTTGAGCGCCTAGGACCTAGAAAGTTTGTAATTCTGAATTTGAACTCCTAATGTGATGAGAAGACTCTTGGAAGATTGAATAAATGATTTAAAGTCTTTAAAAACTCAAAGAAACTAAGATGAGACCTTAGGCGCATGTCTATCTCTATTTTGTCCAAATCAGCGCCCAACCTTAAAGAGGACATTCATCATAATACTGAGCGCTGATCCATGTCATTACAACCTTCAATCAGCGCCTTGATCAAAGGAGGTATTTGAGCATCAAAAATCAGGTTATGTGGAAACAAGGTGAACTTCGATGATTTACATTGGATTCTATGCGCTGATTACACTCCAGAAGATCATAAGGGGCGCCTAGACAATCAAGAAGTTTTGTTGACACATAAATTAACACCTTATCTGTATGATCATCAGGTCTAATATATTTAAATCTGATTGTTACTAAATGTTTGAACATGAGTAAGAGATCAAAATCAGGTCCTTGTTTTGTCGAGTATTAATGGAGGTTTAAAACATAGATTTGCATTAGATACCTTGGGTGCTTGAAAAGGAAAGCCATTATAAATTATTTCAAGTCAATTAGAGTCATAAAAGTATCAAATGCAAGGTTAATCTGATCTAGGCGCACTTTTGCTCCCCAATAGACATTGATGAGCACCTAGACCTAGAGAAGGATATTGAATGCTTAAACATGCTTCTTATGTTATGAAATAAAATGTATATCAAGGGATTGATACTGTTCCTTTGTCTGCATTGCAGGAGTCATCTGAAGGACCCCGGATCATTCAAGGAGTTACTTTCATACACGAAGTGAAGTAAAACATTATGTAGTTGCTCCAAGAGGTCACTTCAAGTCTAAAGTGCAAGTACACTTCATCATCATCAAACATTTCAAAGACATCCGTCAAGCTTCAAGTTCCTCCGGTACATTCAAGTCTCCAAGAGAAGTCTCCTACTTCGAGTCATGAAGCATCATCATCTACACTACTCTCCAAAGATCATTCATGTACCCTACAAGAGAAGAAGCATTACAGAGTTAGTCAAATAAGCAACATATATCATATACATCATACATCCAATGAACAAGGCAAGATCAACGAAGATACATCCCAAACATACAAGTTCAAAGCAATCACATCAAAGACATCACACAAGATGATGCAATTTGGGAATATGTTGAAGTGGCACCTACATGGCAGATACACATCGTCAAGCCAATCACAGTTCACCACATCATTCAACAAGCAAGAAGCCAAAGAGGATGTCCATGTGGAAGATGTTTTAAAGATTCTATTTCAACCTTATCTTCTTGGAAAATGTGCCTTCATTGTCTCTCTTATGTACTAAAAATAGCAAGTTGTTGTAACTACCTGCTGAGATGGCATGATCCTGGCCCTTGGCTACTTGAATTGATCTGGGCCATTCATTGTAATTCTAGACTTCTATATAAAGGCCTTATTGCCTCGTTTGCAAATATATAGTTAGGCAGTAGAGAAGAGTAGAGTAGAAGAGAATCTCGAAATTCTCTGAGAGTACTTGAAGTTGTTGTAAATATTTCTCAAGATTAATGCAAAGACATTGGAGCTTATTTGGTGTTAAGTGTTGTCTTGTGGAATAACATGGTTTCTTGTATCTTGATGAAATGGAGAGATGTTTCTAAGTAGATTAGAAGTAGAGTAGCAGCTCATTAATGTGATGCATGTTGTATTGAATATTTGATCAACTCCTAGCTCATGCTTTTAACATTCATCGTTGGTGAAGTGTTGTGTAAAACTAGTCTGAGCCTCATCATTTGCTTAAATTTGATTGTGGGTGCTTGTTTGAGCTGTGTCGTCTAATGGGTGCTTGTATGAGCTTTCATGATTTGAAAACCTTTCGCTATCCTTAGGAGATTGCACCAACTCCATGTAGTTGTAGGCATCCTTGGCGAAGTGGAGTTAGGTTGATTAAGGAGTTTTTCTATTCACGCATCATCATTGCTTCATTGACCTTAGATTAGTTTCTTCTAAACCCTTTTCTTTTTCCTTTTCTTTATCATTGAAACTGTACATATGTCATCCACACTGAAAGGAGAAATAAGCTAAGTGAAGTAAGAAGTATGCGTAAGTCCCTTTGTGATTACCAGCAAGATCACATGTAATCACTGAGTGTATCCAATGCAAATCACAAATAAGGAACCTTGAAGTTGTCTCACTGGATCACATAGCTTAGCCTTTGAGAGACTTTAATCAAGAGAGAGTGGGATACTTAGTGTTTTACTCTATTGTTGACTTGTCTAAAAACAATCATCAACACATACAAATTCTTCATCTCATCAACAACTTCAATTCTCATTTCAATCAATAATTATGCCTCCTACTTAACACATCTACCACTCTATTGAACTTACCACTTTTGTGCTTCAACACAAATGAATAACACTACAGAACTTCAAGCCATTTGACATGTCTTTGACTCAACTTACCTTGACTATTCAAATATTATGGTGCTTGATGATTAGTGTACAAAATAGATTCTTTGGACAAAAAGTAATGTCTCCATTTCTTCAATGCCTACACAATTGCATAAAATTCCGAATCATAAATAGAATATTTATTTTTTACATCATTTGATTTCTCACTAAAGTAAGCAACAAGTCTTCCTTCTTGACTCAAAACTGCTGCAACTATTGAACTGCTTGCATCACAATATAAATCTTGCAAAGCCAAAACCGGTTGTTCTATCACCTTCTTTTTCAACAACTCGAAACTTTTGGTAGCTGTAACAACCCATCAAAACTCCTTTTTATCGCCTCTCATAGTCTCAAAAATTCGTGCACAAATCCTGCTGAAATTCTGTAGAAACTTCCTATAGAAACTTGCTAAAACATGAAAACTTCTAACCTTTGGAATACTTTTTTAAATATTATATTGGAAATCTATTAAGGGGCCCCAACCCTACTATATCAAGAACAAACATCTACATATAACCAGCAAAACTCACAAAATATAGTACATAAGACTGCTAACAAAATCCAGTACCAAAAACCCTGGGCATAAACTCCATCTACTAACAAACTACATTATAGATAATATTCTACCAACCAAAGCCATATTGGCTCAAAAATAACCTCCAAAAAATTAAGCATCACAACAGAAGCAAAGATAACAAACCAATCTACAAACACCAACCCAAGATAAGCGAACTACATACACTCACTATCACAACCACTTCTAGGTGGCACTGTCTTTCACCATTCTAAAACACGACTATACATGTCATTACAAAAAACTAGAGTAACTTCCAACATACGCACAAATGCGCACTACACCATGGACCTTCAGTACTTTAATTATCTCTATCCTTTGCACTGCCCTAGTCAACAAACTACTCTCTAGCACCGGCATCATAAAACCATTAGTCAACTCTAAGGAACCATTATGGAATTAAATGACCATGTGTCTCTTAGCCAAATAGAGATCTTGATAGAATTCCTCTAAAATCTTATTATCCACCACTTCATGCAATTCTTCCTGCAACTGAGAAATGGAAGTTTCAATCTACACACTCAAAGGTTGCCTCCTTTCTGCCAAAGATATATCTCAACTCACCCTCGAAAATATCACCACTCTCTACTACTTCTTCCTCATTACCCTTGACTAGGAGCTCCGATAGGCACTCCCTTACTTTCTCATTCCCAAACATAGATTCTCCTTCAACTTTGTCAAAATCAAAGCACGCGATTGAAAGCATCATGTATCTACCAAGCCCTTAGGCCCTAATATAGTCTTTCCCAATTGTATTAGTACCATTTCATCACAATAAAAAATCCTCTTTAAGCAATGGTCTAAGATTGGACCCTATCTAAGCAGGGCTTGAGAGGATTCTCCACCCACCATCATAACAAAGACACCAAGACAGTGCAGCCACAAGACACCTACACCTATCAAACACTACACCCAAAGTGCCAACTACATCATCACATTTGCAACCCAAGCAAGCTAATAAAAGAATGCCCCCTCCAAGCATAATTATCTTACACTTCTCCACGAGCCATCGCATACTATAAGCCCTAAACAATTAAAGTTGTTACATTTGCTTACATTGCTCCAACATGCCATAATTACTTTACAAGGACATTGTAATTCATTTGGCCTATCCATCTCAACTATAGACATTAAACTATCTGGTGCAGGAGCACCTAGAAAATCCTGTTTTCTTTTGTAATAAGGTCTATTTGACCAATGCATTTTCATTTCTGTTTGTCTCTAGGTCTTTCAGGACCTAGAACCCATTTTTGTAAGTCCAAAGTGACTTAAAACACACTTTTGTCATATTGTAATCACATAGTGCCAAAACAGGGCAGTAGGACAGTTTGAAGCAGTTTTGGATCGATTGGTCTCCCAACTGTTTGCATCGGTTGGTTTTCCAACTGCTGGCAGGTTGAGTTGATAACAACCAGAGGAAGGAACTATATGAAAAAAAAAAAAGAAAAAAAGTGTGAAGGCGATTGTGTATTGTTCTAAGGAGAAATAAAACTATTATGTTCCGTCAATTTGATTTCCGTTCCCTATAACTGCAATTTGTATAACTGTAGATTTCTATTCTTTCTGTGCTTTCCATCGTTGCAGTATGTCGTCGTGAAGCATTCCATTGGTACGATTTCTATCGAAATCAGTGGAATGGCTTCGTTGTACAAGTATTTGTTTTTGTTTCTTGTTTTGTTCTTGCGTTCGATGGTGCAGAGGATCCAGACAGAGTGTTTTGCACAGTAGGTCGACCTAGCATCTCCATGTGCTAGGGTTCGGTTGAAGAGGGAGAAAGTAAACTGTGCATCGATGTATCGCTGGGACTCAAAACAAGTCCGCCGAAGTCGGGCAGTCTTGCTGAAGACGAGCGCGGGAAGGCTATCGGTGTATCGGCAACTCCGGAGTAAGTCCCACCAACAGGACAAGTCTCGCCGAGGGAGTTGGTCTATCGGCGCATCGGCCAGAGTTTGTAAGTGCTCGCCGACGAGAAGAATCTCACCAAAGACAAATGCCATCGGCATATCAGAAGCACATCAAAGGAGTTTACCAAAAAGTCATGCCCAACCGGCGCTAAAGCCGTCACGGTTAAGACGAGGTGAACTTAACCGTCATCAGGGCATCGATTGAAGGATAGAAGACTTCGCCGATAGAAGTAAGTCTCGCCAATGATGAAGAGTTGATCAACTCGGTGTGAGTCCTGTTGTATCTCGCCGAAGATAAATTCAGTTGAGCTATCGGTGTAAGGTAGAACAACGGTAAGACTTGAGAAAGTCATTCCGACCGACGGTTATCTAACCGATCGAGGTGTATCGGTGGCCAGTAGGTGGAGTCTTGCCGACGGAAAACAAATTTGATTTTGTCTACGTTACCACTGCGCGCTACCCATCACTACCCCAATTGTTTGTCTTTTACTTTCCACCATAGAATCCACCACAATATTTTGTACTCAAGAGCAATGAGTAATCTTGAAAGAGACAAATTTCTTGCTCCTTATTTTCACCTCCTCTAATATCACATTCAACTTCCAATTAGGATCAATCCTTTTAAAAGTACATTTACCACTATTTGAGAATACATGGCATACATCCGCATAACCAGCCGCATACATGGCCTTAATACCTACTAACAAAGATACCCATTCTACATAGTTATTAGTTTGCTCCCCCAAGAAAATTGAATCAACAGTACAAAACCTCCATCTTGATTATGAAGCACGTATCCAATCCCTACCTTACCTAGATTCTCTTTTGAGGCTCCATCAAAATTCAACTTTAACTCTCCATACGGACCCTGCCATTACAAATCCTTCTTACTCTCCTTTTTACCTATTCGCCCATGAACAAGACTTTCTTTTGAAATATTTACTCACATAGGCCATTCTACAATAGCCCTAACCTTCTCTAGATCCATCTTTAGACATTTGCAAAAACCCAAATACACTAGTATCTCCTTCATGAAACTACATGTATTCACATTCATCAACAACTTCTCTTCTCTTAATCTCTAAAACACCAATCTGATATGCTCCAAATGTTCTTCTTTGATCTTACTAAGAATCAGAGTATCATTCAAATATACAACAACAAACATACTAAGATAAGGTTTCAAAACTTCATCCATTAATCTCATAAAAGTGTTAGGTGCATCAGTCAACCCAAATGGCATAACCAACCACTCATACAAACTTTTCCTAGTCTTGAAGTGGTCTTCCACCCATCTCTTTCTCTAATTCTAATCTCATGATATCCACTTTTCAAATCTATCTTGTTGAAATACCTTAGTCCACTTAAGCAATCCATAAGATCATCCATCCTTGGCAATGGAAATCTATACTTTATAGTGATCTTGTTGATAGCTCTAAAATCTACACATTTTCCATCCTCCTCCTTTCTTTGGTGTTAGTACCGTCTATATTGCACAAGGAACAAAACTTTCTTGACTCGTCCCTTTTCTCAAACAACTCTTCAATTTATCTATTTTTAACTCCTCATTTTCAGCTTGTGTCAACCTATGAGTAGCCTTATTAGGTAAGCTCACTCCTCAGATCATATCCGTACTGATGGTAACCCTTATGGTAAATTATCTAATAGAATATCACTATATTATGCCAATGACTATGCTATCTCTGGTTGTGGAATAATAGCATACGCCTCTATGACTTCCCCTATCTACATATGCTTGGGAATGATAGCAAAACAAACACCTTCTACTTAATTTCTCTCAAAAATTGCTTACCATTTACTAGTAGCACTCTTGTAATACCATTCACCTCTTCAACTTGGTCCTTCATGGTTAGAAGTACATGTTTTTCTCCACCCTGTTGTGACCAAATCACACATCGCCCCATTGCAAATGGGGACCCCCTTTTTTTTGAATTCCAGTGCTTTGCTAAGTCCAGGATGATGTCCTTTGCATGATGAAGTCAGTGGTGTTTGAGTCTTAGAGCCCCTTGATGACCTGATCCTAATGTTTGAGACCCTGAAAATGACTAAGTCTGGTATGCTGATCCTGAAGATCCTGAAAATTGGCTAAGTCTGAAATCTGGTGGATCCTCAAAAATCTAGAATCTGCATGTTAAATCTGGTGGATCCGAGACCTATCTCAAACATCCTGAAAGGTATATTGAAAAATATTTAAAGTATAAGTATACTTAAATATATTTTTCAATATACCTTACCTCGGGCACTGTCAGTTCTGGGCGTGAAATTGCTCCAGGGTCACCTCAAAACTCCGCCTAGAACTTAAGGCGCCTTTCATCATCTAGTCAACCTCAAGATTGCGCCTTGGGCAAGGAGAGCTTAAAACCAAAGCGCCTTGATTGAAATTGATGTTGGGAAGCTTGAAACACTGCAAATTTGACAAGGAAGAGGCGTTTAGGTCTAGGCGCCCATTGCATGTTCAGATGATCATAAGAATTGCGCCTTAGGTTGAAGGTCATGAGTTTAGGCACCATTTAGTGTAGCTTTTGCCATTTAGGCGCCTTGGCAATATTGTGGATGAACAACCTCAAGCTAAGCGCCTAAGGATGAGGTGGTCTCACAGGGGTATAATCAAGTGTTGGAGAGCCTAAAAAAATGTCAAGAATGAGAAAATAAGTCTAGGCGCCCTTCATGCATCAGACTACTTCATTTTGGCGCCTTAGCATGAAGAGATGTTTAAGCTAACTCCAAGTTGCACCTTAGGAAGAAAGAGTATGATGTATGTTTGAGATCCTGAAAATGACTAAGTCTGGTAGCCTGAAATCCTGAAGACCCTGAAAATGACTAAGTCCGAAATCTGGTGGATCCTCCAAATTCTATAATCTACATGTTAAATCCGGTGGATTCGAGACCTATCTCAAACATCCTGAAAGGTATATTGAAAAATATTTAAACTTAAATTTAAATATATTTTTCAATATACCTTATGCTCTAGGACTACTATTTCTAGGCGCGAATTTGCTCCGAAAAACCTAAGACGCGTTTTCTCACTTGCAGACACTCAAAAAGTGCGCCTTGATGGGAGGAGAGGTCCAAGTCAATTGTGGATGGCGCCCAATTTGCACTAACTAGAATTGGCACCCACTTTAGTCCATATTACCTCATTCTAGCGCTCTGGAAGAATCATCATCAAATTGGCGCCTTAAAAGGAGAAGTCATCTTGAAGTGAGCGCCTAGACTAAGGTTGAATCCAATGACATCCAAGTTTGAGTGCCTAGATGTGGGAAGTCCTCCCAAAGCATTTACTACTATTTAAAACATAAAAATGATAGGTATGAAGCTTCATAAAGAGCTAGGCGCTCTTTCATCTCTGTAAACCCTTCATTGGTGCCCTTCAAGTAGATTTCCATTCATTTTGGCGCCTTGAAGTGAATTGAGCGCCCAAGGGTAGAAAAGTGAAAGCAAAACTATTTGAGTGCCTTGGAAGGATTCCCATCAAACAATATCTTTTGGTTGGATACCTTAATGACATCCCCAATTTGCGCCTTAAGAAAGATGTATCTATTTCCATTGTTAAGTTGAGCGCCTTGAGGGGGAGAGTTGTTCTGAGACATGTTTAATCATTTGAATTAAAAAATAGTCAATTTAAGGCCATTATAGTCCTAGGCGCCCATTTCACTCCTCTACCATCTATTTTGGCGCCTAGAAACAATCCCTCAAATCTATGTCTAGAAGTGAGCAACCTGGAAGAAATTGCTTTGAAAGGCATGTTTGAATGAGTCTTTTAAGTGAGATTGACCTTTTTTAACTATTGCAATTGCTAGAAATCATTTGAAATAATGAATGTGGGATTAAATTGAAGTAGGCGCACTTTGTACCTTTCTAACATTATATAGGCGCCTAGACTTGAAAAGACTTACTTGCGTGTTTAAAGTTATTTCTTGTGTTGTAAAGTGATTAATATTGTTTAGTTTGTCTTGTAGGAATACTCATTCAAGGAGCTAGCGCTTGGAGTCACCTTTAAGGAGTCATCATCATGTAGCTGATCATCAAGAGCAAGTACCTAATTCACCTACAAGTTGCAGAGGGAACATCACTCTAAAAGATCACACCTCAAGTTTTCTACATCAATGACATCATGTTAATCATATCAAGTTCAAGTGTTCTTCATCCAAGCTTCAAGTCAAGTTCTCCCAATCTTCAAGATTCATCAAGCTTCAAAGTCTCTTTGAGAGGTTATCTACTCCACATCCAAAGAAGGAGCACCACTCCAAAGGGTCAATTCAAAGGTCATCATGAAGGATTACTTTATCAAGTCTTCTACATCAAGCAAAGATATTCATCCATCATACTTCAAGCTCCAAGAGATTCTCCTACTCTTCATGAATGAAGATTATCATACATTCTACTTCAAGTCATCATATCTCTACTACTCCACTCTTTAAGAAGAAACATCGAAGTAGATCATCATATCAACTTACCTGCAAGAAGAAGAAACATTACAAAGTCAATCAAATGAGCTACAAGTATCATACATCCAGTCTACAAGAAGAATGAACAAGGCAAGATCAACAAGATGTATTCCCAAACATTCAAGTATCAAAGCAATCATATTGAATACATAACACAAAGATGATACAATTTTCAAAGTATGCTGAGGTGGCATCTATGTGGCGAGTACACATCATTTTAAATGCATTAAATGTATCATTTAATAAAAGAAGTCAAAGGGATTCCTATGTGAAAGATATTTTAAATGATTTCAACTTACCTTATCACATTGGAAAACATGCCTTCATTGCCTCTCTCTTATGTGCTAAAAATAGCAAATTGTTGTAACTACCTCTGAGGTGGCACAATCTAGACCCTTGGCTATCAAATTGATCTAGGCCATTCATTGTAATCTGGAGCACTATATAAAGGCCTTGTTGCCTCATTTGTAATTCAGTAGACTAGAGATTAGATTTTAGGAGTAGCATAGGAGAGACTCTCAAAATTCTCTGAGAGGACTTGGAGATTGTTGTAAGTATTTTCAAGATTAATGCAAAGAACATTGGAGTTCACTTGGTGTTTAAGTCTTATCTTGTGAAATAACATGGTTTTCTGGTATCTTGATGGAATGGAGAGGTGTTTCAAATTAGAAATAAAAGTAGATTAGAAGCTCATTGTTGTAATGTATGTTTTGTGTTGGATATTTGATCAACTCCTAGCTCATGCTTTTAACATTCATCGCTGGTGAAGTGTTGTGTAAAGCTAGTCTGAGCTTAATTTGTTTAAGTTCAATTGTGGATGCTTGTTTGAGCTACGCCGTTTAATGGGTGCTCATATGAACCTTCATGATTTGATAACCTTTCGCGTAACCTTAGGAGATTGCACCAGCTTCATGTAGTTGTAGGCACCCTTGGCGAAGTGAGGTTAGGTTAATCAGGGAGTTTGTCTATTCAATCGTCATCATTGCTTCATTGACCTTAGATTAGATTCCTTAAACCTTTATCTTTTTCTATTTCTTTATCATTGAAACCTTGTATATACATCATCCACACTGAAAGGAGGAATAAGCTGAATGAAAGGAGAAGAATCTGCGTAAGTCCCTTTGTGTTTACCAGCAAAATCATACTTAGTCACTGAGCTATCTCTTACAAAATCATCAGAAAGGAACCTTGGAGTCATCTTGTTTGATCACTTCGTTCAGCATTCAAGAGGCTTTGCTCAAGAGGGAGTCAGATACTTTGTATTTCACTCTAATTGTTGACTTGTCTAAAAACAAACATCAACACACCCTTCGCTAACCTATAAGTATTCTCTCTACCATCATGTATGGCTTTCCTATCAAACTACAATGGTCTACTCAACAAAATATGACAAACATCTAGAGGCACGATATCACACAAAACTCCAATCTTAAACTTCACAAGACATTGTTCACTAACCAAAACCTTATGATCTTGTTGCAACCAAGATACTTTATAAGGATTAGGATGCTCTATCCTTTTCGGATTCAACTTTTCTACCATCTCACTTGAAACCAAATTATCAATATTACCACTATCAATAGTAACCTTACAACATTTACCTCGAAACTTACATATAGTTCTAAACAAATTTCTTCTTTGAACTAGTTCATTTCAATCTACTATAGGTTTCAGCAAAGCTCTTCTCAATAACAAGGACTCACCCTTTTCTAGTCCACTTGTTCTCTTGTGGATGGAACTTTCTCATCAACATGTGTGGCTCTTTAAGAACTCTCTAACTTCTATCATGACTTCCTTGTGATTGTGAGCATTATCAAATATTGTATCATTCCTTTCACAATGATCGATGATGGCACCAATGACTTCACCATTTCAAGTCCAGCCAATAATACTTGATGATCACCAGTTTTCTGCAGTGTTTGCTCTTTGGGGTTCTTATTCCCCTTCTTGGCTATGTGTACTAGTTTCTTGACCACTTGTGTTGGTGGTCCCTTGTTGTTTTGTATTTCTTTGCTTTTGTTCTTCCCCTTTGTGGAGCCTTTCTAGGTTTCTCTTCCTAGAACTCTCTAGTGTAAACTTTTGTACTCTTGAGTCCCAATGACCTACTTTTGGTCATTCATGGACATTAATGTAATTTCTTTCTTTATTTCTATGTCCTTCTACTTCACACTTGAAATAGATGTCCCAGAATACTCCACTTCCTCTGCCATATCATCCTCTGTCATACTAATAACCATTATATCTCATTGTGGTAACAATTTTAATTCTCCTTGGGTTCTAGATCATCAAAACTTGGTCCTCTATTTCCTTGATTTCTAGTGCCACCTCTCTGAAATCGGCCTTCTCTTCCCCTTTATTTTATTCTGTCTAATCTAAAATTTCTTGTTCAACTTGTCTTCGGCCTTCAAGGCAAATTGGTATGCCTCTTCAACAAATTGTAGTCTCGCCATACTTAATTCTTCTTGAATAGACTATGTCAAACTATTGATATGCCTTGACATCTTCTCTTGATCAACTTCATGATGACTAACCCTTATTGTCAACTTGTAGAATTCTTTAGCGTCATCCTTCACATCCATAACCTTTTGTCTTAGATTCTACAATTTCTTCAACAATTCAACTTGGTAATCTGCAGGAATGAACTTAGCTTTTAATTTAGATACCATCCTATTCCATCTTTAAATCTTTTATTTTCCTCTTCTATTTATTTCTAATTGTATTTCCTTCCACCATATGGCAACATGACCTTTCAACTTAGTCTTAGCAACCTTCACTCTTTCAAAATCTGAATTTTTTTCATATTCAAAATATTCTTCTATATCATTCAACCAATCTATCAATTCCTCAGGATTTAAACCACCAACGTAATTAGGAACGTCGATTCTAAACATCTTGTTGATATTAGGAATGGCCTTCAACATCCTTGCTCAATCTTAATCTTCTTCTTCTATAATTTGTTTTGTAGCTTCTCTATTACCTTTCTCATCATCTTCATCACTTTCATCATCTTTAGAGTTATGACCTCTCCTATTTGTTCAACGACATCCAATTGGATTTGGACATTTCTCGTGACCTCAAACATTTCTTCCAATCTTCATGCAATGTTAACCACTTCTTGACCTCTACCTTCTCTTCGTGGAGACATCTTGACTTCAGTTTTGATGCAAGCTGTCTTACAATTGACAATCTGTTTACAACCAGATTACAACTCTCCAAGGAATCTTCTACCCAACAACTGAATGGTTTAAGACTCTTCACTACTCTTTCTCCATGAATCAATTCTAAGCTCTAATACTATCCGACATAGTCGCAATTAGAGGTTCTAATGAAAGACTATCTAACCATCAACAAATGATAACACCCAACACATTCCCACAACAGATAATAGAAATTCACACGATAGAAACAATTTTTATTGCTACAAAACATAGTTACATCATAAGTTTCGTAAGCTTCAACGGTATTCAAGCATAGATCTTAGTATTAAAATACATATCATTTCAGAACTCTAAGCTCTCAACTACTACTTCATGATCCGCACTTACTCCCCACTTCAACTACTACTTCAATTGATTTGGCCACCTATCATAAAGATGAAAGATGTAATAAGACAGTGCCAAGTAAAAACATAGTACATCACCCTAGGCACATGAGATAAGGATTAGTGGCCCCTTATTAAATGATTTTAACCTTGATTCTGCCTTGGAATTGAAAGCAGCTCCTTGAAACGTGTAAAAGACCGCCTTTGATGTTCTTTGAGATGTGGATCTCAAAACTTGATGCAGCTTCATTTATGAACACTCCCAAGACCAATAATTAAATAGGTAATATTACATTTTGGTGCAATATTCAAATACTTTGGCACGCAGTCCAATTAAGGTGACATTTTACATCGAAAACATGCTACAGCTTACAATAAGACATGAGGTGCAAATTTGAACACATGGACATGTTACTAACGGTCATAAGATGTTATGTTCAAACCACTTTGCTGATTGGCTACAAATGCAGTGGTGCACAACTAGATCACTGTTGACTAGCATAAATTCACTGTACTAAAACTGCAGTAAGAAATATGTAATTGCGGCAACATAAAATGACAGAAACACTTGAAAAAACACCTATAAAAGACAACAAACACAAAAACACTATTTTTGGTTGATGCCTGAGATGCTCCTGCATCAACTGTGTTGTTCATAACACCTTAACATTTCCATTGTTGTATATTATTGTTACAAATGATTGGGTACTCTAACATTGCAAGGGGAAGAATAACCATTTCACATAGTGATATGGAGCATTGTTTCGTCATAAATAAATAATACATTGCAGATGGAGCAGCATGTACTTCAGACATGAGAGCATATGCATCAGCCTAATGATGCATATACATCTGATTTTTGGCAGTTTAGACTTGTAGACGTGAAGACATTGGAATCCGTATAGAGGATGTATGTGACAGCCTACAACTATACCACATATCAAATTTCAGCCTCTATATGTTTGGTTTCATTAGTTTTTCATTGGATAGACAACATAGGAAACAAAATATCTGTTGTGAGCAGATTATGGTTCATAAGTAGCATTGCCATCTAATTTTCTACTCCTTTTTGTATCCAATTGAACAAAAGAAAAACTTATTCAAGCCCTTGAATACTTCCCATTTTACCAGCATTGGTTCTTTGCTCGCCTTTAATGCATTGGCTGGGCTCTCCTACCATGTGACTGCAAGACCAAATATCTTCAAACATGCAAATGCTATCTTCTGCTCTTCATTCACTTGATAGACATTCAAAGAGACATCAAGTAGCTAACTTATCAAATGAAAATTAAGTATGCATGTTTTAAGCGAAGGAATACTAACACTACCTCCCCATAAGTGAAATTAAAAATAGGTACTACAGTAACATGTTTTTATTTGCAGGAGAAAGTCTTAATTGCATCTTACACATTGCACTTTTACCTTCTTGCCAATGGATTTTCAACATCTGTAAAATACATTTGGTAAGTACTTTAAACCTACTAGTCCAATTAATTGTGTTGTAATGGTGATGGCGATGACTTATAAGCACACTGTCTAAGTTCAAATCCATGTGCCCTCAAATCTCTTCATGCGATGTTCTCTTCATCAACCAACGGGAGAGAAACGTGACCTTAACTCCCATTACTTATGTAATTGAGTTTGAAGCAAAGGAGAAAACAAAAGCTAAAGAGGTCGACTTAAGGGAGAGAAACATAACATAAGATCTTGTTACAAATGTAAATGAGTTTAATTTTAGAATATAAGGCTTACCATTGTAATAAAGTCACCATAGTGACTTAAGTGGTTTGTTAGTATTGTTATTTTTAGCATTTAGAATCTAGAACAAGTGTCACATTTATGTTTCTCAGTTACATCTCCCAAACTCTCTATAAAGAGATGAACCTCATTGTAATTGTCACTCCAATATCTGATAGAATAATATTGTGTTCTATTTTTTGCAACATGGTATCAAAGCTCAAGGTCACATGAAAAATCAAGTCAGGAGGTCGTCAGAAGGAGTCACAGGTCTGAAAAGCATCCAAGTGTGGGTATTTTTTTCATTATAGTCACACGAACTCCAAGTTGCGGGATTTATATAAGTCTTTTGTGGAGTTTCAGCATGCTTTTTATGAAAAGGTCACGATTTTCGTGAAATTGAAGATGTTCTTTATTGCAGTGGTTGGGGCATCAGCACAATTATTCTAGGTACTTGTATTTGTAAAACCTGCATTCAAGTTCATTTTCTTTTCAAGAAATTTCAAAAGGGTTTCAAATGTTTTTGGAAAATTATTCTAGGTCAAATTAAAGAGTTGCAAGGGTTTCAAAAAATATTTTTAATTTCTAGGGTTTTTCTGAGAATGGAAATTAGAAAAATATTCTGACCTCAATTTTCACACCTGAAAAGTAAAAATCCAAATGCAGCTGATGCACAAGAACTTGTAGACTATGGGGAATAGTAAATAGAAATGAGAAACTGCCTACAAATGCCAATAAATTACTAGATTGGCTAAGCAGAGATGATAAAGCCAAAACCATTATTGGTCTTGCTCTCTCTGATTCCAAGTTACATGATATAGATCTGACAAAATCATCTAAGAAAATCAAGGATAATTTGAATAAATTGTTTGGAGCAAAAGCAGTTAATGCATTTTTTTCTCAATAGCTTCAGCTTTTCAAATTCAAGATGGTTGATGAAGTCACCATGTCTAACCACATAAGTAATCTAAGATTTCATCTTCGACAAATAGCAGAAGTCAATGCTACAATGGATAACGAGAATGCCAAAGCCATTTTGTTAAACAGTTTGTCTCCTAAATTCCGCAATGTCATCTTTACTCTTAGTTATCTATTCAAACTCTGGAAGATATGATTTCAGCTCTCTTAGCTGAAGAAAAGAGAACGATTGCAAGAGATAGAGAAGCTGATCCTCAAACTGAGATAGCATTATACACAATAAATAATCATAGAAGATCAAATAAAGACAAAAGTGGGATTAAATGTTACTATTACAAGAAAATAGGTCACATAGCCTAGAACTATAGAATTCAAGCCAATGATGTTCTTGTTTGATGAAAAATGTTCCTGTTTGATGAAAAAGAGAGAGACCTAATTAATCATGTTTTTAACTAAGCCTCTCAAGTTTCTTTTTGCGAATCAAACATTGGAACACAAACCGAGCTTGGCTACAGTCCTGGAGGAGAGCCAAGCTACAGGAGGGTGGTTTTGTTCCTTTGTTGTAGATCTAAGAGATTTGAGAGGAAGTGACCTAGATCTAGGGTTTTATAATGAAAATATGCCAAAACAAAGAAATTGTACCTTACATATCTAAAGATCCGAGAAACTGGATATGGAATGAGCAGAGCAGAGTTGTCAGAGGTTACTACCAAAAATTAGGGCAGATTTGGGAGGACAAAGTTGACCGAGTGCAGGTGTCCTAGGTTTTCAAGCCCTTTGAAAGGGGTTTCCGAGAGTCGAGGCTTATATTCATCAATCTGCTTCTAGATCTTCCATACCTGTTCCCAATCTTCCGAAATTTACACAAACACAAAGGGGAAAAGGTTTGGGCCGTTTTAGGGGCTTGCCTTAGTCAAACCCCATAAATGGTGTTTCTACCTCCACAACAGCCAAGATGATGATGAGAGAGCATGTGTCCTTGGAGGACAGAGGCAAAATCAATAATAAAAGTAATGTTGTAATAAAGTACCTTTACCACAACACAAACCCTAGTGGGATGACTCAAGATCACCACAAGGATGGAGATGAAGGAAGGAGCTTTCCTTAGAATCTGCAATGAATGTTAGAAACCTGCAATGGAGAGCATCACATAATTTGCAAAATCTTCACAATAGAGCTTTCATCACTTGCATAACAATTTTAATCATATTAATTCCTTAATATCTTTCATCCATTTCCTCCAGTTCAAATGGGAGGAATAAACTTCTTTATATATGCATATCAACTCATTTTCGGGAAAATCTTTCGAGCAAAGCCGACAAGGAGCAACACCCGGAGTAACAAGGCCAACATCCAAGGCCACTCAAACTTTATTTTTGCAAATGTCCATGACATTAGCGCTTGGGCGCTAGTGTCCAGGTGTTTGAGGTCCTTTTAGGGCCTGTACCCAGATAATGACACCTAGAACCAGTCTGTGCTTCAGAATCTGGTCTTCTCTCAACAGGAGTTTGTATATCAGTCCAGAAGGGTGCTAAACCTAGTGTAAATCGCCGGTGTTGACAATTTACGACATACTAGTTCTCAAGGGAAAGATTAAAGAAAAACCAAATGAAACTAATGTAGCCATTGTTGAAGATCCTCCGAATCCTAGTAGTGGTAACTCGTTGATGAAATATACATATTTTAAGAAGCCTATTTTTTTAAGACAAGAAGAGATCTAATGTAAATAAAACTCAACACAGATGGTTTCCCAAATTGTTCGGGAGTTTGTGGATCTTGGGAGTTATATCCTTACAAAGGTCATAAGACAACCTGATGGAGCACTATAGATGTAGCTCAGCATGGATTGTTGCCCAATAATTTGAGAGATCTATGATTTGGGAGTTTAGCAAGGTGGTAATCCGAGAACTCGGGAATTCAGCTCAGGAGCTACACCTTTACAAGGGTTATGAAGCAGTTTGATGGAGTTCTACCTAGTCCAAAAATTGTTTTCAAAGAATAGCTTCTAAAGAATATATGGTTCTGAGTTTTTTAGTTTTTAGTCATTGTGTTAATATGTTTTGTTTTTAATATCATAAGCTTTAAAAGGGGGTGTTAGAATATGAGGCTTACCCTTGTAATAAAATCACCATAATCACTTAAGTGATTTGTTAGTATTGTTATTTTTTGCATTTAGCATTTGGGGCAAGTATCACATTTATGTGTGTCAGTTACATCTCCCAAACTCTATATAAAGAGGTAAACCTCATTGTAATCGTCACTCCAATATCTAATAGAATAATATTGTCTTTTATTTTTTTGCAAACATTCAAAGCAAAGGAGACTAAGGAAGCTGAAGAGGTGTACTTTAGGGACAGAAGGTGACTTATAACCTCATCATAAATGTGGCAAAACAATGAAAGGTACATTCAAGTTATGGAGCCACAAACCCAGATGGCCCCAAGCAAGAGTCCAGCTTGAAAGGCAGTAATAAAATAAGATGACTCTTAACATCAACTGGGCAAAAATGGTGCAAAAAAAGATTCAATACTAAATCAAGTAAAATTTCCATTTTAAAAATAAAAATTGTTCAGCAAATGTTCAATACGTAGTGGGCCCAAATAGAAGTTTAAACGTTCAAAACTTGAGGACTATTGACCAGGGCAGTGAGTTTTTATTGATGTCCGTCAAGCGCTAATGTAACATGTTTGCACTCACTTGTGAAGGGCTCCCAGAATACAACATCAAAAATCAATTAAATGGAAAAAGAATGTAAACTTACTACCCCCTAATATATAAACCTAAAGAAAGAAAACAATAGAGACTAACATCTAACCACAACGAGGGATTCAGAACTGCTACTTCGAAATTTTATTAGCAAAACTACGGATGATAGAAAATTTGGCAAAAAAATCTGACCACTTCTCCGCGACACGCCACTATCTTGAGCTTGAGCTTTGCACTGCAAGTCCCTTCTTCCAACTTTAGATGTGGCGCCGTCCAATTTCCTCCATAGTTTTCTCTGTAAAATCCGGATTTCTGGATTAGAAGAGCCGCTAAAGTGGATGGAAGGTCCATTTCGCTGCGGAGGCCTCGCGGGAAGGAATGGCTGGTGTAAAAGCAATCCAGGGTTTGCCAAATTGGCCGCCATTTCTCCAGTAATATTGGGGACAAAACTTCAATCGGCACTGCCCGGCTAAGGCGAGAACTATAAAAGAATAAAGATAAAATCGGGGGTTTATTGCATGTTATATTAAGCAAGGGTTTTAGAATCTAATGTAACATTTTATGTGATAAATGGTTCTGCGGATAAAAACAAAGCTATCACTCTAGGGAGCTTCGAAGTTCGATATTTATTGATTTAATTAATCAATATACCTACTCAATCAAAATAGTGTCATGTAGTGTAAGTCCCTTCCTTCGTAGTATTGCAATTCTCATGACATAGTGATTTAAGATTCATAAAGTATTTGTTGTCTAGTCAATAGATGACCTAGCATGACATAATGATTCAAAGGTAGGTCGGATATAAGTTTGAGATCAATACACTCTTGCAAGTTGAATGTATTCTAATGTTATTCGTTAGTGAAGATTATAGTTGTTAGAGTTGACCTTCACCCCAAGTTTGATTTGTACAAGTGACTAGCATACTTGAAGTTGAGTTTGTTCCTTAGAATAAATAATTGATTGATTAGTTGATTTTAAGTTTGATAGCCAAATCCCTAGAAGCATAGTTGAAGTTGAGTTTGTCAAAATGAGAGTTTTGATAATTTCAAGTATTTGATTGATGAGTTGATTTTAAATTTGATAGGTAAATCCCTAGAAGCTTAGTTGAAACTTTTCATTTATATGATGTATGATGTATTATGTCATTTAATATGTTATTAAATTATATGTATATTGTATTATAATATAACACTAGCATACTTATCTTTTGAAAAATCTATGTATATCATTCTCAATGCACCTATTTTTTTATTGGATTTTTTAGTAAAATATAATAGGATCTTTTACATAGATTTTTCAAAAGATAGGTATGCTAGTTTTAGAACTATTTATGAAATATTTTATTTATTTATTTTAACTTTAACTTAAGAACGTTTACTTTATATTTTATTTTATTGAAGAGTTATTTTATTCAATAATAATACAATAAATTATAAAATAAATCATAAAATAAAGTAAACAACATAAACAAAATAAAATAATTATTAAAAATAATATTTTTATCTTGTCATGATTTGTGACCAAGTCATTCTTCACTAGAGTGCCTTTTTACTATTGTAAATGCAAATTTTGCCTAAAAATCTATTTTATTTTAGTTTAGAACTATTAGAGAAGTATTTAATTTTTATTTACTTAAGAGTTATTATATTTTACTTTATAACCATTTAAAAATAATTTTGTTTTATTTACATTATTCTTGTTTATTTAAGAGTTTTTTTTATAGTTTTAGTTTCCTTTGTTAATATATGTTTGTGTTTTAGTTTTTTTATTTAATTTGTATGGTTATGACATTATATTATTGATGTTACTATAAAAGACCTCTCAAGTTATTTTTTTATAGTAAAAAAGGCATAAGAGAGTTGTACGCCTGAATATTAATTGTGAATCAAAAGGAACATAGTGTGGCTACTCCAAAGGAGGGCCGAAGTATATCATATTAACAAGTTTTCATTTATACAAAATGTTGTATACAACCTTATCTCCTATATATTGTAGTATATATTCATTCTATTTTTTAAACTATCATTAGACCTATGAGGCTCTGTTGTCTTCACCCACAACATCTCCATCATCCAATTCTATGGTATTTGTCTCCACCACAAATGACCAATCGACACTCGACACATCCAAGACCCTTAAAACCACCATTAGAAACTCTATGCCCACTTTGCCCTATGTCTATGTGCACTATCATCTTACCCTACCACCTTGATAATGAATGACACCTAAGGCCTAGAATACTAGGGGTTGATAAGTGGCCAAGAACTATGAGCAAGATGAAATCCTAATCCTAGAACAACATCGTCAATTATCTTCTTGAGCCCGCAACACCAACGAGGCTTAATCATAGTTTCTACCACCTTATGAATACTACCCTTGGACTCCCTAGCATCTAAAAGAACTACCAAAAACATTGAGGAGACATCTGTATTTACCTAGTACCAATGAGTTATTGAAAGAAAGGTATTCCCCAACACCATTTTCACATTGTGCAACACCACCGTCGATTTTGACTTGAACACTTTCTTCAGTCTAAAGTCTATCACCTCCCCCTAAATGCAATCTATCTCTTTTTAGCTTTGAGACACACTATGGAATCCATGTTGCAAAGATAAAATGCCCGTAAAAAAATATTGATGTATAAAATGTTGAATATAAGGAATACTGAGAGGGAGGGTGAATCAGTATTCCGCAAAACCACTTCTTAACAAGTTTATTTATCCAATTTCCAAAATCAATAATATGAAAGCAGAATAAGCATAAGAACAACAACCATAAAGACATAACACATGGACACTAGGATATTTACATAGAAAACCCAAAAAGGGAAAAACCACAATGAGTGTTAGCTCACAATATATTATGATAGCACAATACCAAATTACAAGAAGGCTCACTGCCCTATGAAGAAGTGCTCACTGCACAAAAGGCTCACTGCCAAGAGAAAAAGAAGATAGAAGAAGAATTGGCTCACTGCCAGGAGATGAACTGTTGTAAATGCATCTACCATATGCTGGATCACAATTCCATTGAAGGCTCAATATACAGATTCAAAGGTCTTCATTTCTTCTGCCCTGCTTCTCAACTCAACTACATGTACTCTATTTTTCTTTCTTTGCTCTGCACTCTGCTCATAATCCTTCACACTTCGAATTCGCACATTATACCACACACCACAATTGTTTCAATACCTTGATCCATCAAGTATTTATACCCACAACAAGATTCATCTCATAATCAGGTCGGCAAGCCAGACATGAAGCGTGTATACAATGTATTCTACCTTATCAGCTTGATCAAGTGTACAAACAGTAATGCAGACCCAAACAATCATTGAATAATCTTCGTACAAATCAGCACCAAACATACAACCACTTAGATTTAATATTCAAGCAATATACCTTCTCCGCATAAAGATCCAATTGCATGTCGGCTTGTCTCTTAAGAACATGTTTGACCCAATTTATCTGTCACATCAAAACTCTCACTACGGACCACAGGAGACTCAAGGATTCATAACCAACATTCATTCTTGACCTCTAAGCATACCTCCAGAACTGCAAGACAAAATATGCAACTGCAGAGAAATACAGACCCTTTTTCTCAGGCACTGTGCATTGTTCCTATCTTAGTTCTGTTTACCTGGACTTAGACATTTCATAGTATGACTTCCAGAGGAAGTCAGGTCTTGATCATTGGAACATATCATCATCAAATAGCTATGAAAAACATACCTGAACCACATATAATGATCTTCTACTGCGGAGGCATACTAACCCAATCTATGTCACTTGCTCTGTATACTATCCATACTTAGTCATTATAGCCTTTCGGACCAGAATACTTTTGTGCCTTGTTGCCAAACCAAGTTGGTCTTCCGGAGTAATGTCTCTTTGTCATGCTAGTGAAAACACTTTGCCTTGTTGTCATCAATGACAACATGCAATCCTTCATCAGAGCAGTATCTCTTACCAACATAAAATACCTCCCTAATGACCAAGGTGATGGATCCATTCTTGCATTAGTCATGTTGTAGTAATATCAATGTACCAACCTAATGAGAAGCGAGCCAAACTCATTGATTCATCATTGTTCTCATTTATTTCTGCTTAGTGAATAATGACGGGAGATCGGGAGTGATATCTTGCCATGTGCTTGATGAGCCATCAAAATGGTAGTCTTACATCATCTCTATTATCACATTAGCCATTTGGTCAACCAATCCATTGGCCTCACGATACACATGTCTGACTTTGAGCTCCACAAAAGTATCTAACAACTCCCAATTGCATAATAGGATGTTATTTAATTTCCAATTTAGAGTTATATGATTTCAGATGGCATTAATAGTGACTAAATAATCCCCTTTAATATGTATTTTTTAGAATCCGAGTTTGTTGCAATTTTGAATCCTAGCAGCACAACTTAGAATTCTGCTTCATTGTTTGTTCCCTCTGGTAGTTTTTTTCCACCACAAAGACCAAGTCTCCATCATGGTTTTTGATGATGCATCCAATGCCTGATTGTCTTGGCTCACCCTTAGACGCCCTGTCAAAATTCAATTTGTGCCACCCTTCATCTAGCAGGACCATCTCACATCAACCCTTGTATTCATAGAAGGATGAACCTGAACAGTCCCATGAATGGGGGGCCTCTCAACTTAATTACATTTATATAATATTAGTATATTAATTATAATATTTTTTATTTTTTTTATGAGTAAGGAGGGATTATTTAGGATAGCCCCACACCAGCGGAGGTCACAAAGGGGACCTACTCCCCATCAACATATTCAACTTATAATCCACTTAATCAACTTAGAAGCCACGTAGATGTTACTTGGGGGATTCAAAATTGGATCTCCACCTTGAGAACCTTATGGCCTTGCCATTTAAGCACAACCCCTTTCACAATTATAATATAATATAAATACAATATAATTATATTATATTAATTTTAAGAATCAATAATATAATATACATACAATATAATTGTATTAATTACATTATTAATATTTATTCCAATAATCATTAATTTATTATATAATATTTAATAATATATATTATTAATACGAATAAATGTTGTGAAGTTTCATTTCATTTGACATATAATAATACTTTTAGATTGGTCTAGATCTTGAATAGTATATACATTTCATATATTTATGTTCCAATATATATTCAAGTGTTGTTACAAAAATAGATGTGAAAATTAGCAAAGATCGGATCCACTGCCATATCAGATCCATGAGTCGAATTAGATCCATACTTGTGGGATCAAATATGTAGTCAAAGAAGTGATTAAGATCAACAAATAAAGCAGTAACAAATTTTAAAGCATTTGTCTAACATCACTAATATATTTACATTGTTAATGAATCATCATCCAACATCTATAACAATTTTCTAACTTTATTCAATTTTTAAAATATTTATTTATTTGTCATTCTTAATTCTTATATCTAAAATAAATCATAAAAAATTGTATTCTCCCTTTTCATTTTAAAAAGGGTCATTTGCCTATTTTACTTTCAAAATTAAACATAATCAAAACCACAAGAATAAATTAAATTAAATCATATCATATTAGTGACGTACCACCATGTTAAGAAAAAATGTATATACTTAAATTCAATAAGCATTTTAGTTCAAAATTTTACACGTCTATAAACTAGTGGTGGATGAGGCTTTTCGACAAAACGAGGGAGAGAGCAAATGAACTTTTTGGTAAAAATAGCAAACAGCATGTGCGAGCTAGGGTTTGAATAGAGTGAGTTAGGAATTTCTGGGAAACAGAGACATAATTACTTTAGAGCTAATTGAAGATCCCTTGCTGCTTAGACGTGACCTCGTGCAGCTCAAGGAAGCAGTGCGTCAAATAGGGGTTGATACCTCCATGGCGGTCGTATCTCCTCCTCCATCTTCATTAACCACTGCTCCACAGAATTCTTCCCTTCTTACTCGACATAGATCTAGATCACCTTCTGCCGCTAATAATCATCATAGTTCTGCACAAGATATTATGTCACATAACCATTTTTTAGTTCTGCCATCAGAAGAGGATAATACTATCTCTGCATCGCCATGAACTACAATCTACTTTCTTGGAATGTCAGAGGGATCTCACTCTCGCATAGAAAATATTAAGTTAAGAGGATTATTGACAAGTGGAGACCTGATATTGTTTTTTCTGTAAGAAGTTAAATCTAATGGACTTCGTCTCTAGGCCACTCTTTATAATATGTGGAAAGATACTACTTTCATACACACGTCTCATAGAGAAGGCAGTGGAGGTGTTGTATTAGATTTGTCTTCTTGGATCGCTAAATTTATCATTGATAAAGGAGAGGACCCTTCACATTGTTGTGTTTGGGTCCTCCTCTTTATCAATGGTCAAACTATTGGTCTATGTTCTATATATGCTTCTAACAGCTCTAGGGAAAGGGTTGCACTTTGGGATTGGTTATCTTCCAATTTTTCAGTTGCAGAATGGATTTTAGGTGGAGACTTTAACATGGTTGAATATCATAATGATCGCAACTGGTTCTATCCCATGAAACTTAGTATGAGAAGAGTTTGAAAGTTGGACATATTGTCATAACTCCTTAGGTGTAGTAGATGTCCTTCACGATAAATATTCACATCATATTGATAATTGGTTCACATGGATCAACTGTAGATCTGGCTTGGAAAGGAAACTCAACAGACTAGATAGATTCTACATCTCTCACAACCTTACTGTTACTCCCCTTTCTTCTGGCTATCTCCTTAATGTTGATTACACGACCACCCTTTTTGATCACTTCCCCATTTTCGGCTCTTTGTCTATTTCACCATCTCCTCTTACATTCATACAACTACCTTTTAAATTGAATATCTCTCACCTAAAAGACCCTAACTATGTAGCTGCTCTTGTGGGTATTTGGAATTCCCTTCCCAAACCCCAAAATGATGAATCGTGGATTAACTGGTGGTGTGAGGCTATCTCCAAATGTACAACCTTTCTTTAGTTTTTGGCAAAAGAAAAGCTTGGCAGATTCAAAGAAAAGAGAAGACCCTCCAAGGGAAACTTGAACATGCCAGGAAACAACTTATGCTTGATCCTACTAATATGAGGGTTCAAGCTTCAATTCCCTCTGTTGAAACTCAGCTGCATAAACTAGACATTTATAGAGGACAAGGTGCTAAAATAAGAGCCAAACTTCATTGGATTAAGGAGGGCAACAGGGGATCAAAATTCTTCTTTAATTACTTAAACTATAAGCATAAGAGAGAAAGGATATATAGTATAGTTGATGATCAAGGCCTACTGCATACTAATCCCAATGAAATAACCTTACTTTTTAAAAATTTCTATGAAAATCTCTTCAAAGAAGACTTTACCTGGGATGCTATTACAAATGCTTCAGAGGACATTATTAAAGATTGTATACCTAATAAAATTGACTTGGGATACAGTAAATTTCTGGATCAGCTTCTTTCCCCTAAGGAAAATTAGAACGGGCTCTCTTTTCTATGAGCCATAACAAAAGCCCTGGTATTGATGGGTTGCCTGTGGAGTTTTACCAAACCATGTGGCCTCATCTAAAGGATGACTTCTATATGCTGTATTTGGAAGCTCTTAAGAAAGGTTCTCCAGGTTCAAACATAAACAAGGGCTTAACTAGACTTCTTCTTAAAGGGAAGAACAAAGAAACTTTATCTGGCTGGCAACCCATCACTCTTCTAAACACATCCTACAAGAGCATTGCCAAAGCCATTGCTTTGTGAATTAAGTCGATGGTTCAAGGAATTGTTAGACCTGAGCAAACAGGTTTTATAGGCGGCAGATATATCTTAGATAATTTGATCCTTACATGGGAGACTTGTGAATGGGCACAACAATCAGAACAAGACTCTCTGCTGGTCAAACTTGACTTTGATAAGGCGTTTGATAGGATGCGATGGCATTTTATTCTCAAAATGTTGCAATGGCTTGGTTTTGGGCCAAAAATTTGTGCACACATTCAAATGCTCTTTAAAGATTCTAATGCTCAGGTGGTAGTAAACAAGTCTTTATCTGATCCATTCCCTTTGCAACGTTCTATCAGGCAAGGCTTCCCTTTATCTTCATTCTTATATGTTCTTAGTGCAGATGCTCTAGGATACATGCTACACAAGGCAAATTATTATGGTATTATTTGAGGCATTTCTATTCCACAAAATGAAGTGGTCATTAACTCTCATTTTGCTGATGACAGACTCCTTTTTCTGCATAATTCTGAAAAATGAAGTAAACAATACTCTTGAGATTTTGAATCTTTATTGTTCAGTCTCTAGTTCAAAATTGGCTTATCACAAAACAAATTTTTTATTGACACAAGTCAGTCCCATCCCACATTGGATTCCTCAAGGTTGGGAAATTAAACACAGTGAAATTACATGTTACTTAGGTATTCCCTTTGGAATGGGTATGACTTTAACTAATATGTGGAAATGGTATCTTAACATATTACAAACCAAGTTAGATAATTGGGGCAATAAATTTCTATCCTTGGCTAGGAAAATTCAAGTTGTCAACAAAAGTTTTTTAGCCACACATGTTTATTTCTCCTCATGCTGGATGCCTTTGAAAAAAGGATATGAGGATCTTCAAAAGATTATTCGACAATTCCTTTGGTCAAAATGGGATGGCAACTTAGGCTACAAGGTTATTTCTTGGCTTCAATGCATTCAACCCAAACACAAAGGGGGCCTTGGTTTCACTGACCCTGAGATCCAAGGAACTTGTTTGGTGTCTAAATGGATTATTAAAGTTGTTCAAGGGGATGAACCCTGGAAAAATTTATTAAGACATAGATTTGCAACTGCCCAAGTGAAAGGGAAATGGAAGAATGTTCACTGGCTAGACAAAATCCTCTTTGCCCCTAACTTCCAGATTAAAGCATCTCCTCCTATGCTATCCATTTGGAAGGGTTGGCAGAGGGTATGTTGCTTTCTATAGCAGAGGGACTCTTTACAACATGGCTTTAGTTTCTCCTCTTCCTCTATTTTGTGGAATGGACATGTCCAATTTTAAGGGAAGCCATTGGCCATTTCTTTCCCTAAACCTGCTCTTTTTTTTATTTTGGAAAGATATTAAACACTTTAAAGATTTATGGGATTTTGCTTCTATGCAATGGCTATCATGGCATGAAGTCAAAGTGTGTTTTGGGCTTAATAACAAATATCATCACTTCATCACCTTTATCCAATCTCTTGTCCCTCCAAATATTGTTATTAAACTCTGTACGCCTATAGCTTGTAATTTCCTCAAAGACTGGCGTTGGTTTTCTTCCCACCATTTCACTTTCTCCCCCCTTAAAAAAGTGTATTTGCATCTCCTTCCTACCTTTAAATTTTCCCCTGGCTCAACACAAAATGGCATTGCAGGTTCTCTTGTAAACTTTGGTCAAAGCTCAGTGCTCAGATATGGAAATCTAAGGCAGATGTTGATTCTCAAATGCTTGCCTGGAAATTCTTGCATTATAAACTTCCTATCGGAGAAAGAATTTGTTTTTTGCCCATCCGGCTTATCAAGTGTTATGTCTATCAGGAAAAAGAAAATATTAAACACATCTTTTGGGATTGTTACATAGCCAAGAATCTTTGGCAAGCAATTTTTAGAAATATTCCTTCTTTGTATAATCATCGATTGAATTGGAAAGAGGTTCTGCTTGGAGTTGGATTGGCAAAAAATGTAATTGCTGACTCCTTCAGACAAGTTGTCTTGTTTCACATGTGGAAAATTAGATGCCCAGTTGTTCTCTCTAAGACTAACATTCATCTAACAACTGAAATGACAAAACTTTACTCTAATATCTTCTTTCAAATTATTGCTATAGGTACTCAGCTGCAGGGTTCGTCAAGCAATATTCATGTTCTCACTCTTCAGCTGAAAAGGATCATGTAATAGATCAAAAAACTTTAAGTTGTAGGTTGTTAATTTGTTCTTACTCTTCTTGGAGGATAGTCTTCAAAATCATGATAATTGATGATTAGTATGCTTTCATACTTTTGCCATTGCTAGTCTAGCAGTGCCACTGATCTGGAGTTACAGAGTGATTTTTAGCAGCAGTCAAATCTTTTATCAGCATTGTATGTTGCTCTTGTTTTTTTCTGAGTACTAGTTTTGTTGTAGGTTGCTAGGCCCTACTATTGTAATTTTGGTTGTTTTGTTTCAGCCATGTTTAGTTGTGGCAGTTGTTTATTCTTTGCAGCAATTTGCTGCATTATATCTTTGTAATCTTACTTGCTTTGTATCAATACAAAAAAAAAATTGCACGTCATCTTTAGAATTGTGAGTTAAGAGTTGAAAATGTGGAAGAAAAAGTGCATGGAAAGAATAATAATAAAAGTAAAGGTTGCATCACCCATCTAAAGTATGTTATTGAAATCAATGTTTCTAGTTAAAGTATGTTTGTATTTCTTCAATTCTTCCTGCTACTAGGTACTTAAATGATTTAAACTTAGCACTTAATTGTGCCTACAACAAATCTATCATTTTATTTGGGTATATGTACTTATGAGCTCCACATGGCCACCAATTTTGCAAACAGATCTGACCATCCATTATGAATCTGATGGTAGAACATTCATTATTGTTGATGTTACCCTGAGTCGTCTTATCTGATGCTTTTTTGTGATCATATCAAGTTGTGGCATTTACTCGCAATTTACAAGTGGAGGCCACTAGGTTGCAATAGTGTGAATAATAGATTCAATCATGACAAATATTTATTTTTTAATTAAAATATTTAAGTATTTTGGTATAGTAAAAATCAATATTATTACAAAGTTCATTATTAATTATCTTGGGTTACGTGAAGGTTCCAATAAGAGGTGAAAGTTTCAACCAATAGGAATGCTAATAAATATCATTAATTGATTTTTTAAATATTTTTGATTAAAAAGTTTACATCTTAACTATATAAAAAATAATTTGTTTTGCATAGAAAAAATCTAGTTTTTGATTTGTTGATAAGTACAACTAATAATAACTCATTAAAAATCACGGATGCAGTAATAACTACCTAAAAGGTAGGTACTAATAATAACAAAAATCAAAGACTAATTAAAATAGTTTAATGAAAGACTTCCTTACTTAACAATATATACATTATTGGGTCATCTTGGTTGCTCTAGAGCCGTGATTTAAATTTAATTAAAATAATTAAATAATAATATTATTAATGAATTAGATCTAGTAAATGATTTGAGTAATTGTTTTTGATAATATAAGGCGGCAAAACCAGGGGCCCAACCCTTACAAAGCAGAACCCAAAAAAGGCAAAAAAGGCTCAGAAAACAAAAAGAGCCAGAAACACCACAGACAACTTACATACAACCAAAATACCATTGAGTGATTAGATATATATTTGTTTTTTACATAGTGACGGTTTGACTTTATTAGTGATTATCCAATTCATTGTGAAAAAGAATAAGAATCTGGGATCATAGTAAGAGGTTAAGAAGATGTAACAAACTTTTGTTGAGATCTATGTTGTTATAAACAAGGTTGTGCGAAGAAACCTAATCTAGAATTGGGTTAGCAAATTAGTTTGTGTAATGTAACCTAGTCTTTTGTTGGTATGGCCTTCTAAATCTTCTCTCCTTCACCTTTAGACCTATTTCTAAATATGGTTGTATTTAAAATCACAATAAGACTTCTTCAAGATGAGTGGAGAGATCCTTGGTTAGTCTTGATAATAGTCAAGACCCTAAAAGAGAATAAGTTGTCAAAGACACACCAATCATGCAATGTAAATCTAAATTCCAATGCATTGATAAACTGGTGTAGTCCAAATATGTGGCTTTGAGTGCTCAGGGGTTGAATGTATTTTTGTGTGATTCTATGATTTCTAGTTATTTTCAAATTGTATGATAATGACTTAAGGAATGCCCTTAAATACATGTCTGCAATCACTTAATTTGAATTTTTTGGAAGGCTCGACTTTGAGGTGTGATATTTGAACTTTCAATGTGGTGGACTAAGCCATGGATTAGGTTGTGCCATGTTGCTTAATCCAAGGTGGTATATGACCAAGGGATGTGGACTAATCCACACAAAGGTGGTTTATAATGAGATTTAGTTGATTGGTTCTAGGTATGCGCACCAACTAGGTCAAATTGAGCATTACGATTGTATTTATAATGTGTGTAAAGTTCGTGTAATGAGCTTCTAGAAATAACTACATAAGTTTTTGCATCAATATTTCTGATTAAACTTTGTGATCCATTATCAAGATGAGAAAGAATGGTAAAAGGATTGCAAAAAAAATCAATAAACTTAGTTTTTGCCTAACAAGGTGGTAGAAAATGAGAAGTAAAGAGAAGGTAAAAATATTTATAATAATGATAATATAGTAATAATAATATGAAATAAGATACATAATAAAATAAAAATTAAGATACACAATCAAATAAATAAGACAATTAAGGTATCAAAAAAGATAATGAACATAGGGTTGAGAGGGTAATGATAAGGATAAAGTAAGAGTTGAGCTAATAAAAAAGCAAAGGAGAAAGAGGTACCATTACAAGAGAGAGTTAAAACAAGAAACGTATAAAAACTATAGAGGATGAATGGATTATATTTGAGGTATAAAAATAAGAACTTAAGAGAAAATTAAGTTAAGACGAAGGTAAAGGAAGAATAGAGGAAAAGTGTTGAATTAATAATAAGATAAATTTAAGGACATGAGTTATTGAAGGAAAGGATTGGAGAGAGGAGAAAAGAGAGAGAAAATGAGAATAAGAAATTTGGAGAGATGAAGGAACAAAAAAGAGGAAAGTAAGAATAGAAAGGGGCTGGGAGGTAAGGATGGGAAGAAGATGTGGAATGTGAAGGAATAAAGAAAAGGAGAGAAAGGAGAAAACAAGATGGTGGGGTTCTCAATAATAGACAAGAGAACTACAAATGAATCAAGAGGGGGAGGGAACTAACGAAGCAAGAAACCTAAAGAGAAAGGAAGGAGAGAATGTGGACACACATGGTGTGAAAGTTCTATCTCTAGCCAATGGCATGAATGACTCGTTTCCAATAAATGATTAAACCCCATACCTTGCCCTTGTTGAGACTCTATAGGTGTTTTTTGATTTCAATAAACTCTCTTAATCTCCTTTTGCAATAGTTCTCTTCATTCACTAGAATCATGGTGGCTTCCAAATGAATGTGGTATCTTGAGAGAATGTTCTTCAAGTGCAAATTTATCATTGCACTATATTTAATGTATGTGTTATGCTCCTTGATCCTAGTGTTAATCAAGTGATCAATGTCGCCAATGTAGGGGTTCCATAAAAATATTCTATTTTATAAACACTAAAATTTTGGAGTGGATTACTTTGATCCTTCAAGGATAAAATTAGGCTTCTCACTTTTCTATGTGGTTTGAAATTAGTTATGATTCCATTTTCTTTAATTTTTCTATTTTTTTAAATTGGAAATGCCTTCAATAAGTGGAATAAACACAAAGGGGATGTTAATTGTTTCATCTACACATCTACTTCTCTCATGACATGTGTTGGTCAAACATTAGTTATGTGCATTAACAAATCCACACTTGTAGAAAAAAATTTCTCAACTCATGACATCACATTCATTTGGAAGCCACCAAGATTCTCCTGAAGTAAGATAATTATTGCAAATGGAAATTAAGAGATTTTGTTGAAATTAACACACTTACAAAATCTCAACAAGATAAGGGATGGGGTTTAAACCTTTCTTAACAACTAGCCATTCACATCATTAGTCAAAGACATCTAATTTTCATTGTATTTATGTCTTTACCCTTCTCTCCTTCCTTTCTCTTTAGAATTTATACGTCATTAGTCCCCTCCTCTTGTTGGATCTTTTGTAGTTCTAATGTTTATTGGTGAGACCCCCCTCCCACCCTTTCTTTTTCTCCTTTCTCCTCCTTTTCTTTATTCCCTTGTATCTTGCATCTTATTCACAACCCTACCTCATATCCCCCTTATACTCTCTCACTTTCCTCTCTTTTGTTCCTTCGTCTCACCAAATTTATCATACTTTATTTCTCTTTTTTCTCCTTTCTCATGTTCTTCCCTTCAATAATCCATGTCAAGTTACTTTATCTTACAACACTTTTCTTCTATTCTTTCTTTACCTTCATTTCAACTTGGTTATCTCTTTCTTCCTTTTAACCTTAGTTGTAACCCCTTTCTCCTCTCCAACTTTTATATATTTTGTGTTTGACTATCTCACATTATTACTCTCGATGGTGCCTCTTTTTTTCTTCTTTACCTTTTCTTGAGGTAACTCTTCTCTCTACCTTAACGTGACCCTTTGAACTCTTTCTTCTTCATCCTTCTTGCTATTGATAGTTCTTTATAATTGTTTTATTATGTATCTTAATTTTATTTTATTACATATATTACTTTTTTTGAATAGTGATATATACTTTTATATTATAGAGATAAAAATATAATACATTGTTCACATAAAAAGTAAGTGGAATGGAACCACACCCCAAAGTCTAAGTTGGAAATACAAATATCAAAAATAGTCAAACCACTAAGTTGTCAAGGCTATATGAATAGGAGAAGGGTAGATCCTTATCAAGAGGAGGGCCCTAACAATATGGGAGATCTTGGCCATCAGGTATGGGCTCCCAACCCACAATGGTATCATCTCTATCTTTATGTTCTTCTTGAGTAGGATCAACATACATAAGAGAAATTTCAAGGTCTAGGTGGGGAAATTTCCCATTATGAGCCCAACCAATATGATCCCACTGACAAGTGGAAGAATGTCCACATGGTGGGGAAGATCAACCATGATGTCTGTGATGGGGAGAGCCCTATGAGCCATCTATGGAGCTATGGTTGTGGCCATGATAGCACCCATGTGGCAAAGATGCATGCCCTTGTGGTGGAGAGGCATGCCCCTATGGTGAAGAGTCATCCCTGTTGGCAAGAGAATGAGGCACATTTGCAACCATACAAGGTGCATTAGCCTAGTGCTCAATGAGAGTCTACAAGTGAAAAACTTCTAAAGCCATTTTATTAGCCTAGACATGTATTTGTAACATGACACTAGAGCATATAGTAGCTTTGGTATACACAAAAATGCTTGTCCACAATAGAATTTGAGAAGACAAATGAATGTCTATCTTTCTAAAATAAAAAAGAATTTAAACTCTTAAAGCATGCCAAATTTGAGTGTATCTTGCTATCATTTTGTGCTAGTCTCCTAACATGATCATATGCTAGGAATAGGATTTGGCTTGAAGGGCTTAAAAAAATAATGAATCCATCTCTATGCAGCTTGGGCTCATGGATAGAACCAAAATAAATGCTCAAGAGTTTCCATATGTCCACAAAAAGAACAAAGGGGCAAAAAACACCTAAGTGGATAAGATGATATCCAATGGAGAGACCCTTATATAGAAGAGACTAGGAAAGATGAGCCAGGTTAGACTCCACAAGAGTGGACCAAACTATTTGAAACCTGCAACCCCATTGAGAAGTAGTGGATTGGAGACACCTAAAATTAAGCTTCAAAATCATTCGCAAATAGGGGTCTAAAGCCAAGAATGTCGCCTAAAGGGTTTTTAATTCTTTAAAGGAGTATTTGGATACCATTTTTAATCCTTCCACCATGGCTTGGTGTAGCATATTTTGACCTTATAAATCTTATTAAGAGGATCCAATTCCAAAATGGCATTGAAAGACTCTAGATCTTGGTTACCAAGCCTATATTTGGCTCACTTTAGGCCAAGAGATCCAAGTCTTAGTTGTTCTAGAAAAAAGGTTTGAAATGGTATAAATTCCATGTTTGTACAATCTTCAAGCATGGACCTAGGGAATTTTGGCAAGTCACTTATCCTAGCAAGTGATCACGAGAAACAACCAAAGAGATTGTTAATTGATAAAAAAACCTAGTTCTAAACACATTCCCATTACAAATAATCCATGACTTGATATATTTCCAAGCATGCTAGATACCTTTGACAACAAAAGTTCCATGATGAAGATTGTGTGAAATCCCAAGCCACAAGTTTACGTCCCCGAGGGACTCCAGAAGCAATACAATGCCTAAGAGGAAATTTCTAGGCTTTATTACCTTCCAGTGCCTGGGCAATCGACTTAGCACATAAAGCCAACCCATGTATGTAGGTGTCAATTAAGCTAAGACCAACAAAGTCATGGGGAAGATAACATAATTCCTAGGCAACTTTATGAAATCCTTTTCCTTGCTCCAAAGAGGCCTAAAGAAAATCTCTAAGAAATATTTTCCCCTTCTAGTAAGAGGATTTGGAAGGGGCCCAACATGAAGAGTAGTAAACATGAGTAGCAGTGAGAACTTTACAGCAAATCTAAAACTTCCTAGCAAGGGAAAGAGGTTTGGCAACCTAGAAGTACAATTTATTTTTACCGTGTGAGAGCGCAACTTGCTAAAGAGTTGCAAAAGAGGAATGAAAGGCAAAGGGGATGCCAAGAAACCTAAACACCTCCCCTTGAGTAATTCATTTCCAACCAAAAGAATCAATACAAGTGGGTTTGGGTAGGAAAGATTGATGATAACACTACATTTTTTGCCACTAGATGTTAGAGCTAGAAACAAGGCAAAAAGTATTCAAACATTGTAAATCATGGCTCACATTATCATGCTCCTCCAAGAGAGTGAGGAAGGAATCACTAGTAAAATGACCATTAAGTTGGAGAGGAGAGTTAGTGTAATGTCCCCAATTGGCGTTTACCCAAGTTTGTGACCAATAGCCTATTTCTTGAGTTCCCGTAGTCTATCGGGCATGGTTAGGGAACTCCATAATTCTTGGAGAGAACATGTTCAATTCTTTGTGATGTTTTGGTATGGAATTAAGCTCAGTTGGTGTTCAGAATTACAGTGATGCTTTCAAAAGCATTTTCAGCCTTCCAGTTTGCTCTCTAAACTTCTTTGAGAAGTGGTCTATTTATATTAAGTCACCAAGTTGGCATCATTCTTCATCCCAAACCTTCAGGATTGTGTTGGTATGGTTTATTTTACAATTTGGTTTAGTTTGGGATATTCTGTAAGTTGGGTGGTTAATTGAGCTATTTAATTGTTAATTTCACTTAAGTCTCCTAAGGTTGGAAATATTTAAAGGTGACTTAAGTGTTATAGCTCATTAGAGAGGTAAAGTGTTTTATTATTTGATTAGGAACATAAAAGTGAGCGCCTAGACATGGGAAAAAGGAAGTATTGAAGTTAGAGGGAAAAGTTAATTATTTTTAAAAAAGAATTATATTCCCATATAACCTAAAAGTGCCTATATAAGGGTATGGAGAGCTCATTGTTGAGGTTATGTTGTTGATTTGATATTGTTATGCTGCCAGATTGAACCTGAGAGTTCTCCATTCCTTCTTGAGGACAAAAAGCCTTATGGAGAAGATCAGTTTTGGTGGTGAAAGATCCACCGTAGCTAGTAATGGTGCTTTCACTTAGAGATCACATTGGTGCCTTAATGGATTTTGATGTTTTCTAAATTTTATTGTTGGATTGAGCATATTATTTTGGGAGTGATTTTTATAATGGAACTACTGATCATTTTGGAGTTTTGATGCTACCTTTCTAGTTGGTTGTACAACTTGTAGGCAATCATACCAACTATGAGAGTGACGATCATTTTGAAGGTTTTCTTTGTTTCTTATTTCCTTATGTTGATTGCTTGGTTTTAGATAAATATTGCAGGAGTTTTGTGGCAATTTAAAGGTGAAACTAGCATGTCATACAATTTAGGGTTGTACCTTTCTGTAGGTGGTCATACTTTCTCCTTGCTAGGCATGAAGGGTTAGAGGATGAGTCGCTAATGTTTGGGGATTCAAAAACCATGCAAATAATGTTGGGAATCATTCACCAAGTTGGTTGATCCATTACAGGGTTGATTTCTGTTGTTAGATTCACTTGATTGGGTCATACCATTACAAATATAGGTTGTTATGCATAATCCAGAGTTCTGATCAGACCTACAATTTGTAACAATGTACCATACAGAGGTATAGATGAAGTATTAGGTGTTTGACAGTGGTTTGAGGTGTTGACAGATAGCATTTAGTTTCTTGAGCATCTATAGAAGGGGTTAATGTTTATTTTTTTGTGTGGTATCACTTGTTCTAACATCCCTCTAATTGCAGCAGTGGGTAGTTAGAATAATTTGAATTAGTATTTATATTACTGATTACAATCCTTGAGATAAACATTTAATTTCTATTCTAAGTGATTGTATTCCTTGGATGGTATTACTGCCAATGGGAACTGATTGATTCATGTTTAAGCTACTTACCCCACTAAACAAGTGGTTTATGTAAGGGCTTCCCACTGAATAAGTGGATATGCCTATTACCAAGGTACAGAGCACAAAGGAGAGACAACTGGAGGAGACTACACAATATGCGAAGGCCGGAGCCGATCGGAAACACATCCCTATATGTAATAGATATAGTATATATATAGATATAGGATATCATGATAAGATATAGGAGAATAGGAGTATGACATAGTATATATTTTAATGTAAGGATGACATAGAAGTCATGATTGTAACTGTTGAGGTAAAGACTTAGACCCGTTGAAGGATGGATAGATGATGTATGCATTTGATGACTGTTAATATACATAAATGGTGATATCTCAGTACCACGTAATTTTGTGTTGTTTTACTTTGATGTATATGTGATGCTTTGTTTTTTGTTTTGTTTTGTTCCGTAAGCGATGGAGGTCACAAGGGGGACCTCCTCCCCATCAACATATCCACTTAACTCACTTAATCAACTTAGAAGCCACATAGAAACCACATGTTACTTGGGGGATTCGAACTTGGATCTGCATCGTGAGAACCTTTGGCCTTTGCCATTCAAGCACAACCTCATTCACATGATGCTCTGTTTTGTTATTCTTTATGTTTTGTTGTTAATCTCTAGTTACCTAACCAGGGTATAAACTAACTACAAAGACTTGATTAAGGACTAGATCTTCAGACTGGTATCTCCTCTACATTGCTTGCTAACATTTGGTTCCATTGCGGGGACCCTAGAAGAAGGTAGTTAAATATTGAAAGGGAAAAACATCCAAAGAAGCAATGCAGAGTTTTGGAAATGAAAGAAGGTGAGGTTGGCGGGAAAAATTTTCAAGTTGCGGAGGAATTCAAGTCTCCTTAAGTTTCTACCTCTGTGAGAGGGGGCGGGCACTTAAGGGATGGCGAGTGGAAAGGGGGTAGGGTCCGCAAGGACCTTCCAAATGATGTGACTCTTCAAATAAGGATTCCATGGGATATAAGAGGACTAATGGAACACCAAATAAAAAAAACCATGGTGAAAGGGGAGAAGTAGAGGAAAAGAGAGATTGGAGAAGAAATCATAATCGATATGGAGATAAGCAGAGAAGAGAGATTGAAGTAAACTAAGGAAAGACAAAAATGTTATCGCAGAAGAATGGAAAGGGCACAAATGATGGAGACAAGAGGGATAAAAGAAGGTGGGAACAACAGACAGAAGAATTTGAAGAGCGCACCATTGAGGGTGTTGCCGGAAGGAAGGAAGAAGACAAGTGCATCATGAAGGATGTTGTTGAGTGTGCCAAGAAGGGTGTTGCCAGAGAAAGGAGGTCAGACAGAGAAGACATAGAGGGTATTACGAAGAATGTTGATGAGCACACCACTGTGGGTGTTGCTGGAGAAGAAATAGGTAAACTAGGGTTTATGCCGCAGACTGCCAGAACATATGAGTTAACACTAGATATTTTAAAGATGGATGAGGAATATATAGAGGAGTTAATTTTTTTAAGAATAAAGGAGATAAGAGAAGGAGGAGAAGATGAGGTAAACATTGAGAGGAGTTTTGAGGGTTTTGGAAGATTATTTGAATCATCGTTGGATGCCAACATGATGTCATTCACAAAGAAAAGAGAATCCCCTAATTTGAAGAGACACAACCCATGGACCATGAGTCACATTGAATGCCATATAAATCAAGATAATTTTAGTAGAGAAGGAAGATATTCAATCAAACAAGGAAATAGAGAGAATAACAGAGATCCAGAGCAATTTTACAAAGGTTTTAGGAGAGGAGTACTTTGAGATCCAACTACAAAGAGATAAGGAAGAGAAGGGAAGCGAGTTGATAGAAGACAACATAACAGGAGGAGTAGACTAGAAGAAAATCACCACACAATACCGAAGATTGTGAGAAGATTAGTCATGGATATCCCTATCAAGCTACAAATCTTTGAGGACACTACTGAAGCAGTCAAATACATTTTTATACTGGAGTCAATTTGGAACCGGAAGGGAGTAAAAAGAGATGAAATCAAGCTATTTGACTTCATAGGAACCTTGTAGAATCAAGCATTGAAGTGGTATAGGAAGACATGCCCGAATAGTGACAAGGATTGGGATGAGATCAAGAAGGCATTTTTGGAGAATTTTGGAGTTCCAGATGTTCTGACAGAAGGGGTAAGCAAGATGAGAGATTTGATGTAGTTGGAGAAGGAATCAATAAAAGACTTTGATAAAAGATTCAAGGAGACAACCAGGAAGTTAGAGGAACCACTGACTGAGAAGCAAAAGATAGAATGGTTTATTTTTGGAATAAGCCCTGAAATAAGGTCAGCCCTAGATGGAAGAATATTTGAGACATATGCAGAAGCAGTGACACTAACCTAGTAGATAGAGTCTCAAAATTGGTGTAGACAAGATAAGATGAAAGAAGAACTAGAATTGGAAAAGTTGAAGTTGGAGTTGGAGCAGTTGAAGATGAGGCAGGAGATATTGGCTAAACATGAGGAGAATACACATAAGGTAGGACCTAATATTTGGTGCTCATATTGTACAAGAGAAGGTCACTTGAGAATTGAATGCCCTAGGATGAAAAGTGAGAGACAAGCTATCACAATAAAAGCAGACATCAAATCAACAAAAAGAATCAATTTAGTATATTGTGGATTAAGTGGAGAGTGGGTTGACCATGAAACATCAGATTCTCCTTCACAGACCTTCTGGAGTAAAAGAGAATTCATTGATGAAGAAGATGACACATAGTACACAAACTTAGTGGAGAGCAATAGCATGTCTTATGTAGAATGACCCTCACATGATCTATATTAATGATGATGGAGAGCAATCTGGAGGCTACATAGGAGGTAGAGGTCATGGAAGAAATCAAAGGAGAGAGGATGCCACATATTTCAATTGAAAGGAAAACACAATGTTCATTTTGTAATAGTATAGAGCATGATCTATTTTCTTGTGAAAGGGCACAACAATACTTATGAAATGCACAACCACAGTCTAAGAGTGATGAACTACATAACCTGGGTAACCAAAAAGGAGCAAGGATTATAAGGACACCAAAAAGTCAAGGAGCAAGGACTTGTCGGAAGAACAATAGGGAGGAAACAGACACATCTTCAACTGAATCTATAGAAGAAGAAGAGTACTACCGGAGAAGCAAACCCCCACATACCGAAAAAAAAAAAGGAGAAAGTTGTGATACTGACAAGACAAGGAACAAATACTGGAAGGCAATATGTCACCTAAACAGAAGAGGAAGACAGTGAAGAGGAAGAAGAATTTGTTCCCTCTAAGAAACAACATGAGGAAGTTGTGAAGGAATCCAAATAAACTATAAGGAAGGAACAAGAAAAGGAGAAGAAATACAAGCAATTTTTCACTGAAGGAGAAGTAGAAGCTCTCAAACAATTAGCTCATCTGAGGCAACAACACACACTTATTGAAAAATTGAAGCAATTTTCTAAATACTGGAATAAAGAGCAAGGTCAGAAAAGTCAACTCCAGAGATTAGGAAGAACATATAGGGAATGGAAGATAAAGCCACTTATGGTGGATGTTCACATCAATCACAGGAAGGTCCGAAATGTCATGATAGATCTGGAAGCAGATGTCAACATGATAAAAAAGAAACTGTGGGAGTAGTTAGGGAGACCTAAGCTGACAGAGACAACTTACAATATTATTTTGGTAGATGGATCTAATATGTAGACAATGGGAACATGGAACCAATTGGAAGTTAACCTAATGGGGGTCAAACAAGTCTTAGACTTCATTGTTGTAGCCACGAAGGACCAAGGAGAAGCATTCAATGCACTGTTTGGGTTGAGAGGGTTTGTAGATACAAACGGTATCATAAAATCCCAGAAAGAAGAGTTATCATTTGCTAATGATGACAAGACTATTAACATCCCTCTAGGATCATTAATTGAGGAATCATATATAGAAGAAGCCAATCAAATTGAACACAGTGACAAGGATGTAAAGAATCTCTACACAATTACAAGGTTGGATATAGAGGAGACAATAAAAGAACCTATTTCTAAGGGAGAAGTAGAGATAGAAGATAGTCACTATAGCATATATAGTGAGGAGGTTTTAGAATCTTGGATGAGAGATGAATCAGAGCTAAAAACAAGGAAAATGTTGGGCTATCGGAGCATATGCATAATCAAGACTGACAGGGAAAACATATCGCAATCCTCCACAGTTCATCAACACCTACCATAGACCTCTTACAATACAGAAGGGACAGACAAGAAGCTTATATCTCAAAAAGATTTGCAAGTGGAGCAAAGAAAACAAACAAATCAACATACCAAGATGACTAGGCTACCATAAATATACACAGAACAATTACAACTGAAGAGGAAGAAAAAAGGGAAAAATAATTCAAGAAAAACATTGGGGAGAGGTTGTTCAGTTACCAAATTACAAGATCATCAATCTTCGAAAGAAAGAAGTTGACTCCGGAAGGATTCTGCCATTACAGTGCACAATCTCAAAGCCTAGTCACTAACAAGGAGCAAAACTTAAGTCATAAGGAGAAAAGAAATAAAGTAATGAAGAAAAAGAATAAAAGAGGTAAGAGATAAAAATTAGGGCAAAAGGGAAAGGTATTTAACCCTAATCTCAGTCAAGGAACTTCACTTTGCACTCATACTTTAGCGAAATCTCAGCTTCGAGAGAACAAGCAAGTGACAAATGTAGCAGCAAAGAGTAGAACACAGGCAACTAGAGAACACACAATGGCAACCCCTGAGCTAATCGACATCACTCACAAGACGCAACCAAAATTCAAGAAATATCCCTGGAAAGCCCTAAAGGTGGACCCAGACGGGGCATTCTCAAATGTGCCAGCAAATGTGGTGTATATAGAGGATGTAAGGAAATACATTCATAACACTTTGGCAAAGATCAACCACATGAAGTTTGAAGAGCTGAGGGACACACTTTTGGGAGATACAGGGTATCTACCCAAATATGCAAATATTCTGGCAAAGAAATTAGATATATGGAAAGACTTCCCTGACTTCACATATGCCCACAAATGGGTAAGGATCATTCTAAGCAGAGTACATGATGAATTTATATATCTGGACAAACCCTATAGAATAAAAAAGGAGGCGACTAGGGCAGTAATAGGGTTAAGTGTTGTAGGGCCCCTATCGGCAATGAAGGCTATCATGACAAACCAAGTGAGGGAACTAACTAGAGCTACAATAGATGGGAGAAATATGCATGTCAAGGACATCACAAATCTGGGGGTAAAATATGCCACCATGGGCATTGCATACAAGGTTTATTATGCGAACTGGGAGGGTTCGACCATAGCCACCGCAATTCATAAGGCCTATTAGATGGTGAAGGAGGGCAAAGATTTTGACCTGTGTGAGGTAATGCGCCAACAACTTCTGGAGAACCTGCAAAAGATCAAGGACTCAAACTACAACTTCTAGTATGGTACCCTAATTATTTGTCTTACTTCCTATTTTATGAATGAGATGCTGGGGTATAAGGGGAAGCAATGGTAACATAACATACCTGTAGGGTTAGAGGTTAAAATACATATAGCCCAATTTTTTGACACCAAAGCATTTAGTGCCACATATTGGGGTTTTTTTCAAAACTATACAAGAGAAGATGAGGGAAAGGGACAAAATCCCTCATGGAGTAGTCAAACAATACATCAAAGAAATTACATTTTTGGTTGATAAGGACTTTACATATATGGAGGTAGTAGAACCAATAACATGGGTACCCAAACTACCCTATGAAGTAATTGCAACAGAAGCTAATGCTTATGCAAAGCATTTACTAAGTAAACCAAAGCATACAAGTGTAGAAAGATTTGGTACTTACTCAGAAGTACTGGATAAACAACATAAAAAGCATGTGGAGGAAAGCCTAGAAAAGAATAGAGAGAGGTTACATAAACAGTGGAGAGTTCTGGAAAAAGGAACTACCTTAGCTCCAAAGCCATCCACATCAGCCCCCCTTCCTACCAAAGAGGCTCTAATAGTGAGAAGATAAGAGAGGACAACTTCATAGGCACCATCATCTTCCACCATGTCATTTAGAGGATGAGAAACGTCAGAAGTGCTATTCAGAATGAAGAAGAACACAGAGAAGAAGGATTCCTGATAAGAAGTGTCATAGGTTATTGAGTCATAAGAGGAAGGGGAGAGCAAGAGTCCAAATTGAAGAAAGGAAGAAAGCTCAACAGAAACTAGAGGAGAAACAGATAGAACAAGCATCCGAGGAATTGGCACAAGAACTCTACAACCTAGATGCACTACTCAACGCTATGGAAAATGTTAGTATGTTAAAAGAAAATTTTGTTTTGTATGAAGATTCATCTGTAGAGAATAAAAAAATGATAGTTACTACTATGATACAATACATGAGAGATAAGGAAAAGACATTAGATGAGATAATGGAAGGGTTTCCGGAAAGATTAATAGAAGCATTAAGGGAAAGGAGAAATAAGGCACTCCAATTGGAGGAAGAAATAAGACAAAATGCCATAAATAAGCTCAGTGACACATTGTTACGGGAAGAAAAAAACAAATTGATACAACAACAAGCCACATGGAGTTGAGGAGAAAATAGAGGCTAGACACAATCATTAGTGGAAATAAGAAGGAAGAAGAGAAAATACAAAAAGAGATAGAAGAGGTAACAACAGAGATATATCAAGCTATCAAAGAGCAAGAACAAAACAGTCGGCACCATCACCTCCACACAACACTAAGATACTAGAAAAAGAAGAGAACAAAATAGAGGAAAGTTTGCCGGAAGCTCCAACATGAGGGATACCTCCTCTGGAGAACACAAGGGTGGAGGAGAGGAACACAAAACAACAAATAGAGGATCCAGAGGATAAAGAGAAAGAAAGAGAGGAGAACACAGAGGAACAAAGGGAATCGAAACAAACTAATATTCTGGAAGCCTCACCATCTTCAATAGAGTTAATCAAAGAATTTTTGGAGCAACAAAAACAAATGATGCCCATTTTGACCCCACAGTTGCTACAATTACCAGTAGTGGAAGGCCAAATAAACCTTACTGGAATATCTTTACTACAGACGTTACAACTAGGAGATGTGTTTCATTCCTCTGCTACAGCAGATATTTTGAAGCAACATGTGGAAGGGAGTGAACTCCTGCAAGATGCATTGGACACATTGGCCCAGGAGATATCAGAGACACCGAGAGTTACTACCTTACCCTTGCCGGTGCAACTAAAACAATTAACACATGAATTTAAGGAGTACTCTAGCCAGCTGGAGAAGAAGGTAACTAAACATCTAAATAAGAAAAGACTGGCAGAAATGACGAATAAGTGTGCCAAGGCACACACTTAGCTGGAGATACAAATAAAGAACATACAACAAAGCATTATAGAGGCTAATATCCTATACCAATTTTGTATAAAATGGCCACAATCCACAACAGCAATAAAAGATCAATAGATGCTTTAGAACTTCATATCACAAATGTGGTAGCCCAATATGACCCTCTGGTGGATAAGGATGGAGTGATAAGGGCACAGGTGGAGACATTACATAACTAGAACCAACAACTCCAAGATCAAAGGGATTAGATAAAGGGCCAAATAAAATAGTTAAGGGAGGTGGTCAACCTGAGACTGGCTAACTTAACCAGTAGTTTTTCAAAGGCCAAACAAACTACATATACCATAAAGATATCAACAAGTATAGAAGAAGCAGAGGAAACATACATAAAAGTAGAAGGACAAATAGCTATGGTGGCTAACGCCAAGAAGCAGTGGGACACCAATCTAACACAGCTAAAGAAAATCTATAAGACTATCCTACCTAGCAACTAATTTTACATGTCTTGAAGACAAGACATAATTTTGAGGGGGGGACGATGTTAGTAGGGTATAGAGCATAAAGGAGAGCCGACCAGAGGAGACTACACAATATGCAGAGGCCAAAGCTGACTGAAAACACATCCTTATAATAGATATAGTATATATAGATATAGGATATCATGATAAGATATACAAGAATAGGAGTATGATAGAGTATATATTCTGATGTAAGGATGACATAGAGGTCATGATTGTAATTGTTGAGGTAGAGACTTAGACTTGCCAGGGGATGGATAGATGATGTATGCATTTGATGACTGTTAATATACATATATGGCAATCTATCGATACCAAGTAATTTTGTGTTGTTTTACTTTGATGTATATGTGATGCTCTATTTTGTTATTCTTTATGTTTTTCTATCAATCTCTAGCTACCTGACCGAGGTATAAACTGACTACAAAGACTTGACTAAGGATCAGATCTCTAGACCAGTATCTCCTCTACATTTCTTGCTAACAGTGCCTATGTTATTTTCCTTTGTCTACCCATTGAATAAGTGGTTAATTCCCACTAAATAAGTGGATGTCCACTAGATAAGTGGATGTTATATTTTGTTGCAATAGTTTGCTTGTGTAGTTTCAAAAACACCGTATGCTCTCACCTTGCCCACACTGGGAACTAGGTGATCACAAAGTGTTGAGGACATTGTTAATTATTTGTTGCAACTTCTTTCAAAAAATTTAGGGGTGGCTTGTTACTGTTAAGAATTGCATGCAGAAGATATCAATTAAATGTAAATAAAGATTAAACAGAGGAATGAAAATACACAGAAATAATAATAGTGAGAGACAAGTTTTAACGTGGTTCACCCAAACTCGGGCTACATCCACCAACAGAGAGTTTAGTATTATTATCTAGTAAATCAAACCAATTACAACCAGCAATCCTTGCAACTCAATACCGTTGTAAATGCTACAATACAATATCAATAAAAACCCTAACCCTTAGCCGCTTTTATCAAGCCTTATGTCGGTTACAAAATAGGGTTTTTTTTAATGTCAGCCAATAGAAAAATAACTCCTGACACCTTTATAAAATAATAAAAATTGTTCGAGGTTTCGGGGGCATGGCCCCTCGACCCCGCCCTGAATTGTAATAGGGAGAGCGCTAGGGGCGCTGCCCCCAAACCCCCGTTAAATAATTTGGGGGGAACCGCGCTAATAAAAGTGGGGAAAATTTAACCTCCAAATCTGATTAGGCTCCATATAACAACAATTACAGTGGTATCAGACTTGGTGATCTTGCCAACCTATTGGAGTCTAATCTTTTGGTTGTAGATTTGACACTCAAATTGAAGCAATAGCTTATTGAATTAAACTTTTCCTGTCTGAATGGAAAGTGCTATGTGACTGAAAAAGATTGCAACTAGAGTGAATCAGAGCAAATGTCCTTTCTCAAAATGCTTCAATGATTCATTCAAATGTTTCTAGCCTAGAAACTTGTAGAAAGAAGTAGTGGGAAGCTTGCTATTTGCATCAGGGAATGATCTGGAGCTTCTACATTTGTCTAAAGATTTTCTTCTTAGCAAATTGAAATAAGTAGAGAGTTGTTTGACCAAGATTAAACAATCAAATTGTGGGATTTTGAAATTGGCTTTAAAGCTGTCAATGATTGCTTTGGTCCAGCCCAAGTTTATGAAACATCCTCATGAAGATGTGAGACTTGCAGTCACTCTTTATCTATGTGAAATCACAAGAATCACAGCACTTGAAGTTCCTTATAGAAAGGTCATAATGAAGGAGATATTCCAATTGATTGTTGAAACTTCAGTGGATTGGCTGATATCGAAAATCCTGTTAGACTTAGGGCACACAACTGAGAGGGGGGGTGAATCAGCTGTGCAAAACTTTCTCCAATTAAACACTTAAATCTTCTTAGTGATTAGCAATATATTAATCATGAACCATAATACATTCAAATCAAGAGCAGAAACACATCAACACATAAGACACAAAGATTTTGATGTGGAAAACCTGGTTAAGGGAAAAACCACGGGGTGATTAACCCAAGATTGTATTCTCTGTTAGAAGAATAGAAAGAACAAAATGGCACATGCTAATTAGGGCTCACTGACCGAGCACACTGCTCACAAGAGGCTCACTGCCTATAAGAGACACACTATCTACAAAGGAATAAATATCACATACATGAACTGGAGAATAGCATCTTCACCATGCTTGAATCAGTTCCATTTAAGCCCAATACTTCTGCTCTGCCTTTCGCTCTCCTCCTCGCTACCACACACTCATCACCATTAGAACAACTCTGAAATGACTTCGCAACCCCTTATTTATACAAGACATCAACTTAGGAATAATCATCTAAGTCGGCAAACATCTACCAGAACATCCAGAAGAAGTGTAACTTATCCGGTCGGCCAGTCTCAAGAAGAACATCATCATCCAGAGGTTATTCTTCAATAGCAAGCTCCAACTCCAATGCGGACCACTAACATATGTTGGGCACAATCCAAAGTCCTTCACAAGGTTTCCTGAATCACCAAGAACATCTGCACTTCATTTGCATACTGAAATCCTTCTCTCTTTCATCTGGAGCCTCAAGAACACAGTCTGTCACCATTGTCACCAAAGAATGGATACTTCTGAACCTTCCATTCATGAACCAATCGAGTTGACACATCACAAGGACTTCCTTAATACCCCCTCAAATCCACAGAGTAGGAAACTATACTTCCGGATCTCACCGGACCTGTTTGTGTCACTCTGTTACCTCTGAACACCTATAGGAACCAGTTTTACTTGAGCGGCTACAACTTCTTCATATCTTCATGTAGACCTCTGAAATCTCTACTGGATCGCCTCAAGACACATATCTACAAACCCTTTAATCCACATCCTCTGATCATCTTCCTATCTTGGACTTTTGCCTTATTGTCATCATTGTTCTTCATTGTTCCTATTTGAGATTAATTTTCTCAATATCCTCAGCTCACGCCTCATCTAAACCTTATCATTAATGCAACAGGAGTATGTTGACATCAATGACAACACTAGTTAGGCTCATACTTGCAACAATCTCCCCCTTTGTCATTAATGGCAACATAAGATGTGAAAAACTGTTTTAACCATCAAGTCAAGAACTTCTTCTTACTGTCACAGCTCCCCCTATCAGCAACAACCATTCACATGTCTTCTCTCCCTTTACTTCTCCCCCTTTGATCAGCAACCACTTGTTTTTCACATGTCTTCTCTCCCCCTTTGACATCAATGGCAAAGGGCACATACTTGCAATTTCCAACACTTTAGAATTATACCTGCTGCTTCCCTTGAGTAGCAGCTCCCATCAATCCGGATCACAAGATATGACTGTGATATCCACTAGATTGATGCACCTTAGTTCATCACCGGAGGGGCAATAACCCCTAACTTATCCCTGAGATACTCAAAAGAGTCCTTAGGTAGAGATTTAGTAAAGATGTCCGCAATTTGATCCTTGGAAGGCACAAACTCTAATCTGACTTCATTCTTGTTCACTTGCTCTCTCAAAAAGTAAAATTTTATGGATATATGTTTAGTCTTTGAATGTAACACTAGATTCTTGGATATATTTATTGCACTTGAATTATCGCAGAAGATTGTGATAGGTTCCTCATACTCCACTTTGATATCTCTTAGCATCTGCTTCATCCACAAAACTTGAGTGCAACTACCTGCTGTGGCAATATATTCAGCGTCAGTTGTAGACAGAGATATTGCCTCTTGTTTCTTGCTTAGCCAAGAAACCAATCTCTTCCCCAAAAAGAATGCTCCACCACTGGTACTTTTCTAGTCATCCACATCTCCTGCCCAATCGGCATCTGTATATACATGAAGAGAGAAATCATGATCTCTAGGATACCACAGACCATACTCAACCATCCCTTTTAGGTATCTAAAAATCCTCTTGATTGCCATGACATGGGATTCTCTAGGATCAGCTTGGAATCTAGCAACAAGACCAACAACTTGCATAATGTCTGGTCTAGTTTGAGTGAGATACAACAATCCTCCAATCATTGATCTGTACTTTGTCTGGTCTGCCTTAGGAGAGTCATCATCTTTGCTCAACTTACATCCGGTTGCCATGGGAGTATTCATTGGCTTTGAATCTTCCATCCCAAATTTCCTCAACAATTCTTTCACATATTTGGTCTGAGAAATAAAGATTCCTTTCTTTGTTTGAGTGATTTGCAGACCCAAGAAGAAATTCATTTCACCAAGCATAGACAGCTCAAACTCACTTTTCATTTGATTTGCAAAAGTTTTACACATACTATCTCTTCGTCCAAAGATGATATCATCAACAAACACTTCAACAATCAAGATGTTTTCATGATCAATTTTGAAATATAAGTTACTGTCAGCAGTACCTTTGTTGAAACCAATCTTCAAAAGATGCTTGTCCAATCTTTCATACCAGGCTCTTGGGGCTTGCTTCAATCCATACAGTGCCTTCTTCAACTTGCAGACCATATCACCATGATTAGACAATTGAAATCCATTTGGTTGCTCTATATACACTTCTTCTTCCAATTCACCATTTAGGAAGGTAGACTTGACATCCATCTGATATACCTTGAAATCCTTGAAGGCAGAAAAGGCAAGAAATAATCTGACTGCTTCAATTCTTGCCATCGAAGAAAAAGTTTCTTCAAAATCAATTCCTTCTATTTGAGAGTAGCTCTTGCAGACCAATCTGGCTTTTTTTCTGATTACTTCCCCAACTTCATTTAGTTTGTTCCGGAAGACCCATTTGGTTCCAATCACATTCTTGTTTCTAGGTCTGGGAACAAGATCCCAAGTGTGATTTTTCTCAATTTGCATCAACTCTTCCTCCATTGCTTTAGTCCAGTTTTCATCACTGCAAGCTTCATTTACTGTCTTAGGTTCAATTTTTGAAATCAGACAATACTTATCTAAGTTTTGAGCAATTTTCCTTCTTGTTTGTACACCTTTGCTTTTATCACCTATGATATGATCTTCAGAGTGATTCAGTCTTACATACCTAGGTACTTTGGGAGTTACTTGCATTTTTGCTTCTTGATCAGGCTCATTCAAACTTATCTCTTCTTCCTGATTTACCGGATCAATCTGGATCTGAATCTCAGAAGAGGCTTGGGCTCCTTGAGTCAGAACACCATTCTAATCATCTTCATCATATTCATAGAATCTTGAGGGTTTTTCAACTCCTTCATCAACCTTCACATTTGTACTTTCTATCATCTTTCTCAGTCTCTTGTTATAACACCGGTATGCTTTGCTTTGAGTAGAGTAACCCAAGAATATTCCTTCATCACTTCTAGCATCAAACTTTCCTAGATCTTCATCTCTTTTAATGTAACATTTGCTACCAAAAACTTTGAAATACCTTATAGTAGGAGTGATACCAAACCAGAGTTCATAAGGAGTCTTACCAGTATTGTTTCTGATTTGAACTTGATTGAGAGTGTAGATTGCAGTGCTGATAACTTCTCTCCAATAGATCTGAGGAACATTTGCTTCCATCATCATGGTCCTAGATGCTTCCTGGATGGTCCGGTTCTTTCTCTCCACTACTCCATTCTGCTATGGAGTCCTAGGAGCAGACAACTGTCTCTTAATTCCATGTTTCTCACAGAACTCTATGAACTCACCAGATGTGAATTCTCCACCTCTATCCGACCTCAGACACTTCAATTTTAATCCGGTTTCATTCTCTACCATAGCTTTGAATATTTTGAATTTCTCAAGAGCTTCTAATTTCTCTCTTAGAAAGGTTACCCACATCATCTAGGAATAGTCATCAATTAGTAGCATGAAGTATCTATCACCTTGAATACTCCTGATTCTTGCTGGACCACAAAGATCAGTATGAACTAAGTCTAATAATCCGGTTGAAGACAGTTCCTTACTTTTGAATGTGACTCTACTCAGCTTACCCAATTGACATTCCTTGCACAAGCTGTTATTAGGTTTCACCAATTTTGGAAGATCTCTTACAACCTGAGTATTGCTTATCTTGATGATATTATCAAAATTCACATGACACATCCTCCTATGCCACAACCAACTTTGATCAATTTGAACAAACAAGCAACTTTTGCTAGTACCAACCAAGTGAAAGATATTACCTTTAGTTTGAGTACTGGATGCAATATCTATTCTGAAACTTTCAAGGATCTTGCATTTTCCATTCTTGAACCGGAGATCATAGCCTTTGTCCACCAATTGTCCAACACTGAGAAGATTGTGCTTCAATCCTTCAACATACAGTACATTACCAGTTTTGTTTCTTCCATCAAGAGAGATAGTTCCTCTACTTCTAATTCTACGAGTAGAATTGTCACCAAACTTTACCACTCCTCCTTCATACCTTTCCAAATCAACAAACTTATTTTTGTCACCTATCATATGGTGAGAGCATCCACTGTCAATGACCCAATCATCCTTCTCTTCAATTTGGGCAGCCAGAGCTCTTTCCACAGTTTTATGATTGACAGATACAGAGGATATTGGATCTTCTTCCTTGATGGCAATGAACACCCATTCATTTCTGGATTTGTTTCTTGTCTCTGATTCATCATTTGTTACTCCTTCATTGTCATCATCTTCATGTACATAGTAATAGTTCTTTTGGAACCTTGGCTTGTTAGAATTTTGCCTTAAAAACCTTTCCGGACACCTGGAGGTAAAATGACCAATCTTATTGCAGTTAAAACACTTAAAAGGTAATTTTCCTTCATACTTACCGGATCCTCTTGGCACCCTTTTTGCAATAAGGGCTTCAAGTTGAGCAGTTTCTACTTCTTCTTCTTCCAGGTCTTTTCTTGCTTTTTCATACAATGACAGTTTCCTTGATGAGTTCTCTCTCGGATCAAACCTTTGTTTACCTTTTACAAAGGCATTGGCTTTGAATGCAGATTTAGTCTTGGGGGGGTCATCTCCAAACTCTGTCATTTCAAATGCAGCCAATTGATCTCTTGTTACAGTTGTATGGGCTCTGAATTCTTTAATGGCAGCAGCCTTGATTTTGTAAGAAGCAGGTAGGGATCTGAGAATTTTGCCAACAATCTCATTTTCATCCAAGACTCCACCAGCATTTCTAATTCCACAAACCAGCTCATTCACTCTTGGCATAAAAGTAGTAATATTTTCATCATCTCTCATCTTTAGATTTTCAAATTTCCCTTTCAGACTCTGTAACCTTGCACATTTAACATACTGGTCTCCTTCATGCAAAAGTTTTAGTTTTTTCCAAATCTCAAAGGCAGTTGGTAGGTTAATAACTTGAGAGCTCTGAATCAGATAATGCGCCTAGAAGAGCCTTTATAGTTCGTAGATTATTTTTAACATCTGTGATTTCATTTAGGGTTTTCGGACCACCCTGTGGAGGTACATATGCATTGTAACCATGGTCCAGTATGCCATTCCCATACACTGCAAGTGACATTTCATGTGACCTTTCCAAAGAGAAAAATTAGTTCCATCAAACTTCAGACTATCCTTCTTGTAAGACGACATCCTGGATCTCCTCAAGAGGTTAAGCTCCTTTTAGAGGAACTTGGCTCTGATACCAATTGTTAGACTTAGGGCACACAACTGAGAGGGGGGTGAATCAGTTGTGCAAAACTTTCTCCAATTAAACACTTAAATCTTCTTAGTGATTAGAAGTATATTAATCATGAACCATAATACATTCAAATCAAGAGCAGAAACACATCAACACATAAGACACCAAGATTTTGACGTGGAAAACCCAGTTAAGGGAAAAACCACGGGGTGATTAACCCAAGATTGTATTCTCTGTTAGAAGAATAGAAAGAACAAAATGGCACATGCCAATTAGGGCTCACTGCCTGAGCACACTGCTCACAAGAGGCTCACTTCCTACAAGAGACACACTGTCTACAAAGAAATAAATATCACATACATGAACTGGAGAATAGCATCTTCACCATGCTTGAATCAGTTCCATTTAAGCCCAATACTTCTGCTCTGCCTTTCACTCTCCTCCTCACTACCACACACTCATCACCATTAGAACAACTCTGAAATGACTTCGCAACCCCTTATTTATACAAGACATCAACTTAGGAATAATCATCTAAGTCAGCAAACATCTACTAGAACATCCAGAAGAAGTGTAACTTATCCGGTCGGCCAGTCTCAAGAAGAACATCATCATCTGGAGGTTATTCTCCAATAGCAAGCTCCAACTCCAATGTGGACCACTAACATATGCTGGACACAATCCAAAGTCCTTCACAATGTTTCTTGAATCACCAAGAACATCTGCACTTCATCTGCATACTGAAATCCTTCTCTCTTTCATCTGGAGCCTCAAGAACACAGTCTGTCACCATTGTCACCAAAGAATGGATACTTCCAGACCTTCCATTCATGAACCAATCAAGTTGACACATCACAAGGACTTCCTTAATACTCCCTCAAATCCGCAGAGTAGGAAACTGTACTTCCGGATCTCACCGAACCTGTCTGTGTCACTCTGTTACCTCTGAACACCTACCGGAACCGGTTTTACTTGAGTGGCTACAACTTCTTCATATCTTCATGCGGACCTCTGAATTCTCTACTAGATTGCCTCAAGACACATATCTACAAACCCTTCAATCCGCATCCTCTGATCATCTTCCTATCTTGGACTTTTGCCTTATTGTCATCATTGTTCTTCACTGTTCCTGTTTGAGATTAATTTTCTCAATATCCTCAGCTCACGCCTCATCTAAACCTTATTATTAATGCAACAGGAGTATGTTGACATCAATAAGAACACCAGTTAGGCCCATACTTGCAACAAATCCTTCCTTTGCAAAGAGGGTTGCAATACTTGAAATTGTTGCAAAAATCATATTTGGAAATATCGTGTTAGCTATGGGCTGTGATGATTTAATTCTCCAATTATTTCACCATTTCTTTGCTACCATTATTAAATTTCATGCATATCATGTTATAACAACCATACATGCCATTATGGCCTTGATTATTAATGAGAGTGATGAGGTATTTCAATCACTCTTATCTATCTTATTGGCTAACATGAAGAAGAATGATTGAGAATCTTTATCATTTGAACAAGTATTAGATGAAATGGTGTTGGCCCAGTGTGAAGAAAAATTGAGACCCTATTTGTCAAAAGAGGATGAGGATGATTGTATGAAAATGGATCATGAAGATAAAGGAGAATTGACAGCAGAAATTTCTGATGTGTTTGATAGAAATATCAAAACATCAACCTTGGATCAATTTAGTGGAGTTTATGAGACTCATGGTGTCCTTGAAGACACTAAAGAGAGTGATGAGATTTTAGATGAAGAAGAAATTCCAATGCTTAAGGTGTGTCAGATTGACTTCCAAAATGAATATATGAAATCATGATAGTTTTAGCTTGTTTGATTTTGATCATCATGAAGGATAATTGTTGGATGGATCAAACATTCATGGAGAACAAATGGAGCCTTCATTTCCAAATCCATGTAATCATGGTGTTTTGGCACCAAAATATGATAAAGAGCAAGCAAATGTTGACCCTTTGTTTGAACATAATGCTGTTCTAATTTTTGACCATATAAAAAATGAAGAGAATGTTAGTAAGGTTGATGATGCTTTTGAAGACAAATCAGAAAGTTTGTTGTGTGAAGATGATTTTGGTCAAATGTCTAGAGAGATACAATGTTCGAAGAATCAGTCGATAGTCAATGAAGGTAAGTTTGTGCAAACCTTAACTCATTTTTGATAGCATGTACACAAATTCATTGAAGAACTCTTTTGGAAGGCCCAAATAGAGAAGAGACACAGAGGCACTGAAGGAAGAGCTACTCTTGTAGATTTGGAAACATTGAAATTGGACTACTTGAATTTTCTTCCTGATAGAGATCATGCCATTAAGTTTGTAGAAAGGACCTTTGATGCATTGAAAATAAGAGAGGTAGAAGTTGATAAGATCACCTCTGAGCTTAAGTCAACTAAGGGTTCTTTAGAGTGTACCAAATGGCTCTCTTAGGAGTAGAAAATTAGTTTGATGTTGCAGATCAATTAAGGGAGCAAGAAAATGTCAAAAGAGCAAACAAAATCAAGCTGGTAATTGAAGAGCTTGATAGGATCAAAGAAGATTATGACTTAGGATGTAACTTCCTAAGTTTGTAGATCTAGAGTTGGGACAACATGAAGATTGGTTTGAACAAGAGGATGAAAATAACTTCCAATCTTTTGATAACCCCCTATTTGATATGGAAGCTGAATCAACCTTTGACAATTCACTTTTCATGTTGAATGATGAAGTACTCTCTGATTCTAGTAACACGGAGGATGATAGTAACAAGATATGGGATTCAAGTGAAGTATACTCATGAGATGTTATGTTGCACAGAGACTTCACCAACTTGAAGTTACCATCATTGGTTGACTTACGACATGAAGCCAAGGTATGCAATGTTTTGAATTTAGCAGTGGTATATTTTCATAATGGAGTTTGTCCTACATTGCACCACCTTACATGGTGTTCCATCTTTCAATTTCTAGCTTACCAAGCAGGGAGCACCATCACAAAGTAGCACTCCATATGCATGATGAGGTTACTTCTTGGTTGAGTATGTATGTAAGAGTTCATCAACAGGTATTGTTGGAGGATCACGATGATGGGAAGAATGTTCCATGGAGGATTATGGAATCAAATTTTAGTCTTAATGTTGCCGTTCTAAATTTTAACAACCATCATATGTTTCCTTTTGCATACTCACTTATGGATTGGAGAAAAATTTTAGTCATGAGTTGGAGTATGTTTCCAATTATGACTTTGGTATATTCTGGTATTAGATGTCCCAAATCTCTTGCTATTTTTAAAATATTTAAGATTTGTTGTTGTTGTCCCATTTTCAAATTATTGAAATCAAACTTTCAAATGATAATTTCAGACTTTTGCAGCAACGAGATTGTTCTTTTTGTAGTCTTGGGCCCTTTGTGGAAGGTTGACAGAAGGTTTCAACTTAACAGAACAAGTATTTTAGCTAACATTTCTTCTTTGGTTTTTGAAAACCAAGTGATTCAAGGTTGTTCTGAGTTACTTTCAGCTTGCAAACAAGCTAATTTGTGTTCTTCCTTGCAGGAACATTTTATATTTTGGTTCCCAACATTAATTTCAGGTTGGATAATTTGTGTTGATGACTTGTTGAAGGATGCACACTCCTTCACTCTCAGGTTTGATGATGATAATTTTTTTTTGGATCCAATAATTTGTGTGATTGGTAGAATGCTTCATAGTATAATGCAAGATCTCACTTATGCAATTTCCAAATATATCAGAGTGGAGCAGTAGGAATGCGGTGGAGCATTCTTGAGATTGAGTTGGGATCTAGGTATATTTTTTCTAATCATGTGGGCATTCCTTGTTGAAAATGAAGGTCAAACTACTGCTATAAAACTTTAAATATGTGATTACAAATTTGAAAATAATATTAATTTGTAACAATTATGTGTAAGTGATTTTGCACTTTCAATCCAATGTAGAAGAGAAAAAAACATGATAGAAGAAGACACATAATTTTTCTGTGGAGAAACCCTTATGGGAAAAAACTACACACCCAAAGATGTTTATGATTGTATTAAATATTTTAAGATCAAGATTACATTCAATACTGAAACTTCTCTGAATTCCAAAGCACTTCTTTGCTTCTTCAATCTTCAAACCATGTTATGCTTTTTTCTACAAACTTAAAACATCAATATATAAGTCTTAGAACTCAAAATACAATTAATTGTATCCAAGAACATGAGATAAATCATCAAGCAAAAACCAAGCACCTCAAATAGTGAACTCCAAAGATGCATTGTAGAAACCACTATGCTAACTGCAAGTCTTGATCACGGGTGCCCAAGTTGCCTCATTCAACCTTAGTCAACTGAAGTATCATGTCATAATAAAAAGCACAATAGAAAGTCTCAAGATTGGGCACCCAAGTTGTCCCAATTTATTTCAGTTAACTGAAGTACATCACCACACATCAATCTCATGCAAACAACATGCATGATTGATGTTCCCAATATTATTCTGAATCAACCTATTTTGTATCATGCAAGAGTCATGCAAACACTTGTAGCACCATGCAAGAGTTATCCAAAACTGATCTTGAGTTAGAGTGTCATGCAAGATACATGTACAACGTCATATAATTGATATGCAACAACATGCAAGTCCATATAATTGACATGCAAGATAATGCAAGTACATGCAAGTTCATATAAGCAACATGCAACAACATGCAAGCACATGCAAGTGACATGCAACAACATGCAAGCTCATACAAGTGACATGCAATACAATGGAAGCTTTTATGAGTTCATGCAACCACATACAAAAATATGCAAGTCCATGCAAGTTTTTATGAACTCTTGCAACACATGCAAAAATATGCAAGTCCATGCAAGCTTTTATGAACTCATGTAAGCAATATTCCAATACATGCATCTCTAACACTTTTGATAACTCCCACATCATAATAATGCAAAGTGTACCAATAATATCTAGTCATGCACACAAAAAATCAAACTCCTAGTCTACATTGTAAACAACTCCAAAGTGAGCGCCCAAGTTAACTCCCACTTCCTAGGAGGTATCAACTAGTCAAGATAGACATCAAGGAGTTAACTACAAGTCTTCATGGACTCCACTTCCAAAGTGGGTGCCCAAGTTTGGTCCTATCTCATAGGATTTGACTGCAACATGCCAAGTGATATAATTAAATATTATTTTATCTCTCTAGTCCTTATGTGTCGGGGAACACATTCTAAGAACTTTGGAGACACATGAAATTGGTTAGGATTGCAAAGTTAATGAAACTTATCCCAACATTCTCCCACTTGACATTATATATTACAATTACGCTTATGAGGTAATAAAATTATTTAATCAAGTACAATGATCAAGGCTAATGGCCTTCTTGCACCAAGAGAACTTATTCGTGGTAACTGGCTTCATAAGGTAATCTACAACATTAACCAAAGTGTCAACTTTTTCAATCAAAACCTTACCATTCTCAACCATTTCTCGTACAAAGTGATATTGAACATCAACATGCTTAGTACGAGCATGATACATAGGATTTTTGGCTAAACAAATGTCACTTTGATTGTCACATCCAATCCTCACTATCCTGCAATCAAAACCAATACCTGTTCCAAGTCTTTATAACCATACTACCTCTTTGGAGGCATGTGTAGCAGCCATATACTCTACTTCTATGGTGGAAAAAGAAACAATGGGCTGCCTTTTACTCATCTAACTTATTGCATCCCCAAACAAAGTAAAAACATAGCCACTTGTGGACCTTTGACTATCCAAGTCACCTACTCAATCTTAATCAACAAAATCCTGTATGTCCAATGACTTATCCACATTATCAGTACCATGATAAACCAAACAATAATAAGAAGTTCCTCAAAAATATCTAAACACCCTCTTAACATAAGTCTAATGTTCTTTACCAGGGTTAGACATAAACCTTCTTAAAACTCCCATTGCTTGTGCAATATCTAGTCTAGTGCAAACCATTGCATACATCGAACTACCAATAACACTAGCATAAAGTGTTGGAGTACTTGACAACATTGAGAGGGGGGGTGAATCAGTGTTGTAGACAAAACACTTTATTTACTTTTATTTTAGACTTTCAAAAATAGAAGAAAGATTGCAGATTAAAGCCTTATTAATGCAAGTTATTGTGAACTAAGGAACTGAACATACAAGTGTAATGAACAAATGAGCCATGCACCAAAGAGACCATAAGACAATGATTTTAGGAGTGGAAAACCCTCATGGGGTAGAAAAACCACTCATTAAATGCCTCACTGGCTTAATCAAAATGTGCTTCACTAGCAAATACAGATGCATCACTGGCTATATGTGCCTCACTAGCTATTTGTGCCTCACTGGTTGTTTGCCTCACTGGCTATTTGTGCCTCACTAGCTGTTTGCCTTACTAGCTATTTGTATAATCTCATGAATACAATACAGAATATGAATCAATACAGAGGGTTACTTTGTTTCATTACAATTCAGTTCTTGACTGTCTCATTATTTGAGACTCAAGAATACATAACTATAACTGTGCACATCAACTTAGAACAGATCTTGCATCAACACCCCGTTACAACCTCAATGATAGTGTAAGATACACACTCATCAATCTCATAACAGGTGTTTACATTTCATGCCTCTTTATACATTTTCACACCTTGTCATTTCTTTCATTAAACAGTTTAAACTTGTAACTGAACCATTCCAACTGTCTCAGGTATTTTTCAGCTGAACCAATAACTATTAAGAGAGAGTGGTCAAACAAACCCATTAACTAGAACTTGAGTTTGTAAAAACTCTTTCACAATGCCTTTGAAACTGATACATTTTTTAATCAAATAATCCATATATTTTCAAACTGATTAATGTAATTAGAAATGCCTTTCCAAACTATAGTTAACCAACCTTAACCATATCTGATCATTGCATAAAACCTTAGTGTAAAGTCATGAGTATATCTTTCCAAAACTTTGACAGTTTATGCTTGTCATAAACCCTAACCATAGTAAGAGAAGACAGAAATCACAATCTTGTTTGAAACTAATTTGTGATCGACCCAACTGATGCCATTACCAAAAAACCATAACTATTTTTATTTCTTTTTAACAACAAAAAAAATCCTTATTTACACTTTAACAACAAAGATTTAACCATTAAATTCATTCCTTTGGAAAGAAAGAGTAAGAGATCAACTTACCCATACCAAAAAGCTAAAACTGAATACCTCATACCGTTCAGCAACTACCACAGTCCATCTATAACTAACAAGCTTACAAAATGCTTGAGCCATTGTGCCATTTCGAGCCACTGTGCCATCTCGAGCCACTATGCCATCTCGAGCCACTGTGCTTTTTCACAGTCAAGCTAGGGTTTGAAAAAACATCAATATAGTGAAACAAAAAGCAATCAAATGATTCAATTTGACCTAGAAGATGTTGTCTTCAAAAAGTATTATGATGGGATTTTTATCCCAAAAAATGATAAGTACTAATGCTCTCGGTGCAAGGTAAAAGAAACATTATAATGACCTTTGATACTCTTCAACAATTGATAAAGAATATGATGCCTCATGCCAAATCAAAGATACGAAAATGAACCTTTTACAATCTACCCAACTTTGTCACCAAAGCCAAAAAATAAATGACTTTTTAGGAAAAATATCACAATGATTATTTCCTTTTTGCCACCCTTCATAAAGTTAATCATAATAACCTTTATAACTTATACATTTATGCTTGATAAGAATTTAGTATCCTTTCATGACAAGATATAAATGTCAATAAAACATATATGTATGGACTAACAAATGGTCCTGTATTCCTGTAATCTGCCCAAGAAAAAATGAAGAACACCCTGTGAACTCAAACAAACTTTTTGTGCATCATATATCCTGTTTACCTCCTGAGCCAGTGTGTCCTAAAATGGACCAGTTAAAACAACAACCTTTTTCACCTGTTGAGCATGCCTGATACTTGCTCGTCAGGTTTCTACTTAAGTGACCGAAAAATGCCTTTTGTTTATCATTGATTTTCAAACCGAAACAATAACCTTGTATAAATCAAATGAGGATAACCATATGATGCCTCTTTTTTAACATTGAACAATAATCACATCAATGATGACATTTGAAATGAAGCAAATATCCTTTGCTTTGTGTCCCTTTGAAATTAAACAAGCCCTTGTTTGCACAATAAATCAAATGCCTTTTTCAACATGAGACCAAAATCTTGCACCATCTATGATACCAAGAAGAGAGAAACACTAAGCATATAAAAGTCAAACGTACCATACTGCTTGTGTAGGTTTGAAATCCTGATATCATGTCAATGATAAGACCATCTATGAAACAAAGACTGCAGAAGCCTTAGATAATGATAAACCTTCTTGTCAATAAAGTCATGGCCATAATGAAGCATGACAAAGTATGAAATAATAAATACTTTGACCAATATTCATGATCCTGATATGGTAAACAATATAAACATCTAAATAGAAACTAAATCAACTCTACCAATATCTTGAAACCAAGCAAGCACAACACAAGATCTCATCAAATGATAACACATCCATGGATCTTACAACATGAAGCAATGATGTCATCTTCATCTCCTGAATCTTCACTGTCATAGAAGTCAACTAAACGCTGCCATCACTGTAGCATAGACCAAGAGTGTAATCTAACCACATTATGCAAAGAATGCCAACTAAATGTGCAAGCTTATTGTGACCAAGCTCACTATCACATAAAACCAAATCCCTCTGCCATGCCAACTGTCATGATGCAACCGTCATTGTACCACTAACCTGAGAGTTTGTGTATTTGACATCAAGGACAACAACTGAGAGGGCAACAAACTCCCTCTTTGTCCTTGATAGAAAAACACAACTCTCTCTCCCCCTTTTTGCATCAAAGATAAAGGGAGGAAGAATTGTGCAATTGCCTCAAAGATAAATCAGAAACCATAAGCCAGTATGTTGCAGAAAGAAATGATAAGCAAAAATAGGGAATATAAATCATACCATTACTGTCCAATGGAGCACAAAGCATCCAGAATGGCCTGAAACATAAATTCACTGTCAGTACCAGTATCATAGCAAGGACAACAACTGAATATACCAATCATGTGAAACAATAGACCATCAAAGAGCAAAAACATAGATGCCATCAGCATAAGAATACACCACTGAAGTTTGAAAAACAACACTGTATTAAGCACAATACCACTTGAAGATATCACAACACTATTACTGCTCCCAATCCAAGCCAACCAACTGTCAGTTCTATCACAGTATAAGATTTCATATACCAAAAATGCAACTTCATCAATATATCCATGATCACAAATTGAACCATCACCAACAACATAGTATTCAGGTTGTCATCACTGCCTCATAAATGCATCACACATAAAAAGTATCAAAAAATTGATCATAACAGCTGAGTGTAATGCTGAACCATATAGTCATGATGCAAACAGATATGAGCAACCACACACTAAAAGAAGATACTCAGAGTGTCATCACTATAGGAGCATGCAATATAATTCCACAAAACAAATGCCATCAAAGAATAATAGTCATGTAATCTATACCAGGGGTCAAAAAAATATAGGAAATCTCCCCCTAAAACCATGCATAAGAACAAACATGTGAAACACACTGTATGCATATATCAATTCTATGCTCACCAAATCACCAAAAGAAATGCTGTCATAAAACAAATATGCTGACATGTTGTACACCATTATGAAAAATATGCTACTCCTTTATGACATCAACATTGTCATAACAATTATATCTCCATAATCACAAATAAGGAGCTGCTACTGACTGTAAAAAAAACATATATTGCCACTGCACTGTATATGTCAAAGTTTCACACCATTTGACTCTATGTGTTGTATGATGACTATCAACAGCTATTCAGAGTCATGAGTGTAGTAACTGACAACACATATACCTCTATCAACCACCTTCAAGAGCTGCCTTGCATCAAGAATACTCATACCCATCCAATGGAGCCAAGAGAGCAAAGTCTAAGTTGAATGATTATTCTATGTGTTTCACTTACCATCTGTCACCTCATCCAAGAATAAATCTATCTACCATACTGTGATCAAATGTTGCTGTCCTTAGATCACAAGGAAATCACAATGATGATCAAACCACTCAATATGCTAAATCAAGCAATACAAAATAAAAGAACCACTCCATGGAAACCTTGTCCACATACTAATCAAGAAGCAGAGAGCAGTGAAAGTATATATCTAATGAAAATCACTGTTCTAGCACCAAACTGTCAAGCACATGCACTATCATCCAAGCAATGCCAAATATTCAAAACACTTTCAAAGATAAAGTTGTCTAAAGGACCATCATTGCCAACTACAGTCTTCAAGTATTGAGGAGTGTTATCACTGTCCCTGCATGTACAAGTAAACATCATACTAGTAGACTAATCATCTCAATGCAAATACTGAATCACTAAGACAACTCTGGGGAACAATCATAGTTGGAAATAATGTAGTCATTGAAGATGAATACCTACCACCTTGACAATTATGTATCAACAACAATCTTTCATCTTGGATCAACATCATGAATTCTCCTCTTAGCTAATAACCATGGGGTTTGTGAAATATAACATAAGAGCACTCCCCCTCAATTTATGCAATCCTCTAAATAGTTATGAGAGTTTCTTGAGCAGCATGCACAAGATTAGTTTTTCCTTCTTCTTGACTTTGTTTTCTTCTCCAAACTAGTATAGGATATTTTTTTTCCTTGCCCAAGGTATTCACTTGTTTGAACATGTAGCCTCCAGTTGTTTTTATCCTTCCTCTACACCATTGAGCTTTGCCCCCAAACATATTGCATTGATAACACAAAATATTGTAATTTTGATCAAGAGAAGAATAGTTTCTTCTAGATAATCTGAGAGAGTCATACCTTGCATGCATCCAACAGTTTCTTGCAAAATGGCCAACTTTATTACAGTTATAACAAGCATTATTGTAGTTCTGATTTGACCAGCCTGACAAGGTGTCACTGTACCTCATCATTTAATCTATTTTCAGATGTCAAAGAACCAGGGCTGTGTCCACAGCTGTCTGCAACTAGGGATTCTATAGTTACCAGTTTATTGCTAGTCCTAATTTTTAAAAGAAAGATTAATCTAACTGCTTGTTGAATAAATGTAATGAATGCTGGAAAACAGAATGAAAACAAGAAATGTACTCAAAGCAAAGAAACAATAACATGCATCTATCTATTAAAATAGGAAACGCCTTTATAAAAGAAAACTGAAACAATAAAACAATAATACTAGCCTCTTGCCCAAGTGGTGAGAGTGGGCCCTTGCTCCACACCCTTGAGGCTAAAGGCTATAGTTGGAAATCAGCACAAAAGATGATCAAAACTAAATTCAGTCCAATTCAATCATTTCTGCATTCATGAAAATATGGCTATAACAGAACTAAGATCTCTGAGAATCAGAATAATTTTATCATTGTTCCTATTACTATTTCTGAGAGTATATATAAAAAATGAGTGATGATATATCACTGAACTTATCTATCAGTCTTTCTAGGAGATGACACCATCTCTTATTTATACTTAACTGTCTAACTTATGAAAAATCACCATACGAGAAAGGTAGACTTGAGTGGAACAGAAGTCCACTCAGAGGTCTAAGTTTAAGTCTTAATACACTTGGGCATCAAAGCCCTGAAAATAAGGATATTGGATTAGTTCAATTCGTAACTCATGCAAAATCTTTGAAAAGATAAAACATCAGCAGTTTAATTGATAGTTGACCCTTCACCACTCAGGTGATGATTTGAGTGAAGTGAGGGGGTATTAGGATTGCTGCTGAAGTGTCTGGTCGGCAGCTCTACTTGGAAACATGCCCTGTTCTCAGGAGGCGCCAGAGATAGCTGTTCCTGTCTGCAGCTCCAGAGATACTCCAGACTCTCGTAGAGCTCCGGAGAGTCATTCCCCATATCTTCAAAACTTCAGGTGTCATTGTTCTTTGTTATTGTCTTCAGAGATCATTGAAGACGATCTTCGGAGATGCACAAAATCACTGTTCCTGGCATCTACACCTGCTGATTCAAAAAGAGAGACAAATTTTGCATTTTTCCATTAATCCCACGCACATTAGTCACCCAATCAGAAATTCTAATCTCAAGTAATCTATCTTAATTAATCACAAAATAGAACAATCTTGCTAACTTATTTGAGTGCAGGCACAAGGAAGATGAACTGAAAAAGGGAAAAAGAGAGGCAAAAAGGTGTATTTCATGAGTGCAACTTGGCACTCATCATAGCCATAAAAACTTTTCTCTTTATTCCACCCAAAACCATTTCTTTTACAATCTCTGGCCCTATGACCATAAACATGACATGCATAACAATAACCATGGAATTGTGAATAATTATACCTGATAGGTGGAAATATTGAAGATTTGTTATCAACAATATTAACTTTATCTTTCTTCTTGGATTCAACCTCAGGTGCAACAGAGTGAAATGTCAGGTCTATCTTTTTCCTAGGAGCATCTATTGTCTTGGAACATTCTCCTTTCTCATAACCCAAGCTAGTAGTATCCTTGTAATACCTTTGCTTGCTCAACATATCATTCAGGCAGTCATTACTCTTTTCAAATTGAATATTCTTTTGCAAATTTGAAGATGCTTCTTCCAAATCCTTTCTCAAAGAGACTATTTCTTTCTCTAACTTCAGACATTCTATTCTTTTTACTTCAAAATCATATTTAGTCATATCTATTATTCTTTTGGCTTCTACAACTTCAATTTTTAGACTGCTAATCTGTTTGTCAGATTCATCAACTTGAATTTTTAAATCTACAATCAACTTTCTTGCCTTTTCAAATTCAACAAAAACTTTTGCAAGATTAGAGAGTACCTTAGTCTTAGAATCCTTCTCTTGTTGAAGTTGAACCTTTAATCCCTGGTTCTCTTTTTCAAGATATTTGTTCATTTCTAGAGCACATAAAAGTTCTCCTTCAATATCCACTTCACAGTCATCTTCATCGAATTCACGTCCATCTTCATCCACAAAGAAGTCTCCTTTTGCACCATCAATCTTAACAACAAAGTCATTTTCTTTATCACACTTTATGTCAACTTTCAAAGGTGACTTAGGCAACAACTCATCACATAACTTAATTGGGACTTGCTGTACAACCTTTTGTTTGTCCTCTTTCTTTTCTCTATTTCTTCTACCCTTTCCCATGGTACTCCGCTATTAGGACCTACCCAAGACTGTTAGACTTTAATAGGGAACCTACGCTCTGATACCACTTGTTGGAGTACTTGACAACACTAAGAGGGGGGGGGTGAATCAGTGTTGTAGACAAAACACTTTATTTACTTTTATTTCAGACTTTCAAAAATAGAAGAAAGATTGCAGATTAAAGCCTTATTAATGCAAGTTATTGTGAACTAAGGAACTGAACATACAAGTATAATGAACAAATGAGCCATGCAACAAAGAGACCATAAGACACTGATTTCAAGAGTGGAAAACCCTCATGGGGTAGAAAAACCACTCATTAAATGCTTCATTGGCTTAATCAAAATGTGTTTCACAAGCAAATACAGGTGCCTCACTGGCTATTTGTGCCTGACTGGCTGTTTGCCTTGCTGGCTATTTGTACAATCTCATGAATACAATACAGAATTTGCATCAATACAGAGGGTCACTCTATTTCCGTATAATCCAATTCTTGACTGTCTCATTATTTAAGACTAATGAATACATAACTACAACTGTGCACATCAACTTAGAACATATCTTGCTTCAACAACCTGTTACAACCTCAATGATAGTGTAAGATACACACTCATCAATCTCATAATAGGTGTTTACATTTCATGCCTCTTTATACCATTTCACACCTTGTCATTTCTTTCATTAAATAGTTTAAACTTGTAACTAAACCATTCCAACTGTCTCAGGCAGTTTTCAATTGAACCGATAACTATCAAGAAAGAGTGGTCGAACAGACCCATTAACTAGAACTTGAGTTTGTAAAAACTCTTTCACAAAGCCTTTGAAACTGATACAGATTTTAATCAAATAATCCATATATTTTCAAACTAATTAATGTAATTAGAAATGCCTTTCCAAACTGTAGTTAACCAACCTTAACCATATCTAATCATTGCATAAAACCTTAGTGTAAAGTCATATGAGTATATATTTCCAAAACTCTATCAGTTTATGCTTGTCATAAACCCTAACCATAGTAAGAGAAGACAAAAAACACATTCTTGTTTGAAACCAATTTGTGATCGACCCAACTGATGCCATTACCAAAAAACCATAACTATTTTTCTTTCTTTTTAACAACAAAAAAAAAAATCCTTATTTACACTTTAACAACAAAGATTTAACCAGTAAATTCATTCCTTTGGAAAGATAGAGTAAGAGATCAACTTACCCATATTGTAAATCTAAAACTGAATACCTCATACCATTCAGCAACTGCCATAGTCCATCTGTAACTAACAAGCTTACAAAATGCTCGAGCCATTGTGCCATTTCGAGCCACTGTGCCATCTCGAGCCACTGTGCTTTTTCACAGTCGAGCTAGGGTTTGAAAAAACCTCAATATAGTGAAACAAAAAGCAATCAAATGATTCAATTTAACCTAGAAGATGCTATCTTCAAAAAGTATTATGATGGGATTTTTATCCTAAAAAATAATAAGTACTAACGCTCTCGGTGCAAGGTCAAAGAAACATTATAATGACCTTTGATACTCTTCAACAATTGATAAAGAATATGATGCCTCATGCCACATCAAAGATACCAAAATGAACCTTTTACAATCTGCCCAACTTTGTCACCAAAGCCAAAAATAAATGACTTTTCAGGAAAAATATCACAATGATTATTTCCTTTTTGCCACCCTTCATAAAGTTAATCATAATAACCTTTATAACTTATACATTTATGCTTGATAAGAATTTAATATCCTTTCATGACAAGATATAAATGTCAACAAACATATATATATGAAGTAACAAATGGTCCTGTATTCCTATAATCTGCCCAAGAAAAAATGAAGAATAACCTGTGAACTCAAACAAACTTTTTGTGCATCATATATCCTGTTTACCTCCTGAGCCATTGTGTCCTAAAATGGACCAGTTAAAACCACAACCTTTTTCACCTATTGAGCATGCCTGATACCTGTTAGTCAGGTTTCTACTTAAGTGGCCAAAAAATGCCTTTTGTTTATCATTGATTTTCAAACCAAAACAATAACCTTGTATAAATCAAATGAGGATAACCATATGATGCCCCTTTTTTAACATTAAACAATAATCACATCAATGATGACATTTGAAATGAAGCAAGTATAATCTTTGCTTTGTGTCCCTTTGAAATTAAACAAGCCCTTTTTGCACAATAAATCAAATGCCCTTTTCAACATGAGACCAAAATCTTGCACCATCTATGATCCCAAGAATAGAGAAACACTGAGCATATAAAAGTCAAACATACCATACTGCATGTGTAGGTTTGAAATCTTGATATCATGTTAATGATAAGACCATCTATGAAACAAAGACTACAGAAGCCTTAGATAATGATAAACCTTCTTGTCAATAAAGTCATGGCCATAATGAAGCATGGAAAAGTATGAAATAATAAGTACTTTGACCAATATTCATGATCCTGATATGGTAAACAATATAAACATCCAAATAGAAACTAAATCAACTCTGCCAATATCTTGAAACCAAGCAAGCACAACACAATATCATCAAATGATAACACATCCATGGATCATGCAACATGAAGTAATGATGTCATCTTCAACTCCCGAATCTTCACTGTCATACCAAGTCAACTAAAAGCTACCATCACTATAGCATAGACCAAGAGTGCAATCTAACCACATTATGCAAAGAATGTCAACCAAATGTGCAAGTTCATTGTGACCAAGCTCACTATCACATAAAACCAAATACCTCTGCCATGCCAACTGTCATGATGCAATAGTCATTGTACCACAAACCTGAGAGTTTATGTATTTGACATCAAGGACAACAACTGAGAGGGAAACATAAGGAACCTTAGAAATCTCTTCAAAATAATCATCAGAAGTAGGACACATGTCTAATCTAAGCTTAGTACCAATTGGAAAAGGAATTCTTACTGGTTTACAGTCATGCATACTAAATCTTTGCAAAATGGTATCTACATACTTACTTTGACTTAACCATAGCTTTCTATATACCCGATCCCTATTCATCTCCATCCCAAGAATATATCTAGCAGCCCCTAAGTCCTTCATATCAAATGTACTAGAAAGCTAAGTTTTAAGCTCTCTAATCATCACCTTGTTGTTACCAATAAACAACATGTCATCAACATCCAAGACAATGATTGGGACCTAATCATCAATAATCTCAATATAAACACAATGATCCTCTTCGCTTCTAACAAAACCAACTTTTAATGCAAACACATCAAACTTATGATACCACATTCTAGGTGTCTGTTTCAAACCATACACTGATTGTTTAAACCTACAAACCAAGTCTTCTTTTCTTTTAACAACAAAACCATCAGGCTATCACATATAAATCTCCTCTTCAAGATCCCCATGCAAGAAAGTAGTTTTAACATCCATTTTCTCTATCTCAAAAACATAAGCAACAATAATAGATAAAAGGAACCTAATAGAAGTTAATTTAGCAACATGAGAGAAAATTTCATTAAAATCAATTCCCTCTCTCTGGGAGTAGCCATTGGCCACCAATTTGGCCTTGTACCATTCTAACTTACCATCTGCACCAATTTTCTTTTTATATACCCACTTGCAACCAATGGCATTTCTTTCTTTGGGAAAACTAAGAAGATCCCAAGTGTCACAAGTATCCATGGACATCATTTCCTCATGCATAGCCTACAACCAAGAGAGCACTAGTTATCTTCTGAAGATAGAGAATCCTTGAAAGATCTAGGTTCATCTTCAGTACTTCATCCTGCACATCATTATTTGAACCCTCTAAACTCTCTTCTTCATCTACATCCTCAAATCCATCTAATTTTTCTTCCACATGTGCATCTTCTTGCTTTTCTGTATGTGTTTCAAAGTGCACTATTTTAGTCTTTTCTTTCTCCTTTGGTTGTTCTTCACCTTTATAAGCTCTAAACTCCCTGAAAATCACATCTCTAGATAAAATCATTTTTTAGGTTAGAGGATTCCAAAGCTCGTAACCTTTTACATTCTCACCATAACCTACAAAGATGCATTTCTAAGCTTTTGGATCCAGTTTAGTATGCTTTTCTTTAGGCACACAAACATAAGCCTCACAACCAAAGATCCTTAAATGTGAAATAGAAGGCTTTCTACCTACCCACATTTTATAAGAAGTTTTATCTTCAAGAGATGAACAAGGAGATCTATTAATCAAATAATAAGTACTTATAGCCTCAACCCAAAAGTACTGATCTAGCTCAGCAGTACTCAACATGCTCCTAGCTCTTTCCATTAAGGTTCGGTTCATTCTTTCTGCTACCCCATTTTGTTGGGGAGTATAAGGAGTAGTCTTTTGTTGAATAATACCTGCATGCTTACAAAATTCATCTAATTCCTTAGAACAATATTCACCACCATTATCTAATCTCAACACCCTTATCTTATAATTTTTTTGTTTCTCAACTAAGGCTTTAAATTCCTTCAACTTAGTGAAGACTTCAAATTTAACATTCATAAAATAAATTCAAGTGTATTGTGAGACATCATCAATGAATGTAACATAATATCAAGATTTTCCAAAAGAGTCAATATCCACTGGTCCAAAAACATCTGAATGAATAATCTCTAATAAACTCTTTGCTTTATTAGTTCCAATAGGAAATGACGATCTACTCTATTTTCCAAACACACAATGTTCACAGAAATCATTTTTGTCAACAGAATAATCAGAAATACCATCAACCAATTTTTTTTATTAATAATGGTCCTAAGAACCTTTTCACTTATGTGACCCAATCTGTAGTGCCACAACATACATGCATTTTCAGTGTCAGTCACATTGGCTAAATTATTCAAAGTGGAGGCATTAAGCATAAACAAAGTACCAATCCAAGATCCTTTTGCAACTACCCAATTCCCTCTTACCAACTTGCAATCAGACTTGTCAAATGTCACATGCATTCCAGAATCATTTAACTTGGATATAGAAAGTAAATTTCTTACAAGTCTTGGAATATGTAAAACATCATCAAGGGTTTTAACCCTTCCATCATTGAAACACAACTTTACCTTTCCTTTGCCAACTATCTGTTTAGTATTGTTATCACCAAGGAAAACTTCTCCTCCATCATATGCTGAATATTTGGTAAACCACTCCTTGTTGGGAGTCATATTATAAGAGCAACTTGAATCAATAAGACAAGCATCATTACTTATAGTGTTAGCTGAAATAATCAAAGCATCATCCTATCCTTACATTATCATCCCATCTCTACATCCATTCTTCCTTGTTACTCTTTCAAGTGGCTGGGGCATCCTTTTCCTCTATCCATACATTATCTTCTTTGAAATGATGTTACTTCTCTTAGTCGCAACATCATCTCAAAGAGGGGCAAAATGTAGACACCTAAAATTGACCATGCCTTTTCGATACATCACTTGAGACATTTTGTAACATGTTTTGTCCTAGAAACCCTTTCATCACCTAATTAGTTAAATAAATCATATTTATTTAACTAATTCACATCACAATCCCATTTAATCCCATTTCAATCCCATTAGACAATTAATTCAATAAATTATATTTATTTAATTAATTCCCACTTTTCTTCCAAATTAATTAAATAAATTAAAGATTATTTAATTAATTCCACATTTGTCTCTATCTTCACAGGGCTATAAGCTTCTAATCCTTGTAAGGTGGAAGTCATTTGACTTTATTCCTCTCATTCAACCCTCATGTGACACTTGTCACATGATTAGAACTCCTTGTGTCACTTAATCTTAGCCATCCATTTCACCTTTAATCCTAGTCATCCATTCCTATCACTCATCTCCTATAAATAAAGCCTCACCCAAGCCATTTGGGGGCTCTAAAGAGAGGACATATTCATACATCATCATACTGTATAAATCAATTTAGATATTCTCATCTATCATCCTCATACTAGTGTCATGCTATAGATTTGAGCAATCAACATCTCATCCTATTCATCATCCATCAAAGAGAACAAAGCTAGTAGATTTGGGTGCATCTACTCCATTCTATCGCGTGTGGAAGACTTGGTTTGAAGGTGAAGGTATTGGGTATCGTCATTATCTTCTTATTACCTTTATACCAATTTTCTATCCACACATTGTCACCATCATCTGAGGATTTTTCTGCGGAGGAATTTGAACTCTTTTTATTGTTTCTACAATCCTTCTTCACATGCCCCCATTTCCCCTAGTTCCAACACTTTGCTCTGCTCTTACCAGGGGTTTTAGAATGTCCTTTAGACTTAACCTTCTTCTTATCCCATTTAGGTTCTTTTTCTTTAGACCTACCTATTACATGCAAGGCATCTTGGGATCCACCATTTTTGGACTTTCTTCTCATTTCTTTTGAAAGAAGAGTAGCAATGATATTGTCCATCTTTGGATCTGTACCACTACCATTGATAACAACAATTAAATTTTCCCAAGATTTTGGTAAAGAAAAAAGTAACAAGATACATTTATCTTCATCTTCTAGCTTAATATCTATAGATGCAAGTTGACTTAAAATCAAATTAAAAGCATTTAAATGATTTGCAATAGAATCACCATCCTTCATCTTTAAATAATACAACTGTCTTTTGAGCTATAACTTATTAGTTAGAATTTTGGTTTGATAAATATCACCTATCCTCTTCCACAACTTGTATGTGGTAGGTTCATCAAAAACATTCAAGAGGACAACATTCGCAAGTTACAACCTTATGGTTCCTCATGCTTTTTTATCAAGCTTTAACCAATCTTCATCAGACATAGTTGTGGATGGCTTCTTTTCATTGGAAACAACTAACCACTGATCTCTTTCTTCTAAGAGATCTTCCATCTTTAATTTCCACATCTCATATCCATATCCATTGAACTTCTCAATATCTAGACGAGAGGTAGAACCCATTGTAAACAATCTTCTTCACAAATCTGCAAAACACACAAAGCAAAAGCTCCCACTGTAGCCAAAAAACCTTCAACACTTTAAGAGAAAGGCATCCCTCACTCAATAGAACCATTAGCTCTGATACCAAATGCTAAAAATGAAGGTGAAACTGCTACTGTAAAACTTTAAATATGTTATTACAAATTTGAAAATAAGCTTAATTTGTAACAATTATGTGTAAGTGATTTTGTACTTTCAATCCAATGTAGAAGAGACGAAAAAATGTGATAGAAGAAGACACATAATTTTCATGTGGAGAAACCCTTACGGGAAAAACTCTGCACCCAAAGATGTTTATGCTTGTATTAAATATCTTAAGATCAAGATTACATTCAATATTGAAACTTCTCTAAGGTTAGAGCAAGATAAATTAATGCTCGCTGTCGAATATGAAGGAAGCTAGGGTTGCAAATTCTTTCGCATGCCTGGAAGAAACCAAAGAGGGTAGACGATGGGGTGGAGGTGTCAACGAAAGCTCTGTTTGGAAATCTACGGCTTCTCCTCCTCCTCAGCAGATGATAATTTTGGGAGCTTCTAGAGTGCGCGTCATGGAGAGGAAATCATATGCGAGACCGTCTCTGAATGGTCCCTGGCAGAAGGTGAATTTGACGAAGGGTTACAAGGGATATGATGCCCCCTGTGTGGAGTGGGCTCAGAACTGGCAGGAAGGGGTGCTTGTAACTCTCTATTCCACCCCCTTGACTAATTCTGGCTACGGTGGGTTCAACCTTCTTTAGTGGACGGGTCTATGCTAGTATGCTTGCAAAGTTAATGACAACTTATTCCAACATTCCTGTTGGATGGTATGTATTACTTGAGGACAAGCAATCTTTGAGTGGGTAGGACTTGTAATGGCCCCAATTGCCGAAATGTTTAGCCAAGTTTGTGACTAATAGCCTATTTCCTAATTTCCCATAGGCTATCTAGCATGGTTAGGGAGCTCCATAATTCATGGAGAGCACATGTTCAGTTCTTTGTGATGTTTTGCTATGGCATTGAGCTTAGTTGGTGTTCAATATTATAGTGATGCTTTCAAAAGCATTTTTGGCCTTCCGGTTTGCTCTCTAAACTTCTTGGAGAAGCTATCTATTTATAGTAAGTCACCCAGTTGGCATCATTCTTCATCCCAAACCTTTAGGATTGTGTTGGTATGGTTTGTTTTACAATTTACTCCAGTTTGGGATTTTCCGTAAGTTGGGTGGTTAATTGAGCCATTTAATTGTTAATTTCACTTAAGTCTCCTAAGGTTGGAAATATTTAAAGGTGACTTTAGTGTTATAACTCATTGGAAAGGTAAAGTGTTTTATTATTTGATTAGGCACATAAAAGTGAGAACCTAGACATGGGAAAAAGGAATTATTGAAGTTAGAGGAAAAAGTTAATTATTTAAAAAAAAAAATTATATTCCCATGTAACCTAAAAGTGCATATATAAGGGGATTGAGAGCTCATTGTTGAGGTTATGCTGTTGATTTGATATTGTTATGCTGCCAGATTGAACTTGAGAGTTCTCCATTCCTTCTTAAGGACAAAAACCCTCTTGGAGAAGATCAGTTTCGGTGGTAAAATATCCACCCTAACTGGTAATGGTGATTTCATTTAGAGATCACATTGGTGACTTAATGGATTTTGATGTTTTTTGAATTTTATTGTTGGATTGAGCATATTATTTTGGGAGTCATTTTTATAATGGAGCTACTGATCATTTTGGAGTTTTGATGCCTTTCTAGTTGGTTGTACAACTTGCAGGCAACTGTACCAACTATGGGAGGGATGATCATTTTGAAGGTTTTCTTGGTTGCTTATTTCCTTATGCTAATTTCTTGGTTTTAGATAAATATTGCAAGAGTTTTGTGGCAGTTTAAAGGTGAAACTAGCATGTCGTATAGTTCAGGGTCATACCTTTCAGCAGGTGGCCGTACTTCCTCCTTGCTGGGAATGAAGGGTTAGAGGATGAGTCATTGTTGTTTGGGGACTCAAAAACCATGCAAATTATAATGTTGGGAATCATTCACCAAGTTGGCTAATCTATTACAGGGTTGATTTCTATTATTAGATTCACTTGATTGGGCTATACAATTGCAAATACATGTTGTTCTATATAATCCAGAGTTCTTATAAAACCTGCAATTTGTAACAACAGTGTCATACAGAGGTATACATGAAGTATTGGGTGTTTGACAGTGGTTTGAGGTATTGATAGATAGTATTTAGTTTTCTGAGCATCCGTTGAAGGGGTTAATATTCATTTTGTTGTACATGATATCACTTGTTCTAACATCCCTCTGATTGTAGTAGTGGGCAATTTTAATAATTTGAATTAGTCTTTATATTGTTAATTACAATCCTTGAGATACACATTTAATTTCTATTCTAAGGGATTGTATTCATTGGATGGTATTACTGCCAGTAGGAACTGATTGATTCATGTTTAAGCTACTTACCTCAGTGAACAAGTAGTTTATGGAAGGGCTTCCCACTATATAAGTGGATGTGCCTATGTTATTTTCCTTTGTCTACCCACTGAATAAGTGGTGAATTCCCACTGAATAAGTGGATTCTATATTTTGTTGCAATAGTTTGCTTGTGTAGTTCCAAAAACACGTATGCTCTCACCTTGCCCACACTAGGAACTGGGTGATCAGAAAGTGTTGAGGACATTGTTAATTATTTGTTTCAACTTCTTTAAAAAAAATTAGGGGTGGCTTATTACAATTAGGAAGAGAGATACCTTTCATTCATTGTTGGGAGATCGCATTGGCAAACAAATAGCCAAATCCTTCAGTAGCCATGACATAAAGGGTTGGAGTTAGAGGAAAGTCTTGTTGAATGGAGTAGAAAATCCCAAAATATGAAGATTGGTGGCTATTAATAGTGAGGCAAGCAGAGGCATTTGTAAAAAGAATTTGAACTAACTAGAGAAAATTAAGGCCTTGAGCATAGTGAGGATGAAAGGGTATTCTATTTGATCATAAGGCTTAATGAAATCAATTTTGATGAATATGGATTGTTGTTGTGATTGCTTGGTCCATTCCATGCCTTCCTAGAGAATAATAATGTTGTCAAGGATATAACAACTTTTGATGAAACTAGTCTACTTTTACTGGATAATAAGCAATTTAAGCAAATGATAGATGCATGGTGCAAAATCCTTGACTATGATTTTTTAGGAGACACTCAAAGAGTGATCGATCACTAATTATATATTTCTTCAAGATCATCATCCTTGGGTATGAATTTAATATTTCCTTTATTTATGAGAAACCCTAAAGTACCAATAGAGAAAGCTTCTTGGTAGACTTGGTAGAAGTTGGGACCAATTGTTTCCCATAAGGCTTTATAAAATTCACATGGGAATCCATCACATCTAAGATCTTTATCATTATCCATAGAGAAAGTTTCTTCATGAAGATGCACTAGAGTGAGGTGCTAGTAACAAAAGGCTTATGGCGAGGTGGAAAGCCTTGTGGCGACCACATTCACACATTGTTGAAAAGATTGATTGGCCTTAGGTGAAAGTAATTGCACCCGGAAGACTTATTGATAATGGCAGACAAAAACTTTAATATTTCCTAGAAGTTGGAGAGAACTTGCTAACCTTTTTTGATGTTCTTAATCTTCTATGAAAATTGGCAAGCTTGAAGGGATTGAAAATTTTTCTTGGAGATCTATCTTATCCCTAATTTTGAGCCAATAAAGGTAGGTGTTTAGCTAAGCTCCTCAAGAGTTGTATAATTATCTATGATTTTTTTCACTAGCAAAGTTGAGCCACATGTAGCTGTAAAGATGGTGAAAATCTAGCACCTCTAGCTTGGTGATGGCATGATGAATTTCCAAGGTGGTGGCCTCATATGAGTAGTGATGAAAAAGTGCCAATTGGTAGCCATAGATCCATAAAAGTGGATTGTATGCTTAATGGCATCATTCCACCATTAGATCCAACTAATCCTAGAGCCTAGGCTTAATATTCCAAATGCAAAGGATCTAATCCAATGTGGCTAATGACTTGACAAAGATGTGTTCAAGTAGAACTATGTCTTTAGTGCCTTAGGGGCCCACCATTTTTTGTTCAATGTAGAACTATATCAGAAATTAGTTTGAAAGAACATCTGACAAGGGATCCAATGGTAATTGATAACAAATAGAAAAGGAGAAGATAAGTTAATCAAACAACATGGCCCTATCAAGGTGTTTGAGAATTCTCTTCGTATCGGCCCGTAAATTATTCCATGTATACCATAGACAATCAAGGCAATGACAACCAACATTAGTATCACAAAGAGAATTTATTGATCATATAATACCAAGCTTCTTCCTCACCAGTTTTCTAGCACATATGCAAGTGCCCACATTTATTAGATGCTAGGTCAACCATATTGAAGTCCCTACACACAATCCAAGAGATTGCAGACAATGACTCAACAATCAATTATCAAAGAAGAGATGTTTCAAAAACACGATTGGAAGTGTAAATATTAACAACCCTAAGAGAGTGGTTATTAATATTAAAAAGGACTTAGATCGCATGGATAGTGGGGTCACATCCATAAGCCACCATGTGTGGCTGCCACCTAGGCAAAATGAAAGTGGCAAGTCTACCACATCTGGATTCATGATCATTACGTAAAAAGTGACTTTTTGGCCAAATGACATGACAAACTACATAATTGATGAAACCTATGGTTTTCAACTCCTCTAAACAAAAGACATTGAGGTTGAGAATCCATTGACGAATGTCTCACATGATGTATTTTCTTTTAGGATCTATTAGATCCCTTACATCCCATGAAATAAAATTCATGGAAAGTGTGAATCATAGGTCATGCCACTATCATCGAGCTCATTAAAATCTTCATAATAGTTCTTTACCAAATCTTCCTTTGAAAGTGTTTCCAATACAGGGGAGTGAAATGCCCCAAAAACCCTTTTCTTCTCAAGCACAAACTCACCCTTCTCTATCTCACAAATTAGACTATGAGATCAATGAGAAGCAGATGGAAAGGGTGGTCAAGTATATAATTGGGAATAAATAACACTAACTGCAATCAATATTCTATTAAAATGAGGCCTATTGGTTACTTGTGATGACTCCCCTTTAAGTTGAGAATCACTAGCCTTGGTCACCTCATTCAACTTTGAAATCTACAGTCCATCACTTTGTAGCTATGGACTAGCTCCTTTAGCACCTGGAGTGCAAGCATTTTTTTATTTCTCATTATGGTCCATCCATCTCTTTTTTTAAAGATGAGGACCCCCTAAAGGGGTGCATGGGTGGAGGCTTGGGTTCTTGAACAACTAAAGGACAATCTCAAATTTTGTGGTCTAAGGAGTTGCAATGATAACAAGTATTTGTAGATTAAGATAAATGATCCATTAGGTAGAGATCTAAGTGCCAAATCATACTACAATGGATTCCTTAAGGTCTTTGGTTAAGTTGACCTAGATGCAAACCCTCTTTGAGGGCAATTAGAAAAGAAACATTCCTACTCAACATGAACCTTGCCTTAGAGACATCATGTTATAATCTAAGAAGAGCCAAAGTGGCAAGGGAAGACCAAGGAATTCAAACCAAACTGAGAATCAAAGAGAGAGCTCCTCAGAGACAACAAAGTCTTGAGACCATGGAAAAAACAAGCAAAGAGGACCTAATGTACTAGGACAATGCTTACAATAGTCTTAGTGAACTTGACATCAACAAAACAAAAGAGAAAAAAGCCTTTGGTAAGATTTTGAATGGTCTCTAAGTGGACCATATGTGGGACCTAGGTGGAGTTGACCCAACTTTGAAGCATGCTTTTAGAGGGAATTATTGCCAAAAAATTATTGACAAGGGTATAGTTCTCAAGCCATTTGTAGGTATTCTCAAAATCTTGAGTAGGAAAAATAACATTAGGAGCAGAAGAATTACCTCATGAATAACCTTCAATATGAACTTACTTGGGTGTTTAGGAGCCATTTTCCTAAGTGTCCAAGCTAGTGACCCTAGCATCAAATGTAGGACTAGTATGGCACACACTACTTGTTGGAGTTTTTTATGCAATCCATTTACCACTCTTTCTCATCATGATGATGCATCACAAATTGTAATAAAAAATATTAATGCAAAAATTACACATTATTTCTAGAATCTTGTTACATAAATTCCCTTGAACTATGAAAATATTTTGTGCATCGTGTGTTTAAAGCGGTGTAAAAGTGCAAGGTATGCACTTTTATCTCTTACATTTCTCCCACTTTGGTCAATGGGATTTATACAAAGCATGGATTCCAAAATAAATATGAAACGAAAAGTAAACAAGAATGAAAGGATACAATGTTGGGTCTTTGGGGGATACCTAGATATCTCTATGTATGTATAAAAACATGTCATCCTTTACATCTACACACGATTCATTAGTTATACCTACATTAATTTTAGGGCTAAAATCTAGAATAATCATTCAAAGCATGCAACAAGTGTTAAGTAAAATTGTGGTAAAGTGTAAGATTTAGAACAATGTGCCATTGTATGTAAGGTAACATGTAGTTGGACCAATGTGGCCCCCACAAGGTATATTCACTAAGCTAGTAGTGTAAAAGGGATCATGGCACATAAAGCAATGTGGAGTTGGAACACGTGGCCTCCATAAAGTGTGTGAATGATATAAAAAGTAAAATTGGTGTAAATGGGACCATGACACATAAGGCAATGTGGAGATAGAAGTAGTGTGGGCCCCATAGAGTATTACAGGACACCATGTAAAGACTAGTGTAAATGGGACCACAATGCATAAGGTGATGTGGAGTTTGAACTAGTATGGCTTCCAAAAAGTATAAGCATGGAAATCTTAGATATTTTGAGTTTTATTTCCCCCTGTAAAATCACCTTTTACATGTACATAGCCCTTGTCATAATTACTTAAGTTTTCCCCCTTATATGTTTGTGACCCTTACCTCATTATCAATTTTTGCTTTTATGGTTACTTGGCCCTTTCCTTTTCCTATTCCATATTTAATACCATTACTGCACACACCGTGCTGCTTGGCTTCCCAATTTAGGGTATTTATCACACTTTATTAAACAATCCAAGTGTTTCCTCTCCCCTAGAACAAAACCATGTTGTCACCCAATGTGACATCATGATGCCATTAATTTTGACGATCACGTCACCATATATTTACATACATGATTGCCCCTTCTAGGGGGTAACATTGGGGGCAACTGTATTTCCATTCATAAATGATACATATTGACAAAAACCATATGCATCATATCCAAGGCCATTACATGATTGTATCCGCTCATTAAAGTTCTACATTACATCTCTTCTCTCCTCAAATTGAATGCATAATGCCATCATCATTTCTAGTAGTCCAAATAAGCCAAAGAACTTTATAAGACATTACAAACCACAACCTATGCAAAAGAATCCCTAAAAAGAATACCAACTATTCTATAAAAAATTCACCAAACCCTAGAGCCTCAAGCATTAGCAAAATAAACAACCATTCAATCCTATCATAAGCTTTCTTAAAATCTAATAAAGACATCACAAAATTTTGATTAGAAGCCTTTGCCCAATGCATCCCTTCCCAACTAGTAATCAAATTACCAAGAATATATCTTCCCTCAACAAAGCTAGATTGAGAAGAAGAAATAATGTTAGGTAGTTGCTTTTGCATCCTCAAACCAAAACTTTTAGCAAAAAATTTATGGGAAACATTAAATAAGGTAATAGGCCTCTAGTTATTAAGTTGAGTAAGATCACCCCATTTGGGAAGAAGCTTTATAATACCTTTATTAATATGAATTTCCAAAGTACCAATCACAATGGCTTCATTATATACTTCTAACAAAATCCTATTAATCCAATTACTATTAGCTTTATAGAACTCAACCAAAACCCATCACACTTAGGAGTCTTCCCTTTCTTCATATGACAAATGGTATCAGGAACCTCATCTAGAGAGAGACATTTATCTAAGGCAACAAAACTATTATTACTAAGTTTGCAAGGAATAACCTTAGCCACAATATTCCTAGCATTATCAACAACAAAACTATCCAAACCTTTAGCAAGAAGGTTATAATAAAATTTGAGAAAGCACACCTAATATCAAAATAATTTTTTAACAAAACACCATTCACTTCAATAGCAAAAAAATTCTCTCTTGCATCTTAACTTTCAAAAACTTGAAGAAAAATCTAGAACCTCTATCCCCCAAGTGCAACTACATAAGTCTAGATCTAAACCTAGCTTCTCTAGCCTTATAAAACTTCTCATATATCAAAGAATAATTTATATCCATAGCCTCATTTTGTAACACAACATTAGAAGATCTGTATTGAAGCTTGCTTTCCACAATAACCAAATTCTTTTGCAACCTTGTAACTTTATCAACTCTAGCCTTAGCTTTATATTTACAAAAAATCCCCATGAAATAAAATAGCTCTAATTCCACCTCTCAAATTCATGTTTTTGATACCCCATCTCCATACACTAGTATAGTTAAAACACCTCCCTATTCACTAGGTATCCTATGTACCTATTTTTTTGGATACATTTTTTTATGCCTTTATTATTTCTACCCTATCATCCAAGGACACTACAACACCTACATTTGACTACAAACCATTTTTGATTGTCATCCCATACATTATAGCCTTGACATAAAAATCCTAGATGATCTATGACAAAAATGTCATTTTACAAAAAAGTTTTGATTTAAAAGCACTTTTAACTCTCAATCTCTAAACCATTATCAGACCAACTTTGACAAAAAATCCCCATAATAACATATCTCAATTATAAGATACATACTAATGCTAATTATAATATTTAGATATACTTGGTGATTCTCTTGGGTAGGGTTGTGGCATTCCCAAAAGGTGTCCAAAAACTTGGGTAAGATTGTACTGAATCTACATGACCTTGTTGTGACCATTGTTTCCTTTTTTAATTGCATTAGAGTTGGGATTAAGTAGATGCCCTAGGATTATGAGGTTTTGGCACAATACATCAATGTGGTGTAGAAAGAATGTAACTAAATGACCCAAGAAAGATTAACATTCTGGATATCATTTCCTCTAATTAACTTGTGCAATGTGATCTATAGAGGATTTGGGATGCCACTTATAAACACTCTAGCCCCCTTGTACACATTCTTCCTAAACCCCAATACCTACCTATATCACATTACTTAAATTATCCCCTTTCCCCCTAATACTAAAATGATATATTGTGTTAGATTTTGGTTATTTAAAAATCTCCAATTTATGCATGCATATGATAAGGTATTGCATTAGAGGTGAATCCTTGAGGAACACATATTTCTATATTAAAGACTCCTCATCTTTTGTTGAATTCATAAAAGGAACAAAAGTGGATAACAAAGGAATTATTATTAGCTTCGATGTTGTGTCAGTCTTCACAAAATACCGATTAAGGAAGTGATATAAGTCATTGCTTGGATTATCAATGAGGAAACTACAAAATTATTCAAATTGTGTCTAAATTCAATATTCTTTAGCTTTGAGGGTGAAATAGATATAAGCAAAATGAAGTTATAGCTATGGTTAATTACTTATCTCTAATCATGACAACCTTTTCATGGAGGACTTTAGAAAGAAAACACTTGAAACTTATCCCCTTAAAACCAAGTTGATAGAAAAGATTTGGAGATGGCACAAATATTTATTGGAATCATGATGAAAACACTAATGAATTTCCCATGCACCTTAATAGTCTTTCACCACATGTAGAGTTCAAGATGGAATTGGAAGAAAATAGTTATATCCCATTTTTGGATGGATTTTTTAGTAGAAAATAAGAAAAATCATTTTTACACCAAGTATATAGGAAAAAGACACACACAAATCTATAACTACAAGTGGATTCCAATCATCACCCTATACAAAAGTTCAAATTTTGAAAACACCGGGTACTAGAGCATTATGTTTAGATGAACAACACTTAAATTTAGATAAAGATCACCTCACAAGTATACTTATGAAGAACAAGTCTAAGTAAATATCAAATTAACAAGGAATCTTAATATGCAAAGAAGGAAACAAATGAAAAAGAACACCAAGATCATAAAAGGAAGGTTTATCTATCTTACATAAGGAGAATTAGAGACAAAATAGAAAAAAACTTAAGTAAATAACGTATTGATACCACTTTCCTACTCATTAATATCTTAAAAAACAACCACAATTAGCTAAGGATAGGTGTGATTCAAAAAAAAGATAGTGAAGTGTACATGATAGAGTGCTCATGTGGAAGACCATAAATTGGAGAAACATATAGATCAATCCAAATGAGAATTAAGGAGAATTATGTTAGTATTAAACATGATAGATTAAAACAATCAACATTAGCGGAACGTTCACTAGCAACTAAATGTGATATTTGCATTAACAAAAAAGTGTTGGTTAAAGTAGACCATTTTGTGAAGATACACCTTAGTGAAACCATTCAAATCATATAAGACACTAACAATATCAAGAGAGATGTAGGATGGATGATGACCAACTCGTAGAGACCTTTAATTCATAAAATTAAACATAATATCAATGATAATTATAAAAATAACATAGAGCATAACAATATTATTATTAAAATTAGTAATAAAAAGAAATAAACTAAAAATACCAATAATAAGAATAATAACTTTAATAAGTTTATTTTGATTTTTAATTTGAATTTTATTATTAATAAGAATAACAAAAACTTTAATAACAATAATTTTAACATTATTAATAATTAGAATATTAATATTAGTTTTTTTAAGATATAATAAACTTATTTAAAAATAAATAAATAAAAATAAATTTAAAATTAATAAATAGATTAATAAACAAGAATAAATATAATTATAAGGTGACCTTCCTGAAATTATAATTATCATCCTATCTTGTATCTAAGAGCACTAAAATCTATTTAATCTTATAATTTCTTTGAATAGAAATTTTGTAAGAAATTGAAAAGATTAAAATTAAAAACACTACACAATGCTATCCAAATACATATTATTATGTCTAACTACATACTAGTATATTTATATTTTAAAAAATATATCTAAAGTACGCCGAGATATCCTTCTCGAGTGTCTATATTTTTGTTTGCACTCACCTCAAATTCTACAATTTGATATGTTCATTCTACATGTAAAAAAATTTAAGGAAGGAGGCAAATTCTAGAATCTTTCAACTCACATTTGTGAATGTAGGAACGCCTCTCGATGTAATTATTATGTCTAACTGTAAAAGTCAAAATCTTTAAAGTATTGTTTACTTTAGGATGACTGATTCAAATTCCATCCAAATATCTTAAAAGAATATTATAAATATTCTTCACAACAAATTTGAGGGAACAATCTCTCTATGCTCATTATTGATATAGCTAGATGTAAAAGATAGGCCAATTTTGCCAACTGTTAACGTCTTGATATAAATTATTAATTGGCGTTCTTCATAAATGAATTTATTGTCTTATTGAAATCAAGAGTTAACTTTTGAGAGTGAAGAAGCAATACTTCAATGCTCATTCCTTTGAGTAGAGTGAAGAAAGAACATTAGAGGATGTCCAGTTAGAACCATCAACATTTTAAAATTTTGTTTTAACCACAATGGCCTATTTTTTTTAATTGATGGCAGCTTTATAGTTTATAGTTTTTGTTTTCAGAAACATTTTTGATAATATTAGAAATCTTCTGTGTTATTTTTTGCCTTTATATCATGGCATTTTACAGACCCAAAGAAATGTTAGGCTACTTTTATCCCATAGAGAAAGGAGTACACTCCTCCTCCATGGCATTAAGTGTTATTTGGTTCTACGTAACCAGAAAAGGAAACTAGAGTAGGGAAAAAGTGCCAGAATGGAAAGATGCATATTTACTCCTAACAACGTGGGATGAACGTACACCGTTAAAATCAAGATTTCCTTTCAATATAAAAAACATTCAGATTTGTTTTAATTCAGACAAACTATTGAGACACAACCACAACAGAAAAATGAAACAAGATTATGTTTTACACCATAACTGGATGTGTCCATGCCAAGGATGCATAACTACACCTCCAATATATTTGAAATGATTTAGCAGGACTTTAATATGAAGATAAAATGCGGGAGTGCAATTAAATCGTCTCGTTTCTCTTTAATTAATGCCAGATATCTTACAGAATTAGATGTACAATGGGCCAATATCGAATGTGTGAAAAAGAACAGTGTTTGGTGCCACTGCATAGAAAAATAATAAAAATGCAACAAACACTTACCCTGGAGATTCAGGCTTAAGTACAGAAGTAAGAGAAAAGAACGATTTCACTAAACTCTGCAAAACTAGCTATCTAGATGATATAATCGAACAAAAAAATCTAGTATACATCTCTCAATTTTAGAAATTAAATTACCATTTCTTTATTAGCCGATAGGCTTCATTACGGGAGCTTTTGCTTTGTTTTTTTCTCGGAAACCATTCAGTCCATCCCGCAACCAATTCAATACCTCCGTAAACAATTCAGTGTAGTCGGAAACAGGAAACAATTCAGGGTAGTCGAAAACCGCTTGGAATTTCCCGATGCTAGTTTTTGATTTTTTTGTGCCGTCAAAAATTTCATGCTGGAAAATTTTCTAAACTCGTCGATTGTTCTCACGCCGGTAAAAAAATCGTGTCAAAAAAAGTCGCCGTTGTTTGCCATAATTTGATTATGCATAGAGAAACTGAAACCCCATTATAGCGGTGAATTTGTTCAAACCATTCCCACAGTGGGCTTCAATTTGCAGACAGTGAAGCACAAGAATGTTACCTTCGTTGTTTGTGATGTTGGTGGCCAGAAAAAGATCAGGCCACTCTGGAAAGAATACATTGGACAATCCAAGGCTATTATTTTTGTTGTAGACAGTGATGACGGGAACCTATTCGTGTTGCAAAGTTCGCTCACACTCTATTTAAATATCATCCACTTCAATGGTCAAACAGTCAATAGCAAATTTACACTTCATCCACACTAAAAAGTTGTAAATATTTGTTCTCTTTTTATTGGCCAAAATTGACATTTGACCATTGAAGTGGATGATGTTTAAGAATAGCCGCTTGCTCAGATAGAGAGACCTAAGTGATGCTGCTCTTCTTGTGTTTGCAAACAAGATGGATTTTCCCAATGCAATGACTGTTGTTACAGATGGCGTGCTTTGCTTTCATCGTAACATGTCACAGTTGTCAGCAGTGTTTTATCAAAGCCTTCATTAGTTTATTGTACACCACTCACATTGTGTGGCTTTTCTTTACAAAGGAAGTGTTTAAACTTCTTCTTAATTTTATAATTTATAAAATATATTATTTATTATTAATATTATTAGTTATATATTACTAATTAATATTTTATATTATTTTGAAAATATAAGTAATTTTATATTAAGACAGAGTGCTTCTGAATTAAACTGTGTATGTTTTTGCTTCAACATTTCGGATCATGCTCAATGATCCATCATCAGGAAGAGGAGAAAGTGTGGTTTGGATAGTAGACTTGTCCTTATAAAGGAAGTAGAGAGGAGGAAATGGTGAGGAACACAAAATGAAAGGAAGGAGGGGATGTGTAAAAAAGAAAAAAGAAAAATAAATTCAACACTACAAAACAATAAAGGATATATATATATATATATATAAACAAATATGTGTGTGCGTGTGTATGTGCCCACATACTAAACTGAAAGTATAAGGTAATAATTGGACAAAAATATAGAACCTACATGAGAATCATGAAGGAACAAAAACAACCAAAAAATAATATATACTAAAATGAAGGATATAGGACAAGAGAGAGAAGACTCACCCCACCAACAAACAAAATATAATCAAAAAATATAAGACCATATGCTTGGACCTCACTATACTAACACATACATATACCAGAAGTTATATTCATACAATATTTTTCAATATAAAGGTATAAATAGTTATCAAAAGTATACAAGTTATATACGTATACTAACGAATAAAAAGACAATATATATGTATATATGATACAATATATGCATATTGAAGAAAACATTAAATAAGTGCATATGTATATACGAAAGTATATAACATATGCTTGGACCTAAATATACAAACATATGAAAAGACTATATATACCTACTTAGTATAAATATATCCATACGAAATTTTACAATATAAAGATATGAATTGAAATACAAATTATACAAGTTACATACGACTACTAACAAATAAAAAGACAATATATATGTATGTATAAACGTATTAAAGATATCTAAAATCAATAAATAAATGCATATATATATATATATATATATATATAGAAAGATGTAAGGAAAAAAAATCACAAGTAGAAAAGAGAACAAAAAATGAAATACACAAACCCCAACATAAAAAGAAAGAAAATGCGAAAGTATATATCGTATGCTAGGACCTCAATATACCAACATATGAATAGACAATAAATATATGACTCCTTAGTCTAAATATATGCAACAATATCCACATAAGTAAATGATGTACTAGGTAATATATATGCGTAAGAATGTATGCAAGGAAGTAAGCATTCAAGATGGTATGGAAGTGCGCAAGTGTGTACATGTAAGTATGTATGCCCGTATGAGCTCATGCCTACTAATTTTATATTTTTATATAATGTTATTCTCTCATTCATGGATAATTGATATATACCTTATAAGATCTTAATATACTTGATTAAAATCTTTGATTATGTTTATGGAATTGAATGTTAGTGACACTACTTGAGAGTCAATGAAGATTCTTTTATGGAGGTGCCTAAATGCTGCTAATTACCTGTGATCATCCTATTTAATTTGAATGGAAATGGAATATCTACCATAAGTCTTCTACATTCAACTATATTTTCCTCTTTCCGAATTCCATATTCATGTCACAAAAATTGCCTATTGGCAAATCCGTTGCACATAAATATTGTGCAACTGCTAGTATTTTAGATTTGGAAGAGCATTTTTATTGGAATGGGATGGAGTAGAGAATAAATAGTTTGTGGTAGAGAAGCAACTACCAAGAGATAGAAAGGGTTCATCGAACATTCAATCACAAACTATTCATGGTTAATAGTTCGGACTATCGCTGAGGAACCCATCAATACCACATCAAAATCGAATGGTTGCTGACCGTGGAACTTACTATGTTTAAGGAGAGATAACCAAGGCTAATTAAATAAATGTAAAGAATAAGAATACAATTAATCTTGATTTAAAATTTGAATTATGAAATTTAAAATGTTAAATTGAAGTGTTATTTTTAGAAAATTAAATGTAACAGATAAGAGTACTTAGCTTTGGGAACAATGATGAAGAATAATGTTGATGCTATGTCGAATCTATTCATTAAGGTATATAAATGAATGCTTCCAATATGTTTAATATTTTAGGTTCTAAATAGTCCTAGAAATATCTGTCGGTTGAATCTAAATCCCTCAAAATCAAATCCAAGCATTGTGAGAGTGGTCTGTTGCACATAACTTCTCCATAACTTCTGAGATCACCTTGGTAGTATCTAAATTCTCATAAGGGCTTGAGGTATTTAAAAAAAAACCTTTGGGGAATTATCAAATCACTAGGGTCAAGTTCTACTAGGTCAAACCCCTTTTGGATTGGCTTTACCACTTTGAGAAAATGGTTGTAGACAACATCTATAGACTTGTAGACATGGCCTATGTGTTTCTAATACAAATCTAGATTCTTTTTAAGCTCCAAATTGAAATGTTTCTAGAATGAATGCTCCTTTATGTTGTAGATGTCGTCTTGATTTCTTCCTTTGAATTATCTGCACAAAGGAACATCCTTAAATACTGACATAACAAGTAGCCACACAAACATGTACGAATTCAACTCATGATGCAGGTTAGTGAAAAGGGGTGCAAAATTTAGAACTAGAATTTTACAAATTTAAATTTGGAGCCAATCCTTTGTTGCTTGAGATTGACCTAGGATAGAAAGGTGAAGATCTTAGGGTTGGGAATAGGTGTATAAAAGTGTGTATAGATAAGGATGAATACATGGATAATAAATGGTGAATATTTTAGAATGAGTGAAAATAGGGATGAGGTAAGACCAAATGCATGGAAATAGCTGTAAATGAATGTGGAACAAATTGGGAAGGGTACTAAGTTGTGAGCCAAGTATAGCACAAGAGTGTGTGACTTATTGATATGTGATTGTATTCACCCAAATATAGAAGTAAAAGATGACACTAGAAGTCATCCTAGATATAGATCTAATTTCTTTGGTAACATGCCAGATATAGAGGTAGATCTAATTATGTTGATGATGGAAGATATGAAAGAACTAGAGGAAGATATGAAAGAGGTAATGTGAGATCCTTTAAAGGAACTTGTTTGAAATGTGGAGTAGAAGACCAAAAAGCATTTGAATGCACTCAATCACAAGGGGGATATGATAGAATATTTGAGAGAACTACAAGAGCAACACATGTTAATAAAGAAATATCACCACATGAAAAGATATATGCACTAGAAAAAGGTGAGTCATTACTAATGAAAAAAGTTTGCAAGCTCCAACAAAAGGATTTGAAAGATTCATTGCAAGAGATTTGAATGAATCAATGCAAAGGAAAAGTTTGTTTAGAACCATATAAAAATTTGAAGGGAAATGTTGCAAGGTAATCATTGGTAGTGGTAATACTAATAATTTAGTTTTAATTCGAATGGTTGAAAAATTTAATTTGAAAAAGAAAGAACCTAAGATATATAGAGTCTCTTGGTTGCAAAAGGATCATAGAATTCTAGTTAGTGAACAATGTCTTGTGAAATTTAATATTGGGGAATATGAATCTATGGATTTTTATGATATCATGCATATGGATGTTTGTCATATTTTTCAGTTAGACCATGATAGTTATATAGAAAATCTATACATGATGGTAGAGAAAATACTTATAGATTGATGAAGTGAAACATGCATTGATGCGGCCCTTAAAATAAGAAGATGAAAGAGTGAATAGCCTTGCACAATTATTGTTGGTAAATGGTAAAATAATTTTTGAAAGATTTGAAGAAAGAGAAAGTTTGTTTTTTTGTTCTTCCAGAGTGTATACAAGTAGAAAAGACCATAGATGTAGATGAGGAGATTCATCTAGAGATTTCTAAGATAAAGGAAAAATACAATGATAGTATTTATAATAATTTACCTAAATGAAATCTTACCACATATGAGAAACATAATTCATCATATATATTTGATTCCTAGAGAAAGTTTATCTAGCAACCCAACCCATACATTAACACCAATTGAAAGTACAAAGTTGAATGAACAAGTAGAAGAACTATCAAAGAAAGAATTGATAAGAGAAATTTTAAGTCCATGTGTGGTACCAACTCTTTTAGCACCTAAGAAAGGAGGAGAATGGAAAATGTGTATAGACTCTAGAACAATAAACAAGATTACTATTAAGTATAAGTTCTTGTTGCCAAGGATGGATGATCTTATAGTTGTTTGAGTGGAGCAAAGTAATTTAGAAATATAGATTTGAAGATTTGATATCATTAGGTTAAAATTAAAGGAGATGAGTCTAAGACTACATTCAAGACATAAGAAGATTTGTACAACTAGTTGGTTATGTCATTTGGGTTGATTAATGCACCTAGTACTTTTATGAGGTTAACGAATGAGGTATTGAAATTATATCTTGGTAAATTTCTTGTTATATATTTAGATTACATTCTAATATTTTGTAAAAGTAAATAAGAACACTTGGAACATATCAAATTTATAAATTGTAGAGATTAAGAGAAGAGAAATTGCTGATGCATGTAAAGAAATATAGTATTAGAGCCCAGGTTTAGAAAATTGGGAACTCTAGGATATATATAAATTGATATTGTTTGATTAATTTTGATGTTTAAACTTTGTAGAATGCCGCATAGAAATAAGAGAGGTCCTCCTCATCACTCTACCGCTAAGGCAACACAAACTCACATATCTCAAACTAAATCTCCACCTCATGAAGTCAATAAGGAACCTCCACCTAAAATGGGGCCCCAAATCCTCCAAATCTTGCAACAATTAATAGATGTGATTAAGGAACGGTTACCTCCCGCCATAGAAGCTTCTCACGCAGCTCGAACACAATTCTTTTGAGGAGCATGCTTCTGTGGATAGAGAACGTAGTAGAAGGCCAGTGTAAGTTAATATGTGCATGGGGAGAAGTTGGTGGGGAGTCACTGCATCAAATTCCACCACCTCTTTTCCAACAACAAGATAAAGGTGAATTTGTTAAGTCATCTCAAGATGTTGGGGAACAAATAAAAAAATTACTTCGGTTGCAACCACCCACATTTTCTAGTACTACAGAAGGAATAGAGGTAGAATCTTGGTTATTAAGCCTAGAGAGATGTTTTGGGTTACATGTTTATGAGAGCAATTTGAAGGCCCGTTTTGCAGTTCATCTTCTTAGAAATGCAACTTCCACTTGGTGGTGATACGAAGAACAAAAGAACCATTTATCTCTTGAATTTTTGACTTGGGAAACCTTTCTTGAATGTTTCAGGAAAGATATCTATCAGAGCATTTCTGCCAAAGGTCTTATAGTAGTCCAATATGAAACCCTTTCCTTGAATTACTGCAGTATGTGGAATATCTTCAGGATGAAAAACTCCTTGTCAATAGATCCACAAGACGTTTGAACCCTAGTATAGTAGGTCTTGTTAGAATGGCTAACCCTCCAACCCTTCGAATTTCTGTGGAGAAAGCGTTGATTATAGAAGAGATTCAAGGGAAAAATTAGGATTCTCATGATCAATCTAAGAATCAGAATCATTTTCAGAAGGATCAGAGCTTCCATAAGTCTACTTTTCCTCATAAGGGAGGTTTTAGACCATCTTTTTCTCAACAACATCAAGGGTAGAAATCTAAATCTCAGCAAGGGTTTCAAGGGGGCAATCTAGAACTTGGCAGTCTTAGGGGCAATGTAAGGAGCAATGCTCTCACATACAAAATGTGGGGCCAACTTGCACACAACAATCTCTTAGGGGCAATCGAACTAGTTCCAGTAGATCTATTGTCCAACAACCTAATAGGTCTCAACCTACTTAAGTTCATGTTAGAGGGCTTTGTTTTGTTTATGGCAGTGGAGGACATATTTCTAGGGTATGTCCACATGGTTTTACCTCAGCAAGAGGGCAACATGCTGTTGTTTTTGAGCCAACAGTTGGTGATGTAGGAAAGTGTCATCAAGTTTTCACTGTAGTTGAAAATCTCCAAGAAGAACATCAGGCTATTATCAAAGACACCAAGTATGACTGCTGGTATTCCCATTAAATTCTATTGATTAATTTTAGAGCAACATATTCTTTTGCAACCCCATCTTTAATAGAGCAATGCAGGTTGGTGGTCTCTAGGCAAACCGATAGGTGGGAGGTAGAACTAGCTTCTAGGATAAAAGTTGTATAGTTGACAGAGTAGTAAGAAATTATAAATTGGGCCTTGGAGATTTTAGTAATTTGGTGGATCTCAAAGTCAAACCTTTGGGATCTTATGGAGTGGTGTTAAGAATGGATTCGCTTAATACTCATCAAGAAAAACCATGGAATGTATAGATGACTTGGGTAAGGTAGTTGGTATTAAAGGAGTTTAGAGACGAATTTATCTCCATATGATATCCGTGATGCAGCTTAAGTAGTGTCTATGTAAGGGGTGTCAATTATTTGCCATTTCTGTTAATAAAGAATCTGAGGATGAACCAAAAACATCTCTTGATGACTATCCTATTCTTAAGGAGATTGCTGATGCTTTTCCTCCTGAACTTCTTTGAATGCCTCCCTGATGTGAGATTAATTTTTGAATAGATCTTATGCCAGGAGCTCAACCCATTTCTTAAGTACCTTATAGAATGACTTATCAGGAGCTTAATGAACTCAAATTATAATTGGAAGATTTTTTGGAGAAAGGTTTCATTTGCCCTAGTGTTTCTCCTTGGGGTGCACCTATTATCTTTGTCAAAAAGAAGGATGAGTCTCTTTGCCTTTGCATAGATTTTGTGCAATTGAATAAAGTGACTATTAAGAACTGTTATCCTTTTCTAAGAATTGATGATTTGTTTGACCAAATTAAGGGTGCTAAATATTTTTCCAAAGTTGATTTGAAATATGGGTACAATCAATTGAGAATCATGAAGGCTGATATTCATAAAATTACTTTCCAAACTCGCTATGGACATTATGAGTTTATAATGGTACCTTTTGGACTCACTAATGCTCTAGTGGTGTTTATAAGTCTCATGAATGGAGTGTTTTGTACTTTTTTGGATCATTTTGTTGTGATCTTCCTTGATGATATCCTAGTTTATTCCCACCCTATGGAAGAACATGAGGAGCATTTGCGTCAAGTTTTGCAATGTTTGAGAGAAAATCATCTCTATGCCAATTTATCTGAGCGTTCCTTCTTCCAAATAGAGATACAATATTTAGGGCATATCATTTCAAAGGATGGTATATCGGTGGATCCATCCAAAATCAAGGCTATATTAGAATGGCCTACACCTTCCAATGCGATATATGTTAGAAGTTTTATGGGACTAATAGGTTATTACCAAAGGTTTGTGGAAGGGTTTTCCAAAATAGCTCATCCTATCACGTCATAGTAGCATAAAGGGAAGAAGTTTGTTTGGATAGAGCAATGTGAAAAGGCATTTCAAACACTCAAAGAATGGTTAACTAGTGCTCCAATCTTAGCCATACCTGATCTTAAGAAAGAATTTGTGGTGTGTATCAATGCATCCATTGAAGGTTTGTGAGTTGTCCTGATGCAAGAAGGATGAGTAATTGCTTATGAATCTAGAAAGCTTAAGACTCATGAATTGAATTATCCTACACATGATCTAGATTTGATAGTAGTTGTGCATGCTTTGGTTAAGTGGAGACATTTTCTTTTAGGGCACCATTTCGAGCTTCAGTCATATCATTACAGTTTGCAATATATTTTTACTTAGCCAAATCTCAATGCTCATCAACGATGATGGATGGAGTTTTTAAGTGAATATGATTTTGATATCCACTATATTAAAGGAATAGAAAATGTGGTTGCAGATGCACTTAGTAGAAGGTGACATAAAGTTATGGCCATACCTGTAAAAATATATTTAAGAGGAAATATACTTCAATTCTTACCAGAAGATGGATGGTAAAAGGAGTTGTGTCAAAAGTCGCAGTCTCAAAAGGCTCTCAAGGGAAAATTTTTAGGATATTCTTTGGATGAGGATGGTTTTCTATGACATCGGGGTCAAATTTATGTTCCTTTCGTAGGAGATCTTCAAACCTTGATATTAAAAGAGACTCACAAAGCACCCTATGCTGCTTACCCAGGAGTAAATAAAATGCATGCAAATTTGAAAAAGTTGTATCATTGGGTTGGTATGAGACATGACATTGTAGAACTTGTGGCTTGTTGTCTTGAGTGTCAAAGATTTAAGGCAGGACATCATCATTTGGCAGGATGGTGCAAGAGCACCCATGGCACCAATGGGCCATTCCAAGTTTCTCTCTACCATGTTTTACTTTGAATGTCAATAAGGTCTTGAAGACCATTTGAAGAATGTAATAAGGTCTTATGACCATTTGAAATTGTGTTGAAGTCATTTTGTAAGGCCTTGATGCCAAGTAGTTGGATGTAGGCAGTCAAGTCCAAATTGGTCAATCCTCCATGAGTGTCAAAATGGAGAGACATGTTGTCTTTGTTATATGAAGGCCAATTATGGCATAGAATATGATCCTAGAGGGGTTTGGGCAGTAGTTTGTCCACACTATAATCTGCCCCTAATACATATTGTACAAACAATGTTAATAGATAGTTTTGGATAGTTTGAGGGTGGTTTCCTATAGCCAACCGACCCCAAACTGATGGAGGAAGATCTAAACTTGTTAAGACACCCCTCATGGATCAGTGGTAGGTTGTGGGTGAAGTTTCAAGCAATAGAAATCAAGTTCTCTGTTGTTCTTTACATTTTTCTGTATTTTCTGTTAGAACAGTCCGTACCATCTTCAAGTACTTAAGTGTCATGATCTCTAAATGTTTGGAATGGGTAATATAATGAATTAAATCTTGTTTGAATCCATCTTGAGGCATTGACATTGAGTAGGGAGTGAGTTACATCTGTTTTCCTTAGACTGGTCTCTAGAAACTGTCATTTTCTGAGTTCAAACGCTGCTCCAGGCCGTACTCTGCACAGGTACGGAATTGTCATCATCTCCTTGTGACCTGATCAGATAGAGTATGGAGTTGCCTCTTATTTGAACTTGGTTTGGTGTGTTGTCATCATTGTAGAATGGAGGTATAAGGGTTTTTCTATCATATTAAACCCTAACCTAGGGTTTTGTCAAAATGATGGAATTCTAACCATCCCACTATCTCTCAGTGCCACAAGACCAGTGGGATGGATGTGTTCCTTCATATTTTAATTGATTGGAGTGTTTGCAGAGAAGGGGAGTTGGTAGATACAGAGTTTTGTTGAGGAGGGCTTAATATCCTCATGTATTAAGCCATTTAAGGAACCACATATGCATTTTGAAGGTACAGTTGATTGTAGGTATCCAAAACCCACAAAATCCTTGGTCTTGGCATGAGTCTTAAGTGTTCCAATAGTTGTTTGAGTTCTGTAAGTGACATTTGTAGGGGTCCCTTTGTAAAAATGACCTAATTGGGGCTCTAAGCCTAGTAGGACAGTCATAAATTGAGGTAGTTGGTCTAAAACATGAGGTACTCATTTTAACATATGTTATGTGTCTTCCAAAAGGGTACTCCAAAATGGTCATTTCTTGTGGAAATCAGGTCTCGATCAAAAGTTATACATGACTGTTCCAATTTTGAGGGCTACAAGGATCCTAATAGGTTTGTGAAGGAAGTACATACACCATGGTTGTAAGTGTCAAACCAATGGTTAGGGAAGGTTGTCCTAGTGGATTGGAGACCCTATATATGACTGTCCTTGGGAAATTCATCTACCAAGTGTCATGTGTCAAGTTAAACCTCTAAGTTGGGTTTTGGATTATTCAAGGAGATTGTCATAAAATAGTGAAGACTCCTCTTTCATGGTGGGAGTTTGTTGAACAAACTGAAGTGTGGTAAGACACCTATATCCTTTGCATCATAGTGGTATCAGAGCCACAAATATGATCAGAAAAGGGAGAAGAATAGTTGGGTCCATAAACCATCTTGTGAAACCAAGATGCCTCCAAAAGGTGGGTCAATGATGGCCAGAAGAATGAAGGCCTTGGAAGATGAGATTGAGGCCTTAAAGGCTAGGGAGAGAAGGAAAGAAAAAGAAGGAGAAGGAGATAGTGAGTTTGAAGAAGAAGAAGAAGGTGAAGAGGGGGAGCCTCAAGAGCAAGAGGAAGAGTTACCCCGTGATGAGAGAAGATTTCTCAATGCCTTGAAATCAGTCAAAGGAGAAGCCTCTGATGTGAGGATGGATCTGCCCATGTATGGAGGGAAGATGGATGTTGAGGAGTTGATAGAATGGATTGATGCTTTGAATAATTACTTTGAGTACAAAGAAGTGGTAGAGGATAAGAAGGTGAAGTTTGCAAAAACCAAGTTGAAGGGGTTAGCCTTAACATGGTGGAACTACACTCAAGGAGAGAGGGTGAAAGTGGGTTAGTCCATGATCCATTCATGGGACAGGATGATGAACAAACTAAAGGCCCAATTCCTGCTTGCTGACTATGAGGTTCAGATTTACAAGAAGATGCAAAATATTAAACAAAAAGATATGGATGTGGCTGCATATACCGAGGAGTTTCACAAACTCAATTTGAGATCCAGACAAGAGGAAAGTGAGAAGAGAAAGGTGGCCAGGTAGCTTAATGGGTTAAGGTACAATATTTGAGATGAAATCAGTCTCCTAACCCCTAAGACTATGGATGAATGCTTTCAAGTTGCCTTGAGGGCAGAAGAGAAGTTGAAAAGAAAAGGTGATCAGCAAAATAGGGGTAGAGGGGGACAAAATTTCAGAGGTAGGGGCAGTTCAGGGGGAAGAAATCAATTTCAAAAGAGTCAAGGGGAGTCTAGTTCCCAAGAACAAAGTGGAGAATTAGGTTCAAGAGGAGGCTTTAGAGGAAGGAGACCCAATGGAAGGGGTAGATTCGGTGGACCAGGGAGAGGTCCTAGTGTCTTCATAGGGAGATGCTTCAGTTGCAACCAAGTGGGACACCCAACCTTCAAATTCCCTAAGAAGCAGGTCTCAAGCTCTCATGGAGGAGAGAGAAGGAACCAGTTGATCCAGGAAGATGATTGTCAAAGTGTTAACTCTCCAATTGGAAGTGCAGCCCTGGTTCATGATGGAGAAAGCTTGATGATGAGGAGAACCTTGTTGAGGGTGCCTTAAACACAAGAAACCCCTCAAAGGAAGATGTTTTTCAAGACCACATGCAAGGCCTATGGTAAGATATGCAAGGTAATTTTTGATTCAAGTTCAACTAAAAATTTAGTTTCCATTGAGATGGTAGACAAGTTGAAATTGAAAAGACTTCCTCATGCTAACCCCTATAAGGTGTCATGGTTGAATAAGGGACAACAAGTCTAGTGGATGAACAATCTTGGGTAGAGTTTGAGATAGGGGAGTATAGAGATAAGATCTTGTGTGATATAATCCCCATGGATGCTTGTCATTTGCTATTAGGACACCCTTGGTAGTATGATGTGCAGTCCCAACATGATGGGAAGTCAAATTCTTTCATTATAACCAAGAATGGTAGGAAGTATAGAATGGATCCTTTGCTGGATGAGAGTGTGGATAAGAGTATTGGGTCAAGTGTCATGATAGTGAGTGGAAGGGAGTTTCTTAACACCCTTAAGGAGTAAGGAACCCAAGGGTATGCTCTGATTTTGAAGCCTAAAAACAGTCCTGATTTGCCTAGCCATGGTAAGGAAGAAGTCCCCAAGGAGGTGCAACAATTGTTAGAGAAGTACAAGGGTATCATGGTAGAGGAGATGCCTAATGCATTGAGACCAAGCCATCAGATTGACTTCACACTAGGGTCTACATTGCCAAACAAAGCAGCCTACAAGATGACACCATGTCAAAATGAGGAGATTGCCAAGCAAGTGCAAGAGTTGTTGGATAAGGGTTTGGTAAGAAAGAGTCTTAGCCCATGTGCTGTCCCAATAGTCCTAGCCCCTAAAAAGGATGGTAAGTGGAGACTTTGTATGGATTCTCGAGCAATCAATAAGATTACCATAAGATATAGGTTCCCTATGCCAAGGATTGAAGATCTAATGGACTGTTTGAGAGGGACTCAATATTTTTCCAAGATTGATCTCAAGAGTGGTTATCATCAAATTAGAATAAGGCAAGGGGATGAATGGAAGACTGCCTTTAAGACAAATGAGGGTCTTTATGAATGGTTGGTAATGTCATTTGGCCTATCCAATGCCCCAAGTACTTTTATGCACCTTATGAATGAGGTGTTGAAAGATTTCATTGGCAAATTTGTTGTGGTATATCTTGATGAAATTATTGTGTTTAGCAGGACAAAGGAAGAGCAATTGCAGCACTTGGACCTGGTTTTGAAGGAGTTGCATGATAAAAAGTTGATGATAAACATGGAGAAGAGTATCTTCATGAAGGAAGAACTCACCTACCTTGGTTTTGTGATCTCCAAGGGTAATTTGAAGATGGATCCAACAAAGGTGGGGGCTATTTTGTCATGGCCAACTCCCAAGATAGTAAGTGATGTAAGAAGTTTTCATGGATTGGCAACATTTTATAGAAAGTTCATCAAAGGTTTCAGTCATATATGTGCACCCATCCTAGATACAATCAAGGGAGGACAAAAATGTAAGTTTTCTTGGACCAAGGCAGTAGATGAATCTTTTGAATATTTGAAAAAGAAAGTAGCACAACAGCCCATTCTTGTTTTGCCTGATTTTAATAAGTTGTTCATGGTGGAATGTGATGCTAGTAACCTTGCCATAGGGGCTGTTTTGAGTCAAGAGGGTAGACCGGTTGCTTTCTTTAGTGAGAAACTAAATGATGCTAAGAGAAAGTATTCTACCTATGACTTGGAGTTGTAGGCAATGGTACAAGCCTTGAAGAAATGGAGGCATTATCTTTTGCCTAAAGAATTTACTATTTACATTGACAATCATGCACTCAGTTTTCTGAATTCACAGGAGAAACTCAGTCACAAACACATGAAATGGGTTGAGCAACTCCAAGCATACACATTTTAAATCAAGCACAAGAAGGGGCAAGCAAATAAAGTGGCAGATGCATTGAGTAGAAGGGTGTGCATGGTTCAAGAAATTCAGTTGTAAAGTGTGGGAATTGATTCCCTCAAACATATGTACAAGGATGATGAGGATTTCAAGGAGGTGTATGAAGTTTGTTCCCAATTTTCAGACTCTTATCATTCTAATTTTTCTGAGTTTTTGTTGCAACAGGGTTTATTGTTCAAAGGCAGCCAATTATGTGTCCCTAGGTGTTCCATGAGGGAGAACATCATAAAAGAGAAACATTGTGGCAGTCTAGGAGGCCACTTTGGGCAGGATAAAATATTTGAACATGTGAAAAGATTTTATTTTTGGCCAAAAATGCAATCAAATATCAAAAAATTTGTTGAAGGTTGTAACATATGTCAAAGGGCTAAGGGAACATCATCTAATGTTGGTCTATATCAGCCACTTCCTATTCCTCATAGGCCATAGGAAAGTATTAGCATGGATTTTGTCTTGGGTCTTCCTAGGACTCAAAGAGGTTTTGATAGCATTTTTGTTGTGGTGGATATGTTTAGTAAGATGGCTCACTTTTTACCATGTAAATGCACTAATGATGCTTCTCATATTGCTAGCTTATTCTTCAAAGAAATTGTTAGGATACATGGTTTGCCTCTCAATATTGTGATTGATAGGGATCCTAAGTTTGTGGGCCACTTTTGGCATACTTTGTGGAAGAAGTTGGGCACTCAATTGTCATTCACTTTAGCCTATAACCCTCAAACTGATGGCCAAATTGAAGTGGTGAATAGATCATTGGGAAACCTTCTAAGATGCCTCACAAAGGAGCATGGCTAGGCTTGGGATCTGATTTTACCCCAGGCCGAGTTTGCATACAATGACTCCATGAATATGAGTATTGGGAAGAGTCCTTTTGAAGTAGTCTATGGAATGCACCCTAGGGGTGTATATGAGTTGAGAGATCTTCAAGGAATGGATAATAGAAGTGATCAAGGGGAAGATTTTGCTATTGCAATCAGAGATATACATCAGCAAGTAAAGGACACTCTTTAAAAGAATGTCGACAAGTACAAGGAAAGGGCAGGTTTGAAGAAGAGAGATCTACAATTCAAAGTTGGTGACTTGGTGTTGGCACATTTGAAAAAGGAAAGGCTTCCAAAGGGCAAGTACACCAAACTTATGATGAAAAAGATAGGACCTTGTAAGGTGGTCCATAAATTTGGGCAGAATGCATATGAAATTGAGTTGCCTCCCGGGATAGAAATATCTCCAATTTTCAATGTTTTTGATTTGTATCCATACAAATGTACTTTGGTTGATGATTCTAATGCAGGTATAACAGTAGATGAAGATGATGACTAGGTTAAGGAGTTGCCACCCAGCCAACCCATGCAACTTGAATGCATCTTGGACACAAAGGAGGTGAAGAAAACTAGGAGGAAGACCTATAAGGAGTACCTCATCAAATGGCAGGGACTTCCAGCAGAAGATGCCACATGGATGTCTGAGAGTGACATTCAACAACATGGAGTTTTAGTTGAAGACCTCATCTCAAGAGGGAATTGAGATTTCTCTCTCCTCGGGAGCATGGTGCAGGAGCACCCATGGCACCAATGGGCCAAGAGGCCTTTTCCAAGTTTCTCTCTACCATGTTTTACTTTGAATGTCAATAAGGTCTTGAAGACCATTTGAAGAATGCAATAAGGTCTTATGACCATTTGAAATTGTGTTGAAGTCATTTTGTAAGGCCTTGATGCTAAGTAGTTGAATGTAGGCAGTCAAGTCCAAATTGGTCAATCCTCCATGAGTGTCAAAATGGAGAGACATGTTGTCTTTGTTATATGAAGGCCAATTATGGTATAGAATATGATCCTAGAGGGGTCTGGGGGTAGTAGTTTTGTCCACACTATAATCTGCCCCTAATACATATTGTAAAAATAATGTTAATAGACAGTTTTGGACAGTTTGAGGGTGGTTTCCTATTACCAACTGACCCCAAACTAATGGATGAAGATGTAAACTTGTTAAGACACCCCTCATGGATTGGTGGCAGGTTGTGGGTGAAGTTTCAAGCAATAGAAATTAAGTTCTCTGTTGTTCTCTACATTTTTTTGTATTTTCTGTTAGAACAGTTCGTACCATCTTCAAGTACAGAAGTGTCATGATCACTAAATGTTTGGAATAGGTAGTATAATGAATTAAATTGAATTTTAATCCATTTTGAGGGCTTGACATTGATTAGGGAGTGAGTTACATCTATTTTCCTTGGACCGGTCTCTGGAAACTGTCATTTTCTGAGTTCAAACGCTGCTCCAGGCCATACTCTGCACAGGTACGGAACTGTCATCATCTCCTTGTGACCTAATCAGATAGAGTATGGAATTACCTCTTATTTGAACTTGGTTTGGTGTGTTGTCATCATTGTAGAAGGGAGATATAAGGGTTTTTCTAAAATTGTCTTGTTAAACCCTAACCTAGGGTTTTGTCAAAACCATGGAATTCTAACCATCCCACTATCTTTCAGTGCCACAAGACCAGTGGGCTGGATGTGTTCCTTCATATTTTAATTGATTGGAGTGTTTGCAGAGAAGGGGAGTTGGTAGGTATAGAGTTTTGTTGAGGAGGGCTTAATATCCTCATGTATTAAGCCATTTAAGGAACCACATATGTATTTTGAAGGTACAGTTGACTGTAGGTATCCAAAACCCACAAAATCCTTGGTCTTGGCATGAATTTTAAGTGTTTCAATAGTTGTTTGAGTTCTGTAAGTGACATTTGTAGGGGTCCCTTTGTAAAAGTGACCTAATTGGGGCTCTAAGCCTAATAGGACAATCATAAGTTGAGGCAGTTGGTCTAAAACATGAGGTACTCATTTTAACATATGTTATGTGTCTTCCAAAAGGGTACTCCAAAATGGTCAAGTCTTGTGGAAATCAGGTCTCCATCAAAAGTTATGCATGACTGTTCCAATTTTGAGGGCTACAAGGATCCTAATAGGTTTGCGAAGGAAGTACATACCCCATGGTTGTAAGTGTCAAACCAATGGTTAGGGACGGTTGTCCTAGTGGATTGGAGACCCTGAATATGACTATCCTTGGGAAATTCATCTACCAAGTGTCATGTGTCAAGTTAAACCTCTAAGTTGGGTTTTGGATTATTCAAGGAGACTGTCATAAACCAGTGAAGAGTCCTCTTTCATGGTGGGAGTTTGTTGAACAAACTGAAGTGTGGTAAGACACCTATATCCTCTGCATCACAGGACTATTGTATCTACATGATATTCCTAAATGGAAATGGGATGTCATCTCTATGGACTTTATAGTTGGTCTTCTTATGTCTTCATGATGTCATGATGCCATTATGCTAAAAGTGGATAAATTAACAAAGGTTTCTCTTTTTTCTCCTATGTGAACATCTTATAATGCTGCAATAGTAGTAAGGGTTTTTTTGAATGATATAGTACGCCTACATGGAGTTCCTCATAGAATTATTTCTGATAGGGATCCAATATTTACTTCCTCCTTTTGGACTTCTTTACAACAAGCCTTGGGCACTCAACTTAATTTTAGTACATCTTATCATCCTAAGATTGATGGGCAAACAAAAATGGTGAATCAGGTTCTTGAGGATATGCTTAGAATGTATGCAATGGACCAACAATCTAGGTGGGAGGAATATTTGATTTAGTGGAGTTTTCTTATAATAATAGTTACCATAGCTCCTTGGGGATGGCTCCCTATTAAGATTTATATGACAGACCTTGTAGAACTCCTTTGAGTTGGGATCATATTGGAGACAGGGTTGCTTTAAGTCCCAAATTGGTGTAGGAAATGGAGCGACAAGTTGTTTTGATTCGGCAACGCCTTCAGGAGGCTTAGGATCATCAAAAGAAACATGCTGATGCTAAGAGGATGGATCAAATATTTTTGGTGGGAGATAAAGTCCTTCTTAGGGTGCAACCTCATAAGAGTCCAATCTGATATGCAAAAGGCTCTAAGATTGCACCATGCTTTGTAGGCCCATTTGAGATTCTAGAGAGAATTGGACCCGTTGCTTATCGTTTAGCCTTGCCACCTAGCTTGTCCCACATGCATAATGTTTTCCATGTTTTATTTTTGAGGAAATATGTTCCTGATATTACTCATGTTTTGGATTGGGGTGCTCTACAGGTAGACGAGGGTGAGTAGTTAACACTGGAGCCCATTCACATATTGGCTCATCAAACATTGGCCCTTTGAGGATGGTAGCTAGACTAAGTCAAGGTTCAATGGGACCTTTATGATGAGGTTTCAACAACTTAGGAGGATACATCTTTGATTAAAATCCTAACTATTTTTGTACCTAGAAAACTATATTTAAAACTTTGGATGATGTTAGTTTTAGTTTTTTTATATAAGGAGACTTTAGGAAAATAATTAATTAAGTGAATAATTTTGTTTGGACATAAGCATTTCAACTTAATAAATAATAGTTGGGTTTTATGGTTTAATTTTTTTTTCTTATATTGAGTTTTAATTATTACTAGTTAACATGAAAACTTGACAAATTTGTATAGAATTTTATATGGAATGAATTATGAAATATTTAAATATCTTTTTTTAGTCATATATATGATTTATATTACTAATATTTATTTGAGTGTGCAGGGTGAGCAAAGCCAATGGATTTAAATAGAGGTTTTGTGATGTCCTTGTGATGTCATGATCTTCGAGATTATAAATTTTTTATTAATATTTTGGAGAGGTTTCAGAGTCTTATTTTGCATTGTTTTTATGAAAATCTACATCTTAGGTATATACCTATAGGTTAAGGGTTTAATTGTGGATAAAAAATAATGTTTTTTAATTAGTTTTAAAACTTTTTAAGTTTTTGAGGAAGTTAATAATGGGAATGGAAGGGTAGTTGAAGAGCCTTGTAGATTTTGCATAAGAAGGGGTTTTGGGATTTTTCTATTACTTCATCTTCTGTGAAATTGGGATCTTTGGGGTTCCTTTGGGATTTAGATTTGGAAGGAGTGTGCACAACAGATTTGTTATTTCCTGGAGGCTATTTGGAGGTATGGTTATTATTTTTATTTGAAAAGAGTAAAAATTTGGGCATGACATATAGCTTCATGAAGAAGGAATTGGTATGCTTAGTGTAGACACCTGAAATCACCTCACATCATTTCTGCCATCACCAGTCTCATCCCTCAATCACCACTCTCTAAATTAATTAAATAAATTATGTCTATTTAATTAATTATTTTGATTTTTCTACCAACATTAATTATATATTTTCTAATTATTCTAATTTATTTAATCAATCAATCATTTCATCCTTCCTCTCTAGCCCAACCTTAATTAAATAAGTTCAACATTTATATAATTGAATTAACCATCCCCATTCCAAAAATTAAATAAATACAACCTATTTATTTAATTCCTATTTTTCCCTCCAATCATTAGTTGACCAAAAACAATAGTTAACTAAATAATCACTTTCACAATCCAAATCATGAAATTAGTTAAGGAAATATTGCACATGGCTCAAAAAATCTACTTTTTGGATCCTCACCCTCCATTTTCTCTAGGAAAACTTAGCCCTTCAAATCCCTTGGATCATGGGCCTCTTATTGTGCACCTATTACAAGGTGCCACTTGGAGGCTTCTCAATCATCCAATGTTGTCAAGCATCCTTATCTATTGCTCTTCCAAGTCAATCCTAGCCATTAGTCCTCTTCCATTAAAATCTCTAAATTGACCCTCACCCAATCCATTTTTATCACATCCTACACTATAAATCCACTTTGAACACAACCACCATTGGTTCAATAAAGGGCTTGTGGGTGAGAGATTTCTCGTTTGTTTTCATCCATTAATGCAAGTCTTTTATGCTTTAACTTGAGATTTCTTGTAGGTGTGAAATAGATTTAGGCATGGTAGTTTAAATCTTATTTTAATGTTTCACATTTATTTGCATACACTTAGGCTTTGTTATTTTTGCTGATATACTAAAGATGGATCTAGAGAAAGTTAAAGCATTTATTGAATGGCCTACACTTATGAGTACTGTTGAAATTATATCTATTCATGGTTTGACAAGTTTTTAAAGAAAGCTATCATAAATTTTAGTGGTATATGCGCATGAATTACTAAAAATATGAGGAGAGATACTAAATAATTCAAGTGGATTATTAGAGTTGATAAAAGTTTTGAATTGTTGAAGAGGAAAGTAATTGAACAACCATGTTATCTTTTTTAAATTTTGACAAGTTATTTCAAGTTGATTGTGATGTAAGTGGGACTACAATTAGACTTGTTTTAAGTCAAGAAGGAAAACCTATTGCATGCTTTATTGAGAAATTAAATGATGCCAAGAAGAAATATTATGTTTGATAAACTTTTACTGCAATTATGCAATCTTTGACGAAATGAGTATATTATTTGCCACATTGAAATAATTTGTTTTGTATATTGATCACCAAGCACTACAATATCTAAATAATTCGAGTAAGTTGAATTTAAAACATGTCAAATATATTGAATTTTTGTAGAGTTATTAATTTGTGTTGAAACATAGAGGTGTAAAATCCAATAGAGTAATTGATGCATTAAGTAGAAGAAATAACTTACTATTAGAAATGGCAATTGAAGTTGCTAGTTTGATGGAATGAAGAATTTATATGAGAGTGATGCTGATTTTGCTAAGGAATATACTACATGTAAGACACTAGTAAGTGTAGACAAATCAAAGTGGTTGAATTATTTGATTTAATATGATTTGTTGTTTAGAAGTAATCGATTATGCATTCTAGACTAAAAGTTTCATGAGATAAAGTTTGATTAAAAAGAAACATAGTGAGTGATTGGTAGACACTTTGGTGTGGATGAGACATATACTTTGGTAAGTGAAAATTGTTATTGGCCTAAATTATATGTAGATGTCAGAAAATTTGTTCAAAATAATAGAATTTGTCAAATTGCAAAATGAAGTAGTCATAATATTGGTTTATATCAACCATTGCATATATTAAAGAGACCATGGAATGATGTTAGCATGGATTTTGTGTCAAGATTACCAAGATCTAAAAGAGTGTTTGACTCTATTTTGGTAGTTATTGATTGATTTCTGTACACACCTAAAAATGACACGACTCTGTCTAAATAAATATTCTTAATATTTATTCCATCTAAATTCCTCTATTAATAAATAAATAAATAAATTTATTTATTCGATTCATATTTTCTTTAAGTTAATTAAATATCAAAATATTTAATTACATCTTCTAAAATCAAAATTAAATAAAATCTTTTATTTAATTTATTTCTTCAAAACAATTAAATAATTTCTAATTATTTAATTAAGTTGCTCATTCCTCCAAATTTAAATAAATAAATTAAATTTATTTAAATCCTCTCACTCTCCAAAAATAAAATATAATTAAATATTTTATTTATTCTTCCAAAATCATGTGCAAGTAAATTAAGTAAATTTATTTATTTAATTTGCTTTCTTATCTTCCAAATCTTCTAAAAATAAATTAAATAAATGTATTTATTTAATTTGCTTTCTTATCTTCCAAATCTTCTAAAAATAAATCAAATAAATTTATTTATTTAATTTGCTTTCTTATCTTCCAAATCTTCTAAAAATAAATTAAATAAATTTATTTATTTAATTTGCTTTCTTATCTTCCAAATCTTCTAAAAATAAATTAAATAAATTTATTTATTTAATTTGCTTTCTTATCTTCCAAATCTTCTAAAAATAAATTAAATAAATTTATTTATTTAATTTGCTTTCTTTTCTTCCAAATTATCTACAAGTAATTAAATAAATTTATTTATTTAATTATGATTTCTTATCTTCTAAAAAATCTTCAATAACTTCTAAAAATAAATTCTTCTTGTCATGCAAAAGCAAACGCTGAGTTAAAGCATCTTTAAAGCAACTTTGCTCTTAAATTAGAAAAATAAATTCTAATTTAAGAAAATGAAAACTCATCCTCATCAAGAAAGCATTTAACTCAACAAAGCTTCTTTTTGAATGACACATGTCTTTCTTCCATTTGTTGCACGTTCCTCAACAATCCTCCTCCGTTGATCTTCTCATTTCTTCTCAACCATTGATCTTCCACACAACTCTATAAATACAACCCTCTTCTTCTTCATTTCATAATCCATCGTTTTAGCAAACTTATGCTGTAGAAACACAAGCGCGCCTTTGGCACAACCATTTCCATATCATTTATCATCCATCAATAGTGTGTTGAAGCTCATCTTCAATCACACAAAGTATCATAGCCATTCTATTCTTGTCATCTTCAACAAGCAAGGGAGCATACGCTTCTGAGGGCTTCATTATTATCAAGATCAAGAATAGATAGGTGAGCAATGGAAGACAAAAGGTAAAGGGTTGTAAATATCATGCTTCGTTGTTTTTAAATTTACTTTTCCTTCACATTCTATTGATGTATTAGGTTTGTTATTATATTTGAACACAACCACCATTGGTTCAATAAAGGGCTTGTGGGTGAGATATTTCTTGTTTGTTTTCATCCATTAATGCAAGTCTTTTATGCTTTAACTTGAGATTTCTTGTTGGTGTGAAATAGATTTAGGCATGGTAGTTTAAATCTTATTTTAATGTTTCACATTTATTTGCATACACTTAGGCTTTGTTATTTTTGCTGATATATTGAAGATGGATCTAGAGAAAGTTAAAGCAATTATTGAATGGCCTACACTTATGAGAATTGTTGAAATTATATCTATTCATGGTTTGATAAGTTTTTAAAGAAAGCTGTCATTAATTTTAGTGGTATATGTGCATGAATTACTAAAAATATGAGGAGAGATACTAAATAATTCAATTGGACTATTAGAGTTGATAAAAGTTTTGAATTGTTGAAGAGGAAAGTAATTAAACAACCCATGTTATCTTTTTTAAATTTTGACAAGTTATTTCAAGTTGATTGTGATGTAAGTGGGACTACAATTAGACTTGTTTTAAGTCAAGAAGGAAAACCTATTGCATGCTTTATTGAGAAATTAAATGATGCCAAGAAGAAATATTATGTTTGATAAACTTTTACTGCAATTATGCAATCTTTGAAGAAATGAGTATATTATTTGCCACATTGAAAGAATTTGTTTTGTATATTGATCACCAAGCACTACAATATCTAAATAATTAGAGTAAGTTGAATTTAAAACATGTCAAATATATTGAATTTTTGTAGAGTTATTAATTTGTGTTGAAACATAGAGGTGTAAAATCCAATAGAGTAATTGATGCATTAAGTAGAAGAAATAACTTACTATTAGAAATGGCAATTGAAGTTGCTAGTTTGATGGAATGAAGAATTTATATGAGAGTGATGCTGATTTTGCTAAGGAATATACTACATGTAAGACACTAGTAAGTGTAGACAAATCAAAGTGGTTGAATTATTTGATTTAATATGATTTGTTGTTTAGAAGTAATCGATTATGCATTCTAGACTAAAAGTTTCATGAGATAAAGTTTGATTAAAAAGAAACATAGTGAGTGATTGGTAGACACTTTGGTGTGGATGAGACATATACTTTGGTAATTGAAAATTGTTATTGGCCTAAATTATATGTAGATGTCAGAAAATTTGTTCAAAATAATAGAATTTGTCAAATTACAAAATGAAGTAGTCATAATATTGGTTTATATCAACCATTGCATATATTAGAGAGACCATGGAATGATGTTAGCATGGATTTTGTGTCAAGATTACCAAGATCTAAAAGAGTGTTTGACTCTGTTTTGGTAGTTATTGATTGATTTCCAAGATGGTTCATTTTATTGATTGAGAAGACTAATAATGTTATGCATATAACTGATCTCCTTTTCATAGAACTTGTGATATTGCATGGGTTAACTAAGAGGATTGTGTCAGATAGGGATGTGAAATTTGTTGGTCATTTTTAGAGAACATTATGGAAGAAGATGAATATAAAATTAATTTTAGTTCAACATATCACTTGTAAATTGATGGATAGATAGAAGCTGCAAAAAAGTGTTAGGAGAAGCCCTCCCTTACATAAATCCTTGATACTATATCTTTTTAAACATGCTTTTAACTTGAAACCCAAGCCCTTGATGACTACCCATTTCATTCGTGCACCCCCCGTAAGCTCTAAAGAGAAAAGCTTTGTCCCCTTCCCCCACTCCCTCTTTGCTCAAGCCCCTAACCATGTGTCCCTATCTTTTGGAAGTTCTCCCATGTCTTTTGATCCCAAGGATGGTGAGGATGATTTTGAGGTTGGTGGGGATGAGTCTCTGATTCATAGATGGAATAAGGCTAGAGATAACTCCCAAGTGGAAACTAGTTGTGGTAGGGGTTTGATGGATGCTACCATCAACAAGGAAAAATGGAAGAGGAACTTGTATGAGAAAGAGGAAATAAATGTGAAAAATAGGATTCTAGAGGTTTAAGGCTTGTGCTCAAGGTGTTTTGATTGGAAAAACACTACACATTGTCTGCCTTTGACCCTTTAAGATGTTATCTCTGTCATTGACACATTTTTTGACAAGGCCAATGATCTTAATAAGGAACTAGACAATCACCACAAAATTTTGAAGTGGTTCTTTGTCAAGATTAATAGGAATAGGATCCAAAGCATGCTCTATGAAGAATGGAAAAATATAGTAACTCCTCCATATCAAGGAACAACAAGCACCCAAGGAGGAAAGATTGGGAAAGTTGGAGAAGGACATTAAAGAGATTAAAGGAAATATGGAAACGATTATTAAATTTGGCAAGGCCAGGATCACAAACTCATTGAATAACATAAAATCTCTCAACGAATGAGTAAAAAACTATCAAGGGTAGTAGTCTTCAAAGGGTCCTTTAGCTCACACTAGGGGTGGTAGAAAGGCTATAATCACTATGAGAATCATGGATGTTAATTCCCATCTTTAGGCCCTTCAAGAGGAGTGGGAGGCCACAATGACTTTAAATGGTCTCTAATAATCTCAGTTCTTTTTTGCTACTCTATGTTTTGGACTTACTCTAGTTATGTAATATTTTGTGTTATTTCTTTTGTTGTTCCTAAGCTATAGTTATGTTGAAGTTTTATTGTAGCTTTGTTGATGCAAAGCCATTTTTGCCTCTCTTTTGTTTTGGGTTGTAAAAGGGTTGGGGCCTTTCAAAAACCCCTCTTTTACCTCTAATAAAAAATATATTGAGATGTTTTCCAAATGAAAATATAGGTGACGTTGGGATTTAGCATTACCATAACCTAAGTTTTCATATAATACTTTAGTAAACATAAGTATATACTTGTAAAACACCATTTAAGATTATGTATGAACATAACCCTAGAAATATTTTAGAGTTGAGAGATTTCATTGCAAGTCATGTAAGAAGATTGCTATGGTAGAAGATTATGCAAAGCATATGAAGAATCTATGTGAGGAAGTAAGAGTTAAATTGGAAAAGATAAATCTAAAGTATAAAGAACATGTAGATCAAAAGAGGAAATATGAGGAAGATGAAGCAGGATATGAAGTAATGATATATCTAAGAAATGAGAGATTTCTTACTAGAATGTATAATAAATTGAGAATGAGAAAGTTTTGACCGTGTAAAATTATTAAGAAGTTTGATTTAGGAAATCATTTGAAGTGGAATTAATGAAGGATATTGACATATCACTAGTGTTTAACAATGTAGATTTATATGAGTATCATGAAGGGGGATTAGAAGAAAATAGAACATAGACATATTAGAGAAATCAAATATCAAGATTGCAAACAAAAGAGATTGAAGAGATACTAGCTAACAAAATTGGAAGAAGCACTAGAAGTAAGAAGAATGAAGAATATTTGGTCAAATGGAAAGGAAGGCTTATGGAATATTCCACATGGTTATCTTTAGCTAAGGCGAACTATTTAATTTCCCTCCAACAATCCCTAAGTGAGGGACTCACTTTTTAGTTACCCATAGTGTCTAAAGTAGGAACATTCCTAACCTAAATTAATCATGTATCACCAAAAATATTTTCTTTTAGCATTTGTTTGTTTTGTAGGTATTTCCAATGTTTTTTGGTTGTTTTCTAATAAATTGCAATAGGTTTATAATAACACATTTCTTTGCATTTTTATTTTCTTTTAGTCAAGTTTCATATCTCTCACTATAGGCACAAATCTACATTCAAGAGGTCATGCAACAATGCGTTTTGAACATATTTCATTATAGTTTAGAACATAAGCTCTACAACACATTCTACATATTTTATCTAAATTTTATGATTATCTTTTCACCACATTTATGTTTTATTATCCAAAGGACCTAAACCAAGCTATACATTGTTTAAGATAACCTTGTTTTGGACTTGCAACACAATTTTGAATCTTACACCAATTCCTAAGGTTCCCAATTTGTTCCCAATTTGAATTTTAGTCTTAAGAGGGGTCATAAATGAAATCACATTGTATTTAAAGGATCCTAGATCTTGAGATACATTGTCAAAGAAGAGTATGCACATCACCATTGAACCTACACACTATAGAAGGTCATGCATTCAATTTCAAGGGCAACAAATTATCAAATCATTTAATATTGGGACTATTGATTCTTATTGCATTCACCTAGGTTGGTGTAAATTACATTTTCATGTGTCACGTACTGGATTCTACATTCACCTATGTAAAGGAGAGTTTGATATCATTTGAGGATAACAATACATATGGAAAGATCAGGCTAAGAAGCAACATATGGGTAGCACATTAGATATGAATTAGTAAGGCTATAACAAGTATAAAATATTAGGCATAGATTTGAGTTTCTCAATTTTGAAAGATCTTATTTGATTTATTTGTAATCAAATTATTGAGGCCTAGCATGTTGTAAGCTCTTTGAAGTTTGTTAAGCTCTTTGAAGTTTGTTGAGAAATAGGGTAACATACTACAACTAAAGATTAAACAAATAGTTAATAAATCTAATTAATTGATTAAAGGAGCATGCGATTAACCATAAATTAAAATGAAGAAGCATGTATATATATATATATCAGTAAATTAAAATAAACAAACACTCATAAAACTATATGTACATGGAGAAACCATTATGAGAAAACAGTCCACAACTAAAGAGACACCAAGCTTGCATTAATCAAGAATAATTTGTTACATAAATACAATCCACCCAACTCCTTAGTTTGAAAACATTTTAGTAGCATAACAATACTCAACTTACATCACATTATGAAACCTCTATGGAATGCATCCAATTTATAGAGAAGTGAGAATAGGAAACCACAAGTGTTTTCCCAAAACCATAGGCACCAAAACCATGGTCTATGATAAAAATCCATGCCTCCATGTGTAATTATGACCACACTTAGGATAGATATGACCATTGCAAGAACTTTTGACCTCATTACTCTTGTAGGAACACTTCCCCAAGTCTAGTGATCCATGATGAATATGGCAACTAACATAGGTCTCAACAATTATGACAAGATGCTCTACTCTTATCCATGTAACTCTAAAGTGCTAAATTAGAGAGACAATCAAATACACTAGGTAATAGGGAAATTGGAACCATTTCCTACTCCATTGACCTTAATCTAGCTTGCTATGCATTCAACCTCTTTAGTAGTCACGCAAAAGCCAAATATTTGTACACTATTACTAGAATTTCCATTTTAATCTACTACACAATCTTTCTAACAACTATTGATTAACATGAACATAAAGGCTTTAAATTTCCATTTATTAAATAAACACCATCCATAAAGGGTTGTTATTGATAATTTCATCCATACTATTTCGTATGCCCTTAGAATGTCAAAAAATATACTAGTCCCACCATTCCCTTTTTATTCTATTTTAGTAATTGGAGTATGATGACTACTAAAGAGCATATTGTTATTATCTAGGAGGCACCTATTGATCATTGATTAGAATGAACAATAAACATGATTAAGAGAGGTCAAAACTTTGACAATTGGTCCTGGTAAAAAATGGCCTCGTAAGTGAACCGCAACACACATGTTGAGAGCCTATATATTATTTATATAAATTCTAAGTGGAAAATCCCACTAAATTTTATAATAGTAGATGTAAAGACTAGGTGATTAGAACCAGGAAGCAAAGCATGAGTTTTAATTTCATGGTGAATATGGCCCTAACAAAAAGTGGGAATTTAATATGAATGGAAATTTAAATTTAGAATTATAACATGTATTATAAATTATAGATGATAATGTGTCAATCATGCATAGTTTACTATGGTGAAATGGTTTGATGTAAAAGTTTAATTAAATCATGGTGGGGTGATTTAAATAGTATTAAATAAAATTTTGGTAAAATTATAATGATTTAATGGCCCTTATAATATTTCCTATTTGCCATTTTTTTAAAGTAATGCGCCTGGTAAACTTTTTAACGTGATTGGTGACGCTGGTGGGACACGCCCTCCGGTTCCTTGGTAACGCTTTTTCCTGGAGCTATGAACTAGTGAGGCCACAACGCAGGGGACCTCATCCCCTAGTAAGAACACTTCAAACCCGCGATCTCGTTGGCCCAACAAAGGCGTAAATCTTGCAAGCTCATTGGCTTAATGGGGGTTTGAACTCTGGTGGCCGCCACTACAACTGAGTGACTTAACCACCAAACCGCGCCCTTAACGGCCCTGTTTGCCAAAAATTGAGGCCTTAATTTAAACTATTTTCTAGTTGGTGAAGATATACCACTAAAATAATCTATGAATGGAAGGGACCCACCTAATTAAGGTGGAGCATGAGGCAGCCCATTTATTTCTATGGTTTGTTGAAAAGTGCTCGCATTGTGCCATCTCTCCTAGAGGAACATTGACATACCTGGTGCAGGAGCACCTTGGCAAATTAATATTGCCCTGGACAAATCTTTGAGTTTGATTAAATTTGTATGCTTCCACATTGTAATGAGGTTTATCAAGTCATTTTTATGTGTTTAGGTCATTAGGAGCTTCAAAAATGCAAAATATTGCAAACCATGTAAAAGTTGTCAATGTAAAATTGGAAAAAAGATGTAAAGTTGGAAGGTGAAGAGTCATTTGGCTCTTGGTTTGCTCCAAATCAGTTATGAACTGAAGAAACATGTTTTAATTCCTTTAAAAGGCCTTGTAACCATGAAGAATTCGTGGGTGGTTGAAGATTTGAGCATGGAATGAGAAAAAGCAATGTTTTCCTGTATTTTCCTTCATAAATTTGCTGTCTTTTGCTATTGTACAGCCCTATATGGAATTGAATGGATGTCTAATGGATTGAAAATGTTATATCCTTCAACCACCTTCCATTTTCTTCTTGTCCCATGCATTTTTATTTAGTTTTGTGAAAGATATGAGTGTTTTATGGACTGTAATTTTCTGATTTTTCCTGCAACAGTCCCATTGCAGCGTTTGGTACAGTTTTGTACGGATATATACAGGAGAAAGCCATATATGGTTGGAAAGAGTATTGAGTCTACTTTCCATTTCTTTTTGTTGCATCAAATTTTATTAAGATTTGAATAAGTTATGACATTTTTTGTGAGGGCAAGTCTGAATGCTGCCTAGGGTTTGTAGTTTTGGGAAAAGAGTCATAACTTTCTCTCCTACCATTGGATCTTCATGAAAATTGGATGAAAAGTCTGTATTAATGTTCTCTTCAATCTGACCAAAGCAATTAGATTATTTATTTTTATTTGTTAATGTTATTGAGGATAGTTTTGGTCCTCCTACCTCTGCATCATTTTGGTATCAGAGCTGGCGAAAGATTTGGGTGGTGTGTATTTTTTTTTTCTGTCACTGAGAAGGCAGGTGAAGAGCGAGAAGATCTTGATTGTGTAGATAGATCGCCGAGGGAGGCAATCTACACCTTTTGGATTTTGTGTTGCTCAGTTGTTTGGTTGCAGGTGCTTATCCATCTAGCTGCAAGAAGGATGTTTTCTGAGATTGTGTGTGGGTAGACAAGATGATGTCTGTCATGACCATTCTCCAATAGAGATTTGGCTGGAGAAGGATGCATAGAGAAACCACTAAGGAGAGAGTGGTAAGTGCATCACCAGGATCTGCTGTTGGGTGAGATGAATGGTTTGGTGAGTTGGTTTGTTGTGAAGCAGTGAGAGAGATGGATACTTGAAGAAGCACTTGATGTTGCAGCCCGAAGAGTACTCCACTGATGGGAGTAGAAGGAGCCTGAGGATGCTCTGTGAAGATGGTAGTTTGTTTTGTTGGTTGGTTGGTCACCATTTCTATAGATTGGAATATTGCAGCTGAGAAGATTGAAGATAAAGACAGAGGAAAGAGACTTTTGTTGCAGATACATTTCCAAGGGACTTGGAAATTTTGTTGGTTGGTTGTATGGTGCAGGAGCACCTTGGCAAATTAATATTGCCCTGGACAAATCTTTGAGTTTGATTAAATTTGTATGCTTCCACATTGTAATGAGGTTTATCAAGTCATTTTTATGTGTTTAGGTCATTAGGAGTTTCAAAAATGCAAAATATTGCAAACCATGTAAAAGTTGTCAATGTAAAATTGGAAAAAAGATGCAAAGTTGGAAGGTGAAGAGTCATTTGGCTCTTGGTTTGCTCTAAATCAGTTATGAACTGAAGAAACATGTTTTAATGCCTTTAAAAGGCCTTGTAACCATGAAGAATTCATGGGTGGTTGAAGATTTGAGCATGGAATGAGAAAAAGCAATGTTTTCCTGTATTTTCCTTCATAAATTTGCTGTCTTTTGCTATTGTACAGCCCTATATGGAATTGAATGGATGTCTAATGGATTGGAAATGTTATATCCTTCAACCACCTTCCATTTTCTTCTTGTCCCATGCATTTTTATTTAGTTTTGTGAAAGATATGAGTGTTTTATGGACTGTAATTTTTTGATTTTTCCTGCAACAGTCCCATTGCAGCGTTTGGTACGGTTTTGTATAGATATATATACAGGAGAAAGCCATATATGGTTGGAAAGAGTAGTGAGTCTACTTTCCATTTCTTTTTGTTTCATCAAATTTTATTAAGATTTGAATAAGTTATGACATTTTTGGTGAGGGCAGGTCTGAATGCTGTCTAGGGTTTGTAGTTTTGGGAAAAGAGTCATAACTTTCTCTCCTACCATTGGATCTTCATGAAAATTGGATGAAAAGTCTGTATTAATGTTCTCTTCAATCTGACCAAAGCAATTAGATTATTTATTTTTATTTGTTAATGTTATTGAGGATAGTTTTGGTCCTCCTACCTCTGCATCAATACACTTGGAGGATGATGTCTTAGTTGATTATCATACTTTGGATTCTAGTCTTTAAGGTATACTTGTATAGATTATTTGATATCATTTTTTATGTTTTTGGAAATGATATAATTGTTCTTAACTAGTTGATTTTGACTAATAATTCATAAAACTGGTGGACATTCCTTCATAGATGTGTTGTATCAATTATAATGACTCAATATGGAACACCTAAGTTAGTCAAACAATATGAAAACCACCTTCAACATCAAACTTACACTAACTTTCAACTCATCACATGTCCCTTAGCATGCTTCATCCATTGTAAATCAATGTAGTTGTAATTAAAAGGTTAAGTCAATTCTCGAACTAATCTTGCAACTAAACAAATACAAGAAGAACATGATCCACACACATCAAAGGGATCCATAACAAATTCTTAACTTGGAGAAACCCATATCGGGAAGGAAACTCCAACTCAAATAATCTACTACAGTGGAATTGTTACAATCTCATCCTCTCCTAGGCCAAGTATGACATGTCTAAACCAAGTTAGCGTGCTCATCCTTGCAAACAAAATTTTATATACATGGAAAAGAAGTGTGTCAAAAAGACATCTGAGAGTATCAATATGTTGCATTAACCCCACTAGTTCGATATGTTGTCAAGTTAATTGACCAAAGAGATCACACGCATGCTTCCAACACTCCTCTTGAGCATTGGTTTCTCACAAGACCATCTCTAATGATTTAATAAGATTAATTTTATTAATATAAAGAATTATGGGGGAAAAATTAGAATCCCAAAATAAATAAAACAAAGACAAAATGCTTCAAATCCCACATTTTGCTTGTATTGTAACTAATTCACATCTTTCTACAAACTAGCAAAACTATTTTTCTATCTTTTGTGACAAAAAAATGCCTCTTTCTTTAGTGTTTTGGACCTGATTATTTTGGGAGCCATAAGTTTTGCATATAGATTCAAAATGATATGCCATTTTTTTTGAAATTGCATAGTTTTTTTAGAGGAATCTAGATATGCAATCAACATTCCATTTTTGATGCCACATAAGTACTATTTTCCCCATGAAACATAACTACATTTATAAGGCCAATGTTGAATAGAACCAATCATGAAATCATATTATTTATGATAAATATTGTTTTAAGATATCCATGACATCTCAAACATTCTATAGCATATGCGACCTTTCATTTGGTACTTGAAGACCTTTTTTTGGATCACACCTTCCCATTATAGATGTTTTTGGTCCCCCAAAGTTTAGTAGCCTAAAAAATGAGAAATAAATACCAAGTGTCTCTCATAAGATTTCAAATTGCTCTCTCCACTAAGGAAATCACAAACATTTCCCTTGATGGGTGTTTACAATGTTGCAACATCACAAACAATGCAAAATAAATTTCCCACAACGTAGATGTCTTACAAACTACAAGTAATATTAATGCAACAACACTTCTCTTTCAATATAAGGCTCATTGAATTAACAAGTACAAACACTACCCAACTTGGGTCTTATTCAAATGTTTCCCTCATAAGTTATTTGCATAAAATTGTAATAACAAAACAAGAAATTACAACAAATAAAACATAGGTAGCATACTATCACAGAGCTACACCATCTTAGATACTGACACAAATGATCACTACAACAAGAAATGAAAAAGAGAGTTGAAAAATCCATAGAAATAATAAAGAGCAACAAACCATCACATATGAATCTCACAAATGGCATGAACCAACAAATGACTTTAGATTTCCACTTCCTTCATTGTCCCCCATACACATACCAATTCATCCTACATCACATGGGAGAGCATTGGGACCATGAGTATGCTTCAAATTCTCTCTAAAAATGACTAGGCCATACCAAAAACCCACTTAGAAACATGTTGTAGCCTCTCTCTAAAAACATTCAACAACACAACTTATAGTTTAGAAAAAAAGATGGAGGCAACTACACACAACAAGGTGTTATAAAAACCTCAAACATAAGGAAAATTGCTTTGATATCACCTAATCTATAAAAATTGGTGAGCATTTCACACACTTCTCATCAAAAATAAGTTTTTCATAGATGTGTTGCATTGGTCCCAATGACTCGATGTGCAATACCTAAATTAGTCAAACAAGATGAAAATTGCCTCCAACCTCAAACTTATACTAACCTTCAACTTATTGATGTCACGTGTCCCTTAGCATGCTTCATCCATTGGTAATTAATGTAGTCTCAAATAAAAGGTTAAGTCAATGCTATAATCAATCTTGCACTAAACAAATACAGGAAGAACATCCATAGACATAATAGGGATACATAACATAAATTTTTAGCTTGGAGAAAATCACCTTGAAAAGAAAAATTCAACTCAAAGAATCCACTATAGCATAATTGTTACAAGCTCATCCTCTCGTAGGCCAAGTATGATGCCTGAAATAAGATAACATCCTCATCATTGTAACCAAAACAATATCTACGTGGAAAATACATGTGCCAACAAGACACTAAGAGTATCAAGACATTGTACTAACCCAATTAATTTAGTATACAACCAAGTCAATTAACCAAAGAGACCACCCACATGCTTCTATAACTCCTCTTGAGTATTAGTTGCTCACAATAACCTCTCTAATGATTTAGGAAGATTCATTTCGTCAATATAAAGATTTTAGGGTGTAATTAAACTACCAAAACTCATGAAATTAAGAAAAAATACTTCAAATCCCACACTTCACTTCAACTGTAATGAATTCACCTCTTTCTACAAATCAGTGAATTTTTTTCCCTCTTTTGTGATGAACTCACCTCTATTTGCAATGTTTTTGACCTAATTTTTTCAAGAGCCATAAATCTAACATATGGAATTTAAATGAGGTGGTGTTTTTATGAAAGTTACACAAATTTTTGGGAGGAATCTAAATATGTAACCACATTCCACTTTTTATGCCACCTAAGTATTATTTCCCCCCTAAAACATAACTATATTTATGAGCCCAATGATTCTAGAACCAATCATGAAATAATATTATATTTTCTAAAGCTTATTTTAAGAAGTTATATACCATCCCAAACCTTCTCTGTCATATGTGACCTCTAATTTTGTACTTGAAGACCTTTTTTTTAGATTAACTAATTTTGACGTATTTATAGGTAAATACTTCAATATTTTGTTCTTTTGGATCCTATTTGAGTAATCCAACCAAAGAGGATTGAATACAACTCTTTTAGAAAGTGTGCTTTTAGATTTATTACTATATTTCAAGTATCATTTGGATTTAGATTTTTATATTAGCTTAGTGAATTTTTTTGGTGTATCATATCAATTAATTTTACTCTTAGTATGCCAAACTTGGCCATATAAAAGAAATAAAATCAACAACATTTTAATTTCATCAATGTAAACTACATTTGAATTTGAATTTGAATTGTTTTAGCTATTCATTCATTTGGAAAACTATTATTCACATTCGTATTAATTTATGCAATAGTTGAAATGCTATTTTATTGCAATGAGACTAAAAATTTATTGATTTTGATGATTTATAAATGGAATCAATTTAATTTGACATGTATTAATTTTTCATACTACATGTTATAAATTTAGATGAACCTAGTTGATTATTATATCCTAGGTTTTCAAAAAATAAATGAAAAGATAATTATTTGAGTTAAAATGAACCAAATTTTCAATAGTTATTTAGTGAATTTCAAGACACATGTAAATGAGGTTGTGGATAATAAAATACATTTGTTATTGGTAAGAATAAAACACCCTATTGATATTGAGTTTTACTACTTGAGAAATTAGCAAGAAACTTCAACATGATCTCATTTGAGCACAAAACCACAACAAAAAGGAAAACTACAAAAGGATTATTGTATTAATGCATATTTACTACATTTAGTGATGGATATTTCTAGTATCCTCTACACATTACATTGCATGAAGCATCTTTCCTTCCCAAACCTAAAAATAAAACATTGTAACCTAAAAATAACCAACTCCCTTAAGGGGGTGTTAAAAATGTTAAAACCATATTATTGGATTTCATCCGTTAGAACAAACACCCTAGATTTATTCATAGAATTACATGTATAGAACACAAAATTCCATGTGGCTAATGGTTTGTACTCAAGCCACGGTCCAACTATGACTATTAATATAGTTGTATTTCACACTAAAACTATCTTTAAACTTTGATGACAAAGACATTTTCCTTTTTTGTGTAATGTACTCTAGTAGAGACGTCTTATCACCATGCTCAAGTACTCTCATCTTCCTTTGGAACTTGTGAACTCTCATATCCTTTTGACACTTGGACCTGGTCTCATATTCGTTTGACACCTATTGTACCAAAATTGAGTCAACATATAGCCATATGTAAAAAACAAAAGTGTGTTTTCACAATTTTCAATGTCTATGTGAAGAAATAATGCTGATATGAATTATATATCAATTCTCCTTCAAGATGATTTTATTGTGAGAGTAATATGTTTATGTAGTCGCCACCAATTATATCATTGCTCTATTGGTTGAGTCCATGTTTTGTGCTCAAGCCATGAACTTTTTAATGAGTTAGGCATTGTGGCAAAGTTTCACATAATGTAATTATCACTCTATAATATCATAATGATAGTAAATTGCATATATTAATTGCAAACTTCATTGAGGATTTGGATTCTTCACAATGATGTGACTTGTGAAAAAGAGTACTTTTTATCTATTTATTAGGTTAAAAATAACAACTATTAGTTAATAACTGTACAAGTATTGGTTCATTACTTCCTGATAGAATGATGACTATTAGACCACACTTAGCTATTGGGTCATCCTCTCTATATGTTAATCAAGTATCATACTTGTGGTGGGGCTTGGTGTTTATATTATATTTTGGGGTTTATAGTTTGTTTTCGCTTACTATGCTTAGACAATCATACCAATTGAGGTATAGTGATGAAACCTCTTTGACATAATTAATAATATAAGATGTTCGTTTAATTTTATTTCTAATCAAGTGTTGAATTTGTGGAGGGACTTTCTCTAAGGTATAAATTTGAATGTTTAGTCTACTTTATTCTATTTCTATACCAATCAAGCATTGAATTTGTAGTGGGACATAATATATAAGATATAAATAAGGGAAGATCACTTAATTTAAATTGTTCATGCATAGACATATGGACAAGTTAGTAAAATGAATTTGTATTGAAAAGTGAACCTCTCTTAGGGTCTTATCTACTTTATTCTATATGCATGCAATTAAACATTTCTTGCAAATAAAACACCTTTTTTCAACACTACTAGAGAAAATTATGATAACCCACTCTCCTTGCCTCCTCTTGAAACTAATACCTTAAAAAAACAATGTTAGCACTAGTTTGGAAGTGTGTTACTAGTAAAGACATAAATATTTATTATTCTTGTTAAAGTCTAATGGAGTAGTATGTTTGTATAGGAAATCAAAATCTTGAGAAAAAGAAAAAAAGGAGTTGTTCAATCCACCTCCCATCTATGTGTTGAACTACTTTTGATTGCAAGACAAAAAGTATTATATTTAAAATCATAATTTATAGTTAAAGAAATAAGGAATTTATGTTTCTTAGAGGATAAACCTCTCCTCTATTAATGCCAAAATAATCATTTAATGACTTAGGATTGGTAATTACTTCCCCCATTATATTGGTATGCTCTTGTTGAGTATCTATTACTATCACCTCAAGGATTTGCTTAGAATCAATTGATTGTTTATGTTTAATTGCTTCTCCTACTTCAACCTTGTGACCACCTTCACTTGGTTTCATGTTAATAACTTCCTCATCTTGTTGCATGTTAGTTGATTCCTTGTTGCTAGAGAGTGAAAGTGATGTATATGGCATATTTACAATCTTTTTCATTTCTTTTCCTTTTCCCCAAAGCACAGAATACAATGCTATAACAATCATAGTCCCACCAATAACACGGCATGCAAGAAAAAGTTAATACAACTATGATGCAAAGGTAAAATAAAAACAAAAATCTTCCTAATAAAACAAAATATCATATCAAAAATATGACAATTACCTTCCTAAATGAAACTTATCGTCAAGAAGTATAGAGCTTGTGATGGCCACTATTATTAATAGTAATGGGTTAAACAAAGTGGTAAACACATGTCCCTTTTTCTTTATGCACCATGCCATTAAACAAAAAGCTATCCCGAACCTACAAATCCGTGCAAAATTTAACAAGATATTGAATTTATTATAAAATATATAATTTTAGGCAAACAAATCAAGAAAATTTTAAAAGAGTTAAAATAATTTTTCTAAATATTAATATTAAAATTTAACTATGTGACAACAGAGTGAAAAGATTCACTATGACACACAAAAATATATATATATATATAATAAATATCACTTTGTTATTTTTTCTATAATTTTCTTTACTGTGTATTATAAATCACTTGTTATAATTTTCTCTAGTGTGTATTATAAATCACTTGTTTTTTTTCTATAATTTTCTTTAGTATGTATTATAAATCCTTTTTAAAGTGTTGTTGCGACAATGTATTATAAATGAATTGTTAAGGAAAAGCAAACAATAAAAAAAATTATAAGTAAAGGTAAAAGCAAAAACACAAATTATAAGAAGCTAATAAAAAATATCACCTTTAAAAGGATTTATAATACATTGCCAAAAAAACTAGAGAGGAGGAAAAAACACTTAGGTGATTATATCTAAGTACATTTAAAGTAAATGAAATAGTATAAACAACAAATAAATTTAAAATATGTACTGAATAGATTGTAGTAAGAAGGTTGACATTTCGGCCTAGGGCCCACACCTCATAATGACCTTGCTCAAAAATTAGTGTTACAATAGCAGATTGTATGGTGACTAGAAAGCACATTATGGTACAGTGCTGGAGTATTGAGCTAGATATTTCTTAGAAATACCTGTCTACATTGAAGAGTTGTAAACACCATTAAATGAAGACATGTAACTCTTTGCATTGTCCTAGAAAAATAAGTTACTTGTAAAATAAACCATGAGTTGTAAACACCATTAAATGAATACATGTAACTCTTTGCATTGTCCTAGAAAAATAAGTTACCTGTAAAATATACCATGTTGATTCAAAGAAGATACAACTGATCACCACCAATAAGGAGCCTTTAGTCAAGTCTTTAGTGTTGTGATTTCTTTCATTGTGTTCATTTAAATGGAAGGGTGATGGCCACAATTGTATTTTTATTCCTTTATAGAATGTCATACTCATGGCTCCACTCACACAAACTAAGGTTCCATGTATCTTTGCTTGACCAACTTGACTCCTAATGTCTACTCTTTCCATGCTATAATAAGTTGAATAACTTAAAACTATATATTATAATTTAGATCACACTATTCTAAAAATGAAGTAATGGATGAAAATAACAATTTAAAATACTTACCAAAAAATGATAGCCATAAGAAAAGTAATGAAAGGTATTAGATTGAGAAGTGCAGTTGAAACTACGGTTGTTGTGTACTTCAATCTTGCATAGTAACAATTTTGGTTCAATGTGATTCTGTGGATAAATAAATCAGTTTGAAAAGTAAACAAACCAATAAATCAAACACTGAAAATAATTGGCAAAAGTTATGATTGACTACCCAAACAAACTGCTAATGATAATTTCACAGAAGATTCTTATTGTTAACTTTGGCCTTGTCTTCCTGTGACAAACTAAAAAAATTAAATGAAAAAGAATTTGAATATTTAATATTTCCAAAGTCAAAGGTCTTTGGAAATAATTGTTGTATTTTAGTCACATATCAACAATAACAAAAACACATTATAAATTGCACTTAATAAAATATTTTATATAAAATCTAATTAATTATTCATAACATGGAAGAGTGTATAAACCAAAATTAAGAATAAAAAATAGTCCAATCATAGACAATTGTTGACTCCACCTAAAACCACTCACTATCTATTTCTCAATAAAAGCCTATGCGATTGTGCACTTCACAACCCAACTAATTATGTTTAATTATAATAAGTTTATATTTAAACTAATTTAATTAATCTAACTATAATGTAATTGTTGGATGCTTTCTGGTGTTGGCATTGATGTCAACCTCTAGCAGATGGTTCACTTGGTTTCCAAGTGCTTTTGAGAAAATTTGAATAAAAAGGTGTGCAGTGTAACATAGGCATGTTCAATGTTATGCTCCATATTTCTTCATGGTTAAAGATATGCTTTTGTGGTTTAGAATTAATGATCAAAGGTGTTTAGAGGTGTTATATCTAGAGTTTTAGGTTCTGGATCATGCGGCAGGGGAAGATGTGTTTGATAGAGTGTTTGCCTGTGAAGAAGGTTGTCTAGGAGAAATGAGATTGCTCTGCATTGAGGTTTCTTGTATTGTGGATCTAGGAATGTACTTATATTGCATGTATCTACTTTCTCTTGAAGTCTCCAATGTGCAAAATGAAGGCATTCTTTGATTCAGGTGGTTGCGATAGTGTTGCAGAAGATTCTGATGATGTTGGAATATTTTGGAAAGATGTGTGGATGTTGTGGTGTATTTCTCTGTGGTCCGCATGATGTTTTTGGACATGGAGAGGTGTCCATGTGGTTGCTTGCTGTGTTAGTTTAGGTTTGGCTGACCTGGCTTGCTAGCGCTATTTGCGAAAGTACCTCATGGATTATGGATGTGATGAGCAACATGGTGATACAGATTTGGGTCCTATTTAACTCTTGACGTGGTCCACTTTCACTTCTCTCCACCACGGAAGTGTTTTGTGCCGACCTATTTTGGTGTTGCACGTTTGAGGTGCACACGTTTCATTAAGGCCGACCTAATTGAGATTATTTTAGGTTGCGGATGGTATAAATGTAAGGTGAAGATTGAGTGGATGCAAGCGAAGAAGATGATGCAAATGTGAATCAAGCATGGTGAATTGAGTGCAAGCTTAAATGCTTATGACTCTCAAATGTAGTGAGCAGAAGGTGTCTTCATTTCAGTTTGCTTGAAGTTGCTGGAGGCAGTGAGCTAAAGGTTGTGGATGACATAAAGTTATAGTGGTAGATTTCTTCTGTTGCTTTGAGATAGTGAATCTCTCTATAACAGTCCTCTTCTCTTCTTCTCTCTTCTAGACAGTGAGTCCCTCTGGCAGTGAGCCTTTCTTTTGGGAAGTGAGCCCTTTGCAATGAGCCTACTTGTATTCGGTGTTTCTATTCATATATATGTGAGCTAATCCTCACTGTGGTTTTTCCCTTCTTGGGTTTTCCATGTAAATCTAGTGTTCTTATGTGTTTGAATTGTTTGCATTGACATCTCATATGTTTACATTCTCTTAATGCATAATAAGAGTTTGAAGGCTAATAAGGATTGGAATAGTGTTGAGGGTTTAATGCTTTAATGTACAACTAATTCACCCCCCCTCTTAGTTGTCCTGTGCATCTAACAATAATAACTTAAACTTATAATAATAATTATGCAAAAATAATTAGTTAAAGAGGTTGTGCTTAAATGACAAGATTATATAGGTTCTCAAGATGAAGATCTAAGTTTCAATCACTACAAGAAGAAATGAAAAAGAGAGTTGAAAAATCCATAGAAATAATAAAGGGAAACAAACCATAACATATGAATCTCACAAATGGCATGAACCAACAAGTGACTTTAGATTTCCACTTCCTTCACTGCCCCCCATACACATACCAATTCATCCTACCTCACATGGGAGAGCACTGGGACCATGAGTATGCTTTAAATTCTCTCTACAAATGACTTCCATTAGAAAAACCCACTTAGAAACATGTTTTAGCCTCTCTCTAAATACATTCAACAACACAAATTACACTTTAGCAAAAAAAAATGGAAGCAACTACACACAACAAGGTGTTATAAAAACCTCAAACATAAGGAAAATTGCTCTCATATCACCTGATCTATAAAAAGTGGTGAACATTTCACACACTTCTCATCAAAAATATTTTTTTCATAGATGTGTTGCATTGGTCCCAGTGACTCAATATGGAATACCTAAATTAGTCAAACAAGATGAAAACTACCTCCAACCTCAAACTTATACTAACCTTCAACTTATCACATGTCCCTTAACATGCTTCATCCAATGGAAATTAATGTAGTCTCAAATAAAAGGTTAAGTCAATGCTATAATCAATCTTGCAATTCAAGAACATACATAGACATAATAGGGATACAAAACACAAATTTTTAGCTTGGATAAAATCACCTTGAAAAGAAAAATCCAACTCAAATAATCCACTATAGCATAACTGTTACAAGCTCATCCTCTCATAGGCCAAGTATGATGCCTGAAACAAGATAACATCCTCATTATTATAACCAAAACTATATCTACATGGAAAATATGTGTACCAAAAAGACACTAAGAGTATAAAGACATTGTACTAACCCCACTAATTTAGTAAGCAACCAAGTCAATTGACCAAAGAGACCACACACATGGTTTAAAACTCCTATTGAGTATTGGTTGCTCAAAATAACCTCTCTAATGATTAGGAAGATTCATTTCGTCAATATAAAGATTTTAGGGTGTAATTAAACTCCCAAAACTCATGAAATTAAGAAAAAATACTTCAAATCCCATGCTCCACTTCAACTATAATAAATTCACCTCTTTCTACAAACTGGTGATTTTTTTCCCTCTTTTGTGATGAATTCACCTCTTTTTATAATGTTTTTGACCTAATTTTTTCAAGAGCCATAAATTTAACATATGGAATTGAAATGAAGTGGTGTTTTTTGAAAGTTACATGAAGTTTTGGGAGGAATCTAAATATGTAACCACATTCCACTTTTCATGCCACCTATGTACTATTTCACCCCTAGAACATAACTATATTTATGAGGCCAAGGATGATTAGAACCAATCATGAAATAATATCCTATTTTCTAAAGCCTATTTCAAGAAGTTCTATACCATCCCAAACCTTCTCTATCATATGTGACCTCTGATTTTGTACTTGAGGACCTTTTTTTTTAGATTAACTAATTTTGATTTTGATGTATCCATAGGTAAATACTTCAATATTTTGCTCTTTTGGATCCTATTTGAGTAATCCAACCAAAGAGGATTGAATACACCTATTTTAGAAAGTGTGCTATTAGATTTATTACTATATTTTGAGTATCATTTGGATTTAGATTTTTATATTAGCTTAGTGAATTTTTTTGGTGTATCATATCAATTAATTTTACACTTAGTATGACAAAATTGACCATATAAAAGAAATAAAATCAACAACATTTTAATTTCATCAATGTAAACTACATTTGAATTTGAATTTGAATTGTTTTAGCTATTCACTCGTTTGGAAAACTATTATTCACATTCGTATTAATTTATGCAATAGTTGAAATGCTATTTTATTGCAATGAGATTAAAAATTTATTGATTTTGATGATTTATAAATGGAATCAATTTGATTTGACATGTAATAATTTTTCATACTACATGTTATAAATTTAGATGAACCTAGTTGATTATTATATCCTAGGTTTTCAAAAAATAAATGAAAAGATTATTTGAGTTAAAATGAATCAAATTTTCAATAGTTTTTTAGTGAATTTCAAGATACAAGTAAATGGGGTTGTGAATAATAAAATACATTTGTTATTGGAAAGAATAAAACACCCTATTGATATTGAGTTTTACTACTTGAGAAATTAGCAAGAAACTTCAACCTGATCTCATTTGAGCACAAAACCACTGAGAGCAAGGGAAGTGGACAAGGTTAGAAACACAAACAAAATGCACAAAAACACTAAGTTATACCTTGCTATATCTTCCTCCTTCGATAAGGTTGAGGAGCTTGCACCCAAGAGCTCCTAGCTTTACCCAATGTTGAGATAGAGAATGTGGATTACTCCTTGCTTTCTCAACACAATATGATGAGGATAATGGATTTAGATAGAGATTGAGATGGAGATGAGGATGAGAGATGGTTTGGCTATGGAGACGAGGAATGGTTTTGGCATTATGAGGTTAAGATGAGATGAGAAGATATAAATTTTGGCATGGTTTTGATATGATGAAGAAGTTATGTTAATGGCTTGGGTGAGGGCTCTATTTATAGGCCATTTGAGGGGGATTTGAATCCAATGGCTAGGATTCAAAGTAGAGATCAATGGTTGAGATGAGAAGATGAGATAAAGGGTTAAGATCTCATTAACAATATTGGATGGATGGGATTAAATGTGAATTTTAAATTCACAGGGGAAGGGTGATGAGAATTAAAATGAATTAAAAATTCATTTTAGGGAAGAGTTAGCATTAAATGAGATTAGATGGATGAGGAAAAATAAATAATTTCCTTGGAGGAAGTGGAATTAAAAATTCCACTTTATGTGTATATGTGCAAATCAAGGACACATGTAATTATGGGTTCTTACACATGTAAGGAAGATGTGACCTTTTGAATAAAAAAATAATTTTTATTCAAAGTGTGTAGGAGGATGGGTTAAGCAAGGTTTGACCAAGCTAATCAAGAGGATTAACTTAATGAATGTGGTTGGAGGAAATTAGTGAGTGGGCTAATGAGAGGTTAAAATTAATTAAATAAGGGTTTATTTAATTAATTTAGGTCTAGGGGATAGGTAGGCTAGGGTAGCTAATTAAATAATTGCTATTTAATCAACTAGGCTAGGTTTAGGTTGATTAGTAGGGTAGATTAATCAAATAAGCATGATTTATCCAATTAATAAGGATTAGGGAGATGGATAAATTAACTAAATAAATATTGAGAATATTTATTTAATTAATGAGGGATAGTGTTGTAAGATATAGTGATAAATAAAATAAATTAATTGATCACAAAGGATGGATAAATGGTTAAGGGTAGATGATTAGGGATAAATTAATTAAATAAAATGAATTTATTTAATTAATAGGAGGGATAATTGGTGGTGTAGAGATACGGGAAATTGGTTTGCGGAGCAAGTCAATTTTAGGTGTCTACAACCACAAAAAAAAAGGAAAACCACAAAAAATAAGGAAAACCACAAAAGGATTATTGTATTAATGCATATTTGTTACATTGAGTGATGGATATTTCTAGTATCCTATACACATTACATTGCATGAAGCATCCTTCCTTCCCCAACCAAAAAATAAAACATTGTAACCTAAAAATATCCAACTCCCTTAAGGGGGTGTTACAAAATGTTAAAACCATAGTTATTGGATTTCATCCATTAGAACCAACACCCTAGATTTATTCATTGCATTACATGTATAAAACACAAAATTCCATGTGGCTAATGGTTTGTACTCAAGCCATGGTCCAACTATGACTATTAATATAGTTGTACTTCACACTAAAACTATCTTTAAACTTTTTATAACAAAGACATTTTCCTTTTTTATTTAATGTACTCTAGTAGAGACATCTTATCATCATGCTCAAGTACTCTCATCTTCCTTTGGAACTTGGGCACTCTAATTGTTATAGAGTAAAATGCTTACCCTTATTAACTTCAAGACCTATTTTAACACCTTTTGAACATTAAATAATAATTTTTTTGATCTCGATGAATAAACCCGATATAGAATAAACTTAAGGCTGGCCTAAGCCAATGACATTAGATACTCCCCAAAGTTTGTGGGGCTAAAGGACCAGGACACTCGAGCACCCTGGTCCCAAATGGGTCCTCTAGCCCCTCCTGTAGTGCCCCTCTGTTCCCACCTTGGATGTACAGGTGAACCGATCAAGGCGCATGAATATGAAGGTATTATAACAGGAATAACTAAGGTAAGGTAAATAATTGATGTTGTATAATATAGATAGATGTTTCATCCATGTGTGGTTTCATATGATAGTTAATGTGTTTTATTGATAATCTCTATTGCGACATTGATAATGCAGGCTTTGACATTGTTTTGCATTCTAATGATTAAGATATCAATCTTACTACAATTGTTATATGTTAGAATGGATCTCATGGACCAATTATGTTAGATTTAATTGTTATGATGGTACTTCTGAGACTTATTCAATTTCATGCACCTAAATGTTCAGTGTATGGTTCTGTTCAGATAATGAGGTAGATTCGATTTGGTTATGATTATGTGTTATCTAATCTAGATTGATATGATGTGGAAAGGACGATGTCACATCACTTGCTTGTGAGTGCCCTCTGATGTTATGATTCCTTTTTCACCTAGTGTCAGCTTAGATGCATCTATACATGCTTGACTGTGTCATTTGTTGTAGGATGTAGGTATCTGGCATCGACTCCACCTGAATTAACAGGTCTGAGAGTGCCCTAAACCCAAAGGATAAGTTGTTCCGGAGATAACTTAAGGTCCCACATCCCAAGTCATCATCCTTGATCAGGATGCACAACATGTCTAGTTCAACCTGTCAGTTCTGTCAGTATGTCAGGTCTTGCAACTGATTGATATTTGATGGAGCCTGTTGGTTAAGTGCGTGTTTGGCCTTGGCTTGTGAACATGTTTGATTTGGCTTTTAACGGCTGTCCTTCTCAGTGGGTTATGTTGTATGCCTATATTTCATTATATAGTCATACTAATATTTGACCCACTTTAATATTTAATAAGGTCATATAATATTATTATTATTATTATTAATATTTAATAAGATTAAATTGGTAATTGATAATTACCTAGTTCAAATAATTATTTAAAGTTGTTTGAATATGAATTATTTTATTACTACTATTAAATTGATTTAATTAAGGGAAGGTCGTTGAACACTAGTAAACCCACTAACCAGACCCTAGAGTAGAGAGGAGATAGTCCTATCATCCAATTGACGAAGCCTAACAATTGGATCAAGAGTGTATTAATTCAGCGTTATACTATGGTTACTAATGGATTTGTGATAATATGTTATTTATGATGGATATATTTTAGCTATATATTGTACTAACACTTCTTGTTGAGTGTACATGTAGAATTATTATGTCAATGGATGATGGTGGTCATTTAGCCACTTTATGTCTTTCTGTGTGATGTCTGACTTAGGCATGGGGCCCTAAGGTCTATTGGCCATGATGTTAAGAAATATTATTTTTAGTTTTATGTGATAAAATGGTTATGTTCTTGTGTGGGATTTAACCTTGTAACTTTTAAAATGATTTTTAAGTGTTTTTAAGAGGTCTAAGTTGTATTTTATGTTTGGAAAATTGTCTTATGTCCAAGGTGCATAGGTAAGAAGTTTATTTTTGTCATTTATAATATTTTAAAAGGTTTTTAGACCCTCCTTTAAGTCCCACTTACAAAAGTGACGAAAATGGGAAGGTGGTTGGTTGAGTTAGTTGGGTGGTTGAGTTAGTTTTGGGTAGGAAGTTACTCTTTCCTTCTCTTTAAAAAACTCTTCATGGAGTGGGGGTGATATTTTTATGATTTTCATTCAAGGATTCTACCATTAGTGGGATATTGCGATTGAGGTATCATGTTTTCTTTATTAGTTAAATATAAATATTATATGTTTTTATTTGTTGATTAAATGTAAATTTTATATGTTTTTCTCTATTGATTAAATATAAATATTATATGTTTTTCTTTATTGGTTAAATGTAAATATTGTATGTTCTAATATTATATGTATCCTTTATTTATTAAATGTAAAGGTTGTTTTTCTAAGGGTTGTTGCTTGTGAAATTGGAAAAGCAAACATTTCAATGTAAATCTTGAAAGAAGCATATTTGTTGCCTTATTTGCATGTCATAAACCTAGATCATCATGGCATGAATTATATTTTTGATTTTTACATTAGATCTTCCTATAATTATAAGATAGTAATCGCCATATATATTGGCATTAAGGTTTGCATATAATCATATGTTATCTATATATTAGTATTAAGATTTCTATATAATCTTATAATTGCTAAATGTTGGTGTTGGATCTTAGAAATGATGGTTTTTATTTATTTTTAAAAGGGGTTACGAAGTCATCTTGCTAAGGATCTGTTAGTTTGTTCATATCCTCTAATAGATAAACTAATGATGTTCTTTGTGTACAAAAGTATCTTTGAACCTTGTCAAACAGTTCAAGTACCTTGTCCATTAGAGTATTCCTTACTTCTGCCTTCTATTAGATCTAGATGGAAATGTTTTTTCTTATGTGCATTAAGGTCTCAAATAAATATGGACTTTGGATCATATAAAACTGCCCACTTTTGCATAGATTCTTCAGGATCCAATTCTTATAGTAGATTGTATTAAACATCTTATTAGCTCTTCATTTAGTCAATTTATATTTTGAGTGTCTTGTTCTTGGTTGTTCAAATCTTCACAGTATTCTTGATCGACCATAATCCAAATCTAGATAACCCATTTAATACGGTGTGCATACTCCTTAAGTCTGTCAAACTCCATCCTCTAGGTGAGACTCCAGCCTTGTATAACAAAGGTGTTTCAAATTGGGTGTGGTGGTCTATGAAGTCATCGCTTGAAGAAATGGAAATGGTGTGGCTGCTACTCAAAGACAGAGTGGTGTTGTTTTTAAACCGTCCAAAATTTGAAGGTTGATTGACCAAATCTTACCTTGAGGATAGGAATAACCTACACAAGTGCATGAACATGTATATAAACATTTTTGTCATATGGATATTTGTATAGGTATCAATTATTAATTATAAATTAAATATGAATCCATGCATAGTTAAGATACACGATTTAGTAGATGAGTTTGTTGGAGTATCTATATATATGATATAGATATTAACTTATGAAACAAGAGAAATGTAGTTGTTATAGTTTAATACGAATGTTTATTAAACTAATCAATATGATCGCATATTTATTGTAATATGACATTGATTCTATTATAAAGGTTTTGTTAGTAGAAATATGATATATGGGTTTGGATTATAAATGTTGAAATTAGCATTTAAGTTATAAGTATTTGTAGTTAATATTATCTATGCATTGTTTAGCTTGACGTTTATATGTAATTGATGAGTGATTAATATAATAGATAGAATTAATATTAATTAAACTAGACCTAGGTTTTATGAAATCTTTGGTGGAGATATAACTTGAATCTAGTTGCTATTACAATTAAATGTAATTGGATATGACAAAGTAATCAGTGTAGATGAAATTTAATCTAGTTGATTTGGTTTTGTAAAGATCTTTTATAATGATTTTGTTAAGTTGAAATTGGGTTTAAAGATTGGAATTAGGTTAAATAAAGGTATTCAAAAATTTAGACTTATAAGTAAAAATTATAGGTAACAGGATAACTAAGAGATTGAATTGCTCTTGTAAAAAAAAAATTTATGTTGTCAATGAGTTGATTAGTTTAAATTGCTTATTGCAAGAAAATTTTTCATGTGAGTTGGTCTATGTGTAAATTGTCAAGTTTAGGTTCTAGAGGCATAAGGTAATATGATTCGATGGCATGTATTCTGTTCATAGGTGTCTTGAAATGAAGATGTTGCAAGAACATGATGTCTTTTGTCTATGTATGTGGGTCTTGGTAAACAATAATGTGAGATGATGTATATACTGTGTTGTGAATATATTATGATGGGATTAAACCTCCTTCACGTATGTGTTGATATTGAGCTTGTGTTTAGTATTGTAATGGGGAGATCTTGGAAATCGTAATGAGAAACTATTTTGTTCATGGTTGAGATTTGTGAGCAAGATGACCCATACCTTGCTCCAGATATGTGTTGTTATGGTTATTGCGATTGATTAACTGAAAGTTTTGTGGACAATGAAGTAAAGGTTGGTCCTTGTGATTATGTTTAATAAGCAAGAAGGTAATGCCTTGCATTGTTTATGCATACTTATAAGTATGATAGTGATTGTCTTGCTTGATGGTTATGGTTTCTAGATGCAGGAAGGGGAGTGGCTTTCAATGTGGGGCCAGCGCCCAAAGTGGCTGTCAGGATAACCCATTGAAAGTTGTTAACTAAGTGAAAACCTAAAAATGAACTAGGTGGGGAAAAAGGGTAAATTAAACAATAAACAAGATAAATGGATTTCCTCTCCCATGCCTATAGTGCTTGTTTAGGCTAAGGATGGGTTGAGAAGGCCTAGTCAGCATAATTGACTTCCTTGTCCTCACGAAAGGAAAGTTGATTCCACATGTGTCACCCTATGGGCCAGCGCCTAGTGAGAGGCTATCAGGATAACCGTAGATGGGGGTCGGCGCCTAGTGAGAGGCTGTCAGGATAACCCATGTCAGGACCATGCGATGACACTCTTCCTACTGCAGCCTAGCATTCCCTAGATGTACTCTCCCCATTTGTCGTGTGTTGCCTTTGGAAGTGATATTGAGTTGCTTGTGATGTTGACTTGTGTTGTTGGAGTCATGTTGTCTTTGTTCTTATAGTCTACTATCTACCTGACTGTATGTTGTAGTGGGGACCTTATGTTAACTCCTAGTTCGGGGGGTGGACCTTAGGGTCCCACATGGTCGGGTGGAAGAGATTTTATCCATTGGTTTTTTCCCTTGCCGATGTTCATGTGCAAAGAGGATATAGCTTGTGTATCAGACATCAGATCTTGTACCTGTTTATGGAGATAGTTATTATGCTCATGTACTGGCCTGTGTATCAGATGATTCATTATGTATGTATTCATATGTATTCAGAAGATGATAATGTAACGATGTAATGTTGTATTCATATGTCGGGAGAAATTGTAACTATGTACTAGATCTTGATGAATACTTATATGATATTATGTAGATGTAAATGTTTATTGTTTTAGTGCATTAGGTTTACAATGAGTTACTGATGTTAATTCATGATGTGTGTTAGATTATGTTAATTATTTTGTCAAGTAATGCAACCATGTTATCTTAGAGGACAAGTCATTAGTTTAAATGATGAGTTAATATTACTTTGTTACTTTACTATCTCTTTCAATTTTTTTTAAAAAAATTATCCTGTTGCATATAGCATAAATGTGATGTTCTCTGAGGTATTCATGGCGGGGTGTTACACCTCCCTTGTGGTGTTGGCTTAGAATACCTCCTTAGCTTGTACATGTCGGCCCCATTTGGTTTTATTCATCGTTTGTGACTAGGAATACATATATAAAGGAGTTTTACAATTCATTTTACACCTAGAGAAAAAGAGAAAAAAGAGAGATAAATACTTGCTTATCAAGAGAACAATTGGGATTACTTACACGACTGATCTTCTATGCTCTAGTGCTCCTCATGGTTGGAATTGCTATCTACTTGTGGATGTTATGAAGTTTGTTTGTAGGTCTTGAAGGAAGTTTCAAGCATTTCTCCATCACTCTCCTTGTTGGTGCATGATCTTGAGCATCTACTCCAACTAGGGTTTCACATCTTGTGGTAATCTTCATCATTGTCATTCATACTTTCATCATATATTATAGATCCAGCCTCTACTCTCCTAGGGCACGCACTCTTGGATCTAATCATCGATGTAGTGGAGGTGAAAATACCTACACGGGGTTTTACTAAGGCAAGCCCCTATACACAACACAACCTTTTCCTCTTTTCTTGTGTGCAGGTTTAAGATGTACAGGTTTTAGAAGACAAGATTCAGGAAGAAGTTCAAGGGTTTGTAGGTACATGTCTAGTGAAACTCAGAGATTCTACAAAACCCTAATTAGGGTCTAGGGTGCTTGAGTTCCCTAGTAGTTTGGTGCCTCTGAGTCTGGATCCAAGTTTTGCCCTGCTTCCTAATCTCTGCTGTACTTTTAGATTTCAGATATCTATTTCTGATAGTTAGTTATTAGCAGATCTTTGTGAAATAAGGTTTTGTCATTTACCCTAGCTTGCTTGCTAGATCTTTATTGAATTTGGTTGATGCTCCTCTATACAACAAAAGAAAAGAACCCTTGTAGTTTGACTCACCTCCATGGGTAGTAGCCAAGCTTGGTTTATGTTCTAATTGTAACATGTCATCTCATAATACCTAGAAAATGCATTCCCATTTTGCCATCAAGTAAACAAAATATCAAATCATGATTATCATGTAATCACATGTTTAACTAACATTAATCATTTGCATAATGATTACATAAAGAGCATACTTTTTTTTGTAATATTTTCAAACTGAAAATGTACAACAGTTTAAGATACATGAAAGAGAGTTTCCCTTACATTCCAACATAATGTTTTGCTCATGGAAATAATGTTGAGTTTACATAGAAATTGACTATTAAGTCAAATAATAAAATGTACTATTTCTGGAGTTTTGATATCTATCTTCATAAGTCTCAGCTTGTCATCTGCTTGGGAAGGAGAGCATCACTTGAGTGCTTTTCCTCCAACCACAGACCGGTGGTGATCCGCACAACTTCCTTCCTGGAAGTGGCCCTACCCTTCATGAAGGTAATAGATAAAGAGAACCAATAGGTTTGCCATCTGAGTCTTTAGTGTTGTGTCCTTCATAACTCTTCACTGTCATACAACTATAGATCCACTCTAACTATGTATGACACTACTAGAAGATTATGCCATCTAGAGCATAGTGAATAGACTAATGTATGTAGAGATAGATGCATTACTTTGGCCAAAGGATTCATATATATATATATAAACATTTCGTAATGAACATACAGTCAATTGTTCACCCACATCTGACTCAACTTAGAAGTTATCTCATCTAACAATAACTTTTGTTTTAATTCATCCCAGTTAATGAGTATCATGAAAGTTCACTGACTCTCATTAACTACTCCGACATCTAGAGTATAATATTAAAATAAATCACACATAGGTCATTATACCTTTAAAGATGTTTATTTTTTGCGACTGCAATGGAAATCTATGACTCCACATCACTCTATTCCATATTACAAATAACTTGGTTTCGATGTCTTGTCTTGACATAAAAATAGTTTGGTTTATAATAACAAAATAATAATAATAACCCATGCATGTTCTTCTAGAAGGTTATTCATGGGATTCATATAACCTTATCTAATCCACTTAGATATTGAATCTCTTGTTTAACTCTTTTATCGATGATAGAGTCATATCATCTATTGTTTGCCTTAGTCATAAAAAAAGTTCATTGTCTCAAAACTCTATAATAACATAGGCTTGACAATCAAAGGTAGTAATACATATCCAATATATAGCAATAGTAAGAATGGTTTGACCAAAGTCTTGCCACATTTTACCTTGAAGGTTTAAATAAGAACTCTTAATCACGAGTCCAATAATATCATAGTAAAGTATCTTTATCTCAAATTCAAAACATTCTCATAACAACACTGGTTCGAGGTTTTATCCCCATATAGAGATATAATAACAAGATACTTATTGCAAAGTATGCTAATAATTATCGCATCAAATAATAATAATATAACTTTAGCACAACCTATTCAATCATGAAACCATCTTGTTCTCACTAGAGTTCCATTTGAAGGCTGAGACATCATCCCCAACCTATGGCACTGGCCACATTTGGTTACCCCATTCATCCTGCCTGAAAATAATAATGCACTCTTTCGAGGGTCGACATGCATTTCATTTAACTGAAGGTGGTTATACAAACCATTGAATAGTTTACAAATATAAAAGATTCGATTACCTCAAGCTTGGTGAGCTTGTAGGCTCCTAGCCACAGTATTACAATACCATGCAAAACGATAAATGTAGTATTGTTCACTGTGTTTATCACAGAAAGAACCATAAGTTTTGACTGAACTTAGCCACTACCCTAATGGCTTATGCCATGAACTAGTCTTAACAAGAAACAAAAGACTTTTGGTTTTCATGCATACAGTAATGAATGGTTCGAAAATAGGGTGTCGTTGACCACCTCTGGTCATGAAAACACAATTCAACAGTCCCCATAACGGGTATAGCAATTTCTAAACACTGTCATCTATAGTTCATTGATAATAGACAATACCACAGTCCCCATAACAGGTTCATAATAATATCTAAACACTATCATCTACAGCTCATTGATAATAGATAATACCTGTGTATTGATAATATCAATTTTCCAGCTGAAATCTTTAGTCTTTTGACTGATATCTCTTTTGCCTCCTCAATGTTTCTCTCTCCAATGCCTTTTTCTATTTTCCTATGTGTGTATCTCCTCCCCAACTCACACAACTACTATATCACATAGCATAACTCACTTGACTCCTGCTCTCAAGGAGAGCATGCTGCCAAACAAGGCACTCTCACTCAACACAACTACCACCCTACATTGTGCAAAATTGCTCTCTCCATATTCTCCATTCTCATGGAGTATGGAGTGTGGTTAGGAGACTGTTAAGTGGTTTGTCAAGACCCACTTCTCGGTTAAGAGAAATTTTGGGGCACAAAACAATATCCCCTTATCTATAAACATAGTATATATATATATATTCAAAAATAATAAAATTCATTAAAATAAAGAATACATTTGTTGCAGTACATAAAAGTTGTATCAAAATTATTCTTGCAACAAACATTAATAAGGGGGTTGGGATCTCTACTTCCTCGTCGCCCCAGACTGGCGTGAAAAGGATCAAGTCAGTCCTTAAAAGAAAATAAGTAATTATATACGAACATAAAACGGTTCAACATAAAAGGGAAAATAGGATTTACTCTATCCTTAATAAAATTCTAGAGCATTTCTTGAACAATGTAATGAAATTGTCGTCAAAATCCTTTCCAAATCAACATCTCGTCAATAGTCAATCTGAGATAATCTCAAGATAGAAAACTATCTGACACATACCTTAACTTCACAAGGGTTCACAAAATGGTCAATTTGAGACTTCAAATGACAAACTGGTCTTTTCAAAATATCTATCCCCTTTTCTCTAGTGATATACTCTCTTTCCACTCTTGAAGGTAGATTATTTTTCCCTAGTTACACTTATAGTCATACAAACTATGACTAGTGTATCATCAATAAATCAAAAAGCATCATGATAAAATAATCTCAACAACATGTAATCTCATGTCTAATCTAAACATTAATCATAATCCATATAATCAATGATTTGTCTTGACATTTTCCGCAAACAAAATCATTAACCTATGATTATTTATCCACTTGATCACATAAAAAGTAAAATTAAACTTAGTCAAGATTGGGGATGTAACACTAATGTTTAATAGAAGAGGGTTTTGACCTAGTTTAATCACATAGGCTAGTCTCCCCTTTCTACACAAAACATTTTGGTGAACCTAACTTGTCTTGCACTTTTGCATCCTTCTTGTTTCATATCTAAGTTGTTTTCTACCCTAGATCTGATTGGGATTGATTTCATTAATCATTTTGCATACAATGTATAGTTAATTTTTGGCATAGTTTCAAAACTAGGGTTTCTAAAAACCTTGCATTTCTAGAAAATCTAGCTAGTTTTGAACCTAGGGTTTATAGATTTGTGAGTTGTTTCAGATGTTGTTGCATTGTTAGTTTATTTAAAATATTTGCATTTGCTGTGCCTCATCATTTTTGGTGTTTAAAACATTCTTGCATCCTTGCATTTGAAATTTGGAAAATAAACACTTCATTCTAGATTCGGAAAAAAACATATTTGTCACTTTGTTTGCATTGCGTAAGGTTAGATCATCATAGCATGAAATAAATTTCTGATTTTTGCATCAGATCTGATTGGTATTATAGTAATTAATCGTTTCATAGTGTTACATTTTGCATTTGAATATTTTGATTTGCTAGGATTTGTCAAAAAAGTTGCAATTTTGTGAAAATCTAGTTAATGTTGAAATTTAGGATTTGTGATTGATATTTTGTTTCAGATTTTGCTGAGCTATTACTTGCATTTCAAATCTGATTTTACTTTTCTCTACTACATTAAAAATGTCATCTTGCATTGAAGTTTGAAACTAGGAACAATTTTGAGTGGTTACATCTTGAAAAAAGCATTGAAATTAGGGTTTGATTTGAGCATTGGCATTATTGATATTTAAATGGATTTGAGTAGAGTTGAATTTGATCAAGGATATATTATGTGAATTATGTTTATTTACATTTGAACAAAACATTGCTTCACATAAACAAAAACTCAAACCCTTCTTTTGTTACATCATTCATTTCTTCTATTTGTGCATCTTGTGTGTTATAAAGCTTGTAGACACTTTATGAGCTTTGTGACCCAGTGCCCTATTTCCAACACTCTTGTGCAAATAAGTCTTTGAGTTATGGGTTCTAATTCTTTGAATAACAATGGTAACAATACATTGGAACCCCAATTCCCTTGTCTTATCACACAAGAAGGTCAATCACTTTTTCTTGATATCCCTACTTCACATCTTCCTGAAGCATCAACTTTTCATGAATCCATCAACATTGATGACCTTGTGGCCCATGTTCCTGAAGCTCAAATTCAGAGATTAGACACTGAGTTGGCTAATTTTTAGCAATTTGTAAGCTTGAAACATATAGCTAAGGAGGTAGTCCCTATTGTTGAGAGTCTAAGAAGTCTTTTGCTTGAAGGTCAAGAAGGATTGGAAGTCTTGCGTGGCCTTGCTCATATAGTGCATAACAACATTCTATTTGCATCTACTAGTTATGCTGAAATTGTCACTAATGTCACATCTTCAAAACAAATAGGGACTGAGCAAGTGTCGGCACCCATATCGACATCCCCTATTCCTACATACAATTCTACTATTCTCACCACTACTACACAACCAAGTAATAGTGCTACCACATGTGTTGGGTTATCTACTGGGAATCCTGTTTGTCATTATAGTACCATTCCATATAACTACATAAATTCCACACCTAATGTTACTCCACCTACATCTAAACCTCCTATCACTTTCCAAAAGGCTACTCATACATTGACAACTAGTCCTTCCAATTCATTCCAATCTCTACCTGATTCATCTTCTGACCCTGTTATAAAACAATTGTTGAAAAATATGACCTCCATCCAATAACAATTGGATAGCATAAGAAATAGTCCACCTAAACCTAACATGACAACACATTATATCCGTATCCCTTTATCCTATTCAATCCTAAGATCTCAAATGCTTGAAAAGTTTGAGACCCCTCACTTCGAGAAATATAATGGGAAAGGAGACCTGAACAACCATGTGGTAGCCTTTACAACTATGTGTAGTGATTTCTTCTTTGAAAATTAAATCTGGGCAAAACTCTTCCCTAGGTCACTCAGAGACATAGCCTTGGATTAGTTTTTCTCTCTACCTCCTAATTCAATCACTTCTTTTTCACAACTCATCAATAAATTCCTTGAACATTTTCAAGAAAACATTGGACCTCAAGTCTCTTTGTCTGACTTGGTTCATTGAAAACAAGGAATAAAAGAGAAAATAATATATTTTATCAGCCATTATCAAGCCTGCTTCTCACAAGTTCATTATTCTATTCTGGATGTTGATGTACAAAGAATCTTTATTGGAAACTTACAACCTCACATCTGTGATAAGATATTATTGATGTGTTATGAATCTTTCACTCATCTTTGCATCGATCTCCATGATTACCAACTTTCGGTTAGTCAATATAAGAATAATCCCTCATTGGCTCCAGTTGGTCAATCCAAAGCCTCACGCAATCATAAAACATGTAACATAAATTTCATTAAGATCAATGCAATTTCAGCTAGTAACATAAGAAAACATGTGGCGACAATGTCATCTCCTGCTCCCACCCCGTATAAATTGAAATTGAAAACAAGACATTTCACACCACTATCAGAGTCTCTCTACTCTATAATCAAGCAGCTCCTAAACAAAATCTCATCAAGATTCCACCCATTAGACCTCTCGATCCAAGTAAGATATGCAAGCATCTTCCTTTGATTCAAAGGCCTTTTGTCAATTTCACCACTCTGCCGGTCATGACACTAAAAGATGTATGCATATTAAACATGAAGTTCAAGGCCTCATTGATTCTAATGTCATCTAGGTTGCTGGTGTGAATGACAAATCTCAAGAACAAGACTATGAAGGCGATGTTTGTATGATAGATGCCCGTCCTCATAAAGAGCGTGCAGAACCTGAACTATCTATATCTTTTACTCCTCATGAGGCTACTATTGAAGCTCATGACGGGACTCTTTACATCACTATTCAAATCAATGATAAACCCATTCGAGGTGCTATGATAGATCTTATATGCATGGTAAATGTAGTAATTGAAGAGTTTCTCTACATGCATGGTTTACATCAAGATACCTACAATGTATCAGAGATGGAAATTAGAGAACGCGATGGGTCTATCCTTCCAACTCTTGGTTCCTTAAATCTTGAAGTTAAGGTTGGACTCAAGAAAGTTGGATGTTACTTTTGTCATCATTCCTACATTGAACTTATTTCATGTGAAGTTGGGTCACCCATGGATCCGCTCCATGAAGGCGGTCCCCTCTATGGTTCATAAGTGCTTAAAGTTTCCATTTGAGGGATGTGTGCACATTGTACATCACAGTCGGTAGCTTCCCATTACTCAACATGGACACTTTACACTTGACTACTTTTGGCCAAAACTAGTTGGAGTCTCTCGAGCTAGAGAGGATTTATTCTTTTTGTCATATTGAAAATTTAAAGCAAAGGAAATAGTAGAGTTATCGCTTAGTAACATACCTCCTTGTAATGTCCCTGAACCTCCTCGATCTTTTGAGGCTACGACAATAATTGCCCATATGCCACATGTGGCAAATTAAGTTAAGCCTGATTCAAAGTTTCTTCCCTGTCCTCGAGCATCTGGTAGATATGCTGAGGTTCCCCCTCTGCAATCCTTTCAAGGACAACGAGGCAACCATTTAGCACAAAAAAACTCCCCGCAATCACAATATCACTTTTGTACCACTCGCCTTTGTAGAGACTAGTGGAAATCAACTGGTTGCACATGTTTTATTTCTTGAGGTTTCTCAACCACTTGTGGATGCTCAAGTACTTCCACCTATTTCACAAGTTGAGAAGGAAGAGCAACCCACATTGAGGAACCCTTCCCCTATAGTCTCCCAACCTTTGGTGGTTCCTGGACTGTCTCTTATAATGTTCTTGAAGAAAAGGAAGAAAAGGAACCCATGTTGGAAGATACTATAGTTCCCCTCACAAACATCACAAATAAAACTAATTGAAATAAAATTGCAAGAGAAAGAAAGAAACATCATCGTGCTATGGCTTGCCTTGCCGTAGGAGAGGAGAATATCCCTCCTTGCAAGTGTTTATCACCAACGAATGCGAAAGAGACATCTACTAGTGTTTCATCTCCTATAGAGAAGGATACAACTTCACAATCCGCTATGGAAACTATTGTACTATATTTTGATAGTGAATCTGAAGATAACAATGATACATGTATGGCTCTTGTTCCTTACACCACACTTTCTATAGTTTCTCTTGCATCTTGTCCACCTATCCAAATTAGTGATGAGCAAGATTGGGAGGAGGATGATTTGCTTTAGGTTGACTCGCAAGTGGGGTCCCTTATTTTTATTAGGATTATGAGTGCATGTGATTGTTTTCCCCATAATGTGTTGATTGATGCTTTATTTATGTTGTTTTTATTGTTAATATCTCTTTGGATGACCCTTGACACCCTTGTAGGTGCAAGGATACAAAGGGGCTGAAATTCATTGTGACATTCTCTCTATTTTTATCAACATTCTTCTATATGTTGTAAGTTGCATTGTTGTTGTTTCCTTTGGGGATGATGCAAGGTGTAGGATGTTTCGGCATTCTCCCCTATTGATCCAAGGAATTTTTATTTTGATTTCATGTGATACTTCTTCCTTTGTCTTTGTAGTTCTACCAACTGGCAGATGATGATAATTCCAAATATATATAGTCTCGAGATATATCCTATTATACAACCATTCATATACGGACACCAGTTAAGTAGATCCCTTTATGTTATTACTTAGTATAACTTATTGTTTCTTTGATGTTTGATTTATGTGGCACCTTGTTGCTATGCTCAGCATTATACCATGACTACACAAGCCATTGTGTATCATGCTTGAAGCATTGCCTCAGTTTTCCTTTTGTGGGGACAACCCCTTGTTGCAATGTAGTTTTTGGGAACATATATCTTATGGGCATGTGATTCTGGAAAGCTCTCGTTCTTGTCTTGTGATTTGTTCTACCTTAAAGCAATTGCTCCTTGATAGGAGTTAGCAATCACTTTAAGGTGGGGGCATACATCATGCTATGCTCTTTTGGTCACATACTTGTTTATTATGGTTGGCATGGAACTCACCTAATGATTCTACGGTCCTCACTAGCCTATGATGTTTCCTTTTGGTCCATGAGCCACCTAGTACAATGAAGTTGGATAGCCTGTGTGCTTCATATGACGTGTCATGGTCACCTAGTAATTAGGTGGTCCTTATTAGTGTGTGATCCACGGAGGCACTTCTTTTGACATGACCCCTAGTGACAGAGAAATCTAGAGTTAGAGTCATGTGCCTTGTGTGTTTGTTCCTATGTTTGTTACTATATTTGTTTGTTTGGTGAATTATATTTGAACTTGTGTTTTGTGTGTCCTCATCATGTTTTCCATGTGTAGTCTATGTGTATGCTTTATACCTAATGTGTACGCTTCATGTCAAGCGTGAATGCATTGTGTATGGAGTGTATTCCCATATATTCATGTAGTACTCCATGTATGTGAATTATGTTGCAATGTTGTGCATGTTTGAAAATCTCTTTGCTTATGTGTTTGAAACCTCAGAATCCTAAGCTTAGGGGCTACTAATAATCTACAGCTTGGCAGAATTCTTTGGCTTCTATGTTTTCGTGTTTGAAATTTGTCTTCTCCTTACTTTAGTGTGAGTTCAAACATAAGTTTGTACCCACGCTAAAGTGGGGGCTAAATGTTATAGAATAAAATGTTTACCCTTGTTAGTTAGGACCTATTTTAACACCTTTTGAACATTAAACAATAAAATCTTGATCCTGATGAATAAACTTGACAGAATAAACTTAGGACTGGCCTAAGCCCACGACATTAGACACTCCCTAGAGTTTGTGGGGCTAAAGGACCAGGGTGCCCAAGCACCCTGGTCCTAGATGTGTCCTTTAGCCCCTCTCTTGTGGTGGCTGCTTAGAACATCTCCTTAGCTTGTACATGTCGACCCCATTTGGTTTTTATTCATTGTGTGTGAGTAGGAATGCATATATAAAGGAGTTTTACAATTCATTTTACACCTAGAGAAAAAGAGAAAAAAGAAAAATGAATACTTTCTTATCAAGAGAATACTTGGGATTGCTTACATGATTGATCTTCTATGCTCTAATGCTCTTCATGCTTGGAATTTCTATCTACTTGTGGATGTTATGAAGTTTGTTTACATGTCTTGAAGGAAGTTTCAAGCCTTTCTCCACCACTCTCCTTGTTGGTGCATGATCTTGAGCATCTACTCCAAATAGGGTTTCACATCTTGTGGTAATCTTCATCATTGTCATTCATACTTTCATCATATATTAGAGATCTAGCCTCTGCCCTCCTAGGGCATGCACTCTTGGATCTAATCATCACTGTAGTGGAGGTGGAAACATCTACCCAGGGTTTGACTAAGGCAAGCCCTTATACACAACATGACCTTTTCCTCTTTGCTTGTGTGCAGGTTGAAGATACATGTTTCAAAAGACAAGATCTAGGAAGAAGAAAGGGTTTGCAGGTATAGGTTTGGTGAAACTTAGAGATTTTGTGAAACCCTAATTAGGGTCTAGGGTGCCTGATCACCCTAGTCCTTTGGTGCCTCCGAGTACAGATCCAGGTTCTCCTCTTCTTTTTGATCTCTGCTGTACTTTTAGATTTCTGATATCTGTTTCTGATAGTTAGTTAAATATTAGTAGATCTTTGTCAAATAAGGTTTAGTCATTTACCCTAGTTTGCTTGCTATATCTTGATTGAATTTGGTTGATGCTCCTCTATACAACATAAGAATAGAACCCCTATAGTTTGGATCTTCTCCATGGGTAGTAGCCAAGCTCAGTTTGTGTTCTAATGTTTAATAGAAGAGGGCTTCGACCTAGTTTAATCTCTTAGGCTAGTCTCCCTTTTCTATAGAAAAATCTAATATCCTTTTGACACTTGGACCTGGTCTCATATCCTTTTGACACCTATTGTGCCAAAATTGAGTCAAGGGTAAGTGCAAAAAGATGGGGGGGCAAAAAGTGGCCAAATTATTTAAAAAAAAATAATACAAAATGCTAGCGCGTTTTGACTTGCTATAAATAAAAAAAAAGGTTTCTATCTCATTTCATTTCTTTCTTCTCCTCTATGCCCATGACCTACAAACCCTAGAAAGCGCACTCATGTTTTGGAAAACTCAATTCAACACAAAAACCTTATCGATTCATCGCTAGAATGCTGCCATGACGTCGAGTACGCCAAAGGAGTGAGTTATATTTGTTTTTTTGTTTGAATTTGTTTCTAAATAGTTAGGTTTGAGTTGATTTTTGATGTATATTTCGTAATTGTTAGGAAATGTTAATGCACCTCCTCCTCCTCCTCCTCCTCAAAATCCACAAAATCCTAAGGAGGAAATACCTGCAGAACAACAACCTCCTCCATCCATTCCTCGACATGCCCCTGGAACACAAGAAATTGAAAACAACAAAAAAGAAATTGAAGATATAATTGCAAGGTTGAAAGATCCTTCCACTTCAACCTTGCATAGGTCCATGCTTATTGAATTTCTTAAATCTATGTTATCAAATGTAGATTCAATTAGCAAGCAAATAACTAGTTGGACGGATAAGAGGAGAGAGTTTAGAGATTATTATGCAGACAAACTGTTATACCAAGATGTGAAAAAATTACAAATCACAAAATTAGACTTGTGTTTGATTTTCACAAACCCACAAACAAATCAACCTCCACCCATTACATGCAAGAGGTTCCCTATCCATTGGTGCAACAACCAAGCGATAAGGGACAATTTTGGGTAGAGGTGGTGGATGGTTTTTGACCATCCTCCATGCAATAATAATGAGGTCCTGCAATACTTTTTGAGGAAACTCTACTACGAGTTTGTCCTTAATAAAGTGCCAAACTATTTTGATATGCGGGACTTCCAGGGTAGAGGTGGGGGGTCAGCACAAGATAGACCAGGGGCACGTCTTGACCCACAGCGGGTAGTGAGATGAGTAATCAACAGACCAACCCACGAGCATGTTTCTATCCCTTCCATTGTGAAGGATGTTGATAACTGAGAGGGGGGTGAATCAGTTATCTTAATTATTTCTGCTTTCTGAACTTTCTTAATAATTAGTGCAGCATCAATTCAAACAAGCAAATATAACCATGAAATGTAAATACACGACACAATATTTTTGACGTGGAAACCCTGTTAAGGGAGAAAACCACGGGGTGATTAACCCAAGGATTATTCTCTATTAGAAGAATAAGAAAAATAGATGGCACATGCCAATTAGGGCTCACTGCCCGAGCACACTGCTCACAAGAGGCACACGGGAGACGCTATCTACAAAGTAACAAGTATTACAAACTTGAACTGGAGATTGACATCTTTACCATGTCTGGATCAGTTCCATTTAAGTCCAAAAATTTCTGCTCTGCCTTTCGCTCTTCTTCTTCACTATGCCAAACTCATCCACACCAAGACACACTTCAAAATGAATTCACAATCCCTTATTTATACAAGGCATCGACTTAGGAACAATCATCTAAGTCGGCAAACACCTATAAGATCATTTGTAAGACGTGTAATACATCCGGTCAGCCTGTTATAGGAAGAACACCAATATCCATGGTTATTCTTCAAATGCAAACTCAAGCTTCAATGTAGACCGCCAATAAGAATTGTACATGATCCAAAGATCACCAAAACCTTTCCTGAGTCATCAAGAACATCTGCACTTTATCAGCTTATTGGAATTCTTCTCTTCTTCATCTGAAACTTCAAGAACACAGTCTGTCATCACTGTCATAATGAAAAAGGTGCTTCCGGAGCTCCAAACCATGAACAAATCTAGTTGTCACTTCACACAGACTTCTTCAACACTCCCTCTAATCTGTAGAGTGAGATAATGAAATTTCGGAGCTCACCGGACCTTTCTGTGACCCTCTGTCACCTCTGAACACCTGCTGGAACCGGTTCTACTTGAGCGACCATAACTTCTTCAGATCTTCATGTGGACCTTTGAAATCTTGACTGGAACATCTGAAGACTCATATCTACAAACCCTTTAAACCACATCCTCTGATCCTCAACCTATTTAGGACTTTTTCCTTCTTGTCATCACTATTCTTCACTGTTCCTGATTGAGACTTATTCTCTCAATATCCTCAGCACACAGCTCATCCAATCCTTCTCATTAATGCAATATGAGTATGTTGACATCAATGACAACACCGGTTATCCTCATACTTGCAACAAAGGAGAGTGTTGAGGTCGATACACTTCAGTCCATTAATGCCTTGACCCAGAGCATCATAGAGCATGCCGGTCCTACATCATAGAGTGGGTTGGAAGATAGTGCGAGGAGTAGGGTCCCACCCCATACTTGTCAGACTTGCGGGTCAGCCTGTGGTTATGACCCCATGGATAGTTAGGATGCAGGTGCACAGGCTACATCTGTAGCCGAGCAGATGGTGATGACAGATACCCTCCTGAGCGAGACTTTCAGCCTTGACACTCAGGTAAATATTAGCAAGTTTATTGAATTTAATTTATTAAATTTTATTTTTGAAATGTAAGATTAACTAATTTAAATTGATGATTTTAATGAAATTTCAGGGTCATAACATCGATGCAGTTTTCAGTGGTTCGCCACCTGCATTTTACACTAGATCATCTACTGTCGGGGTATGTAACTAGTAAACAATTATAAATATTACATGTGAATAGCATCGTTATATGAATGGTATTCTAATATCTGATTTTGGATGTTGAATAGGTTAATATTGTAGATTTCACAGCAACACCTGCCGGCGGTGGTGGACTTCAAAGCTTTACGGAGGTAATAAAATAAATAGTTTAATGAATGAATTGTACTTACTAGATTTTTGTATGTGACTTGTGTGCTTTATTGTGTGTACTTCCATGTTTAGATGAATGTGTGTGTATGTTAGGAGCCATGATTTGCATCACTATTATAGTTTTCGTAATTGAATAATGTTGTTTTATTTCTAGATGATGTAGGCTGCAGAGACACCTCCCCATGTTCAGAGGGCAATGGAGCATGGTGTGGCCTCTGCGATTCATAGCTCCATGGCATTGACAGGGGTATGAGGCAGATTAGTAAATTTTAATTTACATTCATTGTTATAGTTGTCTATTTTTTAAAAATTAAAATATTATTGATTTGAAGTTTAATTTCTATCTGCATGGTTTCTATAGGACATGACATCACCAGGGCCTATTCCTGCTACTGAGGCAAGTGAGGAGACAAATTATATGTTAGCGGTAAGTGATTATTTTGTTAAATGTTTCATTTTTTATAACATGTAATTTCTATATATTAATGTCTATACTTTTTTATTATAACAGCTAAAGATGTAGGAAGAACTAAATAGGAGTAGCCCTCGAGTTCGTAGTAGACCACCCACATGTGTGTCTCCATCCCCTAGAAGATCAAAGGCTACCCATGATCTATTCTCTTCACCAGCCAGAGGGGAATGACTTTTTATTGTGTTTCTTTGTTGTATGCCTATATGGCATTTGTGGACATATATTTTGTATTGTATATAGTTGACATTGTATGCCTATATGACATTCTTGTAAGCCTATATGGCTATTTTGTATATATATTATACTTATATCGACAGATATGGATGTATGCCTATATGGATATTTGGTTAATACAAATCTTTTTTATTGATGGCATCCATACTTGCATTATAAATCCACGTTTGAATGGATATTTGTAGATGGCTACTTCAAATATTTAAAGTCCAATTGTATTACATAAGGTGTTTGTTGATCCAATAAGCTATCTATTGTTATTCAAGTATCACCTAAACCTCATTTTGGAACTAAAAGATAAAAGTTGTATTTAAAAAAAAAATGAATCATCATGTTGAACAGAAAATATTAATATTCTTTATGAGTAGCATAGAATGTCAACTATATGCAATACAAAAAAATAAATCATCATGTTATTCTTTATGTTTGAGATCTTGAAAATGACTAAGTCTGGTAGCCTGATATCCTGAAACACTAGGATGAATATCCAAGTCATTAGGATGATTGCGCCTTGAGAAAAAGTCATTAAGATGAGCACCTAAAGGAGACTTTCTTAAACATTCAAACATTGAGCAACAAGCATGAAGGGTTAAGGCACAATTTGCAACTCATAAAGCCTCAAAAGGGTGCCCAACTTGGAGAGAGCATTCATTTAAGACAAGGCACCCATTGACACCTGTTCCACCATAAAAGTGCGCCTAAGGTGGAAGGAGAACAAGCCTCTAGTAAGTGAAGTGCACCTATGGTCTAAACCACTTCATTATGGCACCCTAGCATGAGGAGGAGTATATAAGTCAATAGGAAATGGTGCCTAGAATGCAAATGAAGGACTAAGTGGCATTTTCAATAAGCATCAGTTCACCTTGAGCTTTCAATAAATACATCAAATTGAGCCCCATAAGCCTAGGCACCCTTTGCCTTCAAAAGAACCTTGTATCGATGTCAAGAGTTGGTCGTATCGGTAGACCTTGGTTAGGCTTCGCCGATAGTGGTCTATCTTGTCGACGAGTGTGGTTCGAAGTCGAAGACATCGGTGTATCGGAAGATAATCCCATCGGCGCATCGGAAGAGCAGTTGAGAGCTTCGCTGATGAAGGGGGTCACACCGATAGTCAAAATCCATCAGTGTATCGGCCCAACGAGATTAGATTTCACCGATGTTTGGAGTCTCACTGACGGGTGTGGTCCAAAGGTTGTCATTGGTGAGATTGGTGTGTTGGCAGAAGAGTTTTGAGTGTGCCAATGGTATTAAGTCCTACCGATAGGTGAGGGACTTAGAGTCTTGTATTAGAGTGATAAAGACATCGGTGTGAAAGGATATAAAGTCACCGATAGTGGTCTATCTGACTGATAAGAGTCAATGATGGGATGTTTGTTAGAAGTGAAATCAAACGGAGTCATGGTGGCATCAGCCTATCAGCCGATGAAATTTTAAGCTCGCTGATGGTATGTCGTCTCGCCAATAGTGAGTTTGAAAGTTCAAAAGTTGATAATTCTATGCTTCCACTGTGTGCTCTGCATTAGACACTCATCCCTACTATAGTCTAGCATTCTCTAGTTGTGTTCTCCCCTTTGTTTTTGTGAATGCCTCTGGAAGTAATGTTGAGTTACTTGTGATGTCCTTATTGACTGGTGTTGTTTTGGATTCATGTGTAGTCCTTGTTCCTTATAGTCTATTGTCTCCTTGACTGTTTGTTGTAACTTATTGAAGCACTATGATTTTGAATATTTAGATTTAGAGGGCATTAGACACCAAAACTTCTTGACCTTTAACAACCCAACCTAGAATCAATAGATTTTTGTCCATCCCAACTATTCTAGTCAAGACAAAGCATGTTGATTCTCATTCAATCCAAAGTTCATTAACAGGATTATCTTATCATAATATTTAGGGAAATGACCACCTAGATGGACAATGATGTGAGCTATCTATAAAGAAACTTGCAAGAAGTATAGGAGGCATGAGAATCCCTCCATGTTGTTTATCAAGTTGAATGATGTATGACACATCATGTATCATTAGAAAATATTCTCGAAGAGAAAGCAAGTGAAAATACTCAAAACAACCCATAACAAGGTGGAGAAGTTTAAAGGATGGAGGTTGCAACACTTTCCAACCTCATAGTCACACTAGTCCAATGGATTAGGATAATACTATCAAGCATCCACATAATAGTAGATAATCTTATCAAAAGTCACAGAGAAATTTCTAAGGACCATAGTGTTATCCCTATGACTTGACACATACTGCTTGTTTCATAAAGCAAAGGGACATGATATAAACATTGTTGTTATATGGAGCCTAATCAGACTCGGGGGTTAAATTTATCCAACTTTTATCAGCGTGGTTTCCCCCCAAATATTTTCCTACTAGTTTTGGCACCTTGAAGTCTAAGTGCATGAAAATCATTCTGAGTTGGCAACCTAATCCAATGACTTGACACGGATCCCAAAACCACCTATTGGACCAATAGGATCCTAGGCACTCACTTCATGCATTATGATTTCTAGGCACCAGTTTGATGCTCCATCACAAGGAAAGTGCGCCCACACTTGCAAGTGTTTTTCTTTAGGATCTAGGCGCCAGTTGAAGGTTGTAGTTGCCAAGAAGAGCGCCTAGCAAGAGGAAGTCTTTTGGAGTCTCCAAAACACATCAAACACTTGACTAACAATAAGATAACTTTTTCCCAAGTTAGGTGCTTCAAGAGGGAAGTTAAAACATGAATAAGCGCCAACGTGTCTAGGTGCAAACTCAAGCTTGTTGAGGATACACATGGCGCCCAACATTCCTTGGTGATTTCACGAACTTCAAACTCTTAGAACTGTTCAAGGAATGCCCAATGCCCCTTCTTGATGATAGGCACCAAAGTGAGGGTAGAATTGCACCTTGATGGCATTAGGCACTATCTAGAGTATGCTACTCCATGGAAATGCGCCTTCTTGCTTCGAGTAATTCAAACGCTCCAAGGTCTTCAATGATCAATTCCCCAACTTATGAAATGTCCTCCTTCATTTTAAAACACATTGTAATGCTCCAGAGAGATGACTATACCTAGGCGTCAATCTAGGTTAGAAATGCCTCTAAAGTGCGCCTTCTCTTTCAGAATGCAAAACAAGGTCCAAAGGTGCTAATAAACTGAAGCGCTTCTTTGGAAAAGTCTCGAAGGTTAAGATGTGCCTTGTCTTAATGAGGTGCAACTCTTGGGTAAGAAAGCTTGTAAAGCGCGCCTAACTTAGTGAAGAGGTTGATAACTTCTAAACCCTTCTTGGAACTTAGATTGCTTCAACTAAAAATCATCTTGCACCAATACATCACCAAACTTTCAATCACAAGATCAATTCAAACTTAGGTGCTCATTAAGAGTCTTTCCAATGTTGGCGCATCTGAGAGGTTGAACTGACAAGAGATGGCACCTAGCTTCCTAGACCTTGTTTCAATATGTTTGAGTTCCAAAGTTGACTCAATGGTATCAAGATAGCGCCATAGAGTCTTTGGACTAGTTCCTTAGAGTTTCAAAAACATTCTGGCTCCTTGAAAATTCCTCCTACATGCTTGGGCACCATTTCAAGGTCCTAGAATCATGATGTAGCACCTTATTGCTCTAAACACCCATTCATGATTATGCAACTTGAGATTGGCACCTAGAGTGAATAGGCTTTCATCCTGACTTAATACACTGCCTCCTTCTGACGATTTTTGAGGCAGCAGAAAACCTTTCACCACGGGCAAATGTCTCAGAGATATAAAAAACTGAGAGAGGTTATTGTAGAAGCACTCTACGTGATCACGTTGCCTTAGACATAATGTTTTTAAGTGACACGATTTTGGAGTAACATCTTGTCAAAGATTGCTGCCTTTTTGCACTTTGGACTCTTCAGGGATATCGTTGGTACAATGTAGCTCAGACTATTTTGACATGTTTGGGTGAAAAATAGGACCATGCCTAAAGTAAATGTACCCATCCAGACACGTTGGAATAGTCAGTTTGGTCACATCAGGAGCAGGACGAAAGTTACACCCCTTTGCAACTTTACACTGCCTCCTTCTGATAATTTTTAGGGCAGCAGAAAACCTTTCACCATGGGCAAATGCCTCAGAGATATAAAAAACTGAGAGAGGTTATTATAGAAGCACTCTACATGATCGCATTGCCTTAGACATAATGTTTCTAAGTGACACAGTTTTTGAGTAACATCTCATCAAAGATTGCTGCCTTTTTGCACTTTGGACTCTTCAGGGATATCGTCGGTACAATGTAGCTCAGACTGTTTTGACATGTTTGGGTGAAAAATAGGACTATGCCTAGCGTAAATGTACCCATCCAAATGTGTTGGAACAGTTAGTTTGGTCACATCAGGAGTAGGAAAAAAGTTACACCTCTTTGCAACTTTACACTGCCTCCTTCTGATGATTTTTGGGGCAACAGAAAACCTATCACCATAGGTAAATGCCTCAGAGATATAAAAAATGAGAGAGGTTATTGTAGAGGCACTCTACGTGATTGTGTTTCCTCAGATGAAATGTTTCTAAGTGACACAATTTTTGAGTAACATCTTGTCAAAGATTGTTGCCTTTTTGCACTTTGGACTCTTCAGTGATATCATCGGTACAATGTAGCTTAGACTGTTTCGACATGTTTGGGTGAAAAACAAGACCATGCCTAGTGTAAATATACCTATTTGGATGCATTGGAACAATCAGTTTGGTCACATTAGGAGCAGGACGAAAGTTACACCCCTTTGCAACTTTACACTGCCTCCTTCTGACAATTTTTGGGGCAGCAGAAAACCTTTCACCACGGGAATACCTCAGAGATATAAAAAATTGAGAGAGGTTATTGTAGAGGCACTCTATGTGATCGCGTTGCCTTAGATGGTATGTTTCTAAGTGACATGGTTTTCGAGTAACATCTCGTCAAAGATTGCTGCCTTTTTACACTTTGGACTCTTCAGGGATATCGTCGGTACAATGTAGCTCAGACTATTTCGACATGTTTGGGTGAAAAACAAGACCATGCCTAGCGTAAATATACCCATCCCGACGCGTTGGAACAGTCAGTTTGGTCGCATCAGGAGCAGGAACCAAAATGCATAACATGATGATGTAAAAATGTGTATATGTGTATAAATGCAGTAGGAAATTAAAAAAAGACAAACCTTACAAATTAATGTGCATACTTACAACTCAATGTAACATGAATTTACAAAACTAATGTGAATACTTACAAATTAATCCAATGAACCATCTGGGTCTGCTCTACTCTTTATTGTGTCAAGTATTGCTTCATGGTTAGACTCACGCACCTTCCACAAGATTTTGTTCAAAGGTCTACCCCGATACTTTATCAAATGAACATTGGATGCCACAACAAGGTTCGAATAATGAAGAATCTTCTGATGTGTGTCAAAGTCCTGAAACAACCAAACATTAACACTCTTATGTGGGTACCTTCTAAGCCATGTTCCAGTAATAACCATTGAGCCTGTAGGGTATTTGATGTTTTCTCCATCTGTAACAGGGGCCTCCAATTTCTTTTTGGCCTCAACACAGCGACAAATTAATAATCTATTCCCTCTTCATTATCTTCATCTGCAATAACTACATATACATGCGCTACATTGATATGTGTAGCAAATTAGATGAAATTAGTCAACATTACAAAAACACTACAAAGTAAGATGACATTACCTGGTTGAACTAGATAAAATTAGATGCATATACGTGCCCTATATTACCTAGTTGAACTAAATCTGATATGTGGTCAAAGTCAACTGATGATTCCATCTGTGTTAGTTCCAATGCCGTTGAGGGTCGATACGTGTCAAGTGGGCTAAGATAACTTAACTGCCATTCGTCAACCCACTCCTTTGACTCGCACTCATCCCAGACTTGAATTGTATAGGAAGAACAAAAGCATGATATCTTTCGCATATGGATACTCCATGAACCTGCAATTGAGCTTTTGAAAGAGTGCATCTCATTTGATCTTGTCAGTGTACAATAGTCCTCATATGGTGCAATGTTAGTATCATCTATCAACCAAAAAAATCTATGAACTGAAGACTTACCTTCATTACCTAGACCCATGGAAGCATTACACCACTCGACAATCGATTTTGCATCTGTCAACTTTGCATTGTCTTTATACTTTAACTCTTCTCGTGCTATGGCTCTTTTGATACATGCTCCTGCACCATCATGCTCCCTCTTTCCATGCCTGGCCTCATAAAAGTTCCACATATGCTGAATACCTGTAAAATTATGCCTCCTACTCAACCAATAGAAATTTTACGAGTTCTTGAATTGTGACGCACAGTTATCCGACCATATGATATGCTGACTGAACGATATGCCCCTTCTAGCCAAATCATTGTAGAACACCTAAAAGAAACCTTGCACAAACTCCATAGAATGCGTGTGATCATCACTAATATAGAAATTATACTCCCTTATGATCTTTCTGTCATCCTCTGTACTATCATTTGCATGAATGAATGCGATGTGCACAAATATAGAAACCTATGTGGAGTTGTAATATTGTGATTGCACCTCACGCTGTGGCTGTAGATTGTAGTTCTTTGCAAAGTTGATGATTGAAACAATGCTACCAACTAGAAATGTGTCCTTGCATAACTTGAATTGCAAGTCCAACCATCGAGCTCTATGGGCATGTCTTGCATACTCATACACTATGCTATCAAGAAATATAGGCATAAACTGATACACTGGAATCTTTTCAATAACCAATTCACACCTCTTTGCTTCTTTACCATCTTTTGTATTGTATGCCACTATTTTATACTTGCCAAACTCTACTAGTTCATTTCCAACCGCATGTGTTCTTTCCATATACATATTGGCAAATGTTGTAAGCCATCGCAACGATGATATGTGCCATCCAAGCATAATTTCTTGTAGAATATTTGACCTTCCTCTCTTTCACATAAAATTCTTGATATGAAGTCTCTTTAAGATGTTGGGGGGGCACATATGGTACAACCCTACAAAACATTGTTAGTATGCATATCTAAACATATAGACCTATAAGCATCAAAATGGTTAGAAAATTCAATATGTAATCTACAACAAGTAGTGCGTGTGCGATTTATCTTGACATAGAAAGGTTTTAGCATTTCAAAATATCTTTGACAAATTTTAATTTAAGGATACTTCTCTAGAAATTTACCATAAAACTGTGTTTGAGTCTCATCCAAAAAATGCTTTGGATGTGGCTCACGGTTCTGACTACCGATTCTCCTTCTTACCACATCCCTTTGATCCAGAGATACCCTTGTGTAATTCTTCTAAAAGTCTTCAATTAGTGATCTCAATGCTTCAACAATTGGTTTATCTTTTCGTGGTAGTCTCCCTGAGAACGCCCATAATTCATTGGCATTAGTGTCCTCAATTCTTTGCCGTCTTCCAACGGCTCTTGATAAAGTTTTCCTATTAATTCTCAATTCTTGACTAGTCTTTCTAATGAGACGAGCTTTCCTCGTTTGACTACTTACTATAGTCGATGTAATCACACGCTATGTTGCATTACTATCTTTTGTGCATGAGATGTTACCCATACTCTCATATGCACTCATTAGATTCTTGACAATAGATTTTTCACTTGAAGCCTCTGATGTTTTCAACCCAAGAATCTTCATGATGGACCTATACTTTATACTTTGCATCATTTCAATGAATAATTGACATCTTGCAGTCTCATTTAACTTTTCAAAGAACAATCTCCAAATCTTATGAGCATATCTTCTACAAGTGCATTTTGGAATCTTACCTTCCATTGGCTGCAAAATATTCTCATCAATTTCAATCAAATACTTTAGCTTTCTATGCAAAATTATAGGTGGTGTTAAGTTAGGTAAATTCATCTCAACATTAGGAATTTCATCATTATTTAAATGAGATGGGCTAGATGGCATACCTTCGATTGAAGATGGAATAGATGACATACCTTGAGGTTGAGGTGGGAACAATGGTGTACCTCCTTCATCACATGTGAGTGATGATGTACTATCAACTTGAGATGTGGTAGATGGTGTCCCTACATGTTGACTTGCAGTAGAGGACGTGTCTCCAACTATGGTATTCAAATCTCTCGTAGCACGAAGTTTTTGCATTCGTTCTCTTTGTGCCGCCAATACCATATCTCTTTGTGATGGTTGTGGTTCCTCTTCAATTGGTATGTCTTCATTTATCGTGTCCAATTTCCTCTTCTCACGAAGTTCCCTCATAGCCACTACTTTCTTTGCATTCTTAGCTTCTATCTCTTCTTGTGTTGGTTTAATTCTTGTGTTTCCTCGGCATGACGAAGAATTTGTCTGTAGTATGATAAAGAGACCAATATTACTTCCTAAGAAATGAATACAAGATAATAGTGGGATTGTATTTTTATTATGTTGTAAGGATTTATTCTTGTATAGTTTGACATCATGGTATGTTAAGGTCTGTTTATTACACATAATTATTAAAGATCCCAAGTGTAGAAAATATACATGGCATCATGTGAGATTGTAGGCTGCTTTCTTGATTGGGAATGTGTCTATTTTAAACATGTATGATAAAGCATGATAAAGTAATTCAATCCAAATTAAAGAAAATGTAAAGAACATGCATGTAAAGACTTGACACACCTAAAAAACAAAGATTTGAATGGAGAGAGTAGCCAATTATGTAGTGTTTTTTTTCTTCTTGCATCAAACTCCTCAACAATTTGAGTTTTTCACCACTTGCTTCCTTTTCAATGTTAAATTGAATAACACTAAAATATAATTACTAACAACAATACTATTAACCAATCTATAATGTTAAATTCCTAAAATTGAATCACAATTAACATTGCAACACTACAAAAATTGAAACTTGAATAGATATATATCAAACTTGGTGTGAAAACTATGTTATTTCCTCCTTCTCAAGTTGGCAAAGCAGAAAAGGTGGTGGAAAGATCATGCAAAGGTGGTACAATGTGTCAAATGTGCATGTGAACTTCTCAACAGCATGAAAGCATTTCTTTTTTGTTAGAGCACGCGCAGAATCAGTATGAAAATAGAGCATGTGGGCCTGGATCATGGGGGTCAACACTTTTTTACCGTTTCTATAGCAAGACAAAATGCGAGCGTGTTATAATGCGCTCACGTTTTGTCCTGCTATAGATTGATCATATCTTGTGCATTTCTCTTTCCAAACCTTCCCCTTCAGACTTGAATGACCACAAGGTTTTTGAGGGAGAACTTTTCCTATTCCCTGCAAGAGCTTGCCAGATGCTCCACCATATGATAGGCATAACAATGAAGGGGCAAGCCCTCATAGTCAAGTTCTTGATAGAAAATGCCCATCGAGGAAGAAAGATAGATCTTCTTTGGAAGTAGAAGTTCTAGTTTGTGACAAATCCTTATCCAAGCATAAATAGCAGGGGTTCTGTCAAGTGATTACCAATCCACTTCCACAAGGTCTCCTAAAGACTTTCTGATTGATTCCAAAACATCCACACTCCAAAACTAGAGAGGCAATCAATATAATCGAACCCATAAATCTACATTTGACGACATAAACTCTCAACACTATACCTTAAACCCTAACCCCTAATCCCTCAACCCTCCAACCCTATCTCTAATCCTTATACCCTCCACACTCTACTTTAACCCTAATCCCTCGACCCTCAACATTATCCCTGAACCCTTGACCCTCGAACCTCAACCCTCAACCCTCAACGTCAAACCCTAATCCGTCAACCCTTAACTCTGATCCCTTGACCCTTAACCCTATCCCTAAACCCTAAACCTTAAAACCTCAACCCTCAATGTCAAATCCTAATCCCTCAACCCTAAACCCTATCCCTAAACCCTCAACACTATACCTTAAACCCTAATCCCTCAACCCTCAACCCTAAACCTTATCCCTAAACCCTAATCCTTCAACCCTCAACCCTAATCCATTATCCCTCAACTCTAATCCCTCATCCCTAAACCCTAAATGCTATCCCTATTCCTAAACCCTCAACAGACTCAATACTATACCTTAAACCCTAATCCCTAATCCCTAAACCCTCCAACCCTATTCCTAATCCTTATACCCTCCACACTCTACTTTAACCCTAATCGGTTGACCCTCAACCCTATCCCTAAACCCTTGACCCTCGAACCTCAACCCTCAATCCTTAATGTCAAACCCTAATCCCTCAACCCTTAACTCTGATCCCTCGACCCTCAACCCTATCCCTAAACCCTAAACCCTAAACCCTCAACCCTCAACATCAAATCCTAACCCCTCAACCCTTCACTCTAATCCCTCAACCCTAAACCCTATCCCTAAACCCTCAACACTATACCTTAAACCCTAATCCCTCAACCCTCAACCCTAAACCTTATCTCTAAACCGTAATCCCTCAACCCTCAACCCTAATCCGTCATCCCTCAACTCTAATCCCTCATCCCTAAACCCTAAATGCTATCCCTATTCCTAAACCCTCAACAGACTCAATACTATACCTTAAACCCTAATCCCTAATCCCTAAACCCTCCAACCCTATCCCTAATCCTTATACCCTCCACACTCTACTTTAACCCTAATCTCTCGACCCTCAACCCTATCCCTAAACCCTTGACCCTCGAACCTCAACCCTCAACCCTCAATGTCAAACCCTAATCCCTCAACCCTTAATTCTGATCCCTCAACTATCAAACCTATCCCTAAACCCTAAACTCTAAAGCCTCAACCCTCAACATCAAATCCTAATCCCTCAACCCTTCACTCTAATCCCTGAACCCTAAACCCTATCCCTAAACCCTAAACACTATACCTTAAACCCTAATCCCTCAACCCTCAACCCTAAACCTTATCCCTAAACCCTAATCCCTCAACCCTCAACCCTAATCGATTATCCCTCAACTCTAATCCCTCATCCCTAAACCCTAAATGCTATCCCTATTCCTAAACCCTCAACCAACTCGATACTATACCTTAAACCCTAATCCCTAAACCCTCCAACCCTATCCCTAATCCTTATACCCTCCACACTCTACTTTAACCCTAATCCCTTGACCCTCAACCCTATCCCTAAACCCTTGACCCTCAAACCTCAACCCTGAACCCTCAACGTCAAACCTTAATCCCTCAACCCTTAACTCTGATCCCTCGACCCTCAACCCTATCCCTAAACCCTCAACCCTATCCCTAAACCCTAAACCCTAAAGCCTCAACCCTCAACGTCAAATCCTAATCCCTCAACCTTTCACTCTAATCCCTCAACCCTAAACCCTATCCCTAAACCCTCAACACTATACCTTAAACCCTAATCCCTCAACCCTCAACCCTTTGTTAGTAATAATTTATGTTTGGGGTATCATGCAGGCGCCTTCCCAAAAAATCCAAAGAAGTCCTAAGTCTTCAGCCTCCTCAGCAATTTTCAACTTCAGCATCATATTTTCTTTAGAGGAGGTCATCATCATCATGTTTCCAATCATCACCCTATTGTTTCTCGTGGGGGTCATCATCATATTTTCTGCCGACCTGATCTTCTGCCCGCGGGGTGATATTTTAACATCGGGTGATTTTAGTTAAGATCATCCTGATGATGTTGCTGCAAGGTTCTAAGTATGACCCGATATTCATCGGGGTCATCATATTTGAACATCGGGTGATCTTAGCTAAGATCATCCTGATGTTATTTTATCACTTCATGTTCGTTGTTTTATCGCCCTGATGATGCTGATGTCATTCTTATGTTAGGGTGATATTCGCTTTTTTGCTTGTCTGCATCATGATATTTCCGAAGTGGGGGTGATATTTCAAATATCTGATTATCTTCCGAATATCACCCCGATGTATGAATATGGTGGTGACGTCATCAAGGTCTGGGGGGTCATATTTCTAACATTAGTCATTTTATGGAGATCCCCCGATATTTGCAAATATGATGATGACATCATCCGGATATGAGGAGGTGCGCGATAGGCAGATATGCTGATGACGTCAGCAGGATATGACAGTGACATCATCAGGATGTTCATTGGCCAGACATTTGGTATCGGCTAAGCGGGAGGATCTTCCTCTGATGCATTAGGTTGTGCCGATGAAGGTGAATATCAAGATGATATTTCACGTGAAGGTAAGGTTATCATGCTGGAGGATGATGATGATGAAGGTCTTATACTAGGTGCCATCGGGAGCAAAATCACTGACATCATATATGCTCACGACCTAGTATATAAAGTGTTAAGGAGGTTGCCGTGGGGTGCATGTGGGATAATTAGATCCTGCATGATTTGAATTATCAGGATGATACATTTTGGCGGGAAAGGTTTGCGATGCATAGTATTCTATTTTTCCCAAGGCCGCGGGTTGGTATGCCATTAATGGCGGTTGTTGCAGAGGTATGGGCGATGGCGTGACTGATTAGGTACCTGACTGAAGATGTGAATCCCTAGGCGGCGGTGCAAGGCTCAAGATCTCTTCCTGTCTCCTCTCCCACCTGCTGCATTCAATGCGATGAGCACCATTTTCCCAATGTACTGTATCTGGTGAGTTTCGATCTGCCATGTAATTAATGTTGAGAACCTTCCTTGCTATTTTTAAGCAGGTTGTGTTTCTCATTTCGAGGTTGTTGAAAACTGGACATATCTGGCTCTGTAATAAGATACAACTAGTTTTGGTTGCTTTGTGCAGGTGACCTTGTGAGTTTATGTATCTCTTGTTGTATGTCTCATGCATGAATCTACTGATTTCATGATTGGTTTTATATGAGTAATGCTCTATTTGCATGTGTTTTGTTAATTCTATCTCCAATATTACATGTGTCCTTCTGAATCTAGATATCTAAGGGGTGTCTGGTATTATAGAATATAGAATTCCTGTATTGAATGCTTGATCTTTCAACTTCTGCTCAAGGGGTAGATTAAAGTGTTTTCAGATTAAGTGTTGGGAGAGATGTACTGCAATAGGGATACCATAAGTAGAGATGACTTAACACTTTGTTTTGGGAAGTATCTGTAAGGCAGATACCATAACATCCCCTTGAAATCCAGTTTTAGTGTGTTCATGCTGATCATTCACAAGTGTATGTCTACTGACTCCGAGCCCTGGATAGGCACCAATCTAGCTCTGCATTGAGATTACATACCAAGTCCTAATTTTGCATCCAAACACATAAATCAAACTCATACTTCCAAATCAAACCATTAGGACCTTAGAAGTAGTTTAGGACCAAGATCCTCTGACTCACAACTGAACATAGGCCCAAAGCTAGCCCCTTTGCAGTTATCCTACAGTTTTGGTCTACTTACAGGAGGATTTATCTACTTTGTATCAATATCCCGAGCCAACCCACAAGCATATTCTCATGGGTGTTGAATAGGGAATACCCCCTAGGTTTTGTAGAGCCTGAAGAAGAAGAGGAGATAAAAATAGAGTCTATCTCCTACACTGTTGGCCCCTCGCCCAGAGATCCTGTTGATCACTGATGGCTACCTTGTAGGGAAATCTGGGAATGAGCATCCAGTTAGGGAAATAACCAACAGAAATTGGCGACTCTACTAGGGAAGGATTGATGAAAAAAGAATGTATTTGTGGCCCATCCGAGTCACCAACATAAATGGTGACTCTGTTGGGGACAATGTCATATCCATGAAGGTGTGAGTCTTAAAGATTGAAGAATTAGGCCTGGAAGTGCCTTGTTGCAGTAGATTTGAAGTTTTATATGTGGCTCTGCTGGTGGATGACCCAGAAAGAAAGAAATCAATTTTGAGCTTCAGCCTGTTTGAAGCTCATTCCTCTACCAGGGACATGGCGACTCTGTTGAATGAACCTATCAGGAGCTGCAACATATCTAGGTATTTGTACAAGTTTTTGAAAAGTTCCCTATTTGGTGAAATAACACTGGTTAAAAGGGAAACATTGGTGAAAGCAGAGCTTGCATGCTTTTGTTAGAACCTACTTTGTATTTCAAAAGGGCATGCAATGTTGTTCAAAAGACTCATATAGAGGACTTTAGGTAGGTTGAAATAGCAGTTTGTATTTTAAGGGCCTAAGGTCATATTGTGATTGAAAATCTGAGTAGAGAAGAGGGTTGCAAAAGCATAAAAATATGTATTGTCAGCCCATGCACCCTTGTGAAGTGTCAAGTGCAAAAATGTATAGTAGTCAATCCAACCATGTAATAAAAGAGGCTTCAACATAGACAGATATAAGCCCATAGATTTCAGTGGCATTTGTGGCTATCCAAATGCTCTTCCACCTAAAATCAGAAGGTATTTGCCTAAATTCAGTGGTATAAAGGATGAATCAGCTGAGAGACACTTGCAGCAGTTTATAAATGTTATAGATGATTTTGAGATTGACCATGAAGATGTAGTTATGAGATTATTTGTTCAATCTCTAGATGAAGATGCAAGGGATTGGTTCTCCTACCTTCTAGCTCACTCTGTCAGCTCTTGGCATGGTTTTAAATCTGCATTTGTAGAGCAATATGGTGAAAAAAATTTCTGAATATGCAGTCATTAGTGACTTTATGTACATCCATATTGAAGAGGATGAGTTGATCCTAGCCTTTAACCTCAGATTTATGAGGACATTGAATAGAATTCCAGAATGCATGAGACCTAATGATGCATTATGCCTAGTTGTCTATCTGGGAGCATTTGATAAGAAAATGAGTTATAGATTGAGAGATAAGGAGCCCACCACATTGCATCAAGTACATCAGCTTGCAGTGGACATTGAAAACAATTGGAGGTATGGAATACAAAAGGGTTATTTTTCTAAAATTTTTTGTTGTCCTGCAGCCCCCAATGTTGATGAAAGATTTAATTCAAGAATTGACAATGAATGTCAAAGCACTCACACCCCTGCTGTCCCAGTTTTTGCATCATTCCAAGTGGATGATGTTTCTATTATAGAGGAGGATGTCCTATTTTGCCCAGCAAATGAAGTTGAAAATAATGATTTTTCAAGTGATATTTACATGCTAGTCCTGAACAAGGAACCTTCATGTTTAAATGATCCAGTTGTGCAAAGTTGTGATCATATGGATCAAGAATCAATATCAGTTTCATCAGGAAGTATCAGAGGGCTGGAAAGTGATGTGGATAGTTCAACTTTAGAGTGCATTGAAATAGTAGCAATCTTGTATGTGGGGCAATCAGATGATAAAAATGATATCCATGACCAGTGCATGGATTAGGTTTGTTTTTCTTATGACTCTGGATCTGATAGTAATGAAGAAGAATTGGATTGTCATGAAGAAGAAGTAGAGACCTTTGCAATGAGCATGAATCCCCTTTATGATGACCCTATAGATGCATATGATATTGTGAGTCATGACCTTCAATGGTGTAGGATTAACCCTCTATTTGATGATGATGATACTGATTTACAAACTATGGAAAGTGAATGTTCATCATCAGTTGGTTCAGACATATGCAATTATGGACATGCAGATCAAGTTTTGTTACCATTATCCATAAATGATATAGATTATGATGAGGGTCTCATTTATTTTGAATGTCTTCAGTCTTTGGATCAGCTGGATGAGTGCCTGATGGTGTGCAGCAGCTAGATAAATGATGAAGAATGTCAAGAGTAGTATGATGTATTATCTGAGGGATATAACATACATGTGTTGCCTAATGTTGAAGAATATTATGTGTATGGTTATATGTCTAATTTTGAAATCCAAAATGACAGAGGTGAAAATGATAGTGGCAAGCTTTCAAAAGTGGTGGAATATCTAATTGAGCAGATGACATTATGGGTAGATTATGCCAATCTTTTCAGTTGGGATTGGGATCTTTCAGTTTGGAATCAGGCATTTGACAGGATAAAGTTATGGTTCTTCCTTTTTGGTTGCCCGGGGCCGCCAAAATAATATTTGAAAATAATGTGTTTGATGATGCAGATCAATATAACTTCATGACTCTATTACCCAATGGATGGGGGATTGGTTTGCATCCCAGAGATCTAAGGTTCTCGCCATGCCTGCAAGAGGCATGCATCCCCAGATGGAGCCTATGTTAGTAATAATTTATGTTTGGGGTATCATGCAGGTGCCTTCCCAAAAAATCCAAAGAAGTCCTAAGTCTTCAGCCTCCTCAGCAATTTTCAACTTTAGCATCATATTTTCTTCAGAGGAGGTCATCATCATCATGTTTCCAATCATCACCCTATTGTTTCTCGCGGGGGTCATCAACATATTTTCTGCCGACCTGATCTTCTGCCCGCGGGGTGATATTTTAACATCGGGTGATTTTAGTTAAGATCATCCTAATGATGTTGCTGCAAGGTTCTAAGTATGACCGGATATTCATCGGGGTCATCATATTTGAACATTGGGTGATCTTAGTTATGATCATCCTGATGTTATTTTATCACTTCATGTTCGTTGTTTTATCGCCCTGATGATGTTGACGTCATTCTTATGTCAGGGTGATATCTGCTTTTCTGCTTGTCTGCATCATGATATTTCTAAAGTGGGGGTGATATTTCAAGTATTTGGTTATCTTCCGAATATCACCTCGATGTATGAATATGGTGGTGACGTCATCAAGGTCCGGGGGGTCATATTTCTAACATTAGTCATTTTATGGAGATCCCCCGATATTTGCAAATATGACAATGACGTCATCCGGATATGAGGAGGTGCGCGATAGGCAGATATGCTGATGATGCTAGCAGGATCTGACGGTGACGTCATCAGGATGTTCATCGGCCAGACATTTGGTATCGGCTAAGCAGGAGGATCTTCCTCTGATGCATCAGGTTGTGCCGATGAAGGTGAATATCAGGATGATATTTCACGTGAAGGTAAGGTTATCATGCTGGAGGATGATGATGATGAAGGTGTTATACTAGGTGCCGTCAGGAGCAAAATCACCGACATCATATATGCTCACGACCTAGTATATAAAGTGTTAAGGAGGTTACCGCGGGGTGCATGTGGGATAATTAGATCCTGCATGATTTGAATTATTAGGATGATACATTTTGGCAGGAAAGGTTTGTGATGCACAGTATTCTATTTTTCCCAAGGCCGCGGGTTGGTACGCCATTAATGGCGGTTGTTGCAGAGGTATGGGCGATGGCATGACTGATTAGGTACCTGACTGAAGATGTGAATCCCTAGGTGGTGGTGCAAGGATCAAGATCTCTTCCTGTCTCCTCTCCCACCTGCTGCATTCAATGCGATGAGTGCCATTTTCCCAATGTACTGTATTTGGCGAGTTTCGATCTGCTATGTAATTAATGCTGAGAACCTTCCTTGCTGTTTTTAAGCAGGTTGTGTTTCTCATTTCGAGGTTGTTGAAAACTGGACACATCTGGCTCTGTAATAAGATACAATTGGTTCTGGTTGCTCTGTGCAGGTGACCTTGTGAGTTTATGTATCTCTTGTTGTATGTCTCATGCATGAATCTACTGATTTCATGATTGGTTTTATATGAGTAATGCTCTATTTGCATGTGTTTTGTTAATTCTGTCTCCAATATTGCATGTGTCCTTCTTCTGAATCTAGATATCTAAGGGGTGTCTAGTATTCTAGAATATAGAATTCATGTATTGAATGCTTGATCTTTCAACTTCTGCTCAAGGGGTAGATCAAAGTGTTTTTAGATTAAGTGTTGGGAGAGATGTACTGCAATAGGGATACCATAAGTAGAGATAACTTAACACTCTGTTTTGGGAAGTATCTGTAAGGTAGACACCATAACATCCCCTTGAAATCTAATTTTAGTGTGTTCATACTGATCATTCACAGGTGTATGTCTACTGACTCCGAGCCCTGGATAGGCACCAATCTAGCTCTGCATTGAGATTACATACCAGGTCCTAGTTTTGCATCCAAACACATAAATCAAACTCATACTTCCAAATCAAACCATTAGGACCTTAGAAGTAGTTTAGGACCAAGATCCTCTGATTCACAACTGAACATAGGCCCAAGTCTAGCCCCTTTGCAGTTATCCTATAGTTTTGGTCTACTTACAAGAGGATTTATCTGCTTTGTATCAACATCCTGAGCTAACCCACAAGCATATTCTCATGGGTGTTGAATAGGGAATACCCCCCTAGGTTTTGTAGAGCCTGAAGAAGAAGAGGAGATAAAAATAGAGTCTATCTCCTACATTGTTGGCCCCTGGCCCAGAGATCCTGTTGATCACTGATGGCTACCTTGTAGGGAAATCTAGGAATGAGCATCTAGTCAGGGAAATAACCAACACCCTCAACCCTAAACCTTATCCCTAAACCCTAATCCCTCAACCCTCAACCCTAATCTGTCATCCCTCAACTCTAATCCCTCATCCCTAAACCCTAAATGCTATTCCTATTCCTAAACCCTCAATAGACTCAATATTATACCTTAAACCCTAATCCATAATCCCTAAACCCTCCAACCCTATCCCTAATCCTTTAACCCTCCACACTCTACTTTAACCCTAATCCCTCAACCCTCAACCCTATGCCTAAACCCTTGACCCTCGAACCTCAACCCTCAACCCTCAACGTCAAACCCTAATCCCTCAACCCTTAACTCTGATCCCTCAACCCTCAACCCTATCCCTAAACCCTAAACCCTAAAGCCTCAACCCTTAACCCTCAACGTCAAAACCTAATCCCTCAACCCTTCACTCTAATCTCTCAACCCTAAACCCTATCCCTAAACCCTCAACACTATACCTTAAACCCTAATCCCTCAACCCTCAACCCTAAACCTTATCCCTAAATCGTAATCCTTCAACCCTCAACCCTAATCTATCATCCCTCAACTCTAATCCCTCATCCCTAAACCCTAAATGCTATCCCTATTCCTAAACCCTCAATCGACTCGATACTATACCTTAAACCATAATCCCTTATCCCTAAACCCTCCAACCCTATCCCTAATCCTTATACCCTCCACACTCTACTTTAACCCTAATCCCTCAACCCTCAACCCTATCCCTAAACCCTTGACCCTCGAACCTCAACCCTCAACCCTCAATGTCAAACCCTAATCCCTAAACCCTTAACCTCGACCCTAAACCCTAAAGCGTCAACCCTAAACCCTAAAGCCTCAACCCTCAACCCTCAACGTTAAATCCTAATCCCTCAACCCTTCACTCTAATCCCTTAACCCTAAACCCTATCCCTAAACCCTTAACACTATACCTTAAACCCTAATCCCTCAACACTAAACCCTAAACCTTATCCGTAAACCCTAATCCCTCAACCCTCAACCCTAATCCATCATCCCTCAACTCTAATCCCTCATCCCTAAACCCTAAATGCTATTGCTATTCCTAAACCCTCAACTGACTCGATACTATACCTTATACCCTAATCCCTTATCCCTAAACCCTCCAACCCTATTCCTAATCTTTATACCCTCCACACTCTACTTTAACCCTAATCCCTCGACCCTCAACCCTATCCCTAAAACCTTGACCCTTGACCCTCGAACCTCAACACTCAACCCTCAACGTAAAACCCTAATCCCTCAACCCTTAACTCTGATCCCTCGACCCTCAACCCTATCCCTAAACCCTAAACCCTAAAGCCTTAACCCTCAATGTCAAATCCTAATCCCTCAACCCTTCACTCTAATCCCTCAACCCTAAATCCTATCCCTAAACCCTCAACACTATACCTTAAACCCTAATCCCTCAACCCTAAACCTTATCCCTAAACCCTAATCCCTCAACCCTCAACCCTAATCCATCATCCCTCAACTCTAATCCCTCATCCCTAAACCCTAAATGCTCTCCCTATTCCTAAACCCTCAACCGACTCGATACTATACCTTAAACCCTAATTCTTTATCCCTAAACCCTCCAACCCTATCCCTAATCCTTATACCCTCTACACTCTACTTTAACCCTAATACCTTGACCCTCAATGCTATCCCTAAACCCTTGACCCTTGACCCTCAACCCTTAACCCTCAACGTGAAACCCTAATCCCTCAACCCTTAACTCTGATCCCTCGACCCTCAACCCTATCCCTAAACCCTAAACCCTAAAGGCTCAAACCTCAACCCTCAACGTCAAAACCTAATCCCTCAACCCTTCACTCTAATCTCTCAACCCTAAACCCTATCCATAAACCCTCAACACTATACCTTAAACCCTAATCCCTCAACCCTCAACCCTAAACCTTATCCCTAAACTGTAATCCTTCAACCCTCAACCCTAATCTATCATCCCTCAACTCTAATCCCTCATCCCTAAACCTTAAATGCTATCCCTATTCCTAAACCCTCAACCGACTCGATACTATACCTTAAACCCTAATCCCTTATCCCTAAACCCTCCAACCCTATCCCTAATCCTTATACCCTCCACTCTACTTTAACCCTAATCCTTCGACCCTCAACCCTATCCCTAAACCCTTGACCCTCGAACCTCAACCCTTAACCCTCAATGTCAAACCCTAATCCCTCAACCCTTAACTCTGATCCCTCGACCCTCAACCCTATCCCTAAACCCTAAACCCTAAAGCCTCAACCCTTAACCCTCAACGTCAAATCCTAATCCCTCAACCCTTCACTCTAATCCCTCAACCGTAAACTCTATCCCTAAACCCTCAACACTATACCTTAAACCCTAATCCCTCAACCCTCAACCCTAAACCTTATCCCTAAACCCTAATCCCTCAACCCTAAACCTTATCCCTAAACCCTAATCCCTCAACCCTCAACCCTAATCCATCATCCCTCAACTCTAATCCCTCATCCCTAAACCCTAAATGCTATCCCTTTTCCTAAACCCTAAACGCTATCCCTATTCCTAGACCCTCAACGGGTTTGATACTATACCTTAAACCCTAATCCCTTATCCCTAAACCCTCCAACCCTATCCCTTAACCCTAATCCCTCGACCCTCAACCCTATCCTGAAATCCTTAACCCTTGAACCTCAATGTACTCAACCCTCAATGTCAAACCCTAATCCCTCAACCCTTAACTCTGATCCCTCGACCCTTAACCCTTAAAACTTGAACCCTAAAACCTATCCCTACACGCTCGACACTCGACACTATATCTTAAACCCTAATCCCTTAACCCTCATCCGTAAAGCCTCAACCCTAAACCATTAAACCTTCAACCCTAAACCCTATCCCTAATCCCTCTACCCTCGACACTCTTATTTAACCCTAATCCCTTGAACATTAACCCTATCCCTCAACCTCAACCCACAACCCTCAACCCTCAACCCTCAACTCTCAACATTAAACCCTAATTCATCAACCCTAAACCCTCATCCCTCAAACCTAAACCCTATCCCTAAACCATCAAACCTCAACACTATACCTTAAACCCTAATCCCTATCCCTCAACCCTTAACCCTTAAAACTTAAACCCTGTCCCTACACCCTCAACACTTGACACTATATCTTAAGGCTTAAACCCTCATCCCTAAAGCCTCAACCCTCAATCCCTAAACCTTCAACCCTAAACCCTATACCTAATCCCTCTACCCTCGACACTCTAACCCTAACCTTGACATTAAACCCTAATCCGTCAACCCTAAACCCTAATCTGTCAACCCTAAACCCTATCCCTAAACCCTCAACCCTCAACACTATACCTTAAACCCTAATCCGTCAACCCTAAAACCTAATCCCTCAACCCTCAACCCTAAACACTATCAATAAACCCTCAACCCTTGACACTATACCTTAAACCCTATGAGAAAAGCTTTGCGTATGGTACATCCACCGCGAGTAATTAACAGTTGAAATCAGAAGGATGATCATTATGAGAAAAGATTTGCATTGGGGTACATCTATGTTTCTTGCTGTCCACCCCACACTTAGGGAAGGTATATTGTTATGAAACAGGAAAATAATCTCCCATTGTTTACTGGCTCTATCCACAAGAACTACTAAACTATACCTTAAACCCTAATCCCTCAAGGTCCTAAACTCTAATCGCTTATCCCTAAACTCTAAATCCTATCCCTAAACGCTCAACCCTCAACTTTAAACCTTAATCACTCAATCCTTATCCACCCCTCTCCTCCCCTATCTAGCTCACTCCCATCTCTACCCTCCTCTGCCCTCGACACTATACATACATAAATATAGGCATACATAGATACATACATACATATAGGCATACATAGATACATAGATATATACATACATACATACATACATACATATAGGCATACATAGATACATAGATACATACATACATGATTAATAGACTTGAACAAAAAAAAATTTAAGGGGAACATATTGCGAGTGCGTCATAACGTGCTCGCATTATGTCAAAATGACAAGCAACAGACTTGCGGAAAAGGAAAAATGCAAAGCAAAACATAACGTGAGTTTGTTATGTCTTGCTTTGGGAATCCCAAGCCTTGGGCTTGGGATTTTCTTTGGATTTCCAACCTGAAGGCTTGGAGTGCCTTTTGAACAGTCGCATACGCGTTTTTCCATATTCTTCAAGATTTCACATAATTTCGTTCGTGCTAACCCTCAGATTTGCATGTGTTTCAAGGTCAAACAAATCAAACACTTGGGTAATGTTAGGCTTTCTCTTAGCTATTTGACGATGTGATTTTTTTCACATTTTAACAATGTTAAGCCTTTCATCTTTAATTTCTTTTGTTTGTGCGTCTGTTTTTGGGCAAAAACCACTATTTGGTCTTTTTTTCATTGTAAATTAACTATTCATTGAAATTTCAAAAAAATTACATATTTAGAAACTAGACTCCATTCTAAAAATATTAAAAAAATAAAAAAATAATTTTCAATTAGTTTTCAAAATTTATAGGGGTAGCACGACCAAAATTCTATTTTTTAGGATGTGTCCACTTTGAAAATTAGTAAAAAATCAAATATTCATCAAAACATTATCACAAAAATCTGGCATAAACTACATGCTATTGGCTAATTTCTCACCAAAGAGATTTTAAAAATACCCAAAAAAAGTTGACCTTTTGAGGGAGCCACAAAACATGCTATGTTATGTTTTTTTGACAGAAACAACACCAATTTCTGTGGCTCCCTCTTTTGAACCCCTTAATCTATACCATTTTTTTAAAAAATAGTAGTTTAGAAAGTAGACTCGGAGCACTACGAACATTATTTTGGTTGCATCTCCAAATTTTGAGTGTAACTATGCTCAATTTCTCATCCAAGGCTAGTATTTCCTGATTTTAGAAAGAAAGTGGCCACTTAAGACCCCTTTTTGGCCCCTCATCTTCTTGCACACTTACCCTCAACATATAGCCATATGTAAAAACTAAAAGTGTGTTTTTCACAAATTTTAATGTCTATGTGAAGAAATAATGTTGATATGAATTATATATCGATTCTCCTTCAAGATGATTTTCTGGTGAGAGTAATATGTTTGTGTAGTCCTCACCAATTATATCATTTCTTTATTGGTTGAGTCCATGTTTTGTGCTCAAGCCATGAATTTTTAATGACTTTGGCACTGTGGTAAAGTTTCACATAATGTAATTATCACTATATAATATCATAATGATAGTAAATTGTATATATTAATTGCAAAGTTTACCGAGGATCTGGAGACATCACAAGTTGATGTGACTTGTGAAAAGGAGTACTTTTTATCTATTTATTAGGATAAAATAACAACTATTAGTTAATAACTTTACAAGTTTACAATGGTTCGTTACTTCCCAATACAATGATGACTATTAGACCATACTTAGCTATTGGGTCATCCTCTCTATATGTTAATAAGTATCACACTTGTGGTGGGGCTTGGTGTTTATATTATATATTGGGGTTTATAATTTTTTTTAGCTTGCTATGCTTAGACAATCATAGGGTACTGCCACAATAATGGGTTACACTTTATGGGACATCCTAATTTTTGATGAAATCACATATTTTTAGAAAATATAATGATTTGAGCCTTGAAAGGTTCCATTTAAATGATTTTAATTGAAGAGGGTTTGATCAAACCCCCTTGGATAGAACCCCGCTAGTTTTAAACCATACCTATAATGGAGTCTCCTCTACACCTATCAAAATGCTGATAAAAAACCACTTTTAATTTACCTTTTGGGGGATCAAATAAATTCATTTAAAATTTATGTTTTGTAAGTATGTAGTCCTTATTATAAGCTTCCCAAAAAGTATAATTTTAAATATATTTAATTTGATTATTATATTTATTTTTTATTTCTTATGAATGTAGGTTTTTCAATGAACATCAAGGTCTTTGTTTCACACATACGAAAAAATAGGAAAATAGAGAAAAAAATTCTAAAAATTACATGTCTTCTAGGTATTTATGTCTTTATTCCAACAAAAAAAATTGAATTCTGGTTGTACATACAAAAAAAGTTATGTTGGACAGAATATGCCTATGTCTAAATTATAATTGGTTTGAATTCAAAAATTAATTAAAAAATATTCAACAAAACATTATGAAACCAAATGCATGCTCTAGATATCAGTGTTACCAATCTAAATTCAAAAGAATCAGAATTTTATCCTTTGTAGAAAAAAAGTTATGTGCGACAGAATACACATCACTTTAAAAAAATGTTGTTTACTATTAAAAACTAGCTATCAAAGGAGACACAAAAGTTTTACAATTTAACTCCATTTAAAAAAAAAAATATTTAGAATCTACAGACAAAATCACACAAATCACTAGTTTGTATCATCTTCAAATTCCTAACAGTTTAGTGGCTATAGGTGTCAGAAAGGGAAGATTTAGTTCAAAATGTTGATTTCAATGTCAAGTTTGACCAAAAAGTGTAACCTCTTTGATATAATTAATAATATAAGATGTTTGTTTAATTTTATTTCCAATCAAGTGTTGAATTTGTGGAGGGACTATCTCTAAGATATAAATTTGAATGTTTAGTCTACTTTATTCTATTTCTATACCAATCAAGCATTGAATTTGTAGTGGGACATAATATATAAGATATAAATGAGGGAAGCTCACTTAATTTAAATTGTTCATGCATAGACATGTGGACAAGTTAGTAAAATGAATTTGTATTGAAAAGTGAACCCCCTCTTAGGGTCTTATCTACTTTATTCTATATGCATGCAATTGAAGATTTCTTGCAAATAAACCACCTTTTTTCAACACCAATATAGAGAAAATTATGATAACCCACTCTCCTTGCCTCCTCTTGAAACCACTACCTTAAAAAAGCAATGTTAGCACTAGTTGGGAAGTGTGTTACTAGTAAAGACATAAATATTTATCAATCTTGTTAAAGTCTAATGAAGTAGTATGTTTGTATAGGAAATCAAAATATTGAAAAAAAGAAAAAAAGGAGGAGTTCTTCCATCTGTCTCCCATCTATGTGTTGAACTACTTTTGATTGCAAGACAAAAAGTATTATATTTATAATTAAAGAAATAAGGAATTTATGTTTCTTAGATGATAAACCTCTCCTCTATTGATGCCAAAATAATCATTTAATGACTTTAGGATTGGTAATTATTTCCCCTATTATATTGGTATGCTCTTGTTGAGCATCTATTACTATCACCTCAAGGATTTTCTTAGAATCAATTGATTGTTTATGTTTCATTGCTTCTCCTACTTCAACCTTATGACCACCTTCACTTGGTTTCATGTTAATAACTTCCTCATCTTGTTGCATGTTAGTTGATTCCTTGTTGCTAGAGATTGAAAGTGATGTATATGACATATTTACAATCTTTTTCATTTCTTTTCCTTTTCCCCAAAGCACAGAATACAACCCTATAACAATCATAGTCCCACCAATAACACTGCATGCAAGAAAAAGTTAATACAACTATGGATGCAAATATAAAATAAAAACAAAAATCTTCCTAATAAAACAACATATCATATCAAAAATATGACAATTACCTTCCTAAATGAAACTTCTCATCAAGAAGTATAGAGCCTGTGATTGCCACTATTATTAATAGTAATGGGTTAAACAAAGTGGTATACACAGGTCCCTTTTTCTTTATGCACCATGCCATTAAACAAAAAGCTATTCCTGAACCTACAACTCCCTGCACAATTTAACAAGATATTAAATTTATTATAAAATATATAATTTTAGGTAAAAAAATAAAGAAAATTTTAAAAGAGTTAAAATAATATTTTTAAATATTAATATTAAAATTTAACTATGTGACAAAAGAGTGAAAAGATTATGTACTATGGCACAAAAAAAAGAATATATAATAAATATCACTTTGTTATTTTTTCTATATTTTTCTTTAGTGTGTATTATAAATCACTTGTTTTTTTCTATAATTTTCTTTAGTATCTATTATAAATCCTTTTTAAAGTGTTATTGCGACAATGTATTATAAGTAAATTTTTAAGGAAAAAATAAACAATAAAAATAGTTATAAGTAAAGGTAAAAGCAAAAACACAAATTAAAAGAAGCTAATAAAAAACATCACCTTAAAAAAATTTATAATACATTGCCAAAAAACAAGAGAGGAAAAAACACTTAGGCGATTATATCTAAGTACATTTAAAGTAAAGGAAAGAGTATAAACAACAAATAAATTTAAAATACATACTGAATAGATTGCAGTAAGAAGGTTGACATTCCAGCCTAGAGCCCACACCCCATAATGACTTCGTTCAAAAATTAGTGTTACAATAGCAGATTGTATGGTGACTAGAAAGCACATTATGGTAGTGCTAGAGTATTGAGCTGGATATTTCTTAGAAATACTTGTCTGCATTGAAGAGTTGTAAACACCATTAAATGAAGACATGCAACTCTTTGCATTGTCCTAGAAAAATAAGATACTTGTGAAATAAACCACGAGTTGTAAACATCACTAAATAAAGACATGTAACTCTTTGCATTATCCTAGAAAAATAATTTACCTGCAAAATATACCATATTGAAAAGAAGATACAACTGATCACCACCAACAAGGAGCCTTTAGTCAAATCTTCAGTGTTATGATTTCTTTCATTGTATTCATTTAAATGGAAAGGTGATGGCCACAACTGTATTTTTATTCCTTTATAGAATGTCATACTCATGGCTCCACTCACACAAACTAAGGTTCCAAGTATCTTTGCTTGACCAGCTTGACTCTTAATGTCTACTCTTTCCATGCTACAATAAGTTGAAAAAGTTAAAACTATATAATATTTAGATGACACTATTCTAAAAATGAAGTAATGGATGAAAATAACAATGTTAAAATTAATACTTACCCAAAAATGACAGCCATAACAAAAGTAATGGAAGGTATTAGATTGAGAAGTGCAGTTGAAACTGCAGTTGTTGTGTACTTCAATCCCGCATAGTAACAATTTTGGTTCAATGTGATTCTGTGGATAAACAAATCAATTTGAAAAGTAAACAAACCAATAAATCAAACATTAAAAATAATTGGCAAAAGTTATGATTGACTACCCGAACAAACTGCTAATGAACATTTCGCAGAAGATCCTTATTGTTAACTTTGGCCTTGTCTTCCTGCGACAAACCAAAAAGATTAAATGAAAAAGAATTTGAATATTTAATATTTCCAAAGTCAAAGGTCTTTGGAAATAACTGTTGTATTTTAGTCACATATCAACAATAACAAAAACACATAAATTGCACTCAATAAAATATTTTATACAAAATCTAATTAATTATTCATAACATGGAAGAGTGTATAAACCAAACTTAAGAATAACAAATAGTCCAGTCATAGACAATTGTTGACTCCACCTAAAACCATTCACTATCTATTTCTCAATTAAAGCCTATGTGATTGTGCACTTCACAACCCAACTAATTATATTTAATTATAATTTTATATTTAAACTAATTTAATTAATCTAACTATAATGTAATAAATTAAACTTCTAATAATAATTATGTAAAAATAATTAGTTAAAGAGGTTGTGCTTAAATGTCAAGATTATATAGGTTTTTAAGATGAAGGTCCAAGTTTCAATAGTTAAAGTGACATAGTGGAATTCTAAGTGGTGACTCTTAAATGACCATTTTACCTTTTAAGTTTATTAAAAAGTTAAAAATGTTAAATAAAATAGACTTGCCAGGGGAGGAGGTCCCCCTTGTAATCTCTAGAACTAAAAAAATATTGACATAATTTAAAAAACTATACAATTACTCCTATCAATTAAATATTTTAAAAATAACCCAAATAATTTCAAAATTTTGATAAAATATTTTATTATTTAACTTTAAATCACTAAAAAAAAATTCATCATAACAATATTTAAAAAATAAGTTTCATCACTCTTCTGATTTGGGATGGACTACTCTGATTCATTTACATATAAATAAATATAAAAGTTCCATCAAAAATAAGTTTCATCACTCTTCTGATTTGAGATGGACTATTCTGATTCATTTACATATAAATAAATATAAAAGTTCCATCAATCTTCTAGTGCTCGTGAACATTGATAATAAAAAACACATGATTATTTTCAAAAAGCTTTATAAAAAAAAAAAAATCCTGAATTCTATGTGAGGAGAACTTTTAAGAAGATTTTTTCCACATTTTTCCTTACCTTTCCAAGATATAAGCCACAGGAGCTATGACTATTGTAGCAACTAAATGCCTATAGAGTACCAACACAAAGTGAGACATTCCCTGGTTCAGTGCAACTTTTGATATTATGTTCAACCCTGCAAAGGCAATCTGAACAGTTATCATGGCCAAGCTTGGCTTTGATTTTTCAAAAAACGCTGATAAATCCCCACACCAACACTTTCCAAGTTCAGCCATTCTCCCTGTCGAATCAGACCACAGACTTTTCAGTGTTTTTTCCCCCTTCTCCTCTTAATAAATCAGCTTTATTAGCTCTCTTCCCTTATGCTCCAGAACAATACTGCTAAGCCTTTCATAACCAGAAGATGTCTCTGTATCTTATTGGTTTTGGAACAGGTGAAATACTAAGTGTATCAACTATTAATATCCATCTGTTCACATTTTTCTTTCCTATTTCATTTTTAAACTTACATTTATTATCCACACCAAAACAAAATTTCCATTCGATAGTTCATAGCCAGAGTGGATTGCCGTAAATAAGGGATCAACTGTCGTACCAATGCATTCTGTGGATCGTACCAATCCCCCACGACAATTTGAGGAGCGGAATTCTCGAAATGATATTTCTTCGACGAGCCGATTGGCGGATTCCACAATGCCCGCGCTATGCCAGCAGATATGTTGTATTCCATTGTTTTAGCAGACGGTGTAACCATTATTTGGAATGTTGGATTCTTGGTGATAACTCTATTGTTCCCTAGCTTTTGTAACACTGTATCTTGTATTTGTCTTGTGCTCAAAACTAGGCAATTCCAAGATGTGTAACAACTGGTATGCATCTGATATATCTAAGAAGACTAAAGTAATTTAACATGCCATTGGATAGTAATGATAAATTTGTCTGGAAAGATGCTTGATGGTACATTGCTTAGGACTGGGGCATTTAACATTCATATTTTTGATAATAATATAGCAAACTGCAGTCTACTAGGATGCTTTACAATTTCCTTCCGTAGGCTTCCTTATACATGTGAATCATGAGATTCCAGAGTGCGCGATTGTTTACAGATTGAGCCCATTGCTATTCTTTGTTCTATGGCCACACAAGCATTTCTAAAATGCATCAATAACTTACAGATTTGGGAAAAGTCTGTGGGAAGCAAATTAGGAATTCGAATTGGTTTCTATGGAACACTGGGCTGGGCAGAAATATTATATTTTAAATATTAGAATAATTTAGGAAATCTATAGTGCACAGTATTCAACCATTGGGAATTTGTGATAAATCTATGTTTCCTAGCTTCTGTAATAAATCTATGTTTCGTAGCTTCCGTAAAGCTGCATTGTGTTACTGGGTCCTGGATGTCCAATCTTGTATTTTCTTCTTCTCAAAACAAGGTAATTAATAGTACGCATTAGTTTTTCACAGTATTTTCTTCTTCTCAAAACAAGGTAATTAATAGTACGCATTAGTTTTTCACAGTCTATAAGAATGCTTTTGGATTTGACTGCGTGTATGCTTCTGGACTAAAAAACACAGGCCGTCAAATCCAGAAGCACTCTTACACTAAGGTAATTAATTTCGAGATGTGTAGCAACTAGCAACTAACAACTGGTATTCATCTGATATATCTTACCTGTCTGAGAAGACTAGAAATAATTTAACATGTCCTAGACAGTCCTACTGATAACTTTGTCTCGAAGATGCTTGACTACATTCATATGTTAACAACATATGATTTGCAGTTTATTAGGATGCTTGAAAAACTTCCTCCTGTAGTATTCCTTATAGATGTGAAATTGCAAGGATCTATAAAATATTTTTGCATACGTACAGAGGCATACTTGAGATGCTTCGCACTGGGGACTTGTTCTTCTAGTTGGGGACAAGGAAGTTTGAGAATGATCATCGGAGGTGGTTGATTATCACGTTTATTATAGAACTTGGGAAGGTTTGAAGTGTTTAATGAAAGTTAACAATGTCCAAGGTGTTTGCTTCTTTCAGGATGAATGGCATGAGCTATTGCCCAATAATATATCCTTTTGAAGAATATTGCTCTTCCTAAAGCACTCAAACACTAAATCTTACATTTGTAATTGTAACCATTCATACAATTTGTAACATCAGTCCATATCTAAATATAAACCCTAATATGGACTGTACAAATATAGTTGGATATGACATCTGAGCCTTCTATGGCTATAAGCCTATATCCATCGTCATGTGTTAGAAAACCCTTAAAATTTTGATTTAAAAGAAAACCAAAAACCCTAAACAACTCTAAAAAGCTCTAGAAAAAGTTCTAAAACAATGTCATCTAAACTTTCAACCAGAAACAAATGTGGAGTTTGAACAACATGCAGCGAGTATCTGTTAATGAATTTTTCATTCTTCATTCCCGTGATAACTATGCTATTCTTAAATTTGCTTTTGTTGTTCCTTTGTTTTTTGCTATTACATTTTTTGTTCTACATTTTCTATTTGTGAGAGGATGTTAAAGTCTTTAGGTTAAAGACGCATTTATAAAGACTTCAAAACTCTAGTTACCACGTTAAAGCAAAAGATCAAGCTCTAAGATGGAACAATACAAGCTTCCCACAACTAAACTTGCCTACCAAAGCTGTTAAGAGATATCATGTGTTTCTGAACTCAAACTCATTGGATGTGGTATACAAGATGCCATAGCTTTTGGTGCCATCGACATATCTCAGGATTTTCTTTCCTACTTTCCAGTGTGTACTTAGGTCTCTCCATGAACCTAGAAATAAGGCTTACCACATACATTAAATCAAGCCTTGTAGTAGTCAAATATATTAGACTTCCAACCATGCTTTTGTATAGGGTTGGGTTTATTTCATTGCTGCTATCTTCCTTGCTTAGTTTCAAACCTATAGTTGTTGGTGTTGGTACAGGCTTACTATTCTGCATTTTAAATCTCTTCAAAATTTGTGTGGCATAGTTAGTTTGTGAAATAAATATGCCATGCTCTGTTTGTTGGACCTCAATGACTAGGAAATATTTCAATAGACCTAGGTCTGTCATCTCAAATTCACTTATCATTACCTTTTTGAAATCAGTAATGAAGAGGTCACTATTTCCAGTGAAAACCAAATCATCTACATACAAAACAACAATCAAAATCTCACCATGAGCTGCTTTGATGTAGAGTGTGGGCTCACTACTACTTTTGCTAAAGTTATTGCTCAGTAGATATGAATCTATTCTGTTGTACCATGCTTGAAGTGCTTGTTTCAGCCCATAGAGAGCTTTCTGAAGCCTATACACTTTGTCTTCTTTCCCTAGAACTTCATAGCTAGGTGGTTGCTCAACGTACACCTCTTTTTTTAGTACTCCATTTTGGAAAGTTGACTTCATCCATTTGATATACCTTCCACTTGTGTTGGGTTGTTATTGCTAAGACTGCCCACACTGTTTCCAGCCTTGCAACTAGTGCATATATCTCATCATAATCTCTTCCAGACTGTTGTTTGTATCTCTTAATAAACAGCCTTGCTTTATGCTTTTTAATCTTTCCTTTAGTAGTACTTTTGGCCTTATAGACCCACTTGACTCCAATCACTTGTTTACCCTTGGGTAAACTAGTTAACTCCCATGTCTCATTCCTTTCTATTGCATCCAACTCCTCATCCATGGATTTACACCATTTTTCTTCTTTCACAGCCTCTTAAAAATCTATTGGATCACCATGAAAGAACAAAGAAAAGTTCATACTTTCATCAAAATCATCATACCTTGTATTTTCATAAATTTTCCTCATGCTCTTTGTCTTTTTCGGAATTAGAGAAGCAAGCGTAGGATCTGAACTTCTTCTAGAGTTAGTGTTGCTTGACTCTAGAGTGCTTTAGAGCTGATTCTATTGTTAGAGTCTTGAGCTACCTAACTCTGAAGAGATGGTTTTAGACTGCTCCAGAGCTGATTTTATTGTTGCAGTCTTGAGCTACTTGACTCCGGAGATGGTTCCAGGGGTGTTTCGGAGTTGGATTCTAAAGTGCTCTAGGGATGGCTCTGGAGTGCTCTAGAGTTGGATCTAGAGTGCTCACGAGTTTGTTTTGCTTCACTGTTGGAAGTACCTCCTTCATTTCCACCTTCTTCATCATCTATGGGTATTGTTGTTGAGATACCTGTGGTAGTGTCAACTGTGCCATCCCATGATTCATTCTCAATGAATTCAACATCCCTGCTAATCACAACCTTCTTGGTAACAAGGTTATACAACTTGCATGCTTTAGATTCTTCGCTGTACCCAATGACGATGCACTTTTCTCCTTTATCATCAAATTTTTACCTCTTCTCCTTTAGCAAAAATGCATATGCCACACCCAAAAATTTGTAGGTGCTCCATAGTCTATTTGTTGTTGGTTCACGCTTCTAGTGGAATTCTATTACGAACAATCTTTGTGGGACTCCTATTTAGCATGTATACTCCTATTGCTATAGCTTCACCCCAATAATTATTTGGCAATCCTTTTTCCTTCATCATGCTTTTACCATCTCTATGATGGTTATGTTTTTCCTCTTAGAAACTCCATTTTGTTGTGGAGTGTACCTTGTAGTAAACTATTTCTCAATACCTTCATTCCTATAGAAATTTAAAACATCCTTGGAGATATACTCTCCCCCTCTGTCTCTTCTGAGGACCATAATATAATGGCTACTTTGCTTCTCAGCCAAGGCCTTGAACACCTTGAATTTCTCAAATGCTTCAGATTTATTCTTCAAGAAATAAACCCATGTCTTTCTTCTATAGTTATCTATGAAGGTCATAAAGTAAGTATTGCCACCTAGGGTTTGGGTTTTCATAGGGCCACACAAATTTGAGTGCACCAACTCTAATGGTGCTCTTGTTCTCCTAGAATAACCTGATTGAAAGGGCTGCCTGTGCTACTTTCCTAAAATGCAAGCTTCACATTTCCTATTAGGCTCTACAATTGTTGGTATGCCCCTAACCATGTCCTTTTTGGACAAAAGACTCAAACCAAAAAACTTAAGTGTCCATACCTCAAATGCCAAAGCTTGGATGGGTCTTTGATGATGGTTCTGAAGGCAGATTGTTTTTCCATTGTTGTAGACGCCATCTGGTTGACTCTGAATCTCTCCAAAGCCTTCATGTACATGGAGGGTGCAACTTTGGATAGCACTGAAGACTGAATGATGCAGGAGCATCCTTGGTTCAAGAAAAATCTTGCATCAACCAAAAACATTTGCATTTTAGTTTGTTTGCAGTTCAGTTTAGGCAGTTTAGTCAGAAGTAGTTTCTGTATTTTGGTCCAGTTGCATTTCAGACCTTGTGGAGTTGGACTTAGCATCTCCATTCATTCATCTACATCATATCTAGAATTTAGAGATCCACACATCTTTACTAGAAAGATATCGCTACCAGAAGATTAACTGTTTCTCAGAACAGAGCATCCTAATAATCACAGACACCCAGCTGAAGGAGAAACTTGTGGAAGCATTTCCCAATTTGTGAAGCCTAATGACACATCATTCAATGATCTTTGGTTCGTGACCAACCTTCCTCGAAGATCCGCACATCATTTCATGCATTTTTCGGAAGTGTTCTATGCATTTAGGTCCGACCTATCCATGTACACACATTACAGCTCTTCATCTAAGTTTGTAATCTTCCTTGGCTGATGTGGAGGAATCTTATGATCCAGACTGGATATATATTGACGTAATAGATCCTTAGGAAATTAGTTCACAAGTTACTAAGTTCTAGATAGATAGATTATTCATTTTCTGACGAAGGAGCTTCAAAGCTTTATCTTGCGCATGTATGTAATCAGGCCTGTGAGCCCTAATTGTAAGCTCGCATGTTGCTAGTTGGTCTCTATTTGAATTCTATGATATACTGAATGATTGAATATGCATCTATTCTATTTCTTTGAATTGTTTCCATTGTGTTTACTCTTGCCGCACAGTCTGGATAGTTCAATCTATGAACCCTCCTACCATGACTGCACCAAGTAGTATCAAAGCGAAAGTTCAAATCTTTGGGAGTGAATTGAGTGAAGTTGGTGAGGGATTTCCATAAGATCTTGCTATGGATAGATCGCTGAATTGAGGTAGGTTACTTGTGTTGCAACTGATCACCGATTGAGAGGTATTTTTCACCTTGTAGCCCGATCACCGAACCTGAGGTAGTTTACACTTGATCCTAGGAAGAATACCACCGAGGAGAGTTGCTATTGTTGGAACAATGGCTAGTAGAATGGATGAAATGATGGAGATGATGAAAACAATGCGAATTTGATTGGATGTTGTTGAAGAAGATAGGCGAAGAGGATTGACACTGAGACCTAATGTTGAAAGTGAGGATGAAGAAGAATTTCTATCTGTTGAACAAACTGGCAAAACCCTAGGAGGTGATGAAGAAGAAGAATCATATCAAGTAAAGATGCTGTGAGCTATTTCAAAGATTAGAAAAAGACCTAGAGTTGATGTGCCGAACTATGCTGGTAATTTAAACCTTGAAGAATTGATTGACTGGATAAATGACATGGAAGAATACTTTGAATATGAAGAGATTGAAGATCCAGAGAAGGTGAAATTTGCAAAGACAAAGTTGAAAGGACATGCTGCTATATGGTGGAAAGAAGTTCAGTTGGAAAGAAATAGAAGAGGAAAAGAAAAGATTACAAAATGGGATAGCATAGTGACAAAGTTGAAGAATCAGTTTATACCTACTGACTATGAGTTGGAGCTATTGAAAAGATTGCAAAACCTGAGACAAAAGGAGAAATCTGTGAAGGAGTACATTGAAAAATTCCATAAAATGATCATAAGGATAGGACATAGTGAAGCAAACAAGGAGAAAGTGGATAGATACATCAATGGACTGAGATTGAACATTCAAGAAGAACTAAGCTTGGTAAGGATGACATCTTTGGAGGAAGCATATCAGTTTGCCTTGAAAGTTGAAGAGAAGCTGAATAAGAGGCATGATCAGAGACAGAGGAAGAGAAGGTAAATTTTAGAGAGGTAGGACTTATTCCGGAGGAGACAGATCATATATGGAGTAGAACAAGTTTGACAGCCCATTTAAGAAGGATTCAACAGAGATACTAATGCATACCAGAGGAACGACATAAACTTTCATCCCAGAGGCAACTATAATTCATACCGGAATGAACGGTATAGAAGAGAAGGAAGAGGATTGGATAAGAGAACATTTAGAGGTACTTGTTTCAAGTGTGGAGGTGAAGGACATAGAGCATTTGAGTGTAATCAGGGTAGTACAAGTAAGAGGACAGAAAGTAGTGGAAGAGCAGCTTATGTGGAAGAACCTGTTGAATCCCTCAGTTTATTTGGCAAACATGAGAAAGGAGAATCACTTGTGATTCAAGTAGAGACAAATGAGGAACCACCACAGAGGAAGAGTCTATTTAGAACTAGATGCAAATCCAGAGGTAAGTGTTGTAAAGTTGTAATTGATAGTGGTAGTTTAGATAACTTAGTTTCAGAGGAGATGGTGACTAAGCTAAAGTTGGAAAGATTGAAACACCCTAAGCCATATCAGATAACATGGATTCAGGATGATCATAAGGTACTGGTGAGTGAAAAATGTTTGGTGAAATTTCATATTGGATCTTATCATGATGAAGTCTTGTGTGATATTATTCCTATGGATGTATGTCATATCTTGTTGGGTAGACCTTGGCAGTATGATAGAAAAGCTATACATGATGGGAGAAAGAATATATACACTATAATAGAAAATAGAAAAATAATTACTTTGATTCCTTTAGAGGATGATCCGAAGAGTGAAGTATGTGGGAATGCTAGAATTTATTTGGTAGATGGAAGAAAATTTTTGGATGGTTTGAGACATGAGAGTATGTGTTATGCCTTGATTCCTAAGAAGCCTGAAACATTGAAGAAAGAAACTGAAGAATCACAACCAGAGGAGATAAAAGAGTTGCTGACAGAATATGAAGACATCATATCAGATAATTTACCTGATGGATTGCCACCTATAAGGAGTATCAATCATCACATGGATCTTATACCTGGAGCAAGTTTGCCTAACAAAGCAGCACACCGGATGACACCAACAGAGAAAGAAGAATTGAATAGACAGATACAAGAATTGTTGAGGAAAGGTTTGATTAGAGAAAGTTTGAGTCCTTGTGCAATACTTGCAGTGTTAGCACCTAAGACTTGGATGGAGAATGGAGATTGTGTACTGACTCTAGAGAAATAAACAAGATCACAGTTAAGTATAGATTTCCTTTACCTAGGATGGATGATATCATGGATTGTTTGAGTGGAGCAAGATATTTCACAAAGATAGACTTGAAGAGTGGATACCATTAGATCAGAATCAGAGAAGGAGATGAATGGAAGACTGCTTTCAAAATAAATGAAGGATTGTATGAGTGGTTAGTGATGCCTTTGGGATTGACAAATGCATCGAGTACTTTCATGAGATTGATGAATGAAGTCTTGAAGAAATTCTTGGGTAAGTTTGTGATTGTATACTTGGATGATATTCTGATTTTTAGTAAAACAAAAGAGGAACATTTGTGGCATATTAGACAAGTTTTGTAGAGGTTGAGAGAAGAAAAATTGTTGATAAACATCAAGAAGTGTAGTTTCACGAAGGAAGAGTTAGTATATTTGGGATTTGTGATTTCTATAGAAGGATTGAAGATGGACCCTGAGAAAGTGAAAGCAATTGTTGAATGGCCTACACCGGAGAGCATTGGAGAAGTTAGATCATTTCATGGATTGGCTAGTTTCTACTGGAAGTTCATCATAAATTTTAGTTTAATTTATAACCCTATGACAGAGACAATGAGAGGTGACAGAAAAGACTTTAAGTGGACATCAGCAGTAGATAAAAGTTTTAAGTTGTTGAAGCAGAAGGTGACAGAACAACCTGTTTTGGCATTACCGGATTTTAATAAGGTATTTCAAGTAGATTGTGATGCAAGTGAAAATGCAATCGGAGCCGTATTAAGTCAAGAAGGTAAACATATAGCATAATTGAGTGAGAAGTTGAATGATGCAAGGAGAAGATATTCAGTTTATGACCAAGAGTTCTATGCCATAATTCAAGCCTTGAAGAAGTGGAGACATTACTTGTTACCTAAGGAGTTTGTGTTGTATACAGATCATCAAGCTTTGTAATATTTGAATAGTCAAGGTAAGTTGAATCAGAGACATATGAGATGGGTAGAGTTCATGCAGAGTTATACATTTGTGTTGAAGCATAGGAGTAGAAAATCAAACAAAGTTGTTGATGCATTGAGTAGAAGAAGAAACTTGTTGACAGAAATGAGAGTTGAAGTGTTGGGTTTTGATGAATTGAAGAACATGTATGAGGGAGACACTAATTTTATAGAACCTTGGAGAAAATGTAAAGAACCTATTGTGATAGATATGAGTAAGTGGTTGGACTATTTGATTCAATATGTTGTTCAAAGGAAATCAGTTGTGCATACCTAGAAGTTCAATGAGAGATAATTTAGTCAAGGAGAAGCATAGTGGTGGATTGGTAGGACATTTTGGCATTGATAAGACAGTGGCTTTGGTGAGTGAAAACTACTTTTGGCCTCAGATACATAAGAATGTTTAGAGATTTGTACAAAGTTATAGAGTTTGTCAAGTTGCAAAAGGGACTAGTCAGAATACTGGATTGTATAAACCTTTGACAATACCAGAGAGACCTTGGGAAGACATAAGCATGGATTTTGTGATGGGATTGCCTAAGACACAGAGAGGACATGATTCAATATTTGTAGTGGTCGATAGATTTTCAAAGATGGCTCATTTCATACCTTGCAACAAGACAACTGATGTAGTGCATGTAGCTGACCTAAAATTTTCAAGGAGATTGTGAGATTGCATGGATTACCTAAGAGTATAGTTTCAGACAGAGATACAAAGTTTGTTGGATACTTTTGGAAGACACTTTGGAAGAAGATGAAGAAAAATTTGAAGTTCAGTTCATCTTTTCATCCACAGACTGATGGACAGACAGAGATAGTGACTAGGAGTTTGGGAAATTTGTTGAGATGTTTGGTTGGAGAGAAGACAGGAAGCTGGGATTTGATTCTTTCACAAGCAGAGTTTGCATATAATAATTCAGTGACAAGAGTATCGAAAGAACACCTTTTGATATTGTTACCAGAGTAAACCCTAAAGGAGTTGCATAATTAAGAGATATCAGTACAAAGGAAAAGAGAAGTGTAGAAGCAGAAGAATTTGCAGATCACATGAAGACAGTGCATGATCAGGTTAAGAAGCATTTGGAGAATATGAACAATAAGCACAAAGAGAAGGCTGATGAGAAGAGAAGACATAACAAATTTGAAGTTAAAGATGAAGTGATGGTGTACCTGAGAAAAGAAAGATTTCTAGTTGGGACATATAACAAGTTGAAGATGAAGAAGTTTGGACCTTGTAATATAATCAAGAAATTTGATTCATGAAATGCTTATGAAGTGGAATTACCGGAGACATTGGGTATTTCACCTATTTTCAACATTACAGACTTATATTAGTATTAAGAAGCAGAGTTTAGTGACAACATGGAAGAAGACTTGAAGAAACAGTTACCACAACAAGCATTGGAGCAGATTGAAGACATTTTGGACAGCAGAGTTGGATGCAACACTAGAGGAAGACAATACAAAGAATATCTTGTGAAGTGGAAAGGCAGACCAGAAGAAGATTCATCATGGATTTCTCAGGCTGAGGTGGACCATCTTGGTTCTCCCCTAGCCTTAGCAAAGTGAGGGACTCACTTTTTCAATAACCCCGGGTGTCTGATGCAGGAGCATCCTTGGTTCAAGAACAATCTTGCATCAACCAAAAATATCTGCATTTCAGTTTGTTTCTTTTCATTTTCTAGTTTAGTTTAAGCAGTTCAGTTAGAAGCAGTTTCTGTATTTTGGTCCAGTTGCATTTTAGACCTTGTGGAGCTAGACTTAGCATCTACGTTCATTCATCTACATCATATCTAGAATTCAAAGATCCGCACATCTTTACCAGAAAGATATCGTTACCAAAAGATCGACTGTTTCTTAGAACAGAGCATCCTAATAATCACAGACACCCAGCTGAAGGAGAAACTTGCAAAAGCATTTCTTGATCTGTGAAGCCTAATGACACATCATTTAATGATATTTGGTTCATGGCTGACCTTCCCTGAAGATCCACACATCATTTCATGCATTTTCTGGAAGTGTTCTATGCATTTAGGTCCGACCTATCCATGTACACACATTACAGTTCTTCATCAGAGTTTGTAATCTTCCTTGGCCAATGCGGAGGAATCTTATGATCTAGAATTGATATATATTGATGTAATAGATCCTTAGGAAAGCAGTTCACAAGTTACTAAGTTCTAGATAGATAGATTATTCCTTTTCTGGTGAAGGAGCTTCAAAGCTTTATCTTGCGCATGTATGTAATGAGGCCTGTGAGCCCTAATTGTAAGCTTGCATGTTGCCGGCCGGTCTCTACTTGAATTCTATGATATACTGAATGACTGAATCTGCATCTATTCCATTTCTTTGAATTGTTTCCACTGTGTTTACTCTTGCTGCATGATCTGGATAGTTCATTCTCTGAACCCTCCTACTGTGACTACACCACTGAATTTGCATCTTGAGAGGAAACATTATGTTCCTTGTCATCTGCACTGCTGCAATCTACTTCTTGCTACCATTCTTGTCAAATATTATGAACTCTCCATTCTCCATCAAGACTCTATATCCCTTTTGGACCATCTATCCAATGCTTAAGAGATTGTGTTTTATTCCTGGGGCATAATAGACACCTGGATTGCTCTTTTATCACCTTGCTTGGTGTGAATGATGACTGTGCCTATGCCCATGACTGGAACCTTCTCATCATTCCCCATTTTGATCTCAAACTTGACATTCTTGTCAATGGAGGCAAATAGATTTGCATTACCACTCATGTGGTTGCTACATGTGATGTCCAAGTACCATACTTCAGTGCTGCTCACTTGCTATGCAAGGCACATCACCCATCAATTAATAAAGCTTATGAGTCTTGATTTTTGAACCTTGGCCTTTGATGGCCATTTTTCCCATTTGATAAAGAAAACACAAGTGCATAGATGGTTGATAGAATTATCAAGATCTACCGACTGCAATGAAAAGGATATGCAACTTGCAAATTTTTAGGGTTCAGAGGGATGTTGTTTGCTCTAGTGGTTGGTGTTTCATCCTTTGGAATCTAGATTCTCCTCTCACCTCCCTTTGTGTAGGGCTTTTCATGCTTGAAATTTCCTTCCCCCCTAAAGTTGTTCTAGTCCCACCTCCATGATTGCCTGGAGGGATTGCCTCTTCAATATTCATCCTCCTTGGGTCACTGCTATCTATCATTTCTTTGCAGAGCTTTGTGTCCTCCATCCTTGCCTCTTTCTATACGATACCCTTTGTATTTACTCCACCACTCATCTATTCTTCCATTTCAGCCTGCCCAATTTGGTTGTGAACCATTGTGAACTATTAAACTAAAGTGATCACTATTATCCAAATACATATTATTTTGTCTAACTGTAAAATTCCAAAATCTTTAAAGTACTGTTTACTTTAGGATGACTAGTTCAAGTTCCATCCAAATATCTTTAGAACATAAAGAATATTATAAATATTCTTAACAACAAATTTGAGAAAATAATATCTCTATGCTTATTATTGATATAGCTAGATGTAAAAGATGACCATTTTTTCTAATTGTTAATGTCTTGATCTAATTTTAATTAGTGTGTTCCTTATAAATGAATTTACTGTCTTATTGACATGATTCTCTTTTCTAAAATCAAAAGTTAACTTTTGAGAGTGAAGAAGCAATACTTCAATGCTCATTCCTTTAAGTAGAGTGAAGAAAGAACATTAGAGGATGTCCAGAACCATCAACAATACAAAATTTTGTTTTAACTAGAGTGGCCTAATTTTTTATTACTTGCAACTTTATAATTTTTATCGTTTGTAGTTTTTGTTTTCAGAAACATTATTAATAATGTTAGAATTATTCTGTCTTGTTTTTGGGCTTTATATCATGGCATGGAATTTTACAAATCTAAAGAAATATTAGGCTACCTCTATCCCAGAGAGTTCTAAGAGGATGTTGAACTCCCCCTCCATGGCATTAAGTTTTATTTGGTTCTACATAACCATAAAAAGAAACTGGAGTAGGGAAAAAGTGCTAGGAATGGAAAGATACATATTTACTCCAAACAACGTGGGATGAATGTACACCATTAAAATCAAGATTTCCTTTCAGTAAATAAAAACATTCAGATTTGTTTTAATTCAGACAAACTATTGAGACACAACCATAATAGAAAAATGAAACAAGATTATGTTTTACACCATAACTGGATGTGTCAATACCAAGGATGCATAACTACACCTCCAATATATTTGAAATGATTTAACAGGACTTTAATATGAAGATAAAATGTGTGAGTGTAATTAAATTGTCTTGTTTCTCTTTAATTAGTGCTAGATATCTTGAAGAATTAGATGTACAATGGGCCAATATCGAATGTGTGAAAAAGAAGAGTGTTTGGTGCCACTGCATGGAAAAATTATAAAAATGCAACACTTACCCTGGAGTTTTAGGGTTAAGTACATAAGTAAGAGAAAAGAACAAGTTCACTGAAATCCACAAAACTAGCTATCTAGATATCTAATCGCACCAAAAACATCTAGTATACATCTCTCAATTTTAGAAATTAAATTCCCATTTCTTTATATTTTAGATTTGGAAGAGTGTTTTTATTGGAATGGGATGGAGTAGAGAACCAATAGTTTGTGGTAGAGAAGAAACTACCAAGAGATGGAATGGGTTCATTGAACATTCAATCAAAAACTATTCATGGTTAATAGTTTGGACTGTAGCTGGGGAACCTGTTGATGATGATGTTAGTCATAACAACAATGATAAAAATTCACAAAGCAAACCTTTATCTTCTTGAAGAATATGATCAATTCAAGATGAATTTATAATTCCAAGTCTCCATTGATGAGAACATGATTTTCTGATAATCTCTCAGTCATCTTGATGTGAATTACTGTTAAATCCTTTAGGGGCCTTACGCATGAATTTGAAATATTTGCATCCTGATATGTAGATATTTACTCTATCCCATCTACTCTGTATCAATTCTTAACAAAGGATGTTAAATCTTACAATATCTAACTAGATTATGCATATATTTATGTTAAGTTTGATCAATTCTTCTACCTATCACTCTGGTTAGGATTGATTGTGGTTATTTTGATAATTCTGATTAGTTCTTTTGAAACTATCTCCAATTTACTCAAATTTGAACTAATCCTTGCTTGATTTTGCTTCTGTACTTCAAATTATTCTAAATAATGTGCCTACAATATGATATTTCTATGATCTTTGTCGTTATTTATGATTATTTGCATGATATTTGTAATTCTACATACTATCTGTTCAAATATGCATATGATGTTCATGTATTTACGGATATCTGCATATTTAGTGTTTTGCTTTTCATATTCAATATTTGCAGTTGATGATGGTGATTTAATGAAATTTAAAGAAATTGAAATGAAATTCTAAAATTCAATGAAATTAAGTGAAGTTTGGTCACTGATCCACATGTATTCTTGATACTTTCATGAAAAAGAAGAGAATCAAACCATATTTCACTAGGACATTGTTAGCTTTAGGACAGTCAATTGAGAGGGGGGGGTTTGAATTAGTTGACACCAAAATCCTATTCCTTATTTACTTTAAACCTTCTTATATTTCAATAGCATATCAAAGATTCAATTATGAAAGCATAATGCAATAATTCAAGAGCAGAAACAAATTCAACACATATAACACCAAGATTTTAATGTGGAAAACCCAGTTAAGGGAAAAACCATGGGGTGACTAACCCAAGATTGTATTCTCTATTAAAAGAATAAGATGAATAAAATGGCACTTGCCAGTTAGGGCTCATTGCCCGAGCACACTGCTCACAAGAGGCCCACTGCATACAGGAGACACACTGTCTACAGAAGAATATAAGTATTACATACTTGAACTAGAGATTAGCATCTTCACTATGCCTGAGCCAGTTCCATTTAAGCTCAACACATCTGCTCTATTTTTTACTTCTCTTCTACTATCTTGTCCTCATCACATCATACTCCATTTGAATGACTTCGCAACTCTTATTTATACATGACATCAACTTTGGAATGATCATCAAAGTTGGCACAACATACACTTATTTTATTACAGAGCAATTACAAAAATACAACTTGAATTATTATAAAAACTTCATGCACATCACTGCACTGTCGGCCACACATAGTTGGGACTTCAATCTTTTTTGAGGAACATGTCATGCTTTGCAAAACATTTTCAAGATCATCTGCAACATGTGTAAATCATCCAGTCGGCCAAAACTAGGAAGAACACTATCACCCGAAGGTAAATCTTCAATCACGAGCTCAATCTTCAATGCTGACTGCCAAAATGAACTGGACACAATCTAGAGACTCTCACAAGCTTGCTTGAATCACCAAGAACATCCACACCACTTCTGCTTACTATAATCATTCACATCTATATCTAGAACCTCAAGAACACAGTCGCCCATCACTGTCACATTAGAAGGATTGCTTGTGGATCTCCAAACCATGAACCAATTGAGTTGTCAATTCAAATTAGCCTCCCAAACATGCCACCAGATTTGTAGAACATGATATTATATTTCTGGATCTCACCGGACCTATTTGTGTCACTCTGTCACCTCTGAATAGTTGCCAGAACCAGTTTTACTCTCATGACCATAACTCCTCCACAATTTCATGCGGACCTCTTAAATCTTGACTGGATCATCTTCAAACATATATCTACAAACCCTTTGATGCACATTCTCTGAACTTCATCGAGCTGGGATCTTTACTTCATAGAGCTTCACTGTTCTTCATTGTTCTTCTCTGTTTCTGATAGGACTAATTTTCTCAATATCCTCAGCACACAACTCATCCAATCGTTGACACCAATGCAACAGGAGTATGTTGACATCAATGACAACACCAATTAGGCCCATACTTGCAGCAATGTCCACCCTTGTCATTGATGGCATCATCTAATGTGAAAAACTATTATAACCATCAAGACAAGAACTTCTCCTCACTGAATGACATAGCTCCCCCTATCAACAGCAACCATTCAAATGTTTTCTCCTCCTTTTATGTTCCCCCTTTGATTAACAACCACTTTTTGTTTTTCACATGTCTTCTCTCCCCCTTTGACATCAATGGCAAAGAGCACATACTTGCAACCACTTCTCATACTTCAGAATCATATTAACTCCTCCCCCTAAATAGCAGCCTCCTAACATCAATCCGGATCACAAGATATGACTATGGAATCTACCGAACTGATGCACATTAGTGCACCTTAATTCAGAACCGGAGGGGTAATAACCCCTAACTTCTCCTTGAGATACTCAAAAGAATCCTTAGGTAAAGGTTTAGTAAAATTTTTTGCAATCTGATCATTTGAGGGCACAAACTCCAATTTGGCTTCATTCTTGTTCACCTGCTCTCTCAAAAAGTGAAACTTGATGGATATATGTTTTGTCTTTGAATGCAACACCAGATTTTTTGATATGTTTATTGCACTTGAATGATCACAAAAGATTGTGATAGGTTCTTCATACTCCACTCTGATATCTCTTAGCATTTGCTTCATCCACAATACTTGAGTGCAATTGCCTGTTGCTACAATATACTCTGCTTCTGCAGTGGACAAAAATATTGCTTCTTGTTTCTTTCTAAGCCAAGAAACCAATCTTTTTCCCAAAAAGAATGCACCACCACCGGTACTCTTTCGATCATCCACATCTCCTACCCAATCAGCATCTGTATATGCATGAAGAGAGAAATCATGATCCTTAGGATACCATAATCCATACTCAACTTTTCCCTTCAGATATCTAAGAATTCTCTTGATTTCCATGACATGAGACTCTCTAGGATCAGCTTGGAATCTGGCAACAAGACCAACAACATTCATAATATCAGGGCTAGTTTGAGTAAGGTAGAGTAGTCCTCCAATCATTGACCTGCACTTTTTTTGATCAGCCTTAGGAGATTCATCATCTTTTCTCAACTTACATCCAGTTGCCATGGGAGTATTCATTGGCTTTGAGTCTTCCATCCCAAATTTCTTCAACAATTCTTACACATATTTGGTCTGAGATATGAAGATTCCTTTCTTTGTTTGAGTGATTTGCAGACCCAAGAAGAAATTCATTTCCCCAAACATAGACATCTCAAATTCACTTTGCATTTGATTTGCAAAGGTTTTGCATAGACTATCTTTTCCTCCAAAAATGATATCATCAACAAATACTTCAACAATCAAGATATTTTCATGATCAATCTTAAAATACAGATTACTGTCAGCAGTACCTTTGTTGAAACCAATCTTCAAAAGATGTTTGTCCAATCTTTCATACCAGGCTCTTGGAGCTTGTTTGAGTCCATACAATGCCTTCTTCAACTTGCAGACCATATCTCTATGATCAGACAATTGAAATCCATCCGGTTGCTCATTGTATACCTCTTCTTCCAAATCACCATTTAGGAAAGCAGACTTGACATCCATCTGATACACCTTGAAATCTTTGAAGGCAACAAAAGCAAGAAATAATCTAAATACTTCACTTCTTTCCACCAGAGCAAAAGTTTCTTCAAAGTCAACTCCTTCTACTTGAGAATAACCCTTACAGACCAATCTAGCTTTGTTTCTTACTACTTCACCATCTTCATTCAATTTATTCCAGAAGACCTATTTAGCCCCAATCACATTTTTGTCCTTAGGTCTGGGAACAAGATCCCAAGTGTGATTCTTTTCAATCTGCATCAGTTCTTCCTCCATTTCTTTAACCCAACTTTCATCATTGCATGCTTCACTTACTATTTTTGGTTCAATCTTTGAAATCAAACAATACTTCACTGAATCTTGAGCAATTTTTCTTCTTGTTTGAACACGTTTTCTTTTATCTCCTATGATCTGATCTTGAAAATGATTTAGTCTTACATACCTAGGAGTTTTGGGATGCTCTTACACTTCTAATTCTTGGACATGTTCATGCAAACTTGTCTCTTCTTCTTGTATTTCAATATTCTTTGGATCAGTCTGAATCTGAACTGGAGTTGGGACTTGTTCTCCTTGGTCTGAGACATTATTTTGATCATCTACTTCATACTCATAATACCTTGAGGGACTTTCCATGCCTTCATCAACCTTCACATTTGTACTTTCTACAATCTTTCTTAATCTCTTGTTATAACACCGGTATGCTTTGCTTTGAGTAGAATATCCCAAGAATATTCCTTCATCACTTCTAGCATCAAACTTACCGAGGTTTTCATCTCTTTTGATATAGCATTTATTACCAAAGACTCTAAAATACTTCACAGTAGGAGTGATGCCAAACCAAAGTTCATAAGGGGTCTTACCAGTATTGCCTCTGATTTGTACCTGATTAAGAGTATAGACAACAGTGCTTACAGCTTCTCTCCAATAGATCTGAGGAACATTTGCTTCCATCATCATGGTCCTAGATGCTTCCTGGATGGTCTGGTTCTTTCTCTTCACTACTCCATTCTGCTGTGAAGTCCTTGGAGCAGATAACTGTCTCTTTATCCCATGTTCCTCACAAAATGATATGAACTCACCAGATATGAATTCTCTACCTCTATCAGACCTGAGGCATTTTATGTTTATGCCTGTTTCATTTTCTACCATAGCCTTAAATATTTTGAACTTATCAAGTGCTTCAGATTTCTCTTCCAAGAAGGTCACCCACATCATCCGGGAGTGGTCATCAATCAACAACATGAAATACCTATCTCCTTGTAGACTCCTAATTCTTGTTGGACCACAGAGATTAGTGTGCACCAATTCTAACAATCCGGTTGAAGATTGTTCCTTACTTTTGAATGTGACTCTGTTCTGATTACCAAACTAACATTCTTTGCACAAACTGTTAGTAGGTTTCACCAGTCTTGGAAGATCTCTTACAGCTTGAGTGTTGCTTATCTTGATGATATTATCAAAATTAACATGACACATTCTCCTATGCCACAACCAACTCTAATCAATTTGAACAAATAAGTAACTTTTGCCAGTACCAACCAAGTGAAAGATGTTACCTTTTGTCTGTGTACCGGGTGCAATCTCAGTTCCTGAGCTTTCAAAAATCTTGCATTTTCTATTTTTGAATCAGAGATCATAATCTTTGTCCACCAACTGTCCAACACTGAGAAGATTATGCTTCAGACCTTCAACATACAAAACATCACTGGTTTTGTTCTTTCCATAATTGGAAATGGTTCCTTTGCCTCTAATTCTGCCAGCAGAATTATGTCCAAACTTTACAACTCCACCTTCATATATTTCCAAGCTTAAGAACTTACTCCTGTCACCAGTCATATGGTGAGAGTATCCACTGTCAATAACCCATTCATCCTTTTCTTCAACCTGAGCAGCCAAAGCACTTTCTATCATCTTATGATTGGCAGATTCAATAGGCATTGGATCTTCTTCTTTGATGGCCATAAACACCCAGTCATTTCCGTGTTTGTTTCCTATCTCAGATTCATCATCTGTTACTCCTTCATCATCATCTTCTTGAACATAGTAACACTTCTTTTGAAACCTTGATCTATTAGGGTTTGGCCTTGAAAACCTCTCCAGACATCTTGAGGCAAAATGGCCAATCTTATTGCAGGCAAAGCATTTGAAAGGTAATTTTCCTTCATACTTACCAGATCCTCTTGGTAGTCTTTTTGCAATGAGGGCTTCAAGTTGTTCAGCTTCTAATTCATCCTCTTCTAGATCTTTCCTTTCTTTATCATACCAAGTTGATTTCCTTGGGGAACTTTCTCCTCGATCATATCTTTGTTTGCCTTTTGTAGAGGCACTAACTTTGAATGCTGATTCAGTCATGGGAAGTGCATCACCAAACTTAGCCAACTCAAATGCATATATCTTACCAACCAATTGATCCCTTGTAATAGTTGTTACAGATCTGATTTCCTCAATAGCAACAACTTTGTGTTTGTAAGCAGGAGGTAAAGATCTGAGAACTTTGGCAACAATCTCATCTTCATCCAATATTCCACTAGCACATCTAATGCCACATACAAGCTCATTTACTTTTGACATACATAAAGTGATATTCTCATCTTCACTTATCTTCAAGTTTTCAAACTTTCCTTTCAGACTTTGCAGCTTGGCACATTTAACATATTTGTCTCCTTCATAAAGATTTTCTAGTTTTGTCCAAATTTCATAAGTAGTCTTCAATCCCATAACATTTGTCAGCTCTGAATTAGACAAGGCACTCAGTAGGGCTTCTTTATCTTGAAGATTATTGTCTGCATCTCTAGCTTCATCTATAGTTGTTGGACCATTCTTTGGTGGAACATATTTAGTTGTGGTTATGTTCCAATACTGATCTCCCATGCATTGTAAGTGACATTCCATGCAGCTCTCCCAGGCAGTGAAGTTTGTTCCATCAAACCTTGGACTGTCCTTCTTATAGCTCAACATCCTAGATCTCCTCAAGCGGTTAAGCTTCTTCTAGAGGAACTTGGCTCTAATACCAGTTGTTAGCTTTAGGACAGTCAACTGAGAGGGGGGGTGAATCAATTGACACCAAAATCCTGTTCATTATTTACTTTAAACCTTCTTATATTTCAACAACATATCAAAGATTCAATCATGAAAGCATAATGCAATAATTCAAGAGAAAAAATTCAACACATATAACACCAAGATTTTAACGTGGAATACCTGGTTAAGGGAAAAACCATGGGGTGACTAACCCAAGATTGTATTCTTTGTTAAAAGAATAAGATGAATAAAATGGCACTTGCCAGTTAGGGCTCACTGCCCTAGCACACTGCTTGCAAGAGGCCCACTGCATATAGGAGACACACTGTCTATAGAAGAATATAAGTATTACATACTTGAACTGGAGATTAGCATCTTCACTATGCCTGAGTCAGTTCCATTTAAGCTCAACACCTCTGCTTTATTTTTTGCTCCTCTTTCTACTATCTTGTCCTCATCACATCATACTCCATTTGAATGACTTCACAACTCTTATTTATAATGACATCGACTTTGGAATGATCATCAAAGTTGGCACAACATACACTTATTTTATTACAGAGCAATTACAAAAATACAACTTGACTTATTATAAAAACTTCATGTGCATCACTGCACTGTCGACCACACATAGCTGGGACTTCAATCTTTTTCGAGGAACATGTCATGCTTCGCAAAACATCTTCGAGATCATCTGCAACATGCGTAAATCATTTGGTCGGCCAAGACTAGGAAGAACACTATCACCCGAAGGTATATCTTCAATCATGGGCTCAATCTTCAATGCTGACCGCCAACACGAACTGGACACAAGCTAGAGACTCTCACAGGCTTGCTTGAATCACCAAGAACATCCGCACCACTTCTGCTTACTATAATCATTCACATCTGCATCTAGAACCTCAAGAACACAGTCACCCATCACTGTCACATTAGAAGTATTGCTTGTGGACCTCCAAACCATGAACCAATTGAGTTGTCAATTCAAATTAGCCTCCCAAACATGCCACCAAATCCTCAGAACATGATATTGTATTTCCGGATCTCACCAGACCTATTTGTGTCACTCTATCACCTCTGAATAGTTGACAAAACCGGTTTTACTCTCATGACTATATCTCCTTCACAATTTCATGCGGACCTCTTAAATCTTGACTGGATCATCTTCAAACACATATCTACAAACCTTTTGATGCGCATTCTCTGAACTTCATCGAGCTGGGATCTTTACTTCATAGAGCTTCACTGTTCTTCATTGTTCTTCTCTATTTCTGATAGGACTAATTTTCTCAATATCCTCAGCACACAACTCATCCAATCCTTGACACCAATGCAACAGGAGTATGTTGACATCAATGACAACACCGGTTAGGCTCATACTTGCAACATACATTCCATAGTTACATATGATTGATGCGTATCTTCAAAGGTAAATAATGAAAACAACATGCACCAGTTGAAATGCACTCCAAGGGATGCAACAAATCATAGTGACATATCAAGAACTCATTCACAGATTACGTAAGATGTATGATAAGTTGTAATCAAAAGTCTTCATCTCCATTAAGTATGCAATAGAATACAAGTATACAATTGACCTTGAGATAGAATCATGAAACTCAACAATTCAGTCTCAATTAAGCTTCTAATACTTTACAAATGGCAGTCCACCTCCTTTTATAGAACAAGGAGAGGAAACCATTACAAAAGATCCAACAATCCATAATTATCTATGATAATCAATGGTCCAAAAGCCTTTTATCAAGTCAACAATCAAAATACGTGGTACAAGTTGCTAGCTGGAAACTATCTATAAGGTATGAGCAAATACCCTCTGAATTTGGATTTGGTCAATATGACCTCTTCACCTATCATTCTATCAGAGTGCTGCCCCTATGTATATCCTTACTTGGATACATCTGATTCTTCATCCACAAGCATCCCAGAGTCCAGCTTCTTATGATAATCACATGCCATCACCATTTGGTCTATCTGTTGCTTGCTAATGGCTTGAGCCCTAGCCTTAGGCATATTTCAAAGGCTGTTATCTGCTCATCCAAGGACTTTATCACGGATGCTCTATTCTCTGCTTCTTTGCCATATTCCTTGATCTTGAAATTTAGTTTTGCCATCTCATCGATAACATCCTCTATAAAAGACCTCATTGGGTCCTCTGCGACATCCTTAAATTTATCCTTGAATATCTTAACGACATCATCTATCTTTGGCATGGCCTCCTCTTTAACAACATCCTCCAATAACTCCTCTAACACCTTCATTTCATTAGCTAGCAAGTTATGCACCTTGGTTTGAGTATTCCTGACTCGTGACATGCTTGCTTTTAATACCTCTAACTCAAATTGTAACTCTGTGACCTAGGTGTCCAATAGAGGAAGGGTCATATTGGTGACAATATTGTTTGTTAATAACTCTTCATCTTCATCCCTTTGCCATCCTTGATCCTATCTAATGCATGATTGCATTGTTTTATTCTTTGAGGGAATTCACTCTTCAAAGAATCCATACTCTTCTTCAAATTGGATAATGTGTCCTAATTGGATCTAGATATCCTTATTAATTTCTCCCCAGATGTCATGAATCTCATGAACCATTTTTTCATGATATGAGCTTGATGCTTTTGAGCATCCAAAACTGTTAGTTCTTCGTCACTGATTAATGTTAGAGAAGCAAGCTTCTCTGCACCCTATAGGGTGGAGACTAAACTATCTAGTTTCACCAATCCCTGGATAAACTGTTGCAATTGAGAATTTTTCTCCTTCAACTCCTTCTTCCTATCCTTTAGTTTCTTTATCCTGAATACTATGGCCTTGGTACTCTCAATATGCTCTTGAACTTCTTGTTCCATAGTGACATGACCTAAGTCAATCTGAGTAATCTGGAACTCCTTTGGCCTAATTTATCCTTTGGCCTTTTCTACCATTGGGATAGCTACCTGAGCTATTCTTTTCCCAGTCATAGGATCTCTCTTTATTGTAGAAACTACCCTAGCTCTCCTTTTGGACTTGGATGGATCCAAAGTAAATAATGATTTAAAATCAAAAGGCGTCTGTTCTTTTGGGTGGCCTACCTCTGAAGATACTAATGATAATACACTAGTTGACTATGACCCTCCTTGGTCTGATTGCTCAATTTGAGCATCTTGTATCTCCTTATCCTTATTAACTCCATCATCACCAACAAGATACTGTACATTTTCTTGTTGCCTTTCATCATGATCTTGTTGTGATGAGATAGCCTTAGGACTCTCTATTTGTTGATCCTTGTCCTAATCAGTCTTTTCATCCTCATGGACCTCTGCTTGTTCAGGCATGGGCTGCTCCAAATGAGATGCATCTATTGATTCCTTCTAGACCTTATCATCACTATGCATATCTTGGGCCGCTTCTTCTTGGATGCTCTCAGGCCCCTGTGTCTAGTCATCTTGATGAGCCGCCTGCATCTGTTGCCTTTTTGTATCTTTGATTATTTCCAACATTGGCCCCTGCTCAGACTTATCCATCCAGATATCCTATTGTGGCTTTTCAATCTAGGCATCCTTATCTATGTCATCAATATCCATAGGGATATTCTATTCTGGTCCCTGATCATGTTTGTCAGTTTCCTCCTCTTGCTCCCTTTCCTTGGGCTGATATGTTAGATCAATTGCCTTGGGGCTTGTAATTGTATCAATAAGAGTACTTAGAGGCCCCATTTGCACTTCCACTTTTGGAGACTCTTCTCTATCAGTATGTTTATCTTTCATTTTTGTATCTTTGCCTTCGATTGCAGATTCTGAGTGGTGAAGTAGGGTCTCAATTGGATGATTAGTGACATCCGTGACTACATTATCATCAGTCACATTGACTATTGCACTCAGTAAAAGAGGCTTATTTTCTTCCTTCTCTAATGATTTATTAATGGCCTCTTGTTCCATCTCAAACTTTACCTTAATAATACTATTAGCAAGGACATTGTGCTATAGCTCTTTCACTACATTCAAAGTTGGATCAGTTGATCCTAATGTTGGTGGTGGTGGTGTGATGGCTCCTCTCATGTGAGGGCCCTGATATCTGCTTTATCTAGGGACTTTGACTCTGTGCAACAGATCTTTCTCTGTCCTAAGTAATGCTTCAATTGGGACTTAACCTCTCCCTTCATCATTTATGCCTTCTTGCATGGTGTCCCTTATATGGCTGGGACCTTCCTCTTCCAAAGGGTCTTCTCCTTCCTCTTCCACAACTGGTGCCTTGAAATTGATATCAAAATTTCTTGGAGTATAGGAGGCAATGGAGGTCAATATACTAAAGATATCCCCTCTATTGTAAGCTCTTTTGTAGTTCTTGATGAATTGGGTTTTGCAAGTTTGGTTCCAAGAAATTGCCTCTTTCGTACCAGGAAGTCATCATATCCTGGTTCTTCTCATTCCTTCAACTTTCTTTTCTTGTCATAAGTAACAACCACACCCTTCACCTTCAATTCATTAACTTTCTTGGCCACCCAACTCTTGGTTCTGGCCATCACTTGGGCTATCATAACATCTATGGATGTTTCATCTCCTTGAGTCCAATCAGGGGAGGAAATAGTATCGTTATATACTTTCTTGGCTTCATATTTTGGATCAATGATATCCTCATCATCTTTCTTGATCTGAGGACATACCTTTAGCTATCCATATGTTTGCATCCAGTCCAAAGTGAGCTGCTGATATTCTCTTTTCCTTGCCTCAAGTTCATCATCACAGTCAGCCCAATAGTCTTCAAGTTGCATGCTGTGTTTATACTTCTTATCAAATCTCTTCTCAACCCTATGATAGGGGTCATAGTCTCTAACAGTGGAAATAATTGCACATTCAAATTCTTCAAATATGACTCAGCATCCCTAGCATTATCTGATTGTATCAAGAACCAGTCACTTTGCAGGGGAAATTTTCTATATGGTTTCCCCTCTTTCTTCTTAGACAACTCAAATATTGGCAACTACTATCTAGCCGTCTCCATTAGGACTATCTTATCTGATGGATACCTTGGGAGCATGAATGGATTACCACTAAATCCCTCCATTTGGATATATGAGTAGGTCTTGGCTTGTATAAACCAAGAATCATATGGATCAATAAACTTTATAGCCCCTACTAGGAATTTCTCAGCCCAATCTCCCTCTAGGAGTTTAACAATATGCATGATGAAATAGTCATTTACCAACCTATAGTGTTGTACTGACTATGCCCTCTCCAACTGGGGGTAATTATCCCAAGGAGTCTTCTCCTAGGGAAATTTGCCCATCTTCCCCAATGTTTGCAAGCCATTGAATGTACCTTTGGCTGCACAGGCATAGACTAGGTATGATGACATTCTAAAAACTCTATCCTTCATTTTCTCCCAATTTATTATCTGTTCATATATGGCGTCGCTTATAATTTTAGCCCTTTGGATTGTTGTATCCTTGTTCTTTATGACCATCCTGATCAATCTGAACATTTGGGATTCAAATATTCCATAATTTTCCCTTATGCTCATTTTACTGAGCAAGAAAATCATGTATTGCACCTCCTCACTAAAATCATACTTATAGAGGTGTTGTGGCATTTTGGCCACTACCTTGGCCTTGTTGGCTGGATCTCTCCATCCTCGATAGATTACCTTCCTACAATTCTTCTAGTTGAGGTCATACTCCTTAGAGAGTGCAACTATATTCGACACAAAAATCCCTCTGGCTGTTGGCAGATTGAATGCCCCAATTATCCCCACCACAGATAGATCTACATAAACCCTTCCTTGCTTCTTGACTCTTTGGGTGACCACATTATAATTTGGAACACACATAATCAGAAGTTCTAGGGCCTCCGTGGCATAAGGAAACCCAGCTGCATAGTACATCCTTGTGGTAACTATATTCTTCAGGACTAGATGATCCTCCCTGCCATGTATCCTTGCCCTGAAGGCTTCAATATCTATAGCACCACAGTGCGTATCCTCTGTGAAACCTTGCTTGTTGCAAACATTTTGTAATTTTGGAAACATGTCCTATTTGAACTCGGTATCGCGTTTGTCCATCCTCAGTTGTGACATCTCATCCTATAATTTCATGGACATATCTTAACCAGGGCATACTATAATACTAGGGTTAGCACTTTAAATCTATGAGATTAACAAAAAACACATTCAAATATACATTTGATCTAAATTTAACCTTAAACTCATTCAATTTCAGCATTTTAAGTTCATTTCAACTCAAAATCATGGATCATCACCATAAAAACAACCAATTAGGGCTTGATCCGTACATACCTGATCTTCAAAATCTGAATCAAAAAGTGTAGATGAATACTAGGATTGGGATTGTGTAGATGATCACTTACTACATTGAAAATCCAGTCACAAGCTCACTATAACAGCTTTAATGGAGTCTTTCAAGCTCTTCTATGAGAAATATTAACTTTGAGAATGCAATTATGTAGCTACACAAGCAGTTTACCATTTAAATCATGAAAATCATCCAATTAGGACATATTAATTACTCCCGAGAGAATTAGGTGAGCTCCAACAACGAAATGGTGAGTAATTTGGAAAATTATCTGTTGGCACAAATTTGAATTTAAAAGCCAATGACCTTTCTTAGCATTTAATGCAAAAAGCATGGGGATGTGAGGATGAATATCCTATGAGGAATATCCATTTGGATATCTAGATGAGAATGTCCAGATGACATCATCTTGGGTCGGGTCAACCATTGTTGGCTAAAGATCCACCATCAGGCTCTAACAATGTTCATGATAAGCTGAGGTGGTTACATGGCCATGTGGCATAGTGTTACTGGTTTAATCGAGGGCATGGATATTAAGCTAAGATTTGGACATTGCGAATGTAAAATATCCATTTAGTAGAAATATCCATATGACATCATAGAGACAAAGCTTCTTTGTTATAAGGTGATGAGGTGATGTCATCAGGATAAGGATATTAGAATAAGGTCATCACAATAAGTTTTGAGAGGTATCCCTATGACTTGATATCCTGATGACATAAGCAAGATATATCCTTAATGTTGCATCGGGGTAAGGTGACGTCATCTGGATTAGGATCTTGAAATAATGTCAAGATGTTAACTTAATGTCTGGATGTTAACTAATATATGGATGACGTAAGCAAGTTTAGCGTTCTTCACAAGATTAGGATAAGATAGCGTCATCTGGATCAGGATGTTAAAATAAGATCTGGATATTAGCAAAGTTAATATCCATGCGCTCTAATGTTTGGTTAATGTGATCAAGATCGAGGGTCTTCATGAAATCAAAATGTCATGATGTCATCTGGATCAACATATTAATTCGGATATGGATATTACATTAAGGTCCGGATATTAAATGAACATCCATACGCGCGACGATTTGTTCACTGAGTATATTAAAGTTGACATCTGAATGTTAACAAAGGTTGGGATATTAAGTTAATATCTGGATGTCATGACTAGGAGAATATCCCCATGACACATTGACTAAACTTTGAGTGTGTATAACTCCCTTGTTTTAACAAATTTCTGGGTGCTTCAAAAAACAATTCTACTTAGAATTTTATACTCTTTCATCTGGCAGGATTTGTAAGCCAAAATTCAAAATTTGAAAATTTAACCTATATCCCAAGGTCAAGACATGCCCAGGATAATATCTTGACATGCATCTGATTTTGTTTTACCATACAACCCAAAGAGCAAAGGGAACAAGCAAGCTAAGCAAAGTTGGGTCCGTATTTTGCTGGGGCAAAATGGGGTGTGTTGTGTAACCACACAACATAACCCATCAATACCACATCAATATTGAATGGTTATTGACCATGGAACTTACTATGTTTAAGGAGAGCTAACAAAGGCTAATTAAATAAATGTAAAGGAATGAGCATACAATTAATCCTGATTTAGTTATTAAATTTAAAATGATAAATTGAAGTGTTATTTTTAGAAAATTAAATGCAATAGCTAAGGGTACTTAGCTTTGGGAACAACGATGGAGAATAATGTTGATGCTATGTAGAATCTAGTCATTAAGGTATAGAAATGAATTCTCCCAATATGTTGAATATTTTAAGTTCTAAATAGTCCTAGAAATATATGTCGATTGAATCTAAACCCCTTGAAATCGAACCCAAGCATTGTGAGAATGATTTATTGCATGTATAACTTCTCTATAACTTATGAGATCGCCTTGCTAGTTAACATATTTTTGAAATCTGATACACTTTAATCTTTGGTATCTAAATGCTCATAAGGACATGATATATTTAAAAATACCTCTGGGGAATTGCCAAATATCTAGGGTCAAGTTCTACTAGGTCAACCCCCTTTCAAATTAGCTTTACCACTTTGAGAAAATGGTTGGAGTCAACATCTATAGACTTGTAGATGACCTATATGTTTCTAATACAAATCAAGATTTTTTCTAAGCTACAAATTGAAATGTTCCTAGAATGAATGCTCCTTTATGTTGTAGATGTTCTTTTGAATTATCCCTTTGAATTAATTGCACAAATGAACATCCTTAAATACTTATACATAACAAGAAACCACACAAACATGTACCAATTCAACTCATGATGGTTAGTGAAAAGGGGTACAAAAGTTAGAATTAGAATTTTACAAATTTATATTTGGATCCAATTCTTTGTTGCTGGAGATCAATCCTAAGGTGCTTGGGATTGACCTAGGATAGAAAGGTGGAGATCTTAAGGTTAGGAATAGGTGTATAAAATTGTGTGTAGATAAGGATGAATATATGGTTAATAAATGGTGAATATGTCAGAACGAGTGCAAATAGGGATGAGGTAAGAACAAATGCATAGAAATTAGTGTAAATGAATGTTTAACAAATTGGGAGGGGTATTGAGTTGTGAGCCAAGTATATCACAAGAGTGTGTGACTTGTTGATATATGATTGTACTAAGCCAAATATAGTAGAATTAAAATATGACACTAGAAGTCATCATAGTATAGATCTAATTTCTTTGGTAACATGCCAGATATAGAGGTAGATCTAATAATGTCAATGATGGAAGATATGGAAGAACTAGAGGAAGATATGCAAGAGGCAATTTGAGATCCTTTAAAGGAACTTGTTTCAAATGTTGAGGTATTAATTTCTCCCATAAGTATAATTAATTAAATGAGAAAGGCAAAATTTGTAAATTCTTTGTTTAGGAAAAATCTAGAAGAAAGAGGAAACTTGTAAGTTTCTAGATAAGGATGGAAGATAATAAGTTTCTAGAAGAAGGTAGTTTTGTTTAGAAGGTTTCTAGAATAGGCAAGGTAAGGATTGGAAATGTCGAGAAGGGGAAAAATATTAAATTCTGTAACTTACTAGTATAATATTAAGAAGACCTTTATAAAATGAGGCAACTTGTAATCATTTGATCATCAATTAGTAGAGATTGTTGAGTGTTGTATCACTCTGGGTATTCTCGGCTATTTTGAGCAATTATGTGTTTATGTAATTTTATGTATTTCATGTGTTGTGGGTGTTTTGTCTCCATCCACTACCATCATAGTGGTATCAAAGTAGGAGAGATTGAGGGTTCGCTAGGTCGATCATGCTTGATCTTGTTTGAAGAAGAGCCAAGGTAATATTGTCTAAAGAACTCATCTAAGGAGATTGAGGGTTTGTTGTCTAAAGACAAGCATAGCCATCAATGTTAAAGTTGTTTGAGGAATTCGTAGGAGGAAGTTTGATAGGAATCGTAGAAAGAATCATAGATTAATATTTGGGTTGAAGTTGCTATGGAATCGTAGAAGATAAAGTGGAGATCACTGCATAGCAGCCACCAAGCCTGAAGGTAGATCGAATTAGAGTTTTTTATTACTAAAGAGATCATAGAATAAATGAGGAAGGCGAGCAAAGCTACCAAATAATCATGGCATCAAGAAGGAAGGATACATATTTGGAATTGTTGTAGTAGAACAACCAAGTGCACCAGGTGAATTTAATTATTTCTAATGGGAAATGTTGGTAAAAGAGTAAATAAAGAAAATAAAAATTTAATGATTGAAAAGGACATGTTGGAAGAAGAACTAGTAAAAGTTAAAGAAGAACTAGTGAAAGTTAAAGATAAAAAAAAGAACTAGAAGAAAAATTAAAATGGTTTGATAAAGTTAAAAAGAAGAATGAAGAATTGGAAGAAAATTTGAAGAGATTTGAAAAGGAAAATAGTTCACAAAAGGATGAAGTATCAAATTTTAAAGAATAAAATAATCAGTTATATCAATTACTTGTAGCATGTCTAAAGGAAAATGAGTGTCTAAAGTCTTCACTATGTGATGGTTTGTATGATATTCCAAGTACACTAGATGCTCTGGTTGACATACTTTCTTTGGAAAATGAGTGTAAGGTTGGAGATAACAATGTGTTTGAATATGTAAATCTTGCTAGTTATGATGATAATGACAAAGGATGTTCTCTAAAGAATGTTGGTTTTAAGATGATAAAAAGAATGGATTGTGATGGAAAAGGCTTGGGAAAGTATGGACAAGGAATTAGAGAGCCCATTGAACCAAGAGTGAGGCCAAAGAATGAAGGTATTGGATATGTTAGAGGTAAAAAAAATAGAAATGATAATACAAGTACAAACAAGTTAGTTCAAGAAATGTAGTGTTTCAAATGTTTTCATTGTAATAGACAAGGACATAGAAAGGAAATGTGTTGGGATCTGCATCCTTCTAGTATTTGTGGATTGAAGAATCATTCTGAAATAATGTGTTGGAATAGAGAGTGGAAGAAAGAATCTATGAAAGGTTGTATGCAGATGAATTTTGCATGGATTGATGTATCAATTTGGCAAAAGATCTCAAGTATATTCAAAAGGTTGTACAGGCATAAATATTCACATGTCAAACAAAGTAGTAGTGAAGGAAGGATTGAATGTTTAAGTTGTGTGACATATGATTGTTTGTTTTGACTAAAAGGAAGTCATTGTCTTATGTGAAAGTTATCATGCAATAGTGATTTTGTAGGAAGACTACTTCTAGAAATGGAGAAATCTATTTAAAGTTTTGTAGATCTAAAGATCAATTGGAAAAAGCATTTTGAAGATAGAGTTTGAGAATGTTGTTCAAGCTATTTGTGGTAGAAATTAAGGGGGAGTGTTGTATTAATTTCTCACATAAGCATAATTAATTAAATGAGAAAGGAAAAATTTGTAAATGCTTTTCTTAGGAAAAATCTAGAAGAAAGAGGAAACTTGTAAGTTTCTAGATAAAGATGGAAGATAGTAAGTTTCTAGAAGAAGGTAGTTTTATTTAGAAGGCTTCTAGAATAGACAAGATAAGGATTGGAAATGTCTAGAAGGGGAAATTATTGAATTCTATTTACTAGTATAATATTGAGAAGACCTATATAAAATGATGCAACTTGTAATCATTTGATCATAAATCAATAGAGATTGTTGAGTGTTGTAGCACTATGGGTATTTCTAACTATTCTGAGCAATTGTGTTTTTATGTAAATTTGTGTCTTTCATGTGTTGTGTGTGTTTTGTCTCTATCCACCACCATCATAAAATGTGGAGTAGAAGACCACAAAGCATTTGAATGCACTCAATCACAAGGAGGATATGATCGAATATTTGAGAGAACTGCAAGAGCAACACATGTTGATAAAGAAATATCACCACATGAAAATGTGTATGCACTAGAAAAAGGTGAGTCATTACTAATGAATTTTGTTTGAAAGATTCAACAAAAGGATTTGAAAGATTCATTGTAATGGATTTGAATGGATTGTGTAAAGGAAAAGTTTGTTTAGAACCATATAACAATATGAAGGGAAATGTTACAAGGTAATCATTTATAGTGGTAGTACTAATAGCTTAGCTTCAATTAAAATGGTTGAAAAATTGAATTTAAAAAATATAGAACATACTAAGATATATGGAGTCTCTTGGTTGCGAAATGATCATAGAATTCTAATTAGTGAACAATGACTTGTGAAATTTAATATTGGGGAATATGAATATATGAATTTTTATGTGATATCATGCATATGGATGTTTTTCATATTTTGTTGAGTAGACCATGATAGTTCAATATAAAATCTATACATGATGGTAGAGAAAATACTTATAGATTGATGAAGTGAAACATGTATTGATGCCCTTGAAATAAGAAGATGAAAAGTGAATAGTCTTGCACGAGTCTTGTTGGTAAATGGTAAATAATTTTTGAAAGATTTGAAGAAAGACAAAGTTTGTTTTATTTTTATTGTTGAGTGTATATAGGTAGAAAAGACCATAGAGGTAGATGAGGAGATTCATCTAGAGATTTCTAAGATAAAGGAAAATTACAATGATAGTATTTCTAATAATTTACCTAAAGGATTACCATAGATGAGAAAGATAATTCATCATATGTATTTGATTCCTAAAGAAAGTTTACCTAACACAACCCATAGATTAACACCCATTGAAAGTGCAAAGATGAATAGGCAATTAGAAGAACTATTGAAGAAAGAATTGATAAGAGAAAGTTTGAGTCCATGTGTGGTACCAACTATTTTAGCACTTGAGAAAGGAGGAGAATGGAAAATGTGTATAGACTCTAGACCAAGAAAGAAGATTACTATTAAGTATAAGGTCTTGTTGCCAAGGATGGATGATCTTATAGATTGTTTGAGTGGAGCAAAGTAATTTATCAAGATAAATTTGAAGAGTTGATAGCATTAGGTTAAAATTAGAGGAGATGAGTGTAAGACTACATTCAAGACAAAAGGAGATTTGTATGACTATTTGGTTATGTCATTTGGTTGACTAATGCACCTAGTACTTTTATGATGTTTATGAATAAGGTACATTAAAATTATATCTTGGTAAATTTCTTGTTGTATATTTAGATGATTTTTTTAATATTTTGTAGAAGTAAAGAAGAACACTTGGAACATATCAAATAAGTAAATTGTAGAGATTAAGAGAATAGAAATTACTGATGCATGTAAATAAATATATCTTCATGAAGAAGGAATTGGTATGCTTAGTGTATATAGCTGAAATTGTCTCACATCATTTCTTCCATCACCAACCTCATCCCTCAATCCCCACTCTCTAAATTAATTAAATAAATTCTATTTATTTAATTAATTATTCTGATTCTTCTAGCAACATTAATTATATATTTTTTAATTATTCCAATTTAATTAATCAATCAATCATTTCATCCTTCCTCTATAATCCAACCTTAATTAAATAAATTTAACATTTATTTAATTGAATTTACCATTCCCATTCAAAAATTAAATAAATATAACCTATTTATTTAATTCCTATTTCCTCCCTCCAATCATTAGTTGACCAAAAACAATTAGTTAACTAACTACTCATTTGCACAATCCAAACCATGATTAGTCAAGGAAATCTTGCACATGGCTCAAGACAAGAACATGGCTCCAAAAATCTACTTTTTTGATCCTCACCCTCCATTTCCTCCAAGAAAATATTAGCCCTTCAAATCCCTTGGATCATGGACCTCTTCTTATGCACCTATCAGAAGGTTCCACTTAGAGGCTTCTCATGCATCAAATTTTCTCAAGCATCCCTATCTATTAATCTTCCAAATCAATCCTAGCCATTGATCCTCCTCCATGAAAATCTATAAACTGATCCTCACCCAAGCCACTTTTATCACATCCTACACAAATCCACATTGAGCACAACCACCATTGGTGCAATGAAGGGCTTGTGGGTGAGATCTTTTTTGTTTGTTTCATCCATTTATGCAAGTCTTTTATGCTTTAACTTGAGGTTTCTTGTAGGTATGGAGTAGATTTAGGCTTAATAGTTTGAATCTTATTTTAATGTTTCACATTTATTGCATACACTTAGGTTTTTTATTTTTACTGATATACTGAAGATGGATCTAGAGAAAGTTAAAGAAATTATTGAATAGCCCACACTTATGAGTACTTTTGAAATTATATCTATTCCTGGTTTGACAAGTTTTATAATAAAGCTATTAGAAATTTCAGTGGCACATGTGCATGAATTATTGAAACTATGAGGAGAGATAAGAAATAATTCAAGTGGACTATTAGAGTTGATTAAAGTTTCAAATTGTTGAAGAGGAAAGTAATTGAACAACCCATGTTAGCTTTATTAAATTTTGGCAAGTTATTTAAAGTTGATTGTGATGCAAGTGGAAATACAATTAGAGTTGTTTTAAGTCAAGAAGGAAAAACTATTGCATACTTTAGTGCTAAATTAAATGATGCCACTTGAAGAAATATTCTTTCTATGATAAAATTATTTAAGCAATTATGTAATCTTTCAAGAAATGGGGACTTTATTTGTTGTTGCAGGAATTTGTTTTGTATATTGATCACCAAGCACTACATATCTAAATAGTTAGAGTAAGTTGAATTAAAAACATGTCAAATGGGTTGAATTTTTGTAGAGTTATTCATCGGTGTTGAAACATAGAAGTAGAAAATCTAATAGAGTAGTTGATGCATTGAGTAGAAGGCATAATTCACTATTAGAAATGACAATTGAAGTTGCTAGTTTGAAGAAATGAAGAATTTATATGAGAGTGATGGTAATTTTTCTATGGAATATACTTCATGTAAAACAACAGTAAGTTTAGACAAAACTAAGTGGTTGGATTATTTGATTGAAGATGATTTGTTGTTTAGAAGTAATCAATTATGCATTGGACTAAAAGTTTCATGAGATAAAGTTTGATTAAAGAGAAACATAGTGAATGATTGGTAGACACTTTGGTGTGGATAAGACATATACTGGGGTACATGAAAACTATTATTAGCCTAAATTATATGTGGATGTCAAAAAATTTATTCAAAATAATAGAATTTGTCAAATTACAAAAGGAATTAGTCAGAATATTGGTTTATATCAGTCATTTCATATATCAAAGAGACCATGGGATGATGTTTTTGATTAGTATAAGTTGGTAAAGAGGGTCCTTGCCCCTTACAAAGCATAAAATAACAAAATTACATCATAAAGAAGTCCAACTATAACACCCAAAAACTGCCCAGGAATAAAACACAAATATGTTGGGGTTGTTTTTTTGTTATATTAAATGGAATGAATTAGGTTTATGGTTTTAAGTTGAGGAATGAATCTCATCCCTTGCATGTGAATTCAATTCCTCCATTGGATTAAGGAAGATTCCATAATTCTCTTTCTTTATTTTATGATTTAAATTGTTGTTCTTGTATTAGGGTGAGTGTGTGTGTGTGTTTTAATTAAACTATTTAAATTCTAAAAATCCTTATGAGTTGGAAATAAGTTTATTTAAAATTAAACAACTTAACTATATAAAAGATATAGTGTAGATGAGAAATTAAATTAACTGAGGGTTGAAACAAGTAATTTTAATTAAACATAGTAACTCTAAAGGTAATTAGTTTATTTAAAATTTTCTAATCGTAAAGGAATTTTAATAAAGATTTTCTTATTAATTTTAGGGTTTTAGGTCTCATCACTAAGACTGGACCTTCATTTATCATATAGAAAACCTTTCAAGAGTAAAATCTAGAAAGATCTCCCTCTTAGGGTGTCCTACATTTTGACACCTTACCCTACCAGGTTTTCTACCATTACTGGGTAAGCAGAATAGGTTCTGCAACATTCAACATACACATTTACCTCCCTCACCTTCTGGGTAGCATGCTTGTAATGGCATTGCAAGTATAATGCAAACAGGTGTGCATGGTAGGTATCCTGTTGAGCATGATGTTTTAGTGGAATTTTATTAACTTTTAAAAAAATGGGGTTTTGTGTCATGTTTGCATGTTTGAGATGTGGGCATGATAGATTATCATACTTTGGCTTCTAGTATTTGAGGTATACTTGTTTAGATTATTCGATATCATTTTTGATGTTTTTTGCAAATGATATAATATTATTCTTAATTGGTTGATTTTGGTCCTAATAATTCATAAAAGTGGTGGACATTCCACACACTTATCATTAACAATCAATTTCTATGTATATTTTTTGTATTGGTTATAATGATTTGATATGGAACACCAAAGTTAGTAAAACAAGATGAAAACCACCTTCAAAATCAAACTTAAACTAACTTTTAACTCATCACATGTCCCTTAGCATGCTTCATCCATTGCAAATCAATGTAGCTGTAATTAAAATGTTAATTTAATGCTCAAATTAGTCTTTAAACTAAATAAATACAAGAAGGACATCCACACACATCAAAGGGATCCATAACACAAATGTTTACCTTGGAGAAAGCCATCTTGGGAAGAAAAATCCAACTCAAAGAATCAACTATAGTGGAATTGTTACAATCTCATCCTCTCTTAGGCCAAGTATGATGCCTAAACTAGGTTAGCATCCTCATCCTTGCAAACAAAATTGCATCTACATGGAAAAGAAGTGTGTCAACAAGAAACCAAGAGTATTAATACGTTGCATTAAACCCACTAGTTCAATATGTTGTCAAGTTAATTGACCAAAGAGACCACACACATGCTTCCAATACTCCTCTTGAGCATTGGTTTCTCACAAGACCCTCTCTAATGATTTACAAAGATCCATTTCATTAATATAAATAATTATGGGGGTAATTAGAATCCCAAAATTAATAAAACAAAGACAAAATGCTTCAAATCCCACATTTTTCTTGTATTGTAACTAATTCACCTCTTTATACAAAGTAGCAAAACTAATTTTATCTCTTTTGTGACAAAAACTTGCCTCTTTTTTTAGTGTTTTTAACCTAATTATTTTGGGACCCATAAGTTTCGCATATAGACTCAAAACGATGTGCCATTTTTTGAAATTGCATAATGTTTTGAGAGGAATCGACATATGAAATAGTATTCCACTTTTGTAGCCACATAATTAATATTTTTCCCATGAAACATAACTACATTTATAAAGCCAACAATGATTAGAACCAATCATGCAATCACATTCTTTATGCTAAATCTTGTTTTAAGATATCCCATGACATCCCAAACATTCTATAGCATATGTGAAATTTCATTTTCTACTTGAGAACCTTTTTTTGGGGATCACACCTCCTCATTATAGAGGCTTTTCGTCACCCAAAGTTTATTAGCCTACAAAATGGGAAATAACTACCAATTACCTCTCATAAGACTTCAAATTTCTCTCTACACTTAGGAAATTACAAAAAATTCCCTTGATGGGTGTTTACAATGTTGTAACATCACAAACAATGCGAAACAAATTTCCCACAACATAGATGTCTTACAAACTACAAGTAATATTAATGCAACAATAGCTGTTAAGGGCATGGTTGGGTGGTTAAGTCATTTGGTTATAGTGGCAGCCACTAAGGTTCAAATCCCATAGTGTTCATGCTTGGGATACGCTTGAGGATGAGGTCCCCCATGTTTTGGCCTCACTGGTTCATAGCTCCGGTCAAAAGCGTTCACTGACCAAAAAAAAAATTAATGCAACAACACTTCCCTTTCAACATGAGGCTCATTACAGTAACAAGTACAAACATTACCCATATTGGATCTTATTCAAATGTTCCCCTCATAGGGTATTTGTACAAAATTTTAATAAAAAAACAAGAAATCACAACAAATAAAACATAAGTAGCATACTCTCACATAGTTTCACCATCTTAGATACCAACACAAATCATCACCACAACAAGAAATGAAAAAGTGATGAAGGAGCATCACTTTCATGTATAGTTTTTATGCTCATTTTGATGTTAGGATTCTAAATATTAAGTTTGTGAAGGTCTTAGGAGGTCCATTGGGATCCTAATCTAATGGTTTTGATAGGTGGAATAGGGTAGAATTCAAATTTTTTAGTTTCCCGTCAAAATGTAAATTTGAATTTCTAAGAGGATTTTGACTTTCTACAAGGTTGGGAATTGTTCTCCACTCTTGTTTTTGTCTTTCCTGAGTCTAATAAGGTCCTAGAGGACCATGGTAGTCATGTAAGGTCCTCTTATTTGTTTTATTTACATGTTATGTTTAAAAGTTAGAAAAAGTGGCAAAAAATGTAAAATTTTTTGACATTGTAATTAGGGTTATTGGGGAAAAATGTCATATCCTCAGTGGTAACTATTTTTTTTGTAATTTCTCCACATTGAATCAAGGAAGATACACACTTCAAGAAGTTGAGGAGCAAGATTTTAAGAAAATACCTTGTTATTTGCAAATTTATGACAGTTTTTACTTTGAAACAACAAGAAACTTGCTTGGTACAAATTTGTATGACCTGTTACATGGTTTGAAAGTGGATGGAAGTGTAAATATCTATTTTGAGATTCTAATTCATTTTATTTGGTTTAATTTCATGTTAAAATGAGCAAGTTATGATGCAAATAGTGCTAGCAGATTTGATAGTTTTTCTGAAAAAACAACAAAGAATAGATTGGTACGGCCTTGTACGGTTAATTTGCAGGTCTATGTTTGTATGGGATGATAATGACATGTCTTAAGATTCAAATTCAATTTGTTTGAGGTGATTTCATTGAGTTTTGCTCAAGTTATGATCAAAATAGTGCTCGTTGCTCTGTTTAGAAACTAAGGTTTCCCAAAACACAAAAAATTCATTTCTTCAAATCTGTATGGTGAAAAATCATGAAATTTGGTGTGAACCTCTGTTTAGGTGTTTTCTAAATTTTTACCAAGTTTGGGCTCTAGAAGTGTTGGTTTGCATGAGATATTCAATACTGTTTACTTGAAAACCTAGTCAAATTGTCAAGAAACCCTAGTTTAATGAGGGTTTGTTCAAAAATGTTGTTTTGTTGAGTTTACCCCTGATAAGTTAAAGTTTGTTGAGACCTATAGGACTGGTTGAAGGCTTGAGAAGCCATAAAGAGTCACCATTTCAAGTGGTTTTGTTATGTCAAGTGCTTATTTGCTTAATGCAAGTTTTAGGACTAGAAGGAAAAGCTTGCCAAAACAGGGTATAATTGGTGAAACCTATTGAAAGGTCAGTAGAATCTTGTGTAGGTTATTGAAAGTACATATTTGTCATCATTCTCTGCATCATTTTTGGTATCAGAGCCCAGAAAGATCTGGTAGTGAAAGTTGTCCAAGCTAACAAGATTTTGTATGAGGTTGTGTGTGAAGGTATTGGGGTACCAAAAGACTAGGCCAGAGGAAAAGAAAGAAGCCTAAGGTGAGGTATCAAGAAGATAAGAAGATGCAGAAACAAGATAAGAAATAAAGCCTCAAAAGGAAGGACAAGATGAAAGACAACAAGATAAGCCAAATTGCAGAGTTTGATAGAGGAATGGCAGAGTTGAAAAGTGGTATTAAGCTTGTAGTGTAGCAGTGTCTTGATGAAGAATACTATGGAAATGTTGGGTATTGGCCATTGATAAAGAAGGTGAAGTGGCCTATAAAGGTGATTGTTCAAAAAATAAGAAAGAAAAGGATAGTTGTCTTGGAAGGTGAAGGTGAACAAAGTTTGGATAGAAAAGAGTTGCTAAATGAGAAATAAAGGAAACTAGTTGTAGCAGAGGTACATTGTGAGGTACTTAAAGATGATTTGTGGGCACAAGTTTTTGAGATAGAACAAGAGTGGAAGGTGAAGCTTGCTAATGAATATATGCATACAAGTAGGATAGCGAAGGAAGCCACAAGAAAACAAGCACAAGGAGCTAGTGAAGAGGCAAATTGGCCTTATTGTTCTTATCTAATGCATGTTGATGATAATGTTTGTATAGGTGCAGACCAAGGAGAGAATGAAGAAGATGAAGAAATGGACATCAGCAATGAGGCATATGAAAGAGAAATAGAATTTTGGAGTCTTGCAGTTGAGAAGAAGATCATCAGGAGGAGGTACAAAAAACAAGCACGAAACAAAATGGTGAAGACCAAGAAACATGGAGCAGATCAAGCCAAGCATGGAGAGGATCAAGAGGAGGTCAAAGAATAGCTATGAATGCAACACAATTGGAAGAAGAGAAAGAAAATGAAAACCATCATTTGCGATGGCACGCAAATTTCTCCCTCCTCGGGAGTATGATGTAGGAGCATCACTTTCATGTATAGTTTTTATGCCCATTTTGATGTTAGTAGTCTTTGTTAAGTTTATGAAGGTCTTAGGAGGTCCATTGGGATCCCAATCCAATGGTTTTGATAGGTTGAATAGGGTAGAATTCATTTTTTTTTGGTTTCTTTCCAAAATGTAAATTTGAATTTCTAGGAGGATTTTGGCTTGCTACAAGGTTGGGGATTGTTCTCTACTCTTGTTTTTGGCTTTCCTGAGTCTAATAAGGTCCTAGAGGACCATGGTAGTCATGTAAGGTCCTCTTATTTGTTTTGTTTACATGTTATGTTTAAAAGTTGCAAAAAGTGGCAAAAGTTGTCAAATTTTATGACATTGTAATTAGGGTTATTAGGGAAAAAGGTCATATCTTCGGTGGTAACTATTTTTTTGTAATTTCTCCACATTTAATCAAGGAAGATACACACTCCAAGAAGTTAAGGAGCAATATTTCAAGAAAATACCTTGTTATTTGCAAATTTATTGTAGTTTTTACTATGAAACAACAAGAAACTTGTTTGGTATGGATTTTTACGGCCTTTTACATGGTCTGAAAGTGGATGGAAGTGTAAATCTCTATTTTGAGATTCTAATTCATTTTATTTGGTTTAATTTCATGTTAAAATTAGCAAGTTATGATGTAAATAGTGCTAGCAGCTTTGACAGTTTTTCTGAAAAAACAACAAAGAATAGATTGGTACGGCCTTGTACGGTCAATTTACAGGTCTATGTTTATGTGGGATGATAATGGCATGTCTTAAGGTTCAAATTCAATTTGTTTGAGGTTATTTCATTGAGTTTTTCTCAAGTTATGATCAAAATAGTGCTTGTTACTCTGTTCAGAAACTAGGGTTTCCCAAAACACAAAAAAAAATCATTTCTTCAAATCCGTATGGTGAAAAATCATGAAATTTGGTGTGAACCTCTGTTTAGGTTTTTTATAAATTTCCACCAATTTTAGGCTCTAGAAAGTTGGTTTGCATAAGATATTCAAGATTGTTTACCTGAAAATCTAGTCAAATTGTCAAGGAACCCTAGTTTAATGAGGGTTTGTTCAAAAATGTTGTTTTGCTAAGTTTACCCTTAATAAGTTAAGGTTTGTTGAGACCCATAGGACTGCTTGAGAGAATCCATAAAGGGTCACCATTTCAAGTGGTTTTGTTATGTCAAGTGCTTATTTGCTCAAATGCAAATTTTAGTACTAGAAGGAAAAGCTTGCCAAACTAGGGTATAATTGGTGAAACCTATTGAAAGGTCAGTAGAATATTGTGTAGGTTATTGAAAGTACATCATTGTTGTCATTCTCTGCATCAAAAAGAGAGTAAAAAATTTTATAGAAATAATAAAGAGTAACAAACCTGTTGGTGTAAAATTATATTTACACATTAGCATAAGTTTATTAGGGAGTAATTAAATAGGATAATATTTCCTTTATTTGAATTAAGGACTTTGTGGCTTAAAGGTCTCCAATCCATTATTAAACTATGATTGAATAGGAGGATGAAGAAAAATCTTTGAAGAAGATGATGGTGATGCAACTCCATCAAAGTTGTCATCAAAGAGGAACTAAATTCCCTCTAAAGTATCCCCCAAATCTATAATGTGGGACTCTACAAACAAGGATGATATGTTTGGTAGATATGAATCCCAATGAGGTGGTTTTGAAAGACTAAAATGGTCCTACTTGAAAGAATCATTAGAATCTCTTGTTAGTATAAATAAGGTCTTTATGTATCTAGTTAGGATATCACCTTTACTAGAATTGACCTATTCACACTTAGCTTAAGTTTACTTAGGCTTTTTAGAATTTGTCTCACCTCATGTGATGAAGACATGTGTCCTCATGCTTTTGAGACACCTCTTGCATGTTTGATTGCCATTTGCATGAGCACTTGTCATTTAGCTCACAAATGTCACATCTTTGGAGGGGTAGTCAATTGTTGACTCCTACCTTCCTACCTCCTCTCTCATGCCTATTTATACAAGGAATATTTTTATATTTTACTTAGCTTTTGAATACATTATTTGGTTTTTATGTGCAATTGTCTTTTGTGGAAGTTGTTTGGTCTTTTCTTGTTGATCTTGGCTACTTCAACATGGTATCAGAGCCATGCTAGCAAAACCCTTCCTGTATTGAGAGATTCTCGCACCTAGCCTAGTCAAGAGTTCGTCGTAGAGCCAAATGGACATCACCATTGAGTCCAAAAGACCCAAATCAATAAGGATTGACTGCCCAAAAATCAATTTTGGACACTATCAATTTTTGTAAATTTTTTTTGCCCCTAACCCTTTGTACTGTACAATGACATGGTTGTATAGATTTGTATGGAATTCCTAGTTGAAAATGCAATTTTTTTTTTGGAAATCGACATTTTTGCAGATTTGAGATCATTTCTGCAATCATTATGCAAAATTTACACTATTTTAGCCTATCGGTCATTGTGATGTCACCTGGTTCATGGTTTTTTTCTTAGGGTTTCAAATTGTCATATGATTTGGAGCTTTCTTGAGTGGCCGTAGAGTTTGTATGCTTTGTTGTTTGTGGATGAACACCCCTGCACTAGGAAACCTCCATAGGTATCGAAGATTTCAATTTACCTTGTCGACAGAGATCTGGATCTGCCACCTCAATTTTTTGTCTCCTCCATTGGGCGTTACCAAGAATTTGTTTTGCAGTTGCCATTATCCAAATTGTCATGGTGGTTTATCTTTCAAGATGCCCTTATTTTTGGTCAATGCCTCTACTCTCATGGTCACAGGTCTCCATTGAAGGAGGCTGAGGACTTCGAAGTCAATCTTTGTTACTAGTGACAAGGTCATAGTCTTTTGAAGTCTCCTTCAAAGAGACAATCGTGGTTGTAGTTTTGAAGCCAACTTCTCATACCAGTCATGTCTTCCATACCCATACAACTCGATGTTACTCTTATGGTCACTATGTTGATTTGATCTCCATTTGCATTGAGGTCATTGTCATTTCCTCATCCCAGCTCACACAGTCTTTTGGTTGTAGGTTTCCATTTCACACCGGTCATCATTTTGATCTTCCCTGGTGACTTATCAAAATTGCATAGGGTTTCTCCATTACCACCAATTGCCACAAAGGCCGCCCACCACTACTGATTAAAAGTCTTTAGTTGCCGTTTGATTTGTCACAAGTCGATTCTCTTGCTATTTTGTTCTGTAAGGTTTTATTGTAGGTCACAACTTCTTCTTGCCCCTAGCGGTCATGCACTTGGTTGTTTTAACAACATTTGTTTTATCTTTGTATGTTACATTTTATGTGACAAGTAAACTTCAAATTACAATTATTGCTATCTATAACCACCAACAACAAACCATTAAAGTTGCATTCAATAGTTATGTTAACATTTAATGTAACGGTTTATTAACTACCAATGATAGGGTCTATAACCTACACACCATCTATTGTAACCTTTAAACATTGTTGATGACAAAAACTGCCAAAAGTAACATTTTTTTCCAAACAGAGATCACCAAGTGCTCTTAACTTGTCAAAGGAGGCTCTTTTTTTCTTTTTGCCATAAATTTCACCCATAGAGGTGTTTTCTGGAAAAATTATAGTCAACAAAAATGTGTTTCTATGAACTTCGTTGTGGCAAAGTTAAATTATTATTTTTTTCCTTTTTGACTAGTTTTTTAAACCTCAAACTCAATTGTAAGCACAAATTTTGAGAATGCATAAATTTTGCCCATGATATCAAAATTTCATGATTTTTTTTTGAAAGTGCTCAACATTTTACAAGAATTAAAATTTATAAACAAATTTAAGATTTGGATTGCACATTTTGTAAAAATCACCATAAATCATAAATGGTCGATTTGGCATCCAACCTTAACACAAGTTATAAATTTTCTTGCATATTTTTCTAGGGGTCTTCTAAAAGAGTCATAATCATTTTGGGGGGGGGGGCAAACTAATCTTTCTTCTTGCATATTAATTAAAATTTCATCATGTATATTTCTATGGATGTCACACATAATCACTTCCATTCAAGTATTCTTAGTAAATCTCGTAATAAATGGAAAATCAAATGTGGATATTGTCGGATAAAATGACATACAACAAAAGAATTGCATCATCATAAAATTGATGAACTCAAACAACAACTTCTTCGTGTTTATCAAATTTCTATAGATCATTATAAAACACTTGTAGAAAAATCATCTAGTCTCAGTCAGCCAACTTGTGAGACACCATCATTTGGGGATGAACAATCTAGTCAATTGAATTGCATTGAGATCTCATCTCCACCATCATCACCTATTGCTACATCTGAATCTAGAATTGATATCTCCATGGATTCCAACAATTCTATGCACCAAGATATTAATATCATCTTTCCAGATCCATCAAAATGGGGTGCATATCTAATTGACATTTCGTATATTTTTGTAGAGTCCCACATTGCAAATTTAGGAGACACCATTGAGGACATCCATATTCTATTTGATGATAGCTTCGATGAAGTTGCATCATCATTGTCTTCTTTAGATATGATTGCTCTTTCTTTGCCTACATTATCTGCTATAGTGATAGATTATGCAAATATTCATGAGCTCACTTATTCAACTCAGTGATCATGTATTTTGACATCCTCTGTAGAAGTATTAGATTTTCATCGGTCTAGTTATCGCCATACATCTATGGTCCCTGTTTCTGAATCTTGTATGTTACCCCAGTCACACATCAACATTGGCTTGGAGATACTTGAGAATCCTATGATAGGAGAAGGAGAAGCAAGAGAAGTCTCTATGCCATCTAAACAATAAAGACTTGCTAGATATTCAAGCTCCTCGTCTGTATCATCATCAAAGGGTATATTATCTGCATCATCAAGGGGTAGAAGGCAATCCATAATTAGATCATCTAGGTATGGAGAGATCATTGTTTGTAAATGGGTATCTGATCATGCCTAGTTGTCAGAACCCATCTTTCCTCTTATCTTGTGTGTAACCTCCCTAAGTTGCACTTATGGGAGGTGTTGGTGTAAAATTATATTTACACATTAGCATAAGTTTATTAGGAAGTAACTAATTAGGGTAATATTTCCTTTATTTAACTTGAGAGCTTTGTAGCATGTGTCATAAGCTTTCCTTTCTCACTTGTCTCTTTTTGGAAATAGTGGTTGTATTTATTTGTATTATTCCTTTGTGAATATGTAACATCAGAAAATGTCCCCTTGGGGGCTTTTCCCTCTTAAGGTTTAGCTCCTGTGTCTTTTGCATGCATTTAGGACATCTTAGTTCATAATTTGACATCTTCATGGAATGAGCCCTAGGTAACATGACAAATGGGACCTAGGAGTCCACCCCTTGAGCTATACCCTGCGCAAAATAGGGGGAGAGGACTTGGGTGCCCGCACCCTAGTCCTGCCCTATTTTGGGGTAGCCCCAATTTCTAGGTGTCAGTTTATGACCATTATTTGGGTCCTTTGCCGACATGGTAAGTTTGAATTATGAAAATCTTGGTGAGAGTGTTTGTAGTTACATATTAAAGTATGTTTAGGCATTCATTTGTAAATTAGATGGCAATTGTGATGTTCAAGTGTTCTCAAGGTGATTCAAGGCTTTCATTATGTTGCAAGAGTAGACTTGTGTGGTTTGTGTGTTTGTATTTGCAAAATTGAGCATCCATTTCCTCATGGAATGAAGAGCATCTTCCTCCCATGAGATCTTCACTACAAGGTGACATTATATTGTGTTTTCATCATCATTTCCTTTGGTTTTTGCCTCTACCTCACAAGGGCACGCACTCTCTATTTGACAACGGTGTTCAAAGACTTAAGTGTCCTCCGGGGCTTGACCGAGGCAAGCCTTTAAACACCACAACCCCCTCCCAAAGTCTTGTGATTACAGGTTACATGTGTCACATTTGGGAAAAGTGAAGTTACATGAAGGATTAGCAAACAACAAGGATTCTAGATCCAAAGAGAAGCAGGACACCAGAGCATTTCTAGGACTTGGGCGCTTGTACCAGTGTCCTTTGCAGCTAAATTTCTAGAAACAAAGGTTACAATGTAGATCAGTGTCGGAAGGAGGTCAGGATCATGCAAAGAAACTGGCACATTAGACTTGGGAGCCCGCACCTTAGTCCCTGACATTTTCATTTCTGAACCTTGAAAATAGGTCCTCTATGATTTACTATTTTTACTTCCGTCTGCAAGAGCTTTTTCCATTATTCATCAGTTTATTGCTGCATTTGCATAATTAGGGTTTTAATGGTCAATTGAGCATAAGAGAAGAGACATTGATAATTAAACTCCCTAATCCAAGCTTTCCTACATCTCACAATAATCTAGGGTATGATAGTGAATTGTCACTCGACCCTAGATCCTTGAATGTAAAGTGGAAAGGTAGATTTAAACATCAAAACACTAAAACTTTAACAAATCCAATTTTCCACTAAACATTTTGGTGAACCCATGTTTTTGGACTTAAATTGCAACTTGCTGAATGTGTGCCTTCAGATTTGGATTGATTTCATTCATTCATATAGTCATTCATTTTAATGCATTGAGAAAAATTCAAAAAAAATGAAAATTTTGAAAAATTCAAAAAAATTGCATTGTTTGACTTACTAAATTGCATCAGTTCTTTCTAAATTTTCCTAATTCATATTTTTGCATAAGATCTGATATAAATTACAGAAAAAAACAAAAGTTCAATCATTTGCATTGCATTTTCATCATTAATTTGCTAGGCTTTTGTAGAAATTTTGACAATTTTCATATAACCTAGTAATTCCAAAATCTAGGGTTAGTAGGCAAAATCTTCTTTCAGATTTTTCTACTGATTTTAGAGGCTCATTCAAATTTTAATTTAGCTTTAGTCTTGCATTTTAGTGTAAATTTTTATTTAGATTTAAAATATTTGCATTTTTGCATAGAAAATTTTAACAAAAATTAGCAATTTTCATGCATTTTCATTAGATTTGCATTGGCATTTTACATATTATAGCTTGAAAATTATTTTCAGATCTGAGATTAAGTAATTTACATCATAAATTAGACTTCAAAACATTCACATAGCATTTTGTCCCAAGATCTCAAACTTAGGGCTTCAAAAACAACGATTTTCATTAAATTTGGCCTTATCGACTCTATAAACTTGCACCATAGGCGTGTTGTGAAAAGTATCTTTACATTTATTAGCTGTTATTAGGGTAATAATTTTTTTCCCCTCATAAAAATATTCACAACACCCTTTTAACGGGCTCTTGTATTGAAAATTTGGTGAAAAACTACACAGTTTGACTATTTTTGCCCTAGGGTTTGACCTAGTTTGCACTCCAAGCGTGTTGTGATCAATTTTATGGATTGAGGAGACTAATATAATTGATATTATTGGCTGTCCCTCCTAAAATTCCTTATAACACCCCCTTTGCTAGGTCTTGGAATTGAAAAACTGTGAAAACTTACATATTTTGCTATATTTTCGCTAGGGTTTTACCTTAAGTGGCACTAAAAAGCGTGTTGTGTTGGGAATTTTGACACTAAGTGGCTGTTATTACTAATATTATTCACTGTCCATCATCATTTTCCTCACAACACCCTTTGTTATGCTTTGTTGCATTAAGTTTTGGTGAAAAGTGCCTATTTTGACATATTTTCACTATAATTTGACTTGGCATTATCTTGGATTTGCATCAAGAGTGTTTTGAGAAGGATATTATTACTATTTTGGACTGATATCAGACACATAATTTTCTTCCCCTGATCAAAATCCTTACAACATCCTTTGTTTCATTTGTTTGTCTTGAAAAAGGTACAAAAACCAAGCATTTTGGTCGTCAATCATATCCTTCTCCTAGGATTTGTTCTCTCAGTTTGTGCATTGTGTGTTGTATGCTTTTGTATAAGATATATGACACACTATCCTAAAAAAATATCCCTTTGAGAAGAAGTAAAAGGCTAATGGGATCTAGTGCTCTTGAAAATGACATTCCTACCTCTAACAATCCTTTGAAAACCTTCTTTACAAAAGGAGAAACTCAAATTGTGCAAGATATTATACATCCTCCAACCACAATGGAAGAACAAACTTTTCATGATGTTGATAATACTATTGAGGCAACATGATATGTATTTGATGAGCAAATAGAAAAATTGGATAAAGAGCTAGCTAAATTTCAATCATTTATGGAAAATGAGAGAATAGTTGAAGAAGTTGTCCCTACAATTCATAATATAAGAGAATTGATAAAAGAGGGACAAGATGGTGTAAGTGCAATTCTTGGTCTAGCACATAGTGTACAAACTAATATCATGCCAGTGACTGAATGTGTACAAGCAATAAATAAAACTTTATTACTATCTCATACTCAAGTATGCATACCTATACCAACTATGGAAATATCAACTTTTACATCAACGATCTTAACAAATGATGCAAATGCCTATAGTAATGCTACCACTGGTATTTGAGTATCTAACGACACTAATTACAAAGCTGCGGGATTTGATTATCAAAATTTGGTTCCTAAAGGGACCTCCTCTATGCATAATTGTTCTCAACCACCTATCTATTCCACTCATTTCCAACTACCTATTACATACTCACAACCATCTTCCACCTATCACTATGTCCAACCACCATTAGCATATTCCTAGCCTCCACCTATCGTATCTCACGCTCATTCACCTCCTCACTTTGGTTCTTATTCCTCACAACAAACCGCATCTCCCAATGATGCCATCCTAAACCAACTGTTATAGGGCATGACTACTTTGCAACAAAAGGTAACAAACTTGACAAATTCTTCACATCCTAGTCTACCAACATATCATGCCCATAATCCCCTTTTCTATGCAATATTGAGAACTCCTATGCCTGATAGGTTTGAGACTCCTCTCTTTGAAAAATATGGTGGAAAAGGTGATCCTAATATTCATGTGGCAGCATTTATAGGTATGTGCAGTGATTTTTATTTTGAAGAGGATTTGTTAGCAAAACTTTTCCCGTGATCTCTCAAAGATACTGCTTTAGAATGGTTTTGCTCTTTGCCTCCAAATTTAGTACACTCCTTTTTGTAGTTGATTGATCAATTTTTACAACATTTTCAAGCAAACTTCGGACCCCAAGTCACTCTTATCGACTTGGTTCAATGCAAACATGGTCCCAAAGAAAAGTTGACTGAATTCATTAGCCAGTATCAAGGAATTTATGCACAGACTCAGTATCAGATCAAAGATGAGGATGTTCAAAAGATATTCATTACAAATTTACAACCTAACATTCGTGATAAGATTCTCTTGATGAAATATAACTCCTTTCAACATTTATGCACCACTCTTCATGATTATCAACTTTCGTCTAGTCAGTATGAAAACCAAAACTCATCGGCTCAAGTTGGTCAATCCATGGGTGGATCATCACAAAATAATTTTAAGAGGAACAATAATAGGAGTTTCATCAAGATTAATGGACCAAATATGAATGTGTTTGCTATAAATAATCCAAAGAAAGCATCATATCAACCGAGAAAGTTTACTCCGTTATCTGAGTCCTAGCATTCTATCATGAACCAAGCTGTGAGTAACACCATTCTGAAGCTTCCCCCGATCAAGCCTATTGATCCTAGTAAACAAGGACCTTACTTCGATGCTAATGCCTTTTGTCATTATCATCAAACGCAAGGACATGATATTGAATGATGTATGTTTCTTAAGCATGAGATACAAGACCTTATTGATTCAAATGTCATCTAGGTATCAAGTGTGAATGATAATGGAAATAAGTCAGTTGCTCCACCGAATCAGAATTTACAAATCTTCACTAATCCTTTTCCTAAGCATACTAAAAATAATATGGTGGAATAGGGTTTAATGGTGTTACATCCCCACTTTTTGTCTTGCTATACTTTTACTTTTTACTTGGACATAAGTAAATTTATTATGATGTTTAGATTAATGACAAGGAAAAACATGGATTATTTTGAATATCATTTATGAAATTATGGGAATGATTATGTTATTATCAATTTAATATTCGTATTATGAGATTTGATTTATTATTTGAATAATTATGCACTGATCATAATTTCTTTGGTAACAAGTTTGATACAGGTTTACAGGTTATCAGATGACTATCAGAGAAAAGAGAGAGAGAGTATCTTTCCAGGAGAGAGATATAGACCTCAGGTTACGAGTGGTTTATTTGCCAAACCGAGTATAAGTGTTTAACAAAAATTTGAACCAATGTGTTGTAAGAGGTAAGCCTTGTCTTGTCAGTTTACTTCTAAACCTAATTGACATGTAGTTAATATTATTTACAAATCTTTCTAGTTGTAGTAAGTCATTTTATTCGTTAATAATGTTAACGACGTTGTTTGAGTATGATTTGTGATTATTTATGTTTGACGTAAATATTACAACATTATTGTCATAAAATGGTTGTCTTATCATTAATAGGTACCTTGAGGTGTTATAAATGATTCTTAACATTAGGATGTTTTCGTCAAGTTATGAAGATGTGTATATTATCGACAGATTGTGATGGGGAGACAAGCTCAACCCAATCACCATATCTGTAATTCTTTTTTTAAATATTATTATTATATTGATTAAACCATAACTATCTAATATAGAGGCAATGCTATGTGAATCATATTTTATATACTCGAATATAAGCATCGAGTAAAGATAATACCTCATAGTGAGTTAATGATGTTATGCTTGAGTAGTCGAAGGCTTTCATTAAAGAAGAGTCTTCAAAAATCTTAGTGGTGGATTGAACCACTTGTTAGTGATCCTTTAATGATCAGCAAAGTTCAAGCGATGTGTTGGCCTCATTCAAAGAGGAGGACTGTGATAATAATCATCACAACCGAAGAGCCAAGAAATGACTATCTTCCATCGACAAGTGGGAACTTTACATAAAATGTGGTGACTATTAAAACCAAAACATTATGGACTGTTATGTATTTATTAAGTCAACAACTGTATCTTAATGGAAGGTGCGAAGTAGGGCGACTAAAAAGGAAGTTGTGCCTGAGCTATTAAGGAGGACGACTCCGTTTGAGCTGAGTGTGGAGGTTAAAAACTTGAGAGTATGGATCGAACAGAAAAATAGAAAAGAAGAGTCATTGCTAAGGAGACAGGGAATACACAAACAGAAGAGTCAACTTTTGTGTCTTTTTGCACATACTGTCAATTCGAGCCCATCGATTACTAGGTATTCCTTAGTTTTTTGTGTATATTATCAATGAGGAAATCATCTCAACTATTCATACTTGTGTCTTGGGTGATTATGTGATTACGCCAGAGAGGTATAACCTCCTGTATGCTTGAGTATTTAGTCGTACACTATTAAGTGTCGGTTTAGGGAAAAGAAGATAACATTTCGAGGAAACCACTTTGATCTTTTTAGAAAATTGATAAGGCAACGAGTGCAAAGTAATACGACCGATGCTTGGTAATACAAGTGAGTACTCTGTTATAGTATTCTCAATTGACCATTTGTTTATTGATTGTTAAACCAATAATCATATCAAAATCTTAGTATCAGGATAAAATGACTATCTTAGTAGGAGATTGTCATAGTTGTCATGGGCTTGGAAAACAATCTTTATACTGATTAAGTTAGAAGCAAACCAATGAAATGATTATGAGAAAAACCAAACAATAGACTCTCAAATCTTATTAGAGGTGATTGAACTATGGTAGTATACTCTTAGATTTGAGTAGAATAGTTAAGACCTTGAGTCAGGGTAATATTAATTTAAAGTATTTCTCTCATTTACATTCTTTTTAAAGAATAATAGAAATGATTTCTATCCATGAGAACTTAGAATCATAGAAATTATTAGACAATTATAGTACTCCTCGAATGAAATAACTTAGAGACATTGTGGTAGATGGAAATAAGGTTTGTGGGAGAACCCTTATGTATTTATCTTTTTGATATTATCATTCTTGGAAAGATCTAATACATTGAAGTAGGCTAAGTCTATTAGAAAATGACCTTGTAGGGTTATACACTTAGGAGATATATATTTTGTTTTTAAACATTATCAAAGTTATTCTACGTTCCTTGTATGGGTAACATTATCTATTTAAGAATTATAGTAATCTTAACCTTAGATGAGTTAATCAAGGGTTATTTCTGAATCTAGGACTCCTTGATAAAGAAATATGGTTATATTGTTGTATCATGTTAACAAAGGATAATAGGTAAACCCTAGAGTCGTTTACAAACCAAATGAATGGTTATGTTATATGGACTTATTTAAGTAAAAAAATATTATTATTATGACTCATAGATTAAATTATCACATGATTAGGATGGGTAAGAGTTTTAAACTATGAGAATATGATAGTATCCAAGTTGAGTAGGGGTGGGTGAACACAACGACTACGTTCATTATGAATGATATTGATATTAAAAACTTTGGCCAAAGTAATGCATTTGTTTTCTACATGCATTGTTGGTTCACTATATTCAGATTGCTCATCCTATCAGAAATCATACTTAGCTAGAGGGTATCTAGGGTTGTATGGTTGATAGAGTTGAGTAGAATACAACACTATGTACTTGAGAAAGGTAAATTACCACTGGTCACCTAAGGTCTATATTCCTCGTGAAGGGTAGGGCCACTTCCTATGTGAAAGATGTGTGGGAGACCATTGGTCTGTGGTTCAAGGTAAATCACTGCAAAGATGCTCTCTCTCCAAGCAAGAAACATGCCAGAACTTGTGATAAAGATGTCAAATATTCAGAAGAAGTATTTATTTCAAAAATGTATATGTGATGGATTTACATTTGTAAACATTGTAAATGAGAAAGACAATACAGTTTATTGTATTTTGTAAAAAGAAATCTTGTAATTGTAGTTACTTGATTATTTGTTGAATAAATTTAAAATTTTTTGTCATTTTTACCTTGTTAATTTACTCTATGGTAAATTTTTGGTTTTACTATGTTTTTTTGAACGTGGATGTTACATATGGTATCAGAGCTACCAGGTTCAGCGCTAGGGCTTATTAGACCACTATGCTTGCTTGGAGTCAACATTATGTTGTTAGCTAATGTTTGAAACTTTCTATGCCAGGATGGTATGTTTTAAGAAGATAACAAGAAAATCTATTAATTCAAGTCAACATGTCCTTAAAGCAAAAAGAGAACGTGAGGGCATTATCAAAACCTTTGAGGGAACCAATGATGAGAGTGACATTTGGTTAAGTGACACTGAAACTCTGGCGACTGCCTTAACTTGAATCAAGCGAGTGACAAGGGAAAACAAAGAAAGAGTTAAGATCACTACCAAAATCATAGAGTATATGTCCGATGAGGAAACAACTATGGTTAGGTAAGATCCCTCATACCCCCAACTATTGAGATTATAGAAGTTAGGTCCGATAGTGAGTTAGAGGGTTATATACCTCAGGATTATGTATCTAAAAATGAGTCCAAAGGATATACTCCTCTTGAGCATGACTTTTGAAGTCATTTCTTGTATAAAGAAGAATACTCTTTACTTTTGAAATGAAATAAAAAAAGAGTTGTTTTTGTGCCAAACTATAGTTTAAATTGAGTATTATGTTTAGATTTAATGGGTTACATTATAATCTTGAACTAATGGACAACTCAATATTCTCAGGTGTGAGAAATCGATAAACATGGTGCGGACAAGAACTAACCAAGGAGAAAGTGAAGAGGAAAACCACTCACCAAATAATAAGCTGGACCAAATCATAACCATGATTGAGGAAACCAAGAAAAGATTGGGTGATATGGAAAAGAAGGTGGATGACAAAGGGAATACTGAGGGAGGAGGTGAAAACTCTCATGGTGACAGTAGAGAAAATAATGAAGATCAAAGTAAGAGTACCGAACCTCATAAAGAGGCAAGGGATAGGTTGACCTTGGAGCTCTCAAAGGATATGAAGAAGGTTATTCCACCAAAATTTTATGGGACAAAAACTAGAGATGCTGTAGAAGCTCTATTAACAGAGATGGAAAAGTACTTCAAGATAAGAAATTACTCGGAGGTGACCAAGGCAGTATAGGGAGCATTCCAACTGGCAGAAGAAGCATCCACTTGGTGGATGAATAAAAAGATGGAATTGAGTTTAAGCTCTCTAAGGGTAACATGGGATGAGTTCATGGAACTCTTTTGCAAAAGATGGTTACCACAACTCTATTTTGATCAGAAACTGACTAATTTTCAGAACCTTCGACAAGGAGATATGACAGTGGTGGAATATGGAGAAAAATTCACTCGATTCCTAAAATATGTTCCACATTATCAAAAGGATGAGACATTCAGGATAAAAAATTTATCATGGGCTTAAATGCTCAAATTGGTGGTGAAGTGGATGTACATGGTCCCACAATAATGGATCAAGTGTACGAGAAGGAGATCAAGCAAGAGCAAAAGTTGAAATCCATCTCGTCTTATTGTGATAGAAGCTGCAAGAGGTTTAATGGAACTCCTAACAATCAACCCTACAAGAAAAGATATGAAAAGAGCTATGATAACAAGAGAAAAGATAAAGGACCTCAGAAAAACAAAGGTGGATTTGGTAATGAGAATAAGAATGGCAACTACAAAAGAAATGAGGATAACAATGGGAAGACTTCAGATAAGAAATGACCCATTGGAGGATGCTTTACTTGTGGGGGTGACCAATATGCAAATCATTGCCCTAACAAGAATCAAAATGGTTAGCAAAGAGGTACTGCACTACCTACTCAGCAAGAAGTATTCCTACAAAGGATTCATGCATCTCTCGACATTCGTCAAGTAGAGTATCAAATCACACCCATTGAGATGACATGTACTTTGTTTGGAGTCCCTATATCTATTTTGATTGATACAGGAGCTACTGAAAACTTTGTTTCTCCTAGAATTTTGAATAAATTTTCTAGAAAAGCTGGTTACATGTCCAAACCTTGGTCAATAGAATATGCTAACCAATTCAAGGCTCAGGTAGAGCAATGTTTGTTTGAAGCCAAGATTGATCTCCCTAGTTTCTCAACTGAAGTAAACCTTTATGTAGCTCCCATAGGTTCCTATGATGTAATCCTAGGAATGAGTTGGTTAGGGAAACATAGAGCTAAGGTTGACCATTTTTCAAAAATAGTTGAATGCTTAAAGGAAATCTGATGCAATTCTAAGGGATTCAAAGAGAAGTTAAAATCAAAACTATCTCTGCCAAGCAATTAAAAAGGGCTAGAAGGAAAGGTTGTCAGTTATTTGCAATCAAAATGGAACAAGTGGAGGAAGGGGTAGAAACCCCTAGTTTATCTTTTGGAGAAAAGTATCCTTTTCTTCAGAAATTTCAGGATGTGTTTCCAGAAGAACTTCCAGGATTGCCTCCCAAGAGGGTTTTTGATTTTGCTATTGACATTAAACCAAGATCTGAGCCTATATCAAAAGCACACTACCGTATGACAACAACGAAGTTAATGGAATTGAAAGCACAATTACAAGAATTGTTGACAAAAGGTTTAATCAGACCTAGTGTTTCACCTTGGGGTGCTCCAGTTATTTTTGTTAAGAAGGATGGAACCCTTCAATTGTGTATAGATTATCGTATGCTTAATAAAGCAACGGTAAAGAACAAATATCCTTTGCCATGTATTGATGATCTTTTTGATCAGATGCGTGAATTTGTTGTGTTTTCAAAGATTGATTTGCGATTAGGATATCATCAGTTAAGACTGAAGGATGAAGCTATTCATAAGATAGCTTTTAGAACTAGATATGGACACTATGAGTTCACAGTGTTGTCATTTGGTTTAACAAATGCACCTGCTGCATTCATGATTCTCATGAATAATATAATCAGAGATTGTTTGGATAAGTTTCTTTTAGTCTTTTTGGATGATATACTCATTTATTCTAAGAATGAAGAAGAACATCAATGACACCTGCAAATAGTTCTACAAAGGTTAAGAGAACATAAGTTATATGGGAAATTGTCTAAGTGTACATTCTTCCAGAAGGAGATTCAATACCTAGGGCATATTATATCAGCTAATGGAATATCTGTTGATCCTGCAAAATCACAACTATTTTGGATTGGTCTGTACCAACAAATATGCATGAGGTGTGTAGTTTCATGGGCCTGGCAGGCTATTATAGAAAGTTTGTTCTAATTTTCTCCATTATTGCTAGTCCAATCACTTCCCTGCAGAGGAAATCAAAGAGATTTGAATGGACAAACAAATGTCAGGAAGCATTTGATCTCTTAAAGGAAAAGTTAACTACAGCTCCAATCTTGGAAGTTCCTGACCCTGAAGGACAAATTGAGGTAATTATAGATGCCTCAGGAGAAGGATTAGGATGAGTGCTTATGCAAGATGGAAGAGTTATAGCATATGAGTCAAGGAAGTTGAAATCTTATGAGAAAAATTATGCACCGCATGATCTGGAATTGGCAGCAGTAACTCATGCCTTACAAATGTGGAGACATTATTTGTTGGGAAAGACTTTTGTACTTAAATTAGACCATCAAAGTCTTAAGTATATTTTCTCTCAACTGCATTTGAATGCTCAACAAAGGAGATGGTTATAATTGATATCTGACTATGACTTTGAGATAAATTTCATCAAAGGAAAAGAGAATAGAGTAGCTGATGCTTTGAGTCATAGAAGACATATAGCTTCTATTATTTCTATTCGTGGAAATTTCAAGGATTTGGTGTTGCAAAATTTGTTTAGTGATGAGTTTTATGAGCAGGTTAAGCAGGCTCTGAAAGATAATCCTAAAGATCCAATGTGTGATGGTTTTCTGTTTGAGTTAGATGGACTATTGAGGTATAAAGATAGAATTTATGTTATTGATTCGACTGGATTAAGAGATCTAGTATGGAAAGAAGTTCATACTGCACCATATTCAGGACAACAAGGAGTGACCAAACTTCTAGCGGATGTTAAACCTCTTTATTTCTAGAAAGGAATGAAGAATGATGCTGCAAAATTTGTAGCAAGCTGTTTAGAATGTCAAAGGGTAAAAGCAAAGAATCAACACCCCATAGGATTGTTGTACCCACATGATGTGCCAAAGTAGCAATGGCAAGTTATTAGCATGGACTTAGTTCAAGGTCTTCCTATGTCAAGGAATAGACATGATGCCATTTTAATGGTGGTTGATAAAGTCACAAAGGTAGCACATTTCATGGTGCAGGAGCACCAAGATATCTATGTTTTTCTTTGATCTTCAAGTTTGTTTTGTTTGTTCAATAAGGTCCTAGAGACCATTCAATGATGTAATAAGGTTAAGATGACATGATGTAAAGGACTATGTCCATAAGTCTATATAAACTGTTGTCATAAACACATGGAGGATAGTCATGTAAGGTTCATGTTTTAAGCCTTGTTAAGGCATGCCAAGGAGTCTCAAAGCATGTTAAGGACCCTAATAACTTTTTCAAGGCCTAATCCTATTGTAGAGGAGTGTTTGAAACTTCCTAAACACCGGTGGTTATGAGTACAACCTAGTATACAGTTGTAGGCTAAAAAACTGTCAAGAAGTTCGATGGGAAGAGGTGGTTGAAAACCTTCCCATCGAACCAAAACTGATTTCCATGATGTATTCAAGGTGTGGACAAGTTTAATACACTAGGGAGATGATCATTGTAGAGAAGAAGGAGTTTTATACCAATAAAAATACCATTTACTTGTTGTTTTTCTATTTTTTCTTGAATTTTCTTTAGAATCTGGCCGTACTTTCAGTGGTACGGAACTGTCATGTTTTGTATGCTGCTTGGGAGTACAGAGTGGTGAAATACCTTCATCATAAGCATGTTTTGAAGTCTTGAAAGTGGAAATGGATTAAGTTATGACCAACCTCTGGTAAACTGTTATTTCATATCTCTGTTTTCTTGGTGTAAATTGCTGTCCTCAGGCCGTACACAACAAGGTACTGAGTTGTTGATATTTTTCTATGTCTTGATTGGGTAATACATTGAAGTATCTTGAATTTGAACATAGGTTAGTGATTTGAACTTGCAATACAAGGGATTTATAAAGATTTATTCAAAAACAGTCCATAGAACTTTAAATAAGGGCTTTTGCATCCAATCATGGAAAACTGACCATCCCATAGTATTCCAAGCCATAAGAATTGTGGGATGGGTGTGTTCAATTATGTTTTAGATGTTTTGATTGATTTCAGGGGTGGTGGAGTTGGGTTGACCAAGATTTATTAAGTAGGCTTAATAAAACCATGTATTAAGCCATTAAAGAAGCTTGTGAGACAACCATAGTGAGGAATTTGGGAACAATCAGTTCCAACAGCAAATGGATGATGGATTCCATAGTTTTGGGATGCCATTGACATGTATGGGTGGTCTAGAAAGTTTCAAGTTGCCATTTGTGGGTACTTGCTTCACAAACTAGGCCTAATTAAGGCTTAAAACCACTAGGAGGGTTATTGGTTGAGGCACACTTTCCAAAACAACCCAAACCCATTCTAGAGTATGTTGTGGGGAGGCATAATGGGTATCTATTGCATGTTTGAGAGTTGCATTTGGATGTCTGTATAAAATTTATTGGGACTGTTCTCTGTTTGTAGGGCTACTAGCCTTTCTTGAGGTTTGTGAAGGAACTAATAGTTCAAAGTTTGATCCACCTTTGCCATTGGATGGGATGGGTTTTAGTACATGCCCAAACATCATTTCCAAGAAGAATTCAAGAACTTTAACTGTTGTTCCCACTTTTCCATGAAGATCCTCATTTTTGGGCTTATTGGTGTAGTTGAACCTTGACAAATTTGTCCTTCTTCTTGTATCCAATTTGCCTCTACATCATAGTGGTATCAGAACCATAAAAGGTTCTATTGTTGGCCTGGAATATGTCAGTAGAGGAGAGTGAGGGAGAGGTTAGCAATATGCCTCCAAAGGGGATGACCACCGAAGTGGTCAAGAATTTCAAGGAGATGGAAGAGAAGATAAAAAGTGGAGTCAAGGAAGCACTCCAAAAAGAGTTGAAGGTATTGAGGATAGGGAAGAGGATATATGAAGGTTCAGATGAAGAGGAAAAGAAAGAGGAAGAAGAAGAAGAGCAAGAAGAGGCAGAAGTACCGGCTGATCAAAGGCATTTCCTTGAAGCCATCAAGGCAATTGGCAAGGATTCTTCGGAGGCCAAGATGGAGGTTCCCATGTTTAGTGGGATAGATGAATGCTGATGAAGTCATGGAGTGGATTGAGGCTCTAAACAACTACTTTGAATACAAGGAAGTTCCTAAAAGTAAGAGGGTTAAGTTTGCAAAAACTAAAGTCAAAGGTGTTGCCCTTACATGGTGGAATTACACACAAGGTGAGAGGGTAAAGAATGGGAAGAGTATGATCTCTTCATGGAGCAAAATGTTGGAAAGGATCAAGTCCCAATTCCTTCCATCAGACTATGAGGTGCAGATCTACAAGAGGATGCAAAATCTCAAACAAAGAGATTTGGATGTGGCTACTTACACTGAGGAGTTTCACAAATACACTCTTCATTGTGGGTACATGGAGGATGAAAAAGCCAAGGTGGCAAGGTATCTAAATGGTTTGAGATTCAATATCCAAGATGAAATTAGTTTGTTGACCCTTGAAACTATGGAGAAGTGCTTTCAAGTGGCACTAAGGGCTGAAGAGAAGTTGAAGAGGAAAGGTGAGCAGCAAAGTAGAGGAAGAGGTGGCAGAAATTTCAGAGGTAGGGGTAGTTTTGGGGGCAGAAATTAGTCCCAAAGAAGCCAAGGGGAATCTAGTTCCCAAGAGCAAAGTGGAGAATCTGGTTCTAGAGGAGGCTTTAGAGGAAGAAAGCCTAATGGGAGAGGTAGATTTGGTGGACCAGGAAGAGGTCCCAATGTCTTCACGGGAAGGTGCTACAATTGCAACCAAGTGGGACATACAGCCTTCAAATGTCCTGAAAAGAAAGCCTCAAGCTCTCATGGAGGAGAGAGAAGGAAGGAATTGATCCAAGAGGAATATTGCCAAAGTGTCAACTCTCCAATTGGAATTGCAACCCCGGTCCATGAAGGAGAAAGTTTGATGATGAGGAGGACCATGTTGAAGGTGCCTCAAACCCAAGAACCACCTCAAAGGAAGACATTGTTCAGGACAACATGCAAGGCCTATGGTAAGATTTGCAAGGTAATTGTTGATTCAGGCTCAATTGAAAATTTGGTTTCCATTGAAATGGTAGACAAATTGAAATTGAAAAGGCTTCCTCATGTTAGTCCTTATAAAGTATCATGGTTGAATAAGGGACAACAAGTTTTGGTAGATGAACAATCATGGGTTGAATTTGAGATAGGAGAATATAAGGACAAAATTTTATGTGATGTGATTCCTATGGATGCTTGTCATTTATTGTTAGGACATCCATGGAAATATGATGTTCAATCACAACATGATGGTAAAACTAACTCTTTCATCATAACTAAGAATGGTAAAAAGTATAGAATGGATCCATTACCTGATGAGCATGTAGAAAAGAATGTTGGTTCAAGTGTCATGATTGTGAGTGGGAAGGAGTTTCTAGATGCCCTTAAGGAGGAAGGAACCCAAGGGTATGCTCTGATTTTGAAGCCTAAAAACAATCCTAGTTTGCATGATCCTAGTAAGGAAGAAGTTCCCTATGAGGTGCAACAATTGCTAGAGAAGTATAAGGGAATTATGGTAGAAGAAATACCTAATGAGTTGCCACCTATTAGGGATATAAGCCATCAAATTGACTTCATACTGGGATCTACTTTGCCAAACAAAGTAGCCTACAAGATGACACCTTCACAAAATGAAGAGATTGCTAAGCAAGTACAAGAATTGTTGGATAAGGGATTGGTGAGAAAGAGTCTTAGCCCATGTGTTGTCCCAACAATCCTAGCCCCTAAAAAGGATGGTAAGTGGCAATTGTGCACAGATTCTAGAGCCATTAACAAGATTACCATAAGATATAGGTTCCCTATGCCAAGGATTGAGGACCTATGAACTATTTGGGTGGGGCTAGATACTTTTCCAAGATAGACCTTAAGAGTGGGTATCATCAAATTAGAATCAAACAAGGGGATGAATGGAAGACAACATTCAAAACAAATGAGGGTCTTTATGAGTGGTTGGTGATGTGATTTGGTCTATCTAATGCTCCAAGTACTTTTATGCATCTCATGAATGAAGTGTTGAAGGATTTCATTGGCAAATTTGTTGTGGTATATTTGGATGACATTCGTATTTTTAGCAGGACTAAGGAGGAGCATTTGCAACATTTGGATCAGGTTTTGAGGAAGTTGCATGATGAACAATTGATGATCAACATGGAAAAGAGTGTCTTCATGAAGGAAGAAATCACCTATCTTGGTTTTATAATTTCACAGGGTAGTTTGAAGATGGATCCAATAAAGGTAGAAGCCATTTTGTCATGGCCAACTCCAAAAATAATAGGTGATGTGAAAAGTTTCTATGGTTTGGCAACATTTTATAGGAAATTTATAAGGGGTTTTAGTCATATTTGTGCACCAATTTTGGATACCATCAAAGGGGGCAGAAATGTAAGTTTTTGTGGACACAGGTAGCCAATGATTCTTTTGAAATTCTGAAACAAAAGGTAGGACAACAACGCATAGTTGTTTTGCCAAATTTTAATAAGTTGTTTGTGGTAGAATGTGATGCTAGCAATCTTGCTATTGGGGCTGTCCTAAGTCAAGAGGGCAGGCCTGTTGCTTTCTTTAGTGAAAAATTGAATGATGCTAAGAGAAAGTACTCTACTTATGATTTGTAATTGTATGCAATGGTGTAAGCTTTGAAAAAATGGAGGCACTATCTTTTTCCAAAAGAATTTATTGTTTATACTGACAACCATGCACTTAGTTTTCTGAATTCTCAGGAGAAACTCAATCATAGGCATATCAAGTGGGTTGAGCAACTCCAAGCCTATACCTTTTCAATCAAACACAAGAAGGGGTAGGCTAACAAAGTGGTAGATGCATTGAGTAGAAGGGTGTGTATGGTTCAAGAAATTCAGTTGCAAAGTATAGGGGTTGATGCTCTTAAGCATATGTATCAGGATGATGAAGATTTCAAGGAGGTATATGAAGTTTGTTCACAATTTTCAGACTCTTATCATTCTGATTTTTCTAAGTTTTTGTTGCAGCAGGGGTTGTTGTTCAAAGGCAGCCAACTATGTGTTCCTAAATGTTCCATGATGGAGAACATTATAAAGGAGAAACATTGTGGTGGACTAGGAGGTCATTTTGGATTGGATAAAACACTAGAGCAGGTGAAGAGGTTTTATTTTTGGCCTAGAATGCAATTAGATATCAGAAAATTTATTGAATGTTGTAGTATTTGTCAAAGGGCAAAGGGTACTTCATCTAATGCTGGTCTATATTAGCCACTTCCTATTCCTAATAGGCCATGGGAAAATATTAGCATGGATTTTGTGTTGGGTCTTCCTAGAACTCAAAGAGGTTTTGATAGTATATTTGTTGTGGTTGATAGATTTAGTAAGATGACTCATTTCTTGCCATGTAAATGCACTAATGATGCTTCTCACATTGCTGGTTTGTTCTTCAAAGAAATTGTTAGAATTCATGGTTTGCCTCTTAACATTGTGACTGATAGGGATCCCAAGTTTGTAGGCCATTTTTGGCGCACTCTGTGGAAGAAGTTAGGCAATCAATTGTCCTTTACTTTAGCCTATCACCCTCAGATTGATGGCCAAACTGAGGTGGTGAATAGGTCCTTGGGAAACCTTCTCAGGTGTCTTACCAAGCAGCATGGAGAGGCATGGGATATGATCATCCCTCAAGCAGAGTTTGCCTATAATGATTCCACCAATAGAAGCACGGGAAGGATCCCATTTGAGATTGTTTATGGTCTTCATCCAAGAGGTGTTCTTGAGTTGAGAGATCTCCATGGATTTGAAAGAAAAAGTGCTCAAGGTGAAGATTTTGCATTGGCCATGAAGGACATTCATGATAATGTCAAATAAACTCTTGAAAAGAACAATGCCAAGTACAAGGAGAAAACAAATGAAAGAAGGGGAGATGTGCAATACAAGGTTGGGGATTTGGTCATGGCACATTTGAAGAACGAAAGACTTCCTAAGGGGCAGCCAACTAAACTCCTCATGAAGAACATAGGACCGTGCCATATCATGCACAAGTTTGGGCCCAATGCCTATGAGATTGAACTTCCTCAAGGCTTGGCCATATCTCCTATCTTCAATGTTTCAGATTTGTTCCCTTTCAAAGGTGATTCTAATGCTGATCTAGAAGCAGATATGACAGCAGTAGCAGATGAAGATTGGATCAAAGGTCTTCCACCCACTCAGCCATTGAAGTTGGAATGCATTCTTGACACCAAGGTCTTGAAGAAGACAAGGAAAAAGACCTACAAGCAATTTCTTGTCAAGTGGAGTGGCTTGTCTATTGAAGATGCCACTTGGATGACTGAAGAGGACATCCTGAAACATGGTGTCACCCTTGCTGATCTGCTCCCTCGAGAGACTTGAGTTCTCTTTCCACCTGGGGAGTATGGTGCAGGAGCACCAAGATATATATGTTTTTCTTTGATCTTCAAGTTTGTTTTGTTTGTTCAATAAGGTCCTAGAGACCATTCAATGATGTAATAAGGTTAAGATGACATGATGTAAAGGACTATGTCCATAAGTCTATATAAACTGTTGTCATAAACACATGGAGGACAGTCATGTAAGGTTCATGTTTTAAGCCTTGTTAAGGCATGTCAAGGAGTCTCAAAGCATGTTAAGGAGCCTAATAACTTGTTCAAGGCCTAATCCTATTGTAGAGGAGTGTTTGAAACTTCCTAAACACCGGTGGTTATGAGAACAAACTAGTATACAGTTGTAGGCTCAAAAACTGTCAAGAAGTTCGATGGGAAGAGGTGGTTGAAAACCTTCCCATTGAACCAAAACTGATTTCCATGATGTATTCAAGGTGTGGAAAGGTTTAATACACTAGGGAGATGATCATTGTAGAGAAGAAGGAGTTTTATACCAATAAAAATACCATTTACTGCTGTTTTTCTATTTTTTCCAAATTTTTTGTAGAATCTGGCTGTACTTTCAGTGGTACAAAACTATCATGTTTTGTATGTTACTTGGGAGTATAGAGTGGTGAAATACCTTCATCATAAGCATGTTTTGAAGTCTTGAAAGTGGAAATGGATTAAGTTATGACCAACCTCTGGTAAACTGTTATTTCATATCTCTATTTTCTTGGTGTAAATTGCTGTCCTCAGGTCGTACACAACAAGGTACTAAGTTGTTGATATTTTTCTATGTCTTGATTGGGTAATACATTGAAGTATCTTGCATTTGAACATAGGTTAGTGATTTGAAGTTGCAATACAAGGGAGTTATAAAGATTTATTCAAAAACAGTCCATAGAACTTTAAATAAGGGCTTTTGCATCTAATCATGGAAAACTGACCATCCCACAGTCTTCCAAGCCATAAGACTTGTGGGATGGGTGTGTTCAATTATGTTTTAGATGTTTTGATTGATTGCAGGGGTGGTGGAGTTGGGTTGACCAAGATTTATTGAGTAGGCTTAATAAAACCATGTATTAAGCCATTAAAGAAGCTTGTGAGACAACCATAGTGAGGAATTTGGGAACAGTCAGTTCCAACAGCAAATGGATGATGGATTCCATGGTTTTGGGATGCCATTGACATGTTTGGGTGGTCTATAAAGTTTCAATTTGCCATTTGTGGGTACTTGCTTCACAAACTAGGCCTAATTAAGGCTTAAAACCACTAGGAGGGTTATTGGTTGAGGCACACTTTCCAAAACAACCCAAACCCATTCTGGCGTATGTTGTGGGGAGGCATAATGGGTATCTATTGCATGTCTGAGAGTTGCATTTGGATGTCTGTATAAAATTTATTGGGACTGTTCTCTGTTTGTAGGGCTACTAGCCTTTCTTGAGGTTTGTGAAGGAACTAATAGTTCAAAGTTTGATCCACCTTTGCCATTGGATGGGATGGGTTCTAGTACATGCCCAAACATCATTTCCAAGAAGAATTCAAGAACATTAACTGCTATTCCCACTTTTCCATGAAGATCCTCATTTTTGGGCTCATTGGTGTAGTTGAACCTTGACAAATTTGTCCTTCTTCTTGTATCCAATTTGCCTCTACATCATTTCATACCAGGGAATTTGACTGATGGAGCACTTGTGTTAGCTCATAAATTTGTGCAAGAGGTGTTTAGATTGCATGGCTTCCCTGAAAAGATTATCTCGGAAGAGATGCGCTTGTAACGTCAAGGTTTTGGCAAACTTTGTTTTCTGCACTAGGGACTAATCTCAATGTGAGTACAACTTATCATCCTGAAACCGATCAAAAAATTGAGAGAGTTAACCAAGTCTTGGAATATTTGTTGCGTATGTATTTCATGGATCAGCAATACAAGTGGGAAGAATACTTACCACTTGTGTGGGATTTGCTTACAACAATTCCTATCATTCCACAATTAAGATGGCGCCATTCGAAGCATTGTAAAAAGAAGATGTCAAACTCCTATAAGCTAGGATAAGCTAGAGGATAGGATCAACATTGGACCAGAAATGCTAGCTGAAATGGAAGAAAAAGTTAAGCTGATCAGAAAAAGATTGGCAGAAGCCAATGATAGGCAAAAGAGCTATGCGGATGCAAAATGTGTTTCAAGGCAATTCTTTGTTGGAGAAAAAGTTCTTTTGAGGGTTAAACCTCAGAAAAGTTCTATTAAGTTTGGCAAGTCTTCTAAGCTAGCCCCTCGATATGTGGGACCCTTTGAAGTGCTTGAAGTAGTCAATCCGGTTGCCTACAGAATTGCTCTACCACCAGTCTTATCTAGAATGCACAATGTTTTTCATGTGTCTTATTTGAAGAAATATATTACAGGTAATAATCATATTTTGAGTTGGAATTATTTACAGATGCAAGACCCAGGGGTGGTCATGATCGAGCCACTCAAGGTGTTAGAAACGCACAAGCTCCTCTTGTGTAACAAAGATGTCTTGCAATGCAAGGTCCAATGGGACCAATATGCTGAGGAAAATGCTACATGGGAGGATTACCATGACTTTTATCAAAAGTCTCCTCATTTATTTAATAATGTTACCAGTTGAAAATAATGAACTTGGTTTTTAAGTTACTTTTTAATACTTTATATCATCGAGGATGATGAAACTTTAGGGGAAGGATATGTTACATCCCCAATTTTTGTCTTGCTATACTTTTACTTTTTACTTGAACATAAGTAAATTTATTATGATGTTTAGATTAATGATAGGGAAAAACATGGATTATTTTGAATGTCATTTATGAAATTATGGGAATGATTATGTTATTATCGATTTAATATTCATATTATGAGATTTGGTTTATTATTTGAATAATGATGCACTGATCATAATTTCTTTGGTATCAAGTTTGATACAGGTTTACATGTTATCAAATGACTCTCAGAGAAGAGAGAGAGAGAGCATCTTTCCAGGAGAGATATAGACATCGGGTTATGAGTGGTTTATTTTCCAAACTGAGTATAAGTGTTTAACAAAAATGTGAACCAATGTGTTGTAAGAGGTAAGCCTTGTCTTGTCAGTTTACTTCTGAACCTAATCGATAGGTAGTTGATATTATTTACAAATCTTTCTAGTCATAGTAAGTCGTTTTATTCGTTAATAACATTAACGACATCATTTGAGTATGATTGTGATTATTTATGTTTAACATAAATATTACGACGTTATTGTCATAAAATGGTTGTCTTATCATTAATAGGTACCTTGAGGTGTTTTAAACAATTCTTAACGTTAAGACGTTTTCGTTAAGTTAAGAAGATGTGTATATTGTTGATGGATTGTGATGGGGAGACAAGCTCAACCCAATCACAATATCCATAATCCTTTGTTTAAATATTATTATTATATTGATTAAACCATAACTATCTAATGTAGAGGCAATGTTATGTGAATCATATTTGATATACTCGAATATAAGCATCGAGTAAAGATAATACCTCATAGTGAGTTAATGATGTTATGCTTGAGTAGTTGAAGGCTTTCATTAAAGAAGAGTCTTCAAAAATCTTAGTGGTGGATCAAACCACTTGTTCGTGATCCTTTAATAATCAACAAAGTTTAAGTGATGTGTCAGCCTCATTCAAAGAGGAGGACTGTGATAATAATCACCACAACCGACAAGCCAAGAAAATGACTATCGTCTATCGACAAGTGGGAACTTTACATAAAATGTGGTGACTGTTAAAACCAAAATGTTATGGACTGTTATGTATTTATTAAGTCAGCAACTGTATGTTAATGGAAGGTCCGAAGTAGGGCGACTAAAAGGAAGTCATGCCTGAGCTATTAAGGAGGACGACTCAGTTTGAGCCGAGTGTGGAGGTTAAAAACTTGAGAGTATGGATCAAATAGAAAAATAGAAAAGAAGAGTCGTGGCTAAGGAGATAGGGAATACACAAATAGGAGAGTCAACTTTTGTGTCTTTGTGCACACACTATCAATTTGAGCTCATCGATTACTAGGTATTCCTTAGTTTTCTATGTATATTATCAATGAGAAAATTGTCTAAACTATTCATACTTGTGTCTTGGGCGATTATGTGAGTACACCAGAGAGGTATAACCTCCTGTATGCTTGAGTATTTAGTCGTAAACTATTAAGTGTCAGTTTAGGGAAAAACAGATAACATTTCAAGTAAACCACTCTGATCTTTTTAGAAAACTGATAAGGCAACGAATGCAAAGTAATAAGACTGATGCTTGGTAATACAAGTGAGTACTCTGTTATAGTATTCTCAATCGATCATTTGTTTATTGATTGTTAAACTGATAATCATATCAAAATCTTAGTATGAGCATAAAACAACTATCTTAGTAGGAGATTTTCATAGTTGTCATGAGCTTGGAAAATAGTCTTTATACTGATTAAGTTAGAAGCAAACCAATGAAATGATTATGAGAAAAACTAAACAATAGACTCTCAAATTTTAATAGAGGTGATTAAACTATGGTAGTATACTCTTAGATTTGAGTAGAATAGTTAAGACCTTGAGTTAGGGTAATATTAATTTAAAGTATTTCTCTCGTTTAGATTCTTTGTAAAGAATAACGGAAATGATTTCTATCCATGAGAACTTAGAATCATAGGTATTCTTAGACAATTATATTACTCCTCGAATGAAATAACTTAGAGATATTGTGGTAGATGGAAATAAGGTTTGTGGGAGAACCCTTATGTATTTATTTTTTGATATTATCATTCTTGGAAAGATCCAATACATTGAAGTAGGCTAAGTCTATTAGAAAATGACCTTGTAGGGTTATAGACTCAGGATATATATATTTTGTTTTTAAACATTATCAAAGTTATTCTGCGTTCCTTGTATGGGTAACATTATCTATTTAGAATTATAGTATTCTTAACCTTAGATGAGTTAATCAAGGGTTATTTGTGAATCTAGAACTCCATTATAAAGAAATATGGTTATATTGTTGTATCATGTTAACAAAGGATAATAGGTAAACCCTAGAGTCATTTATAAACCAAATGAATGGTTATGTTATATAGACTTATTTAAGTCAAAAAGTATTATTATTATGACTCATAGATTAAACTATTACATGATTAGGATGGGTAAGAGTTTTAAATTGCGAGAATATGACAGTATCCAAGTCGAGTAGGGGTGGGTGAACACAACGACTACGTTCATTATGAACGATATTGATATTAAAAACTTTGGCCAAAGTAATGCATTTATTTTCTACATGCATTGTCAGTTCACTGTATTCAGATTGCTCATCCTACTAGAAATCATACTTAGCTAGAGGGTATCTAGGGTTGTATGATTGATAGAGTTGAGTAGAATACAACACTATGCACTCGGGAAAGTCAAATTACCACTGGTCACCTAAGGTCTATATTCCTCAAGAAGGGTAGGGCCACTTCCTATGTGGAAGATATGTGGGAGACCTCTAGTCTGTGGTTGGAGGTAAATCACTGGAAATATGCTCTCTCTCCAAGCAGGAAACATACCAGAACTTGTGAGAAAGATGTCAAATATTCAGAAGTAGTATTTATTCAAAAAAAGTATATGTAATGGATTTATATTTGCAAACATTGTAAATGAGAAAGACAATACGGTTTATTGTATTTTGTATTTTTTTTTTGTAATTGTAGTTACTTGATTATTGTTTGAATAAAAGAAAAAATTTCTCTATCTCATTTTTACCTTGTTAATTTACTGTATGGTAAATTTCTGGTTTTACTATGTTTTTTTGAACGTGGAAGTTACAAATGGAAGTATACGAGGATGATTACTTGGACTATGATAGTATCATCAGAATGATTGAAGTGGATAAGAAACAAGTGGACAATCCACCTCGTCCATGAAGAAATAGAATTTATGTTGAGGTTCCTCCTTCGTTATCCTTATATGGATTGGGAGATAATCAAAATGCATCAGAAAATTAAGAACAACAACCGATATAGATGAGTAAGATGGTACAGAATGATTCCCATTACCATTATAGAAAGATTCAACAATGAAAACTTGCTAAAAATAAAAAAAGAGCAAGATGACAATCAACAGTCAGAAATAATAGTGGTTCTCACTCTCGTAAGCAACAAAAAGTCTCATTTAAACAAGGATTTAAGGAACACGCATCATATGATAACAAATAAGACATTCATAAGAACCACTCAAATTTTGCATTAAACATGATCGAGTACCTCTCCATGAGGTTCGTGAGCTCTAATATATAATACAAAGACCCTACAGTTAAGTATCTCTAACCCTTTATCTCTCTTGTGATGTGCTTCCCCCTTGATGTGTTATATGTTTTTTAGGCCTCCTGGGATGAAACCTGATTCTCCCGTAAGGTTTGGGATATCAGGAGACCGCCTCTGTTGTGACCTTCTGTGGGGCCTACCATTTCATTCCCTTATATTTGACTACTTTATTTTACTATTGGTGATACATACTAGACTTGTGGGACTATTGATCCTAAATTTTAGGACTATTAGACTTTATGCTCTATGTGGATTTGTTATGTTTAGCATGATTACGATGTGATTAGACCTTGATATTGATTCACTAATGATGTTAGACATATGATTTATATTATGATGATATTAGGATATCATTCATGTGATTTTAGTTAGAAACTTATTATGTGATTCTATCTTGGGATGGATTTTTGAAATGTAAATTTAGAATTTGATTATGATGTGATTCGTTGATGTTTATATGATCATGTGATGATGTGAGTGTATGTTTCACTTTTCTTTGACTATTATATATATGTGGGATTAACATTTCATTTGAGTGCGTAGGTGTTTCTAACGAAGCCATGGATACTCGGAGATCATCCCACACACTATGTTGTTTTCCTATGTGAAGCCGATCTTGTTCCAAGAGGAACCAAGATCAACTCTGTTTGCATGATGAATTTTTGTAATGTTGTTACATGGTGTTAGTTGGGATAGGTCTACCCTTCTTTTATTTGATTTCTAATTGGTGTTGTAAGTTGTAATATCATTTGAATTTTATTTTTGAGTTTTAATTTTTGAAACCCCTTTTATGTGTTTTTACTCAACCTATGGTGCTCAAAATGGGTTAAAATTGACCTTAGGTTGTAACCATAGGGTCTAGGGACCATTTGAGCTTGTATAACCTTAGGTAAACTCCCATTTGGTCACTTTAACTTCACCCTAAAGTAAAGTGACGAAAATGGAAATTTGGGAGGGAGAGGAAGAGTGGGTCAAACACTCAACCTCTTCCTTTCCTCTTCCCTAGGTTGGGGGAGTCTTCAAGACCCATTAATTGTGGGGGACTCAACTCCAAGCCTCTCCCACAATTGGTGAGGGTACCTTGGGGTTGAGTGGGCTTTCTTAGGAGGAGAGGATTGGGGCACATGTGGCACCCACTCCTTCTTTGGCTCCACCTTTCTCTCTCACATATTTAAGAGAGAGCAAGTGGATAGGAGAAAGACTTGGTGGAATGGGTGAATGGCATGTGTCACCACCCCACTCCAAGAGTTTTGCAAGTAGTTGGGTGGAGAAGTGATGACTCCCCATTCCTTAAGGCTCATGAGAAGAGCCTATTTTAATCCCTCTTGAAGAGAGGGAGGGGGTTGTTGAATCTTTTCCAATTTTTAAATTTTAATTGTTTTGGGGACAAAGTTAGAGGGGAAATTGGTGGGCTCAACTTGGAGGAGTTAGAGGAGCTCTTATAAACTATCTTCCATTTGGGCTTTATAAGGTAGGATTCAAGGCAAATGCATTTCCTTATGCATTTTCTTTACTTGTATGATGTTTGTGTGAGTTTCATTTTGTTTGCTTTTGTTTTGTGTTGTGGAAGAAATTGGGTATGGGAGTTGTGAGAGCCTCTCCATTTGGAGAGAATGCTCAACATGTGTGGGGTGGGGGAGGAGTGAACCTCCTCAGGGTCACATCTTTGGTTTTGTGGAGTTTTAGCTTTGAGGGTAATATGTGTATATGTGCAATATGTGAAATGGCTTGAAAGCCAAAAGAAAGCTTTGTGAAACTATGTTTAAAAGTGTTGGCTTGAGGCCTTGAGAGACATTCAAGTATTGGGAAGTTTTGGAGTGGTACTCTTGAGTTGAGTGATGTCCACTCCCCTACCCCATTAAACTCATCTTGGGTGAGTTTTGTTATGTGTAAGCCATGGGAGTTTATTGTTTTTGGTGTTAGTGTGCTTGGTTGTGATGTGGTGTGTGCTTCCCTTGTGTGAGGATGACCTCCAAGCTCGGGGGTGACTCATGAGTGAGTCTATGGTAGGGAGGAGAGCAGTTTGAGTGGCTTCTTTCCCTTCTTTGTGTTTAATGCAGGATTCTTGGAGCTTTGAAGTGTAGAAGAAATTAAGACCTTCCTTCTTGTGTTGTCATTTTGGCTATTGTGAGCCATGGCCAAGTTTTGGCTCTTGTGTAGTTTATTTCAAGTTAGAAGAGGAGATTGCTCCTCTCTTGTTATGTAAAGCTACATGTATATATTTTGGGTTTGTAAGTATATTATTTGATGTTGAAAATGAAATATAGTGGTTGTTTGGTTCTATGGGTTTTTCTTGAAATGTATATAAAAAAAATATTGTGTGCAATGTTTGTTTTTATATTGTTGACTAGATATGTTTAAAAAAAAAATGGTTCTTCATTTTATAGGTTTACAAAAAAAAGCATAAAGTATAGTGTAGTTGTTTCCTTCAAAAATAAAAATAAAATATGTCTATTGTTATATTGCAAAATAAAAAGAAATATTTATTCCATATCTTTTAATGAGAAACAATTATGTTTTTCCTTTCACACTAGATTTAAGTTACTATTGCATATTTATCATCTTGTGTGATGGAAATATATATATATTTTGTGTTCTTTTTTTTGAGTTAAGTGATTGTTGTTAAAAAAAAAAAAAAAAAAAAAAAGAAATGCATTTTATTTTAGTAAACTGCTTTATGTGAGAGAAAATTATAATTATATACATATATATATCTTTATTTAATATTTATGGTTATGATAAATTTGGTTGCAAACTGTAATATTTATTTAATATTTATGTTTATGATAAATCTGGTTGCAAACTGTATATAATATATATATATTAAGAATGTTGGCGGACTGAAAGAAATTATTCTTTGCATAAAATACAGTGAAGACTGTGTGTAAAACAAAAGATAGCGAATATCTTGGGGTTTTAAAATTTCTGTGTGTTGCATAGGTTTGGGGATTGAGGAGTTTGCTCCCCACCCATCCATTCTCTCCTTTAAACAAAGCCTACTTAGTTTAAAAACAACACCGCTGAACCCTTGAACGTCGTACTCACCATCGTTCCATTGATTTGGCTGTCGACCTTCTGTGTAATCTATTTTCATTTATAAATTTTAATATATATATATACACCCCTAGCAAATACTCCAGCATATAAAACATTTGTCCTTTGGTAAAAAAATTAGTGTGTATATATATATATACACACATATTTTTTAAAAAAGAGGGTTTTAAAATGGGTATATACTTAATGTATATACTTCTATGGGAGCTTTGTCCATGGCTGCCCTATCTCCCAACCTGCAACAAAGAAAAAAAATAAATAAAGAGGGCTTTTTAATAGATAAATATATATCTTATGAATATACCTTTGTAGCATCTTTTCTTGACTCCATTCATGGCTGCCCACACATTTAACCTGCAAAAGAAAATAGAGAGAAAAAAAATATAGAAGAGAAAATGAGAAAATGAGAAAATGAGAAGAAAGAATGATGAAGAAAACAAAAAGGGTTAGGGTAGAAAACTCATAAGGTAATATTATTTAATAAGAGAGTTTTTAGGGCTCTTGTAGTTTTAAATTAGAATTTATTCTTCCCTCTCCATTTGTTGTATTATACACTTTTAATTGTATTTATAATTAAATAAGTAGAGGGGAAATTTTATTAGTGGTTGTTTTTTTTTGTCTATTTAGTAGTGAAAATATATTATAGTGTTGAGTATTTTTAGGGCTTTCTTTTTGGAAGTTTTATTTCTTTTAATTGTTTTATTTCTTCTTCTTTTTTTTTTTCCTATTTTAGTGTACGGATTTATTCTTGCTTTTTTTTCTTTCTTTCCTCTTGATTTTTTTAATTGATGAGGGGTTAAAGGGGGAGATTTATGTGGGTTTTATTTTATAGTTTGATTAAATAATGTGAATTATTTTTCTTACATCCTATTAATTGGGTGACTTTTATATTTGTTTTAACTTTAATTTTAATTTTAATCTAAAGGGAACAAGGAAAGAAGGTGATATTACTACACTTAAGACCCCTATCTTATGGAAATTATAAATTACTTTATTAGTAAATTTAATTGTTGATTTATTTATTTTATTAGTTGGTCTATATTATTTTGGGATTGATTAATTATTTAATTATTTTATTTAATTTAATTTTTGCTTAGATGAAGAGTTAATTTATAACGTTATTATTTGATTTTAATTTAACCTTTGGTTTAAATTTTCCTCATAAATGTTGTTGGGCAACCTTTTTAAAATTTATGATTTGAACGCTAATACCATTACTTCATTCCAAGGCGCTTCCTGCCATATCTAAAGAAGTTAGTATAACATGCTTCCGTGATCTGGTCTACCAAGAAATTAGGAATAACGTAAAGGATGCAGTGATAGCTCTGATTGATAGAGAACGTGAAGAACAAATTGATCGAGTTTTGTTGAAAAATATTTTGGGCATCTTTATAGAGATTTCATTAATCAGTTTTGGGGTTTTTAATTAATCTAATAAACTTTTCTACCAATTTAATTAATGTAACGTAAGTAATTTAAAACCAACCCAGTAAACTTTCAATCAAAATTAGTTTTATTATAATAAACCCTAATCACGCCCATGAGGCGTTATGCTGCCAGATTTTTCTGGAATTTAGAGTATAGCTAGGTTAGTAAAATTTAACCTTGCTTAGGATTAAAATTATTATTTTTTCTGGTTACCGACATTATGTTTTGATATTAAATATATTTCTCTTGAACTAGAATTAGGCTTTTGATTTTGACTTGTGTCAAAATCCTATCATCCACTTAGGCTAACCTAGGGTTTTGATCCTTGATCCTAACCCTATTAGTGACGTTGATCATGTCTTATCAACCCCCTAGTTGGCCTTCATTGCATAGGGGAAAGTGCAAGTGAGCGCATTACCCCACCTTCGTCTGACTTGATTACACCTTATGCATATTGCCACCGAGCATGCTTACATGTGCAAGGTGGTTTCTAGGGAAGCATGGTAAATTTTTTTTGGTAATTCATGTCATGACCACATGACAGATGTGGACATGACACATGTGATGCGTGTCGTGACTGCATGGGAATTGTGGGCATGACATTTGGTATTAGAGCCTAAGTTTAGACATTGGGCTTGTTTGGGCATCTTACTTATTCCATAATTTTGATTAATTAGTGATTACCTTATTTTTGGTAGGATGCCTCCATGATGAGTTCGGCGAGCACGTTCACACCACACTCCGTCTGTCGAGGTGCATAGTGATTCTTCAGCTGAGGGTTAGGCACCACCGGCACCACAGGCACCACTAGCACCATAGGTCCTACCTATACTAGACATTGGACCACAGATACTTCAGGCACTACAGGTAGTATTAGATAGGCTACCATCGGTCACAGATGCGCCACACATAGAGCCATGTGTTGAGCCCTGTGTTGATCCGTGAGAGGAGTCACGCATGGAGCCATGAGTAGAGTCACGTGTGGAGCCTCGTGTCGAGCTACGAGAGGCACCACGTGTGGAGCTGTATGTGGAGATACTAGATATGATGGCAGAGGAGGTTGGATCAGCCTACAGGGTCCGTAGCAGGAGCCCTCCATGTCATGATAGGCATGAGGAGATAGTACGAGTGGAGCAAATCATTCACAGGCTGTATGATTATTACGCAGAGGAGCCCATTAGAGGGCACAGAGACCGAGGAGACCCTATTCAGGATTTATTGAGGTTGAATCCTCCTACTTTCACCAGGATTATAGAGGGAGTTGAATCTGAGGCTTGGCTCATCAGTCTAGATAGATGCTTCGCATTGCATCCTTACGAGGGCAACACAAAGGCACGTGTGGTAGTCCACTTGTTGCGAGATGTAGTAGCTACTTGGTGGTGCACTGAGGAGTGCAAGTACCATTTATCATTGGACACACTTACTTGGGAGACTTTCATTGAGCGCTTCAATGCGTGGTATTTATCTGACCACTACAGACAACATCGCATAGACGAGTTTCACAACCTTCAGCAGAGAGGGCTTACTGTTTCTCAGTATGAGGGTAGATTCACTGAGTTGTCTTGATATGTGGAGTATCTCCACGATGAGAAAATCCTAGTTTATAAGTTTATCAGAGGATTAAACCATAGCATAGTAGGGCCTATATGCATGGTAGACCCCCAGACATTGAGTGATGCTACCGAGAAGGGATACATAGCTGAGGAGATACAAGGAAGAGGGTAGGGTTCATGCCCCCAGTTTCAGGATCGTGGGTAGCAGCAACACCAACAAAGTTATTACAGACCATCACCACCACCATAGAGAGGAGGATTTAGTTCTCCATCACTACCTCCTAGACCTCCACAGCAGCAGCAAAATCAGTAGAGTCCTAGACCCCAGCAGAGGGTACAAGGAGGGCATAATCAAGGCTAGCAGCAACAGGGTCCGCATGGAGATCAGAGGCAGCAGGGCCCACCTGTGGGGCCCGCGAGGTCACATTAGTCATACAGGGGTTCACAGGTAGATCTAGATAGCAACAGTCAGGTAGGACTCAGACAAGACAGATATAGGCTCGGGGCCCATGCTATGTGTGTGGTGGAGCGGGACATCTAGCCAGAGAGTGCCCACGGGGCTTTACGGCAAGGGGATAGCCCCGTTCAGGAGGGTCAGAGTAGACAGTAGGGGATGTGGACAAGTCCCACCACATGTTTGCAGCGGTTGATAATCGCCAGGCTGACTATCAGGCATCAGTGATTAAGACATCAGGTATGATCGGGGGTGCCCCCATCTCTATTCTTTTTAACTCTGGAGCTACTAATTCTTTTCTATCTACATCATTAGTGGAATGTTGTAGGCTGGTGGCTTCTAGGAAGGACATTAGGTGGGAGGTTGAGTTGGCCATTGGGGCCAGGATGTCAGTAGATGCCTTGGTTCAGGACTGTGAGATCTCTTTGAGGTCCTTCACTACATCTTGTGACCTTAGAGTTATGCCATTAGGATCCTACGATGTGGTTTTGGGTATGGACTAGCTTGTGGCTCATAGAGCCAAGCTAGATTGTCGCCGAAAGGCGATTAGCTACTTATATGATCATGGTGCACCAGTTGAGATAGTGGGCATTTAGAAGCCTACGACAGTTCATATGATATCAGCTCAGCAACTTAAGTGCTGCATGTGGAAGGGATGTCAGATGTTTGCTATCATAGTTAGTGACAGATCAGAGGACGAGCTTGAGGCATCATTAGATGACCATCCCATCTTGAGAGAGTTTGCTGACGTGTTTCTGTCAGAGTTACTAGGGATGCCACCTCGTCATGGGGTAGACTTTCATATTGATTTAGTGTCGGGTGCCGAGCCAGTGTCTTGTGCACCCTATAGGATGACCACTCATGAGATGACAAAGCTCAAGTTGCAGCTTGAGGACTTGCTCGAGAAGGGGCACATCTGACTGAGCATTTCACCTTGGGGCACTCCGGTTATCTTCGTAAAGAAGAAGGATGGGTCTCTTCACTTGTGCATGGATTATAGGCAGTTGAATAAGGTGACGGTGAAGAACCAATACCCTCTGCCTAGGATTGATGATCTCTTCGACTAGATGTAGGGAGCCACGATGTTCTCTAAAATTGACCTGAAGTCTGGTTACCATCAGTTATGTATCACAGAGGTGGATATTCATAAGACCGCTTTTCAGACTAGATACGGCCACTATGAGTTCACCGTGGTCCCCTTTGGTTTGACGAATGCCCTTGCAGTGTTCATGAGTCTCATGAACGGGGTGTTCCGTACCTACTTGGATCAATTTGTGATTATTTTTCTTGATAACATATTGATCTATTCGCGGACTGAGGAAGAACATGAGGAGCACCTACGTTAGGTTTTGCAGTGCTTGAGAGAGTAGCAACTTTATGGCAACTTGGCGAAGTGTGCCTTTTTCAGGATAGAGGTACAGTACTTGGGGCACATCCTATCAGGCGATGGCATCTTCGTAGATCCATTGAAGATCAGAGCTATCAGGGATTGGCCAGCACCCACCAGTGTGACAGAGGTTAGGAGTTTCATGGGATTAGCTGGTTACTACCACAGATTCGTAGAGGGATTTTCCAGGATAGCGCACCCCATCACTTCCCTTCAGCGGAAAGGGAAGAGTTTCATTTGGACTGAGTAGTGCGAGAGGGCCTTTGGGGTCCTCAAGGAGCATCTTATCAGCGCTCCCATCTTAGTGGTTCTTGATCTTGCAGAGGATTTTGTAGTTTGTACAGATGCTTCACTTGAGGGTTTGGGAGCTGTGCTTATGTAGGGTGGTAGGGCAATTACATATGAGTCATGTAAGCTCAAGACACATGAGCTGAACTACCCTACTCACGATCTAGAGCTTGCAACAATGATACATGCTCTTATTCATTGGAGACACTTTCTTTTGGGTCATCGTTTTGAACTTCATTCAGATCACCACAGTTTGTAATATATATTCACACAGCCAAATTTAAATGCCTGTCAGTGGCGTTGGATGGAGTTTCTATGCGAGTACGACTTTGATGTCCACTACATCAAAGGGAAGGAGAACTTGGTCACTGACGCTTTGAGTCAGAGGCACCATGAGATCCTGACCTTGACCTTGAGTGTGGACTTGAGAGAGCGCATCATTCAGCATCTGCCTGAGGACGAGTGGTTTCTTGAGATGCAGCACGAGATCTAGACATAGAGGGCCCTTAAGGATAAATTTGTAGGATATTCCCTTGAGTTAGATGGGTTTCTTAGACATTGACAGCACATCTATGTACCCTGTGTGGGTGACCTTTGTGCAATGGTTCTTTTAGAGGTTCATAGAGCACCTTATGCAGTACATCCAGGGGTGAAGAAGATGCATGCCGACTTGCGACAGTTATACCATTGGGCAGGTATGAGACGGGATATTGCAGAGTATGTTGCTCGTTGCCTTGAGTGCCAGAGGGTCAAGGCCGAGCATCAGCATCCAGTGGTCTTTTATACCCTCATGAGATACCTGAGTGGAAATGGGACACCATTTCCATGGACTTCATTGTTGGTCTTCCTATGTCATCACGCCGCCATGATGCCATCATGGTGACGGTTGACAAGTTGACCAAGGTGGCGCATTTCTCACTTGTATGCATGACGTAAATGCACCATCTGTGGTGAGAGTATTCTTGGATCAAATTGTTAGATTACATGGGGTACCTCGTTATATCATTTCTGACAGGGATTTAGTGTTTATTTCAACTTTTTGGAGAGCCTTGCAGTAGGCATTGGGCACACAGCTCAACTTCAGTTCTGCTTATCATCCTGAGACTGATGGACAGACAGAGAGAGTTAATCAGGTTCTTGAGGATATGCTCCATATGTATGTCATGGATCACTAGAGTAGATGGGAGGCGTATCTGTATCTAGTTGAGTTTGCCTAAAATGATGGGCATCACAACTCGTTGGGTATGCCTCCTTTTTAGGCCTTGTATGACAGACCTTGCAGGACACCTTTGAGTTGGGACCGTATTGAGGACAAGGTTGTGATAGGGCCAGAATTGGTTTAGGATATGGAGCAGTAGGTGATTTTGATTAGGCAGAGACTTTAGGAGGCACAGGATCAACAGAAGAAGTATGCTGATGCTAAGAGGGTAGATCGGAGCTTCTCAGTTGGGGACAGAGTGTTCTTGAGAGTGCGACCACACAAGAGTCCAATCTGTTACAGAAAGGGCTAAGCTTGCACCTCATTTTGTTGGACCTTTTAAGGACTTGGAGTGGATAGGACCTGTAGCCTATCGTCTAGCCTTGCCACCTAGCCTATCGCATATCCATGATATTTTTCATGTTTCTATTTTACGGCTTTACATATCTGATTTATCTCATGTATTGGATTGGAGTGCTCTTCAGGTAGAGGTGGACGGTCAGTTGGCTTTGGAGCCAATTCACATATTGGCTTGTCAAACATTAGGCCTTTGAGGTCAAGAGCTAGACTAGGTTAGGGTCCAGTGGGACATGTACGATGAGGTCATGGTGACATCGGAGGATGCAGCGAGATTAAGGGCCCTTTATCCTCACCTCTTTGACAAGTTTTAGGAGGAAGTACATTTTTAGGGGGGAGGATGTGAGGCCTACCATTTCATTCCCTTATATTTTACTACTTTATTTTACTGTTGGACTGTTGCATAGGTTTGGGTATTCTGGAGTTTGCTCCCCACCCATCCCCTCTCTCCTTTAAACAAAGCCTACTCAGTTTAAAAACAACACTGCTGAACCCTTGAATGCCGTACTCACCACCGTTCCATTGATTTGGCCGTCGGCATTCTGTGTAATCTGTTTTCTTTTATAATTTTTAATATATATATATATACACCCCTGGCAAATACTCCAACATATAAAACATTTGTTCTTTGGTAAAAAAATACCAGTGTGTATATATATACACATTTTTTAAAAAAAAAGGGTTTTGAAATGGGTATATACTCAATGTATATACCTCCATGGGAGCTTTGTCCATGGCTGCCCTATCTCCCAACCTGCAAGAAGGAAAAAAAAAACAAAGAGGGCTTTTTAATAGATAAATATATATCTTATGAATATACCTCTGTAGCATCTTTTCTTGACTCCATTCATGGCTGCCCACACATTTAACCTGCAAAAGAAAATAGAGAGAAAAAAAATATAGAAGAGAAAATGAGAAAATAAGAAAATGAGAAGAAAGAATGATGAAGAAAACAAAAAGGGTTAGGGTAGAAAACTCATAAGGAAATATTATTTTATTAAGAGAGCTTTTAGGGCTCTTGTAGTTTTAAATTAGAATTTATTCTTCCCTCTCCATTTGTTATATTATGCACTTTTAATTGTATTTATAATTAAATAAGTAGAGGGGAAATTTTAATTTATTAGTGGTTGTTTTTTTTTTGTCTATTTAGTAGTGAAAATTTATTATAGTGTTGAGTATTTTTAGGGCTTTCTTTTTGGAAGTTTTATTTCTTTTAATTGTTTTATTTCTTTTTTTTTCCTATTTTAGTGTACGGATTTATTCTTGCTTTTCTTTCTTTTTTTTCTTTCCTCTTGATTTTTTTAATTAATGAGGGGTTAAAGGGGGGAGATTTATGTGGGTTTTATTTTATAGTTTGATTAAATAATGTGAATTATTTTTCTTACATCCTATTAATTGGGTGACTTTTATATTTGTTTTAACTTTAATTTTAATTTTAATCTAAAGGGAACAAGGAAAGAAGGTGATATTACTACACTTAAGACCCCTATCTTATGGAAATTATAAATTACTTTATTAGTAAATTTAATTGTTGATTTATTTATTTTATTAGTTGGTCTATATTATTTTGGGATTGATTAATTATTTAATTGTTTTATTTAATCTAATTTTTGCTTAGATGAAGAGTTAATTTATAATGTTATTATTTGATTTTAATTTAACCTTTGGTTTAAATTTTCCTCATAAATGTTGTTGGGCAACCTTTTTAAAATTTATGATTTGAATGCTAATACCACTACTTCAGTCCAAGGTGCTTCCTGCCATATCTAAATGAAGTTAGTATAACACGCTTCTGTGATCTAGTCTAACAAGAAATTAGGAATAATGTAAATGATGCAGTGATAGCTCTAATTGATAGAAAACGTGAAGAAGAACAAATTGATTGAGCTTTGTTGAAAAATGTTTTGGGCATCTTTGTAGAGATTTCATTAATGAGTTTTGGGGTTTTTAATTAATCTAATTAACTTTTCTACCAATTTAACTAGTGTAACGTAGGTAATTTAAAACCAACCCAGTAAACTTTTGATCAAAATTAGTTTTATTATAATAAACCCTAATCATGCCCGTAAGGCGTTATGCTGCCGAATTTTTCTGAAATTTAGAGTATAGCTAGGTTAGTAAAATTTAACCTTGCTTAGGATTAAAATTATTGTTTTTGCCAGTTATTGACATTAGGTTTTGATATTAAATATATTTCTCTTGCACTAGAATTAGGCTTTTAATTTTGACTTGTGTCAAAATCCTATCATCCACTTAGGCTAACCTAGGGTTTTAATCCTTGATCCTAACCCTATTAGCGATGTTAATCACGTTGCATTGACCCTCTAGTTAGCCTTCATCGCGTAGGGGAAAGTGCAAGTGAGCACACTACCTCGCCTTCATCTGACTTGATTAAGCCTTATGCGTATTGCCACTGAGCACGCTTATGCGTGCGAGGTGGTTTTTACGGAAGCATGGTAAAATGTTTTGGTAATTCGTGTCATGACCACATGATAGATGTGGACATGACACATGCAATGTGTGTCATGACCGCATGGGAATTGTGGGCATGACACCTTCTATTTGTATCTTCATTCTTCTAAATTGCCTCTCACTGATTTCATTGTTGTGTGTTGTGTCTTAGAGACATAGCATTGTGTTTGGTGACTTGGGGGCACCCTCCTATGTGACTATCCCTAAGACACTTGTTTCTCCTCTCTTATTTATTGTTTCCCTTCCTCTAGTGTTTCCATCTAGCGGGCAAATGGCAACAAACATTTATACTAAAGCAGACCTAGTGTCCCTTTTGAGAGCAATCAAAAAATGGACTTAGTTCCTAATATGACGATGGGGTTGTACATCTTATTCGATGCTTGGCTAGTGGAAGCACTTGTACTTTCCGTGTAGTGAATTTCATGATGTTTCTATCATATTTACAAACCTTAACAATACTGCTGCTCCGTGCACCTTTGTTTCTCTTTGAATCTGGCCTTGGCGATACTCGATTAGGAGAGCTTCATGGTATAGCCTTATGGTTATCCTCAAACTTTGGATTCATAGTATAACCTTGGCTCTTTGTGTGGTTAATCATATGCATTTTATTGATGTTTATCATGATGTTGTAGACACTAACATGTTTCTTGCAGGGATGTGTTTGTGGGAACATTTGGCGATCGTGCAGTACATGTCACCTCCGGGGGGCATGGGCTTTGCGAAAGTCGGTGTTCCCTTGTGTGTTTTATTCCTACCTTAACATGCTTGATATTGATAATTGATATCAACCACCTTAAGGTGGGGGCATATATAAGGTAAGCTATCTATTATAGATGTTAGCAATGTGTTTGTCCTTAGGTGCAAAGACCTGCGTGATGATTGCATCATGCATCCTGAGTTTGTTTGCAATCAATCAATCAATCATGTAAGCTCTCTACAGAGGCAGGCTATCACGTATATCATTTTCATCTTAAGCCCTCTGCGGAGGCAGGGATGGTGTATTTCTTGGAGCATATTGCATCATCTTGTCATTTTCAAAAGTCCTCTGTGGAGGCGGGGAACAGTTTTATGACTAACTCAACCCTTAAGCGTGTTTTTGGCGATTGTTGTCGCGAAGCGCAATCATCAGTGTGTGCCTATAATGTGCCTGAGATGGTGCTGGACCTAGAAATAAGTACACTCCATCACTTGTCTGTCGTGTTTTCTCCATGTCTTCAAGTGTTTTGGCGTGCTTTCTTTGTTTGGCATGTTTGTTGCCCCATATGCAGTATAAAGATCAATGCCTTAGGGTTGTGCTTCCTTTATTTTGGGAGGTTTTGCGTGTCTTGCGTGTGTGTTGCCCCATATATACAAAGACTTGTGTGATGAGTGCATCATGTATTATGGGAGGTTTGTTTACTTTCCAGTACTTGCATATGCATTTCATATATATGAAAGAAAAAAGAAAAAAAAAAATCATGCCTGTCTTCCATGCATTAACGTGTCTTCTATGCATTGACTGTCTTCTCCATGTTCTGTGTGACTGTAACTATCTTCTCTGTGTTTTGCATGCCTGTTACTATTTTCTATGTGATTGGCGTGTCTTCTCTGTGCTTGATGTGTTTGCTGTGTTTGTGACCTTACTTTAATGCATGTATTGACCTCGCATTTATACATACATTAAAGTGGGGGCTAAATGTAATGTCAGAAAATGTCCCCTTGGGGGCTTTTCCCTCTTAAGGTTTAGCTCCCAGGTTGATGGAAAGCCTCAAACTCTAACTTAGTATATGCTTGGCATGACTTGCTATTACCAGTTCCTATACCCTGATTCACCATCATGACCGGTCACCATTTGTATTCGTTGAAATGTACATTCTCCACATACATTCGCAGCATGCTTTTGCGATATGCATTCGCAACATACATTCGGTGAGACTCTTGTCTTCGTTGTATGCTTCTAACTCTTCTGCTGATGTCACTCCTCTGCCCAATGGTGTCTACCTTTAGAGTATCCTTCCCTATCGATTAGACTTTCTCCAGAACCACTGATAATCCGATCACTCGGATATGAACCTCAACCTGCGACTTCTGTTCAGCAGCTCGATCCTCCCTTCGGCCAGACTATCCTCATCAGTTTGAGTGAGAAATGCTTCGTCGATGGCCTCTGTCTCACCGAAACAACTCCAACTCCTCTGGTCAAACCCTAGCACATGGAGATGCTAGGTGATCTACTGTGCACACTCAAATCTGGTCCTCTGTGCTGCCGAACAGGAAAACAAAATAGAAAACAAATGAATATGGTACAAAGAAGCCATTCCACTAATTTTGACAGGAATCTTATCAGTGGAATGCTTCACATTGACATAATACAACAATGGGAAAACACAGAAAGGAAAAGAGATCTATGGTTATGCAATTTCGTATTTACAGAGAATGGAAACAAATAGACAACACAGAATAGTTTGATTTCCCTTAACAAACTGTGTGATTACATTTAATCCTTCTCTTGCTTCGATCTTATTGCAATGATAATGATATGCACATTTGGTTCCATCCTCTGGGTTTATAAACTTGCCTAGAGTAGTACCAAACCCGATTCCAAGAGGCTGGGAGAATGATTCCAAGTGGTTGGGAGAAAACTAATTGTCTCCAAGCAGCTGGGAGACCAACCGTCTAACAACTAGACAAATGCAACCTAATTACTTGGGACTTACAAACATTGGTTCTAGGTCTTGAAGAACCTAGATACAAACAGAAATTACATGCATTGGTCAAATAGACCTTATTACAATGCAAACATGATTTTCTAAACAAACATAAACTTAAATGCCTCATGGAGGCCACCTTGTGTTAGGTGCTCCTGCACCATACACCCCACCTAGAAAAGAACTCATGTCCCATTAGTTAATTCTTTTTCGTGCTCCATTTGTATCCTTTGCTACCTCATGCCTTTCCCATGATCTCTGGACTGCAACGTGCTGCCATGGAATCAAAAATTCATGCCTAGCATTGTAGGCTCTACTCACACCTTGCCATGACTGAGTGCTTGCAACCAAACCCAGACTTTGCTTGCCATTCTTCCTTACTGTATGCATTCAAAACCTTCTTTTATGCTTCTTGTACTACTACTATGGTAGAATGTGATTGTCTGTCAACTCTTATTGGCTTTAGAGGACAAACAATAGTCCCTACGAGGATAGCATCCTCTTCTTTCCAATTAACTTGTGGCCATTTGCAGACCTGCACTTTAACCTTCTACTGATCCATCTCAGACATTACCATATGATCTCCATCATTCAAAACTAAAATCATCTTCAAACTGTGATATGTGGTAACCCCACTCGTTGAGGTATCCTCAACTTTCCTTGTCTCTTCTTCATTGTTGTTTACAAACTCTTTCTTACCCACCAAAATAATCTTGGCTGCCTTCTTTGCTTCAGCATCCTCCTGTAATGGTGTCATCACAAAAGTCTTTCCATCCTTCTTGATGGTGTATGTGTTAGCATATCCATCATATAATGCTTTCCTATCAAATTGCCATGGTCTACCTAAAAGTAGGTGACAACACTCCATGGGCAAAATGTCACATAAAATTATCTCCTTATATTCTCCAATCTGAAAATCAACATATGCTTGTTCACTTACCAAAAGTGATTGACTGCCACTTACCCAAGATGCCCTGTAAGGAGTTTGATGAGGAATCCTTTTTATGTTCAATTTATCCACCATTTCCCTAGACACCATATTATCAGTTGAACCAAAATCTATGACTACCTTGCATATTTTACCTTTGCTTTTGCAATTGATCCTGAAAAGAGCTCGCCTCTGTGATGGTTCAGTCTTCACTAGTGCTTTGAGCAACATCCTCTTGATCATCATACTTTCTCCCACTTCTGATTCCAAATTCACTTCAGGAGTTGTCACACTCCCTGCATCCTCTTGAGTCAATGTGGTTCTTCTCTCATTGCCATGAGAAGGTGAGGCTTTCTCTGGACACTTATAGGCTAGGTGCCCTATTTGATTGCAATTATAACATCTCATGTTGGAGAACTTAGATTTTCTACCTGATCCATTTGCCCCACCTCTTTCATTTGGCCTTCTTCCTCGGTAGCCTCCTCTGCTACTTGAGTCCCCAACTTGCTCTTCTTGGCTAGACTCACCACTAGGCCTCTGGTTAGGACTTCTGCCTCCAAAACTGCCTCTAAAATTTTTGTCACCTCTTCCTCTACTTTCCTGCTCACCTTTCCTCTTCAACTCTTAATGCTACTTGAAAGCATTTTTCCATGGTTTCAGGGGTAAACAAACTTATCTCATCTTGAATATTAATCCTCAAACCATTTAGATAAATTACTACCTTGGCTTTTTCATCATCCATGTACCCACAATGAAGAGTGTATTTGTGAAACTCCTCGATGTAGGTAGCTACATCCATATCTTTTTGCTTAAGGTTCTGCATCTTCCTGTAAATCTGCACCTCATAGTCAGATGGAAGGAACTAGGACTTGATCTTCTCCAGCATCTTGCTCCATGAAGAGATCATACTTTTCCCATTCTTTACCCTCTCTCCTTGGGTGTAATTCCACTATCTAAGGGTAGCACCTTTGAGATTAGTTTTTGCAAACTTAACCCTCTTACTTTCAAGAACTTCTTTGTACTCAAGATAATTGTTTAGAGCCTCAATCCACTCCATAACTTCATCAGCATTCATCTTTCCACTGAACATGGGAATATCTATCCAAGCCTCTGAAGAGTCCTTGCCAATTGCCTTGATGGCTTCCAGAAATTGCTTTTGTTCAGCTGGTATCTTTGCCTCTTCTTGTTCCTCTACTTCTTCCTCTTTATCTTCTTCTTCATCTGAATCTTCCTCTATCCTTTTGCCTATCTTCATTGCCTTCAATTCTACCTGGAGTGCTTCCCTGACTCCAATTTTGATCAGCTCCTCCATCTCTTTGAATTTCTTGACCACTTCGGTGGTCATCCCCTTTGGAGGCATATTGCTAGCCTCTCCTTCACTCTCTCTGTTTGACATAAACATTCACAGAAAATGCCAACACTTTTGCAAATCTCCAATTTGACTACAACACAATACTCAATCAGATGTTCATCCTACATGCTGCTTCACAGACCCATTCCTCTCGTTCAACAGCAGATCCTAGAGATGCACTACCACTCTCTCTCTCACAGTGGCTTCACTCTACACCCTCTTCCAGCCAAACCTCTATTGGTGAATGGTCTTGACAGACCTCATCATCGTCTGCCCACACACTATAGGAATGCTGTTCCTTCTCGCAACTAGATGGCACGAGCAACTCTTCATCTGCCTTCTCAATGACATAAATCAAATACACAACACCTCCGTCTAGAGCTTTAGCTAGCTCTGATACCAATATGATGAGGAGCCTCAAACTCTCTCTTAGTCTATGCTTGGCGTCACTTGCTATTACCGATTCTTATACCCTGATTCACCGTCACGATCGATCACCATTTGTATCCACTAAAATGTACATTCTCCACATACATTCACAACATGCTTTTGTGATATGCATTCACAACATACATTTGATGAGACTCTTGTCTTCACTGTATGCTTCCAACTCTTCTGCTGATGTCACTCCTCTGCCTGATGGCGTCTACCTTTAGCGTATCCTTCCCTATCGGTCAAATTTTCTCTAGAACCACTGATAATCTGATCACTCAGATCTGAACCTCAAGCCGCGACTTCTATTTAGCAACTTGATCCTCCCTTTAGCCAGACTATCCTCATCAGTCTGAGTGAGAAATGCTTCATCGATGGCCTTTGTCTCACCAAAACAACTCCAACTCCTCCGGTCAAACCCTAGCACATGGAGATGCTAGGTGATCTACTATGCACACTCAAATCTAGTCCTCTGTGCCGCTGAATAGGAAAACAAAATAGAAAACAAATGAATATGGTACAAAGAAGCCATTCCACTGATTTTGATAGAAATCTTATTAGTGGAATGCTTCACATCGACATAATTCAACAACAGGAAAACATAGAAAGGAAAAGAGATCTACGGTTATGTAATTTCATATTTATAGAGAATGGAAACAAATAGACAACACATAATAGTTTGATTTCTCCTTAACAAATTGCGTGATTACATTTAATCCTTCTCTTGCTTCGATCTGATTACAATGATAATGATATGCACATTTGGTTCCATCCTCTGGGTTTATAAACTTGCCCAGAGTAGTACCAAACCTGATTCCAAGCGGCTAGGGGAATGATTCCAAGCGGCTGGGAGAACACTAACTGTCTGCAAGTGGCTGGGAGACCAACCGTCTAACAACTAGACAAGTGCAACCTAATTACTTGGGACTTACAAACATTGGTTCTAGGTCTTGAAGAACCTAGATACAAATAGAAATTACATGCATTGGTCAAATAGACCTTATTACAATGCAAACATGATTTTCTAAACAAACATAAACTTAAATGCCTCACAGAGGTCACCTTGTGTTAGGTGCTCCTGCACCATAGGTCTTTTGCATGCATTTAGGACATCTTAGTTCATAATTTGGCATCCCGATGGAATGAACCCAAGGTAACATGACAAATGGGACCTAGGAGGACCCCTTGAGCTGTACCCTGCCCAAAATAGGGGGGAGGACTTGGGTGCCCACACCCTAGTCCTGCCCTATTTTGGGGCAACCCCAATTTCTAGGTGTCAGTTTATGACCGTTATTTGGGTCCTTTGCTGACACAGTAAGTTTGAATTATGAAAATCTTGGTGGGAGTGTTTCTAGTTGCATATAAAAGCATGTTTAGGCATTCATTTGTAAACTAGATGGCAATTATGATGTTCAAGTTTTCTCAAGGTGATTCAAGGCTTTCATTGTGTTGCAAGAGCAGACTTGTGTGGTTTGTGTGTTTGTATTTATAGAATTGAGCATCCATTTCCTCATGGAATGAAGAGCATCTTCCTCCCATGAGATCTTCACTACAAGGTGACATTATATTGTGTTTTCATCATCATTTCCTTTGGTTTTTGCCTCTACCTCACAAGGTCACACACTCTCTATTTGACAACGGTGTTCAGAGACTTAAGTGTTCTCCAAGGCTTGACTGAGGCAAGCCTCTAAACACCACAACCCCCTCCCAAAGTCTTGTGATTACAGGTTATAGGTGTCACATTTGGGAAAAGTGAAGTTGCAAGAAAGATTAGTAGACATCAAGGATTTTAGATTCGAAGAGAAGCAGGACACTAGAGCATTTCTAGGACTTGGGTGCTCGCACTAGTGTCCTCTACAGCTAAATTTCTAGAAACAGAGGTTACAATGTAGATCAGTGTCGAAAGGAGGTCAAGATCTCGCAAAGAAACTAGCACCTTGGACTTGGGCGCCTGCACCTTAGTCCCCGACATTTCTATTTCTGAACCCTGAAAATAGGTACTCTGTGATTTACTATTCTTACTTCTATCTGCAAGAGCTTTTTCCATTATTCGTCAGTTTATTGCCGCATTTGCATAATTAGGGTTTTAATGGTCAATTGAGCATAAGAGAAGATACATTGATAATTAAACTCCCTAATCCAAGCTTCCCTACATCTCACAGTGATCTAGGGTATGATAGTGAATTGCCACTTGACCCTAGATCCTTGAATGTAAAGTGGAAAGGCGGATTTAAACATCAAAACACTAAAAAATTAACAAATCCAATTTTCCACTAAACAGAATAATCAATGCATATGCATGTACTAATTGTAGTTTATCCTTCATTTTGGCTTTACTTTCTTGGAAAAAAACCCTTGGAAAACAATCATGCCTTGAACTTATCAATTGACTCATCTACTACAAGCTTGGTTTGATATATCTCCCTACATCAAACCATCTTCCTTCCCTTAGGAAGTGAAGTCAAGTCCCAAGTGTGATTTCTAATTAAGGAATCATATTCCTCATGCATAACATTATCCCACTCAGGTATGCCTGATGCCTCTCAGAATGTCTATGGATTGGAGGTTGAAGTATATAAGGCATGTGGCCCACTCTGATAGTTTGACTAGGTACGTTTGTGATCTGCTGGATCCCCTATCCAAGTGCCTACACACTAGAGTGTTTGCCTAGCTCAATTAGGGCTGGATGTGGGAGTCAAATGCTAAATCCTCATCCTCCCAAATATGTCTAGACATGGATGAAAATGACACCCCATCACTATCCTTGTTGTAGGAACTAGAAGAAGAAGACTCCACTCATGAATCTATTGTGGATGGTTTAAGTCATTAGAAGAATCATACAATGTAAATGATTCCAAAGTAGAAGGAGACATGTCAAGTATAGAGTTAGTAGGACTATCTTGAAACTTAACACTTCTTGATAGGCCAAAACTGGGGTAAATAATAAACTAAATTTGGCATGGTCTAAGTGTCAATCTGGGGATCGTAAACTGATGAAAGGTATCGTGGCAATCTGCACAAGGGATAAGAGTTTGAGATGAGTGGTTATGAATGCAACTTATGAAAATAAACTTATAACAAATCAAAATAATTTTAGCGATAGGAACCGTCAGTTCCTGGTGACAGAAGCTATCTATTCTTATTATGGCGGCAGGAACTGTGCAGAAATAATAAATTTTGAAACATAAATTTAATCAACAAATATCAGAAATGAAAGTTGTAACAATTAACTCTATAGCATGGAAATAAAATGCAGATTATTAATACATGAAAAGTATTAACACATACTAAACGTAGAAATGTAACAATGCAAAATGTGATGGATTGAAATCAAAACACACAAACACAAACTATGCAGAAAATACAATATTTACAGTCCATCAGTAGTTGAAGAGTGGGCACCCTTCCTCCTAATCAGCCGATGAATATAGAACTCAGACGATTTCTAAAGGGAACTTCAAATTGTCTCTTTTGGTAATAATATTAAATATATTTTATTCCTTTCTTTTTGCTAGGATGATATTACATATGCGTGTTTATATAGTTTTGGCGCATCAACAGAAATATGATTTGTTGTTTTCAATTCAACTGCTGAAGTAAATCGGCCAGTTAAAGACAAATTTTGATGACTACATGGCTAATATTTTCTTAACATAATGAACTGATCTTTTAACAATATACTAATCACGCCTTTCCTAAACTGATTTGCTAATAATATAACAGTCACACTTTGCTGCCATCATAACAATATAACAGTATAACAATAGCCTTTGGATTTAATGATGTGGAGAGGAAAAATAGTTGGTGGTTGAGTTGTCTTGATCTGTGGCACGTGGCTGGAGGAATAAACAAGTGAAATTGAAGTTAGCTACATAGAAGAGGAAACTGCACCAATAAGCATGAGCTATATTCTTATGAAGAAGGTGACGAAAGTTCCTGTAAAAAATGTGACAGGAAGTCTGACAGAAATCTACATGCTATGAAATATATTGACCAAGGCTTGAAATAACAACCCTTGTCTACAATAGAAGGCCTTCAATAAATTAAGCTATTTCTGTGGAGAAATAACAAAAGTTAGAGATTATATTGAAATTGATTATAACTTGGGTTTTAATAAAGTTATGTGGAGAAATTTTGATAATTTTCTGATTCCCCAAGAGCAAAAGGTCCTGCTTAAAGATATCTTGAAGGAAAGAAGAATTTTTATGTCAGGAGGAAAGGATAAACTTATTTGGGTCCCCTCAAAGTCTGGGCGTTATACGGTTAAACAAGGATATCTAAGTATCATTAGTAAGGATTCTAATTCACCTATTAATTGGCCTTATAAACTTTGTTGGAGTGGTCCTTGCCTACCTAAAGCAGGAGCTTTTGCCTAGTTAGCTCTGAATTATAGAATCCTTACTAGTGATAGGTTAGTCAGGCTTGGGGTTACTAATCCTTTCTTATGTCCTTTTTGTTTTGAAGTTGAGGAAACAATGAATCATTTGCTACTAAGTTGCAATCTTTCTTCAAAAGTTTGGTATTGGCTTCTTTCAAAATTGTTTTGGCATGGCTCCCTTCCTTCCTCTCTCCTTCAAGTGTTTCAAAGCTGGCCCATCTTATTCTCAAATTCTACATTTTCTGCACTATGGTTGGTCTCGCCAAGTATTGTAATTTGGTCTTTGTGACTGGAAAAAAATAGTAGAATTTTTTAAAAAATTAGCAATCCTTTTTATCTAATTATTGGAAAAATTGAGAAATCCATTTCAGAAGTAGTGTCAGCTTCACTATTTTCTAGAAAGGTAGGCTCTTTAGTTTTTACGTCTTGGGATGATTTGATGTTAAAAAGTTGGAAGTTATTAAAATTGCCTAATTCAAACTATTTTAGTGCTGATTTCAAGATTGATAGATCCTCTATTAAATAGATTCCACCACCTGTATCTTTTATAAAACTAAACTTTGACGGTGTGAGTAGAGGTAATCCTAGTAATTCTAGTGCTAGTTGTGTTTTGAGAGATCATAATGGTTTAGTTCTAAGGGCTTTGTCAGTTAAGCTTGGTTTGTGTTCAAACAATGAGGCAGAAGCTTCGGCATTAATAGCTGGCTTAAACTTAGCTTTAAAATGTGGCATTACAAATCTCATAGTTGAAGGGGATTCTTTGAATATTATTAAAAATTTTTCAATTAAATCTTCTCCTAACTAGAAAATTGATTATATTTTAAAATTTGGAAGGAATCTACTTGACCTCGTCCAATCTTTTAAAATAATCCATACATATAGGGGAGGTAACTTATTAGCATATTTCTTGGCTAACTTTGCTTTTGGCATTATTGACTCTTCTAAGGAATGGGACTTTAATTCTTTTTTGTTGATCCCCGGAGTAAGTAACATTTTGGCCAAGGAAAGTATTAAATAATTTGTGGAATGTCCTCCGTAACGCTAGATTGTTTTCTACTCTGTTAGTTGTAGTTGTTTTTGTATGAACTGTTTTGGTTACATGAGTCATAGGGGTTTATATCGGGGTTGTTGGAGAAAAGGGTATGTGTAATTGCAGAGGTTACAGAGGAATTTGTCAGTGATTTTTGTGTTGCTTCACCAAATATACAATTTGTGTATATATTGCTAATGTATGTTGAGAATATTTCTTGTGTATATCGCAAATGTATGTGAGTATCATTTTGTGTGTATCCTGTAATTGTTTGTCAAGGTTGTATGTTGCGAATGTACATTGACAAGATACTTTGAGTTAGATACAATGGATGACCGATTGTATCAGTGACGTTGGGGAAAGATACATTAGTTTACCGGCTATAGCAAGTCAAGTCTTGTATATTCAAGGTTAGTTAATTGGTGTATTGGTGAAGTAAACATACAAAGGATTCTCTGTATTTAACCTTTTCTTCACTTTCGGTCTTTGTATTTGTAACTTGTATCTCCTTATCGGCGTAATCACAACAGTCGGCTAGACAAATCCAACCCTCATCGATAACAAATGTTTCACTGAAGAGAAAGATACATACAAATTCTTTTGTATGTGCTTTGGACTTATCGCTCCTTATAAACCACAACTTATTCACTTTTAGTTTTGGGACATGTATAAAACGCAATGTATCTTTAAATACAGATTCAGATGTGATGCATGCTTTATACCATATATTAATTCCCTTTGAATTATAGCCTGTATATATAAAGCAATATATATGTTAAAACATATATACAAGGTGCGAAATATACAAGCATTTAATTCCTTTTCATAATGACTTCAGATCCGCGGCTTGTGTGTAATCAATGCACATCGCAATATGCATAATATATAAACATTTAACTACTTTTCATAACAATTTCAGATCCGCGGCTTGTATGTAATCAATGCACATAGCAATGTATGTAATTAATATACATTGCGCAAAACATACAATGACTTAATCATCTTTAATAACTTTTTGGGTCCATGCAATGTATAAAGCTTTTGTATCTCATGGCGAAGGAAGTCTTTGGGTGGTTGATAGTGTAAATTCTTTGTGTTGTTACACCAAATACACAATCCGTGTATATATCGTTATTGTATGTTGAGAACATTTCAAGTGTATATTGAAATTGAATGTGAGTATCATTTCGTGTGTATCCTGCAAGTGTATGTTGAAGTTGTATGTTGCGAATGTGCATTAAAAAGATACTTTGAGCTAGATACTTAGTATGACTGGTTGTATCAGTGACTTCAGGGAAAGTTACATTATTTTACTAGTTGTAGCAAGTCAAGTCTTGCATATACAAGATTAGCTCTTCAGTGTATCGGTGAAGGAAGTATTTGGGTGGTTGAAAGTCTTGCCGATAGGTAAAAAAGAGAATCTCCATCGGTAAGAGATGTGAGATCGGGAGGCAAGATTAAAATTACGCTGACAGAAGTTTGTCACAGCAAAGGAGTCATGGACACTTTAGCATGAAGTATATCTGTGAGTGGCAGCTTTTGCACTTTGGTAAATCTATGCAGGAAGTTTTTCTTAACCCAAATTTTTTGCAGGAAGTTTTTCTTAACCTGAATTTTTTGTTGGAAGTTTTTAATGCTATGGTTTTTTTTGCAAAAACTTTGATATGGTAAGAAATTTGAGCCTTATATTTGTTCAAAATGCTCTTTTTCTTGTAGATGCTTTTATTAATGTTTTAGAGGATTTTGTTTTGCATTTGGGTACTGCTCTTGTGGGAGGTTTGTTTGAGTGTAGGGATCTTTCCAATTAATAGGCGATAGTTGGGGAGGCATTTGGTAGAAGAAGAGGCCTTGATCTGCAGGGTCTTGTTGATGAAAATGGCAGGAGGATAATTAAAATCTTTGTGTTTTGTAGACAGTTTTGTTATCTGTTGACTCTATCAATTGGTTAGTTTGTAATAGTGCTATTTGTACAAAGTTTTATTCTTGTAAGGCTTTAAGTCATAGAATTTTTTTGGGTTGACTCATCCTTCTGAGTCAATTTTGTATTATCTCTATTTTAAAGGGCTACAACTAGAGGTTTTCTTTGCCGATTCTTTCCTGCCAGTATGCCTTATTGAATCTGGCATTTTATAAATTTCATTTTATAATTAATATAATTTTAGTGGCTCTGCCACTTTTTCTTAAAAAAAAACAATGATTATTAGCAAAAACAATCAATAATTAATTTCCAGATTTACCTCAAAACTAAATTAGATATCACTTATTAATATTTAATCATACATAACAAAGGGTTGTAATAATACATGATGATGTATGAAAATGGAATACGGAAATGGATATAAAGGTGCATGAAATAGGATGAAATGTGGCATAAAATGGGACGTAAATAGCTCTCATCATTTCTCTCAATGAACAACCGATGTGTGTTTGGGTGGAGTAGGTGATAACCTTTTACACCATCTAGATAACCTACAAAGATGCAAGGTTTAGATTGAGATTCTATTGCCTTGTGATTCTACTTTGGTATATGTGCCATGGATGAATATTCGAAGACCTTGAAGTGCTCAAATACTAGTTTTTGACTTGTTTAGGCTTCAAAGGGAGTGATTCCCTTTAAGGATTTGTGAGGAACTTGGTTCTGAATGTTATAAGAATAGTTGATTACTTCTAGCTAGTACTACAATGTAAGGCCCTTGGAGTGTATCATGTAGTTAGTTGTCTTTTTAAGGATCAATTAATTCATTCTACAACACTATTTTGTTTGGGAGTATAAGGAACTATGTGCAACAAGTATATCCCCTCTACTGTATCAAGAACCTGGATCACTTTTCCTAACTATTTATTAGCAAGAGCCTTGAAGTCTCAAAAGTGTTGAAGACTTCATATTTCTGTTGAAGGAAGTAGATCCATGTGTATCTGGAGAAGTCATCTATTAAAGTGAGAACATACTTTACTTTAGTGAAATATGGATGGCGAAATGCCCTTGATACATCACTATGAACAAGCTCCAAAGCATGTGTAGACCTCTAAGATTTTCCTTTGTCAAATTTCTCTTCGTGATGCTTCCCAAAGGTGCAACCCTCACAAGGACCCTTAGAAAATCTAACTCTAGGAAACCTTGTGACCATATCCTGTTGACTAAGTTTCTCAAGGTAGTGGTAGTTAAGGTGCTCAAACCATGTATGCCATAATTTGCTAACTTCATATGAATGAGTAAGCAATGTTGTAGGAGAAACATCAGGTGCAAAGTGAGAGGTGTACAACCTAGCTTGGTGATGTATCCTTCCCAAAGCTACTAGATCGGTGTTGTGCAACTCTCTAATCTTAACTAAGTCTAGAGAGATGAACTCTCATGCCCCTTCCTATGTGGGTAATCTGATACACTGGTAGGAAACTACCTAAAAGAGAAGGTACACTTAGAACATTTGTGAATGTTCCACCTTCAATTTCAATAGACCCTCTCATTGCAATTGCTATTAGAGTGTCATCACCCAAGGTGATAGAAGACATGCTATAAGGCTCTAAAGAAGAAAATTCAACCTATGGAGAACCCATGTGGTGTGAGGTGCTCAAGTCAATGATCTAAGATGTAGCTGATGAAGATGCAACTGCAACTAGAGCTGTGCCCTTAGATTTCTCTTTACCTTTTTCCTTTGCCTTAGTAGATTCTTGGGTTGATGAAGATTGTTTGATAGATTCAGGGGCCCCTATGTTGCTCTTATCAATAATATGTGTGAGATGTTCAATCTGCTTCTTCATACATTTGTGCTCATCATGCCCAAGTTTCTTGCAATAGGCACACTTAACTCTTTCTATCTTAGGTTTTCCTTGGTTTGAAGAGTTTTGAGTGTTATTTTTTGAGGACTCAGTTTTTTTATCTTTCTTGGTCTCCTTGTACTTTTGATTATTTTTCTTCTTTCCTTTGTTGTTTGAAGCTTGTTGTTTTTGATTCTTGAAAATGAGGGCTTGAGGTTTTGAAGACTTTAGTGTGCCCATCTGTATTAACTTGTCTTTCTCCCTAGTCAAGTTGGTAATAAATTCATCTAAAGAAGGCATTTTCTACATGGCTCCAAGATTACTTTTGGTGGAGTAGAAGGTGGAAAAAAAAAAGAATAATTAGGACCTAATTTGGAGAGAACAAAAATAACAAGTTGATTGTCCTTTTTGTCTATTCCACATTCTTTTAACTACAACCTTAGTGATTTAAACTTAGTGAAAAAGTCCTCTAGGGTGTCAAAGGTACTCGGGATCAAACTTATGAGCTCATTCTCTAACTCATGATTTCTCATTTCATCCAAGTTCCCAAATAGTTTTTCTAATGCAAGCCAAACTTCATTAGGTGTTTTCAATTCTTCTATATGAAAGAGGAGTTCAGGAGACAAAGTAAGACACAAAAAACCAAAAGCTTGATCACATTTGTTACACCACTTTACTTTAGCATCATCATTAGTTTGTTCAGTCTCAATGCCCATTGTTACCTGATATAGACCTTCGTTCCTTAGCATTAGTTGTAATTTAAGTTTCCATTCATGATAGTTGAAGAGTGTTAGAGGTGTGATTGAATGATGTGAATCCATTGCTTAAAGTAAATGTTGTTGCATACATAGAAGGTAAATAGAAATGTGGAAGGAAAGTATGAAGTGCACAAAGACACAACACACAACACCCCCTTACTCCAATATTTTGAACCCCCTAGATTTTCACACTTTATAGTTTTAGTGCATAGATGTTCCCAATAGAACACACATGAAAAATGGTACTATATAATTTTAGTGTGTAGATGTTCCTAATGGAACATGCATGAAAAAAACCACTTTTGAAAAAAATGACACTCAAATTTGAGTTGCCTATCAAAAGTTACAAGGGTTTTAATTTTCATCTGTGAATCTTTTTTTTTGTTAGGCAAGTGCCATCATGGGGATGACTCCCTTTTTGTATAGATAGAAATTGAAAAAAGTATATTTATTTATTGGCTAACACCCTAATGGGTATGCCATGCTAAGTTCCATACATAACTAAAGGCTATCAGTGCCTCTAGAGCATACAACGAGGCTATTAGTGCCTCCTGCCTAAATACTAATATTAAGATTAGGCTGACTACACAATTTCATGCATTATCATCATAATGCCTTTTGCGGCCCGTAAACTCTCCTTTGTTATCCTGCAGTAGTTTATGAAATGTTTCTAGATTTTTGTTCTTAATTCCTTCCTTGTATGTGGCGAGAATAGCACTGGCCTTTTTTGAGCCAACCTTCCTTGTGTATGCTGCCTTCAAAGTTTCCTCTGCTCGATCAGCACCAACAACATCAATCTCCCCCATAACTATTGCGTGGTTAGTCTGAATGACTAGCCGTACTCCCTAGGTGACCTCGTAGAATGAACCTCCCATGATTAGTGAAATGTTGGCAAAGAATAGGTGATAAACATGGCCATCATGTACATGACCCCCACTCCATGATCCTCTGCCAATCACTTACAGAATCACCTCCCTCGCGGCTTCCTCCTTCAACTGAAACAAACACGCTACCTGTTGTTTCTTCCCTTCCTCCAGGCACTGACATTTAACACCCATGATCTTTTCCATAACTTTAAGATGGAAAGAACTTTCCTTGCTCATCTTTAAATAAAAAATCTTGTCTTGGCAAACAATCGACTTTGTACTCCATCCCGAAATCCAATCTATAATGCAGATCCTTTAAAATTTCCATATCTACAAATCTCACGTCATAACCAGTCCTCTCAGATACCCTTTGGTCCTAGCTCAATGTGTCTATCGTTAGATGCAAGCTTCAGGGATCTCCTTCCATCTGAAAGCCCTCCACATCTGATTGAAGTACTGCATCAAACCCAATCTATTTTATAGTGTCCAAACTGCCAAAGTCCTTCTTACCACTTGCGACTCCTTGATTTGCCAAACAAGTCTGCTGCCATATTAGCTTCTCTAAAAATGTGGACAATAGAAAAATCAAGATCTTGTAGCATATCCCTGATTCTCCTTATGCCCTTCTTTAGCAACCAATTTTCCATGTTATTTCTAACGATCACATTTATGATCAACTGGGAATCCCCTTCAATGTCAATTTGTAACCAACCTCTTTTTTTACATTCTGCTACTCCTTGAGCCAATGCTTCCAACTTTGCTACATTGTTAGAGGCTACACCCAGATAGCCTGATGCAGCCCAAAGGAGAGCTCCTATCTCATTCCTGACAACAAAGCCATAACCTGCCTACCCTAGATTTCCCTTAGATGCCCCATCAAAATTCAACTTAAGTTTGCCTCTAGGAGGGGCCATCCACCTAGTTTGATCCCTTTTCTTCTTCCCTTTGCCCATCCCCCCAGGGATCTTTAGACCTGGCCAACTCTTCATAATATGGTCATCCCAAGTAGTGAAGTTACTTTTGCCTCTGAATTGTGCTTTTGTATTTAAGATCTCTACTAAACCAATCTCTGCCTTCCTTATCAGTTTATCAATAGGAATTTCCTTCTCCTCAAATATTCTCTGATTTCTTTCCCTCCAAATATGCTAGACTACCATGGAGGGGAGAGAAGTCCACAAACCACCCCGAAAACCTTTCTTTTGGAGCATTGGCCAGCTCTTCAAGAAGTCTACTATTGAATAATTCTTAGCTCCTTTCCATCCTATAATGTTCAAAAAATGATTCCACACAACCTCTGCTACCTGACATCCCAGAAGCAAGTGATCAAGAGTCTCCTCATGTTGTTTACATAAAATACATCTATTTGGCCCATTTATGCCCAGCCACTGGAGATTTTCCCCAGTTAGAATACTCTTGTGGAGCACCGTCTAGAGGAAGGCTCTTGCCTTGGGAAGTACTTGATTGTCCCAACAGAGTTTTTTTGACCAACACTCAGTGGAAATACTATTTCTATTCATTTTTAAAAGGTGGTATCCCATCTTAACTGTGTATTGTCCTGATTTAGCTCCACACCAAAGAATTTCATATGGATCACGATTCATGCACACTATTATTTCATTAAGTACTTCGATGAATTTCCTTTTGACTACATCCTCCACATTGAACTCCTTCGCATTCGCCCATTTGACTCTACCTTGCTCAACCCTTTCTTCAAAATAGTCCACCACCTTTTCCCCTATGTCTTGAATCATTTGGGTTTTTAAGTCTTGAAACTCTTGAAAACTATCTAACAACGGCCGTCCTTCCCACGAGTTTGTCCAAAAGTTTGCTTTTTTCCTGTCATTTATACTCCATGTCAAATGGTCCAGTATTAGGGGTCTGCATTGTTTCACAAAATTCCAAACCGCCAAACCACCCCCTGGATTCACAATAGTCAAGATTCTATTAGGGTCCAAATCGTCTAAATATTTACTTTGCATTATTCTACACCATAATTTTTAGGGTTGTTTGACCAATTTCCATACTAGTTTAGCTCCCAAAGCTTCGTTTTGAAGCTTCAATTCCCTCATTCCCATTCTGCCTTTATCCTGTGGGAAAGTAGCTTTGTTCCATCCAATTAAAGGGATTCTTCTTACATCCTTTGATCCTTCCCATAAAAACCTTTTCCAACCACCTTCTAGATTATTCTTTGCTTTGTTTGGCATAGGAAAGCATGACATTAAATGAATCGGGACTGCCTCTAGCATTGCTTTGAGCATAGTGATCCTTCTTGCTAGAGTTAACCACCTTCCTTTCCAAGCTTCCATTTTATGTTTGGAGTGAGAAATCACTTCTTCCCATAAATGTGACCTGATTGCCCCACAAAATAGAGGAGCCCCTAAATATTTGGTTGGTAGAGAATCAACTTGACAACCCAAAATAGTAGCTATTTGTTGTTGCCATCTTTTTGAAATGTTGAAAAGAAACATTCTTGACTTCTCATTGTTTATTATTTGTCCTGATAGATTTGTGTAGCAATCCAAAACCCCCTTATTGCCTATGCTTCTGCTAAACTTGCTTCCCTGAATAACAAGGTGTCATCTGCAAACTGAGTGTGGGTGATTGGTTCTATATCCCTGGCCACCCGAACTCCTTTCCAACCTCCAGCCATCTAGCAATGTTTGATCATACTTCCCAAAGCTTCTGCCATTAACACAAACATGCATGGGGACAGGGGTCCCCTTGCCTCAGTCCTTTGGAAATTAAAAAAAAACCACATAATGAGCCATTCACTGCTACTGACATTCTTGGCATGGAGATGCACTGAAAAATGCCTTCGAGCCATTTTTGACTAAAACCCATTTTCTCAAGTATCTTTAATAAAAAATTCCATCTTATTCTATTATAGGCCTTGCTCACGTCTAGTTTTATTAGCATACTTTTCTATCTAGACTGATTGATAAAGTGGATTACTTCATTAACCAAGATAATGCTATCAGCAATTTCCCTCCCTAGTGTGAAGCCATTTTGATTTTTAGAGATAATTCTTCCAAGGATAGGTTTGAGTCTATTTGCTATTGATTTGGCCATTATTTTATAAACCGTATAGCATAAAGAGATGGGCCTGAAATCACTTACCATCTTGCATTCTAATTTTTTTAGAATAAGAGTGATTATTATGTTGTTGATTTCTTTTACGAATTTGTTCTTCTTTTTGAACTCTTCAACAATCCTCCAAACCTCCTTTCCCACAATAGACCAACACTTCTGGTAAAACAAGGCCGGGAACCCATTAGGGCCTGGTGCCTTGTCCAGATGCAATTGAAAATCTGCCTTCTTAACTTCCTCTTCCATGAAAGGTTCCTCTAATTTTTTTTTCTTCATCCCTAAGAATTTGATTTATGCAACTTGTGGCCGGATCAATATTCCTCTAATCAAACCCTTCCTTCGGTGGCAAGAAGTTTTGAAAATATTTCACAACCTCCTTCTCTATTTCTTTAGGTTCCTTTAAAACATCTCCATTCTTGTTGGTGAGCTCTGATATTTTGTTCATCATTCTTCTTGCTTTCACTGAATTCTGATTTTTTTTGTATTTCTGTCCCCCGCTTCTAGCCAAACTTCTCTAGATTTATTCCTCCAATACTCTTCTTCTCTAGTTAAGAGTTCATCCCATTCTACCATTAATTCTTTCTCTTTTCTATAGTCACTTTGAAACATTCCATCCTTTATTATTTTTTCGTTTAGATCCTCCAATTCGCCCTCCACTCTTTCCTTTTCTAAAAAGATATCTTTGAAAGTTTCTTTATTCCATTCCCTTAATCTTTTCTTTACATGTGCTAGTCTTTTACAAAATATAAAATTGACCGATCCTCCATTTCTAGGTATCTCTGACCACCACTGCCCGATCAGTTCTACCAACTTCTCTCTCCTCCACCACATTTTTTCAAATTTAAAATACGAATTTCTAGGCTTGACTAGTGCCCTAATCTCCAATTTGATGGGATAATGATCAGACAAGGAGCAAGAGAAGATACTTGATTCTATCCCTAAATCAGTTTCCAACCATTCCATGCTACACAGACATCTATCCAACCATTCAACAATATTAGTGAAGCCTTCCCTTTTGTTGGTCCAGGTGAATCTGCCTTCTTTAGGTGGAAAGTCTATTAGACTTCCCTCCTCCACAAATTCCCTAAAATCTTTTGCAGAACTGTTCTCTATTCTCATGCCTCCTCTTTTTTCCTCTAGACCTAACATTGCATTAAAGTCTCCTCCCAATATCAATCTTTCTTCTCCAATCACCTAGAATTTATTTAAAATACTCCTCCAAACTTCTCTTTTCTCCTCTGACTTGACAGGGCAGTAAATACTAAATATCCAAAAAATAACATTAGATTGAGTCAAATAAACTTTACTTGAAATCTAGTTTTGGCATATCTCAATCTCTCTGATGTCTACTTTGGATGGATTCCACATCAACCCAACACCTCCTGCCATCCCCCTTGGATCACTAAACACTCTTGTTAGGGGTCTGGAATGCCTTGATAAATTCATAGCTTCTTCCTGGACCAACCTAGTTTCTTGCAAAAGAATTATATCCATCATCAGTTTAGATAAATGGCGCTTGATTGTGCGCCTTTTGTTAGAGGCATTCAAGCCCCTAACATTCCATGATAGGATTTTCATGGCTTCCCAAGGGAGGCACTTCCTCCCTTGGATCTCAACATATATTTTTTGATGCTTCTCAGCCCTTTGTTTGCTGCATAATCCTCTCTTTTTTCCTTATCTGTCTTCCTTCCTAACTTCTTCCCTGTTCTAGATTTGCCTCAGATACCTCTTTCCCTAGTTTGACTAATGTGTTTGTGATCTACTATTATGATCTCCTCCCTATCCTCTGCAACCTCCTCATTTTCTGACCAAGACTCGCTTAACCTCTCTTCTACTTCCAAGGTTTCCAACACTACCTCCTGATTGGAATCCTCCCACACTTCTTGGTTACTTTTTCTTACCAATGCCTCTAACTCTTTTGGAGGTTTGATTTGCTCATTCATCTCCATCCTGTCTTCTGGCTTCTTTGGAATTTCCATGGAGAGATCCTCTGAATTTGCCCTTGGTTCAAATTTTGATACCTTCTCATCCTCCTTGACTGGATTAACTCCATAATAAATGTAGTACAAAAAAATAAATTAACTCCAAAATACATGCTTGAAGAAAGGTTGAACTTAAGCACCCACTAGTAGCCAGCCCAAATTTGAGCCCCCCATGTGACTATACCATATGACTAGGGGGCTAAGGTGTATAGTGGGTGACATAGATCTATGTAGGTTCCAACAGACTCAAAAATATTGGCCAAAAACCTAGAAAAAACAAGAAAAGGATTTCTTGTAGTCACCTTCTATTTTGGCACAATTTCCAATTTGTTCTATTGTCCCTACAAGAAAAAAATAGCCTTGAAATTTAATTATCTCAGAATAATAGCCCTGAAATTCAACTATCTCAAAATATGGTCAAGTTTATAGTCGATTCATACGTTTTTCCATTCTCCTGAAAGGAAGCTAGGTGTGCGAAAACGCTTCCTACACTAATCTTTTGAGGAGAGGGCTATGCAAATTCAACTTTATCCTAACTATTACAGCAATTTTAAAAACATTAACATGAGATATAGTAGCAAAACACAAGAACCAAAAAGTAGACAGAAGAAGAGAAACAAAGATTTACGGTGGGGAAAACCCTTATCGGGTGAAAAACCCCACACTCAAAAACCTACACAATGTATTAACAAATCTGAAAGTTGTTTACAATACACTTGCAATGCAAGCTTCAATGGTCTTTGAAACTCATGTCTGGAGTCAATCCGATAGCATAACAGTACCTGTAAACCTGTGATACAAACTCCATCTCCAAGCACCTGTTTAAATAGAACATACAAGGCAATTTGGGACCTTTCTTGGAATGGGCGTCCAATATGGCATCTTAGACCAAAACCCATGCCTAGGGACACTTGGTCAACATTGTAGAATGTGTCTGACGCTTGTCCACAACTCCCATCCCAAAGAGGTCACCTATTTTCAAAATGGGCTATGACAGATGCTCTTACGACACTTATGACCGTCATAGAATCTATCATAGCGGTTACAACTTATAGCTGTAAGAGAATCTGTCATACACATGCTATAAATAGCATATTCTCTTACAACACATTATATTCCACCTTGGGGCACCCAAATATGCCTCATTCAAAGATGCTACATGACACGTGTCATTACTTGTCTTACAACCTTCTATTCTTGACTCTTACATGTCATAGATTCGTCATAGGAATCCATCATAACTGTTTTGGTCAAACATTCCTTACACAACATAGAAGATGCCGACACATGGTAGAATATTCCTACCACTAAGTGGGATGCCTATCTCCTCATGTGAGGACAAAATAACAATTTGTCATAATCCATGTAGGATTGACACATCACCGTGCCACATCCCACAATATGACAAAGTGGAATTTCCAATTATTTACAACATAGGCAATTGAATAATAAATATAAACATTACAAATGTAGAGAATTACCAAGGTTGAGACACCTTAATTCCCAACATTCTCCCACTTGTTGAACACCTTGTAAGAGCCAATAGAAAAACAAGATTTAACTGCTATAGGCCGAGAGGCCCATAGACTCCGAACACCATCTGAACTTCTCTGTGCCGACTGGTTTCATCAATGCATCTGCAACATTCTTCAAAGTATCTACCTTCTCCAAATTTACTTTCCATCCTCAACCATGTCCCTCACGAAGTGAAACTGAACATCAATGTGCTTGGTTCTAGCATGGAAAGTTGGATTCTTTGCAAGGCAAATTGCACTCTGACTGTCACAACTGATCATGATCTGACCTGCATCAACACCAATATCGGAACACAATCTCTTAAGACAAATGGATTCCTTGCAAGCATGAGTTGCTGCCATATACTCATCTTCTGTTGTGGACAAAGCAACAACAGGTTGTCGCTTACTCATCCAACTAATAGCACCACCGAATAGTGTAAAAACATAAGCACTGGTGGATCTCTTGCTGTCAATGTCACCTGCCCAATATGAATCCACAAATCCACGAATATCAACAGAATGTGGAGGTCCTAAAACATTACCATGATAGAAAATGGAATACTCAGAAGTACCCCTCAAATATCTGAACACTCGCTTAACTACATCCTAATGAACCTGTCCAGGATTAGCCATAAATCAACTAAGGACTCCCATTGCTTGGGCAATGTCTGGTCTTGTACAGACCATAGCATACATCAAACTACCAACAACACTAGCATAAGGTACTCTGCTCATGTCCTCCACCTCACTAGGAGATTTTGGACAATCCTCAATAGACAACTTTGTCCCCAAGGAAATGGGAACACACAACGGTCTACAATCTGCCATGCTGAATCTATCCAACATGGACTTCACATACTTACTTTGGCTTAACCAAAGTTTTCTGTTGGTTCTATCTCTTCTGATTTCCATTCCTAGAATGTACCTGGCTACCCCTAAATCTTTCATTTCAAACTGAGCTGACGACTGAGATTTAAAATCAGAAATCATATTCTTACCCTTTCTAATGAGCAACATATCATCAACATATAGTGCAACAATGAGAATATGATCACCATCAAACTTATAATAAACACAGTGATCCGATTTTGATCTCACAAATCTAATTGAAAACACAAAGGCATCAAACTTCAAGTACCATCTCCTAGGGGATTGCTTCAAACCATACAAAGACTTCTTAAGTTTGCAAACCAAATTTTCTTTACCTTTTACCATGTAATGCTCTGGATATGACATGTAGACCTCTTCTTCCAAGTCACAATGAAGAAAAGTTATCTTCACATCCATCTGTTCTACCTCCAAGTCATAAGCTACTGTGAATGACAATAGGAATCGAATGGATGTCAGCTTTTCAATAGGAGAGAAGATCTCACCATAATCTATACCCTCCACTTGTGAATACCCCTTCGCAACCAATCTGGCCTTATACTTCTCAATACTGCCATCTGCACCAATCTTCTTCTTGAACACCCATTTGCATCGAACGGGTTTCCATCTAGGAGGCAAAGGCACCATGTCCCAAGTTTGATTCTTTTCCAAAGAAGCCATTTCTTCCTCCATGGCCTCCTTTTAGGGACCTGCATCCTTCATATCCAAAGCCTTTGATACAGTTCTAGGTTCATCACTGTTAGTGAGCAAAGCATAAGCACAACTAGAATCAAGAAATGTAAAACCAAACCTTTTAGGTTGCTTTCTTATCTGTGTAGACCTCCTCAAGAGTTGAGGTTGAGGTTCAGCTTCTTCCTCTGAGCTTTCAGAGCTGCTAGAGCTCTCCTCATCGTTAGGTCCAACATTGTCTTTCTGTTCAGTCTTCTCAGGGGTGAGAGGAAACTGAACAACATCCTCTTTCTTTTCTTTTTCTTCTAGCTACAAAATAGTGGAAGAAGGTGTAAGCTCTCTGAAGATGACACTTCTTCTATACAACACTTTTTCAGCCATGGGGTCCCAAAGCTTGTATCCTTTCACACCAACACCATAGCCGATGAAGATACACTTAACAACTTTGTTCTCCAACTTTGACTGCTTCTCCCTAGGCACATGTGCATATGCCTCACAACCAAAAACATGAAGATGCCTTACTAAAGGCTTTCTACCAGACCACACCTCCATGGGTGTCTTTTCAACAAGGGTTGATGTAGGAGATTTGTTTACCAGATAGCAAGCAATGGCAACATCTTCAGCCCAAAACTTTTGTTCTAGACTAGCTCCACTAAGCATACTCCTAGCCTTCTCCATCAGTGTTCTGTTCATCCTCTCTGCAACTCCATTTTTCTGCGGTGTGTATGGAGTTGTCTTATGTCTTTCAATCCCAAGTTCCTTGCAATACTTATCAAATTCTGTAGAACAGAACTCACCACCATTGTCAGTTCTCAAACATTTAATCTTTTTACCAATTTGATTTCTAGCAAAGGCTTTAAACTCCTTAAACTTGCCATAGACTTCAGATTTGCTTATGAGAAAATAAATTCATGTCCTTCTACTGTAATCATCTATAAAAGATACAAAGTATATAGATTTTGATAATGAAGGAACATTAACAGGACCAAACACATCAGAATGAATGAGGTCCAACACACCAGAAGACTTATGAGAACTCGAGTAAAACTGAACACGATTTTGTTTTCCATAAATACAATGTTCGCAAAAGTCAAACTCAAGATTACAATCATCTAACCCCTCAACGAGGTTCTTATTTTTTAGGGTACACAGACCCTTCTCACGAATGTGGCCAAATCTCCTATGCCATAACATTGTCTTTTTTGTAGGAAGTTTAACTTCCAATGCACAATTACAACCATCAAGATCAGAAACAACAGATTTCTTCACTCTCGTTCAGATGGTGGGGATGAAGTGACTGCTGCCCTCTTCCTTGAGTCAGAAGAACTATTGCATTGTGCAATGCATGCTTCTAGCTAAAACAGAGTACCTCTCCGAGTACCCTTAGCAAGCACCATAGATCCTCTAGTCATCTTGCATCCTTCTTTCAAAAAGACAACCTACACACCTACATCATTCAAACTACTTACAGAAAGCAGGTTCCGTGCTAATCCTAGGATGTGCATAACCCCAGAGATCCCCTTCACTCGACCATCAGGGAATCGGATAGAGACTCTTCCACGACCAACGATCTTCAGATGAGAGTCATCACCCAGATACACCTTTCCACCACCGAACTCCTCATACTTAGTGAATTAGTCTTGATGCGAGGTCATGTGGAATGATGCACCAGAATCGATTAGCCACACATCATCAGATGCATGGGTTGCCAGGGCTGCGATGAAAGCATCACCATCATCTTGTGATTTGTCAGAATTTGAATTAGGAGCTTTCTTCTTTTTCTTCTTCTCCTCTTTGCATTCCTTTTGGAAATGCCTGGTCTTGCCACAGTTCCAACAAAGAACCTTGGACTTTCCAGGAGATTTGGATCTCCCACAGGATTTGGATCTACCCTTCTCAGCTTTCTTGTCCTTCTTCTTCCCTTTCTCCTTGGGTCTTCCATGAACTACAAGGGCTTCTTTAGCTGCCTCAGAAGACTTTCTTTGCATCTCTTCAGATAATAGTGAAGAAACCACCTCTTCTATTTTGAATGTGGATGTGGTGCTTCCGATTGCCATGACAAGATGATCCCATGAGTCTGGCAGAGAACAAAGCAGGGTCATACACCGATCCTCCTCCTCCATCTTTACACCAATAGATGTTAATTGTGCAACCAACATATTAAAAGCATTCATATGCTCAGCCATGGATCCTCCATCCTCCATTCGAAGAGAATACAACTTCTTTCTCAGGAAAAGTTTAGTGACAAGGGATTTGGCTTGATACACATCCCCCAACTTCTTCCAAAGGAGTTTTGCAGTAGCCTTCTCATGGACATTTAACAACACAGAATCGACAAGACTAAGTCTTATGAGACCCTTAGCCTTCTGATCCTTGAGATCCCACTCATCTTGAGTCATTGTATCTGGTTTAGTTCTGTTCACACTTTCCCAAAGGTCTCGGTCAACTAACATGTCTTCCATCTTGAGCTTCCACAGCTCGAAATTACTACCATTGAACTTCTCCACTTTAAACCTTCCTGATGTGCTTGCCATCTCCTTGCTTCAATAAGATACAAAATGCTCTACATAGACTCCCACTCAAACTCAGATTAGCTCAAAAAACCCCTACCCTACAACTAGGACCAAAGGTGATTAAGCTCTGATACCAACTGAAAGGAAGCTAGGTGTGAGGAAATGCTTCCTACACTAATCTATTAAGGAGAGGGCTATGCAAATTCAACTTTATCCCAACTATTACAATGATGTTAAAAACATTAACATGAGATATAGAAGCAAAACACAAGAACCAGAAAGTAGACAGAAGAAGAGAGACAAAGATTTATGGTGGGGAAAACCCTTGTCGAGTGAAAAACCCCACACTCAAAAACCTACACAATGTATTAACAAATCTGAAAGTTGTTTACAATACACTTGCAATGCAAGCTTCAATGGTCTTTGACACTCATGTCTGGAGTTAATCTGGTAGCATAATAGTACCTGTAAACCTGTGATACAAACTCCATCTCCAAACACCTGTTTAAATAGAACATACAAGGCAATTTAGGACCTTTCTTGGAATGGGCGTCCAATATGGCATCTTGGACCAAAACCCACACATAGGGACACTTCGTCAACATTGTAGAATGTGTCTGACACTTTTCCATAGCTCCCATCCCAAAGAGGTCACCTATTTCCAAAATGGGCTATGACAGATGCTCTTACGACACTTACGACTGTCATAGAATTTGTCATAGCAGTTACAACTTACAGCTGTAAGAGAATCTGTCATACACATGCTATAAATAGTATATTCTCTTACAACACATCATATTCCACCTTGGGGCACCCAAATATGCCTCATTCAAAGATGCCACATGACACATGTCATTACCTATCTTACAACCTTCTATTCTCGACTCTTACATGTCATAGGAATCTGTCATAACCGTTTCAGTCAAACATTCCTTACACAACATAGAAGATGCCGACACATGGCAGAATATTCCTACCACTAAGTGGGATGCCTATCTCCTCATGTGAGGACAAAATAACAAGTTGTCATAATCCATGTAGGATTGACACATCACCGTGCCACATCCCACAATATGACAAAGTGGAATTTCCAATTATTTACAACATAGGCAATTGAATAATAAATATAAACATTACAAATGCAGAGAATTACCAAGGTTGAGGCACCTTAATTCCCAACATTTCCAAATCCAATGGCATAGTTCATTTTGTGTGAAAATGTTCCATGTCAAAAGCCCCTATGCAAATGCTTATACAAAACTACCACCACGCACAAAAAATCCAATTCTAATGTAATATAAATAGTGTTTTAAGAAAAAAATCAATAGTAATTACCAAACTAGGAAATAGAAAACTAGATTGGCTCTGATACCATATAGGAGTGCCAAGATCCTCTCAATCAAATGTCTATACTGATTTGAGCTACGAGAGTCAAGCACACACACGCTCTCTGTGACAAGCTAAATTAAAAAACACATAATGCAAAGCAAATACATAAATACAGAATGAACACGAAATGAATCCAATAGCATGAATGAATTAGCTCATGAAATGGAGATGTAGATATAGGAGAAAGTAAGTGTAATTGTCACCTAGAATAGTGGTAAAGGAGACTAAGAATAGGCATGTAACTCCCACTAACTAAGATAGGTGGCAAGATAACTCCACAAGAATAGCAAGCCAACTCAATGAGACTAGCTAGCTAACTCCATGAGACTAGCACACCTAAGCAAGTTCAACTCCAAGTGTAGGATTAATCCATGCATAGGAATAATCCACAATAAACAAATAAAGATAATTAATATCCTACACTAACACCTTGGAATATAACAAAACCATCACATAGCAATCTAAAAAGTGGAATGAACCAACAAATTCTTTTAGATTTCCACTTCCGTCATCTCCCCACACACACATACCAATCATCCTACCTCATGTGGGAGAAAATAGGGACCATGAGCATACTTCATATTCTCTCTACAAATGACTTCCATACCAAAAACCCACTTAGAAACTTGTTGTATCCTCTCTCTAAATATATTCAACAACACTCCTTATACTTTAGCAAAAAAATGAAGTCAGCTACACACAACCAGGTGCTCTAAAAACCTCAAACATAGGGAAAATTGCTTTGATATCACCCAATCTATAACAAGTAAACATTTCACACTTCTCATCATAAACATATTTCTTCATAGATGTGTTGCTTTAGTCCTAGTGACTTAATATTTAATAACTAAATTAGTCAAACAAGATGAAAACAACCTCCAACATCAAACATATGCTAACCTTCAACTTATCACATGTCACTTAGCATGCTTCATCCATTGGAAATTAATATATTCTCAAATAAAAGGTTAAGTTAATTCTATAATAAATCTTATAACTAAAAAAATACAAGAATAACACCCACAAACATACAAGGGATACATAACTCGAATGTTTATCTTGGAGAAAACCATATTGAAAAGAAAAATCTAACTAAAAGAATCCATTATAGCACAATTGTTACAAGCTCAACCTCTCATAGGCCAAGTATGATGCCCAAACCAAGATATCCTCACCACTGCAACTAAAACTACATCTACATGGAAAATAGGTGTTCGAACAAGACACTAAGAGTATCAAGGCATTGTACTAACCCCACTAATTTAGTATACAACCAAGTCAATTGACCAAAGAGACCACACACATGATTCTAAAACTCTTGACTATTGGTTGCTCACAATAAGCTCTCTAATGTTTTAGGAAGATTTATTTTGTCAATATAAAGATTTTAGGGTGCAATTTAACTTCCTAAACTCATGAAATGAAGACAAAATACTTCAAATCCCACACTCTACTTCAACTATAATGAATTCACCTCTTTGTACAAACTAGTGATTTTTTTACCTCTTTTCTAATGAATTTACTTCTTTTTGCAATGTTTTTGATCTAATTATTTCAAGAGCCATAAATTTTACAAATGGAATTGAAATGAGGTGGTTTCTTTTGGAAATTACACAAATTTTGGGAGGAATATAAACATGCAACCACGTTCCACTTTTTATGCCACCTAATTACTATTTCCCCCTAAAATGTAACTACATTTATGAGGCCAAGGATGATTAGAACCAATCATGAAATAATATTCTCTTTGCTAAAGCCTATATCAAGAAGTTCTATACCATCCCAAACCTTATCTATCATATGTGACCTCTAATTTTGTACTTGAGAACCTTTTTTTAAGATCAACTAATTTTGACATATTTGTAGGCAGATACTTCAATATTTTGATCTTTTTGATCCTATTTGAGTAATCCAACCAAAGAGGATTGAATGCACCTCTTTTAGAAAGCATGGTTTTAGATTTATTACTATATTTTGAGTATCATTTGAATTTAGATTTTATATTAGCTTAGTGAAATTTTTTGGTGTATCATATCAGCTAATTTTACACTTAGTATGCCAAAATTGGCCATAGAAAAAAAAATCAACAACATTTTACTTTCGTATATGTAAACTACATTTGAATTCTTTTAGCTATTCACTCATTTGGCAAACTATTATTCACATTGGTATTAATTTATGCAATAGATGAAATACTATTTTATTGCAATGAGATTAAAAATTTATTGATTTTGATTTGTAAATAGAATCAATTTGATTTGACATGTATTAATTTTTCATGCTACATGTTATAAATTTAGATGAACCTAGTTGATTATTATATCCTAGGTTTTCAAAAAATAAATGAAAATATTATTTGAGGTAAAATGAACCAAAATTTAAATAGTTATTTACTGAATTTCAAGACACAAGTAAATGGGGTTGTGAATAATAAAATACATTTTTTATTGGTATGGATAATCCACCCTATTGATATTGAGTTCTACTACTTGAGAAAGTAGCAAGAAACTTGAACATGATCTCATTTGAGCACAAAACCACAACAAAAAGGAAAACTACAAAAGGATTATTGTATTAATCCATATTTGCTACAATGAGGGATGGATATTTCTAGTATTCTCTATACATTACATTGCATGAAGCATCTTTCCATCCCCAACCCAAAAATAAAACATTGTAACCTAAAAATAACTGGGTAAAAGCACAAACCTGATCACACTTTTTAAAGGAATCGGCCAACACAAACAAAATTTTTCAACTTCGACCTCATAAAAGTGGCATTTATGTTTTGAATTTCAAAATTATGTAAACTAATGAATGTAGAACTCTTGATGAATTTTATTCTTGTAATTTTTCCAAAATTAAAAAAAAATTATTTTGGTATTTTTTTATAAATTTAAGAGCAAATTTTAAATTGCTAAAAATTTTAGGAAAAAGTGACATTGAGTCCACATCACAAACAAAAGAGAAAACAATCTTATTTTTCCCTTATTTTTTTTCCTAAATATATTAGTTCAATATCTAATGCATGGAAGAATTTTTTTTTTTCAATGCATATTTTCCTCGTAATAACGTTTTAAAGTCAAACTTACTAGAATTTGATAGTTTTCATTCCACATCAACTTTTGTATAAGTTTTTTATCATTTTCAAAAAACCAATTATTCCCTTTTGGAGAGGACTCCTTCCTCAAGTGCACCATATAATTTTCAAAAAAATTCAATGTGGTTTAATATTTTTTAAAAAATTTCTAATTAGTGCCCTCTTTGATTATAACAACTTACTTTCAATATTTTAAATCAAAAACATATTAAAACTAATCAAAATATCAAAAAACATATATACTTGGATTGTAGACTCGGAGCTCTCCAAAAGGGTATTTTTATTTTTTTGAAATAATTCATTCTAACTAAAGAAATATTTATTTTAAGTTGAGAGTTTCAAAAAATAGTGAAAAAAGAGTAGGTGGCTAGCAACAAGGATGCCACATAGATAGTTTAGGGTGAAACAATTTTAGGTGAAACAGTTTTGGGCAAAACAGTTTTTCCCTAAACTATATTATTTTTACCGTTGCAAAAAATATGAGAAAATTACTCTTTCTTGTTTTTAATTGCTTAGTTTCAAGAGAAAACGACTTGCCTAGAAATGACTCACCTGAAACTATTTTGACACGTACGGGCCACATAGGCGTGACATTGTTTTGGGCGAGACCTACTTGCCCAAAAATGACTTGCTATGAACTATTTTGTTAGCACAAAGTGTGACACAAATTTGTACTTTTACCCAACCATCTCCCTTCAGTGGGTGTTACAAAAATGTTAAAACCATAGTTATTGGATTTCATCCGTTAGAACCCACACCCTCAATTTATTCTTAGCATTACATGTATAGAACACAAAATTCCATGTGGCTAATGGTTTGTAATCAATCCATGGTCCAAGTATGACTGTTATTATAGTTTTACTTAACACTAAAACAATATTTAAACTTTGATGACAAACATTTTCCTTCTTGAGTAACACTCTAGTAGAGACACCTTATCATCATGCTCAAGTACTCTCATCTTCCTTTGTAACTTGGGCACTCTAATCTCCTTTTAACACTTGGGTGGTCTCATCTCCATTTAACACCTATTGTATGAAAATTGAGTCAACACATATAGCTAGATGTAAAAAATAAAAGTGTGTTTTTCCCAATTTTCAATGTCTATTTCAAGAAATAATGATGATATGAATTATATATCAATTCTCCTTAAAGATGATTTTCTTGTGAGATTAATATATTTATGTAGTCCCCACCAATTATATCATTGCTTTATTGTTGAGTCCATGTTTTGTGTTTGAGCCATGAACTTTTTAATGACTTTGGCATTGTGAAAAAGTTTCACATAATGTAATCATCACTATATAATATCACAATGATAATAAATTGTATATAATAATTTCAAACTTCATTAAGGATTTGGAGTCTTCACAAGCTGATGTGACCTATGAAAATGAGTACTTTTATCTATTTATTAGGTTAAAAATAGCAACTATTAGTTAATAACTTCACAAGTAATGGTTTATTACTAACCAATACAATGATGGCTATTGGACCACACTTAGTTATTGGGCCCTCCTCCCTATATGTTAATCAAGTATCACACTTGTGGTGGGGATTGATGTTTTGTTATATTTTGGGGTTTATAGCTTTTTTTCAGCTTGCTATGCTTAGACAATCATACCAGTTGAGGTATAATGATGAAACCTCTTTGGTAGTAATAATATAAGATGTTTGTTTAATCTTATTTCCAATCAAGTGTTGACTTTGTGGCAGGACTATCTCTAAGGCATATATTTGAATGTTTAGTCTACTTTGTTCTATTTCTATACTGCTACGCCCTTAATCTTATATTGGTATAGGGTTATGAGTAGTCAACTTGTGGCTACCATAACTCTTAATTAAGTTATATAAGCATTAATATAGACTTATATAGGTATTTAGGTTAGCCTAGGTGATATATTTTTGTATATAAGCTAGCCTAAATGATATCCAAGGCTTGAGTATGGTATATATAGCAGGTAAACGTTAGTTCTTATCATCATATTGCAAATTGTGTTCTTCATTGGAGAATTTTAGAGGTTGTCCCCTTGAAGTGGCATATTATTATCAAGTATTTGTAGAATATTTCCTATTATATTCTTCTATTATGCAAGTTGTTTCATTACAAGTGGTATCAGAGCATGTTCTTAGCACTATGAAGGCAAAAAATAAGGTGATTTTTTAAATTTTGGAGGTCATTTTGGGAATCTCATATCTCTCTCATTTGGTGAATATTTTCAATATTTTTAGAGGATTTATTAGAGACATATCAAAGCTAAGACAATCCAAATTTGAGGTTAACTGGAGAAGAATTAATGGAGTTAATGCAAAATTAGGGTTTCCACCATTTTTTCTCCTAGGGATGAAATTCAAATAAAAATTCCTAATTTATGAAGAGTCAAACAAGGGTTCATTGATACACCTATAGTATTAATTTTGAGGAATTTGAATTAGATTTGAAGAATTTACTACAAAATTAGGGTTTCCACCAATTTCACTCTCAAGGTTGCAAATTACTGAATTTCTCAGAGATTCTCTTTGGGAAGTGAGACTAAGACCTGGTAAGCTGAAATAATTTTTTTAGATTAATTTTATTTGTTTTGTGTGATTTATTACAAATTTATTTTTCATCGTCATGGTAGGGCTGACCATAAGAGGCAAAAAGAATCTTGTCACACCTGGAAAATTACCAGACAAGGAGGATGCAAAAAGTGGGGAGACTTATACAAATGATATGCATGAGTAAATCACCAAGTTGAAGGAAAATATTTCATCAGTGAAGATGGTAAATGATGAAATGTTTAGGAAAATGGATTCCCTTCTAAATGGTGTGAACTATAACAAAGCATATTCACATAATCAAAACTAGGAGGGAGAAGATTCTTCTAAGGGACATGATTCTGGGGGTTTGAATTAGATCTCAAGTTAGATCAATATTGCAATATTTCTATGGCTAGGTACATTATTGGCAAGAAATTTTAGGACACAATCTGGAGATCTGAGCTTGAGATGATTCTCTAAGTCTATTTATACCCTAGTCATGACAACGACAAAGCAATAGATAACACTGATAAGAAATATCATTATGCAGCAAGAATAGATTAAATATACAATTTGTTTATACACATAAACACATAGCATATTCACCATAATCCTTATATCTCCCTATTCATATATTTATACTTAGATTATATACAAAAGGTAGGTTTGAGTCTCTGCTCTATGTTATACTTCTATCTATTCTACTATCATCCTACTACATCTTCTTTTATCATGTTGTCTATTAAAAATATGAGGTGATACAGATGTCTCCCTTATAGTACAACCTAAATATCATCTTATATGTCAGTCTTGTTCTCCACACTTCACTTGTAGTGGGTTGCAATAGGATATGGTTGCTTCTCTACCTCCTGTCAACATCATCCCCCCTTTTAGAACTATGTCTTGTCCTCAAGACATGTGGTACTAGTTGTTGTGCAGGATGTTCTTGTAGATAATACTTTGAGTTGTGTTAATGTAGTGTCCAATGCTTTTTAGCCTATTATAGCACCTAGGTGTAGCCTTCTATCTGAATGTGTTATTTCTACAAGAGTAGAAGGTATCTAAATCCTTTGATCCATCTTCTTGGCCTCTCCTAATATTCCTATTAAGTGAGCCAACCTTAAGCTGACCACTTCCCTCAATTGCTTGATCTATGACTTTATTTGTTCCCTCTAACCTTGTAGATTTTGCAGTTGGGTGTGAATGGCCTCAATCTATGCCCTTACCACTCCATTCATGTCCTTAATTGGATCATATGTTGTCGTAGATTCCTACTTGTGTCTTTAGGTTGTCCATTTGATCCTTTATGCTTTTTGTATTTGTGGGCCATTGTAGAACAAATTGGTATAGTAAATTAGCCTCTCCTATGGCTTATTTAAGGTTCTTTATTTGTGTCTCCAACTAAGTTTTTCTTGTTGCACATTTCTTAGTGGCTTCAGTCATTCTCTTCTTGGTCATTTCCTCTTTCACCTATTGTTTGACCTTAGTCTCCTGACATTGTAACTTAGCTTGCGTAATATTTACTAGTTGTTTAAGATATTATGTTAGAGGTAATGATGCATCTATTTGTGTTTTTGGTAGTTGACTTTGTATTGTATCTATAGCTTCTTGCAGTTGCTCAGTGTTATCTATGTGTTGTTGCAAAATTTCTTCTCTTGTTGTGGCATGGAAGATATCCCCTAGTTGTAACTTTTGGATTGGTGATATTCTTGATAAGTTGACTTGCGATATGAGCAAGGGGAATTGTAGCACCTAAGGTGTTATTACTAGCTGGAATTGTTTTTTTTGTGCTAGGAAATATTTGACTGACTGAATGGGGGAGGCAAAGGAAGATGCCTCTATAGTTTCTTGTTGTTCTTCTCGTTCTTGCCTAGTTTGTTGTTCGTTGTGAGGGGAATTAATTTCTTGTTCTTTTTCATGTGTGTCCTCCTCCCTTAGTGTAGCATAAGATATCTTAGTGATTTCCTCTATTTATTTTTCCAGTTTCTTCCTTTCTTCCTCTGATAGGGCCATCAGTATATCTATCCTTTGTTTTATTATTAGTTATCTTGCTTGCATTTCTATTAATTTCTCTTTCTATACTATAGAGATGGTTGGTTTCACCTCATCTACTGCTTTCTTCCTCATTCTTCCTCTAGTTCTAGGGATTTATCCCTTCTCTTCCACATTGCCTATGTTAATTCTTGAGGAAAATTTTCCATGATATCTTCCACTGTTTGATCATTTCTCCACATGTGAACTATTATTTCCCTTTGTATTATTTCTTGTATTGCTGGGCAGGCCTGGTTATATATCTTAACTATTATTTTAAGCATTCCATGGTGCTAGATAACATTAATGAGTGTATCTAAGTTCATTATGGGCTCATCCTTTTGCGGTTTCTCTTGTTCATGTTGTTCCCCTATCACCATTGTTGATGTTTTATATTTCTTCTAGTTTTGTGGTGGTTTTCTAGTCTCTACTATTTCTTCTTCCTCTATCTCTCCCTTTGTGGATGCTTGAACTAGGGTTCTTTTCATCCCTTATTTCTTTCTTGTAGTTTTCTTCTCTCCACTTATTTGTATAAGTATTTTAGATACTTCTTGTACCTTTGGCTCCTTTCCATTCTATTGTAGAGTAGATACTATTTTAGTTGATGATTCTGGTTCTACTGTAGGTTGGGACCTTTTGGAGGTTCTTCTCCTTGATCTCCTTGGCTATGGGGTTTGTGTTGCGCTAGCCTATGGTAGCAGTGCGATAGTCTATGGATAAGGATCTAGGTTGTGGTGGAATCCCCCATTTCTCATGTAACTTTTCCTTATTCTTGTCTTCCTTATCCTCCATATCCTTTTTGTATTGTTTATCCATAAACTCTCTGTAGGTCCTAAATATCTCTACATTTGGATCTTTTGGTTTTCTCAACAGATTTTGGGCATAAGCTTGTATTTCTTCCTTTGTAATTTTATATGGTAGTTTAGGTATCTAGGATGTCCTTGGTTCTACTACCTCCATATAAGTGTAATCTTTATCCACCATAAATGTAATGTGGCTTATATATCATTTTATTGATTCATAGGGGATTCTTTCTCGAGATTGCATATTTGCTTGGAGGGCCTTGAAAAATCCCTAGTATGTGGTGGTGAATGAGGGTTTATCCTTGAATATTTTGCCATGTTGGGTAATTTGTTTTGCAACTGTGGTGTTTGCTTTCCATATATTTGTTGGGAATTAAGGTATCTAGACCTTTGCAAGTTCCTAATGTTGTATTTATTTATTTAGTACTATGTTGTAGGATCCCATAATTGGAACCTTGTATACACATGTTCTCATTCTATAGTGCTAACAAATATATCCACACCACACTCATGAAAATAAAAGAAATAATATTCAAAACAACTAAAGACGAAGAAGAAGAAGAAGAAGAAATACCACAACAAAGCCCTCTACCACCAAAGACTGATGGAATTTGGAAACTAATAGAATGAAAGGACAATCAAACCAAATATGTTGAATGATTATAATGCAAACTCTTTTAGGAGTACACAATGTCAATTCTCATTTGCGTCCCGTGACCTTTCACATTCTCCAGTGGATTATTTATCAAGCCTCTTTGGTGGTTATCCAATGTCATTTTATCCATGTTGACCAATAACAAAATAACTACTGATGCCTTTATTAAATATAGAGCTTCGACTTGACCACCCTCTTGATTGGCACCTTTGAAAATAGAGAGCCATTCACTGGGGCTGCCACTGCTTATTGCAATCACTCCATTCACTAGATTATGGATAGAGAGGTTCCTTTAAGAGCTAGAATGGAAGATTTTGATTGGCTTCCATGGGTGGGGCCCATCATGATTGGATTCGCTCAGAAAATGTTCAAGGTGGGGAGTCCACCTCTATTATCTCCTCCCACCCACCCCTGGACCGAGGCACCACCCCTAGGTTGAACACCATGAATTGCATACGTCACATGTCCACCATTCCATCTTAAGGGTTGTCTACCATTCCATCTTAAGGATGGCGGGTTGGTTGGATGTTTGAGGGGGTGGGAAAACTGCAGGGGTGGGTGGGAGGATATAAAGTGGGATGGGTGGAAGGTTTCAGTTTGGGAGTGTTTTGTCTATGGTCGGTCATCAGTCGTGAACTCGGGTAGTTCATGATAGACTTAGTCTATAGTACTCAACTCAAGGATAGATGTCAATTGGGTAGGTTTAGGGATGGGTGGAAGGATTAGGGGTGGGAGTAAAGATTCAGTATGGTAGTCGATAGTCAATATCTCAAGTTTGTCCTCAGAAGTCGGTCATCGGTTGTGAACTTGGGTAGTTCTCGGTAGACCCAGTCATTAGGAATCAGGGGCAAGGAGACAAGTCAGTCGAGAGCATATTTTCTAGAGTTGGTCATGCTCCACTATCTAGGAGGAAACTATTTGATTAGGGGAGGAATCAAAACTAGTCTAAAGATATGTCAAGATTGCCATTCAATCATCAATGATCGAACCCACCTATCAAGTTTAGCTATAGCCTAAGCCTAGTCTCCCCCCAGATAGATAGATAGATAGGGCTCTAGGATTGGGGTTGAGGGACTCACTAGATATTGATGGGTCTATATGGACTAGACTCGACACTCCCTCGAGGCATGGTATGACTGATGACAACCAAAATTGATTCACATCTTATGATGTAGAGTTCTGTTCTTGGATGGTCATTCATATTACATATATAGATCAGTCAAAATGATGGTATGGTCATTCATACATCATGTAGATTAGCCAGAATGATGGTACAATCATTCATGCATCATGCATATTATGTTGAGAGGGAGCTCTACTCTATCTGGTATTTGGATTGGAGGTCGAGGCACACCCCCTCTCAACTAGACATTATCCAATCTTATCTATTTGGGGCCAGGCCAATGCCCTCTCTATATATGGGACCCCTACCCCTACTCTATACTATAGAGATGATAAATGGAGGAGATTATACCCCCCACCTATCCCCACACACGCGAACCCTTGACCCAACTATATCAGATGGGGAGGCCAAGGGTCTATTTCCTATTTTAGATGACCCACCCCCATATGAATGAGAGTTGGATAGTAGATGTGATGACTTGACTATCCATCCATCTATTGTATACATGATACAACCAATCATTAGTAACTATAGATATCTCCCCCTCAATTAAGAAAATCAATCAATCTTGAAAGTTTTGACTAAGTAGATTGCCCATAATTCAATCAACTCTGAGCCCTAAGTCTTCAGTCCCAAATCAAATACACATCATGAACTCCTTTGCATAGGTCAGAACAGAGCCCCTTCAGCTAAAGTCCCTCATTCATGGATGCATGTCTGATGATTACATTGGCAAGCATTGCTTAAATCATGGTCCCACTGGATGGATCTTGACACACATCTGGATATGAGCAAGGTTATGCTTCCACTATTGCTACCCCATCCCCTAGGTTTAGAACTTATAGCTATGTTTGTGCTCTCAAACCAATTCTAGGCTTTGGCTCAATCAACAAGGAAAATAGTACACACTTGTGGTGGGTGGAAGGCCAAAGAAACTATAGACCTACCTAAAGTTGGATGGGTAGTTGAACCAATTGATCTGGGTAACCACCCCATAGTAGATATAGATCCCATTCTAACTAACTGAGCTTACGGGTGGGGGGGCCAGGGTGGGTGGGTAGATGATAGTTGGGAGGTAGATTAGGAAAGGGGCCTAAGAACCTGAAGAAATAAATTTCCCTTGAACTTGTATCTCCCACCCAACCCCTTTATTGAGGGGAGATATAGGGCAGCCCCCCAGCCCCCTAGATTATTGTTGTTGCAACGACATCTACAATATCCCCCCTTCATGGAGGTAGATTAATTGGGGGCTCCCACTTGGACTACATTGTGGGGCCCTCTTTTCTATTATTGTACCAAAGGCATAACCTTGAATATCTCAACTGACTCCTCCTGCCTTATTGCTTGCTCAACCAACTCCCAAGATATGCTAGGGTTCCCTACTCCTAGAGGATCCTGAATCCTATTTCCTAGAAGTTAAGAAAGTTGGGCCAACTTGCCCACCCACCCGAACCAAGGAGGGGCCCTGCTATCTCCTCCCACCTAGGGTGGGTGGGGGGTTATAGTGCTAGGACAACTACAACAACAACTATAATTGGCAGGGTTGGGGGGTTGGGGATAAATTTTTTGGAGCTCCTTTAACTAGTCCATCATGAATGGGATAGTTATATAAGGATATAGGTAGGAATGAAGGGTATTTGACCAGAAGGGAGAAATGTCTCCCATCATCAACTCGTTTAGCTCGTCATCAACTTGTTCAGATCTTCAATCCTTAGATCATCAGGATAGTCAGAAGCCAGATTACCCATAAGAACATTAGTCTTGGGGGAGCCCTTTCTTCCCTACATTGAATTTGATACAACATCAAAATATCATCATCCTCATCAACTGTAATGAGTTCCAAGTTTCAAGTGGAAGTGCCCCTTACTTTCCACCCACTCGGGTGGGGGGTATAGGCCCTACGAGAAGAAGACCATGCAATGGATCTAGAAGAGAGATCTGCACCATGCCCTCCAATCCAACCCCAAAGCAACCCCCTTCCAATATAGTTTCACTAGCTCACTACAACTTACTATAGTATAGTGCCGAGGGAACTTTTTACTATTCATTCTTTCTATCTCCCATTCTTTCTATCTCCACAAGGGTAGGTTACTAAGGACCTTTCTCTCATTAACGCCCCTAGGGCAAGTCTCCTCTTTAGGTAAGGGGGATTTCCTCCCAATCCATCCACAACAATAGAAAATATGGTGAGTCATCTATCAGTCACTAGGTAAGAGAGAAGGGCAACCTAGTACCAATATGTCACATTAGACCCTATATTTAATAAAGGTGTCGATAATTATTTTGTTATTGTCCAACATGGATAAACCAACATTGGATAACTACCAAAGAGGCTTGATAGATAAGCGACTGGAGAATATGAAAGGTCACGGGATGTGAATGAGAATCGACATTGTGTACTCCTGAAAGAGCTTGTGTTGCAAGTGTGTTGTAATAATCTTTTGATTTGATAATACATTGTGCAGGTTTTGGATTGTGGGGTTTTTCACCTGAAAGGGTTTTCCCCACGTATATCTTGTGTTGTGAGTTTTGTATTTTCATTTGGATGTTGTTATTATCTTTTTGTTAATGTGCATCTAATAACTTGTAACTAGTAAAGATTGAAATTTGCATAACTTTCCTCATTAGATCAGTGTGGGAAGCTTTTTCCACATACCTTGCCTTCTTTCAATATTGCCTCCAAAATTGGGTAGAACATTCATAAGGTAAAAGGTAAGGCATATGATCAATGTTCCATACTTGAAGTTATAGTTCAAGGTCTTCGTCTTCTATAGATTCTGCATCAATTGCTCCCTCAACACCTCACATAGGTCAAAGTATTTCCCATCTACTACCATCTAGTACATTGTATGGATGTTTGTTTCGATGGAAGAACCCTCATGGTTTGCATAATGAATTTTTTATGCAATTACCATGTTTGTGCCTCACTGTAGGGTTGGCAATTTTATTTACATTCAAGCTTCGACCATCTGGTGTTGTGCCAATGAGTTCGGTGACCTTTTCATTGTTGATATCCTTTTTGGATGGTACTTACCCTACTATGCTCAACCCCATCACTGCTTGGATTGCTTGTTTGATTATGTAGTATGGTCTATCCAAGTATATGAACTCATCATGTATTTGATTTAATATAAGCCTTAACCATTCATGGTCTGTATAAAAATCTAGACAATCCTTCCATATATCAAATTTATTCTTTCCTATCTCTGTATATTGTGGCAAGTAGTTTGTTTGGTTTGGCTAGAGGAGTGTGCCGCGTAGCTCCTCAAATTTGGTATGACCAATTTCTAAAATTAGCATGTATATACTTCCTTATATCCTCTATGTAAATGACATCTAGTGGAACCTTTGAAAATGCATCGTCTTTATCTACCTCCATTGCTTTGTATGGGTAATTATATTTTGGTCTTGGCTTCTGAGAAATATCGATCAGTATAGGGGTGCCCATTTTTTTGTAGCTGATGTTAGGGTTTCTACTACTATTCTAATCTTATTTTCTAACACTTAGCTCTTTGATATTATATTAGATGCAATTATGTCTAAGTGTAGCCATATTTAGGGTTATATATAGATCTAACGATGCTTTAGTGTATTAATTGTATTTTCCTATTTCTCTTTTGGCAAGTTTTTGTAGCCATTAAGTGTAACCCTTGACTTAGCTGCTAACGGTCTTATTTACATTTCTTATGTTACATTATAATACATATGGTACATTTATGAATTTCCCACTTTTGTTTGTTATTCCACATATTGATGATAATGTTTTAATAGTCTTGAGCCATTGACATACCCTGTCACCGCGTTTCCAACAATTTTCCTTAATCTTACCACTCCTAATTCTGTAATCACATGTATGTGATATGGTCCAAGCCAACAGACTTTTAGCTTCCCTTGCTTTTTGAATTTATTTTCATAGAGTAAAACTAGGCCTCCTTCTTTAAAGGTTTTCAACTAGAGGTTTCTATCATGCCATGCCTCATGGCACTTTTGTTTCAAATTTTGATTATATATTGCGATAACTTTGTTTTCATCCAATTCTTCTAGTTTTTCAATTCTCTCAGCTAGGGAGTCATCCTCATTCAACCACAAGGTGAGTGTGGTGTGTAGATTTGGGATTATAAAGTTCATTGGTAATGTTGAACTTGTTCCATACACTAGTTCAAATGGTGTGAACTTAGTACTTCTTTTATATGATGTGTAGTAAGCCCATGGTACCGTAGGTAGTTTCAAGTCCCAATATTCTCTGTTACTATCACACATCTTGGTTAATGTGGTCCCTGTTGGCAATATGTGTTGTCATTGATGTCAACACTCAGAGTGATGTTAGCACTCAGTTTGTGGTTGTCTGATGTGGTTGATATGAATGTTCATGTTGATGATATATTGGTGTAGTAATAGAGACATTCAGTGATGTTCCTGATGTTCATGGTTGGATGTCATGCCCTGATTAATGTCAAGTAAAGTTGTACTGAGCAAGTTTGTGGTCAGCAAAGATGATTTCATGATGATATATTAAGATGGGAATTAGAAGCTATGCCAAGAATGAGAAGATGTTTCTTATGACTTGTAGCATGTTGTATGACTTTTCTTGATGATCTTAAGAAAGTGTGAGTTTCTATAAGAAAGTTTTGGTCTCCGGATGTTGGTAAAAGTTGATGTTGCAGGAAGCTGCATGGAAGACTACTTAGTAAAATGCTCCATATTCCTCTACATTTGAAGATATGGTCATGTAATTCAGAAGTTAAGTTAAGTGTACTATAAAAATACTAAATCCAAAGTTTCATATCATTTACTCCTACGCAGTGGAAGTTACAAGTGACAGAGTTCTGGTCTATGCTCTGGCAAAGTAAAGTGTTGATGAAAACTGATTGGAATTCTCTGCATTCCTCTGCAATGATAGATATGGTTGTACAATTTTGAGGATATGTTAAGAGTTGTGTTTGAGTGCATCCATGTGAGGTTCATACGTTTTGGAGGTATTCAAGTTTAGTTTTTAAATGACATAAGTGATATAGATGGTTCTGGATGCCTAATTGTCTTCAAGATATATGTTTGAGTAATTGCACCAGTGGAAGAGTATACAAATTAGTCATATGATTTTGTGCAGACATTCTACATGTCTCATAGTGTTTCAAGTTTGAAGGGTAGGCAAATATTTCAAGTTTCCAGTACCTCACAAAGTTTTCAAGTTAGTATGTGAAGAATTATTGTTGCTGAGGCCGACTGAGATATGTTGGTGATGTGTACCACAAAGTTCTTATTGTGTGGAGTTCAAGGAGTATTTAGAGATGTTGTGTAGGTCCTATTGATTAATCTAGAAGAAGAACAAGAAATGCTTAATCATTCATGAGTACCACCAAGATTGTGAAGACTGATGTGCTACATGCTTCATGTCTTCTTGCTTGAGGGTGATATATTTCAAATGAGTGTGATGTACAGATGCTATTATTTGAAGGATGATGCTGTGAAGAATGTTTAGGACTAGGATACGCATGTGTTGGGATCCACAAGGCATGTGTTTCTCTCTAGAGTGGCGTGTAGTTCATGATAGGGCTTGCCCTATGCATGTTTCATGTTGTCTCTGGTCGACTTGTAAAATATAATATTCTTGTTGTATTGGCTGACTTGTAATGAAACCAATGTAATGTCATCTATATATTGTAAACCTAGTTGGTCTAGGTGAGGTATGATTGGGAAAATGAGAATATGAGTATGTAAAGAGCAGGAACATGTCATGCATTATGATGTGCGACTGAAGGAGAAAGAGAAGAAGTAATAAGGGTTGTCCTGATTCATCTTGAAGACATTTTTATGACAGGAGGGAAGTGAAGAGTGTGCCTAGTTGATCCAATCATCAAAAAGAGGAAGAATTATAATCATCAAAGGTGTGAGCTTCAATGTTATTTTTTAGGTAGTAGAAGGACTGTCATACTGTAATCATCTTTGAGTTTGTTCTTAGCAGGGAGTAGTTGCTTCCTTGGGTTGTAGCCCTAAAACAAAGTCTGCAGGGAGTTGTAGCGTCCTTGTGAGTGATCCTAAAAAAAAGTCTTTAGGGAGTAGTAGCTTCCTTGGGTTGTTTCCCTAAAACAAAGTCAGCAGGGAGTGGTAGCTTCCTTGGGTTGTAGCCCTAAAATAAAGTTGTAATTTTTATAGCAGTGAGCTTCATATATTGTGAGTTAATTCTCACCATGGTTTTTTCCCTTTTGGGGTTTTCCATGTATATCTGGTGTTATGTGTTGATGTGCATTATGTTGCTGTAATGTTTAATTTTTAATCTGCTCTGGAGGATTTGAAGTTTGATTGGATACTGATTGGCCCCCTCTCTTAGTATCTTGATGTGTTCAACAGTCTCAATAATCTTATTTAGGGGTTCACTTGTGCCATTTTCTTGTGGGTGGTATGGTGAGCTTTTGTTATGCGTGATTATAAAACTCTGTAATAGCTCTGGAATCATCTTATTTTCTAAATGTTTGCCTTGGTTGCTGGTTATGCTTAAGGGGTAATTGAACCTGGTGATTATATTCTAATATAAAAACTTAGCAGTGGTCTTTTTTGTATAATCCTTGGTAGGTTTAGCTTCTGTCCACTTAGTTAAGTATTCCACCCCTATAATTATGAATCTAGCTTTAGAATATTTTACTAGGGGATCTATTGGCTCGATAAAATCAATTACCTATTTTTCAAATGGGATCTAAGCTAGTATTGGTCTGAGTGGCATTTCATCCTTGAAAGTTTGTGTTCCTATGTATTGGCATATATCACATTGTTTAACATAAGTCTTGGCATCCTTGTGCAGTGTAGGCCACCATAATATAGCCAATTTCACTCTTTTTGTGGTTGTGTCTCATGAATTATGGCCTCTTGATATCCCCTCATGTACTTCTCTTAGTATGGCTTCTCTTTCATGTTCATACACAACTCTCCTTATGATATCATCCTTCATTATGACATGTAGTTCCCCTTCTATCAATGTGTATGGTAAAGCTCTCCGCATTATGGTTTGTTTCTCTTGCAGTGACATGTCTTGTGGGACTTCACCTATAGAGAGTAGGTTTTCTATGTCATTAAATTCTTCTAGTACCATAGTTACTCTGAACAGGTTTTCTCTAGGAAGGTATTCCTCTTGGTTGTCTGGTTCTTCCCCTATTTCTATTCTAGATAGATAATTCAGACCTTGGTTATTCTTACTAAGTTTCACCATTATCTTAAAGTAAAACTCCTGAAATAGGAGTGACCACTAACATATTCTTCCTTCAGATATTATCTTATTCAATAGATACTTTAAAGGTTTGTGGTCTGTATAGAAGGTGAATGGTGTAGATAGAAAGTAATATCTGAACTTTTGTAATGCATATACCATGGATAGAGCCTCTCTTTCTATTGTTGTATAGTTCTACTTTGCTTTGGATAATTTTTGACTAGCAAAGGCCATAGGGTGGTCTTTATTACCTTTGGGTTGCGCTAGCACTACCCCTATAGTTATTCTTGATGTGTCAACATGCACATGAAATGGTATACTCCAATATGGAAATAACATTGTAGGTACTTCGACAATCTTTTATCTCAATATGTCAAAAGAAATCTGGCCCTATTCATTCCACTCAGTATTTTTACCACATTTCTTCATTATAAGTTCTTCTAGTGGTGCTACTATTTTTGCATATCCTCTGATGAATTTGTGGTGATATCCAATATATCCCAAGAATGTCTTTACTTCTGGTGTTGTTTTTGGTGAAGTGTTATTATTAGTGTAACTTGTAGTGGGTCAACCATAAGACCTTCTTTATAGATGATGTGTCCTAGTAAGGTATGAAAAGGTACTGCAAATTTGCATTTCTTTAAGTTTAAGGATATTTGCAAGCTTTTGCATTTGTTTAAATCATTCTTAATGCTTGTACATGATCTTTCAATAGTCCATATACTATCCAGTTGTCCAAGTATACTTCCAAAAAGTCATGGATGAATTCTTTGAATGCGTTTACCATTATTCTATAGAATACCGCAGGTACATTCTTTAGGCCAAATAGCATAATAGTATACATGAAGGATCCAACCTCTAATGTAAAAGTCATTTTTGGTTGGTTCTCCTCTCTTATCTTGACTTGGTGATAACCATAGAATCCATTAGTAAATGAGTAGATTTCCTTACCAACTACTAATTCCAATATTTCCTCAGCAATGGAGTGGGGAATGAGTCATATATGCATGATTTGATCAATTTTTTGTAGTTGACACATTCTTACTCCACTTTTTTTCTTTTTTTGTACTACCATTAGATTGATCCATTCTACATCGTCTATTGGTTTGATAATTCCTGATGCAATCATTTTATCTAGTTCTATTTTAATATTTTTCTTCATGTTAGGGTTCAGTTGATAGGGTCTTTTCCTTTATGGTTTAATTCCCTCTTTCAATTGTATTTTCATTACTCCAGTTTTCTCTTTTATTCCTTTAAGGTCTATGAATGTTCTAGGAAATAGATCTTTGAATTCTGATAGTATTTATGCAACTTGCGCCACTACCCTTTCATCCCAATAGTATCCTATTTTGGATAATTTAGGATCTCCTTCTTTAGTGATGTTTTATTCTCTTAGTTTAACGGGTTGATTGTAATATTTCATTTTAGGATATGTTACCTTTTCAATCTCTCTTTCTCCTTGGTGTACTTCAATGTCCAAGTTATTTTTCCTCATCATCTTGTTGTCATGTCCTATGACATCTTCATTTAGTATATTTGGTTTGATTGTCCTTCCATTCTATTATTTTCCAAATTACATCAGTCTTTGGTGGTAGAGGGCTTTGTTACAGTATTTCTCCTTCTTCTTCAGTTGTTTTGAATATTATTTCTTTTATTTTCATGAATGCGGTGTGGATATATTTGTTAGTACTATAGAATGAGAATGTGTGTATAAAGTCTTCTTGTACTTCATTCCATTCTCTTGTTTCTACTCTATGTTCTTGATTTATATACCAAGTTTGTGCTATTGGGGATAATGTCTAGTAGAATAGTTGGATGTATAATGTTGTGTTGTACTCATTTCTACATTCTCAAACCAATGCAAACATGTCTAAGTGATCTTGCGGTGTAATTTGTCCTTGATATTTTGGTATGATATCATATTCCCCTTCTTTTGATAGGTATCTAGTTTTTATCAAGATTTTGAAAACTGACCAGTGCTAGATTTTGTTTTTATGTGTATTCCACCAGTTGCCAACATTGTAGATCAATGTGTGTTGTAATGCATCTAATCTTGACTGTTCTTCTGAAAAGATCTTTTCCATTTCCTCTAGGTAAGTACATCCAAGTTTCCTACTCCTTAAAACTTTGGGAGTTTAATGTGGGAAATTTCTCTTACTATGTGGTTAGCTCATCATAATGTCTGGGATGTGTTATCTAGCTAGTGTCCTGTGCTACCACATGTATTTTCCAGTGTAATTTCATTAAGTGTGGTAGTTTGTAGCAGAGATTTACCTATTATTTTAACCAAAAATATTCTGCGGAATCCTTCCATCCTTTTGGTTTTAAGCTTTAGTTCATTTTGTAGCCAATCTTCAATTACATCCTCACTTTCCGTGCTATAGTTATCACTTTCTATTTATATTTCTCCCTCATAATTTGGTTATTCTAATAGGTCATTTTTGGGAATTTTTTTTATGGAGTATAATTGTTTTGAGTCTTCCTTTGTATAATTGTCTTAGTTGATTTCATTTATGTATGATTCATCAATGTTTCTTCCTAGAGGAATATGTATTATTCTAGTGTCATCCACAAATGATATTTCTTCTTTCCTTGAGTCCATAATTCCATTTGCATTAACAAACCATTGAAGAACTAATAGTGCGTTGAAGGGATCAAATGGTTCCTTCATTGATACTACCTCAAAATCTACCAATTGTTTGATTCCCATTATATTGACATCTACTTTCTTCCAAGTTTTTAATGTGGCCATTGTTGACCCATCTACTAGGCTAATACTGTATGGTGTTTCTATCAATGGTGGTCTTCCCAATTGTTCCCATACTCTTTTTGGTAGCATATTAACATCTGCACCCAAGTCTACCATAACATGTTTGATCTTATGATGATTTATGTGGGCATTTATCATTAATGATCATGTTTTCCATTGCCTGTTAGTTTTTGCCATTTTTTTAATCTGTAGCTTTTGTCCTTATTCTTTATTCCAGTACTTGCAGAATTGTTTCAACTTCTCTATTAGGTTATGTTGTTTTGTTAGTTATGATAGTTGTTTGAGTGTCATTACTTCTTCTTCTAAGAAGAACTATGTTTTTCTTTGTTGTTCATATTTCTCTCTAACTATTAATTATTTTTTACTCAATAGTTTTGTCATGTTGGGTTTTTATTAGGGAAGAAAATATCCTCTTCCTCTTCTTCTTCTTTTGTCACAATGTCAGTGTTTTGGTTTTGTAGTGTTAGTTCCTTGCCTTGTAACTACAATAGTTTTGGTTTTATTTTTCTTCTTCTTTATGTTTGTTGGTTTATGATTTAGCTTATTTCTATAATATTATTGATCTGATGTTTCAATGTCTGTAGTGGTTGAATCATCCTTAGTTTCCTTATGGTACCTTATGGTTATTTGTGGTGTATCTTTAGGTGCTTTCCTTTGTAATTCATGCTCCTTTTTGTGAATTAAATCCCTATAACTTATCACTTTTTGACTAAGAAGGTGCATTTCTAAAATATTGTTGAGCTTTATCACAAGTAAACAAGTCATGGTCTAGGATACCACAAAATGTGCATTGTTTCTTCTTTTCTCCCCAACATTCATTTGCGAAGTGCCCTTGTTTTCCGTACTTATAACAACTTGCATTGGTTCTCCTTCTTCTACTCCTTCCATGGCCTCTACCTCCTCTAGATCCATTTTACTGGCCTCTCTCCTCATAGTTATTCATGTAATTTGGGTTTGTATTTTGCAATATATTAGCATTCCTCTGATTAGCCCAATTAGGGACTTTATATTCGTGGTTTTGGATATATAGGGGTTTCTCAGCCAATCCATTTACATATGACATGTTTTTGTTGTCTGATCTATTATTGTAGTGAGCATTACACCATGGTTCATGGGCAATCCTCTATCTCATGGTCGTCCCAGTCACCGTAGATACCACAATAAATTATATTGCTTCTTTTTGGTATTGTCTTAATTTATACCTTCATTGTGGTAGCCTTTCTTTCCCCTTTTATCATTGGGCACTCATTCTGCAGATGTCCTTGTTTTGTACAATAAGAGAAACATATGTTTGGTCTCTGTTTATGTAGACTTTCTTCCTTTCATGCTAGGATTTCTTGCTTTAGTTTTAGTTGTTCCAGCTCTATTTTAAGTTTCTCCATTTCTAGATTTTCCTTAGTTTTGTTGTTTCTACGTCAGGTTTGTGATTCTATGCAGCAGACCATGGTTACCACTTTTGAGTATGAGTTAAAAATTTTGCCATCTAGGGATGTCCTTCAATGTCAGGGCTTAGTCTTGAAATAAACCATTCTATCCTCTACTTTTCTATCAATGGCTCTTCTAGTTTATGAGAGGTTTCCTTGAATATTTTGTCAAAATCCTTAATAGACTATCCTTCTTTCTAGACCATATCCCTCATTTTGCTTACTCCCTCAGTGGGTATCTCTGGTGATTCAAAATTGTCTAGGAATGTTGTCTTGATGTCATCCCATGATTTATCATGGTTAGGACATGTTTTCCCATACCAATTCAACATGTCATTTTTTTAGGGTTTTGACAAAATCAAATAGTTTGGTCTGGTCCCTTGTTATGTTCTTACTATGCCATGTAGAGTCCAATATGAACATATGTTCTATTGCTTCTGTAGTATCTTTCCTGAATACCAACAGCTTGATTGTAGAGTCTATCTTTTGTTGTTTTTATGCCTTATCTTCCTTGTGGTGTGTTTGTTTTGTATTCCTTTGTTGTTTCTTATTTTTTCTTTGCTGTAGAGGTTTTCCTTTTCTTCCCTTATCTCTTTGTAATTGTATATCAAAGTATTCTTTCCCTGATAATTCTTCGCAAATCCTTCTGATTTCTTCTTCTCTTTCTTTTTGTGTATCTATCTCTTTGTTTAGTTCTTCTATTGAAATTCTTCTTGATTTATAGGGCACTCAGGGTGACTCCTAGTTAGGGGGTTGTACCTTTTAAAATTTCCATTTCATTGGATGGGATGTCTTTTTGTTTGTTAGTGACATTTTGTTAGTTCCTAGTAACAGTTCTCTTAATTATCTTATACTTCTGGAATCAATGTCATTAGGTACCGCATCTGCTTCTCTTCCTCTTATTCCCATCACACTTTGATTTACCAAATAGTCTAGGTATTCATCATCAAAGTTTAAAGACTAGAGGTTCTTCATTGGATTGACTATTGGTTCCCATTTTTCATTGATCTTGATCTAGACATTAGTCAGGTCAGGTTCAGCATATGGTGATTTACCTAATTGTGGTAGGATTAGGGTTTTATTATAGTATTCCTCCCATGTCCTTCTAGAATTATCATAAATAGCAATACTTCTTTCTAGATTTCTAAGCATTTCTTTAGCCTTATCAATGTGTGTTGTTATTGGTTTTAGATTTTTCTTTTTGTTAGTCTCTGTTATCTCTGTGATAGCCCATATGGCATGCTACTCTACTACCACAAATTTTGTTGCATCTTTGTGTTAGGCTGCACCCACCTTAGCATGCTCAGCAACAACCTTATTGGTGAGCTTATCTTCTTTTTCTTCTGCAACTTTTAAAATATGTTCTTTCCCTATCTCTTCTTCTTTTTCCATCGTTTTGTAGTATCTTTCCTATATTTCCCGAGTTTGTTTCAGTATCCTTTCTTTTATGTCTAATTCCATTTCAGTTTGTATCATGTCATTAATTTATCTTAATTTCTTGTTATCCCCTTTTCCCATGGGTGTGTTAGGTATGGTATTTCATTAATCCTTATGTATCCCATGATCAAATTAATTCAAATGGTTACTTCTTTTCATATATCTTTACATATTCTTTACCCTTTCCATATGTCATCCCCTTAGGTGCTTGCCCCCCTCTCACAAGGGTAGGTCCTTGTGATGGATAAAATTTTCAATGCAAAGATAAATGAAAATAAACCAAAATCAAATGAGTATACCTTCTTTTGTACTCACAAATAGCCACACAGATTGAGCATATTGAAGTTGCACCAAAACTCCAATGGATTGCTCCTTGCTATGTTGATATGTGGATTGATCAATTAAATAACATAACCTTGCAGTATGAAGATAGTAGATAAAAGGATTTAGAAAGATTTCAGTAGCACCAAGTTTATAATTCTAACTTGCTATTCTAATTCACAATTATCTCTCAACAAATCTGGTTACACAACTTAGTTTGGGCAATGTTCACACATCAATATATCATGAGAAGGATTAAATATTTATGCTTTCTTTGAAGGAAAACTATTGCTTTCACAACTAGGAAAAATCAGAAAATGGCTAGCACAACCTATAACCTATGTAAATCAATTGCTTTTTGTATCTAAGCTTCAAGGAATGAGACATAAATTCAAAAGGATTTGTTTATAATCACAATCAAAACTCCTTATCAAAATCATTCAATCAAACACAACAAATGAGTCTCAGAAGGTAACACTAATTTTATTGAGAAAATAATAAGAATACCTTTACAATAATATGTGAATAATGCTAAAAATAATGTTGCTTCTCTATATAAAAATAAAATAATCTATTGAGTTACAATACTAAAAGCCCTCTTTGCAATGTGCAAAGGAAAACAAAAAGCAAGAACTAAGAAAAAAGCATATGTCATTTCTCCTTTACTATACAAACTCCCTCCAAAACAATGGGGAAGTCAACTCCATTCCAACTAAACTCTCCTCTGATGCATGAATTGGTTGGAAAGAAGTCCTCAACTAAAAATAGTGAAGTCCCAGTTGCTGGGTGAACAAGGCAAAAAACCCTAGATTAGAGGGTTCAAAACTATTCTATTTTGAGTTATTTTAGTCTTGAACTCCTCTTATCATGCCACTTGACCAAGTGGATCTCTAAAAATAACACAGTTTGACTAAAAGTCCAAACAAAAAGCAAAAAATCCCCCTTTTGCATGACCTTGTAACTCCTATTTGACTTGGTCCTCTCTCTCCCTCTCTCTCTTTGCATGGTTTGAGGGTAATTTATAAGTTTAATTTAACAAGTATTAAGGTAATATAGTTTATTAATTTACCTTAAGTGTTATCATAAATTTATAAATGATTTTGGTTTATATAACAAGTATTAAGGTATTTTTAGTAATTATTACCTTAATAAGTGTTAAATTACACTTGTGAATATCTTTGACCATGAAAAGAGAGAAGGTCTAATGATTTTTTTTTGTTTTTCTGATTTTACACTTTTGAAAAGACCTAAAGGCATGGGCTCATCATACAATTGTTTGACTTTAAACATTTTGGAAATGTTTCCCCCTGGGCTCATGATAGGTTATTTCAATGACTTCAAACACTTAGGCAAGTGTTGACCATGGGGATGATATTACTTTCAATGTTTTATCAAAAGAATAAAAGAAAAAGACTTTTGTAGCTCGAGTTTTGACTAAATTTTAGGGCTCTATCATTTGGTGAAAAGGTTTTCAAACCCTAAACAAGCACCATTTTATATTTTCACTTTTCTCTTTGGCTGTTCTGGGGTTTGAGGGCACCACCATGGGGTGAACTTGTAGCTCCTTTGAAGGTTTTAATCTGATTGCTACTAGATCTTTTCTCTGCTCAGGTCCATGAATCACTTCCTTTTGTTGTTCTAATATGTGAGTAACAGTAAAAACTTCTGCCTACTTTTCTATGAAACTGTGGAGAACCTCTATTGTTTCTTTCTTTGTTGATGATTTGAGAAAACAATGAAATAATTTAGTTGTTATTTTCTATGAAATTATGCATCAAAACCATGAAGGGTTTCTCTGTGAACTATAAGATACACCTTTTCCTCTATCTCTACATTTTCTAATGGAGAAGATTTGTAAGATGATTCCCTTTCTATAATAAAAACTATGAAGCACTTCTACTTTTTTGCTTTCCCGTGGCTGTGTCTTATAGGTTATGGTGAAATTTTTTACTTCTATTATTGTTTTCTTCCCTTCAAGAACACTGAGAAAGACACTATGGACTATTATTATTTATTATGGAAACCTTATTTTACTGCTCTATCATGCATTCTCTTTATTTTCAAGGCTCTTGGCAAACCCTATGCTCTAAAACTCATATTCTATAGTGGCATCTCTTCCTAGCTCTTGACTATAACTGATGAATATTCCTTCATGCATTGTCTCTTTCAAATGATTGTGAAACTTGCATGTTGTAGACCTTTTCTGTTCACTGATACCTTGGTGTCATATTATTGTCACTGTTCATCATAGTCTTGTATGACTATCATGCATATAGTTTATATGAATGTCACAACTGTCTATACATATGTCTACCCTATAAAGACTCTGTTGGTTACTTTTCCATTGTCTTCTAAAAGCTGCTTAACATAATCTTTTCCTCTGTTAAGTTTTAAAATGAGATACTCTTAGAATATATGCAAACCCTCTACAAGTTCTTTTGCTATATGGTTTCCTTGAAGGATAGTGTGATGTGTTGTAGGGTTTGTAGAGGCTACAAAGATCTCCTACATGTCATGCATTTCTTTATGTTGCATATTTACTAAAGCATTTGTGTGTATCTTATATGTACCGCTATACTCCATCTTGAGTTTAGGACTGGATGACTTATAATCCATGTGTCATTTAAAAGGATCTTACAAAAAAAACCCAATGTATGCAATGTGGAAGTTATATAGACCTTTACATCTTGTTCACAGTCCTTATAGGATGTTTGATAGTGATCTCACATGCTTGTACATTACTATGCAATCCTTTTGTTTCACTGCTTGCAATCTTTATTGTATGATCTTCTCAACCTCTAATTTGTTTAGGTCCTCTATCTTATGACTGCCAACACACTCATTGTGACTTCTCTTCAACAAGGTTTCAGAATGCACTTTAACAAGGTTTTAATATGACTATCATCACAATCATTTCTTAGCAGCCAACATAGTCTTTTAATGACTGTTCTCTTTTATTGTGGGTGGCCCCTCATTTATGACTTCTATGTAGTGACTGTGCTATTTTTGGATGACTGTCTTCATAAGGGACTGTAGGTAATCGGATTCAAAACTTTGAAAGCCTCTTCACCATTTGTTGCATCCAGAAATGATGTATTCATGAAGAAAAACCTTCCTTCTCTGCAAATGTTTCAACTCCATATTGTGTATATGATAGTCTCTTCATTATTTCTTATCATAGCCACTCCATGACTGGGCATGTGTTGCATCTTTGTTCATATTTATTGTTCTATCTTGCTTTTTGTAATCTAAGTTATGTATGCACCTTTAATGATCATGCTAGTTTTTAAAACTGGTTGTTGGAGATATTAATGGATGTGCAGACCTTGACAGTGATTGAACAGATTTTAGCAAAGGTTCAAAAGCTCTTCCTGATGTTTCATGGGAAAAAGACTTATCACACTTTTAACATTCATATTGTTGTTTGTTTTCTTTGCCATTGCACTCTACATATGCATGTCTTATAACTATCTTTCCTCATGTTGTCCTTATATTTTGCCGATGGACTGGATTGATTTCCAAATGATTGCTCTTTGTGAGGACTACTCCTTATGCCTTTAGATATTGCATTCATCTTATAGGTCACTATATCTGACATATTGGCATGACTGTTATGAATGCTCCCTCTCCTGTCATTGTTTTGCTTTCCCGTGGCTGTGTCTTATAGGTTATGGTGAAATTTTTTACTTCTATTATTGTTTTCTTCCCTTCAAGAACACTGAGAAAGACACTATGGACTATTATTATTTATTATGGAAACCTTATTTTACTGCTCTATCATGCATTCTCTTTATTTTCAAGGCTCTTGGCAAACCCTATGCTCTAAAACTCATATTCTATAGTGGCATCTCTTCCTAGCTCTTGGCTGTAACTGATGAATATTCCTTCATGCATTGTCTCTTTCAAATGATTGTGAAACTTGCATGTTGTAGACCTTTTCTGTTCACTGATACCTTGGTGTCATATTATTGTCACTGTTCATCATAGTCTTGTATGACTGTCATGCATATAGTTTATATGAATGTCACAACTGTCCATACATATGTCTACCCTATAAAGACTCTGTTGGTTACTTTTCCATTGTCTTCTAAAGGCTACTTAACATAATCTTTTCCTCTGTTAAGTTTTAAAATGAGATACTCTTAGAATATATGCAAACCCTCTACAAGTTCTTTTGCTATATGGTTTCCTTGAAGGATAGTGTGATGTGTTGTAGGGTTTGTAGAGGCTACAAAGATCTCCTACATGTCATGCATTTCTTTATGTTGCATATTTACTAAAGCATTTGTGTGTATCTTATATGTACCGCTATACTCCATCTTGAGTTTAGGACTGGATGACTTATAATCCATGATGTCATTTAAAAGGATCTTACAAAAAAACCCCAATGTATGCAATGTGGAAGTTATATAGACCTTTACATCTTGTTCACAGTCCTTATAGGATGTTTGATAGTGATCTCACATGCTTGTACATTACTATGCAATCCTTTTGTTTCACTGCTTGCAATCTTTATTGTATGATCTTCTCAACCTCTAATTTGTTTAGGTCCTCTATCTTATGACTGCTAACACACTCATTGTGACTTCTCTTCAACAAGGTTTTAGAATGCACTTCAACAAGGTTTTAATATGACTATCATCACAATCATTTCTTAGCAGCCAACACAGTCTTTTAATGACTGTTCTCTTTTATTGTGGGTGGCCCCTCATTTATGACTTCTATGTAGTGACTGTGCTATTTTTGGATGACTGTCTTCATAAGGGACTGTAGGTAATCGGATTCAAAACTTTGAAAGCCTCTTCACCATTTGTTGCATCCAGAAATGATGTATTCATGAAGAAAAACCTTCCTTCTCTGCAAATGTTTCAACTCCATATTGTGTATATGATAGTCTCTTCATTATTTCTTATCATAGCCACTCCATGACTGGGCATGTGTTGCATCTTTGTTCATATTTATTTTTCTATCTTGCTTTTTGTAATCTAAGTTATGTATGCACCTTTAATGATCATGCTAGTTTTTAAAACTGGTTGTTGGAGATATTAATTGGTGCAGGAGCACCTACCTGACAGCTGGCCTTCATGAGGCAGTTAGTAGTTTAGGTCTTGTTTGTGTTTCCAAGAAGGTCTGTTAGACCAATTGCATGTAATAACGTCACGCTGATCATGATAAGATCATGCTGACCGGGCTTTTGCTATTTTTAGCTAGTTAGTTATAACAGCTGTCATGATGTATGTTCGGTGGGATCTCCCAGCCGCCTGGAGAGTTCCCAGCCGCTTGGAGTCGGGTCAGTAGTACTCATAGGGAAATATTTATAAGCTTGAGATCGGTTGATTGTAGAGATCATCGGTCGGCAGTGTAGTGTTGCACCAAGTAGAGGAGGTTGAGTGTTCTGTGTGAGGAACATCATATTGTATTGCATCGTTGAATCAATAAAGATCCCGTTTCGTTTTCTGTTTGATCTCCTTCCTGTAAATCGATTTGCTGGTTTGAGTGGCTTCATGGATATACTGATCCATTCCACCGGTTGACTCATCTGATCGGTGGAATGGCAATGTACAGTAGGTTAGTAGGTAGTTTGTTTGTTTGCATGCAGGTGTGCAGGATCGCGGTCGACAGATGCTGAGAAGCCTAGCATCCTCATGTGCTAGGTCAAGTTGATAAACTGGAGTTGGAAGATCACCCTGAGGTTGGATCGGGTCATCCCTGGAGGATCGGCGAAGTGAGATTTCGCTAAGTGAAGAAGTTCGCGAAAACAACATCATCAGGATATTTCTGCAAATATCCTGCAGTCGGGTTAGGCATCATCATCCGGATAAGTGAAGATCAGCATGATGATGTCGATTGCATGAAGTGTGAGTTCGTCGGGGTGATCATCAGCAGGAGGAGCCGAGGAGCGTATCGGCATCAGGATCATCATATTGGGAGTGCCAATCATCCGCATATCGCGAGTAGATGCGGAAGAGAAAGTTCGTGTTTTTGGCTAAGTATTGAGAAGGTCATCAGGATATTGGGTGACGTCATCGTCATCAGGATATGACATCATCGTCATCAGGATATTGAGATATCCCCCCTGTGCGAGTTTATCCTGCTGTCGTCAAGTGTTAAGGTATCGGCGGAAGTCCGTGGCAGGAAGTTGTGTAAACATCATCATCAGGAGGTTTCGAAGAGAACCGGGTAATTTATATCATGATGCTGTTGCTTGTATCGTCGGGTAGCGGCGCATCGAAGGTAAGCTGCTGAAGGTGAACGTCATCAGGATATTTGGAGCAACCGGATATTTGATATCCTGCTGACGAAGGTGATGTTAAATATCATGATGAGGCCGCTAGTGCTTGGCGCCCGATGAACAGTGCAACCGGAGGATGTTTGCGCCTGTTGAACATCATGATGATGTTGAAGGTAGTGAAGACAGAAATTGTCGGTGAGGTGAACAGTGGACGTCGGGAGGATGTTCGCGCTGGTCGGACATGATGATGCTGCCGATAATCGAGTAAGGTGATGCTGTTGGTTTTCGGAAACATGATGCTGACAGAGAAAAGCCGAAATATGATGATGTTGGTGGCTTTAGGAAATATGATGATGATGGCGAAGATGATGATGATGAGGTTGGTCTGCAGACATTCATGCTATATGCGAATGTTATAGTGTGGATGCCTCTGATACCATTTGTTGCATCCAGAAATGATGTATTCATGAAGAAAAACCTTCCTTCTCTGCAAATGTTTCAACTCCATATTGTGTATATGATAGTCTCTTCATTATTTCTTATCATAGCCACTCCATGACTGGGCATGTGTTGCATCTTTGTTCATATTTATTTTTCTATCTTGCTTTTTGTAATCTAAGTTATGTATGCACCTTTAATGATCATGCTAGTTTTTAAAACTGGTTGTTGGAGATATTAATGGATGTGCAGACTTGACAGTGATTGAACAGATTTTAGCAAAGGTTCAAAAGCTCTTCCTGATGTTTCATGGGAAAAAGACTTATCACACTTTTAACATTCATATTGTTGTTTGTTTTCTTTGCCATTGCACTCTACATATGCATGTCTTATAACTATCTTTCCTCATGTTGTCCTTATATTTTGCTGATGGACTGGATTGATTTCCAAATGACTGCTCTTTGTGAGGACTACTCCTTATGCCTTTAGATATTGCATTCATCTTATAGGTCACTATATCTGACATATTGGCATGACTGTTATGAATGCTCCCTCTCCTGTCATTGTTTTGCATGCCTCACAATTGTCTCTCTATGCATTTACTATATATTTGCAAACTTTAGGGCACATTGTTCACCACTTTCTTTTGCATGCACTGTACCCACATGCTATCATTATCTCTCTTGATTGTCCTTAGAATGACTGCTTTGTTCAAATCGGGACTACTTCTTTCATTATGACTACTCCTTTGTGAGTAATCTTTGCTGTTGTCTCATGCCTGTTAAAGCAATCATTTAATGAATGATTTTACCTTTGAATGTAATCCTCTTTTAACTTCTATTTTTACTGCTAGGACAGTAATTACTATGACTATTTTCTGCTTCTATTGACATAGTCATGTTTCCTTTGCATATAGTCTTAGACTTCCATCTTCAAGCTCTTCCCTGACAGATTGAATGGCTACTTTGATTTTCTCTTGATTGCTAGCTTACTGTCACTACATGATATGACTGTTTTCTTTTTTCCTTTCATACTGCTACATGTACCTATACCTGCACACTCAGAACACAAGTTAGAGAAAAATATAGATGCAAGGAGCCTCTCTTCTGATTATACGATCTTCATTTCTTACATCTTCTTGTGGTTACATATTTGCATATGGAAGTTCTTTATCTCTTTCATTTCCTGCTTTGATGCTTATGAGAAGATAACATGTACATTTGATGCTCTTACATACATGAGTGAAGGATATCCCAAGGTCTGACACATTTCTTTATTCCTCTTGTAGGTACCTCTAAAGACAAAATTGGAGAAACTAAAGATGGTGCAGCCACAAGTGGGGGATTCATCTTCACATGAAATGACAGATCCCCTTCTCTCCTCTATGTTTCTTATTTCAGATATATATGTGCTCTTTTCATTTCATCTTTTATAGTCAATTCCCACGGCTTGTGTGGGAACTTTGAACATATTTTCTGGTGAATATAAGCAGTTGTTTTGTGAAATGATTTGTCTATTGTTCTTCTTTTGTAAACTATCAATTACATAAGGAAAATACATCTGAAACTTATTGCTTAATACAATTGCTTATAATCCTAAGTGGATTTAACAAGTTGTGTATCTTTATCATTTGAGACTTAAACAAACTATAATGAATAGATTTGAAACAATTTGAAACTTGTAGCTTAGTTTCCTCTCTTGTCTACTTCTGAAAGTTTCCTACTCTTGTAGGATGTCGTTCCCACTTCTGTTTGGCTCATGTAGCAACTCTTAATGAGTTGATGCATGATTCTAGTAGAAGTGATGATTGGAATGGCCTCCTACATGGGTACTAGGCCTTCTAAAGCTAGCTATGAGCTCTTACCCTGCATTAGTCTTCTTCCTTTCCTCTTGTATTAGACACCTGGTCTAAGTCTTTGCTTGTAGGTCTCTTTTAGCTTCTTGTTACAATCATTTGAGCCTGTCTCCCTCTTCAAGGTAAAAAATGAACAGTGTTGTCCCAGCTTTGCATGTTTGGGCTGAAGTACACAAATAGGTAACATTTTTGGTGACCTCTACGTCAGTTTTGCCTGCTAAAATGCATAGGACTAGTTGCCTAGTATATCCATTGGGCAATAGAGTCTTTTAGGCCTTTTACAAAACTCATAATTTTTTTTAACTTGGTTGTTAGAAACGTTGAATAACAACAACACAGACAAAAAAACAACTAAAAACAAGATGAGATTGACCCTAAACAGAGCCATCAAACTGTTTATCAACACTTATTAGAAAAACAAAACTGAAAAAAATGTTCAATCAACACTTATTGACTCAACCACCTATTCTAATAAGTTACATTTGAAAACTTTGCTCCTCAGAAACAATGTTTGAGGTGTACCCCATTGACTGGGATAGGTAAAACCCCACCTTCCATGTTGGACAACTGAAAAGCATTGTGTTCTTTACACTCAGTAATCATGAATGGGCCACCGCACATGGCATTAAACTTGTTATACATACTAGGTTTGCTCTTAAATTCATCCTGTAAGGGTAAAAATGGGAATAATCAAATAGAATAATAAAACCCAAACATCAATGAAATATGAAGATAAAAGGAGATTAAAATAAAGAAGTGAGATACTTACAACCTTTTACCTTGTGTCTTCCATTGTTCGCCTTTTCTTTCTTGATCTTGTGGTGATGAAGATGACTCTTAGGAAGCTTGCTTTCTTGCTTCAATTCCTCAAGATGACAAGGAGAAGTTGGCTCTGATACTTGGTGTGATTGAAGATGAGCTTCAACACACTATGAAGTGGATGGATGATGAAGTGATATGCAATGGGGTGCCAATGGCACACTATAGTTCCTATAGCATAAGTTTACTCGAATGATGGATGGTTGAAATAGAAGAAGAGGGTTGTATTTATAGACTTGTGTGAGAGAGGATCAACGGTGTAGAAGAAATAATAAGATCATCAGAGGAGAATGTTTGAGAGAACGTGCGTGAATAGAAGGACATGTGTCATTCAAAAAGAAGCTTTGTTGAGTTAACTTCTTTCTTGATGAGGATGAGTTTTGTTTTTCTTAAATTAGAATTTATTTTTCTAATTTAAGAGCAAAGTTGCTTTAACTCAGATTTTGCTTTTGTATGACAAGAAGAATATATTTTTAGAAGATAAGAAGGATTTTTGAAGATAAGAAAGCATAATTAAATAAATAGATTTATTAATTATTTGTAGATAATTTGGAGGAATAAAATAAAATATTAAATATATTTTATTTTCATGGAGATTTAAGATTTTATTTAAATAAAATTGCATTTTATTTAAATTTGGAAGAATAAAAAATTTAATTAAATAATTAAAATTATTTAATTATTTTAGAAGAATAAAGTTGATGTAGATGAATTTAATTAATTAAATAAATGTAATTTATTTAATTAAATGCGAGGAGATGAATCAAATAAATAAATAAATTTACTTATTTATTGATAGAGGAATGTGAAGATGAAATAAATATTTAAAATATTTATTTAAGTAGAGTCATGTCATTTTTAGGCGTATACATTTTGCCCATCTTTGATGCAATGTGTTTTATCACATTGTTTCAAAGAATAAGAATTTTTGACAATGATACATGCCCCAGTTTGCCCCTGGTACAGGTTTAATGATGATAGGATGCTCCCTCGGGAGATTGGACGGGCATAAGGCAGAAGGCGTGAGACAGACAATCTCATGAAGAAGAAGGTGAAAAATAGGTTAGGATGGAGAAAAATAGGATATGGCTCAGAGAAATAGACATGGGAAGTAGTCACAGTTGTCATACTGTCAGATATGGTACACTTGCTATATATAGGAGCTGGGTCCACAAGTTCTATTCATTTGCACACTTGTCTTTAGTTGATTGATCTTTGAGAGCTTAGGAGAGCATGGTAGCCAGAGAGATGGATATTCCATGTGAGGAGCACTAGTTTGAGCGAGTCTGACGGTTCGATCGGCCAGTGGAGGTAGGACCACCGGTATTTAGTTCGTTAAAACTCGCTAAAAGTCATTTATTAGGGCAATAAATGCTTAGGGAAAAATACTAGGATAGATGCGCCAAAATACACTCTGAAATGGTGCATATGCTACTAAGTGACACATTTGAGATATACTACAGTGCATATGGTAGTTTGACGCATATAGGCTCTGAATTGGCGCATCCATTGTGGAACAACGCATGTGATACAATAAGCGGTGCATGTGCCAGAACGGTGCATACACGTCAAAGGGCAGTGCATTCACGGTGAAGAGGCACATATGACATGGATCGATGCATTTGCCACCTGGATCGACCCATTTGCACTAGGAAAATCAGTTGACTTAATGAAATTAACCCAATTGGCACCTTGATCGATGCGTCAATTGATAAGCGATCTCTGAGATTGCCGAGAATCTAGTCAAGAGATGATATGCTTGTTTTGATTAATTTCATATGTCAAGTCAATGATAGGATAGTTTTATTGCTATGAGTAGGTTTACTTGGATATGGATTTCTTTGACATTATGCTTTTGTTGGTTGCAGGAGGATATCTGGGATACCCTTATGTCACGAGAGTAGTTCCCTTTGTCATTATTGTAGCGGTACATGCTGACAGAGATTGACTAGGAGGCACTTGGTGCGATGGGTTTGCATTATGTTTGCTTCATGCTTGAGGTTCGTGCGAACCATGTGATGTTGACTGCAGTGGTGGACTGATTCCACAGCAAGGATGGCATATTCCATCTTCTGACGGGGGAGATGGCGATCACTCTGAAGGACGTGTATCATATTCTGCACCTCCCTATTCAAGGAGAGTTGGTTGAGTATGAGTTGTAGTAGGATGCTGGATTAGCTGAGTGCAGATGGGTATTCGATGACCCAGAGTTGGTGGAGTAGGTGATTTCATGGTAGGACATTCATGACCGCTATGACTACTTCCTAGGCATAGTGGCAGGATTGATCGGTGGCGTAGTATGCCCCGATAAGAGGTCACACGGCTTCCTGATTGGCTGGGGGAGGGTGTTAGAGAGCATGAATATGGACGGGACCCGGTATGCATGGGGTGTGTGCGTGCTTGCACACTTATACAGAGATATGCACCAGGTGGTGTACCATAGAGGAGCTAGTTTATCAGCAGACGTTGTCTCTCTTGCAGTTTTGGTTGTGGGAGCACATAGCTATCACATGGCTAGTATGTCTATTTCATAGGTAGAGGGGTGAGCCTTACAGTTATGGTTATGCAAGTGTAATTTCCCAGCACAAGCTGGGGAAACTTGAGTACTTGAGACATGCTTTTGTTAATGTAGGTTAGGTTGTCTGGCGCCCATACCTAGACTGCGAGGTATGGGATGATGAGGTGGATGAGTTTTTGTATTGCTTCCAAACTCAGTGGCTTATTGGTAGGACTAAGTATATTCTGGAGCGACAGATTGTGAGTAGAGTGCAGAGATAGTTTGGTCAAGTACAGGGCAGGCCACAGGGGTAGGCTCATTTTGCGAGGACCCATGCAGAGACATACAGGTGGGGTCCCGTGGCATCATACGAGGAGGCTTTGATAGAATTTTAGTAGATTCCTCATGTAGCTTGTCCATGAGGAGGGACATAGTGGATGCTGGCATGATGCCTGACTACGAGGAGTGGTTTGCAGTGCATCTATTCCCCAAATACTCAGGGCATGGAGAGTTAGCTCATCGTATTGACGAGGATGATTTAGATGATGTGGGTAGAGCTGATAGGAGGAGAGGAGGACGGAGGAGGGGGAGAGGAGGACAAGGGGATGATGGAGGAGGAGGTCTGGGGAGGGACCTTCGGGTCAGCGGGTAGTTGTGCAGCCGTAGGCTATAGGACAGGTGTAGGCACAAGGGCCAACACAACAGGTGGCAGCTCAGCAGGTGGCACCATAGAGGTAGATGTCACCACCATAGCAGGTGGTGCAGCAGTAGGTATAGGGGCAGGTGCCAGCACAGAAATCTCCACAGGTTGATTTATAGCAGCAGGCTATTGCTACACTGCAGGGTTAGATTAGGTAGCTGAGGGCCCATCTGAGAGCAGTAGATTCTCAGAGAGATGCAGATGTAGGATGGCTATCAGAGGTATCTAGAGAGAGAGACGCAGCCTTGGCTAGTATGCGAGCGATGAGAGCAGAGAGGGATGCAGCCGTGGAAGCTATGGGTACAGATGGTACTTCTAGCTTTTTGGTATCACAGGTGCAGCAGGCCCAAACACAGTTAGCCTAGGTTCAGAGTGAGCTTGCTAGAGCGTAGGCTCAAGCTCAGTACTACAGAGGGTTATACCATGGGGCAGTGGTAGCGGATCAACGTGCACCTAGCTTCTGGAGCCAGTTTGTGGCATCTCAGAGGGCAGGTGGGTCTCGATCTGTAGGATCAGTTAGGGGTGTCATATGCAGGACAAGACACTAGCTCTACCAAGAACTCGTAACATGATTGATTATCTGGAATATCAAGGAGAGATGTGATTGTTGCCATGGCTTCAGCAGCTTTGTTCTCAATCCTTGGTATCTGTTCAAAAGAGATCCTGACGAAGTATTCTTTGAAGTCATCTAACATTTGTTTGTAAGGGATTAATTTCTCATCTTTTGTCTGGTAGTCATCATTTACTTGATTTATGACCAGCTGTGAGTCACCATATATCTGAAGTTCTTTGATATTCCATTCAACTGCTAGCTTGATACCAATGACAAGGGCATCATACTCTACCACAATGTTAGTGCAGGGAAACATTAATTTGTATGAATTAGGAATGGTGTCACCACTAGGTGTGATCAACAAGATACCTGTCCTTGATCCATGTTGAGTGTATGAGCCATCAAAATACATTTTCTAGGTTACTGTGGTTACATGGAAGATAGATTTGTCTAGAAATTCAAAGCTCAAAGGGCTATCATCTGTTAGAGGTACATCTACCAGTTAATCTGCAAGTACTTGGCCTTTTATTGCTTTCCTGTCTACATATTCGATGTTGAATTCACTGAGAAGCATGACCCATTTGGACAATCTACCTGTAAGGGTTGCCTTGTTGAGTAAGTACTTGAGTGGATCAATTTTTGCTACCAGTTTGATAGAATGTGACATGTAATGTCTCCACTTTTGTGATGCTAAGACCACAACTAGACATGCTCTTTTGATTGGCATGTATTGTAGTTCATACCCAACAAGTGTTCGACTGATATAGTATATTGCTTGTTCTTTCCCATCATAATTTTGTTGTGCGAGGAGAGCTCCCAGAGCTGTTGGTGTAGCTGAGATGTAAAGTAGCAATGGTTTACACTAAATCGGTGGCATCAACATAGGTGGCTTCATTAGGTATTCTTTTAACTATTGAAATGCTTGCTCACATGAATCATTCCATTTAAAAGGGACATTCTTAGGTAGAAGGTGAGAAAAGGGGTGACACTTGTCTGCCAATTGAGAAATGAACCTTCTGATAGATTATAGTTTTTCCTGTAGGGACCTTAGCTAAGTAAGATTCTTAGGAGGTGGCATTTCCATGATGGCCTTCACTTTAGCTAGGTCGACTTCGATTCCATTGGCGGACACTATGTATCCCAGTAGCTTACCTGAGGTAACTCCAAACATGCACTTCTTTGGATTGAGACATACATTAAACTTTTCCAGTCTGTTGAAGATTTTGTCTAGCACTACCAGGTGTCCTTCTCTTGTGAGTGATTTTGCTAGAATGTCATCAATGTAGTCTTCCATTATAGTGTGCATCATGTCGTGGAAGATTGTGGTCATAGCTCTTTGATATGTTGCACCGGCATTTTTCAAACCAAATGACATGACACACCGACAATAGGTGCCCCAAGGACATGTGAACGCAATTTTGTGTTGGTCTTCAGGTGCAATTTTAATCTAGTTATATTTGGAAAAACCATCCATTAGTGACAGCATAGTGTGTCCTGCCGTGAGATCTACAATCATGTCAATGTTTGGCAGGGGGAAATCATCTTTCAGACAAGCTTTGTTCAGGTCCTTGAAGTCATTGAATATTCAGACTCTGCCATCTAGTTTGGCCATTGGTACTATGTTTGAAATCCATTCAGGATAGTCTATTGGTCTGATGAATCTGACATCTAACAGTTTCTTTAGCTCTTCTTTCACCATGAGGGCCACATGTGGGTGTATCTTTTTGAGTTTTTTCTTTACGGGTTTAGCTCATACAACTAAAGATAAATGATGCATTATGAGATTTAGATCTAGCCTTGGCATATCTATATATGTCCATGTGAAGTTGATTTGTTTTCTCTTGAAGAAGTCAGTGAATGTTGGTTTTTCTTGTTCTGTTAAAGCCTTTGCCATGTGGATCATTTTGGGATTATCACCTGTGCTAACATTGATCGGCTTTGCTGGAAGAGCTCTCCTGATGTGTAAGATTGGGTAGAGGGTCAAGCCTTCCATCCTTTGGCACCTCAAAGAGGTTTTCACCATTGGATACGTCTATATTTTTACTATTTTCATGATCTAACACTGCTGCAGAATGGTTTTCACCATTAGATCTTTCTTTCATTTTGACATTTTTGAGACTGAAAGGCTTAGCACTCTCACCAAAATAGGCCTTCTCATTGAGTTCTATGGCATAGCCAGCTTTGTGGTCCCCTGTGGGTATATGATCTCTAATCTCAAGATAGTCTATGATGGCTTCATTGTTCTCAAAGGTATCGAGCTCCGGGTAGTGCCTTGTAAGTCCCAATCTATGAGTTCGGGGTGCACCAAAGGTAAGGGGTCATTGGGTTGGTCTAGTTTGATGGTGTTTATGGTTAGGATAGAGTTGTTAAAAGCATAGACAAAGTCTATGATGGTACTCTCTATTAGCAGATCCATCAAGGGGGGTATCATTCCTTCCTCACGACTTTCACTATCGTTATTATTCAGGACGGACTCTAGTGGTCTAGCCCTTGGACCTTGTCTCTCGTTAGCATGGGTTGGGTCATACTCGTGGACAACATCGATGTCTTTTTCATCATAAGATAGTTCAGAGAGGCTATCCCATTCATATTCATTGGAATCGGTCTCACTCCCTAGTTGCAGTTGCTGAATTTGCTCAACCAGATTACTCGTAGATGTTTCTAGTTGTTTGCCCTTATTCTTATTTGCTCTATTGGTTCTTGATGCTCTGGTGTAACCTAGCCCTGTAGTGTCTCGAGTTGTCAAGGTATGAGGTTGGATGGGTTTAGTGATACCATCCTTTCTTGAACCAAGTGGATTGTGTCCTTCGTACCCCATCCTTTGTAGCATTTGGAATCCTTGACCATATTGTTTAGTTGGTATAGTGTGATGGTCATGTTGTGATGATGAACTACCTTCATCCTTATATAACCATTGTAGAATTTCTTTCTCATCACTCTCATCTTCAAGGCTTCCCCATTTGACAAATGGACCTTTGGTAGTTTTATCTGCTTTTGATTTGTTTAGAGTAGGTTTTCCATATGATCTGGGAGATAGGGGGAGTTGTACTAAACATAGGGATTGGGAGATTGTGTATTCACCCAAACCTTTATCTTTGAGTTTGAGGTTAGGTTGGGATGCTTTTGAAGAGGAAGCAAGTGTAGCTGGGTCACCACAAGATGAGGATGAAGCAGAGGCATGGTTGTTAGGTATTACAACTTTTGGTTTAGATTGAATAGAGTTGCAGTACTGAAATGGATTGGGGTCACCTTGGATGGTGATCTCTTGGCCTTCATAGGGGAATTTTATACACTGATGGTATGTTGATGGCACTGCTTTTAGAGTATGAATCCATGGTCTCCCAAGAAGAATGTTATATGCTGGCTCCATATCGAGGACTTGGCAAGCCACATCTTTTACTATAGGTCCCACTCTGATTGGTAAAGTAACAATTCCTTTGGAAGTTCTCTCCTCTTCATCATAGGCTTTGATAGTGATTTTATTTTTTGGATCTATAGGTTTCTTTGAAAACTCCAATGTAAGGATTAGCTTCAAGGTGCAAATATTCAAACTAGCTCCTCCATCGATTAGGACTCTTTTTATCTTGTGTTTGTGTATGAATGCTTTGATATGAAGAGCGGGGTTATGGGGTTGGGTGATTGACATATCATCCTTTTTAGTGAATGATAGGGAGTGAGGTGAGGTAATGTGACCTACCATGGTTTGAAACTACTCCTCAACAAGGTTCGTTGAGATGGAGGCTTCCGCTAAAGCTTTGTCAAGTATGGCCCTATGAGATGGGGATAGACGCATAAGTTCAAGAATGGAGATATGTGTAGGTGTCTTATGTAACTGATCCAAGATACTGTATTGATTGGCCAGAGGGGCGAAGGCTCCTCTAAGAGTGACTTTATTACTGTGGGTGGTAACATTGCAATCTGGATCTTTGCTTATAGTGATTACATTGATGTGTGAATCACCTTCCGAGATATGGTTAACAACATAATCAAAGCTGACATTTGTGTAATTTGCGTTGTTAGATCCATTGTTGTTTTTGTTGGAAGGTCCTCCCTGCTCATAGTTGGGAAGAGGATCCTTGAATGCCTGGTGATCACTATTAGAGGTATGTCCATCAAGGGATATTTTTTTTGCTCTATCAAATCTTGGATAGTGTGCTTGAGTGCAATGCAATCATTGATTTTGTGCCCCCTGTTTCGGTTGTAGTCACAGAAATTGTTATCATTCCACCAAGGAGGTTTGACTTTTGGTTCATATTCTCATGCCGATTCCAATGATTCTCCCAAAGGTGTAAACTTTCTCCTAGGTTGAAAGTTGGTAAACCATGATTCCGTGTTTCTTGGTTTGTTTTGTGGGGGGTTGTTTTGAGGGGTCGATAAGTTAAAGATTGGTTGTTTAGGTGCCACATTCTTGGCATCTACCACCCCATCATTCACAATGTTTTATTCTTTGTCTAGAATCTTGGTTTATCTATGTTGGTGTTGGTACTAGGAGTGTCCTTATAGAGCTTTATTTGACCCTTGGCGATTAAAGCTTTTTCGATGATGAGACCCATCTCAATGACCTTGCTAAAGGAAGTAGGACATTGGATTTGTATCTGATAGCTTAGGTCAGTTTGTAAGTTATGGATGAACATTTCCAACATTTGTTTTTCAAGCATTTGGTGTGGACACTTACTTGCTAACTATCTCCATCTTTGTAGGAAGGTGGTGAAAGACTCTCCTCCTCTTTGCTTGGTGTTACAAAGATCTAAGATTGAGGTGTCATGCTCAAAATTATAGGAGAAGTGTGTTGCAAATTTGTCCACAAGTTTGTTGAATGTTCTAATGCTGGGTGGTAGTCTAGAAAACCACTCCATGGCTTGTCCACCTAAGCTTCGTGGAAACAGTCGCATAAGGTAAGTGTCATTGTGTGCAACCTCAAGACAAGCAGTGTTGAATTCCCTAATGTGGTCCCTTGGATCACCCTTTCCTCGATATTTATAAAATTTTGGCACCTCAAATTTAGAGGGGAAAGGTAACATGATCAAGGTCCTATCAAAAGGATAAGGTGAAACATCCTCTAGGGAATAATGTTTGGTTGATGCTCCTGTTTGCATGTCTAAAAATTGTTGTTGTAAAGCTTGGATCTATTTGGTCATTAAGCTCAAGGCATCTGTAGGATCATTGGTTGCTTTACTTTTGTCTGAAGGTGTTTCTTCGTGTGTGCTTCCATCAGGGTGTCTCTCTTCCTCAGTTTCTTTTAGAGCCTCTACATCAAAATATTTAGGGAGTTTGACTCCTAGATGTGCTAGGTGTAAAAAGAATTTGGTAGGGTCTTGGGCAAGTACCTTATCCATTATGCATTGAAATCTTTTGTCTTGCTGTGTTTGGAGGACCTCTTCCATAGAAATTTCCTCATCACTTTTGTGAGAGTTTGGGATAGTTTTCTCAGCCATTTCAATCTATTTTTGTTTTTGCAATCTTGTTAAGACCATGCAAGGTGACTAGAGGTGGAATGGAGTGAGTTTGAAAGTTTTGAGCAAAGGTGCTAGAATGTGACAAGATTCTAGCAAGGTTTTCCTTAGATCTAATTGGTGTGAAACAAGTTGGGTGCAAAAAATGATAGTCGAAGCAAGGATGAAAGAAATCCATTTACTTGATGTTGACGAGTCTTGCACAAGCCACTAGTGGAGTTCCAAGAGAAAAGGATAAGTGATCCTTGATAGTGGAGACTCACTAGGTTTGTTTGAGGTTTAATTGTGATCAAGAATAGCTTGGTTTTAACCTTGTTGGATTTTGGAATAGATTTGGGATGATATGGTGTGGAAAAAGAAGCTATGGTGCGGAAAAAGAGGGAAATGGCTGTCTTGCAAGATTTTAATTAGATTTTGGAAAAACTGAGACAGGTTTGAAATGGTTTTTGAAAAGTTGAAAAATTTGCTCTTGGAAGGTACATAATAGCTCACTGGATTATATGTGCAGCAGTTAAATCATTGTAGCAGAGTGCAAATGTGCCACAAGTCAGATCAAATGCACAATTCTGGTTATGTTTAAATGTGCTACAACATATAACAAATGCGTTGCAAGTTTGAGTAAATGCATTTTTGGTTGTCTCAAATGCACAATTCTAGTTTTGTTTTTTTTTGTAGAATTTTGGAACGTTTTTCAAGATTTTTCTATTTTTGGTTTGAAAACTTGGTCTTTTTGAGAATTAATTTTCAATTATGGGAAAGAAACAACAAACACATAGAAGTTTTCATGATTTTTATATTTTGTTATTTTCTTTTGTATTTTTGGACATTTTGACTCAAAAACAAGTACACCCTAGGTTGGATAGGATAGTATTTGTTGAATCCTCTAGCTGTGCATATTCAAAGCATGTAGCTCCAGGATCTGGTAGCACTGGCTCCCCTCCATGGCACTCACTTCTCACACATACCAGATCTGAGTTTCCTTAGGCTTGTACTGCCACCAAACCATAGGATTGTCCTTGCTACCTCTACTAAGAATCACATGAATTGAGGCCGCTTCAAGAGCTCCGCCCTTTGTGTCAACAAATAAGGGTTTTTGGTATACTAAACAAGTGGTTCATAGTCAAGGCAACTGTTTGAGTAATTACACGTGCAGCGGCACTACTCTCTATTATGGAGTCTCCCAGCCTCAAAGGGTTACGCCTTAGCGGGTTTTGGGGGAGGTTGGGCATCGGTGTAACACAACAACACTCGTTGTAGGAGGCTTTCGTCTCAAGCACAGTTTATTTAAAGTGGATCAGTAGGGCTTGGCTTTAGCCTATTTCCACTCAGGGTCATTCCCACTTGGACAGGCGTGCATCCAAGGGAAGGCCCCTCTAAAGGTTAAACAAATGGAATAACAAGTCTGGCATTCTGGTTACCCAGTAAAGGGGAGAGCATAAGCTTATTGTCATTCGACAGTCACAGAAGACACTAATTTATCCAATCCTAGTTAAAAGGAAAACAACTAAATGGGCTATCTACTTGTGCACTCATGCATTTGTTAACTTTGAAGTGTTTTTAAATATAGCAACGTTCATTTTCCATTTGTAAGATAGCAATGATCTAACTAGGAAAGAAATCAACAATGCAAAGATAACAGTGGTTCAGTTACTCCTCCTAGTTAAAGACTATGTGGAATTTGCATGCATGCATTTTTTTTGGTTACTTTTTCCCCTAATTAATCTAAGTGAACTATTTAATGCAGGTAAATGATCTAATCCAGCCTCTAATCATGCAAGACAAAAGTTAGCTCAATCATAAAAATTAGATGAAACCCTAAAACCACAGTGCAGAACAGAAGTGCCACTATGTAGTCTGAATGCGCAGAAATAGAGCTTGCATGCGTCATTTTTACAAATGTGCTAAGACAGGTGTCAAAAGTGCAGGAATATGGAATAAATGCATCATTTTAAAAAATGCGTTGTTATACAATATGAAAGCATCACAAATTAGGGTATATGTGCCATAGTTACGTAGGCACCGGAACAGGAAGCGTATGCGCTGTATTGGAGTATGGATGCATCGTATTTCTGCAAGCACCAAAGCAGAAGGTAAAAGCGTCGATTTAGAGGTTGAATGCGCCAGACTTCTGCATGAGTCGGAACAGGAGGTAGAAGCTCCAGTTCAAAGTATAAATGTGCCGGATGCACCTATTAGAAGCCTATACGACACCTATATGGAACATGTCACTAAGAAAACTTAGATTTTGATTAGATAAAGGGGCAAGAGCCCCACGGTGGGTGCCAGAAATGTAAGGGTAAAAATGGGAATAATCAAATAGAATAATAAAACCCAAACATCAATGAAATATGAAGATAAAAGGAGATTAAAATAAAGAAGTGAGAGACTTACAACCTTTTACCTTGCATCTTCCATTGTTTGCCTTTTCTTTTTTGATCTTGTGGTGATGAAGATGGCTCTCAGGAAGCTTGCTTTCTTGCTTCGATACTTGGTGTGATTGAAGATGAGCTTCAACACACTATGAAGTGGATGGATGATGAAGTGATATGTAATGGGGTGGCAATGGCGTGCTATAGTTCCTGCAGCATAAGTTTACTCGAATGATGGATGATTGAAATAGAAGAAGAGGGTTGTATTTATAGACTTGTGTGAGAGAGGGTCAACGGTGTAGAAGAAATAAGAAGATCAATGGAGGAGAATGTTTGAGAGAACGTACGTGAATAGAAGGACATGTCATTCAAAAAGAAGCTTTGTTGAGTTAACTGCTTTCTTGATGAGGATGAGTTTTGTTTTTCTTAAATTAGAATTTATTTTTCTAATTTAAGAGCAAAGTTGCTTTAAAGTTGTTGTAACTCAGCTTTTGCTTTTGTATGACAAGAAGAATATATTTTTGGAAGATAAGAAGGATTTTTGAAGATAAGAAAGCATAATTAAATAAACAGATTTATATAATTATTTGTAGATAATTTGGAGGAATAAAATAAAATATTAAATATATTTTATTTTCGTGGAGATTTAAGATTTTATTTAAATAAAATTGCATTTTATTTAAATTTGGAAGAAAAAAAGATTTAATTAAATAATTAAAATTATTTAATTATTTTAGAAGAATAAAGTTGATGTAGATGAATTTAATTAATTAAATAAATGTAATTTATTTAATTAAATGAGAGGAGATGAATCAAATAAATAAATAAATTTATTTATTTATTGATAGAGGAATGTGAAGATGAAATAAATAATTAAAATATTTATTTAAGTAGAGTCATGTCATTTTTAGGTGTATACACATCCTATTTGAGGACAATGTCTCCCTCCTTGAATTGCCTAGGTGCTACCCCTTTATCAGAGGTCTTTTTCATCTGCATCTGATGCATTTCCAATTGTTGTACTGCTTGCTTTCTAGTTTCTTCCAGCTCTAACAACTCAACAAGTCTTACCTCCATGGGACCTTCCTCCATCATTTCAAGTTCTTTTATGAGGCCCAAAGCTGGTAGCTCAGCTGATATGGGGAGCCTTGCTTCCCTTCCATACACGAGCATGAAAGGAGACTGTCTTATGGACCTCTTAGGAGTGCTCCTATCAGACCACAAGGCTAATTTTGGTTTTGAATGCCAAGTCCTTTGGTTATCTTCAATAGTTCTTTTGACAATCCTGATTAAGTTCTTGTTCATGGACTCAACTTGTCCATTGCTCTGAGGGTAGTAATTAGAGGAAGTACTCAAATAAATACCATGAGCTTAATAGCCTAATCAGTTAGCTTCATTCCAACAAAAGGTAAAGCATTGTCTAAAACAATAGAATCTGGTACACCAAACCTTGCTATTAAGTCTTCATAAAAATTTAGGACAACACCCTCATTTGCCTCTTTCAAGGCCACAACTTCTGTCCATTTGGTGAAGTAGTCTGTAGCTATTAGTTATACCCATTTATGGCTAGAACTAGAGGGTGGGTTAATGACCATAATAAAGTCAAGACCCCACTTAGTGAAAGGCTGATCCACTGATATTGGTTGTAAAGGCAAGGCTACCAACTTCTGTTTGCCTACAAACATGGCACATTTTACACATTTTCTCACCCATGCATACACATCTTTAAAAAGAGAAGGCCAATAATAGCCAATCTTCATGATCTTCAAGGTTGTTGTTCTTGGTACAAAATGGCCCCCAACTGGTCTGTCATAAAATTCACGCAAGACTCTGTCAATCTAATTTGATTCTATGCACCTCAAAAGTACACCGTTATAGTCTTTTCTAAACAAAGCACCATTCAAAATGACATAAGAGATAGCTTGAAGTCTGAAATACCTCCTTTTGGCAACTTTTAGCTCTGCTGGGCACTCACCAGTTTGTAATTAATGGACCATTTCTTGTGTCCAACTGGTGCCTATTTCTAGGACAACAATTTGTGACTTATTACCAGCCATGAGGACAACTTCCTTTTGAATTTCTAGATCTTTTTCTTACCCATCAGCTAGCTGCTCAAACAACCCCTTACCTCTTACTAGCTTTGTGACTTTGATCTCTACATTGTATTCCATCACCTTAGTGACCCATCCAGCCCTTTTGTCTCTCAAATCCTTGCTTAACAAATTCCTTAACAGTAGGATGGGAAACCATCAGCTAAATCTTATTGTTAGAAACCAAATGTCTAAAATTTTTAAGGCTTCGAATAACATCAATCACATGCCTTTCAACAAAAGAATACTATGCTCATAGCCCTCTAGTCCTTGGCTAAAAAAAGCTATTGGTTATTCTAGATCATCTTTATTTTGTTGTGTCAACATAGCAAAGATGGTATCCATGCCTCCAAAGGCATATAATATGAAATCCTTAGAGAAATCTGGATTAATCAGTGTTGGTGTTGTTACTATAGCCTCCTTTATGTCTTCAAAGCTTCTTTTTCCTTCGTTGGTCTAGTCGAATCCCATATTCTTCTTTAGCATAGAGGTTAGAGGCTTTAAATTTATGCAAGACTCTGTCAATCTAATCTGATTCTATGCACCTCAAAAGTACACCGTTATTGTCTTTTCTAAACAAAGCACCATTCAAAATGACATAAGAGATAGCTTGAAGTCTGAAATACCCCCTTTTGGCAGCTTTTAGCTCTGCTGGGCACTCACTAGTTTGTAATTAATGGACCATTTCTTGTGTCCAACTGGTGCCTATTGCTAGGACAACAATTTGTGACTTATTACTAGCCATGAGGACAATTTCCTTTTGAATTTCTAGATCTTTTTCTAACCCATTAGCTAGCTACTCAAACAACCCCTTACCTCTTACCAACTTTGTGACTTTGATCTCTACATTGTATTCCATCACCTTAGTGATCCATCCAGCCCTTTTATCTCTTAAATCCTTTCTTAACAAATTCCTTAACATTAGGATGGGAAACCATCAGCTAAATCTTATTGTTAGAAACCAAATGTCTAAACTTTTTAAGGCTTCGAATAACATCAATCACATGCCTTTCAACAAAAGAATACCTATGCTCATAGCCCTCTAGTCCTTGGCTAAAAAAAGCTATTGGTTATTCTAGATCATCTTTATTTTGTTGTGTCAACATAGAAAAGATGGTATCCGTGCCTCCAAAGGCATATAATATGAAATCCTTAGAGAAATCTGGATTAATCAGTGTTGGTGTTGTTACTATAGCCTCCTTTATGTCTTCAAAGCTTATTTTTCCTTCCTTGGTCCAGTTGAATCCCATATTCTTATTTAGCATAGAGGTTAGAGGCTTTAAAAGGCTTGCAATGTTTGGAATGAATCTTCTTACAAACTTAATTCTCCCTAGAAATCTTTGCAAACCCTTCTTATGAGATGGTACGGGTAATGATGAAATTGCACTTACTCTTTTCTGATCAATTGTAATGCAATGCTTGGAAACAATATGACCCAGTAACTTACCTTTGTGAACATCAAAGATGCATTTTTTTGGGTTAAGAGAAACACCATACTCTCTACATCTATCAAACACCTACCTCAAATGTAGGAGAAATGTTCTTTTACATCTTTTGAAAACACAGTGATATTGTCAAGATATACCAACACAAATTTGTTCATGATACCCTGAAAAGACACATCCATGCCTCTTTGGAAAGTTGCCCCAGCATTGGACAATCCAAAGGGCATCTTTTTGTATGTCATGGTTCCCCATTTTGTAGTGAAGGCTATTTTAAACTGATCCTCTTCTTTCACCAAAATTTGGTTGTAACCTAAGAATCCATCTAGCAAAGAGAATCTTTCTGAACCTGATACAACTTGTAATATCTGCTCCATTGAGGGTAGCGGATAATGGTCCTTTAATGAAGCTCTATTTAAGTCCCTAAAATCAGCACAAATCTGATTTCACCCTTCTTTTTCCTCAAGTGCACCAAGTGTGATACCCAGGATGTGTACTTGATGGGAAAGATGATGTTACTTTGAATTAGTTTATTGAGCTCTGCCTTCATGAGGATCTCCAGCTTAGGATTCAAAGGCCTTTACTTTTGTCTCATAGGCTTTGCATTTGGTTCTAGCTCAATGGTGTGTTGTGCCAATTCTGGGTTAAAACCTTTCAGATCTTGATACTCCAACACAAATCTGATTTCACCCTTCTTTTTCCTCAAGTGCACCAAGTTTGATACCCAGGATGTGTGCTTGATGGGAAAGATGATGTTACTTTGAATCAGTTTATTGAGCTCTGCCTTCATGAGGATCTCCAGCTTAGGATTCAAAGGCCTTTACTTTTGTCTCATAGGCTTTGTGTTTGGTTCTAGCTCAATGGTGTGTTGTGCCAATTCTGGGTTAAAACCTTTCAGATCTTGATACTCCCAAGCAAAGATATCATCATATTATTGACACAATAAAATGAATGCATGCTTTTTTTCCTTGGTACATACCTTGCCTAGTTTGAGGAGTTTGGCCTTGAATATCTCAACGGATTCATAGTGTTCTTCTTTGATTAACATGCCAGCCTTTTATCTTCTCACCTAATCATTTGAGGTAAAAATGGATTCCAAAGTAACAAGACACTTTGGAAACTTGTTTGTTTTCAGCTGAAGAATTTGGTCACCAAACTGCTGTTGTAATTTTTTCTAATTTCTAGCAGTGAATTCAACTTCTTCAATAAGAAAAGTTAAAATATGCTAATCACTATCAGACACTTTCCAATGAGTGTTATTAGCTGGAACCAATAGTCTTACAATCACATTTACATACTGTTGTGTTGTAACATTTTTTATCTCCTTTGGAATGTCAAATTCAGCCCCCATGGCAGCCAATTTATCAACCTGTTTATTTCGATTTCTTGGTAAGGACAACAGATTGAAAGCATCAAATTCTTTAATAATATCCCAAACTCTATGCTTGTATAATTTGAGCAAGTAATTTTTAGTGAAATTTATGCCTCTTACCTGATTGACAACCAATTCACTAGCCTCGAATACTTGTAAGCACTTGACCTTTTTCTTCCTTGCCCATTCCAAACCATGGATAAGTGCCTTGTATTCCACTGTGTTGTTAGTACATCTGAATGCAAACCTGAAAGCTAAATAGTACCTCTCTCCTTCAAGGGAAACAAGCATAGCTCCTCCACCAGCACCTACCTTGCTTCTTGAACCATCAAAATAGAGTTTCCATAACTTATTAGCTTGTTGCACTTGTTGTTCTTCTTTCACAAGGTTAGGGACAACCATGTATTGCTCATGGATCATGTAGATAACTAATCCTGATTCTTCCATGTGTCTGAATGGATCATCTTCATGGTTTTCAGTTGCCCACTCATCTAAAAACAAATCGGATATGCCTTCTATAGGGGTATTACTGTATTAGATATAAGGCTGTTCCTCTTCATGGATGGTTAGATTTGCATTGACATCACTAGGGATATAAGGCTCAATATGGTCCTTGGCAATAGGTTCTATTTTGATAGTCACTCTTGTACCATACCTTGTTCTAGAAAACATGTGTGACCAATCAACATATAGATAACCACCCAAATTTATTGTAAAGTCTATGGAGAGGCATATTGCAAAGTATGGTGGTAGATCTATGACATAAATGTCATGTGGTATTGAGAAAGTTGGGCAAGCATGTAAGGTAAGACCCAAATTTTTAATAACCCCAATGGTATTAATGGTTGTTCCATCCAACTGTACCACTCCTTTGGCTAGTGGTTCATATGACAAACCCAGTTTATCTACTATTTGTTTAGGTATCACAAAGCTACTGGCACCTCAGTCAATCATGCAATTATGAACAAGGCATTGACTAATAATCAAAGATACATAGAATGGGGGTGGTTTGACCTTTTGGTTTTACTGTTCACTCTTGACTGGGGGAGTATTTGCAAGTGCAACTCTAGGTTGGTCATGATTGGACTCATTGGACAAGGAGATATTTGATAAAGATTTTTGCAATAGATCTTTTTGGCCAGGTGGTGATAGAGAATCCCACATTGACATGCTTACATTTTATTTTTTCATGTGTTCCAATATATTTAATGGAATAGTACTAACCTTAGGTTGTCCCCTTGAAGCAACAATGTCCACTTGTGATTAGGATGGCTATGGATGACCTCTAGGTTGATCTTTGTTTGCCATAGGTTGTTCTCTTGGTAGTACTTGGACATTTAGTGGATATGATGGACCAACAACACCTTGCTGGCATGTATGAGCTTGATTTTGCCTTCTGTCAGCATGTTGTCCTATATCAATAACCCTCTTTTTAGCCCTTGTATTGGCTGCTATGGAATGAGTTGATTGGTTTTGCCCATGTGTCTGATTTACCCCATAGAACTCTTCACCTTGCCAATTCTGCTTCATCGAGCTAGCCATGCTCAAGATGAGAACTCTGTTATTCCAAATTTTCTTGTGCTATATCCTACTAAGCAAAAGTGTTGTTTTGTATCATAAGGGCCTAATTTATCATGCCATTTGAGCAAGTTGACTGGTTATGTGGTTGGTTGCATGGGAAACACCACTCATAGTCTTGTGCCATATATTTTTGGACTAGAATTAACTCTCTAGAAGTGCTAGCAGTATGTTGGTTATAAGGCTGATATGGTCTTGCATTGAAATTCCTTCTTTGACCTTGGTTATCAACCTGGTAAGGAGGCCTATTAGGCTAATTAGACTGATGCTAAGCTTGATAAGGGGCCTGGTAAGGTCTGTAAACTTGATTTTTCTACTTTTTTAAGTTCACTAATTCATTACCAAAAGTTTGTAACAAACCTTTAATCTCTTAGATCTCCTAAGATAGGGCTGGGACAAATTTTGTTTGGGTAGTTACTTGATAATTTAATGCTGGTACATCAGCTATAGGGGGAAATTACAATGGGACAAGTGGTTGTACCTTTGGGAAAATTGACATTGGGGGCCTTGGGGCTATTTTACCAGCTTGGATCAGGTTGTTTTCAGCCTTTATGGTGGTCTCAAAAGCATTTGGCAGTGTTGTACCACCCATTGACTGAATCATTAATGAAATATCACTATTTAAAGCCTTAAGAAAATATAAGAATGCATGATCAGCAGAAGGCCTTACTGCGGGTGGGATTCTGTTCTAAGTCTTGTGGAACTAGCAGTTGAAATCTGCCATGTGCTCTTATGGAGCTCTCTTGATTGTGGTTAGTTATTCTATCAGGGATAGATTGTTTGATTTATCCTCAAATTCTTATTTAAAGAATCACCCAATAGATCCCATGAAGTGATTGAATTCACAGCTAAACCCCTGAACCATTGAGGTGATTTTCCCTTTAGAGATGTAGCTAAAAGTTTGATTGCAACATTCTTAGCTATTATATGATGGACTGAACACAATGTAACCACGTCTCTGTATGTTCAATGGGTGTAACTTGATCTTCTCCAATGAAGAAGGGAAAACTTATAAGAGCTTCCAAAGGTATGTCATCATTTTGTGCCAGTTGTAGAGGGTTGTCATCATTAAATGCCACAAAGGGCAACCATCTTGCCATTGGATTTGTTAGTACTTGAGTGTTTGGTACTTGATTTCTTTGAATAAAACCTGTTGGTCTATGGTTTGGAGGTGTAGAACGGGAACTTCTAGATGAACTAAGAGCTCTTCTTTTTGTTCTCCCTCTTCTTTTTGGTGGTGACAGCTGCAAGTATTCAAAAGGAGTTGAACTTCTCCTTGTTTGTATTCTTCTCATGTGTTGTTTGCACTCGATCTGCTATAAATCAAAATAATAGAGTCACCAGGTATGCTTTTTTCATCTCAAAAGGCTAGAAACTTTGTTGTTCATACCAAAAGAGCAAAGAAAACTGGTATCTAGTGGCCTGAATCTCAGTTCAGAGTCCCACCGGGCGTGCCAAAAACTATTGTCATGAGGATTGTACCCTGATCAAGCATGAAGCTCAACAATCCTATGAAACATGGGATCACCTTCAAACTGTGGGTTGTCTATGGTGAAGGTGAACCTCCAGAAGAGCTGGTTCCCTTGAAATCTCCTGGATTTAATGTATTTTTGCAAGGAAAAGGGATAGAAGGATTACTATGAAACTGAAAACTAGATCCTTGGAGATGATGCATGGAGTTTGTAATTCTAACTTGCTATTTTGATTCACAATTATCTCTTAATAGATCTAGTTACACAACTCGGTTTGGGCAATGTTCACACATCAATATTTCATAAGAAGGCTTGAATATTTCTACTTTCTTTGAAGGAAAACTAATGCTTTCACAACTAGGAAAAATCAAAAAATGGCTAGCACAACCTATAACCTATGTAAATCAATTGCTTTTTGTATCTAAGCTCCAAGTAATGAGACATAAATTCAAAAGGCTTTGTTTACAATAACAATCAAAACTTCTTATCAAAATCATTCAATCAAACACAACAAATGAATCTCAGTAGGTAACATTTATTTTATTGAGAAAATAATAGGAATACCTTTACAATAATCTCTGAAAAATGCTAAAAATAATGTTTCTGCTCTATATAAAAATCAAATAATCTACTGAGTTTCAATACTAAAAGCCCTCTTTGCAATGTGTAAAGGAAAACAAAAAGGAAGAACTAAGAAAAAAACATTTGTCCTTTCTCCTTCACTATACAAACTCCCTCCAAAGATTTCACTTTTCTCTTTGGTTGCTCTGGGGTTTGAGGGTGCTGCTCATTTGAAGGTTTTAATCTGACTACTACTAGATCTTTTCTCTACTCAGGTCTAGGAATCACTTCCTTTTGCTATTCTAATCGATGAGTAACAGTAAAAAAATCTGCCTTCTTTTCTATGAAACTGTGGAAAACCTCTGTTGTTTCATTCTTTGTTGATGATTTGAGAAAACAATGAAATAATTTAGTTGTTCTTTTCTATGAAATTGTGCATCAAAACCATGAAGGGTTTCTCTGTGAACTATAAGATACACCTTTTCCTCTGTCTTTGCACTTTCTAATGGAGAATATTTGTAAGATGATTCCCTTTCTATGACAAAAATTGTGAAGCACTTTTGATGTTTTGCTTGCTTGTGGTTGTGTCTTATAGGTTATGGTGAAAATTTTCACTTCTACTGTTCTCTTCTTCCCTTTATGAACACTAAGAAAGATACTATGGACTATTATTATTCATTATGGAAACCTTATTTTGTTGCTCTATCATGCATTCTCTTTGTTCTCAAGGCCCTTGGAAAACCCTATGTTCTAAAGCTCATATTGTATAGTGGCATCTCTTCCTAGCTCTTGATTGTAACTGAAGAATATTCCTTCATTCATTATCTCTTTCAAATGACTGTGAAACTTGCATGTTGTAGATCTTTTTGTTCACTGATACCTTGGTGTCATATTATTGTCACTATTTAGCATAGTCTTGTATGACTATCATGCATATAGTTTATATGACTGTCACAGCTCTATATGATTGTCACAGTTGTCCATACATATGATTTCCCTATAAAGACTCTATTGACTACTTTTCCACTATCTTCTAAAGGCTACTCAACATAATCTTTTCCTCTATTAAGTTTTAAAATGAGATACTCTTGGAGTATATGCAAACCTTCTGCAAGTTCTTTTGTTGTATGGGTTCCTTGAAGGACAGTGTGATGTGTTGTAGGGTTTGCAGAGGCTACAAAGATCTCCTACCTCATGCATTTATTTATGTTGTAGATCTGCTAAAGCATTTGTGTGTAGATTATATGTATCATTGTACTCCATCTTGAGTTTAGGACTGGATGACTTATAATCCATGATATCATTTAAAAGGATCTTACAACAAAACCCCAATGTATGCAATGTGGGAGTTATACAGACCTTTACATCTTGTTCATAATCCTTACAAGGTGTTTGATAGTGATATCACATCCTTGTACATTATCTATGCAATCCTTCTCATTCACTACTTGCAATCTTTACTGTATGATCTTCTCAACCTTTGATTTTTTTAGGTCCTCTGCCCTATGACTCTCAACACACTCATTGGGACTGTTCTTCAACAAAGTTTAATATGATTGTCAACACAATCATTTCTTAGTAGTCAACATAGTCTTTGCATGACTTTTCTCTTTTATTGTGGGTAGCCCCTCATTTATGACTTCTATGCAGTGACTGTGCTATTTTTGGATGACTATCTTCATAAGAGACTATAGCTAATATGATTCAAAATTGTGGAAGCCTCTTCACCATTTGTTGCATCCAAAAATGATGTCTTCATGAAGAAATGCCTTCCTTCTTTGCAAATGTTTCAACTCCATATTATGTACAATGACTATCTCTTCATTATTTCTTATAACAGATGCTCCATGCTTGTGCATGCCTTGCATCTTCGTTCACATTTGTTGTTCTATCTTTCTTTTAGTAATCTGAGTTATGTATGCACCTTTCATGATCATGCTAGTTTTAAATCTAGCTGTTGGAGATAGCAATGGATGTGCAGACCTTGATAGTGATTGAGTAGATTTTGGCAAAGTTTCAAAAGCTCTTTCTGATGTTTCACAAGAAAAAGAATTAGCATTCTTTTAACATTCATATTGATGTCTCTTTTCTTTTCCACTACACTCTACATATGTAGTCTTATAATTGTCTTTCCTCTTGTTGTCCTTATATTTTGCTAATGGACTGGACTGCTCTCAAAATGACTACTCTTTGTGAGGACTACTCCTTATGCCTTTAGACATTGCATTCATGGTATAGGTCACTGTATCTGACATATTGGCATGAATGTTATGAACGCTCCTGCTCCTGTCATTGTTTTGCATGCCTCACAACTGTTTCTCTATGCATATGCTATATCTTTGTAGAATTTAGGGCACATTATTCACCACTTTATTTTGCATGCACTATACCCACATACTGTCATTATCTCTCTTTACTATCCTCAGAATGAATACTCTATTCAAATTAGGACTGCTTCTTCATTATGACTACTTCTTTGTGAGTAATCTCTGTTGCTGTCTCATGACTGTTAAAACAATCATTCAATGATTGATTTTACCTTTGAATGTAATCCTCTTTTAACTACTATTTTTTCTACTAGGACAATCATTAGTATGACTATTTTCTACTTCTATTGATACAATCATTTTTCCTTTGCATACAGTCTTAGGCTTCCATCTTTAAGCTCTTCCCTAATAGATTGAATGGCTGCTATGATTTTCTCTTGATTGCTAGCTTACTGTCACTGCATGATATTACTATTTTCTTTTTTCCTTTCATACTTCTATTTCATGAACAACATTCTTCATGTACCTGTACCTACACACTTAGAACACAAGTTAGAGAAAAATATAGAGGCAAGGAGCCTCTCTTCTAATTACATGATCTTCATTTCTTGCATCTTCTTGTGGTTGCATATTTGCATATGGAAGTTCTTTATCTCTTTCATTTCCTACTTTGATGCTTATGAGAAGATACCATGTACATTTGATGCTCTTACATATACATGAGTGAAGGATATCCCAAGCTCTGACACATTTCTTTATTCCTCTTGCAGGTACCTCTGAAGACAAAATTGGAGAAACTAAAGATGGTGCAGCCACAAGTGGGGGATTTGTCTTCACAGGCAATGATAGATCCCCTTCTTTGCTCTATGTTTCTTATTTCAGATGTATATGTGCTCTTTTCATTTCCTCTTTTACAATCAATTCCCATGGCTTGCATGGGAACTTTGAACACATTTTCTTGGTGAATATAAGTAGTTGTTTTGTGCAATGATTTGTCTATTGTTCTTCTTTTTGTAAACTATCAATTGCATAAGGAAAATACATCTGAAACACATTTCTTAATATAGTTGCTTATAATCATAAGTGGATTTAAAAAGTTGTGTACTTTTATCATTTGAGACTTGAACAAACTATAATGAATAAATTTGAAAGAATCTGAAACCTGTAGCTTAGTTTCCTCTCCTGTCTGCTTCTGAAAGTTTCCTACTCTTGTAGGATGTCATTCCCACTTCTATCTGGCTCCTATAGCAACTCTTAATGAGTTGATGCATGATCCTGGTAGAAGTGATGACTGGAATGGCCTCCTACATGGGTTGTAGGCCTTTTAAAGACAACCGTGAGTTCTTACCTTGCATTAGTCTTTTTCCTTTCCTCATGTCTTAGACACTTGGTCTAAGTCTCTTCTTGTAGGTCTCTTTTAGCTTCTTGTAGTAGTCATTTGAACAGGTCTCCTTCAAGGTAACAAATGAATAGTGTTGTCCCATCTTTTCTTGTTTGGGCTGAAGTACACAAATAGGTATCATGGAGTTAACAGATTTGATTGAAGAGTTGACTGAGTCAATTACTTAGTTAACTAAATTGATTGACTAGTCAACTAAATTGATTGATTAGTTTACTAGATTGACTGACTTGTTAACTAATTTGATTGATTTAGTTAACTAATTTGATTGATTAGTCAACTGATCTGATAGAGAGTGAATTGTGGTGAGGGGGAAAATAGGAAATTAAATAAATAAATTATTTAATTTCATGTGCACATGGAAAATAAATAAAATATTAAATTTTATTTATTTTGGAGGGAATGGAATGTTAACTTTAATTAAATAAATAATTTAAATTTATTTAATTAATGTGTGGAGGAAAATTAGTTTAATTAAATAATTAGAATTATTTAATTAAGAGGGAGAAATAAGATGGAGATTAATAGATGAAATTAATCAAATAATTAAGAATTATTTAATTAATTTGAAGTAGGGTAGATGAATGTCTGATCTAGGAATGGGATAATTTTAGGTGTCTATAGTCCTAAGAGAATTTATCACCAATTAAAAATTTGTTTTGTCACCTTTCCACTTCTTTTCCTCTGCTTCGTAATTTTCTTTTACTTGTTTATCTTTATTTGTTCTTCACTATTTTGCCTAGGGTCCTGACAATGGAACCAAATGTTGGTAAGAAATGTTAGGACACAGTCTGAACATCTAAGCCTGAGATGATTCTCTAAGTATATTTATAACCTAGACATGATAGCGATAGAGCAATAGATAACAAGGATAAGAAATATCATTATGCAACAAGAATAGATTAAACATACAAGTCATTTATACACATAAACACAGCGTATTCACCATAATCCTTATATCTCTGTATTCATATATTTATATTCAAATTACATACAAAAGGCAAGTCCGAGTCTCTGCTACGTGTTATACTTCTATCTATTCTACTATCATCCTACTAAATCTTCTTTTATCATACTATCTATTACATAAATGGGGTGACAGGGACATGTCCCTTATAGTATGACCTAAATATCATCTTAGATGTCAGCCTTGTCCTTCGGACTTCACTTATAGTGGGTTGTGGTAGGTTTTGGTTACTGCTTTGCCTCCTACCAAAACACTTCATACCAAAGATGGATATGTGAAAGTTTAATGGTCAAGATCCTACCAATTGGCTCTAAAAAAAGTTGTTAAGACCAAAAATTGTAAGTCCAATAACCTAGAGATTTTCTCCTCATTCCAAGCCAAGGGTGTCGTCAGGGAGGTGAGAAAGAGGCTCATCCACAGATTAAGGATGGTCAAAGGCTAATGAACAAGAGTGGGTTTTCTCTCCTATATTTAGAGCTCAGTTTGGATTCAAGAGGGTGTTCCCTGAGGTTTGACAAACTAGATGAACAACTAAAAATTGGTGGCTAAACCTAACCCATTGACTTGGCTCCAACATTGCCACTAAACCAAGAACAACCAACCACCTACAAACCTTAATATAGTTTATGACTGCACTATGCATATGCAATCAAAGATGACAACATCACATTACTTAAGATGAATCCACTTTTAAACTTTTCATACATAAAATACATAGTGTTGGCACACATGTACATGATCCACACAAGATTTAAATTGTTTGATATCACTTTAGATTTGTCCCTGGTTGTTCTATTGAATCATGAATAGAATGTAAAACCTAAACCTAATCCGACTCCTACTCCTTAAAATAAAATACAAGGGTTTGATTAAATGACAATGATTGATCCTTCCACAAACTAGACCGGTGCCTACTCCAATGGGAAATGAAGTCATGAATAGCAAAGAGGAAGGAGATATTGAGCAACCATCAATGGAAACATGAAATTTATTCACATACAAATCCAAAATATATGAACATACAATGGACATACATAGTAATCCCAAATAGAACCACAACAACCCAAATGCAACAAAGAGAAGACCTAATGCAAGAGCATTCAGGTTCACAGGGAATCTTGCATCAACCAAAAAATTTTTTAAAAATATTTTTGTTCAGTTTTTAGTTTTTTGTTGTGTTGGTTTCAGGTTGTTTTTCTTCAGGAGACTTTTTAGATGCTTTTTGATCAAATGAAAAACATGGGTATTATAGAAGAGCTTAATTGGTATCCTCAGTTCAAGTTTGGTGCAATTTGGATAAACATATGATTTTTAATCAAATAAAAAACATGGGTATTATAGAAGAGCTTAATGGGTATCATCAGTTCAAGTTTGGTGCAATTTAGATAAAATTGGTGAAGTTAGAACATTTTGGTCAAAATTCAGGTTCATTGATTGGTTAGTTCACCGATTGATTGGTTCACTAAGTGGTTAGTTTTCTGATCATTCACTCACTTGATTTCTCACTTGACTAAGAACTCACTCTCTCTCAGTTGATTGTTCACTCTCTCTCTGCCAATTGTTCACTTGGCTCACTCGATTGATGGTTTGCTCAGTTCACTCAGCCAATGGTTTTCTTAGTTCATTCACTTCACTTGGTCGATAATTCACTCGGTTCACTTAACCAATGGTTCACTTGGTTGATTCGACCAATGGTTCACTCAGTTTAGTCAGCCGATGGTTTACTCGATTTACTCGGTCGATGGTGTATACGCCTAAAAATGACACAATTTAGTCCAAATAAATATTCTTAATATTTATTCTCTTCTAATTCTTCTATCAATAAATAAATAAACAAATTTATTTATTCGATTCACATTCCTCTAATTAATTAAATATCAAAATATTTAATTAACTCTTCTAAAGTCAAAATTAAATAAAATCCTTTATTTAAATAAATTCTTCCAAACAATTAAATAATTCTCAATTATTTAATTAAGTCAAAATCATTCCTCCAAATTTGAATAAATCAAATCAAATTTATTTAAATCCTCTCAATCTCCAAAAATAAAATATAATCAAATATTTTATTTATTCTTCCAAATCATGCACAACAATTAAATAAATTTATTTATTTAATTTACTTTCTTATCTTCTAATTCTTCAAATATCTTCCAAATTTTCTAAAAATAAGTCTTCTTCTTCATGTACACAAGATTAAATCATTTATTATTTAATTTCTTTCCAATCATGCAAAAGCAAATCTCAAGTCGAGTTAACTGACTCAATCAGCCTTGTTTTTATCAATATCTCTTAAATTAGAAAAAAGCTTTCTAATTTATGAAGTCATATCTTATATTTAGAAAATAAAGTAGTTAACTCAAATAAAACAACTTTTGTGTGACACTTGTCTTCTTCTTATTCGTGCACATTCTCTCAACCATTCTATATCATTGATCTTCTTTTTCTTTCTATACTGTTGATCTTCTCTCTCTCAAGTCTATAAATTGAACCCAATTCCTCCATTTCAATCATCCAAGCTTTAAGTAAACTTACTCTACAGGAATTACAGCGCACCTTTGGCACCAATTCCTTCATTTCTTGTGATCAAATTTGTTACTATATCATCATCATCATTGTAAATCTCATCTTCATGTCGAAACTATCATAGCCATTCCCATTTGACATCTTGGAATCATAGCAAGGAAGTGCACCTTCTGAGGGCCATATTCATAGACAAGATCATTTGTGATAGGCAATCAATGGAAGCTACGAATTAAAGGAGGTTTGCATTGTATTGTTCTTTGTTTGATTAATCTCTTTTATTAATTATTTCATTGAGTTTTGGGTATCATTGATATATTATATTGATTATTCATTTAGATCCAATTTTTCCTTAACATTTTTGGTGCCCACCATGGGGCCTAGCCCCGATTTAACCCCAAAACTAAGTTTTTGTGTGAAAGGAAGTCATACATAGGAGGAATCTATGCATCTGACACATCCTAACACGCATCTGCTATCTGTTCTGGCACATACATTCTTTCAGTGCATATAGTCTTTGTTCCGGCACATATACCCTCTGATATGGCGCATTTGTCATTTCTGCGCATATATACTATTTTCCTATGCTTTTGACCTTTGTCTCAGCGCATATGTACTATTGTGCTTTTGAGCTCTATTTCTACGCATTCAAGCTCTGAAGCTGCACATCTAATCTAGATAGTGATTTTTAGGGTTTCCTTGAAGTTTTTGCTAACGCTAACACCTTTTCGCAGGAACACTCTTGATCTGTTTGCAGGCTAGGTACTGGTTTAGGATCATATAGCTACACTTGTTAACTCACACTTCAATTTCTAATGGGAAAGTAAATGGATGCTCATACAAATCTCACGTAGTCTTAACTAGGAGGGTGGTAATTAAATCATTGCTATCTTGCATATCATTGAATCATTGTTATATTGCTATCTTTCAAAAGTTAGACACATTGCTATCTCAGTAAAATTGAACCATTGCTATCTTGTTATCACTTCAAAGTTAACAAATCATTGCTATCTGGGTAAAATTGAACCATTGCTATCTTGTTATCACTTCAAAGTTAACAAATTTCTATGCTTGCCCAAGTAGATAGCTCATCTAGTTTTTTTCATTTTAACTAGGGGAAAAGAACCACTGTCTTCTATGTTTTAGGAATGATACCAGGCCTATGCTCTCCCCTATCTTGGGTGACCAAAATGCTAGACATATCATTTTCGCATGTGTTTTTCCTTTAGAGGGGCCTGCTCTTAGATACCATCCATCCAAGTAGGAACAATCCCAAGTGGTAACAAGCTAAAGCTAAGATCTGCCAAGCCACTATAAATAAATTGTGTTTGGAGTGAAAGCTTCAAACAACGAGTGAAGTTGTGTTATACCAACAACCAACCTCCCCCAAAACCCTCCAAGGCGCAACCCTTACAGGCTAGGAGACTCCATAACAAAGAGTAGTGTTGCCGCATGTATAACCACTCGAACGATTGCCCATATTAAACACCTTTGTTTTAGTAAGCCAAAAACCCCTATAAGCCAGTGCAAGGAAGGGTGATTATTACCTCCCGAAGATGCCTCACCTAGAAATAGTGAGAATTCAGTTTATATTGTCTCTACCAACCTAGGATTTGTACTTGCTTTTTTTAGTCCAAATAGAGTAAAAAAAATCACAAAAAAATTAAAAAAACCATGAAAACATTCTTTGTGTTTGCTGTGTCTTCTTGCCATAATTAAAGAAAATCAGATCAAAAAGACCATCTTTCCGCCAAAGAAACCAAAAACATTAGAAAAATTGCCAAAAATTTGTAAAAACACTGAAAAAAACTAGAGCTGCACACTTATCCTTTTTTGCTGCGCATCTGTTTTGACTTATTGCACATCTATACCAACTTACTACACTTTTACCATCTATTACTGCGTATCTGTAAATTACCAGTGCTGCACATCTATATTGACTTTCTATGCATTTATCCTTTTCTGCTGCGCATATGTTCCTACGCATGCATGACATTGAGTACTTCCACATATTGTGAGAGAAATTTTTTTCCATTTTTGGGTACCCATTTCAGTCTTGTTCAAGATTCTAAGATCAGGTTTTACCTTGCAGTCACTTTTCTCATCCGTTCCATAGCATACCCTCTCTTTCGTTGGTTGTCTCATCCACCTTCTACTAGGTCTTCCTAAGCAAAGTCAAAGTATACCATATTAGATTAGCATAGGCCCCTTTTTCAGACCATTTTGGATTCAAGTAACCCTAGTAGGATGCAAAACCTTGCTAGTGGTCTTGGTGCATGACTAGTCTCTATACAGTAAGACAGGTATCAAGTACCCTTACTTGTGGTTATCATCTTGTATTGGCTGTCTTACTTGGAATCAATGATTGAAAGAGTCCCCTGTCCAAATCTCGTCATAAGTATCCTATTCTCAAAAATCTCCACCGGCATCTTGCCAAAGTCTCTAGTTTCATCCCACCATGTCCCACGCTGCCTTGCATGGTTCTTACTAGATCTCAACACAAAAGACAACTTGAAATGGCCGAGTCATCCAACCGTATTGTCACCCCTCACGATAGTGATGAGGAAATCTCTCATGAAGAGTATCAAGGACACCTCCAAGATTAGAAATTCCAACTCTTGCTAGAAAAAGTACTCCATGAGGACCCTCACAAGTACTTTATTCATCTTGCAAATCTTGGACTTAAGCTCCCCACTGATTTCGATATCAACAAACTAAAAGAGACAGTGGAGGAAACTCATGAAAACCAACTAGTGAGGACAAAGGAAAGAAAGTCATAGACCCAAACACACCTATGGAAGAAATGAGGAAACAAATCAAGGGTCTAACGTAACAAATGATAGATCTCAAGACGGGTACAAACACTAAAACTTACTCCTTGGAAGATAATGCACCGTACCCCTTTGATAAAAGTTTAAACATGGTACCCTTCCCCTTTCGGTTTGAAGTTCCTAAGTTTGACAAATACAAAGGGAAAGGGGACCCAAGAGACCACATTAGGGAATTCAACACCGCATGCATGGAAGTAGCTCACAATGAGACTTTCTTAATGAGACTATTCCCTAGATCTCTAGGTAGCCAAGCCATGGAGTGGTTTTCATGACTCCCATAGGGCATCAAAATTTTTGATGAATTAGTTAACAAATTCATCACACACTTCTCGTACAATATTGAACATGAAGTCTCCATGCTTGATCTATGCAATACCAAGCAAAAGAGTGGTGAATCATTCACCTCCTTCTTACAAAGGTGGAGACAACTAGCAAGCAAATGCTCATATGATGTACCTGAGAAGCAATTGATGGAGATGTTTGTGCACAACCTCAACTCCAATCTAAGCTATCAAATTAGAATTCAATGCCCTGCTTCATTTTTGAAGGTCATTGAAATGGGATTATTCATCGAAAAAGCTATGATCACCAAGGGGCAAATCAAGTTATATAAGGACACACCTACCTCCAACTACACAACCAACAAATCAAAGTTTTGGACTAAGAATAAAAATGTCATCAATGATGGAGTAGCTGATGCCAAGGCGGCGGCTCCCAAACAACAACCAATCTTCACTCTCAAAGGAGAGGCAAGTAATGATACGCCCAACAAAACATTCTCTCGGGAGCCAAGACCATGGTACAACTCAAATCCAAGGCACAATTTCACACTGCTGGGTGAGTCCCAAGACTTTGCATTAAGGAAGCTATTGGCCAACAATGAGATCACTCTACCACTAACAAGCGATTATGAACGTCAAATAAAACATCACTATTGGAAAGACACCGACTTTTGTGAGTATCATAGAGGAACAGGACACACGACCAACAATTGTATCCATCTCAAACATGTAGTCCAAAACATACTTGATCAAAATCAAGGATGTTCTCAACAACATACCTCTAATGAGATGCATGTGGCATACAAAGATCCGCTTCTCAATCACGATAGGCCATACAACAACAACAACAACAACAACTACAATAGGCAAAATTAGAATAATGGGAATAGTAATGCCAATTACGCAAGTGTGCCATTCAATTACACCATCAATTATATATCGGAGCATATCCTACAAATCAATGTGGTTACATTTAACCAACAATCAGGACCGAACAAAACTGATTGCAGCATCATCACCCGCAGTTGTAAGGTCACGTTGAATACCCTCCCTCCAAGGTCATCACCTTCTCAGTCCAACTCCCACTAGTATAGTGTCATAGACCAACTATGGAAAAGTCCTGCCCACATATCTATCTTAGAGTTGTTGAGTCTATCTCCTTCCCACAGTACCATATCATTTACCAAACAAGATGATCTCTTAGTGTCTCAGCCTCATAACACCCCCTTACATATTGTCGCCTTCATCCATAAGCACTGCATCAAGAGAGTTCTCATTGATGGGGGTGCCGGTTTAAATATTTGCATGCTCAATCTAGTCCTTACATTGGGGTTCTTTGAAAATGTAGTTGATCCAAGGAAGAAGATTACTATCAAAGCCTATGATGAAGAGGAGAGAACTACCGAAGGAATAGTGGTGTTACCCATACAAGCGGGACCGGTGGTAAAGGATGTTGTGTGCCAAGTCCTAGATAGGGAGCTAGCCTACAATATTCTCCTAGGTAGACCTTGGATTCATACCATGAAAGATGTGCCTTCTACCTAGCACCAATGCATAAAATTCCCTCATAACGAAAAACAAGTCACCATCCAAGGTGATCCTGACCCCTTTCAGCATTGCAACTCTATCCGCTCAAATCCTGATTATATCATACCAAACAATAGAGCATCTACATCCCCTACCTCACAATATGATTTTACCTCTGAAGCTTCCTCATCCAAGCCCAAAGAACAAAAAATTACCATCAAAGAAATAGGAGTAGGGGAATACTCCATCAAGCACAGCCTCAACCTAGACAAAATGCCTTTATCTCCTAGATCCTTCAGGCAACCTAAGCATTTTCCAAAGCCATCTACTCCTCCTGCACCTCCCATAGCTCCCTTTGTAAAATGGGGGACCCTATCAGATGAAACAAAGGAAAGAGATATCTTACAATGGCTCTACATAGAAGAAGAAGAGAATACACAATGAGAACCACCTAAGCTCCCAACGGAAATCTATGGGTGAGGTGAATCTATCTTACACATAATGGGTTATGAAGGACAAGGTCCCATTGGCCTAAGAAAAGAAGGAATAATAGAACCCATTCAACCTTCTTCCTCATCATTGGTAAGAAATAAAAAAGGTCTAGGATACAAGGACAAGGGCAAAGCTAAAGAAAATGCTTGTCTTGTGGAAATGATCCATACCCTTTAAGAGGACAGTGACATAGATTCCAATGAATATGAGTGGGATGAGCTGATAGAGAATTCCTATGACAGCAAAGAGGTTGACACCGTTCAAACTTATAGCCCATACAGTGAGGGACAAATGCTACCGCATACACCATTAGAGTGTGATTTGCCTATCCCTGAGAATATGACTTTTGAGGAAGGTTTGAGTTCTATCGCAATAAACAATTTGGAGGAAAGTACCATCCTAAACACTCTCCCTACCAGTACCCCTAGCATATCCATTCAAACTATCAACGAATCAGATCTATCCTCTGACTCCCCCCCTTGTGCATCTTGAAATTATTGACTGGGATCTACAAGGAACCCGACAACTACATATGCTCCAAAACGATGATGCCTATATTGATTACATGGGGCTTAGGGACCACCTACCTACAAGATATCATAAAGCTATCTTCTCCATTGAACTAAATACCATGTCTTATTTCAGAGAGGGTACCAAGCCTTCCAGTCACAAAAATATTAAAATAAAAATTGGATTTGATGGTGAAAACTGCTCCGCGACAGTGTTGGATCCCAAAATAGTAAAAAGAAAGGACACATCCAATGGTGAAAACCCAACTGTGGTACCTAACGATGGAAGGCTTGACACTCTCCTCGATGACATGCACGAGGAGAAGTCTCAGATTTTTGTGGAACCTACAGAACCTATTAACATTGGAACAGAGGAACAACCTAAGATCATTCACTTTGCTAAGTCTCTAACCCCACCAGAAAAGACTAAGTTTGTACCATTCTTCAAGAAAAAGCAAGTCAATTTTGCTTGGTCATACACAGATATGCCAGGGTTAGATCCATATTTGATTCTACATCATCTTCCACTAGATCGAGGAGTGAAACTAGTCAAAGAGAAGCTTAGAAAGATACATCCACACATTGCACTACTAGTAAAAGAAGAACTCAAGAAACTATTGGATGTGAGGCTCATTAGAGCTATAGACTGGGTCTCCAATTTATTACTAGTATCCAAACTTGATAGATGAGTCAGCCTATGCAATGATTTAAGAGATCTAAATAAAGCTTGCTGCAAGGATGATTTTCCGTTGCCAAATATAGATATCATAGTTGACTTAAGAACAAGGCATACCATGTTATCTCTCATGGATGGCTTCTTTGGATACAATCAAATCAGGATAGCACCAGAAGACAAACATAAGACATCTTTCACTTGTCCATGGGGTACCTTCTGCTAGAATGTCATGCCATTTGGGCTAAAGAATGCAGGAGCCATATATCAACGTGCTATGACCACCATCTTCCATGATATGATATACATCACAATGGAATACTATGTAGATGATATCCTTGCAAACTCACTCACAAGAGAATCTTACCTGGATGTGCTAGAGAAAGTCTTTCAGAGACTAGAATAGTTCAAAGTCAGGTTGAACCCAAAGAAATGTGTGTTCGGAGTCACCTCAGGCAAGCTCTTAGGCTTCATTGTATCAGCAAATGGAATAGAGGTAGACCATGCCAAAGTCAAGGCTATTATGGACATGCCACCACCTAAGAATCTTACTCAATTGAAGTCTCTACAAGGAAATCTACAAGCAATCCGTCAATTCATATCACAACTAGCAGACAAGTGTCAACCTTTCAGTCATCTCCTATACAAGAACATTCCATTTAGGTGGGATGAGAAATGTGAAGAGGCATTTGACAAACTGAAGGAATATCTTATGAATCCACCTATTCTCATGCCTCCTATCCAAGGGAAGACACTGTTACTTTACATATCTGCTACACCAACAACTCTTGGGGCTCTCCTAGCACAACAAGATCACGAAGGTAAAGAAAGAGCCGTCTACTACATCAGTTGCACATTGGTGGGCTGTGAATTGCAATACTCTCAAATAGATCATGTCTTGCGGTAGTTTTTGCTTCCCAAAAACTCTGACATTATATGCTAGCACATCCAGTCAAACTTATTGCAAAGATAGATCCAATAAAATACTTACTAAGCAAAGCAACTCCACTAGGTCACCTAGCCAAAGTGAATATGATATTGAGTATGTAGACAAAAAAGCTATCAAAGGGAAAATCATTGCTGATCAGTTAGTAGATGCACCACTATAGGACACCACACCAATGCAATTTGAGTTCCCAGATGAATCATTATTCAATAACACAACACATTCCTAGAAGCTCTACTTTGATGGGTCCTACACAAACCATGGATTGGGGGCAGGAATCTTGTTTATAACTCCTCATGGCGACACCATACCGAAGTCTTATCGTCTGTTATTCCCATGCACCAACAACATAGCAGAGTATGAGGTCTTAGTCATTGGTCTCGAAATGGCAACATAATGGAAAATTGAAGAGCTACATGTCTATGGTGATTCTTAACTAGTAATCAATCAGGTCAATGACGACTACCAAACCAAAGATGAGAAGCTTATCCCATATAAATGAATGGTTGATGACTTTAAGGAATACTATGTGATCATCTCTTTTAAGCAGATACCTCATATTGAAAACAAAGTAGCAGATGCCATAACAACCATTGCCTCGCTCCTCGAGATCCCAGAGAATGAGTCACCGTACGAGTTCTTAGTTGAGTCAATTCAGCAGCCAACTTATGATCTTCCTGAAACCCACTTCATATGCCTATTAGTTGGATCTGATTAACCTTGGTATGGTAAGATTTATAATTACCTCAAGGATAACACCCTCCCGCTTGACTTATCTTCAAACCAACGACGAATCTTTATTCACCAAACCTCTCGTTATACCATTATTGTTGATACCCTATACTGACATGGTCTAGATGGTACTTTACTCTGTTGTTTAGAATGAGAAGAATCTCAAGCCGCCTTATGAGATGTACATGAAGGGATTTGTAGAACACGCTCTGGCGATCCTTAGCTAAGAAACTCATGCATTTGGGATACTATTGGCCAAACATGGAAACAGATTCATATTAGTTTGTGAAGAAGTACAAGCAGTACCAGATACACGGAAACCTGATACATGCACCAGCTCAAGAGCTGAGACCTTTAACAACACATTGGCCCTTTTGCCAATGGGGACTTGACCTTGTGGACAAAATCCATCCTCCCTCTTCTAACGGCCACAAATTCATAATAACCACCACTGAGTACTTTACCAAGTGGATTGAAGTTGTCCCCCTCACCACCGTCATAGGTAAACAAATCTTCTCATTCATCCTTAATTACCTCATTTGTAGTTACAAAATTCCCTCATCCATTATCACAGATAATGAAAGACCCTTCAAAAACTAGGATGTCCAAGAACTCTATACCTGATTCAAAATCCAACACCGTTTCTCCACACCCTATTACCCCCGAGGCAATGGTCAAGCAGAAGCATCCAACAAGACCATCTTGAAACTCCTCAAGAAGATAGTTAACGATGCTGGCCATGATTGGCACATCCAACTTAATCTTGTTCTATGGGCCTATCAAACCAATATACACACTCCCATTAGTGCTACCCCTTACGTCCTTGTCTATGGATCAGAAGCCATCCTACCCATCGAGGTCGAGTTACCATCTCTAAGAGTGTCATTGAAAGGTCTCATAACTAATGAAGAGTACATAGTTTCTAGATTACTAGAGCTAGAGCTACTAGAGGAAATGAGACAGAAAGCCTTTGATCATCTCAAGGCATATCAGCAAATGATGTCACGAAGCTACAACCATAGAGTCCATCCAAGAGTATTCAAGGTTGGAGATCTAGTACTTAGAGAAAATCCCCATAATCAATTGGATCGGGAAAAGAAAGGCAAGTTTGAACCCAATTGGCTTGGGCCTTATGTGATCGTAGCTGCTTATGGATTAGGGGCATATTAGTTGGCAACATTAGAAGGTGAAATGTTCGATGATCCAATCAATAGTATGCATCTTTGTCAGTTATATACCTAAGAGAACCCTAATGTAAGGGGGGCATAAAATACAAAAAAAATAAAAAAAATAGAAAAATACAAAAAAATCAAAAAATGGAAAAAACAAAAAAAATCATCCTTTGGTGAAAACCTGGCAAACAGGTGCCTTGGATAGGTACCATGATGAAAACCTGGTAAACATGCATCATGTGTACTTTGCATCTTTCATGCAAATAAAAGCAAGTGGTGAAAACCTGGTAAACAAGCGTTACTTGTGATAAACCGCTTCCTCCATCTTTGGGAAACCAATCACCTTGTGTCCATTCTTCCTCCAAATGTGTCCCATTTGATCCATATCTATTCCATAATTAAAAAAACCTAATGATAACCTATTGTGTCTTGATACTCTATCTCTTTTGTTACCTTGTCAACCAAGGTTTTATCCAGTATCCTATCTACAGTGTCAGCCTAGCATAGCGTCTGTCGTCAGTGTCCACATGGTCCAAGTCCATGAACTATGTTGCCTCTACGTCGTCACACATGCAAGGCCATTATCTATGTGCCCCCGAGGCTTCCCTGTCCATCCCATAGCTTGTCGTCTATCCTCTAGTCCATCCATGGTCCAAGTCCATGAACTACGTTGCCTTTGCGTCATCACGTAGGCAAGGCCATTATCTATGCACCCCCAAGGCTCCACTTTCCCATCCATCACATATCTGGTCCTTCTTTCTATCTGCGTCCACACCACCCACCATCGCCTAGGTCTTAGGTCCATTAGGGTTCACCCTGAACTACATTACCTCTACGTCCTCACGTAGGCAAGGCCATTTAGTAATGAGCCCTCGAGGCACTAGGTCAGTCCCTTAGGGTCCCTCTCACCAATGAGGATTGTGGAATCCCTCGCAAGGCAAGCAAGTGCAAGCAAAAAACCCACTTTCAAGCAAAAAACTTGACTCAACACCTCAACCTATCCAAAGCAAATCAAGCAAGCACCTAAATCACTCTAAATGATTTTACCTAAATTATGGCAAGAAATGTACACATCTAAATGAAACAATGTTTTCTGGTCATGATCAAGTTAGGTTACAGCATCTTGATTTTTGTTATCATGTCTTTCTATGCTACTCAAGGATGCCAAAAGCTAGAGATGCTATGATGGGGGCATGATTATTTTCTTTGTTTGCTATTTTTGGATTAAACTTTAGTAATGTGTCACCTTGTCTAAAGACATGATCGGCAAAAGATCATCAAGGACATAAAAGGTCTAACACGAAAAGGGGCAATCCTTGTCTTTTGATATGCAAGAAATACTCAGGTCATCGTAGTTCAATTATACCTTGATGCTTGTATTAACTTGCTAAATCAAAATACATGTAAGCGATACTCAGGTCATCTCGGTTCAAATTATACCTAGATGCTTGTATTTTCTTACAACATTTCAAAAAAGCCCAATGATGAAATAAGCACTTGAAATACTTGCACCATCAAGATGTCAAAAGCAAAAACATCCATTATACATCCATAAAAGCATCCATATCCCATGCAACAAAAGATCCAACAATGCAGAGTATCAATACAAATAAAAGCTTGTGAGTCTTTCTACCAAGTCAGTCTTCAATCACTCTTCTGTCTATCATTGTGTCATCTCTGTGTCGATAATGTACATTTGGACATCACAAAAACATTAGCATAGTTTGCATATCATATCACATGAGATAGTCATTTACATGATTAAATCAGTTGCATACATAATAAGTGTGTCAGGTCATCCATATACATTTTGCATCATAACATAATGTCAAAAATCCAAAAAACATAGACAAAGACATGTAGGGCATCACCATATCTGCATCATCATGTAGCTAAACATAACACATTTTTGCACATCACATCACATAGAATCAAGTAAACATCTAAGTCTGCATTAGATAGCATCACATAGAATCATATAAACATCTAAGTCTATATTAGATAACATCACTAGCATAAAGTAAACATCTAAGTCTGCATTAGATAACATCACATAGCATCATATAAACATCTAAGTCTGCATTTAGATAATCAAACCATGCATCACATGTGTATCATCATACAATAGAGTGCATCCATAACATATAACATACATGACTACATATAGAGATCATCAAATAAGCTGCATCATCATATCAATATCAAAAGCATGTCCAAATGTACAATATCAAAGGTCCACCTCTAAGTCAATGTCATATACAAGTGTATACATCTCAAAAAAAATGATACATGTCTCAGATACAAAAGTGGTACATATACAGGCTATCTGAGCCATCAAAAAGTATGTACATGTAAGCCAAAATTTGTCCAAGTGTCGCCTAGACCTACTGCTGTGAACCTCTGCTCCCAGCACTGTCCTCTGTGCCCCCTCCTCTGCTAGCCCCCAACTACTGTGGGCCCATCACAGAGGCTTTCGATCGTAATCCACCTCCTCTCTGCAAAGCCATGGACTGGCTCCTGTAGCTCGGTGCCCTCTGATCTGTTGGAACAACACCATGGTATACTCCCTGATAGTACTGCATCTAAGCTTACACTCTGGTAAGACCACCTTGTACCTGTGCTAACTGCCCCTGCACCTATGCCAACTATGCTTAAGCCTGGGTGAGCTGTGCTTGTGCTTGCTACACCTATCCAACTAGAAAGGTGCTGGTACTATCTGTCCCAAGGGCTGCCACTGCTATATCTCTCTCTACTCGGATGGCCCATACCCTTACCTTGGCCTCATCTCGCTCTCTAGTGAGCCCTGAGATAACGCCTGCATCTGACTCTCGTCGAGCCTCAGCCATCCTGAGCTATGCCCTCAGCTGCTTGACCTATCCTCGCAACATAGCTATGTGGTGTAGGAGCACCTAAGGACACATCTTGGAATTAGAAGACACCTATGATCACGAGAAGATTATATGGAGATAACCAAATCAATTGGAGCATTTTAAAGATAGTTATGACAATTGGTAATGGTCAAGGTGATATAGTGATCAAATGTCCTGAGGGTCCTGGTAAGGACCCTAGGACCAAAAAGGATGTAATTTGGGCCAATAGTGTCTTTAGGGGCAGGGGCACCTAGATAATTTAGTTAGTTTCTATTTTTGTAGTCCATAAGGTCCAAGAGACCAATTGTAAGGCCTTAGGGCTGTATGTGTGTTTGGATTAGTCATGTCTGGTAGTTGAAATATGTTGTAATTGGCAAAAGATCTTGTATGTAACTGTGTCATGGACAGTTGCAGAGCGGTTGGCATTCCCATCGGTACAACTGCCATACACACAATGAAGCATAAAACCAGTCTTGTGAGATCGAGAAAGGAGGTAGAGAGAGAGTAATAGAGTTAATTGGAGTATGATTGCACAATAAACGAAGACATTCCTGATATTCTCTTTTGAGTTTTGATAGTTCTGTGTTATTCTTTTGATTGGTGCAAAGGATCACATATTGTTCTTGTTATGTTTTGAGAGTAACAATGTCGTAGTGGACTGTTCCATGAATGTAAGATTCTGATCCTCATGGAATGAGTCCTATACAAATTGTATGATATAACCCTAACCCTAAACTATGTAAGAGGAGTGCGAGTTCAATGGTGGTCACTGTCAAAATATAGGGTCAATGCCTCAGGAAGGAGGATCCAAGTGTGAAGCTGAGAAGTCAGCGTGCCTGTGTTGGAGGAGAATGTGCATCGGTGTAAAGTTGGACATTGGAAGAGGAAGATCAAGTTAGGCCGAAGTAAGAAGTCTTACCAATGGCTAGCAGTGTCAAGGAGACATCGGCGGGAGATAGGTGTCAGCGGAGGTGAAGAAAATTCGGCCGAAGAGTAAAGTCTGGCCGATGGGTCAATGCTCATCGGAGTGAGAGGAGTCATCGGAAGACCTGAATAAAGTTAGGCTGATAGAAGCATGTGTCGCCGATGAAGGAAGACTATGGGTTAAGTATATCAGAGAGAGATGGGATGTCAGAAGACAAGGAAAAGCTTTCACCGATGGTCTAAGTCCCAGCGATATTAATCATCAGTGTGAGAAGGGACGTCGGGGTGAGAAAAGTGTGTTGTACCGACAGTGGGTGCTTTCACTGATCCGGGTGACAACTGCAAGTGTCACTGATGGCGAGTTTATCAGTGTAACGAGAGTGCGTCGGTAGGAGTTTGGAAACAATTGCTGATGGAGATTATGTGACCGATATGTCGGAGAGACGATAACTATGGGGGTAACATTTCTGCGGGAGGCCGATAACAAATGTTTGGATGAGCATAACAGTTTTGGCGAGAGAGAAACCGTCAGGGAGAAAGAGCGAGGGTAGGCCAACAAGGCAAGTCAGGCCGATAGGGATAAGGTTAGGTTAGTTTCGGTGAGACATAAGGAGACTCTTGCCAATATTGGCAAAAAGAACAAACATTTAGTATGTTTCTGCTGTGTACTCTGCATCACTATGGCCCTCTCTTGAGCATCTGGCTGCACTGGATTCTAGGGGGCCTCTCCCTGTCCCTATACCTACTATTGGGGCACCTGCTGAGGTGGCGGTACTTGTACCTACTGTGCAACTTGCGGCTGCACTATCTGCTAAGCATGGGAGGATCTTGTTGCAAGTATGGGTTTAACCGATGTTGTCATTGATGTCAACATACTCATGTTGCATTAATGAAGGATTAGATGAGCTATGTGCTGAGGATATTGAAAAAATTAGTCTCAATCAGGAACAATGAAAAACAGTGATGACAACAAGGTAAAAGTCCAAGATAGGCTATGGATTAGAGGATGCGGTTTAAAGAGTTTGTAGATATAAGTCTTGTGATGCTCTAGTCAAGTTTTTAGAGGTTTGCATGAAGATCTGAAGAAGTTATGGTCGCTCAAGTAGAACTGGTTCTAGCAGGTGTTCAGAGGTGACAGAGTATCACAAATAGGTCCGGTGAGATCCAGAATTTCATTATCCCTTTCTGTGGATTTGAGGGAGTGTTGAGGATGTCCCTGTGAAGTATCAACTAGATTGGTTCATGGTTTGAAGGTCCAGAAGAGCCTATTCATTTGTGATAGTGATGACAGACTGTGTTCTTGAAGCTCTGGATGAAGGAGAGAAGAAATCCAGTAGGATGATGAAGTGCAGATGTTCTTGGTGATTCAGGGAAGGTTATGATGATCGTTGGATCATTTCCAATTCATGTTGGTGGTCTGCATTGAAGTTAGAGTTTTCATTTGAAGAATTACCACTGGATATTGGTGTTCTTCTTGAGACTGGCTGACCGGATGTATTACACGTCTTGCGGATGTTCTTGTAGGTGTTTGCCGACTTAGATGATTGTTCCTAAGTTGATGCCTTATATAAATAAAGGATTGTGAAATTTTTTTGAAGTATGTCTTGCGGTGATGAGTGTGTGGGAGCGAGGAGAAGTGCGAAAGGTAGAGCAGAAGTTTTGGGCTTAAATGGAACCGATTCAAGCATGGTGAAGATGCTATTTTCTAGTTCTTAAAGGTGATACTTATTTCTTTGTAAACAGTGTGTCTCTTGTAGGTAGTGAGCCTCTTGTGAGTAGTGTGCTCGGGCAGTGAACCCTAATTGGCATGTGCCATTTGTTCTTTCTATTCTTCTAACAGAGAATACAAATTTGGGTTAATCACCCTATGGTTTTTCCCTTAACCAAGTTTTCCATGTCAAAATCTTGGTGTCTTATGTGTTGATATGTTTCTGCTTTTGATTTGAATGCATTATGGTTCATAATTAATATTCTACTAATCACTAAAGAAGATTCAAGTGTTTAATTTGAGAAAGTTTTGGACAACTGATTCACCCCCCCTCTCAGTTGTGTGTCCTAAGTCTAACAATTGGTATCAGAGCTAAGTTCCTCTAAAAGGAGCTTAACCACTTGAGGAGATCCAGGATGTCGTCATACAAGAAGGATAGTCCGAAGTTTGATGGAACCAACTTTTCTCTTTGGAAAGGTCGCATGAAATGTCACTTGCAGTGTATGGGAATGGCATACTGGTCCATGGTACAAAAGCGTATGTACCTCCACAGGGTGGTCTGATAATTCTAAATGAAATCACAGATGCTGAAAACAATCTACAGACCAAATAGGCTCTTCTAAGCACATTAATTGACTCAAAGCTCTCAAATGTTATTGATCTACCAACTACCTATGAGATCTGGATTAAACTAGAACTTTTGCATGAAGGAGACGAGTATGTTAAATGTGCAAGGTTACAGAGTCTAAAAGGGAAATTTGAAAAACTGAAGATGAGAGATGATGAAAATATTACCACTTTTATGCCAAGAGTGAATGAGCTGGTTTGTGGAATTAGAAATTCTGGTGGAGTCTTGGATGAAAATGAGATTGTTGGTAAAATTCTCAGATCCCTTCCTACCTCTTACAAAATCAAGGTTGCTGCCATTGATGAATTTAGAGCCCATACCACTGTCACAAGAGACCAATTGGCTAGCAAATTGGCTGCTTTTGAAATGACCGAGTTTGGAGATGATCCGCCCAAAACTGAATCTGCATTCAAAGCTAGTGCCTCTGTGAAAGGTAAACAAGGATTTGATCCAGGAGAGAACTCATCAAGGAAACTATCATCATATGAAAAAGCAAGAAAAGACCTGGAAGAAGAAGAAGTAGAAACTGCTCAACTTGAAGCCCTCATTGCAAAGAGACTGCCAAGAGGATCTGGTAAGTATGAAGGAAAATTGCCTTTTAAGTGTTTTAACTACAATAAGATTGGTCATTTTGCCTCAAGATGTCCGGAGAGATTTTCAAAGCCAAATCCTAATAGATCAAGGTTCCAAAAGAATTGTTACTATGTTCATGAAGAAGATGATAATGAAGGAGTAACAGATGATGAATCAAAGACAGGAAACAAATTCAGAAGTGAATGGGTGTTTATTGCCATCAAGGAAGAAGAACCAATATCCTCTGTATCTATCAATCATAAAGTTGTAGAAAGAGCTCTGGTTGCCCAAGTTGAAGAAAAGAATGATTGGGTCATTGAAAGTGGTTGCTCTCACCACATGACAAGTGACAAAAATAAGTTCATAGACTTGGAAAGGTATGAAGGAGGAGTGGTGAAGTTTGGTGATAATTCTGCTAGTAGAATTAGAGGAAGAAGAACTATTTCTTTTGATGGAAGAAACAAAACTGGTAATGTACTGTATGTTGAAGGTTTGAAGCACAATCTTCTCAGTGTTGGACAGTTGGTGGACAAAGGCTATGATCTCTGATTCAAGGATGGAAAATGCAAAATCTTTGAAAGATCCAGAACAGAGATTGCATCCTGTACTCAAACTAAAGGTAATATCTTCCACTTAGTTGGTACTAGTAGAAGCTGTTTATTTGTTCAAGTTGATCAGAGTTGGTTATGGCATAGGAGAATGTGTCATGTGAATTTTGATAATATCATCAAGATAAGCAATACTCAGGCTGTAAGAGATCTTCTAAAACTGGTGAAACCTACTAACAGCTTGTGCAAGGAATGTCAGTTGGGTAAGCTGAGCAGAGTCACATTCAAAAGCAAGGAACTATCTTCTACCAGATTATTGGACTTAGTTCACACTGATCTTTGTGGTCCAGCAAGAACCAGGAGTATTCAAGGTGATAGATACTTCATGCTGTTAATTGATGACTATTCCCAGATGATGTGGGTAACCTTTCTAAAGGAGAAATCAGAAGCTCTTGAGAAATTCAAAATATTCAAGGCTATGGTAGAGAATGAAACAGGATTAAAGTTGAAGTGTCTGAGGTCTGATAGAGGTGGAGAATTCACATTCGGTGAGTTCATAGAGTTCTGTGAGAAACATGGAATCAAGAGACAGTTGTCTTCTCCTAAGACTCCACAACAGAATGGAGTAGTGGAGAGAAAGAACCAGACCATCTAGGAAGCATCTAGGACCATGATGATGGAAGCAAATGTTCCTTAGATCTATTGGAGAGAAGCTGTCAGCACTGCAGTCTATACTCTTAATCGAGTTCAAATCAGAAGCAATACCGGTAAGACCCCTTATGAACTCTGGTTTGGCATTACTCCTACTATAAGATATTTCAGAGTCTTTGGTAGCAAGTGTTACATCAAAAGAGATGAAGATTTAGGCAAGTTTGATGCTAGAAGTGATGAAGGAATATTCTTGGGTTACTCTACTCAAAGCAAAGCATGCCGATGTTATAACAAGAGACTAAGAAAGATGATAGAAAGTACAAATGTGAAGGTTGATGAGGGAATAGAGAAACCCTCAAGGTTTTATGAGTATGATGAAGATGATCAGAATGGTGTTCTAGTTCAAGGAGCTCAATCCTCTCCTGAAAGTCAGATTCAGACTGATCTGGTAAATCAGGAAGAAGAGATAGGTCTGAATGAGCCTGATCAAGAAGCAGAAGTGCAAGAAACTCCCAAAGTTCTAAGGTATGTAAGACTGAACCACTTTGAAGATCAGATCATAGGTGATAAAAGCAAAGGTGTGCAAATTAGAAGGAAAATTACTCAAAATTCAGATGAATATTGTTTGATTTCAAAGATTGAACCTAAGACAATAAATGAAGCTTGCAATGATGAAAACTGGACCAAAGCAATGGAGGAAGAGTTGATGCAAATTGAGAAAAATCACACTTGGGATCTTGTTCCCAGACCTAGAAACAAGAATGTGATTGGAACCAAATGGGTTTTCCAAAACAAACTAAATGAAGTTGGTGAAGTAATTAGAAATAAAGCCAGATTAGTCTGCAAAGGCTACTCTCAAATAGAAGGGATTGATTTTGAACAAACCTTTGCTCCGGTGGCAAGAATTGAAGCAATCAGACTATTTCTTGCATTTGTTGCCTTCAAGGATTTCAAGGTGTATCAGATGGATGTCAAGTCTTCCTTCTTGAATGGTGACTTAGAAGAAGAAGTGTACATTGAACAACCGGATGGTTTTCAATTATTTGAGCATGGTGATATGGTCTGCAAATTGAAGAAGGCACTGTATGGACTAAAGCAAGCCCCTAGAGCTTGGTATGAAAGACTAGACAAACATCTTTTGAAGATTGGTTTCAACAAAGGTACTGCTGACAATAACCTATATTTCAAAATTGATCATGAAAACATCTTGATTGTTGAAGTATTTGTTGATGATATCATATTTGGAGGAAGAGACAGTATGTGTAAAACCTTTGCAAATCAAATGAAAAGTGAGTTTGAGATGTCAATGCTCGGTGAAATGAATTTCTTCTTGGGTCTACAAATTACTCAGACAAAGAAAGGAATCTTTATTTCTCAGACCAAATATGTGAAAGAATTGTTGAAGAAATTTGGAATGGAAGATTCAAAGCCAATGAACAGTCCCATGGTAACCGGATGTAAGTTGAGCAAAGATGATGACTCTCCTAAGGCAGATTAGACAAAGTACATATCAATGATTGGAGGATTATTGTATCTCACTCAAACTAGACCAGATATAATGTAGGCTGTTGGTCTTGTGGCGAGATTCTAGGCTGATCCCAGAGAATCTCATATCATGGCAATCAAAAGAATTTTTAGGTACTTAAAAGGAACAGTTGAGTATGGTCTGTGGTATCCTAGAGATCATAATTTTTCTCTTCATACATATACAGATTCAGATTGGGCAGGAGATGTGGATGATAGGAAGAGTACAAGTGGAGGAGCATTCTTTTTGGGAAAAAGATTGGTTTCTTGGCTAAGCAAGAAATAAGAGGCAATATCCCTGTCTACAACTGAAGCAGAATACATTGCAGCAGCAGGTAGTTGCACTCAAGTTTTGTGGATGAAACAGATGCTAAGAGATATTCAAGTAGAATATGAGGAGCCTATCACAATTTTCTGTGATAATTCAAGTGTAATAAGTATTTCTAAGAATCCAGTGTTGCATTCTAAGACTAAGCATATATCTATCAAGTTTCACTTTTTAAGAGAGCAAGTGAACAAGGATGAAGTCAGATTGGAGTATGTGCCCTCCAAGGATCAGATTGCAGATATCTTTACTAAACCTCTTCCCAAGGACTCTTTTGAGTATCTCAGGGAAAAGTTAGGGGTTATTGCCCCTCCGGTGATGAACTAGGATGCATTGATGTGCATCAATCCAATGGATATCACAGTCATATCTTGTGATCTGGATTGATGTTGGGGAGCTGCTACTCAGGGGGAGCAGCAGGTATGAGTCTGAGCTGGTGAAATTACAAGTATGAGCCCTTTGCCATTGATGTCAAAGGGGGAGAGAAGACATGTGAAAAACAAGTGGTTACTGATCAAAGGGGGAGTAGTAAAGGGAGAAAAGACATGTGAATGGTTGCTGTTGACAGGGGGAGTTGTGACAGTAAGAAGAAGTTCTTGTCTTGATGGTTTTTCACATCATATGTTGCCATCAATGACAAAGGGGGAGATTGTTGCAAGTATGGGTTTAACCGGTGTTGTCATTGATGTCAACATACTCATGTTGCATTAATGAAGGATTGGATGAGCTGTGTGTTGAGGATATTGAGAAAATTAGTCTCAATCAGGAACAGTGAAGAACAGTGATGACAACAAGGTAAAAGTCCAAGATAGGCTGCGGATCAGAGGATGTGGTTTAAAGGGGTTGTAGATATAAGTCTTGTGATGCTCTAGTCAAGTTTTCAGAGGTTTGCATGAAGATCTGAAGAAGTTATGGTCACTCAAGTAGAACCGGTTCCGGTAGGTGTTCAGAGGTGATAGAGTGTCACAGATAGGTTCGGTGAGATCCAGAATTTTATTATCCCTTTCTATAGATTTGAGGGAGTGTTGAGGATGTCCCTGTGAAGTATCAACTAGATTGGTTTATGGTTTGAAGGTCCGAAAGAGCCTATTCATTTGTGACAGTGATGACAGACTGTGTTCTTGAAGCTTCAGATGAAGGAGAGAAGAATTCCAGTAGGATGATGAAGTGCGGATGTTCTTGGTGATTCAGGATAGGTTATGATGATTGTTGGATCATGTCCAGTTCATGTTGGTGGTCTGCATTGAAGTTAGAGTTTGCATTTGAAGAATTACCACCAGATATTGGTGTTCTTCTTGAGACTGGCTAACCAAATGTATTACACGTCTTGCAGATGTTCTTGTAGGTGTTTGCCGACTTAGATGATTGTTCCTAAGTCGATGCCTTGTATAAATAAAGGATTGTGAAGTCTTTTTGAAGTGTGTCTTGTGGTGATGAGTGTGTGGTAGCGAGGAGAAGTGCGAAAGGCAGAGTAGAAGTTTTAGGCTTAAATGGAACTGATTCAAGCATGGTGAAGATGCTATTTTCCAGTTCTTAAATGTGATACTTATTTCTTTGTAGACAGTGTGTCTCTTATAGGTAGTGAGCCTCTTGTGAGCAGTGTGCTCAAGCAGTGAGCCCTAATTGGCATATGCCATTTGTTCTTTCTATTCTTCTAACAGAGAATACATTCTTGGGTTAATCACCCCGTGGTTTTTCCCTTAACCAGGTTTGCCACGTCAAAATCTTGGTGTCTTATGTGTTGATATGTTTATGCTTTAGATTTGAATGCATTATGGTTCATAATTAATATTCTGCTAATCACTAAAGAAGATTCAAGTGTTTAATTTGAGAAAGTTTCACACAACTGATTCACCCCCCTCTCAGTTGTGTGCCCCAAGTCTAACAGATCCCTCCCCAGACCTCCTCCTCTTCCTAGGTTTGCCCCCGTCTCCTCCACCTCCATCTCCCCATCTCCCCCATCTCCTCTGTCTCCTCCACCTCCTCCTCCTCCATCTCCCCCATCTCCTCCATCTCCCTATCCTCCTCTCCTCCCCCTCCTCCTCCTCCTCCTGCCAGTCCTGCACTCATCATCTGAATCTACATCGTCTATGCGAGGAACCAGCTCTCCAGGCCCTGAGTACCTCAGAAAAGGGTGAACAGAAAACCACTCCTCATAATCCAGAGTCATCCCTACATCAGCTATCTCTCTCCTCATAGGCCATGAAATGTAGGGAATTTATCGAAACTCTGCCAATACCTCCTCGTAGGATGCCACTGGTCCCCATCTAAACCTCTCTGCATGGGTACGTGTAAATAATACCTATCCCTGTGGTCACCCCTGTCTCCTCCCAAACTGTCTTTGCACTCTGCTGACAATCTAACTCTCCAAGATAAAGTTCATCCTGCCTATGAGCCACCAAGTCTGATAGCAATATGGCAGCTAATCGTCCTCATCGTCCCAAGGCTCGCAGTCTAGATATGGTCACCAGATGACTACATCTACCCCATCTAGAGCATGCCTCCAGTACTCTAACTTCCCTAGCCTATACTAGGAAATCACTCCTACGTATCCATAGCTATAGGGCTCTCCCCTCTGTCTCAAAAATACACATATCGGTCTATTAATGATGATGTGCTCCCATAACCAAAACTATAACAAAGAGACACCTATTGATAAACTAGCACCTTTTTGGTATACCATCTGATGCATATCACGGTATAGGTGCACCAAAACATAGACACCCCATGCATAACGGGTGCCCTCTGTGATCATCCTCTCCATATTCCATCCCCATCCAATCGGGAACCCTTGCGATCTCCTATTGGGGCATACAACACCTCCGATCAATGTTGCAACTATCCCAGGGAAGTAGTCGTAATAATCATGTATATCCTGCCAGGAGATCACCTGATAGTCTAGCTCAGGGTCGTCAAATACCCACCTGCACTCTGCGAGTCCTACATCCCGCTGTGGATCATACTCCACAAGCTCTCCCTGAATAGGCAAGTGTAATATCCTGTATATGTTCTCCAAGGTCACCATCATCTTGCCAGTCAAGAAGTGAAAGGTCCCATCCTCGCTATGAAATCTCTCCACGGCTACATTCAATAAACCGAGGTTCGCACGAACCTTGGGCATAAAGAAAATGTAATCCAATCCCATCGCGCTGAGTGCCTCTCGATCTATCTCTGTCATCATATAGCACTGCAACATCGGTAAGGGAAATTTCTCCCTTGACATTAGTGTATCTTGAATGTCCTCCTACAAACACGCAAGGCAAAGCGTCAACCTAAAGCTGCAAGTATCATGCTCAACATATCTATAGAATCATATCAACTAACTTAGCATATCAAATTGATCAAAACAACACACTACATCTCTTGACTAGATTCCTGCAATCTCAGAGATAGCTTATTGATTGACACATTGAGCAAGATGCCAATCAAGTCAATTTTGTTAAGTAAACTGACTATCTATATCGTATGTGCCAAAACAGAAGGTAAATGCACCATTTCTTAATAAATGTGACAATTCTAGCAAATGCATAGTAGCATTTCTTAAATGCACCGAACCATGACAAATGTGTCGTTCCATACTGTATATGCATAGCCCAAATGCATGCGCTGACTCATAGCATATATGCACAATTTCGTTATGCATGCGCAGTTATCATGAATGCACAGTTCTTTCTCATGCATGCGCCGCATCAGGATGGATGCGTAGTTCCGCATCGTATATGCGCCAAACTGCGATCCTGCGCATCTATTTTCCTACCTTTTGCCTAGCATTTATTGTGCCCATAATTGACCCTAGGTGAAGTTTTTTGAGATACATACCGGTGGTCCTGCCTCAGGTGGCTGGTCGAACCATCAAACTCGCGCAAAGCGGTACTCCTCGTGTGGAATATCCATCCTAGTATTGACTGCTCTATGCTCTATACTCTCCTAAGCTCTCAAGGACAAACCAACTAAAGCCAAGTGTGCAAATGACTTGTCTTGTGGACCCAGCTCTTATATATAGCATGCAAACCCTAAACTGATTATGTGATGACTATGACTACTTCCCACACCTGTTTCTTCCCGTTTCTTCCTGTTTCTTAGAAATGAATCCTGTTTTCTTCAAAACTAACCTAGTTTTCTCTTCTTCATCGTGAGATTGTTCGTCTCCTGTCCTTCTGCCTTCTTCCCGTCTAATCTCCCGAGGGGGCATCCTATCGTCATTAAACCTGTACCAAGGACAAACTAGGCATGTATCATTATCAGAAACTTATTCTTTGAAGCAATGTTGTAAACTGCATTGCATCAAAGATGGGCAAAATGTATACGCCTAAAAATGACACGATTCAGTCCAAATAAATATTCTTAATATTTATTCCCTTCTAATTCTTCTATCAATAAATAAATAAACAAATTTATTTATTCGATTCACATTCCTCTAATTAATTAAATATCGAAATATTTAATTACCTCTTCTAAAGTCAAAATTAAATAAAATCCTTTATTTAATTAAATTCTTCCAAACAATTAAACAATTCTCAATTATTTAATTAAGTCAAAATCATTCCTCCAAATTTGAATAAATCAAATCAAATTTATTTAAATCCTCTCAATCTCCAAAATAAAATATAATCAAATATTTTATTTATTCTTCCAAATCATGCACAACAATTAAATAAATTTATTTATTTAATTTACTTTCTTATCTTCTAATTCTTTAAATATCTTCCAAATTTTGTAAAAATAAGTCTTCTTCTTCATGCACACAAAATTAAATAATTTATTACTTAATTTCTCTCCAATCATGCAAAAGCAAATCTCAAGTTGAGTTAACTGACTCAATCAACCTTGGTTTTATCAATATCTCTTAAATTAGAAAAAAAGCTTTCTAATTTATGAAGTCATATCTTATCTTTAGAAAAGAAAGTAGTTAACTCAAATAAAACACCTTTTGTGTGACACTTGTCTTCTTCTTATTCACGCACGTTCTCTCAACTGTTCTATACCGTTGATCTTCTCTTTCTTTCTATACCATTGATCTTCTCTCTCAAGTCTATAAATTGAACCCAATTCCTCCATTTCAATCATCCAAGCTTTAAGTAAATTTACTCTGTAGGAATTATAGCGCGCCTTTGGCACCAATTCCTTCATTGCTTGCGATCAAATTTGTTACTATATCATCATTGTTGTTGTGAAGCTCATCTTCATGGCAAAACTATCATAGCCATTCCCATTTGACATCTTGGAATCATAGCAAGGAAGTGCACCTTCTGAGGGCCATATTCATAGACAAGATCATTTGTGATAGGTGATCAATGGAAGCTACGAATTAAAGGAGGTTTGCATTGTATTGTTCTTTGTTTGATTGATCTCCTTTGTTCATTATTCATTGAGTTTTGGGTATCATTGATATATTATATTGATTATTCATTTAGATCCAATTTTTTCTTAACAAATGGTTCAATTGATTCACATGGATGACAACTCACTTAGTTCACTCAGTTTACTCAACTGAAGGTTCACTCAGCTGATAGTTCACTTGGTTCACTCGATCGATGGTTCACTTAGTCAATGGCTCACTTTGCTAATCACTTAGTTCACCGATCGCCAATACATAGCAGAATGCTATTTTCCAAAGGTTTAGATGTGCTGATGAAAGTTCATTAAAGTCCTACAGTGTCTATGGATTATAGATATTCTCATTAATCTGTTCTGGTAATTTGAAACATGAAGTGGTTGTTAAAACATCTGACCTTTCAGTTCTGTAACTAATGTTGGAGCAATTGTTTTACTTCCTTTTGGGAAGTATAAAGGAGATGTTTATTCTTATTTGGAAGAGGGGAAATTTGGAGAGAATTCTTATATTGAAGACTCTTGGTATGAGGGTCTTTAGAGTTGTATTCTATTTGTAAAATTATACTCTTAGAACACTAAATTGCTGCAAATAATAAAATATTGTTATTTTATGAATTAATTTGTTGTGTGTTTGGGTATTAGTTTCTCATCCTGATTGTCTGATAAGACACTTGGGATTTGATCTACACCAAGACCAATACAAAGCCTTTGTATTGCTTTAAAATGTACTCATATATTCATCTAAACTTTGTTACAACATACCAGCAAATGTGGCACGAGAAAATACATCATATATTCCCCTAAATCACTACAATCTGCCATGGAGACATACCATTGCCTAGACATATTCATTGAAGATATTTCCTCCAAACTATTGGACTTATTCCTTCATTTGTAGACCTGACTGGCATGATTTGATGCCCTAAGTCCACCTAAGGTGTTTCCAGATCCAAATTGGCTCAGAGACCAACCCCTAAAATATCTCTTTTTCTTATATATATAGCACTGCATTTTTTACCTTGCTATTCTAGGTGGGAAAATAATTAGGACAACCACCTATAGTAATTAATCTTCACCTACCACCCAGCAACCATAATAAAATCACCAACTCCTGCATTCAATTCATCATCTACCTTTAGCTGCTCATCCTGGGCATTAATGGTGCCTCTGGGAAGTAGGAACACATCTACAATAGGCAAACTCATGAAAAACATGTTTTGAAGATTTTACAACACTATAAAGTTTTCACTTTTTTGTCGTCAATGATTTCGAGCCCGTCAGGAACAAAATTAGGGATTTACTAGTCATTAGGAACTCTCTGATCTCTCATTGTCTTCTCTTCTTTTCTTTTTTCTACTTGGTTGGGGACTTCCACCTGACTGGGAACTATCTGATTTCTAATTCTCTTATCTCTTTCATTTTATTTCTACCTCATAAGTGATTTCCCACTAACTAGGAACTCACTAACATTTCTTCTTTTCTTCTTTTCCTTTGTTTCTTGTCCCATCCCATCAGAGTTTTGGACCAGACTAGGTACAAGACCAATTCCATTCCATTAGTGATTTCCACCTGACTAGGAACTTGTCAATTTTCACTTTACTTGGTCATTTTTTTGAGTTTTTTTCAAATTTTCAAAGGCAAGCAATAGGGAAGAACACATGGGGCATCATTCAAAGGGTATTTTGATGGATTTAGGCACAATTTATACATGTATGGAAGCCATAAATTTTATGCCTTAAAAGAAGTAATTCTTTGATATTCACCATGTTCCTTGTCAACAAAAGGTGACCATGGATTTCTTATACTTGTAACCTGACCAATTCATTTGGTATTGTTGGCTATGTGAAGAAAAGAAAAAGAAGGAAGTTTTTTCACCTAGTCTATTTTCCAAGAGGAACTCACTACACATTATAGCAAAAATCTTATGGATAGCTACTTCATCCAAATTACCAAATTAAGGAAAAAAGGTATGGTCAAGGATTATATTCATCAAGTCCTCAAATTTATGAAACATTGAAAAATTATTGATGTTATTCCTCAGAGGCTTAAGGGATCACATCAAATATGAGGTACACATGTTCCATCCAAATTCTATCTTCTAAATAATCATTATGCCAAGACAAGTAGGGGAAATTTTATGGTTATTAAAAGGAAAGGTTTTGTAAACATAAGAGATAAAAGCACTCCTACATAGTCTCTTCCTTAGTCTACTAGATTGACGCCACAAAAATTGAAGAGAAGAGAGCAAAAGAGCTATGTTTCAACTATGATAGAAAATATAGTCGAGAACATAAATGTATTGAAAAGATATTATTCTATATTGAAGGGTCGAGTGAGGAAGAAGAAGAGGAGGAACAAATATTAGAGGGTGACAATGAATTAGATGAGGAATCAAGAGATACTCATCCAATCATTTATTTTCATGCACTTGTTGAAGGTAATACCCCACAAACTCTCAAGGTGGTGGGATTATTGAAGAAAGAGAGTAAAAATGATGATAGACTCAAGAAGCACACACAATTTCATCAACAAGAAGCTAGCTACTCATCTGAATTGTTCTATATTTCCTTCTCTAGATTTTTAGGTTCAAATTGTTGATGGGGGTACTGTTAGTTGTTAAGGAAAATTCCATAGCATTAAATCAAGTTGATTTTCCAATGTTTTCTATTTCCACTAGAGAAACATATATTGTGATGGGAGTAGAGTGGCTCACCACATTAGGGACAATTGAGATGAACTTATAGCAACTATTCATGAGATTTAATTCAATGGGAAGGATAGTTGAACTAAGAGGGTTGCATGCAAAGTCCCCAAAAATAGTAACCTCTCATAAAATGCAAAAGATTCTTAAAAAATGGGCCGATGGATTTGTGGCACAATTGTTTTCATTAGTAGCCTATCAACCAAATGCTCCTATCAATCTAGATCTACAAGAAATTATAGATCATCACTAAGTGGATTTTGGAGATATGCCTATAGGTTTACCTCCAAAAAGGGATTAAGATTGTGTCATTCAGCTAGTACTAGGGAGCCAACCACCCAACAAGTATAGGTACCCATATATGCAAAAAAGTGAGATTGAGAAGATAGTTTAGGAGATGCTAGAGGCATGTACTATAAGGCATAGCCAGAGTGTCTACTCCTCTCCCATGGTTATGGTACATAAGAAGGATGAATCTTGTTGCATTTGTCCAGAATATAGAGAGATTGATCAACAAGTACACCATCAAAGATAAGTTTCATATTCACTTCATTGATGATTTGCTAGATGAATTCAATGGAGCTATGTTTTTTACAAAACTTGATCTTAGATTAGTGTTAGCAAGATGGTTACCATTGCACCAAAAGATCGACCTATTAATGCCTGATACAACTGCCAGTTTTAATGAATCCACGAGAGGCGGCTAAGTCTTGTCACGAACCCAAGTGCTGTATTGCACACCACAAGGGGACCAAGGGCACACACCTTGCAACAATCCCCCCAGCACAAGCTAGGGGTTCAAACCTGTGAGCTAGGCTCTAATACCAATTGTTGGTAAGATGGTTGCCATTGCACCAAAAGATCGACCTGTTAATGCCTGATACAACTACCAGATTTAATGAATCTATGGGAGGCGGTTAAGCCTTGTCACAAACCCAAGCATTGTGCTACACAACACAAGGAGACCAAGGGCACACACCTTGCAACAATTAGGTTATTACCAAATTTGAATTAAGGAAGAGGATATTTTGAAGACAACATTTAGGTCTCATGAGGGTCATTATGAGTTTCTAGTGATTTCATTTGGTCTTACTAATGCTCCATCTATATTTCAAAATTTTATGAATGCCATCTTTAAGCCATTTTGAAGAAGCTTATATTAGTGTTCTTTGATGATATATTGATTTATAGAAATACATGGGATGAGCATTTGCATCGTGTAGATCAAGCATTACAAGTTCTCAAACAACACCAACTTTATGCTAAACCATCCAAGTGTGCTTTTAGTCTTAAAGAGGTGGAGTACTTGGGTCACATAGTGTCACATGAAGGAGTAAAGGTTGATCCTAATAAAATTAAGGCTACGATAGAGTGACTTATTCGTAAAACCATTAAGAATTTGAGGAGTTTCCTTGGACTCACTTGATAACTTATAGAAGATTTGTGAATAACTATGGTTGCATGGAAGTATCACTTATATCTCTATTGAAGAATGATGTTTTTCAATGGAATGAGTTAGCTAATGCAATATTTGAGAGATTGAAGGAGGCTATGTGTACCACTCTGGTTCTATCCACTCCAAACTTCACAAAGGATTTTATTATGGAGTGTGATGCTTCATGAAATGGTATAGGAGTAGTTCTCATGTAGGAAGGAAGGCCCACTGATTTTGAAAGCCATCGATTGAAGAGTAAGAATCAACTCAAACCCATTTATGAGAAGTAAATGCTAGCTATTCTTCATGTAGTGAAATAGTCGACGCCATATCTAATGGGCACTTCAAAGTCAAGACAAATCAAGATAGCCTAAAATATTTTTTGAAGCAACAATTATTATTAGAAGAGTAACAAAAATGGGTTGCTAAGATGTTCGAGTATGGATTTGAGATCATCTATAGGAAAGGAAAGGAGAATATAGTGGTTGATGCACTGTCTAGGAAGGATGAGAAGGATGAGGCATTATTGTGTGTCATTTCAATAGTACAAGAAGATTGGGTGGAAAAAGCCAAAGTAGAGTGGTAGAATGATGTTGCTACAAGAAATCTCATTTAATAGTTGCAAACTAATCCTAGTAGTTCAAATAATTTTTTTTGGAAGGGAGATTATTTGTGGTATAAAGAGAGATTGTACCTAGATGCAATAATTCTAGCCTCAAACACAAGATTCTCGAAGAGCTCCATGGTTCTCTAGTTGGGGGTCATTCAAGATTTTTGAAGACATATCATCGAATCAAGCAAGATTTATTTTTGGAAGGGCTTAAACATGATGTTCAATAAATTATGGCAAAATGTTTGATATGTCAAATAAATAAAGGGGAGACAATTAAGACACCTCGTCTCTTGCAACCCTTAGTTATCCTCAGCTAGTAGTGGGAAGAGGTTTCCATGGATTTCATCACAGGCCTTACAAGATCTAAAGGTAAGAGTGTCATAATGGTATTTGTGGATCATCTCACCAACTATGCCCATTTTATTGCATTATGCCATAATTTTATAGCAATTATAGTGGCAAAAGCATTTATGGAGAATATACAAAAGTTACATGGTACCCCAAGGGTTATTATTAGTGATAATGATCCTATCTTTAGTAGTAACTTTTGGATAGATTTATTCTCTTGTTTGGGTACTCAATTGGCTTGTAACTCTTCATACCATCCTCAATGCAATGGGTAAATAGATGTTGTCAATAAGTTCTTGGAAGGATATCTACGTTCTTTCACTTTTGATAAGCAATCTCAATGGGTGGATTAATTGTCACTAGCAAAATGGTGGTACAAAACTTCCTTCCATACTTCTTCAAAAATATTTGTATTTATGGCTTTATATGGATACCTTCCTCCATCCATCACATCAGCATTGAAGGTGACACCAAGAGTTTAGGTTGTGGAGGATCACATCATCAACAAGAGATACTTTTAGGATTCAAGGAGAATTTGGTCGTAACACAAAATAGAAAGAAATAATAGGTAGACTAACATTATAGTGAAAGGAGTTTTGAGGTTGGTGATTGGGTTTTCTTGAGATTACAACCCTATAAGCAAATGTACCTAAAGGAACAAATAAAGAGTGTCACAAAAATATTATGGGCCATACAAGATTATACAAAAGATTGACAATCTATCCTACAAGCTTGAGTTACTGCCTACAACAAAGATACACCCAATTTTTCATGTTTCTTGTTTAAAGGTGATTGGTTGATAGATTCCTATATAGACTGGGTTACAAGAGCTGGATGCAGAAGGATGAATAATTTTGGATCCAAAGATATTTCTCCAAATGTGCACACAGAAGTTAAGGACTAGGATAATCATTGAGTATCTCATTTAGTGGAATAATTTACTAGTTGAAGATTCCACGTGGGAAGATAAAGATTTTGTGTAGAAAAAAATATTGTTGATCAACATTGAGGACAATGCTTCTCTAAAGAGGGGGGCATGCTATGCCCTTAAAATTATATTGATATAGGATTATAAGTAGTTGACTTGTGGCTACCTTAACTCTTAATTAAAGTATTTAATCATTAATATAGACTTATATAGGTATTTAGGCCAGCTTGGGTGATATATTTTGGTATCTAAGTTAGCTTGGTGATATCTAAGTCTCAAGTATGGTACATATAGAAGGTAGAGGCTAGTCATTATCATCATATTGTGAATTGTGTTCTTGATTGGATAATTTTGGAGGTTTTCCGTCAAATTGGCATATTATTATCTAGTGTTTGTAGCATATTTCCTAATATATTCTTCTATTGTGCAAGGTGTTTCATTACATATACTAATCAAGCATTGAATTTGTAGTGGGACATAATATCTAAGATATAAATGAGGGAAGCTCACTTAATTTAAATTATTCATGCATAGACATGTGGACATTTTAGTAAAAATAATTTATATTGAAAAGTGAACCCCTCTTAGGGTTTTATCTATTTTATATTGAAGATTTATTGCAAATAAAACATCTTTTTTCAACACTAATAGAGAAAATTATGATAACCCACTCTTTTTACCTCCTCTTGGAACCACTAGGTCTTAAAAAGAAATGTTAGAGCTAGTTTTGAAGTATGTTTCTAGTAAAGACATAAATATTTATTATTCTTGATCAAGTCTAATTGAGTAGTATGTTTGTATAGGAAATCAGAATTTGGAATGAAAGAAAGAAGGTAGGAGTTCTTCTCTCCTGCTCCCATCTATGTGTTGAACAACTTTTAATTGCAAGCCAAAAATTATTATATTTAAAATCATAATTTATAATTAAGGAAAATAAGGAATTTATGTTTCTTAGAGGATAAAAGGTTCTCCCCTATTGATGCCAAAATAATCATTTACTAAATTTAGGATTGACAATTATTTCCCTCATTATATTGGTATGCTCTTGTTGGGCATCTGTTATTGTCACCTCAAGGATTTGCTCAAAATCAATTGATTGTTTATGATCCATTTCTTCTCTTGCTTCTACCTTATGATCACCTTCACTTTGTTTCATGTTAATAACTTCCTCATCTTGTTTCATGTTAGTTGTTTCCTTGTTGCTAGAGATTGCAAGTGATGTATTTGGAATATTTACAATCCTTTTCATTTCTTTTCCTTTCCCCCAAAGCACAAAATATAACCCTATAACAATCACGGTCCCACCAATAACACTGCAGGCAAGAAAAAAGTTAATACAATTATGGATGTAGAGATAAAATGGAGACATAAATCTTTCTAAAAAACAACATATCATATAAAAAACATGAAAATTCATACCTTCCTAAATGAAGCTTCTCATCAAGAAGTATAGAGCCTGTGATGGCTACTATTATTAATAGTAATGGGCTAAACATAGTGGTAAACACAGGTCCCTTTTTCTTTATGCACCATGCCATTAAACAAAAAGCTATTCCTAAGCCTACAACTCCCTGCACAATTTAACAAGATATTAAATTTATTATAAAATATATAATTTTAAGGAAAACAAATCAAGAAAATTTTAAAAGAGTTAACATAATATTTTAAATATTAATATTAATAATTAACTATGTGACAAAAAGGTGAAAAGATTACACTATGGCACAAAACAAAAAAGAATATATAATAAATATCACTTTACTATTTTTTCTATAAATTTCTTTAGTATGTATTATGTATCCCTTTTAAAGTGTTGTTGCCATAATGTATTATAAATGAGTTGTTAGGGAAAAAGAAAACAACACAAATAGTGATAAGTAAAGGTGAAAGCAAAAGCATAAATTAAAAGAAGTTAATAAAAAAAATATCACCTTAAAAAGGGTTTATATTAAATTGCAGAAAAATTAGAGATGAGGGAAAAAACACTTAGGTGATTATATTTGAGTACATCTAAAGTAAAAGAAGAGTATAAAAAAAAAATCAATTTAAAATACGTACCGAATAGATTGCAGTGAGAAGGTTAACATTCCAACCTAGAGCCCACAACTCATAATGACCTCGTTCAAAAATTAGTGTTATAATAGCAGATTGTATGGTGACTAGAAAGCACATTATGGTAGTGCTAGAATATTGAGCTGGATATTTCTTGGAAATACTTGTCTGCATTGAAGAGTTGTAAACACCATTAAATGAAGACATGTAACTCTTTTCATTGTTGTAGAAAAATAAGTTACCTGTAAAATAAACCATGTTGAAAATGAGATACAACTGGTCACCACCAACAAGGAGCCTTTAGTCAAGTCTTCAGTTTCACCATTTCTTTCAATGTGTTCACCTAAATGGAACGGTGATGGCCACAATGGTATTTTTATTCCTTTATAGAATGTCATACTCATGGCTCCACTCACACAAACTAAGGTTCCAAGTATCTTTGCTTGACCAGCTTGACTCCTAATGTCCACTCTTTCCATTCTACAATAAGTTGAAAAAGTTAAAACTATCTATTATAATTTAGATCACACTATTCTAAAAATTAAGTAATGGATAAAAATAATAATGTTAAAATACTTACGTAAAAATGACAGCCATAAGAAAAGTAATGACTGGTATTAGATTGAGAAGTGCAGTTGCAAATGTTGTTGTTGTGTACTTCAATCCCGCATAGTAACAATTTTGGTTCAATGTGATTCTATAGATAAACAAATGATTTTGAAAAATAAACAAACCAATAAATCAAACACTGAAAATAATTGACAAAAGTTATGGATGACTACCCAAACAAACTGCTGATAAAAATTTCAGAGAAAATCCTTATTGTTAACTTTGGCCTTGTCTTCCTGCCACAAACCAAAAAAACATAATAAAAAATAATTAAATATTTAATACTTCCAAAGTCAAAAGTTTTTGGAAATAATTGTTGTATTTTGGTCAGACATCAACAATAGCAAAAATAGAGGAATTGCACTCAATACAATATTTTACACAAAACTTAATTAAATTATTCATGGTGGGAAGAGTATATAAACTAAACTTAAAGAATAACAAATAGTTCAATAGTAGACAATTGTTACTCCACCTAAAATCACTTACCATCTATTTCTCAATTAAAACCTATCTATGTGATTGTGCACTTCACAACCCAATAATTATATTTAATTATAATAAGTTTATATTTAAACTAATTTAATTAATCTAACTATAATTTAATAACTTTAATTTCTAATAATAATTATGTAAAAATAATTAGTTAAAGAGGTTGTGCTTAAATGGCAAGATTATATAGATTTGTTCTCAAGATGAAGATCCAAATTTTAATCCTTAAAGTGGCATAGTGGAATTCTAAGTGGTGACTCTTAGATGTCCATTTTACCTTTTAAGTTTATTTAATTTAGTTAAAAAGTGCTTAAATGACAAGATTATATAGACTAGTTCTCAAGATGAAGATCCAAGTTTCAATCCTTAAAATGACAGTGTGAAATTCTAAGTGGTGACTCTTAGACCTCCATTTTACCTTTTAAGTTTATTTAAAAGTTAAAAATGTTAAATAAAATAGACACCCCCCTTATAACCTCTAGAACTTAAAAAATATTGACATAATTACAAAAAAAATAAACAATTACTCTTATCAATTATATATTTTAAAAAATGACTCAAATAATTTCAAAATTTTGATAAAATATTTTATTGTTTAAATTTTTAAATCACTAAAAAATAACTCATCATAATATTATTTAAAAATATTATACATATATTTTTAATATTATAAAAGTGAGACTTGAACTCAACACAACTTATGGCCTTTTAAACAACAACAAACACTTTTAAAAAAAACCAGTTTCATCACTCTTTTAATTTGAGATGGAACTCAACACAAGTCATGGCCTTTTAAACTACAACAAACACCTTTTAAAAAAACCAGTTTCATCACTCTTTTAATTTGAGATGGACTACTCTCATTCATAAATATAAAAGTTTCATCAATCAATCTTCTAATGCTCTTGAACATTGTTGATAAAAAAAACATTACATGATTGTTTTCAAAAAGCCTTTTTTTTTTTTCAAAATAATATTTCTGATTTCTATGTGAGGAGAACTTTTAAGAAGCTTTTTAACCTTTTTCAAAATAATATTTCTGAATTCTATGTGAGGAGAACTTTTAAGAAGCTTTTAAAACCTTTTTTCCTTACCTTTCCAAGATATAAGCCACAGGAGCTATGACTATCGTAGCAACTAAATGCCTATAGAATACCAACACAAAGTGAGACATTCCCTGGTTCAGTGCAATTTTTGATATTATATTCAACCCTGCAAAGGCAATCTGAACAGTTATCATGGCCAAGCTTGGCTTTGATTTTTCAAAGAACGCTGATAAATCCCCACACCAACACTTTCCAAGTTCAGCCATTCTCCTTGTCTAATCAGACCACAGATTTTTCAGTGTTTTTTTCTTCCTCTCCTCTTAACAAATGAGCTTTATTAGCTCTCTTCCCTTATGGTTTTGGAACAGGTGAAATACCAAGTGTATCAACTATTAATATCCATCCGTTCACATTTTTCTTTCCTATATCAACGCTTTAATTTATATGTGACAAATGCTGCTTATTTACCACGCGTCCAACAGTTCTCTGCAGCTCCCTGGAAGCTGAAGAAGATGAATTTAGACATGAAATTGGAAAATAATAACATAAAAGCATAAGATTTGCCTTAGTGCGTAAGCCCATACGTCACTGAAAAACGCAATAGATGGTGTGTTTTCCAAGTTACTTTTGGTCTGTTTCCTCTGTAAATCAATGCAAGTGCTTTGTGACCAAACTAAAAGCAAAATATACCTAAAAATCATTTAGTTTTGCTTGAAACGAAGAGGGTAGTGGCCAACAAGTGCTGTCAAAATCTGACATTTTGTCATTCCTTACGTACACGTTTCTCTCCCACTAAATTTAAATAATATTGGAACTTTACCCAACCTTTTTAATAAATACCTAGTATGACTTGAGCTGTACTTGAGATGGAAGTGGATAGACTAGTAGAAAATATTTAAATTGGGACTTAGCAAACTATAATTATGTGTCAAACTTTTATTAATGAATAATGTCTTGAACCAAAGATTAAGAGTGATTTTAAAATTTAAATTTAAATTTGAGTTTGTTTATTTTTCTTTTATTTGGTGGTTGTATGTCAATATAATACATGTGGAAAGCTATATGAAAGGATTAATTTAATTCATTTAAAAACAACTGGAAACTAAGTGAAAGAACATTTATTGCACATATAACAGAGGAGAAAATCAACAATACATCGATATTCTATGTCATACTGTAAGGTTGCTTGCTATCCTTGATCTTGTTCAAAGTTGTTGACTCAACATCCTTACAAGGTTTGACACATAAGAGGATTTATCCTTGTCATGTGTAAACTCTCAAACACACAAATCCATTTTTTATGTGAAGATCACACTGAGAACATCAAGGCAAGCCAAAAGTAAATATTTGGAAATTAGTAGAGATTAGATTTGTGGGCTTGGTTCAAGTCCACACTCATAGGATTGATTCTCTAGTCTCAAAAATGACCATATGACAAAAAAAAATAGTTTTATGGATTGTGATACATTCGTCCCACAAGTCTTAAATTTCTACAACATTAACAAATCACTTTGAGACACTTAGCAGTGTCATATTCCACATTGAGCTTAGAGCTAAGTACTTGAGTTTATTATTTAAAATTATAAATATTAATTTTAGCATGTTTATCATTCCTAGCTCTTATTCCTAGGATATTTGATGTTAATGAAAATTAGTTAATTTATCTTAGGAGATTTATGTAAAGAGGTACTTTATTTCTTTACAGATATCAAATTTTTACATAGGACTTACATTCCTTAGCACAATGACATCATACATTTACAAGAGACATTCTTTGGTGGCATCTAATTTTATGGGATCATTTACATAAATTGATTTATCATTTTGCTTTGATACTAAAACCTATTTTCAAACAATTTTTATGAGAACACATGGATGTTAAGGAATTTCTTTTATGATCAAAACATTATCACATGACATATTCTACCAAGGGTATTCCATATGGTTTTCATGATTATCATTTTTTTACAATATACTAACGATATATTTTTTCTTTATGATTACAAGCTCTCAACATGCATAAATGTTTACATCATATGATCTTATCTTTATCCATGCATGTTGTATTTAATGCATTCACATTGGTTTTCCTAACACTTATTATGTTGATATTTGACATATGATTTGTGCTTACAATATTTTATCTTCAACATTTAGTGCTTTTCTTACTACTCAATGACCCTCACTAGGGAGGATATTGGGGGCAATATGGCATCTTGTGATTTCATGAGAATATCTCTACTCATTTTTTATAGTGTTTCATGATACTATCTTTATGTTGTTATAGTATCATTAAGGACTTATCTCATATTATTTATAGGAGAAAGAGGTTGTAAAAGATCTTGTTCTTTTAAGTCCCATTCATTATCTTTATTACCAAACATATGAAGAACATTAAATCCTTCTAGTTGATTGCAAGATCATCATGGGCCAAATAATGCTCTTAAGTGAAAATAAAGATATAAAAAGTAGACTCAAGTAAATTCATGTGACAAATTGAATGAGTTATCTACAAAATCTTTAAAAAAGGTGGTAATAAAAGTTATAAAAAATTGAATGTAGTTTGAATGGACTATTTTTTTTTTAAATTCAAATTAATTTGGTGAAATTCAAGTATTTCAAAGAGACGTTACTACATTTTTTAAAAAGTAGGTATCATTTTGGCCACCTAATCATGAGAAAAATAATATTTTTCATTAAAATTTGTATATAATTAAAGGACACATGAGTCCATACTCATATTCTTGTAATATTTTTTGTAATAAATAATTATTTATGATCTTTAATATGACTTATTAAAAAAATTAGTCAAAAAATAAAATTTATTTTTTCAAAAAACTTATAGCTAAAGAATCCTAGAGTGTGACACATCTTTTAAACTTAAAAAATGATAAATGGTTTGAAATTCATGAACATTTTTCAATATTTAAACCTATTAAGAATTTCTAGACATAGTGTATGTAGAAAATAAATAACAATTAAGTATTAAAATTGTAATGAGTAATATATTATATTTTTAGAATCCCAAGAGTTTCTTGTATAAACACTTTTTGTTTTTATTAATTCTAATTTTAAAAATTCTATCAACTTTAAGGGCAAAGTTGAGAAAAGTTTATGAAGAACTCTCAACCTATGATTTGCATGGAAATGGAAGGTTTGTAACTCCCAACCTTGAGCCAATTTTTGGGGGAAAACATTTTTTGAACTAGAAAGAGATATTTGTTAGAGATATATGTTCTAAATAGATATACTTTTTTGGAATGAATATCCATTCTAGAAATTAATATCTATTATGAAAAATTATATTTTTTTATAGGTTCATACAAAACTTTCTTGTTGAGGTCCCTAACAACCCCATAAACATCCTCTACTAAAATAAAAGAATTTTGCATAGTTATAAACACAAATTTGTCATTTTCTATCATTGGCATCAAATTTAATTATAATAACAATAATTAAATTATAATTTTTTTATTTGTAGTGGTAGCTAAGTCAAAGTGAAAAGGAAGAGGAAATGTTTGATGAAGGAGATTGAAGCAATTCAAGAAAGAGATAGAGAAAGGAAGAGGTTGGAAAAAGGAGGTTTGGTGGGTACTCATGAAGGAAAATGATGTTCTTTACACCCAAATGGAATGCAAATTAAATCTATTAATGTTAAAAAGGCAAACACCAAATAAATTTGTTGAGTTTAATGAAATGCTTGATAAAAATGAAATTGAACATGGTATTCAAAATGAAATTGTTAAATTTTATAATGAAGATGATTATGAAAATGAAAATGAAAATCAAAATCAAAATGAACATGAAATAGAATATGAATATGAAAATTTTGAAACTTGTCATGAAACACCTAAGGATAAGAGTAATATCATAGATGAAAAAGATAAATGTAGACAAGCTCATGAAGAAGAAAAATATGAACCATGTGACATTATAAATGCACTTTTCAATCGAAATTGTAATAACATTAATAGAATTGATAACATCCCTACAATTAAAATCAATATATAGATACACATTATATATGTAGGGAGAACCTTCATTAGAAATAACAATGAAATCACAAATCTATCATCTTTGAATGAGCCTGATGAAATTGTAAAACACCTAAGAATCCCTCAATAGTTACTTGAAATTGATGGTAAGAGGTCCTCACTTACCATTCAATTATGGGCGTTCAAAAATTTTAATGAATACTTTGAGATAAAATGTTAATTGAACAATGCTATTTTTTTGTGCAATTACTAAAAATGTACAAGATGTTGGAGTACGGAAGACACTGAGAGGTGGGGGTGAATCAGTGTCTTATAAAACATACTTGTTTTTGGCAACCATGAACTTTATCAAACTATGAACTTCAACCTTTTTATAATGAAAACAAGACATTAATGGATTATCACAACTTGTGCACATGAAAGAACAAGACAACTGTTGATGAATTGTGATGAACCATCAAAACCAGTTTATGAACATCATATTAATATTTGCTGAATCATGACTATAGGATTGACAACAAAAGAGGCAGTTTTATAACTTTCATTGGACTGTGATAATCATGCATTTGTACTAACTTAAAATGACCACCATGTAAACAATAATATGCAACAGTTAAATTATGAAACAATGAACATGTAAACTCATGAATAGAGCAACATAATCACAAGAAGCCATAAAACAAAGATTTCACGAGTGGAAAACCCTCTAGGGATGAAAAATCACTCCAAAAAATGCCTCACTGGCTTAATCATAAAAAACACCAATTATAGAGCCTCACTGGCCTTTATGTCTCACTGACTGCACAATGCCTCACTGGCAACATAAGCCTCACTGGCAACATAAGCCTCACTGGAAACACAAGCCTCACTGGCATTAGGTCATCTGTGTCTCACTGACATGACCTTTAAGAACCAAAGAAAAAATATACAATATAGAGGGTTTCTCTATTTCATTATAGCTCAGTTCTTGATCATCTCATTGAATTTGGAGACCTCAAGAATCACATAACCAAAACTGTGCACATTAACTCATAAATGTTTTGCATTGTAACACATTGGTATTGTCTCAATGATAGTGTAAGATACAATATCATCAACACAACTTTAGATGTTTACAATACATGTCATTTTATATTTTCACAAAACCTTCTTTCTCTCATGAAACAGTTTGTGTCTGTAACTGAACCTCTTCAACTATCTCAGGCAGATTGTAACTGCATAGGTAACTGTCACAGATGTATAATTAGATAACCAATATACAATGAATTTGAAGTAAAGTTTAACCCACAGTTTGAGTCCTGTAACAAGTTTTTAACCATATATCAAAAACTATTTAATAAACTAAAGAATGCTTTGAGAAACTATAACTGCCAAAATATATTGTCAATAAACTGCCTTCATGCTCGTGAGAAACCCTAACCATGAGTAATAATAACTGTTAAACCCTAACTGCAGGTTGAGTGGCTTTATAACAAAATATTGCATACCAATAAGAAGTCCTTCGAGTGTCTTTGCCATACCATAGAGGGTAAGTATCACAGTTTACCTTTTCAACAAATGTTTATAGTTTTGTAACCACCAACTAAATGGGTAAAGACAACCTCTTTTTTAAAGACTTTATCAGCAGAACCCTCGAAGACAAGTTTGCATGCAGTTTATTACTCAAAAGAAGCCAAATAGTAAACAGAGAGAGGCTCAAGATCAACTGTTTATCTCAACTGAACCAAAAATAACCTCTTATCAACTATAGATTAATATTTTGTAAAAAGAATGAACAAATAAGGAACAAAATCACTTGATGGGCCAACACACAAAACCATCTTGCTGTTGTTTGAAGTCAGGAAAGTAGTCAACAACGAACTAGCTTAGTCCTCTATTGAACATCATAGTCAAATCTCTCAGATACCCTTCAACCACATGGAGATACCCACTGAATTCTGCATAACTTTCCATGATTACCATTGAACTTCAAACCCTAGCTCAGAGTTATATTTCCCAAAGTTAAACTTTGCAAAATGAATGACAAAAACTTCCTTTTTGCTCGAAACATCATAGCCACCAAGAGTTTAGGTTTTCCCTAGAATGGACTAGTCACCAAGAGTTATTCATATCACCTTTTTACTTATCACAAATGCTAAGACCTGCCCAGTAGGTGAAGCTCATAACAAACCTGTTACATTGAGTCTTTTTAAGACTGGGTTTTAATACATTCACAAGGTAATGCATGTTGACTACTTACAAGAGTGTGGCTTTCGAATAAGGTAAGCCAATATTGACAATAAAAACAAATATCCCTCTTGTGAACAAATCAAATGATAGGAAAATATCTTTAATAACCCTTAGTCATCCTAATGCAATGAACATATGATGACCTTTGTAGCCTTTATGATCCTTTATACATGTAATGTACTTAAATACATTATCACATTTGCCTTGGTAAAGAATCATTTGATACTCAAGAATCAAAAGTGAATCTGTGCAATACCAAACTGACTGAGCTTATATCAACTAGGATAAAACCATCAGGAGAACATAGTATGCAACTGTGTCAACAATATACCACATGAAATATACCAACCAACTGCACATGAAATGAAAATCATTAAGATCACCATGAACCAACTGTTATGAGATACAATTGCATGAATGAGCCAACTGTGAAGATACCATATCATGTTCATCATGAGAATATATGATTGTCATCATAGGAAATCATAGTACCATACCATTACCAATAACCTCTGTTAATACCAAGTGAACAAAACCCCATCAAGAGATCATCACATCATGAATATCAAGTCAACCATAAGCCAATTGTCATGATACAAATACAACTATCACCGTGCCACAAACCTGAGAGTTTGTGTATTTGTCATCAAGGACAACAACTGAGAGGGAAACACAAGATGAGACCTTTACTAAAGAAGCTGAAGATTAGAGTAAATAAAGTATTTGATCATAATAAGATTATTGTTAAAAATGTTTTAAATGCACTCAATTCTATTGGAAAGACTACTAAGGATATAGATACAAGAGTGGCTTGTAGAGTACAATAACAACCTAAATAGTAAGTAAGCTTTCACTAAAGTTTCAATTATTGAGACAAACTAATCTTGATTTAATTTTAAAACATCATCTTGGCACTAGCATTAAGATCAAGACTAGATAATCCTTTTCTAAATGATATTTGGGCTTTTAGTGGTAGGCTGAACCATGTTTTGATAGAAAGCTATTTAATGCCACAAAGGATGTAATTGAAATTTTTTAGCACTCTAACACTAAAGTACATCATCTAATGTAAAATATGTTTTAAAAATAAAACATTAAAGCCAATGCTACGCACCACATCCCAAACATTACCTAGAATCTATCCAAACAATGTTGTAATTTTTTTGTGAGGCACATCTATGTTCAACAATTTCATAAAGAACATTTGAATCTTGTAAGCCCTTTTATTGTGTGCATCTTAAAATTCATAGTACATATTGTTACATATATCACATGGATTTTTCTATGTAGATCATAAAATATTGTGTTACATTTGTTCTACTTTGCATATTAATAAAATGTTATAGGAGTGTGGTATAATCTAACTTCCAAATTCATCTAGGGAATTGTTAGATTATGCTAATTTGATAGAGATGGTAGTTGCCCTTTCTATAAAAATGATTGTTTAATTAATAAGTGTTTATAGTGTGATGGGTTGTCAAAGATTAAATAATGTATTCATTAGGGCACTAAGCATAATTTTTGAAAGCAAATGGTTGAGAAAAAGAGATACGTGATAGAAAAATACAAATTGAAGAGTGGGGGTGAAGGTTCTAGGTGTGAGTTACTTATTAGTGAAGTAAATGTTGTTGATTTTATTTTAGATTTCAAGAAAAATGTATTTTACAAGTATACCCAACATAACCATAGGCCTTGATGGTTAGATAAAATATTTAGGATGTGTAAATATTTCTTCCCAATTAGAGCTATTATCTTTATAGTTCATTTTTTAGACAACTACATAGTGCAATCACAATACTAGAATTTGATTTATATTCCAATTTTCATTCACATAACATATATACATGCACCTAAGACTATAAAAGCAAACAAGAATATTGCTAGGGAGTACCATTTTACATGAGTGATGATTGATCTCCCTCACCAGATTTTGTGCATTATTTATTTATTTTTGGTCAGTGAATGCTTTTGATTGGAGCTATGAACTGGTGAGGCCACAACACGGGGGACCTCATCCCCAAGCATGAACACTTTGGGATTTGAAATTTGGTGGCCTCCACTACAACCAAGAGACTTAACCACCCAACCGTGCCCTTAATGGCTTAGATTTTGTGCATTATTATTTTCAATGATTTTATGAGTTCTTTTAGGAAGAAAGACATCAAAATGGTTTAATAACATTTTATTTGGTTAGATAACTACACTAGTCGATTCAAGAATGCTTGTATGTTATATTGGTTGAACAAGATGCATGTAGAGAATGGTATAACTCACATTTGATGTTTTTTGAAGCCAGGCACAAAAAATGGAGAGCACAATGGAGTAAGTCCATACATGAAGAGAGCTCTAGTTAAAGAACAATTGAAGATCCAAGGCAGTGCTATGTTTAGTGATGCAAATTCTATTACAAGTGAGGTCTATAACTATTCATTATAACAAGGAGTGGCATGTGATTTAGAAGTACGTAGATTCTTTGGTTGGTTAATGAGGGGATAATTGGATAAAAAATAGAGAATGAGACAATCAATGATTCATAAAAGATGCATTCATTTCAAAGCTCTGATGTAGATACATGGACTATTTAGGAGTAAGAGTTTGCTTGTTTTTATTAGAATTGTAATGAATGTGATTGGGATCCTTGTGATTCAAGAAATTGGGTAATATTGTTATTAAATCAAGGTAAACTACTACAAATATTAATTCTCCAAAGAGTATGCAAATCTATTTTTTATCAATTCAACATTGGATTACCCATTAAGAAATAATATGAAAACTTAAAATTAGCAAATAGAAATCAACAAACCATGATAAATAAACACATGCCACCAAATGTACATGGAGAAACCCTTGTGGGAAAAACCCTAATATCGAAGAGAGGCACAAGTATGTATTAATCTTCAACACAAGAGTACTTCTGCAACACTTTCTCCCTTCAATTTGATGGATTTTGGTAGCACCTTTGTACCTGTAATAGATCATATGAAACTAGTATCCCAAGGCTCCAATTTATAGAGCATAGGGTACAAGAAACCATAAGAAATTTAAAAAATAAGAGGTAAATACCATGGGCCCAAACTGGGAACCAAAATCCACCTCATGCAAAAATCCCATGCCCTTTTCACATGGTCAACCTCTCAAAATAAATGTAACTCCCATGAAGTCAACAATAGAAAAAGTAACTCTCACACCACAAACAAAATTATTATGAACAACATCTTTGACTTGTAACTCCCCATAATGGAACACATCATAATAATAGTGTCAAACTCCAACAACCAACTCACATGGGATCGAATAATAATGAACAGATGCTTCATAAATCCATCTTAGCACCTAGGATTGGGAAAATTCCATAAATGAATTATAATTAATTTATAACCACCATTGTCATGATCCATCTCCTTCATGAATTTTATTATAACTAATATCCTAAGTCAACAAGAAAATAATAATAAAATAACATCTCTCAATGGATTATCGCCATGCAATGATATGTATTTTTGGGAAAACATTTATTTTCACCACAAAATTATAGGCATTTTAGAGAAACCGTGTTCCATCGCCTCAAAATCATAGGTAATTTAAGGCTAATGTTTTTGATTGTCCATGCAAAAGTTACTATGTTTATGTTTGGTAGACCTAAAATGATGAAAAATCTAGTGTGCATATGGATTTGTATTTAATCAAAAAAATGCTCAATTCACTTGTTAGGCATTCGATTCACCCATTTCCTATATTGTACATTTAGGATTTCTAGTCCTCTAGATTGGTATTTAATCAATCCGCTATGAGATGTTAATTGTGAGATATGAGGGTACTTTCTCAAAAGTTGGGGAATAGATAGAGCCTACAACTCTACTTCAGTCTTCCATTCCTGGTGAGTTAAAGATACATAATTGTTAATTTGCATCACATTTTGCATTGTACATGTACCCTATCCAAGATGTTTGGAGAAATGACATAAATATACATTAGGATTATAATTAAATATCACATTATCTTAAAATTCTCCCACTTGATATTATACATTGTAATGACATCCATAGGAATCATAAAATAAATCAAGTATAGGATCCAAGGCACATGGCCTTCCTACACCAAGAAAACTTCTCATTTGCTATCAGAGCTTGGTTGTTAGGTTGTGGGAGGAGATCTCTGTTAGGACCTACATTTTATGCATTTCCTACCATATATTTCATCTGTTCAAGGCTTGTTAAACCCTAGATAAACCCTTTGAAGCCTAGGCCTTATTACATTGGCCATTGTTTGGTTTGCATTCTATTTTCTGTTGACCAGTTGTACGTTGTTTCCAGTGGCTTAAGTTGTAACTTAAGCGTTTTACGTCATTTAAGTCACTGGCCCCCTTTGTTAGGCTGACGGTCGTGGGACCTCTTTTAAAAAAACCTTATTGCACATGCTTTAATTGACCTTTAAGTTGTGTGTTGTTGGCATCCCACGTCAAGTGTCTTCTCTTTTTGTTGAGGTTTGTTTTTTCGTTGCGTCTCACTTTAAGCTCTCACGGGACCACAAAATACCCTAGTCAGCCAACATGTTAGCTTTGTTCCATAAAGACAAATGTTTCACATGAGCTTATCCTTTCACTAGAATGTCTGAACATGCTTTGCGAGGTAGCGAATCTGACGTGGTGATTCAAGTATGCTTCAACAATGTTTCACATGAGTTCCTTCATTTATTGAGACCAATTCAAAGCTTTCGCGGGATTGCGAGCAGGGTAATGTGGACCGACCTATCCATGGTGTCCATGATACTAGAAGAGTAATACATTTTGCCAGAAATGAAGACTTCATTGGGGCTTTAGATGACTCAGTGTGAGGATGTGAGGTTGCCATCATGGGAGATAAACTCCAAGTCTTAAAGGTCTATCATGTTTCCACTAGGGAGAATTCAAATTCTTGTGAAGACCGTTGATTAAAGTGGATCTACGACTGAGTTTCAAAGTTCAATAACAACTACCTCTTGGCTCACCGACTGTGCATGTTAGCCATTGATCTGCTTCCTAGAGTGAATCTAATGACCTAGAAACAAACATGGTGACAGAATGGTGGAATACAGTAAATTATGAGCTAATGTTGTTAACTAGAAATAGAAAAGGCATAATCAAGCATGTACCCAGTCCTCTTCTGCCATCTAATGGGCAACCTTTTGGGTCTTTTGAGAAATCATCCTCCTTCCAAATTGGGACATGCATTTTAAAGGGGAAATTGTTATATTTTAAGATCTTTGGAGATCCTTCATGTCGCCATTGTACAACATGATGTGTTTGATGGAAGACTGACAAGGTGGGAAGCCAATTTTGGAGGCTTGGTATCTAGGACTGTTGGGACCTTTTGACATTTTGATAGAACAAAGCAAGGTGCGATGTTCAAAATGGATAAAATGTTGAGACCAAGGAACCTGCCTCAGCATTCTCATTTTGGAAGTAGGGGTTCTATTAAGTGTTCCATATGAAGGGGTCTTGGGCTAGGGGAATTATGATCGATGTCAGGATCATGCCTCCATTTCCACTTTTGGTAGCATAGATAGAATATCCATAGGTTACCAATTAAGGCTAAGTACTGCAGTAATAGCTGGACTTGTATGTTTTAGGTGTTGACAAAAAGGACTATTCAGGTGTAGGGGTCTCTATAATTTTACTATAAATGGGTGTCCTCATGTGTGTTGTATGAATCACCCCCTCTACGAAAGTGAAAAGAATCATACATCCCATTCTGGTATACTGTATATATCACCTAGTTTCTTAGGAAATACTTTTCTTTTCTCTTGGCTAATGCTCTGTTCATACATAGTTAAGAGACGAGAAGTATGTTTCTAAGGAATGGGTGGTTTAGGTAGAATTCAAGAAGTGAAGTGGAAAGTATCAAACTCTCTTCATTTCCCTATTGTCCTTTAATTTTATTCTAGTGGGGGAATTGGTTTCCTATCTGGCGACTCCAATGACTTTATGTCATTGTGAGTCTCCAATTTGTGCAAGGAGGAGGCCACATTGCTCCTTCCCCTCCCTCATATTGATGGCACTCATCAAAGAGCCAGATACAATTAAAGGGGAGTTGTCCATTAGGATGACCCAGCTAGTGATGGGGAGAAAGGGCCAAGTTGATAAGAACAATTAGTTCTCTGTCCAACTTAGAGAAATGACTGCTACTACTTCCCCTATAGGGAAGTTTTTGGCACTTCTAGAGTTAGGGATAGGTGGCTCCCTCAAGGACCTTGAAGGTTGAGGTGGTTGGAAACCTCAACTCGAAAGATGAGGAGTCATGTTTCTATTCCTAGAAGGTGGTGTAATGTGGAGGACATATGCACTTGGGTGCCCATGGGATTTACACTCTTACATAAATTTGGATGTGAAGGGTGGCTGAGTTCAGAAGGCAGATGACTAACTACCATCGGGTTGACATCATGAATATTTTCCACACTCAGGGATGGGATGAATAAGGACAAAATAGTTAGCTTCCCCACTCAAGGAAATGATTTGATTTTGAGGTGTGCTCTCATTAACAGAACACGGTCTGTATTGATGTTCTATTTTGGCATATGTGTTTCTAACAAGAAATTATGTGTGGCATGAAGTGTGTTTTGCTCCCTTGTTCTATAAAAGGGAATTTAGGGCCATTTGATAAGGGTTTGAATCTTCTGAGTATTAGGTCTTAGTTGTTTTGATTAGTTCTATGTGTTGTATTAGGGGAAAGGGAAATATCATGTATCAAATATACTCTGTGTATCAATTTTTTATCAGAATGGAAAATAAGTGTACATGAAATCTAATTTTCATTGTCTCCATGTATTGTATTCAAATCTCTTAGTTAATTAAATAGAAAGTCTTTTTAAACTCATCTCTATGTTAATGACATAGCTTAGTTCTCCTTTCTTAGCATTTGCTTTAGGAGCAAGTTAAACTGCTAATAGATATGGATTAAGGAGTTATTCTGAATGCAATATATTGGATCTTCAAGTAGGATTTTAGTTAGAATTCATACCATGATTGTGAAAATGCAAGGAATCTACATTAAGAATCTTATGTTTAAATTTCTTGATCCATATGGTATATCTGTTGTATGAAGACTTTGTACCCAAATAGGCACTGGTTAGGAAGTTGAGCCCTATTAGAACTGAACCAACTCTTAAAAAAAAATGAATACCTATTACATTTGATGTATTTTCTAGTTTTAGTGTTTGAGCTCTCTAGGCTTGCAATCTGTAGTTGTCAAGGAATTTTCCAAATTGTATTGAAACTAATATATGCTTGACCCAAAAGAGAGCTAATCTATCTTAAACAATACTCTAGTTATATGTTGTTGGAGAACTTTTGAGTACTGAATAGGGAAACCCACCTTGGTTTGACAGAGCCAAAAGTGTAGGGGATTGTCATTGATTTGACTCCCATTCATTGGCCAATCCCTCAAGGCAATTGATCATTAGAACTGGCTATTCTTTAGATTGTCTTTGAGATTTGGTTGGGAATTAAAAACCACCAACAATCTCCTTAATATTGTTAACCCTTGGTAGGAGTGGGATATTGTAGGTAGTTGAATCCATGTCCTTGAATGAAAAGAATTAAGGCATTTTCAAGGTTACATGTGTGTTTGTAGACTTGGTTTGTTGTAGATTTGGGGTTTGATAGAGATTTGGCAAGTGGGTTTTTCGTTTAGGCTCTTTCTATGAGGGTTTTAGAGGTGATATTTTGATGGATACCTCTTAGACAAAAACATACCTCACCATTGAGTCCAAAAGGCTCAAAAAACTATGGATCCATATATAGCATGACTATGTTTGTAGAAAAACATTTGGGCCATTTTCAGGGGATTGGAGGAATCTTCATAGAAAATATTTTGTATAGTCAAACATAATCTGTGTGATTTGTATGATTGGTTCAATCATAGTCATTGGTGGAATATTATATAGTATATTCATATTCTCCTACATAGATTGACATCATCATTATGCAGTCAAGTTTGTAGATATTAAAAAAATTATGATTGGCTTGAGGGTATGAGATTGTGCTAGCTGGAATCATAGGGGTACAATCACAAGGTTTAAAGTTTTGGGCACCAAGCCCCTAGACACCCAACCACCCAATTGGTGGTCACGGTCAGCCCCACAAGGCCTTAAAACTCTTGAGGTTGTGTAGTGGTCACGATGCCAACATGCCACCAAATAGCACCACCTCTACCAAGGGAAACTACTTTGGCACCACTTGTTCCAGGTTCCACCACCTTCTGCTACTTGTACTTTACTACCATCGATTGCACCACTTGAGGGCCACCTAGTAGCCACCAAATGTATTTTGTGAACCCTAATAGAGGGTATGTGCATGGAAATGGGGGACCAAAAGGGGGTCAAAAGTAGCCACTTTTTTTTTTAATCAATAAAAACTAATCTTGGATGAGAAATTGAAGATAGTCATGCTCAAAATTAGAAAATGTGATAAGAACAAGATTTGTAGTGCTCAGAATCTAGTTTCTAAACTACTATTTTTTTTCTAAAAATGGTGGAGATTAAGAGGTTCAAATAGTGAGAGAACAAAATGTGCTCTTGTTTTTGTTAGAAAACATAAGGTTTGGTGTGATCCCCCTAAAATGTTGACTTTTTTTTCACTTCAATGGAAAATTAGCTAACATCATTTAGCTTATGCTTGATTTTTGTACTAATTTTTTACATTTGAATATATGATTTTTTATGAATTTTCAAAGTGGACACATCCTAAAAAATGAAAATTTGAGCATGCTCCCACCTAAATGTTTTGAAAACTAATCGAAAATTAATTTTTTTCCAATGTGTATAGAATAGAGTCTAGAATCTAAAAATGTAATTTGTTTCAAATTTTGATGGACACATAAAAAATGACATGAGAAATACTATACATAGGTTTTCTATAAAAAAGAACACATTAGCAAAAGAAATTGAATATGGAAGCCTTAATGCTATCAGATTTTATAAAAAAAATACATGGTTAGAAATATTAAAAAAACTTGAAGTCATCCTAGCATCTTTTCATATTAACATTGAAAAACATGTAAACCTAATGGAGAACACGCTTGAGATTTAGGTGATTTTCTATGTTTTGTTGAAAACATGTTTTTGGCATCCAAAAGGTAGGTCCAACCCTTTGGGTTGGATGCCCAAGGCAAATCCAACCATTAGGGTTGTAATTTCTCAAAGTAGTAAAAAACATGCTTGCATTTTAGATTACTTAAAATGTTGAGCAATGGCCTGCAGAAATCCACTTCATGTGATTTGGACCCACATTTTGTGTTTATTCCCCCACTTTGTGTTTTTCTCGACATACAAACACACTTTTGATGCTTTTGAGGATCTACAATGATTGATTGACAAAATTATTTCACTTTTTATTATTGTATCGATGTAGAAGATTCTAATTACATATTTTAAATCAAGTTTGATATTGTAAATCATCATTTTCATGTTTTAAGGAATTGGAATACTTGATTGACAAAAAATATTCTAATTGCATATTTTGTATTTGAATTTGATAAATTGATAATTATTTTTTGTGTTTTTTGACCATTTATTTTATATTGATATAAAATTCAATATCATGCTAAGGAAATAACCAAAAAATCAAACACTGGATGAGCGTGAAGCTGAGAATGCAAGGAAAAGAGAACAGAAGAGACAACTCCATGAAAATAAGAAATTGAAATCCATAAATGAAGATAAACATCTTTGCCAACTGAATTGGATTATGAAGCATCCAAGAGAGAAGGATTTGGAGAAACAAAGGGAACAAATGTAAAAAATTCATGCAAGTGAGAAATTGAATGTAGGAGTTGAAGGTCATAGTTGTGTTTGCCATCTCAATTTGATATTGTACTAAATACTCAATCATTGATTGAAAATAATGATGCATTTTCAAATGTGAATATAGATGTTACAACAATTGATCATGTGTTGAATGAGAAAAATTATCTAATGTCAATTTTTCCATTGAGAACACCTAGAATTTTGCATAAAAAGCCTAAGTTTTTTATTAAAATTGATGAGAATATTCTAAAATCAATTTCTGATAAGATTCTTGAACATACTTGTAGAATAAATGTGAATAAGATATGGAAAATGTATTTTGTTTGTTGAAATGATGAAAAATCTTATGTTTAGGCCAATCATGAAGATTCTTGGTCTAAGAACATCAAATAGCAATAGAGAAAAATCTATTGTAAAAAATATAATCAATGCATATCAAAGCATTTGTTCCACCTCACACAACAAAGATAGTAATGCTACATGACATGTCATTACATCAACTATAGTGAGAAATTAAACAAAGAAATCTCATTTGATAAGAAAAACAAGTCAAGAACTAAAGATAAGTAAAAAAAACACTAATGAAATCCATTGGGAAGTGTGAAAGAGTTGAGGACCTAAATAGAAATGAATTATGGGCATTGTCTGGTAGACTCCCATGGAAAGATAAAGTCATAGTTGAAGCCTTAGAATCTCTAATTGAGAAATTTTGGATAAATAACACAAGAGTATCTCCTAATCAAAGGGATGTTGTAAAAAGGAGAATTGGTTGTCAAAATTGTTAGCCACATCCAAAGCATTTGTTGGATATTACTCGAACACAAATTTTCTCCAAATTTGTAGAGAGTTATCTTGAAATTCAAATTAGTCAAAGGTATTTTGAAATGAAAAAACCTTTTTATGTCAAAATAAATCAAACACATGCAAATTGTTGTTGTAGAGTTCACATGGAATTTTCTATGTATTATGATGTTTTTCAAAAAATATGTGTAACTTTGCATGCTAATGATATTTTTCAGGAGTTTATGATAGAAGCTCCATCTAAATCAGCAAGTGATTTCATTTCAAGCATTTTTTGTGAAATACTAGCTAGACAGTTGTTTTATAAGAAATCATGTTTGAATGGAACATGTGATAGTTATAGTGGTTTTAAAAAGCCCCAACTGTTACACTAGAGAACTGAACACAAACATACACCATTGTCTATAATTTAATAACCAACTCTCATAAATTAGTTTTGTTAAAAATGTACTTTCATAAAGATATCATCAACTAAACATAAAATCATAAACATATCTCATGAAATTAGTTTAGTAGGGCAGTTGTTTTGATACATTGAAGTTGAATCTTAAAATTTAGAAGTGTAGTTTTAACATAGATAAATCAGAATAAAAATAGAATGATAGTATTCACCAACACATGTACAGACCCATTCACAATGATGAGACCTCGCATGCAATGTTTACTTTAACAAGAGAAAATAATGATGAATCTATTGAACGAAATCCTAATTTGTTTCGATATCAAATATAAATTACATTAACTCATTAAGTCAAAGCATATAATATAACAATATGTATTATTCTAAGATATCACTTCAGTTGAAGAGGAGGATATCATTGTACATGTTAAGGATAGAATTTTAACATACAATCTTCTCTCTTATAATTTTAAGACATATATATATATATATATATATATATATATATATATATATATATATATATATATATATATATATATATATATATATATATCCCACGGTAATCCACCAAGCGATAAGTAATACTATTATATGTTCAACTCTTACCATAACATCAAATTTCTAACCAACATCACTTGTCGTTAACCTGATAATAGGAAGATAAATTTTAAAGGATTTGATATAACTAAATCTAAATCAAAAAATTAACTTAAGCATACTCATTGGAATAAAATGATTCATTTGTACCTTTGGATCCCTTTGCTTTACAGGTTGCACCATATCTGAATAAATTTCCTTTCTCCAGTATCCTGTGTCCTTATAATGTCACATTTTATGCACACTAGATCAAATAATTAAACATTAAAAAAGGCATAATCTGATATGATATCCGAAGTATAATTGGAAAAGATCAAGACCTAAGGGGCCATACCTATGCCTTGGGAGCTCATCTGAGATGGCCTTGCCTACATACGTGCAAAGGCTTCATAGTTCGCCTAGACTTTCAACTTGATTAAGTTGTCTAAGAAATAGTTTGTTCTTATAAGTTCAAACCAAATTTAAATAGAAATCTATGCTCTTTTTCCAAGCCAAAGATGGATACAACCTCAGAAGGATAGTTTTACCTATCACAAGTTAATCTATAATTAGGTCATTACTTAATAATTATTCTATAGACAACTAGTTGATTAGCAAATATAAACCTTGAACTACAGGTCAAAAACACTATGCTACTACTATGTCTTACAAGCACCAAGTAGTTCACCTATAGAACCATAACAATAAAATAGGTTCACTTATTCGATACATAAGATGTATTAAACATCAGATGACAAGGTTACTTGACCCACATAAGTCTATAACTAAGTCCTCATATAACAATTGTTCTATAGGTGATTCGCTGACTAAAAAAACACAGACCTAAGCTTTCAAGGTTGGATCATATAACAATATCAATTTAATTGCTAAGAATCAAATGATAATACTCAAGATCTTTGAAAGTTAATACATATACAATAATTTAAATTCCTTAAAATACAACATAACTTCTATTGGCCTTGCAATATCTAATACAACTAATTAATCCATTGAATGCCTAATTCAAAAATGTGATACAATCAATAATGAAATCTTCTTAATATCTTCTATCAAAGTTCAAATCTATATAGTACCATTATTATCAATATAGGCACTGAAGTTGAAAGAGATGAACAAGGTGAAATAAATAAACTAAATGCATAAAACAAGTAGTTATACCTTGAATGTCTCCTTCACTTCTTGATAAGGTAGAGAGCCTAGCACCCACAAGCCCTAGCTTTACCCATGACTATGCTTCTAAATTTGAAATGCTCTTAAACACTAATGCAATTCAACATAGCCTAGCTAAGATGGAAAGATTGAGAGAAATTTTGGAATAGTAATGTTACTCTAAAATTGGATGTCAAAATGGCTTGTGGAGGCTTGTATTTATAGGCAAATTGGAGGGGAATTTGATCCAATGGTGGAGATTCACTATTGATATCAAGGGATGAGATTGATTGTGAGATGGAGGGCTAGGATTTGATCAACAAATTTGGAGGGTGGAGAATAAAAATGAATCTTTTATTCATTTTGAGGACTGAGCATTAAATGTGATTTAGATGGATGAGGAAATTTAAAATTAATTTCCTTGGGATGAGTTGGAATTAAAAATTCCATTTTATGTGGAGTTGTGAGAGACATGTGACACATGCACATTTTTGGCCTCTTACATTTGTAATCTTGTTGGCCTCATTTTCATCGGTCCATATAATCACTTCCAAAACCGTGGTAAATTCCCAATGAACAACTTTTGAAAGTGCATTCAACTCCAGATATACACCACGGTGGCACATTTATAAGGTTTCAAAACCTATTCTTGTACACAAAAGGCATTGTGTCAGACATTTTAATAAGTTTTAGAACTATTTCAAATCTCTGATGAACTTGTTGAAGTTTTCAAAAATGCCGATGAGAGAAGGAATCTCCATAAAATGGTTACTGCCTCCTATCACCTTCACGTCCCATATAATTCACCGTTTTTAACGTCAAATAAGTTTTGTTGGCAACTGAATCATCAAGAAGAGGTGTTAGTAATAAAAGGTTGCTATTTCAAAGAATACTAAACTTGAAGTCTTAATTGTGGCATGCAAGAGTGAATATGGTAGTTACAACCGTCTGCATAAATATGTATGCATGCATAAATGAAACTAAGCACAACAACCATTATTTTTCGCAGTTTTAAACTTCATCTCCAGCCATCATTCACTTCAATCTCACAGTATCACACAGAAATCAAATTGAAGAAAGCATTTCATGCTCTGCTTACTATGCACAAATACATTCTTTATAACATTCTTTTAAGAAGTGATCTCATGGAATACAAATGGTTGCAAGACATGCACGGAATGGGCATGTTGAAACAGGCTTTAGAAACCTTCAAGCAAATGTGATTGTAGTTGTAGTTGTAATGGTAATACTATAGGCAAAATTTGGGAACACAGACAAGGCGTGCAAGCCATTTGACAAGGAACCTCATAGAAATGTCATCTCATGGAGTGCAATGATTGCAGAAATTTGTAAAATGGTTTTCTTGAAAAGACTTTAGAAACTTTAAAGCATTTGCAACTTTTTTTGGTGTAATTGGGAGCTTTTAAATTGGATATGGACATCCATCAGATCATAATGGAAGGTTGAGTTTTATCAGATTTTATAGTTTGAAATGCTCTAGGAGACATACATGCAAAATGTGAATCTACAAACAACCTTCAGTAATAGTTTAAAAGAATGCCTCAAATGAATGTCATTTCATAAAATGCAATGACCACAGGTTATGCATAAAATGGTTTTGTTGAAAAGACTTCATAAACTCCCAAGCAAATATAGCCAGCTGTAGTGAACCAAGACCACAACTTGTGTCAAAATGATAACTTTGGAATGAAAGATTTGCCAGATATTATAGTTGAAAACACTAAGGTAGACTTGTATGCAAATTGTGGAAACCCAGACAAGGTGTTGAAATTGTTTTTAAGAATGCAGAAATGTGGTCTAACAGAATGCAAGTATTGCAGCGAATGCACAAAATGCATTCGTTGAAAACACTTTAGGAACCTGTAAACAAGTGTGAGCCTTTGAATAAGGTATCTGCAAGTACTATAAATGATAAAAGATTCTTGCATGAACATATTACTCCACATGGCGTGTAAATACTGACAAACTGTTAAGACACCACAAATATGGATGTTTTGAAGATATTTACTTCTTCCAAATAACCAGGGAGACCCCTTTAAAGAGAATCTTTTTCTCTATAAATTTATTGCATGTGGTGACTGTCTTGCATGGTAAAACATGTTTTTGAAGGCCTAAAATCTATCACGAAATAGATGGAAAGTCAGTGGGAAGGGGTTCCTTATGAGAGATATAGGATGAAGTCTTCATTTTTCAGCACTTTAATCATTGTGGAGTATATTCTATGAGAAGGATACCTACAACCTCAAAGCAAATACGTTATTCACAAAGTTCCCAAGAATTTTCAAAGCAGTTGTAGGTGCAAAGCTGGTTAAAGAGTCTATATTATTAAACTTGTGAAAACACCATCATGAAGTATAAGCCTCAAAATTACGTGTATGCTCCCATGATTGACACCACGCTTCGGGAGGTATTTGATACTAAAATGGGCCCTATTGATCTATAGGAAATCAGGAAGTCATTGACAGAAGGAGAATGATCAAAATTGTCCCGAAGGATTGCAGAGAGTGGCCTAGACAATGTAGCTTGTTTTTCCACCATTGTCTAATGTCCGGAGCTAGTAATTGAATGTGCAAAAAGGTACAATCCTGAAGCTAGAGAGATCAAAACTATTGATGGGCACCTAATGGCCAAACTCAATGGGATTTCTATCGCCATCATACTCTGGTTGCCATACAAAGAGAAATTCATTCATGTTGATAAGCAAAAAGCCTACAAGTAATTTAGTGACAACAAGAGCAAATGCTTGAACAATTTGGCTAAGGAATGGATGGTAAAACTGAGAGGCGGATAGTCCCAACTTCCTAAGACACTACACCGTTCTCTTTTTATCAAAGAGATCTTCTATCTGATTGCCCTTCTTCACAGGTTGACAGGTACCCCCAACTCAACCGAGTTTGAAATGTGGATGTATCTCTTCATCATTGTCATATCGGCAGGAAAACAATTTATTAATTGGGGCTGCCTTATCAGTGATTGCATACATGACTAGCTAATTCACTTCAAGACCAATCAATGATTCCACATGTCATCCTACTTGGTATATGCAATTGCCAATTTGAGATCATGGCTTGGTTTGTGTACCAAAGGTGTTCTTAATTAGGAAACAAAAGTTTATGATTACTATAGGCAGTTGCAGTTAGAACAAAGTTTTGTATGTTTCAGATGAGTGAATAATGCTTTCACAATGCTTGCAGTAAGGTTCCTTCAAGGAAATACAACTCTCAAAATTTTAAAAGAAGTGTCATTGTTGATAAAGAAGTATGTTAGCTACTTCATTCAGTTTCCAAGGTTGACCTACCTTCGAGTAGGAGGATTTGATGGTTACCCTTCTAAATTGCCAAGGTATGTGGATGACAAGCTTGTTTTGGTTGAGCTTTGTAGACAACTGGTATCAGTTCAAAAGAAATGGTGAGACAAGAAGAACTAGGGAGTCGTATTCCCTATTTTCCTTAGTCACTACAAGTGTGAATCTAGCTCAAGGGCTGAAAATATGGAGAAGGCCTTAGCCATGATCAACTTGTATACATACTAGATGAGATTCCCCTTCAACAGCAAGGGATATGTCAAGAATAATTTGAAGCTTGGTCCTAGATACCTTCATTTCCCCAATCTCAAAGACTTTTGGGAGGATTGTGAAGATGAGTTTGAGGTCAGAAAAAGAGACTGGACAAGGTTTACCTTGAAGCAAATTCAAGATTTCAAGATGGAATGGGTCGTTGAAGCATTGAAGATGATGAATTGGATCTGATTGATCCCTTCTATTTTGAAGAAATCCAAGCTCAACCTCTTCCTGTTATTAATTAGGCAGATCCAGAGGTTAGAGATGTCAGAGAAAGAACCAGTTTTGTGATCAAGAAGTCAGAATCCTGGATCAAGAAGAAGATATCCCAGATGACCGCAATGGGACCCTTAAATAGGAAAGAGACACTAAGAGGAAGAAGTGACCAGGACAATTCCACTTCATCAATTCCTTCCCACACACCAGTGATTGATGTTCTTTCTCACCAGACAACCCAGGGAAGTGGTGGAGTTGAAGACCCTCTGAGGAGTTCTACTTCAAGAGAAGAAGAGGAAAAAGAAGAAGTCCTATTTGATCTAGGGTTTGATGAAGCCATACTGACCACATCTTCTTCCATACTCATTGAATCCCCTCTCCTTGAAGTACCACATTCTACTTCAGTTATGGAGCCTCCTTCCTCGAAGGATCTAGTGTATCAAATAGAAAAAGATGAAGAGAAAGCAGCCTCACCAATACCTGAAAAACAAGATCTGCAATTAGGCAATACACATGAGCTATCAAAAGATCTTTCACTACCATGGTTAGAACAAATCCTATTGAAGAAAAGGAAGGTAGAAGAACTGGTGATTCCTGAATTCAGTACAGTTTCTGATCTCTTCAGGAGATTTGAGAAGCTGAAGAAGATCAAGGTGGCTTCCAGAATAAAAACTGACTCTAATTCTAGAAACATGTGCCTTGAGATAGCTCAGCCCACTTCTAAAAGAAATGTGAATGAAGCCACTTCGGTAGACTTTGTTGTGTCAAGGATTGATATGGGCCCATCCACTCATGAGGTTGACAGACAAAACTTCAATGTTGTTGCCGCAAGGCTAGTAGAAAGGACCGAAAGGGAGAAGCAGTTGAAAGATCAGTTAAAACAACAAGTATAGCGTTTGTCTTCTTACTTGAAGACCATAGTCAACACTTCTACCATGGCACTTAGTATTGATCATCAGTTAACCATCTGGGGCCAAGAAGGAGAAATTGAAAAAGGTACTATTGACAGTCTACAGAAATATCAAGTTTATGCAAAAACCACTGAGAATTGGGTGAACAAAATCAAATCTATTGCATTTGATTTCATTATTAAGGGAAAGGCAGTGCATGATGAAGTGTTAATAAAAAAGGAGGTCATTGAAAAAGAGTTGGAAAATGTCAGGAAAGAAGAAGCTGTTTGGAAGGATATCCTGAAAGATTTTGTGAAAATGATGGAGATTGATGTCAATATCCTTGTAGCAGAAAAGATCCTACCTGGTATAGAGGAAAATTACTTGGAAATTTTGACAGAGTATAAGTTGGAAATTATTAATTTTTGACCAAGTTTCAATAGAACAGGAAAGGCTGATGCTTGCTTGTAAACAAGTATCCGTAAAGCTTCAGGATCAGCTTAATGCCATCCTCCCGAGTGCATCATTGATGGGAGAATCACAAGTAATTCAAGATTTTTTGTAGGATATGATTGATCAGCAACATTTCAATAGAGAAGTTTTTGACAAGAACACAATGGACAAGTTGGTCGATCTCTACACTTCATTGAAGATTTCCATCTCCCAAATACCAAGTTGTTTGGCAGAATTGAGTAATGTCCACAAGTTCCTAAAAATTTGGAAGATGAGGATAGAAAACACCCTGATTCCTAAGGGCAAAGTTGTCACCCCAGCATTCAACTTTTTAGAATGTTTAGAGAAAGAGAATCTAGTCTGCAAAATTAGTTTCCAGAGTTCGCCACTCCATCAACGGCACCATCGACAAGCAAAGAATAAATGCGAGTTTGCATATTGTATAGTTTTCATTTTTGTTGTGTTTGTGTGTAGCTCAAGTCATGATTTTGGCTTGTTTTGTAAATAATGATCATGATTGAGTCTTCTCCTTCGAGTCTAATCTTCTCTCTTTTGATTATAAAGTTAGGTTCATCCTAACTATTTCTCACATGATAATTATTTTAAGTGCCTAAGTGAGGTAGTTACTCTAAGAAACTAGCTTTGTAAAAGAAAGTTAGTTATTCAAAATCATTGCTCTTAAAGAGGGAGTTGGTTACTCCAAGTAGTTATAAAAAGTGGTTAAGGTAGTTACCTTAGGTGGTTACTAACCTCACCTATATATACTTCATTGTCTTTCAATTAGAGGGGGTTCCACTTTTTCACATGACAGTGTATGAAAAACTCAAATAGTGTTATTCAAGTTTGAAAGCAATAAAGAAATGTTTTGAATGTGTGTTCAACTCAATTTCATGTGTTTTTATTGGTATTCGTATGTTTCATCAATAATGACCATGTGCTTTCCTTTCAAAGTTGCATTGTGAGAAAGATATTTCGCATCAAGTTTTGGTATCTCTACTTGGATGCATGGAAATTAAATTCATGAGTTTAACTCTTATTTCATCCCTACTATTTGTTATTTCTTTGTTTTTGTTCTTATAATTCTAAAAAATCCAAATACCCCTATCATACGAGGGAGCCGCCCCTCTTAAATGTAGAGAGGAATCAACATAGACCTGGGATTCTTCAACTGTTGTGAGTAGGTTGTTGCTAATCCAAGGGCGAACGGAGTTACTCAAGAAGATTATTTTAAAGCAACAAATCTGTTTACCAACAGATTTTTGGCGACTTTGGATACTATTCAAACACACTTCTTTTGTTTGAAAAGTCACCTTAATGTGTTCAAAGAAATTTTTTTGATCAATAAATATGGTTCTGCAACGTAGAGCTGGACCTATTTTACAACCTAATGTTAATTGGTTAGACCTTGAACAAGAAGATATAATTACTGACTTACAAGTGCTGGCTTGGAGATATAGGAGGTCAAATCACCAATATCAAGAAATAGACGTGGTACTTGACGAAGAAGAAGATATAGGAACGAAAATTCATGTTCGTGCTCGATTAATAGCTCAAGGCATCGCAGAAGAAGAATTGGAACTAGCTAACAGACGTGCTCCTATTCAAATAGCTCCTAGAAGAGATAGACAAGTTGGTCCACCTGTTTGACCTATTTAGGAATATCGTCCTATGAATCTTGTTCAAATAATCAATCAACCTGGCCGCCAAGAGGTATAGCAGAGGAGACCGTGAAAAGGGTATCCTGGATCCTGATTTTGAAAAGCTAGCAAATCTTGATTTTTCCCAATCTTTTATTCCCCCAAGAAGGAATATTAAATCTTTTAGTAGACCTCCTTCACCAGCAAGAAGTCCTACTAGAACCTTTGTCTCCTCTTCCACTTATCAAGCATTGACCTTGCATGGGACTGCAGTTCCTATTGTCATAAATCTTCAACCAACTCCACCACTACAAATGGCTCAACCTGTGCCTTGGGGAGCAGCTATTGGTCCCCTTGCCTTGGGAAATCAATTGCATGGCTTACCACATGGATCCAGGAAAGTCTTACCCAAATTCACTGGAGATGGAAAAGTTTCTACAGATGAGCATATTACTGCCTTCTTTGCCACATGCGGTGTTCTAGGTGTTATGCACGAAGATGTTTCTATCCAGTTGTTTGTAGAATCTTTGACTAAAGGAGCAGCAGAATGGTTTCAACATTTGCCTACTGGAACTATAAACTCATGGGCTACTATACGCCAAAAGTTTGAGACCGTTTCAAAAGTGTTGAAGATGAGCATGCATTATTAGCACAACTTACTCAAATGAAGAAAGAGATTCATGAGCTGATGCGGGAGTTTGTAGCCCATTTTAACAAGTTGGTGAATAGAATTGAAAATGCTAAAAGACCAACTATGCAAAATAAAAAATGTTTCTTCCTAAATGCACAACCTCCAGATATAAGTTTTCATTTGAGAAGAGCATGAGTGGCTGATCTAGAAGCTACATAGACCATGGCCATTGAAATTGAAGATGATTTATTGACTGCCAGAAAATGGAATAAAGACTTGCAGAAAGGGAAGGCACAGTCTTCTAATCCATCCACTACAGACCCGATGATTCAGAAGCTAGCCAATGATTTGCTCCTTCTTAAGAAACAACTTTCGCATAATCCACCTTCGCTATATCAAGATATATCCAGGAGAAATTATGTACCATATCAGCAGAACAAGCCACCTAGGCTTCCTCTGCCAGTACAAAGGCTAGCCATTGAACACCCTTCTTCTAGTCAGAAACAAACTGTGGCTATGTGTGATTTTCATCTGACTACTGACCATGATGGCATCACTTGTCCTAAAATGGCAAAGTTCATGCAGATGAATCTATCAAGAGAGAAAATAGAAGAATATGTCTCTCAAGAAGACGAGATGAGTGAGACCTCTGGACAAACCACAATTAGTTTCCTTGAGTATGAATTTGATGATGAAAGAGAAGGGGTTAGTGATATCAATAATGATTCTTGTAATGTTTCTATAAGAAACCAGTATCAGAGAATGAAGGAAAAGCCAAGGCTGAATTTGCTCATAAAGTTTCTGACATTGCTAAGATTCTATCAAGAAAACACCCTCCAGAGAACCAGCCTCTTACTACCACTAAAGATAAAGGTACACAAGGTCCTACTCTTGGTGATTCATCTCCTTTGTTTGATGATGCATTTTATTTCATAGAACATTGCAAGAAAACAAAAGTACAGATTTCTCAACTTGATTACTTGAATCAAATCTGCATCAATCAGAGAGGTTGCTACATATTGTTAAAGGAAAACCAGATCATTCTTCTTCAGTACATCAACAGTCGATCGATTTGTAGCATGAAGAACTTTCACATGATGATCTCTTCTGTGAATCTCCACAAAAAGATGCCCCGTTGGTAAATGGTGTTCTCCCAGATAAGCCTAACCCATTCTATGTCTCATTATATATAGCTGGCTATAAAACTAAGCAACTGCATAATAGATTACAGTGCTTCTGACAATGTTATGCTTGCTAAAGTTTCTCATGCTCTCGGTTTGTCATTAAATAAACCCTCAGGCAAAGTCTACTCAATGGAGTCTAAAATGATCCCATTAGTAGGTCAAATGGAAGATGCACAAGTCGCTTTAGCTACTTTCCCCGAAAAGAAACTAAATCTTACTATCCTAGTTGCTGACATTCTTGTAAGCTATGGCATGCTACTTAGTATAAGTTTTTGTAAGGATTTAGGTGGAGAAATACAACTAGATTGGTCCCACGCCTTAATACCATGTCATGCCCACATTTTCCATGTGGTCACAACACACATCGCACGTGTCATAGCCACATCTGTCATGTGGTTATGACACGAGATATGAAAAACTTTTCTCACACTGTCCTAAAAACCCCTTCGCATGCGTAAGCATGCCTGGCGGTGTTTTCTCATGGCGAAACACTACAATTTTTGGTGGGATATAAGTACAATTGCGTGCAACCAGATGCATACAGATCAACAAGAGGGTCTTTACGACGCCACTAACATCATTGCAAGAGTGAGATTACCAAAGTTCCTAAATCTAAACCTCAGCAATTTCTGGCAGCATAACGCCTTACGGCGTTAGTGGGAATTACGCTGCACTCATTTACGCACGTGGTTCGCTGATAGACTAACAACTCCCCACGACGCCTTGTTCTGACTAAACTGACTAGTGATCTCCCTATTTAGTCATTTTTCAGCTAGGCACGGTTGTCTGTCTCCTCTCTTGTTTCCTGAAACATACTCCTCCTACGACTTAGCATTTTCAATAGGGCGGTTTGTTTGCTCTCTCTTCCCTTTTCTCTGGGTCTTAATTTTGATTGTATTTTTATCGCGCTCACCTTAACTATTTCTGTGATAATTTAGTTTGTTTATATTTCAGTCTCTCTCTCTTTCATTTTCCTTTCTTTATGTGTATCCGGTCCTTTCTTCATGATTTACGTCAATCAGGGTTATCGCTGCATCTATTGTTGATATTAAACCTAACTACCGGATGGTCTAGGTCACATAGGCTGGTTTACTACTTCGCTGGACTCGGTCTCCTAATCTTCTCCGATCTAGGTTCCTCCTCTTCGTATGTATTATGAATCTTGTTCCGAAGCAAATTTTAGCGGAAGAGTCCGTCGACTTAGTTCTCTTATCCCATGTGGGAAATGTCGCGCATTTTCTCCTCTGTGTTTTCCAATGTTAGTTTTTCTTCTTCTGACTCTCTTACAGGTTTACTTATGAGGACGTTTACTACAGTTGAGATTAAATGGTCTCACATGAAATGCCTGTGATGTCTCCTTAAGTTTATTTCCAGTGTTCTTTTTAAGCAAGGTGACGTGTAATTTTTCCTCTTCATTTTCCGGGTGATTGAAATTACGTTGATAGTTGAAACTTCCGAGAAACTCTTTCCGGAGTATTACGGAATATTCCTTTACACTCTCTTTACATTATAGTTTTATTTTCTCTTGTTTATAATTACTGTTGTTATTATTACTAATAATGACTATTAATACTCTGATTGTGACTCGTATAACATTGTTAATAGATGTAGGAGGCTCTCCTCTTTATAAAACCCTGTTCATGGAAATATAACTTCTTTGGTTGTTGTGTTCAACACTTAATAAAAACTAACTGTGAAAATATAATTTGTTATTTTATTTTTGTATATCCATGTGTCACATTTTATTAAGAGTTTAAACGAGGGCCCAATAAAATGGTTCATAGAACTACTCCTATGTGTGTATATATATATATATATATATATATATATATATATATATATATATATATATATATATATATATATATAAATATATATATTTTAATGTCTATGTAGAGGACGAAATTTGTTTAACAATATATATATATATATATATATCTATATGTATATATATATATATATTTATATATATATATATATAGATATATAGTAATTATTTCATTATATATTGCTATATACATAGACATATATAGTATCTATATATGCCTATATATATAGAAATTAAAATGTATTCATTTCAAAATAGACCAATTATATGTTAGGGCCAAAAGCCCTAACATTTTTTTTTTGTTTTTGTTTTCCACAGCCAGCGGCGGACATGGGCGGTGGTGGCCGCAGCGGCAGAGGAAGCAGGGTCAGCCGCACAGAGTGGAGGGCTTGTGTAGGCCGCGGAGGGGAAGGGCCTGTGTAGGCCGCGGGAGTTATAAGGGAAGGGGAATGTGGGGAGGGGCGGAGCCCCACCCACATCCCACGATGTGGGGTGTGGGTGGGGCTCCGCCCCTCCCCACACCTCCATTTATTTGTTAGAGCCTGCGGTGGGGATTTCTCCCCACCGCCCAATATGAAACCGCGACTGTGTTTTTTTTATACCGCGAGTCTACAATTTCGACAGTCATATCTTTAGTCAGTATTTGGTGCTTTTCGTTGATATCTATCATCAATGATATATTTATATATATATATATATATATATATATTTATATATTTAGATTTATAATTCAGTCTCTTAATAAAACAATTTATTCAGTTTTCTATTCTTCTGTCAACATGATAATTCATAACAACTGTTATATATATATATATTTATTTATTTCATAATCTTCTCAAATTTCAACCTGTTATAATGATAATTAACAATTATGTATATATATATATATTTATATATATATATACCTATATATATATATTCCAGTTTCACTTATTCAGTAGAAATGGTAAATATATATCAACTTATTATATATATATATATATATATATATTTATATATAGCGATATATATTCCATTTTCATCAAATATTTAAGTTGCTTAACTTGATAGATAGAAATATATACATGCTAGATTTCCTCTAATCTTTTCAAATTAACTGAAACCACTATATATGAGAATAAACTTAAACATTTAAACTTGTCTTTTCCATTAGATCAATGAACCATAGAACTAACATTTCAACTAGTTAAGCAATTCCAAACTTTCAATTACATAAACAAACTCAGATTAGATTGCAATTAAATAATGAACTCTTCCTTTCAATAATACTGGAAACACAAATAAAGTGCTATTGAACAAGGTTTACAAGCAACAAACTTGAAAATTTAAGCACATTCATAGTACAGATTTTAAACCATGGATACAAACAACTAACTTCCCAGATATGAACTTCCTTCACCCAAACAATATACAACTGATAGTTTGTGACAACCAAGTAAAAGTCCATCAATAACAAGATCAGGGAGGTGATTTCCTTCACTCCCAGGGTAACAATAAAATTACAGCAATAACAAGAGAGGTGCTCCCTCTTCAACTCATATGAAAAGAACCAGGCCTAATTCTCATGACAAAGAAGAATAAGCTGTTTCTTCATAAATATCCAACCAGAAGCTCCAAGAGAAAACCTGCGTATCAAGACAAACAAAGAAGAAAACACCACTCATCTAGCTCTCCTCCCTTCCGTAGACCCACAAGTGGGTCACCCCCGAGCTAGGGAGACCATACTCACACCTGGGTAACTCAAACACTCCACTTCACAACAGTAACAACAACAATCCCAAAGCACACAAACACCCGTGGGTCATTTACACAACACGGAAACTCCTCTACAGTGAGTTTCATAAGGGGCAGGAGAGTGGACACACTCGACTCCAGAGTGTCACCCTAACAGATAAGTTAACCAATACAATTTCTCTTGGTCTCAAACCAAGTTTGATCACAAATTTGTAAGAAATCTGTATATGACTCTCAAGTCAAAGATACAGACACAGATACATGCCCTCAAGGCTTTCAACATCCCAAAAGATGGAAACAGGTATGCACCCGAGGAGGATCTCTCCTCCCCTACCCCAAACTTGATGAGCATTTCTCCCAAGTGGGAGAAGCTTTGTCAAACAACCCGACAACAAACCCCACAGAAAACAAATCTAAACACAAATTCACACACTTTACATATTCAGCTATACGAAACAAAGGTAGAATTCAAACCAACCTTACAAAGCCTTCCTGGAATGAAGCTGTTGCTGAGCCCACAGAGTTCTCTTCCAACCTTAGCCACCAACTCCCTCTCCCTTCTCTCTCCTACAAGCTAACTATTCTATTTTTGGTAAGGCAAAATGAAAGTTTTCCCAAAATTCAACTAACTCCCTCTCATCCCAAAATTGGAAACAAATAACCAAATTCTTTTCAGTTTTGAGGAATGGGGAGGTGACACTTGTCACCTTCTCACTCTCCCCCAAAACCACTATTCTGCCCTGGTGGCTTATGTCACTCACCCTTCCCAAGAGTACTCCTTATTCCTCTCCTCATGTGATTCCTCTTACGCATGGGAGAAATAAAAGGAGTTAAAGGGGGAAGAAGACAGGTGACCCATGCCCCTTCTTCCCTTCTTCACATGGGTGTCCCCACAGCACATGGGGGAATCTCACTATGGAAGGGGTGACTTTAAGTCATTCCTTCAATAATGGATGGCATCTCTTACCTTGGGAAAAGTAGAGGGGATGGGTTGGGTGTTGGTACAACCCATCATGTCCCCTCCTACCTCCAATTTTCGCCACTTAACTTCAGGGGGAAGTTAAGATGACTAGATGGAGGTTACTCAAGGGTTACCCATGCCAAATGGGCCCCTGGACCCATGGGGTATAACCCAGGGTCAACTTTAACCCATACAAGACACCCCTGGTCAAGGTAAAGCACAAGAAAAGGCCTCATAAATTTAAATAAAATAAGGAAATTCAAATTCAAATCTCTTTACTACACAAATTATAAAATAATGTTACATGAGGGTAACTTAAGCCACTCGACCATACGAAAGACCACATTACATCATTACATCAAACACAAGAGATCTTGGTTCCTCGTGGAACTAGATCGGCTTAACAGGGAATAACAAATAACAAGGTGCGGAATGATCTCCGAATTCTGTGGTTCGATTAGTAATTCCTGCACATTAAATTACAAGATCAGTAACCACATAAAATCATCATAGCCGAAGCAACTTGAAAACATGCAGTATCATGACATAGTACTAATTAACATAAATGAAATCATATTACAATTTTCCATCATCACCTAATTAATGTTTTTCTGAAATGTAAACTTATCCAAACATCACCCAATTAGTTTTTCCGAAATCATAATAAAGTTTAATAGTTTGACAATTCTGGGAACTGCTATCCCACAAACATAAAAAGTAACAATAACAGTCATGTAAATAGTCATAACAACAGAAGTAAAAAGGGCGGTCCTCACATACCATCAATGGAAAGAAAGTCAGACTAAATCTAGAACCCAAGGCAAAGTATATAGTCCTAAAATCAGATGATCCTAGGGCAGAGATACTTTATGAAGAAACTGGGCCTAGAACATATATGCTTATGCAAGAAAAGGAGATAGTCCCTGAGGTTACCTCTCCTAATATGTCTTCTAGTCTTTGGACTATGAATTTGATGGTAGATGTTCTTCTTCTGATTTAGGAGCTAGAATCGTTTTGATTTCACCTACAGAGGAGGAGTTTCCTATGGCTTTCAAATTAGTTTTTGACAACACTAATAATACAACAGAATATGAGGCACTCCTTCTAGGCCTCGAGACTGCCAAAGAAAAAGGAATCAAAATGTTGAGAGTGCTCGAAGACACAGAATTGGTCGTCAAGAAAGTAAGAAATCAGTTTCAAACAAAGAATGACAAGTTGAGAAAATATCGAAACTTAGTATGGGATCAAATAGAGTTCTTTGACACATTCTCCATAGAAGCGATTCCTCAGGCTCTCAATTCTAAAGTTGATTGCCTTGCTGTTTCTATAGCTCTATTACTTCTGCATTCGGATTTCAATAAAGATCAATATAAAATTGAATTGGTGTATTGACTAAGCGTACCTGATAATGATAAACATTGGCAGGTTTTTGATGATGATAAACAAATTGTGTCCTTTTTGGAGAAGGCTGGTACTTTTGTTAATTTGTTATTTAAAGGAAGTGACACTTGTACAGAAGATGAAGTGTTACAATTAAAGGGAAATACCATCCCTAGGGGGTTGATTACTCTAGAGAGCCTATTTGATAAACACGATCATTATTTGAAGAATAAGACTCAAGAGAACAATCCCAATCTTTCTCAATATGATAAGGTGAATATAGGCACTAAAGATGATCCTAACATTGTTTGCATCGGTAAAGCATGTTCGCCAGATGAAAGAAGGAAGATCATCGCCTTGTTGATCAAGTACAAGGATGTGTTCGCATGGTGTTATGATGATTTAAAAAATTTCATGAGTGGGAAATTTTAGCATTATATCACTCTTAAACCTGGGGCCATTCCTTTCAGGCAAAAGCAGAGACAATTCAATCCTAAAGTTGTTGGCGCTATCTTTGCAAAAATTGATAAGATGTTAAAGACCAAAATTATATATCCTATTCATCATTCAACTTGGGTAGCAAACATAGTGCCTGTGAGTGAAAAGAATGGCGAAATAAGGATTTGCATTGATTTTCGCAATCTTAACCAAGCGTCTTTGAAAGACAACTACCCTCTACCCATGATGGACCACGTTTTACAAACCGTTACTGGGTCTGAAATGATGTCATTACTTGATGGGTTTTTTGGGTATAATCAGATACAAGTTGCCCTAGAGGATCAACATAAAACTACTTTCACAATGCCATGGGGAACTTTGGCTTACAATCGAATACCATTTGGGTTGATCAATACCAGTGTAACATTCCAATGTGCTATGGACCTCTCCTTTGGTGACATGAAAAATAAGATTATTGTAGTGTACTTGGACGATCTCACTGTCTTTTCAAGAAAAAGAGAAGACCATATTCAACATCTAGAGATGGTCTTACAGCATTGCCGCAAGCAAGGAATCTCTCTAAACCCCAAGAAGTCCATTTTTGGGGTTACTGAAGGAAAGCTATAGGGCACATTGTGTCTAAAGATGGGATTCGAATTGATCCCAAACGAGTTGAAGCCATCCAGAAGTTGCCATTACCATAAAGAAAACATGGAGTGAGGTCCTTCTTTGGCCAGATCAATTTCTTGAGGAGATTTGTACCAGATTTCTTTGAATTAACTCACCACATTGTAGACCTGATGAGAGATAAAGTGGTCTTCAAATGGACTGAACAAGGCAAAAGGGCATTCCAAGACATTAAAAATGCAATTACAAATGCTCCAGTTTTAGTTCATCCTGATTTTTCCAAAGACTTCATTATATATTGTTATGCTTCGGAACATACTTTATCTGCTATCTTGACACAACAAAATGATGATCATATAGAAGCACCTATTGCATTTATGAGTGTTCCTTTGAAAAAGCATGAGATGAATTATTCTCTAGCAAAGAAACATGCTTATGCAATGGCCAAGGCAGTAAAACATTTCAGGTTTTATATCCTCAATTCGCATTCCATGGTTTTCGTATCAGACACTTCAATCAAAACCGTTCTTACCCAGCAAGAAATAGGTGTCAATAAAAGGGCTTCTTGGATTACCAAAGTTCAAGAATATGATATTGATATTAGGCCAACCAAATTGGTATGAGGGAGAGGCTTATGTAAGCTCATAGTTGAAAATAGCACAGTTGGAGAATCTCCAGAAAAGAATGCCGAGCTGCCTCAAGTGTTGTTTGTAGGATTGACAGATGAATAGTTCTTGAATATAGCATACTTTCTTACATATGGTGAATGCCTGACTCATCTAACTCTAAAAGAGAAAATAACTATCAAGTTAAAAGCTGCAAAATGTATTATTTGGGGTAATATTCTCTATAAGAAAGGGATCGATGGCACATTCTTGTGATGTGTAGATAAAGAGCAATAGAAGGAGTTACTCCAGATTTTCCACAATGAAGCATGTGGGGGACATTTCTCCTCTTTAGTTACCGCATTTAAAATTCTGAGGAATTGCTATTACTGGCCCAACATGTTCCGTGATGTAGATGAATGGGTCAAGAAATGTGATTCATGTCAATAGTTTAAAGGAAAAGTACAACTTACAGCTATGCCACTCAAACCAGTGGTCATTGAAGAACCATTCCAGCAATGGGGTCTTGATTTTATAGGTCCTATCAATCTGCTCCAGTGCAGGCCACACTCATATTCTTGTGGCAAAAGATTATTTTACTAAATGGATTGAGGCTATCGCAATAAAGCAAACCACTTCCAAAGTGATCTGCGATTTTATCAAACAGAACATTCTAGTGAGATTTGGGGTACCAAATAAGATTGTCACCGATAATGCCACTAACTTCTCTTCTCATGAGATATCATCTTTTTGTTATAGATATGGGATCATTCTTTCTCATGCGTCAGATTATTATTCTCAAGGGAATGGTCAAGCTGAGGCTAGTAATAAGAATATTGTCACCATTCTCTAAAAATTAGTTGGTGAAAATCAAAGGACGTGGCATAAACATTTGTATGAAGCATTGTGGGTTGATCGCACAACCAAGAAGAGAGCCACTCGGTTGTCACCATTTGAGCTACTCTTTGGTATAGAAGCCAAATTGCTAATACCCTTGGAGCTATCTGTGCTAAAACTACAAGATATACTTGAGAACCAAGAGTTTGGAGACACACTCGAGAAAAGGATCACTTATCTCACTAAGTTAGAAGAGCAAAGAGACAAAGTTGTTGATAGGATCAAGGAACATCAAACTCGGGTGAAAGAACTGTTTGATAAAAAAGCCAGAGTAAGACCATTCAATATTGGTGACCTTGTGTTACTATGGGATAAGAAAAAGGAGCCGAAGGGTCTTCATGGTAAATTTGACTCTCTCTGGAGAGGATTGTTCCAGATCAGAGAAGCATGTGGAGAGAATTCTTTCTATCTTGCATACATGGGTGGAACACCATTGCCCCTTCCCTACAATGGGCAACATCTAAAGCATTTTAATCAGTGAGACAGATTGTTTTATGTCTTTGTACATAGGTTAATTAGGAATTTTTGGGTGTGTTTCATTTCTTGCTGTTTTATTCCTCTCCTTGTTTCATTTTTGGCTTGTCCATGCACTTTTGGGTTCTTCCAGTATTCTCTCCCTTTTATTGACTCTATTGCCCAATAGATCATGCACTAATCTTTGCCAGTTAAGATTATGGGTTCATCCTGTGTCCTTTATAGTCTTTGTCCCCAGTTAGAGCCAGTTGTTGGCCTCATTTTCATCGGTCCATATAATCACTTTCGAAACCGTGGTAAATTTCCAATGAACAACTTTTTAAAGTGCATTCAACTCTGGATATACACCATGGTGGCACATTTATAAGGTTTCGAAACCTATTCTCGTACCCAAAAGGTGCTATGTCAGATATTTTAATAAGTTTTAGAACTATTTCAAATCTCTGACAAACTTGTTGAAGTTTTCAAAAACACCGATGAGAGAAGGAATCTCCATAAAATGGTTACTGCCTCCTATCACCTTCACGTCCCATACAATTCATCATTTTTAACGTCAAATAAGTTTTGCTAGCAACTGAATCATCAAGAAGAGGTGTTAGTAATAAAAGGTTGCTATTTCAAAGAATACTAAACTCGAAGTCTTAATTGTGGCATGCAAGAGTGAATATGGTAGTTACAACTGTCTGCATAAATATGTATGCATGCACAAATGAAACCAAGCATGACAACCATTATTTTTCATAGTTTTAAACTTCATCTCTAGCCATCACTCACTTCAATCTCATAGTATCACACAGAAATCAAATTGAAGAAAGCATTTCATGCTCTGCCTACTATGCACAAATACATTCTTTATAACATTCTTTTAAGAAGTGATCTCATGGAATACAAATGGTTGCAAGATATGTACAGAATGGGCATGTTGAAACAGGTTTCAGAAACCTTCAAGAAAATGTGATTGTAGTTGTAGTTGTCACGGTAATACTATAGGCAAAATTTGGGAACACAGACAAGGTGTGCAAGCCGTTTGACAAGGAACCTCATAGAAATGTCGTCTCATGGAGCACAATGATTGCAGGAATTTGTAAAATGGTTTTCTTGAAAAGACTTTAGAAACTTTAAAGCATTTGCAACCTTTTTTGGTGTAATTGGGAGCTTTTAAATTAGATATGGACGTCCATCAGATCATAATGGAAGGTTGATTTTTATTAGATTTTATAGTTTGAAATGCTCTGGGAGACATACATGCAAAATGTGAATGTATAGACAACCTTCAGCAACAGTTTAAAAGAATGCCTCAAATGAATGTCATTTCATAAAATGCAATGACCATGGGTTATGCATAAAATAGTTTTGTTGAAAAGACTTCATAAACTCCCAAGCAAATACAGCCAACTGTAGTGAACCAAGACCACAACCTGTGTCAAAATGAAAACTTTGGAACAAAATATTTGCTAGATATTATAGTTGAAAACACTTAGGTAGAATTGTATGCAAATTGTGGAAACCCAGACAAGGTGTTGAAACTATTTTTAAGAATGCAGAAATGTGGTCTAATAGAATACAATTATTGCAGCGAATGCATGAAATGCATTCATTGAAAACACTTTAGGAACCTATAAACAAGTGTGAGCCTCTGAATAAGGTATCTACAAGTACTATAAATGATAAAAGATTCTCGCATGAACATTTTACTCCACATGGTGAGTAAATACCGACAAACTGTTAAGACACCACAAATATGGATGTTTTGAAGATATTTACTTCTTCCAAATAACTAGGGAGACCCCTTTAAAGAGAATCTTTTTCTCTATAAATTTATTGCACATGGTTACTGTCCTGCACAGTAAAACATGTTTTTGAAGGCTTGAAATCTACCATGAAATAGATGGAAAATTAGTGGGAAGGGGTTCCTTATGAGAGATACAGGATGAAGTCTTCATTTTTTAGCACTTTAATCATTGTGGAGTATATTCTGTGAGAAGGATACCTACAGCCTCAAAGCAAATATGTTATTCACAAAGTTCCCAAGAATTTTCAAAGCAGTTGCAGGTGCAAAGCTGTTTAAAGAGTTTATATTATTAAACTTGTGAAAACACCATCATGAAGTATAAGCCTCAAAATTATGAGTATGCTCCCATGATCGATACCATGCTTCGGGAGGTATTTGATACTAAAATGGGCCATATTGATCTACAAGAAATTAGGAAGTCATTGACAGAAGGAGAACAATCAAAATTGTCCCGAAGGATTGCAGAGAGTGGCCTAGTCAATACAACTTGTTTTCCCACTGCTATCCAATGTCTGGAGCTAGTAATTGAATGTGCAAAAAGGTACAATCCTGAAGCTAGAGAGATCAAAACTATTAACGAGCATCTAAATGACAAACTCGATGGGATTTCTATCGCCATAATACTCTGACTACCATACAAAGAGAAATTCATTCATGTTGATAAGAAAAAAGCCTACAAGTACTTTAGTGACAACAGGAGCAAATGCTTGAACAATTTGGCTAAGGAATGGATGGTAAAACTGAGAGGCAGACAGTCCCGACTTCCTAAGACACTACACCATTCTCTTTTTATCAAAGAGATCTTCTATCTGATTGCCCTTCTTCACAAGTTGAAAGGAAGCCTCAACTCAACTGAGTTTGAAATGTGGATGTATCTCTTCATCATAGTCATATCAGCAGGAAAACAATTTATTGATTGGGGCCACCTTATCAGTGACTACATACATGACCAGCTAATTCACTTCAAGACCAGTCAACAATTCCACATGTCATCCTACTTGGTATATGCAATTGCCAATTTGAGATCATGGCCTGGTTTGTGTACCACAGGTGTTCTTAATCAGGAAACACAAGTTTATGATTACTACAGGAAGTTACAGTTAGAACAAGGTTTTGTATGTTTCAGATGAGTGAATGATGCTTTCACAATGCTTGCAGTAAGGTTACTTCAAGGAAATACAGTTCTCAGAATTTCAAAAGAAGTGTCATTGTTGATAAAGAAGTATGGTAGCTACTTCATTCAGTTTCCAAGGTTCACCTACCTTCGAGTAGGAGGATTTGATGGTTACCCTTCTAAATTGCCAAGGTATGTGGATGACAAGCTTGTTTTGGTCGAGCTTTGTAGACAACTAGTATCAGTTCAAAAGAAATGTCGAGATAGGAAGAACAAGGGAGTGACATTCCCTATTTGCCTTAGTCACTACAAGTGTGAATCCATCTCGAGGGCTGAAAATATGGAGAAGGCCCCAGCCATGATCAACTTGTATGCATACCAGATGAGATTCCCCTTCGATGGCAAGGGATATGTCAAGAATAATTTGAAGCTTGATCCTGGATACCTTCATTTCCCCAATCTTGAAGACTTTTGGGAGGATTGCGAAGATGAGTTTGAGGTCAGAAAAAGAGACTGGACAAGGTTTACCTTGAAGCAAATTTGAGATTTCAAGATGGAATGGGTCATTGAAGGCATTGAAGATGATGAATTGGATCTGATTGATCCCTTCTATTTTGAAGAAATCTAGGCTCAACCTCTTCCTTCTATTAATTGGGCAGATCCAGAGGTTAGAGATGTTAGAGAAAGAACCAATTTTGTGATCAAGAAGTCAGAAGCCTGGATCAAGAAGAAGATATCCCAGATGACCACAATGAGACCAGTAAATAGGAAAGAGACACCAAGAGGAAGAAGTGACCAGGACAATTCCACTTCATCAGTTCCTTCCCACACACTATTTATTGATGTTCTTTCTCACCAGAGAACCCAAAGAAGTGGTGGAGATGAAGACCCTCCGAGGAGAAGTAATCTCCAAAACATATGTGGAGATGAACCCAGGTAGAAGAAGAAGAAACCAAGATCGAAGGAAAAAGAAATAGGTTCTACTTCAAGAGAAGAAGAGGAATAAGAAGAAGTCCTATTTGATCTAGGGTTTGATGAAGCCATACAGACCACATCTTCTTCCATACTCATTGAATCCTCTCTCCTTGAAGTACCACATTCTACTTCAGTTATGGAGCTTCCTTCCTTGAAGGATCCAGTGTATCAAACATAAAAAGCTGAAGAGAAAGCAGCCTCACCAATACCTGAAAAACAAGAGCTCCAATTAGGCAATGCACATGAGCTATCAAAAGATCTTTCACTACCATGGTTAGAACAAAGCCTATTGAAGAAAAGGAAGGTAGAAGAACTAGTGATTCCTGAATTCAGTATAGTTTCTGATCTCTTTAGGAGATCTGAGAAGCCAAAGAAGATCGAGGTGGCTTCCAGAATAAAAACTGACTCTAATTCAAGAAACATGTGCCTTGAGATAGCTCAGCCCACTTCTGAAAGAACTGTGAATGAAGCCACTCTGACAAACTTTGTTGTGTTAAGGATTGATATGGGCCCATCCACTCATAAGGCCGACATACAAAACTTCAATGTCATAGCCGCAAGGCTAGTAGAAAGGACTGAAAGGGAGAAGCCATTGAAAGATCAGTTAAAACAACAAGTACAGAGTCTATCTTCTTACTTGAAGACCATAGTCGACACTTCTACCATGCCACTTAGCATTGATCATTAGTCAACCATCTGGGGCCAAGAAGGAGAAATTGAAAAAGGTACTATTGATAGTCTGTAGAAATATCAAGTTTATAGAAAAACCACTGAGAATTGGGTGAACAAAATCAAATCTATTGCATTTGATTTCATTATTAAGGGAAAGGTAGTGCATGATGAATCCTTAATAAAAAAGGAGGTCATTGAAAAAGAGTTGAAAAATGTTAGGAAAGAAGAAGCTGTTTGGAAGGATATCCTGAAAGATTTTGCAAAAATAATGGAGATTGATGTCAATATCCTCATAGCAGAAAAGATCCTACCTAGTACAGAGGAAAATTACTTGGAAATTTTTATAGAGAGCATAATTTGTAAATTAGTAATTATTAACCAAGTTTCAATAGAATAGGAAAGGCTGATGTGTGCTTGTAAACGAGTATCTGCAAAGCTTCAGGATCAGCTTAATGCCATCCTCCTGAGTGCATCATTGATGGGAGAATCACAAGTAATTTAATATTGTTTTTAGGATATGATTGCTCGGCAACTTTTCAATAGAGAAGTTTTTGATGAGAACACAATGGACAAGTTGGTCGATCTCTATACTTAATTGAAGATTTCCATCTCCCAAATACCAAGCATGGTGGAAGAATTAAGTAATGTCCACAAGTGCTTGAAAACTTGGAAGATGAGGATAGCAAACACCCTAATTCCTAAGGGCAAATCTATCACCTCGGCCATTCAACTTTTTAGAATGTTTAGAGAAAGAGAATCTGGTTTGCAAAATCAGTTTCCAGAGTTTGCCACTCCGTCAACGGTGCCATCAACAAGCAGAGAATAAATGTGAGTTTGCATATTGTATAGTTTTCATTTTTGTTGTGTTTGTGTGTAGCTCAAGTCATGATTTTGGCTTGTTTTGTAAATAATGATCATGATTGAGTCTTCTCCTTCGAGTCTTATCTTCTCTCTTTTGATTGTAAAGTTAGGTTCATCCTAACTACTTCTCACATGATAATTATTTTAAGTGCCTAAGTGAGATAGTTACTTTAAGCAACTAGCTTTGTAAAAGAAAGTTAGTTATTCAAAATCAGTGCACTTAAAGAGGGAGTTGGTTACTCCAAGTAGTTATAAAAAATGGTTAAGGTAGTTACCTTAGGTGGTTACTAACCTCACCTATATATACTTCATTGTATTTCAATTAAAGGGGGTTCCACGTTTTCACATGATAGTGTATGAAAGACTCGAATAGTGTTATTCAAGTTTGAAAGCAATAAAGAAATATTTTAAATGTGTGTTCAACTCAATTTCATGTGTTGTTATTGGTATTCATATGTTTCATCAATAATGATCATGTGCTTTCCTTTCAAAGTTGCATTGTGAGAAAGATATTTTGCATGAAGTTTTGTTATCTCTACTTGGATGCATGGAACTTAAATTCATGAGTTTAACTCTTATTTCATCACTACTATTTTTTTTTTCTTTGTTTTTGTTCTTATAATTCCAGAAAATTCAAATACCCCTATCATACGAGGGAGTTGCTCCTCTTAAACGTAGAGAGGAATCGACATAGACCTGGGATTCTTCAACTGTTGTGAGCAGGTTGTTGCTAATCCAAGGGCGAACGGAGTTACTCAAGAAGATTATTTTAAAGCAACAAATCTGTTTACCAACAAAGCTAAAAATAGGAAGATGTTTTATCATGAAAATGGTAAAAATGAGTTGGAGTGCTTATGAATATTTTGTAATTTTTAATTTGTGGGTGTGGGAGAAGGTGTTAATCATGCTTTGACCAAGTTAATCAAGGCGATTAACTTAGTTAATGTGGTTGCAAAAGATTAGTGGATGAGGTAATCAGAGTTTATGATTAATTGAATATTGATTTATTTAATTAATCCAAGTCTAGTGGTCATGTAGGCTAGGGTAGCTAATAAATAATGGTTATTTAATCAACTATGTTAGAGGTAGGCTAATTAGTAGGCTTGATTAATCAGATGAACATGATTTACCTAATTAATTAGGTTTAGGGAAGAGGACAAATTAATTAAACAAATATTTGACATATTTATTTAATCAATTGGATGGTGTTAGTAATGTATGACTATTGAATTAATTAATTTATTCAATTTTAGGGATGAATTGATGGGGGATGAGTGAATGATTTATGGGTAGGATGAAATAATTAATTAATTAATTGGATGAAGAATTAGTGTTGTGGATGATGTCAGAGGATAGTTAGATGGTTAAGACATTTTTAGGTGTCTCCATTTGCCCCTCTTTAACGTGGAGTCGTGACTTAGTAGGGATATGGTGTCAAGTCAAAGAATTTGCCCCAGTTGTCGAGAAGGAATAAAATGGATGAGGGATGCCCCCTTGAGAGGTCAGGTGAAAAAAAATTGAGTGATCTCTCGAAAGGAGGAAACAGTGGTGAAAAATGGATAGAGGATGCAAAAACAAGTTGATAGGAAGAAAAATAGGCGAAAAAGGTTGTTTTGCACCTTGGGGAGATAAAAGTGTGTTGGAGGGTGACATGGCATGCTATAAATAGAAAATGTGGGCCCAAAGTGCCACATTTACACAGATTGAGCTTATTGGACGAGAGGAGAGAAGACGAGATGGCGGCACAACCACCTTTCCCATGCTACGAGCATCGATTTGAGCGAGTCCGCACCTACCTAAGATCACCCTTAGCAGACCCATGGGTATGTTGACTATCTTTGACTTTGTCAATTTCAGGTTTTGGGTCATTTATTGCACGGGAAATGGGTAGTTTAGGTGGTCTGGCACCATAACGCAGCCATTTAGCACCATCCGCTATTGAATTGGCACCATTTTCTGGATTGGTGCCATGGGGGTTTTAGAAGTTTTGGCACCTTCTTAGAATTTTGTGGCACCATCGTCCAATTTGGTGCCATACTGAAATAGGGGTTTTCAGCAAAATGGCACCATCATTGAAAGTTTCAATGCCAAACTTTGGTTTGGCGCCCTTAGGTTGAATGGTAAGAGAATTGGTGCCATATTCTGGCACTTTGATGCCATCATCTGGAATGGTACCGAACCTAGGGTTTCTAGCACCCTGCTCTAGAAAGGCACCAGGGTTTTTTCAGGTTTAAAGGCCTTTTGGCGTGAAACTCTAGTTTGGCTCCAAACTTGGGAGAAGTGGTGCCATCCTCTAGATTGGTGCGAAAACTGGGAGAAGTGGCACCATCCTCTAGATTGGTGCCAAAACAGGTAAAAGTGGCGCCATCCTCTAGATTGGTGCCATATGGGTTAAAAAAGTTGGCGCCAAAGTCTATTTTGGTGCCATAGGGGCTAGGAATAGCACCATGACAATGAATTAAAAGAAATATTATTTTTTATGACTATTTTGTAGATGTAGATTGATGGACATATTGTGGCTTCACGGGAGCATTGAGTTCTCGCTGTTATGAGGCTATTAGATGGCTTTGATCAGGCTACGTTAGCCAAATTAGGGAGATTGGGGCTACGAGTAGTGTCTAAGATGCCTACTATATAGGCACATAGGGCTATGATGACAACCCTAGTGGAGTGGTGGTGGAGTGAGACATGCTCCTTCCTACTACCTACAGGTGAGATCACCATCATCTTAGAGGATGTGTGGAGGATTTTGAGGTTGTTGATTGCTGGAGTGAGGCAGGTACGTATGATATTGGTAGAGGACGAGAAGCCTTAGATAGGGAATTTGCCCCAGGTCATCCAGTTCTTACAAGAGATCAAAGATAGATGAGCTATGCTCAGACGTTGGTGGCTAGAGTAGATGACTTTACACTAGTTCTATGAGTAGTGATTGGGGGACTTGTGATGTCAGATCGACACAAGCATGGCTTCTTAGTTGGTTGGGGTGAGGAGATTGAGCAGATGGTGCAGCATGAGATGATGTATGCATGGGGACCATGTATGTTAGGGCAGTGTACCATGAGATGCACACTATTGTGTATCACTTGGATGGGGCTCTATCAGCTGGGGTGACACTGCTACATGTGTGGGCCTTTGAGCACATAGGTATCACAAGACCGTAGGGTGCTCTATTTTGAGGACAGTTTGAGGCATATGTATTTTTGTATAGGGTGGTGGTGCCCACCTGAGTTTGGGTTTCAAGTATTCATCTACAGGCCTTTTCAGAAAAAACCCACAAAATGTCTAAGTTCTTCGGCCTTTAGAGTTGTATGCATGTATCTTTGTACATGGCCATTTGTATCTATGTACAAGTGTCGATGTACATTAGCGGACCCAAAAATGGAGTTAAATTGGCTTCAAAATGGAGAAAAATGGTTGTATGCATCGTTGTATGCATATCGGGTTTGTATGTGGCATTTAAATTTATTTCTAGAGATAAAAAGTGGTTGTGTATCGCAGATTCTTGGAATATTCCGTGCTTGTATGTAAAGCTTTGCATGTATATGTTGTTGTATATTTGATATACAATGGGTAAGATACAAAGGTGATATGCAAAGTTAATGTACAAGGGATCATTGACGAAACAATGCGTATCAACGACTCATGTAACAGTCTCACCGATAGCTCGATGCATATACAAAGACGGTAACATACAAGGTGAAAGATACAAAGGCCTGATGCACATACAAGGGGGACATACAAAGGTTTTTTCGGCGTGACGGCATCCATCGGTGGCTCAGTTTGAGGTCTATCTGATGGCTGATGCAGACGCAAAGGTGAATGTATATTAGATATACAAAGCGCACATACAAGGCAATGTGCAAAGAAGAAAAGATACAAAGGAAATATACAAGCAGGCATGTGCAAGGGGCAGACGCAGCCAAAGAGTGAACTGCATTTGTGAAGTGGCTGGGGTCCACAGGTTGTATATTGGGATTGTATGGTCCCAATATACAATTGAACATACAAGCAATAGATACAAAGAAATATGCAAGGCGGGAGTGGTCAAAGTCAATGGTCTTCAAAAAGCATGGTGGGACCCATGTGGTTGTATGTTCCATGGGTTGTATGTATGTGCATATAGAATGCAAGATACAAAGCGCAGATACAACCTAGACGCGAAAGGAAAGTTTGTTGTGGTGGATAAGTGGCTAGGGTCTGTGGGTTGTATATTGCACATTGTATGTATGTGCGATATACAATGAAAGATGCAAAGAGTAAGATGCAAAGCTTGGACCTGATTGCAATTTCAATTTGTTTCATAAAGATTTGGGGTCTGCCCTTGTATGTTTGTGATTGTATGTGTATACAATCCCATATACAACCGCAAATGCAAGGGAGATACATTGGATTGCCGATGAAGAGGCCAGTGCTTAGCGATAGTGATCCAATGGCAGGCTGACACATGTCCAAGTCAGTTGTATGTATGTACAACTGCATATACAAATATTTGAAGGCAAAAATGGCAAAATGGAAGAGGGAAAAGTCAGCGATGGAAAAAGGGCATCTACATGGCGCGATCTCATTGGTTGATGACTTTTCAAAGTTGGTGACTAGATTGCCCGATCAAATTGAAGCCACAGATCTCAGCGGGAAGAAGGAATTTGATGGCCTATTTCAAATCTTCAAAGCAAGAGTATTTTTTCTATGTGTTCACTGCATCAGATCTAAGCGGGAAGAAACTTCATGAATACGTGAACCGTTGCTGCATCCTGAAATCAGTAGGTTGGCATTAATGGCAAATTTACAGAGGTATGGGTCGATGGATTGAAAGGCCAACTACCATCTTAAAGGAGAAAATCTTCAGTTGACGGCTCACATCCCAATCTCACCTGTTTCTTTCCTCTTTGTCTCTTGATTGCATTAAAAATTTTGGGCGACATTTTCATGGTGTGATGTATCTGGCAGTTGAAGATGACCATGTAATTAATTGAAGAGTACACATTCTAGGTATATCAGGACTATGTCACTCATTTTTCTGGTTGTTGAAGACTTGGACAAAATTTTTGGGAGAAATAATGAAAATAGAGCATTTCTTGGCTGTTTTATCTCTTTGTTGAGTTTATGAGTTGAATTTGAATGCACGTTGCACATATGTTCAGTTTCGTGTTGTTTTTATATGAAAAATGCTTTATTGCATGTGTTTAGCTGTTTGTCTCCATTTATTGTATGCATCCCTTCTTTTGAATCTGGTTGCTAAGGGTTACTTAGATTTTAGGATATAGATTTCTATATTGCATGCTTAACTTTTGACCTCCATTCAAGGAGTGGATTAAACCATTTTAGGTTAAGTATGAACAAGATTGTATGGTAGCAGGGATATGTGTAAGTAGAGATAGCTAAATACTCATTCTTGGGTGGTGTTTGTAAGGCAAATACCAATCCAGCCCCTTGAAACTTGAATGCTAGTGCAAATCATTCATTTGTATACGTCTAGTTGACTCCTTGCCCTGAGATAGGCATCGGTCTACCCTTGTGTAGTAGTTATGATCTAAAACCCCCTATTTTGCATCCAAAACATTAATATACACTTCATAATTCCAACCTGTTAGTTTGTAGGAGTAGAAATAGGACCCCTGCATACTCTCATTCCTAACTAGTTAGATATGTCCAAGAACATTGCCAGCCTAGTGACTTATCATGCAAATCTTGGTCCAAACATGAGAGTATTATGTACGTTATTGTAAAGCTAAATCTTTCTATTAGGTGAGTCAAAGTTAAATCTTTAGCTATAGGGATACCCCCCTTGGTGCAACAGAACTAGAAGTGAAGGGGAGGCAGCTCACACAACCTCCTGTATTTGTTGGCCGAATCTACCTGTGCATTGGAACTGGCAAACCCTTTGTTGATTCAGAAAGAAAGACCCAACAAAGTGGCGACTCTGCTGGGGAATTGAATTAAAAGTGTTATTTTTGCCCATCCGAGTCACCAACAAAGTGGCGACTCCACTGGGGAGTTAAGCAATTTGAAGATTTAGAAGTTTCCAGTGAAGTTGTTGCAGCAATACCAAGGAATGACCATGTGGTGCTCTACTGGCATGATGAATCCAAAAAACTAAATGCCTTGTTAATATTCTGTCCTCTCTATGAGAGGTGGCGACTCTATTGATTGAACCTATCAAAGCTGCAACATATTTCTAGGTATTCATCTTTTGATTCAAAAATAATGAGTATAGAGCAACAGTCCTGGTTGTGCTCTCAAAGAAGACCATTTTTTATTGAAAGATATAAAGCCCTGAATTTCAAAGGAATAAGTGGTTACCCAAATGTTATTCCCAATAAGATTAGAAAATGTTTGCCAAAATATAGTGGATCAAATTCTGAGTCTACAAATAGTCATCTACAAAAATTTTGTAATTTGATAGAAGATTATGAGGTAGAGGCTGAAGATGTAGTAATGAGACTCTTTGCTCAGTCATTAGAGGATGATGCTAGGGTCTAGTTTTCATAACTGCCTGTGTGTTCAGTTTCTTCATGGGTAGATTTAGAAATTGCATTCCTAGAGCAGTTTGGTGAAAGATTTGATTTGGCCTCATTGATCATACATTTCATGAATATCCAAAAGGAAGATGAGGAATTGGTTCCAGCCTTTAATCTTAGATTTATTAAGTTGCTCAAGCAGATTCTTGAGTATATGAGACCTAATGATGCATTGTGCTTGACAATTTATTTGGCTGCGTTTGATGAAGAAATGAGTTATTTGTTGAGAGATATAGAACCAGCTACGCTTCACCAGTAGGTTTCATGACTGCAAGCCTTCAAAATAGTTTTCAAGGTGAATATATTTCAGCTTTCCCAGTGTGTTCATTGAAAGATGATTTTGCAAAGGGGAATGCATTTTAGAACAATGGGTGCAGTCATGATGTGATGCATAAACATGAAGAAGATGTTGTAGAAAATGTAGGCACATCTTATAATGGTGAAGACAAAGATTGTTATCAGCCTCTAGAAGAGAACCCTGCAAATACAAAATGTCCTTCAAATGATCAAATGAAAGATATACATGAGGTTGTGTCTTGCAGTAATAGGTATATCCCAATTATTCCTGATTATTTATACAAGGCGGATATGCAGAGCTTCACTCTGAATATAGAAGATGCAAATTCAAGGGACGACAATGAATATGTTAGTGATTGTCAACATTCAGATGCATATGTAAGCCTTTTAGATGATGAAATATATATGGATGCTAAATATGAGTGTTTCCTTGAAAATTCAGACTACATTTACAATGCAGAGGTTGAAAAATTTGCTTTTGATTATCAGTGCATTAGTGAAGAGAAAAAATAGGGTCACTATTCAAATGTGAATGGACGAGTTGCAGATGTTCATGCTGATATAGACGGGGATAGTGTTGGTTGCAAGGGCGACTATGAAGCTTTTAGTGTAGGGTTGCACTCTGAGCTATTTATGCCTTCTCTTGAGATATTCCAGGTGGACATTAATGATAAAATTGTTGAGCAGAATGATGATGGATATCTAAGTGTTTATAAAGATGAATTTGATTATGGGATGTTGCTTGTGCCTGAATATTGTGTGTTTAATACAGAGGAGCTCTTATTTTTTGAAAAAGGGTAAAATTCTGAGGTGGATTCATTTGTTTCATATGAGTTTGTATTTTTCCAAGAAACATTGGTGACTCATATGATGATGACATTCTACAGCTGATGATAATGTATGCTGATGAAGCTTGCTGTCGATTTGTTAAAGAAAGAGAAATGGGCAGCAGTACAACCAATTGCAAAGTAGGGTGCTGCAGGTAGCCAAGTGTTTTTTAGCTTCATTTGAAGAAATCAAAAGAAAATCAGATATTTGACAAAGGGAAATTCTAGTTTTTCCTTTTTGGTGGCCCTAGGCCACCAAGTATATTTCAAAAATGTAATTTGTGATGCAAGTTTGTGCGGTGCTCAACTCTGTGCCCAATGGATAAGGCCTGGTCTATGAAACCAAAGATTCTGGAGTTCTTGCCATGCCTACAAGAGGCATGCATCCCCAGATAGAGCCAATTGTGGTGCCCACCTGAGTTTGGGTTTCAAGTATTCATTTGCAGGCCTTTTCAGAAAAAACCCAAAAATTTCTAAGTTCTCTGACCTTCAGAGTTGTATGCATGTATCTTTGTACATGGCCGTTTGTATCTATGTACAAGTGTTGATGTACATTGGCAGACCCAAAAATAGAGTTAAATCAGCTTCAGAATGGAGAAAAATGGTTGTATGCATATCAGGTTTGTATGTGGCATTTAAATGCATTTCTAGAGATAAAAAGTAGTTGTATATCATAGATTCTTGGAATATTCCATGCTTGTATGTAAAGCTTTGCATGCATATGTTGTTGTATATTTGATATACAATGGGTAAGATACAAAGGCGATATGCAAAGTCAATGTACAAGGGATCATCGGCAAAACAATGTGTATCGGTGACTCATGCAACAGTCTCACCGATAGCCCGATGCATATATAAAGGCGGTAGCATACAAGGCAAAAGATACAAAGGCCCAATGCACATACAAGGGGGACATACAAAGTTTTTTTGGTGTGACGGCATCCATCGGCAGCTCAATTTGAGGTATCCCTGACGGCTGATGCAGATGCAAAGGTGAATGTATATTAGATATACAAAGTGCACATACAAAGCAATGTGCAAAGAAGAAAAGATACAAAGGAAATATACAAGTAGGCATGTGCAAGGGGTGGACGCAGCCAGAGAGTTAACTACATTTGTGAAGTGGCTGGGGTCCATGGGTTGTATATTGGGATTGTATGTTCCCAATATACAATCAAACATACAAGCAATAGATACAAAGAAATATGCAAGGCAGGAGCGGTCAAAGTCAACGGTCTTCAAAAAGCATGGTGGGGCCTATGTAGTTGTATGTTCTGTGGGTTGTATGTATGTGCATATAGAATGCAAGATACAAAGCACAGATACAACCTGGACGCAAAAGGAAAGTTTGTTGTGGCAGATAAGTGGCTAGGGTCCGTGGGTTGTATATTGCACATTGTATGTATGTGCGATATACAATGAAAGATGCAAAGCCTGGACCCGATTGCAATTTCAGTTTGTTTCATAAAGATTTGGGGTCCGCCCTTGTATGTTTGTGATTGTATGTGTATACAATCCCATATACAACTACAGATGCAAGGGAGATACATTGGATTGCCGATAAAGAGGCTAGTGCTTAGCGATAGTGATCCAATGGTAGGCTGACACGTGTCCAAGTCAGTTGTATGTATATACAACTGCATATACAAAGATTTGAAGGTGAAAATGGAAAAATGGAAGAGGGAAAAGTCAATGATGGAAAAAGGGCACCTACGTGGCACGATCTCATTGGTCGATGACTTTTCAAAGCTGGTGACTGGATTACCCGATCAAATTGAAGCCGTAAATCTCGGCAAGAAGAAGGAAATCAATGGCCTATTTCAAATCTTCAGAGCAGGAGTATTTTTTCTGTGTGTTCACTGCATCAGATCTAAGCAGGAAGAAACTTCATGAATACGCAAACCATTGCTGCATCCTGAAATTGGTGGGTTGGCATTAATGGTGAATTTGTAGAGTTATGGGTCGATGGATTGACAGGCCAACTACCATCTTAAAGGAGAAAATCTTCAGTCGGTGGCTCACATCCTGATCTCACCTGCTTCTTTCCTCTTTGTCTCTTGACTATATTGAATGTTTTGGGTGCCATTTTCATGGTGCGATGTATTTGGCAGTTGAAGATGACCATGTAATTAATTGTTGAGTACACGTTCTGGGTATATCAAGACTGTGTCACTCATTTTTCTGGTTGTTGAAGACTTGGGCAAATTTTTTGGGAGAAATAATGAAAATAGAGCATTTCTTGGCTATTCTGTCTCTTTTATGAGTTTATGAGTTGCATTTGAATGCACGTTACACATATGTTCAGTTTCATGTTGTTTTTATATGAAAAATGTTTTATTACATGTGTTTAGTTGTTTGTCTCCATTTGTTGTATGCATCCCTTCTTTTGAATCTGGTTGCTAAGGATTACTTAGATTCTAGGATATAGATTTCTATATTGCATACTTAACTTTTGACCTCCATTCAAGGAGTGGATTAAACCATTTAAGGTTAAGTATGAACAAGATTGTATGGTAGCAGGGATATTTGTAAGTAGAGATAGTTAAATACTCATTCTTGGGTGGTGTTTGTAATGCAAATACCAATCCAGCCCCTTGAAACTTGAATGCCAGTGCAAATCATTCATTTGTATATGTCTAGTTGACTCCTTGCCTTGAGATAGGCACCGGTCTGCCCTTGTGTAGTAGTTATGATTCAAAACCCCCTGCCTTGCATCCAAAACATTAATGCACACCATTTCATAATTCCAACCTGTTAGTTTGTAGGAGTAGAAATAGGACCCCTACATACTCTCATTCCTAACCAGTTAGATATGTCCAAGAACATTGCCAGCCTAGTGACTTATCATGCAAATCTTGGTCCAAACATGAGAGTATTCTACCTGTTATTGTAAAGCTAAATATTGCTATTGGGTGAGTCAAAGTTAAATCTTTAGCTATAGGGATACCCCCCTTGGTGCGACAGAACTAGAAGTGAGGGGGAGGTAGCTCATGCAACCTCTCGTATTTGTTGGCCAAATCTGCCTATGCATTGGAACTGGCAAACCCTTTATCGATTCAGAGAGAAAGACCCAACACAGGGCACCACTTCAGTATTCTTCAGTATTTTTGATGACTTGGTACATATTGTGTGGCATCCCTATAGTAGAATGGAGGCCTGGGCAGATGATCACATCCATATTCCGTATACATTCTAGGCTAAGTACTTGATAGGCTGAGGGGATCATACCATTGATATGTATCTCCCCTCATGGGTGATGAGGTAGTTTGGGTTGTGACAAGACTTGCCACAGGCGATGGTTATTTTTGGGAGGTCGCCACAGGATGTTAGATGGCCGCCAAGGATATAGCCCTGGGTGGCTATTCAGGATATCACAGGACTGCAACCCATGTATTGGGATTGGGGGAGTATCATGGTTGATGCAGGGACCACCCTAGATTATGATTGGTGGTGGGTAGTGTGGAGGCTGATCCGCTTGATAGATCCTGTGGTCGAGCTAGATATGATAGTAGAGGAGGGGTAGGAGGGTGATGAGGTTAAGGAGGAGATAGTACTAGAGGAGGTGGAGGTTGATGAGGGTGATGTTATTGGGATGTTGGTTGCAGCGGTAGCAGAGTAGGTGTTGGGGAGAGGATGGGGGCAGGGACAACAGAGTCCTCAGTGGCAACGGGCACTTGGTAGGTTCCACAATAGGTACAACAGTAGCAGTAGCCACCTGCACAAGTAGGACAAATGGCACTTTCGTAGGCACTGTCGTGGCAGCAGGGGCAAAGGTAGGCACCACCTCAGGCACCACGCTAGCAGCAGGCATAGAGGGACAGATGCCGCCACCATGAGTATCATCGCAGTAGCAGGGTCCTAGGCCAGTACCACCACATACACCACCTCAGTAGTAAGTCAGACCATAGACATAGGCGCAACAGGTACTAGTAGCTCAGATGGGGCCATTCACAGGGGCAGGGGCTGTAGAGGCAGTGAGTTTGGGGATAGGGCCTGGTCCTGCTCCAGGTACACGTACTGTGTGTGGGCATACTCAAGCTGACGAGGAGGAGGATGCTGAGACCTTACAGGCCCAGGTGGCTAGTTTGGAGGACCTAGTGACTCATCAGAGATAGGAGCTTGCCTAGTTATAGGGAGCAACTTCTCTATTGGATGGAGGGAGTGGGGGAGATGAAGATGGTCAGATTAGCGTGTTGCAGGTGCAGATAGGGCAGCTACAAACATAGGTGGGGTAGTTGCAGGTGTATGTGGCCAGGGTCACCTTAGAGAGAGACACAGAGAGGTCCATGTTTCAGGCTACAGATGCATAGGTGGGGGCTTTATAGGTAGAGGTTACTCGATTGCAGGGGATGGTAGCCAGGACCAACATTGGCTAGATCTACTTAGACTCCCAACAACATATTCAACAGCCATAGGACTAGCTCTTAGAGAAGCGTTTGAGGGTCGAGTATTATTATGGTGCTTACTGTGTTGCGGTTCCTGAGGGTCAGTAGGTACCTAGCTATAGTCAGAGGAGTGGATTGAGGATGTCTAGATCATACAAATTCAGGAGATCTTAGCAGTCCGTGCATTAGCCGCATCCACCTCCATAGTAGCCACCTCAGTAGCAGCAACAGCCGCGTCCTAGGTCTCCTACTGACTCCGCTAGGTGGTCATCAACCCAGGGTTGATAGTTTATATACTTATGTATTTTGGCCCTTTGTGGTGTTTGTGTATCATGACATTTATTATTTTTGAGTGATGTATACTTTTTGGCGGCAATGTACTTTATGGATATTTATGATATGATGTGGATGATGCATTTATGATTATAGTAGATGTTTATGGATGCTATGGATTATGCTTAAATTATGTGATGTTTATGAATTAATGATAATGAAAATGAAATAATGAAAGAATGACTAATTAAATGGTTAAATAATTATAATGATTAATGAATATGCGTTGTAATGGATAAATGGTAAAATGGTTATGGTCAATGATAAATGGAAAATGATGAATGATATAATGATTAGTGAAATGGATAAATGATGAAATGATTAATGAAATTATAATGGATAAATGATGGACAAATGATGGAATGACTAATGAAATGGTAATAGATAAATGTACTAGTTAAATGAAATGGGACTATGATGATGCAAATGGGAAAATGATGGAATGATTAATGAAATGGTAATGGTAAAGTGATAATGAGATGTGAAATGGGATGAGTTGATGCTATAGTTCGTTGTCATGATACATGTGATGTTCTTTGAACCCTGGGTGATGGGGTTAGGTGGTTGGGGTAGGTTTAGGGATGGTTGGGATAGGTTTGGGGGATACTTAGGTCACTTTAGACACCACATTATTAGAGGGGTTTTGTTGGAATGGGTGAGGTATGTAGAGTAAATTGGTTGGAGTGATTGATTGTGTGGGGGGGATGTGTTAGATTGGGGGATATGTTAGAGTGGGTGAATGGATGGGGGGGTTGAATCATTTTTAAATGCTAAGTCCAAATAATGTGTTGAATGGTTGATGATAGAAAGGGGGATGGGTAAGGTAGGTAAAGTACTTGCATTGACGTTATTGAGAGCATTTCTAGGTTTATTATAGCAAAAGAGGATACAAGGTATGAAAGGACCAAGGTGATGACATTTATCTATTTTTGCATGTACTAGACTCACAAACAATAGGTTGGGCTCATGCATGCCCAAGGTAGTATAACCTTGCCTAGATGAGGGAAGGGGATTCATAGCATAAGTTTTTTAGTACATAGAAGGTGTGATTAACGTTATATGCAAATGGGAAACAATATGCTAGAACCAACCCTACATCTTCAAGATATGAATACTATTCTTGGAGTAATGAAATCAACCCACAGGCATTACATACAAAACAATGACCATGTCCATTCTAGGTGTTTTCTGCCATAAACCATGATATAGTGAGATTAGGGTAGCTTTGGAATGATCCCTAGAACAAGACAAAAAATAAAAATCAATAATTGAAAAGACCAACAAACCTTACAAATAGCCATTGTATCTCTTGCCAAGATAAGTGTTGATAAGATGATGGATTCTGCCTGTTGTAGGAATGATATATTCGTTAAGGCGAGAATTGATTGGATGTTGTTGGATAAATTTCAAAAGGTCAGAAAAATGATAGTAGGCCATATGTGATGATTATGACTGGTTTATTGATTGATGATTTTTGCGTAAGATGTGATGTTTTGATGTTATGCTTAGCATGTGTATTGTTTGGTGAATTTAGTAATCTCAAAAGATGTTGGATGGGTGCATATTATATACCTAAGTACTGGATACTTCCTTTGTATTCTAGACTACCTACATACCTTGTGTCCACAGGATCAAGGTATTTTAAGATGCGGGTGAGATGAATATGTAGTTCTGGTTTGATTTGATGATGTGGGAATGGTTTGGGATAGATGTGACGATGGTGGAAGATGATGTGTTGAGTGGGATTATTTTTGGAATTTTGTAATTTTGTGATTTTTTTTGGAGTTTTGTGGATTTTAAGCTATTTTTTGGATTTTTGTTTTTTTCTAATGTTTTTGGGTTTTTTGGGATTTTGTATTATTTTTGGATTTTTGTGGATTTTCTAATGTTTTTGGATTTTTGAAGTTTTGAGCTGTACAGGGAGAGCATACAAGGATCCTCGTTTCATGGATTGGCTTTGGGTGGGATAATGTAGGGTGGGTGATTTGATGTTTTAGAATTCCAAGCCATGGGATGCGTGTGATGTGGAATGTTATGATGGATGAGAGGGCTCATTAGATGGTAGAACTGGCCACTACACATGGCGCCTAACATAGGTTTTCACCATGGTACTTATCCATGGTGTCACCGAAGTGATTTTCACCATTAGATGACTTTTATTGCACTCATGTTTTTCTTGATTTTTTTTTTTGGGGGATTTTTTATTTTTTTTTATTTTTTGATTTGGGATACTTGATAGGTTATGCATAGAATATTTTTAGGTGCATGATGTTCATAGGCTCATCTAGAGGCTGCCCCTCAGGTGTTGCAAGATGATATGCTCCTGACCCTTAGCTAGCTATGATGACATATGGTCCCAACCAATTAGGCTTGAACTTTCCTTTCTTGTGATGCTCTTGTAGGTTTCTTTGATTCTCCATAAGGACAAGGTCACCTATCTCAAATTTGTGGTTCTTGATATTTTTATTGTAGCTCCTGTGCAGACAGTTTTGATAGGCTTGAAGGTGATTGAGAGCATCCAAGCATTTTTCATCTAGAAGATCTAGCTCATTCAGTCATGCAACTTAGTATTCCTCCTCAGTGATGATATTCTGCAATGAAATCCTAAGAGAATGGAGCTCGACCTCAATAGGTAAAATGGCTTCAGAATTGAATACTAATGAGTGTGGTGTGGCTCCTGTGGGTGTGTGAATGCTTGTGCGATAGACCCATAGGGTGGGGTTAAGTTTGAGGTACCAGTCACGGCCAGCTTCATTAACCATCTTTTTCAGAATGCATAAGATGGTTTTGTTGGAAGCCTTAGCTTGACCATTACCTTGAGGGTAATATGGTGTGGAAAAATGATGTTGGATGTGGAATTTCTCACACAAGGTGCAGACTTCCTAGTTTATAAATGGTTTCTCGTTATCTATGATGATAGAATAGAGAATGCCATAATGACATATTATGTAGTGGAGGATAAATTTAGCAATTTGGATGCTAGTGGTAAAAGTCAGTGGAATAGCTTTGACCCGCTTGGTGAAGTATTTGGTAGCAGTAATGATGAACTTGTGGCCATTGGACGAGGTTGGGTGAATTTTTCCTACGAGGTAAAGTCCCCACTATGAAAAGGGCCAAGGAATTGTTATCAGTTGTAGCTCCTGTGAAGGTGCATGGATGAGATCACTGTCTTGCTGACATGGTAGACATTTCTTCACAAAGTGGTAAGCATCCTGTTCCATGGTTGGCCAATAATACCCTGTCCTCAAAATTTTCTTTGCTAAGGTGGGTCCACTAGAGTGCCCCACAAATGCCTTCATGTACCTCTTGTAAGGCCACTTTAGCTTCCCTAGAGTCGAGACATCATAAAAGAGTACCATCAAGACTTCTTTGATAGAGGGTATCTCCTATGAGGGTAAAACGGGAAGCTCGGTGGATGAAGATTTTGTGTTCTGCGGATGATAGATTAGGTGATAGGATGTTGTCATGGAGGTGCATGTAGGTCTCTTGATACCAAGGAGATAAGGGACCAACAATGTTGTACACTCTATTAGATTGCGGTACATCATAAGCCAGTATTGGAAGCTCTTCGATCAGGAACTCAGACTTTTTGCTATCCTTTTTCATGTCGACCAAGGATCCTATAGCGATCATAGCATTTGTTGCTTTGTTGTTTAACCTTGGCATTTGCTCAAAATGGATATCATGGAAATAATCTTTGAAATCATCTACCATCCTTTTGTAGGGCAGGAGTTTGTTGTCCTTTGTCTTGTACTCATTGTTAACCTGCCTGATGATTAGCTGGGAGTCTCCATAAACTATCAACTTTTCAATTTTCCACTGAATGGCCCTGCAAAGTCCTATGATGAGGGCCTCATACTCTGCTACATTATTTTGCATGGAAATTTGATTTTGTAGGATTTTGTAATGGTATCTACTTGAGGGTTAACGAACAAGATACCTGCCCCCGAGCCACAATGTGTGTAGGATCCATCAAAATACATTTTCCATGTATCTGTTGTTGGCGCTATTGTCAATATGGACTCATCTAGAAATTATACAAGCAGTGGTTGTTCTGTTGGGATAGGTGCATCAACCAATTGATCAGTAATCACTTGTCCTTTGATAGCTTTTCATTTGGTGTACTCAATGTTGAACTCACTTAGGATCATAACCCACTTAGCCATCTGTCCTGTGAGAGTTGCTCTAGTCAGTAGATATTTGAGCAGATCAATCTTGGCAATGAGCTTTGTCTTATGGTTGAGCATGTAATGTCGTAGCTTTTGAAAATTGAAGACAACGGCAAGGCATGCTCATTCAATAGGAGTGTAATTCAGCTCATAGGTCACCAAGGTGTGAATGATATAGTATATTGCTCTCTCTTTCCTTGTTCATCGTGTTGTGCTAGCAAGGCCCCTATTGTTGTTTCTGTTGTTGAGATATATAGAAGAAGGGGTTGTCCTTGTTTTGGTGGAATAAGAATGGGTGGGTTAGCAAGATATTCCTTTAGTTGTTCAAAGGCACCCTAACACTGACTATCCCATATAAAAGCTATGTTTTTTCAAAGAAGATACTGAAATGGTTGACACTTGTCTGCAAGTTGTGCTATGAAGCGGTGGATGGACTGAAGTTTCCCTTGGAGGCTACAAAGTTGCTTGATTGTTTTGGGTGGAGGCATCTCCACTATAGCCTTGACTTTGGTGGGATCAACTTCAATTCCTCTTCTTAACACAATGTATCCTAGGAGTTTTCTAGAGGTGACCCCAAAGACACACTTCTTGGGATTTAGCTACACTTTGCATTGCTCTAGTCTGTCAAAGATTTTAGCCAACACATTTAGGTGATCTTCTCTAGTCCTAGATTTTCCTAGTAGATCATCTACATAATCTTCCATTATACTATGGAAAAGGTCGTGGAAGATAACTTTCATGGCTCTTTGATAGGTGGCTCATGTGTTCTTCAAACCAAAGGGAATCACAACCCAACAGTAAGTTCCCCATGGACATATAAAGGAGGTCTTATGTTGGTCCTCTTCGGCTATCTTAATTTGGTTGTATCCAAAAAATCCGTCCACTAAGGACAACATCTCATGCCCTGCGGTGAGATCCATGATGATGTTTTTGTTGGGTAGAGGAAAGTCACCTTTAGGGAAAGCCTTATTAAGATCCCTGAAATCTATGTAGCAACGGATGTCCCCAGTGACTTTGGATACTGGAACAATATTGAATACCCATTCAGGATAGTCTATAGGGCGAATGAATCCCATGTCTAGGAGCTTCTTGAGTTCCACCTTGACAAGGAGTGCTACTTGGGGATTCATTTTCCTTAACTTTTTCTTTACTAGCTTTGCATCAAGATGCACTACAATGTGATGGACAACTAGAGAGAGATCTAATCCTGGCATATTAGCATATGTCCATGCAAAGTTATGACACCTCTGTTTGAAGAAAGCTAAGAAAGCCTCTTGTTCTTTTGTTGTGAGGGATTCTGCTCAGAATGTGATCTTGGGTGTCTCTTTTGTTCCAAGATTCATCTCATGTGATGCTTCAATTAGGATTGGTGATCTTTCTTGATATAGCTTTGATACTTTGGGGAAGTCCATTCTCTCATCTCCATGGAGGTTTTCACTAGGTGATATGTCCTTTATTTTGATTTTTTCTTCATCTGAAAGTGCCACAAAGTGGTTTTCACTAGGGGATGTTTTTTTTATTTTCATATTTTTGTGCCTAAGAGTTTGGGTTGTCTTGCTGAAGTATGCAAATGTGTTTAGTTCCATGATGTAGCCAACCCTATGATCTCCAAGGGGAAAATGATCTCTAACCCCCATCATTTCAGCTATTGCTTTGTCATTTTGTGTGACATCAAGGACAGGAGGTCCTTGTTGGTCCCAATCTATGAGTTGGGGGTAAACAAGAGGTAGGTCATTAGATGTAGATGGCATGGTGGTTAAGGTGTAGATGGTGTATATGGATGTTTCGAAGATATCAGTGAAATCATTGAAAGAGTCTTGATGGTCCTCTTCATTGATGTTATCTATCGCAGAGAAGGCCTTAGAAACCTCACTTAAGATACAGTCAATATTGGTGGGGGTAGACTCTTGTTTTCCATACCCTAACCCATGGAGATATGGATTCCTTGTTGCTTGTATGGGCTCAACAATTCCTTGTTCATGAAGGCCTATACTACGTTGTCCTTTATAGCCCATATACTTAACAATCTTGAGACCTTTTCCATAGATCTTGGTTGGGAGAGTAGGAGCATGTTGATTTTATTCTTCTTTGTATAGCCAAGAGGATATATCTTCAAGAACATCTTGTTCAAGGAGGTACTTCTTCTCAAAGGTAGGTGACAGTTTGCATTTGATTACAACCATAGAAACTTCTTCTTCTTTAGGAGTACCAAATGCCTTAAGGGATGGTGGTAATAGGCCCACACAAAATGTGCCATGTATGTCATATTCACCACATCCCATGTCACTTATCTTGAACTTGACCTTGGGAGGAGTGGATGTTTGTGATGTGGTTGTGATGTTGGAAGGATCAATGTATGAGGTGGATAACGCAGGATTGGCATGTGAGGTTGATTTTTTTGTGGCATTGTTGTAAGGACAGAAAGTATGGTCGTGCCCTTCCAAGAAAATACAATATTGGAAAGGATGAGGGTTGGCATAGATGGTAATTTCCGTGCCATTGTGAGGGAATTTTAAGCATTGATGGAAGGTGGATGGGATGGCTTGCATGACATGAATCCATGGTCAGCCGAGAAGAATATTATATGGGAGCTCAAGATCAAGTACTTGACATTTGGTTTCCAAGATCTTTTGTCCCACTTGAATGGGAAGCTTGATGGTGCCTTCGGACAATCTTTTAGTGTCATCATATCCTTTGATGGTTATACACTCACTAGAATTCACAACCACATCAGAGTATCCCAAATGTTTGAATAATTTTAGAGTGCAAAGATTTAGGCCGAAGCCACCATCTATTAAGACTCGTTTGATGGTATGTTGGTGAATGAGGACTTCGATGTGTAGAGCTTCATTGTGTGTGGCATTGGATGTAGGTAGATCCTTTTCCAACAATGTGAGGCAGTGAGGTGAAGTGATATGGTCTACCATGGCTTGGAATTGGTCAACATTCAAATTGGTAGGGACTTGGGTTTCCATTAAGGCTTTGTCAAGGACTTCCTTATGGAGGGGAGATGTGCATAGCAATTCGAGGATGGGAATTTGTGTGGGGGTTTTTCTGAAGTGATCTAAGAGGTTGTACTTGTGAGAATATGATGGATTAGGAGGTGCAGACATAGAGGGTTGATCATTTGTAGGGGCTCAATGGATGGAAATGCGGCCGCAACGAGTAGTAATGATGCAATTTGGTGTTTTAGCTCTAATGGTGATGGTGTTGACATGGTTGGAATAATTTTCTATTTGTCTCACAATAGAATCAAAAGAAGAGGGAGGTGGCACAACATTGTATCTTTGGTTGGAAGACGAGGTTGTATCTTTGTTGTGATTGGCAAGGGGATCCTTGTATGCTCCTAAGTTGGGATTAGGTGATTGTCTTGGAGGTTCATTGATGGTTATATCACCTCTATCGATAAGGTCTTGTATACAATGTTCAACCTCATGTAGTTAGATGTTTTATGCCCTTTCACATGATGATATTCACAATAGGAATTTTCATTGAACCAAGAGAGTTTAAATTTATTTTCATCGTAAGGTCGAATAGGGGGTAATGTGATTAGATCCACCTTCACAAGGTTATTCAAGACATTTTCAATGGGTTCCCCTAAAGGTGTGAACTTCCTCTTAGGGTTGTTGTTTTGTCTCGGTGGTCCCCTAGGAACATTGACATTATTATTCATGGATGTACTTGGTGGGATGGGATTTTGTACATTTTGGATGACTTTCACATCAGTGACACCGTCATTAAGGGTATTCTTTTTTTACCAAAAGGTGAGGTTTGTTGTTGGATTGTGCGTTGTTGTTCGTATGGGAAGTGTTGGTGTTATTGTTGTTGACTTTTTTGTTGTTGTTGTTGGTCTTGTTGTCGTTGTTATAAAGTTTTATAGAGCCTTTAGCAATAAGGGCTCTTTCAATGGTTGTTCCTTTGTTTATAACCTCTTCAAAGGTTGATGCACATTGGATTTGTAAATGGAACCCCATTTCTTGGTTTAGATTAGTCACAAACATAGTGACAAGTTTTTAGGGAATTGGCCAAGGGAGTTTGCTTGCTAGGCCTCTCCACCTTTATAAAAAGGTAGTGACGGATTCCCCACTCTTTTGTTTTGTATTGCAAATATCAGTCATGGATATTTCATGTTCAAAGTTATAGGAGAAATGATTCACAAATTTCTCCGCAAGCTCATGGAATGTCTTAATATCGGGGGGAAGATGAGCAAACCATTCGGTAGCTTGACCACTGAGGCTTCTAGGAAATAGTCTCATCAAATAGGTATCATCTTATGAGACTTCTATGAAAGCTATGTAAAACTCCCTAAGGTGTTCCCTACGGTCTCCCTTTCCTTTGTATTTATCAAATTTTGGTGTTTCAAAATTTTTGGGAAAGAGGGGCATGTGTAATGTTCTATCAAACAGATAGGGAAAATATCCTCAAAAGAATATTGTTGTCTTTTGTTTCCATGTTGCATGTCATCAACCTTTTGGATAAATGATTCCACAATGCTAGGTAAATCTTGGGTAGGCGGTGGTTGTGGAATGTAGGTGTTTTGGTTTTGGATTAATTGTTGGAGAAAAGGTCAAATTTGATTTTGGGGTGGATTTTGATTTTGTGAGATTTGGTTTTGGTTTTGGTTTTGATGGGCAAGGTGTTGTTGATAGACAAGGAGTTGTTGTAGAACATGTGGCAGAATTTGTTGGTTTTGATTGGGATTTTATTATTACATTTGGACGGAAGATGTAAAAGGTGTTTGCGAGGTTGGATTTTGTACATACGTGAAATTGGATGAAGGCTTGTTACATGGGTTCTTGTTAAGAATGTTGGATGTGTTGTAAGTTGGTTGCCTGAGAATAATTGGTTCATGAAACCTATCATGTTGGTGTCAAATTGGGGCGCACTTGTGGAAGTACTTGCATGCATGGTGTTGTTGGGAATGTTAAGGGTGATTTGTGGTGTAGATGTAGTGATGGTGGATGTAGACATGGTTGAGGCATTTGGTGTAGTTGATGTGGTAACATCTGAAGCTTGGGATGTGTAGGAATATTATGGTATGCGGATGGTTGTGATGATGTAGTGACATTAGGTATGGTGGCACCATTTTGAAGGAGGAATTCAAGATATCTATTGGGATCCAATTTTAGGACTCTATCAAGTATGTCCATGGAATCGGCATCTTGTGTGAAGTCTAGGATATCGTGATCTCCATTGTTGGTGTTGGTTGTTTGGGTAGGTGGAAAAGGATTTACCATAGCATTAGCATCAAATGTTGGTAGTTGTTGGATTGTAGGGATATTGTTTCGGTCATTTTGAGACATCCCTATGCCAACATTGACTCTAAAAGGTTCCATATCCTTGTTTTTCTTAGCTTGAGACCTTGTCAAGGGTGTACAATGGATTTGGGTGTGGATTTGGTTGAGTCGATAAAGATTGAGACCTAAGAGAATAGATTTCAAAGTGAGATAGGGAAAAACTAGCTAACACACATAAATTAAATAACAGCTAACCCTAGCTCCCAATAGAGCGTAATCTAGCCTAAAAATCAATCAAACAAACATGAAAACAACTAAGAATCTAAGCTAGTATTGACCTATCTCCATTTTTCTTCTCAACCTCGCATAGGCATGCAAGATTTTGAAGGTTGATTATGGAGGAGTGTTGGTTGCTCAACATTGCAGCAATATAACAGTACTTGAAAACTTAATCCCCAAATGGCTTGTGAAGGGCTTGATTTATAGAAAAGGATAATTTGAACAAACGGTTGAGATCAAAAGTTGTTTTATGCTATGTGAACGATCCAAATTGATTAGGTTTTCCCTCTTCAAGAGGGGATGTAGTCATGTGACATGTGTAGGATAATCATAATTTAAATAATGTTTTATTTAAATTAGTTGTGCATGTGAAGGGTCGTAGTCATGTGACACTTGTTTACATGAGGTGAGAGGTGAGGGGATAACTCAAATTTTTAATTTGAATTATTTAAGACATTTAAAAATGGGATTAATTAAATAAATGGGGATTTATTTAACTAATTGGAAAGTGAGATGAGTGGGATAATGCAATGACCTAGGGCAAAACATTACAAGGTGTCTCACTAGGTAATGCCACAAGACATGTACAAATTTAAGTGTCTACACCAAGTATTGGACCTAAGGATAGGTGATGATGAAAATTGGGATGAATTATGATATGGATATGGTAAGGTTTGGTATAGGTTTTGGCTTTAGAGAATACATCTCAAAAGTTGCAAACCTAAGGATGATTAATGATAAGGGTATGAGGATGGATGAGAAACCTTTGGAGGTTAAAACCTCAAAGAAAATGAGATGGATTGATTTTCAAAAATTTTGGACCAAATAGGTGAGATAAAATGAAGAATAAAGGATGGATGGAATGGTTGAAGCAAAATGTTTTTGGGATGTAGGTGAAGAATGATTTTTGAAGATGATCTTAGGATGAATTTTTAAGGTATGCTTAAGATGGTTTGGATGATAATCAACCAAGAAAGACCTTGGATGACTAAAGATGTTGGATCAATTTTGGTGATGTTTGAAAAGGATCTTCAAATCAAAGGTGACCTTGAATAAATCTAGATCTTTGGATTGTAAAAGGGATATCCCTCTTTACTTAAGGTAGACTTATGACCTTAGGCAAAAAGGGGAGGATTATTTTACTTGAGGGTAGACTAATGACCAACAAGTAAAATGGGATACCTTAAAACATATCAACTTAGGAGTTGTCTAGACTTCTAAATCAATTATTCCAAAGGTTGATGAGGCTAATTTGTAAGAGCACTTAAGGTAGACAAAGCCTTAAATACCCTATAAACTAGGGGATGGTAAGATCTAGATTTAATTCTTGAGTGAAATTGATTTGAGGTATGGTTTTGGATGTTGATTGATGTTTGGATCTTGGATGATTTTGATTTTGGATGATTTTGATTTTTGAATGAGATGGATAGAATTTGGATAAGATTGGGTAAATGTTGGATTCAAAATGAATTTTTGGAATGGATGAGTTAAAGGCCCAAAGGTGAAAATCAAAATGTAGGATTGAAATGAAATGGTGAATGAGTGAATGGGGTATGAACAAAGATTAAATATCAAAACAATATTTATCTAAGGCCAAATGGTATGGTAAATGAATTTGGACAAAAGGTTTGGATTATGTGGAGATGAAAAAGATGGATTATGGTTAGACTTGGTGACTGATTGATGATATGAGATGAAAGGTCCAATAGTCAAAATGATTTTTCTCTAAGGTCAAAATGAAAGTATATGGATGAATTTGGACAAAATGGTTGTGGATGATGATCAAAGGTGGACTTGGATTTTGATGGATTTTGACAAGGTGACCACATATTCTGACTAGGCAGGACTCAAGGATTCCGAGATAAATTACCAGACATGTGTGGGATCTAGTCTCTAGATGGCATCAATTTTTTGTGATAAGGCATCAAAATAGAGTGAAATGGTGCTAGAAAAGATCCAGATGGCACCAAAATAATGGATTATGGTGTCATAGAAAATGGTGCCAAAGGAGAATTTTAAGGCACCAAACAGAGAAGTTATAGCGCCAAAACGAGATAGTGTCTAAGATTTTGGCTAGGTCTTTGGGAATTTTTGGAAAATCTTGGATTTTTGGACTCAAACTTTTGGATTTTGGAGGTCAAATGGCTGATTTGGAAGGCTCAAATATTCAATGGTTTGATTTTTCAAATGTTTCAAGTGGTTTTGGATAATGTCGATGAGGTTTCTTGGCAAGTAGACAAACAATCAAACAAAAGAACAAAATGGCCAAATGTTTGATGGGAAGTATAAGCATTATATGTATGTTCAATAGCCCCTTAAGGCCAAATTTCCATGGGTCTAGACATAATTGAGTACACTTGAAAACAATACTTAGTCTAGCTAAGGTCAATGGCCAATGGCATCTTGTTTAAGCCCACAACTTGGAATCTCCTTTGACGCAAATGTAGGGACACCTAATATGGGTGTATACACTTTTATCTTTGAAAGAGAGGATAGGTAGGGGCCTCCAGGACTAGAAGGATGACCCAATCACCCTCTCGTTAGAAAGCCAACAAGTAGCTTATGCTAAGCTGAGGATTTTTGTCTCATCTCAAGGGAGCCATATGGTGAGTATCTTTAGAGAATGTATTCTCTTGCATTGAACAAGACACCAACAATTTGGTCAACAAGGTAGGATTCTAATCTTAAGGTGCCTAGTGAGAATTCAGGGACTTGACGCTTATGCATGCGGTAGTGACTCACTTAAGAGACTATCCCAGCCACTTACATCAATCCTTTTGCAAGGAAAGAATGGGGTTAACATATCACACACACAAGTGCATGGATACTAGGGAACTATTGGAATAAGAATACTTCACCAAGAAGTCTTTGGCTTTCACCTAAACCATTTATATAGCAGACTGAATTGAAAGCACTACTTAGAGTTGTCCCTTGGGGTGAGTACCTCTTTACCCACCAAGGCAAGATCTCCTAAAAAGAAAAAAAGAAGATAGAACAATTTCTCTTACACCCAAGATCCTTTCAAAGGCAAGGAGAGAGGATACTTTTGTTCTACCTTGGGATCTACTAACAGAATGTGCAAATGCACCAAACACAACAAACACTTTTTATTTTTAGATCACCAAATTGAAATTTCCTACTTTAAACACACAAGTTCTTTTTAAAGCACCAAAACAAGTGTTCCTATGTTAATCATGCAAACACACACAAAAGGAATCCTGCAATGAAACGTTAGTAGTCTGAGTTTTCTGTCTTTGACTAGGGTTCTTTCATCTGCAAAAAATTGTTAGCAACCTACATGTACCCCAAAAATTAGTCAGAAAAATAGCGCCAAAATAGAGACAGATGGCATCAGAATCAAATAGATGGTGCTAATAATAGTGCAAATGGTGCTACAAATTAGATATATAGCACTAAATAAGCAATAGATAGCGCTAATATTTTCTAAGTCTAAGATCAAACTGATAACATAAAGTAAAACCAAAATGGTGCTACAAATCAGTAAAATGACACCAAAACTAAGCATGGCATTAAAATGTCAGGAAAAAGCTAAAATCTTAGGAAATGGCACCACACTAATTTTTACCTATCTTACCTTGCTACATAGTTGGGTGGCACCGTTCTGTGTGTATATAGTGCCAAAACATGACAGTCCCCCTAAATTTGCTAAAAAAAGATGGTTAGTTTGAAATGATCAGATCAAAAGGGGTTAGGATGTCTTCTATCTTATCAACAAATACCAAGAATCAGATAAAAACCAAGTAGCAAGTGTTATGAAGTAGGAATGACTCAAAGTTAGTCAAAAAAAACATTTCAAACAACCCTATATAAATTTTTGCATTATAACCCCCTGTATATGTGTTTTTCTGTTAAAAACAAAGAGCACAAGATGTTAAAACCTGCTAAAACCTCTAAAAAACACATTAAAATCTTTTTCTAAGATGAAAGGTTAGCAATGAGTTGTCTAAATATGGTGCTAAAATAGTGGAAAATGGCACCGAAAATCAACCAGATCTCATCAATGTGCGAGCAAATGGTGCCAAACTGAGAGATTTTGGCGTTGAAACTTTGTAAGTTCATCTCCTTGCAAAAACTCAAGCAAAGAAAGGTTAAATAGGGACCATGGGGTCCCACCGAGTGTGCCAAATGAAGATGAAAGAGATGAACAAGGTGAAATAATTAAACCAAATGCATAAAACAAGTAGTTACCTTGAATGTCTCCTTTACTCCTTAATAAGGTAGAGAGCCTAGCACCCACAAGCCCTAGCTTTACCCATGACTATGCTTCTAAATGTGAAATGCTCTTAAACACTAATGTAATTTAACATAGCCTAGCTAAGATGGAGAGATTGAGAGAAATTTTGGCATCGTAATATTACTCTAAATTAGATGTCAAAATGGCTTGTGGAGGCTTGTATTTATTGGCAAATTGGAGGGGATTTTGATCCAATGGTGGAGATTCATTGTTGAGATCAAGGGATGAGATTGACTGTGAGATGGAGGGCTAGGATTTGATCAACAAATTTGGAGGGTTAAGAATAAAAATGAATCTTTTATTCATTTGGGGACTTAGCATTAAATGTGATTTAGATGGATGAGGAAATTTAAAATTAATTTACTTGGGATGAGTTGGAATTAAAAATTCCATTTTATGTGGAGTTGTGAGAGACATGTAACACATGCACAGTTTTGGCCTCTTACATTTGTAAGCTAAAAAAGAGGAAGATGTTTTATCGTGAAAATGGTAAAAATGAGTTGGAGTGCTTATGAATATTTTGTAATTTTTAATTTGTGGGTGTGGGAGAAGGTGTTAATCATGCTTTGACCAAGTTAATCAAGGTGATTAACTTAGTTAATGTGGCTAGAAAAAATTAGTGGATGAGGTAATCAAAGTTTAGGATTAATTAAATAATGATTTATTTAATTAATCCAGGTCTAGTGGTCATGTAGGCTAGGGTAGCTAATTAAATAATGGCTATTTTATCAACTAGGCTAGGGGTAGGCTAATTAGTAGGCGTGATTAATCAGATAAACACGATTTACCTAATTAATTAGGTTTAGGGAAGAGGGCAAATTAATTAAATAAATATTTGATATATTCATGTAATCAATTGGATTGTGTTAGTAATATATGACTATTGAATTAATTAAATTAATTCAATTTTAGGGATGAATTGATGAGGGATGAGTGAATGATTTATGGATAGGATGAAATAATTAATTAATTAATAATCTAATTAATTAATTGGATGAAGAATTAGTTTTGTGGATGATGTCAGAGGATAGTTAGATGGTTAGGACATTTTTAGGTGTCTATAGGCACAACTTATTCATTTATGTGAGAATATAATTGTATTGTAGAAAAGAGTGATCTAGCCTTAGGAGTTAAACTAGGGAAAACCCTCTTCTACAAACATTGAGACACAAACCAAGCTTGGCTTCTACTCTTGAGGGATAGCCAAACTATAGGGGTTCTACCTCTTTGTTGTATAGATGAGTGTTAAACTGAATTCAACCAATCTAGTTAGGGCAGAAGATCAAAAACCCTAATCAAGAGAGATTGAGTTACACAAGACTATCGGAAGTGAGACCTGAGAAACTAATTAAACAATAGAGGTAAATAAATAGTTTAGAACCTAGATCTGATGACCATAATGCTTAGGACTAGGGTGCCTAGGTGCCCTAGGCTTCTTTTAGGTTTTATAGAAACTGCTACCTTTGTCAAGTCTACACTTATAATATCTTCCATCTCCCAGACTGGTATCTCCCCAAATCTGTTCGTCTGCTCTGCACATAAGAAAGAAGGAAAAAATGTGTGTGGCTATATAGGAGCTTGCCTCAGTCAAACCCTTGTTTTGGTATTCCTACCTCATGGATAGCCAAGATTAAATCGAGATGTCATATGTGCTTAGAAATCCTAAGTGTGAGTAGTAACATGCAAGATCTAACCAAATAATATCAAACCCTAGTCCTATATGACTCAAGAAAATAGGAAAAGGATGCTTCACTAAAGGAAGCTCACAACTTCACCTCAAGGATGAAGATTCATGGATGGTTTGTTGAATAAGAAGGTGATGCAACCATACCATTAGAGGGTACTCAAGCCAAACTCAAATTGGTAGTTCCAACCCTTCTCCCAATCAAGCAAAATGCTTCAACCTAGGAGCCAATGAGATCGACTCAAGATCTCATCTCCTATCCTTCATACAAATATTTCCAAGAGAAAAGTAGAATTCCACTTGATCAAAAACCTACAATAACACAATAACATAGAGAACAATAGCAATAGAGAGCTTCTTCACATCAAAATCAATCTTTTTATCTAGTTTTAAAATTAGGTAAGCCATTTACCTTTATGCAACACTATAGAAAAAAGTAATTAGGCTTAAAATGCTGACATAACACACCAAAAAACAAATTTGAATTTAGGGTCAGCCTAAACAACATCAAAGTCAACTTGTAACCTTAAATTGCCTCCCTAAACACAGAGGGACCAAGGCGCTTGGGCAGCCTGGGCCTAGGGACAATTCAAGGCTTAAGTTCACTCTTAATGTGAGCTAACTCCAAATCTTAATTTATTTATTGGGGTCATGACGTTCAATTTTAATCAGAATCACGATATTTTTTATAAGTGGGGCTAAAAGAGGGTTTAAGGTAGACCTAAAAATGGACTAGGTTTGGGATCACTAAAGGGAGTGAGCTAAACATAGTGAAATTATGCCTACACACAAGTGTACAAAATTTATGACGTTACATTTAGCCCCCACTTTAGTGGTCATATGACACTACATGCATATGCAAGCTAAAGGATAGGAAAGTAAAAACATATTGTAAAAAGGATATAAAAAAAGATACTATAGAGGACACAGATCATCACTGCGCAAGAGGTTGAAGCCCCCAACCTATGATCTAGCAAACCACATCATTAGTGCAATAAGATAAACCTACAACTAACATATGTATGTATTATCCCAAAAACTCTAAAGGGGAAAGGTGATGAGAGTGAAATTCATGGGTAGATATATGCCCCCTATTTTTTATTGCTACTTCAAGATGTAGAAACAAGGTCGCGATCTTTCCACTTTGAGTTTCTAGAGAGAGAAGGTTGATGAATATGCTTTGGTACGGTCATTCTAACAAATAAAGATGAGATGCAAAACATATGGCTGTAAATATGGCAGAACCAGGATTCAAACACAACAAACGACACTCGAATCCAAGTTTGCTAGCCTAAGTTATCATTGTTTAGATGGAGAGATGTCTAGAGAAAAAGTGGTCTTCAACCATAGATAATAGTTAGGAGTTATATCTTTTTACTATAAATATTAAAAGTAGTTCTCACATTTTACTATTCTATTGTCATTTTCAATCTTTGAGGAGTTAGAGCAAGGAGGAGAGCCATCATGTCAAGCTGAAGGTCATATCAACCACCGAGGCTAGAAGCACTGCGAAGCCTAGTGGCACAAGGACTTGACAAGCATGAGGTAGGCTTCCATCTGACCTGAAAATTCATTTATGTGATTATTTTATTTTATTTTTTCAAATTTTTAGCCAAAATGTGCCCAATGGACACTTTTCAGTGTCCACCTAGGGTGCCATTGTCCTCCTAGGGTGCCCCAAACCTCTCTGAATACCCAGGTCCTCCCTGAGTGCCCCAGACCTATCTAGGCGCCTTGGTCCAAGTACAAGGCTATGGATGCTTTTTGTGATTGTCGATAAAGTGTTTAAGATTTAAATATGATGTATACTTTATTTTTCATGTTTCAATATCTCCTAGGGATGCGAGAGCATGTCAACGGTCATCTATACACTTTACTATGTAGTTGATCAGGCACACTTTTTGATGCAGAGATGGGACATTTGCAAGATGTTGGATTATGGTGGGTGTACACTATGTCCATGATGACATACAACCATTTGATGTTGATGGAACTCATGGAGTGGTGGAACACAGATATATCCACTTTTCATCTTCCGATAGGAGAGATGATCATTACCTTAGAGGACGTGTACATGATACTACGATTACCTATGCATGGTGAGATAGTCAATGTCGCAAAGCAGAGGTATGAGGACTACACTTGGGCGAGCCAGCTATACTATCTCAAACACGCAGTACCATCTAGTGCTCGAGGACACATTGACATCAGATTCTTAGAGTAGGGTACAACTGTTATACTGACCATACATCACATCATGATCGCTACCGTCACACTAGTTATTACACCAGATGGGTGAGGCACACACCTTCACAGGGGCCTAGTCCATACCATTAGAGAGATGGAGGAGTAGAGGATAGTATACTCCTAGGGGTGGAGTATGTTTTCTCACTTATATTAAGATTTGGGTCACTATGTGTACACCATGAGGCACATAGCTTGATGATATGCACGCTCCTACAAGTGTGGGCATTCGAGCACATTACATGTACACGTCCTATGCATTATCCAATAGAGATTATTGAGACCAACCCACTAGCACATGCCTATGAGCTAAGAGGATAGTGGAGATATGGTGATTTATTATTTCGGAGGATTGTATTTGATAGGCTGCAGCTAGAGGCCATCACGTGGAGACCATACAGGGGGTGCAGACTATGGATGGGAAACAAGAGGCATCTAGCAAGGATCTACAGGGATCAGTTGTTGACCAGTCACTAAGATTGCATCGTAGTTGCCTTCTACTATGATAGAGTGACGAGGTAGTTCAGATGAGTGCAGGGGGTTCTTGCCACATGACTATTCTACATGAGGTCATCACGTTGCGGGGTGCGGCCTCAAGATAGGGCATGACTCACCATCATAGACATGGTGTTGAGTGATCCTGTCTCCAATGCTAACGATGTAGGTGTGACCCTGACATTTACAACACGGTGGGAGATAACACACCCTACCCCTATCTTCCCTGATGATCATCCTACTGGCAATCCCAGATCCTGGGTTGAGCGAGGAGATGAGTCAAAGGGAGGAGAGGGAGATAATGGAAGAGATGATGTGAGATATGATGAGGATGAGGAGGAGGATCCACATGTACCAATGACGAGAGGTAGATGACACTGGCTAGTGGAGGGTGTAGGTGTTGATGAGGAGGGATTTAAGGTCTGAGCTCATATCCTATGACCACAACACATAGCCAGAGGAGTACAATGTCACTTTGATAATGGAGAGTCGAGTGGTGGTGCCACTATGATGCCCCCAATAGTTGGGAAGACTATAGATACCAATGTAGTCATCGTTCCACATGATCCATCATGGTAGGAGGGTGATCCAGATGATGATTATATTTTTGTTATTATACTTATATTGGTTTAGAATGTATAATGTTGATTTGATTGAGATGCTAACATGATAATTATTTTACACTCTATAGTTAGTTCTAGTGCATGGCATGACTTTACGAGTCAAATCATAGAAGCATTGGTACTCACTGAGTTGACACAGTAGCTAGTGTAGGCTTGCTCTAGGCCACCACACGAGATAGGTTGGTACGCAGAGATATTTGCTCCAATAGTGTTGCTTAGAGTGGTATTCAAGGAGGGACAAATGGAGCATGATTATCTAGTAGTCAAGTGAGACCGGGTGGTTCAAAGGGCATCGAGTGTCAAGGAGGCATGAGATGCTCTCTAAACACAACTAGATCAGCATAGAGTTGTGGTGACATCAGGTATTGAGCATAGTCTACTGAGCTATCTATAGGATGAGGTGGACTGACTGAGAGTTGAGAGAGATCAACTCCAGTGACTACATACAGAGTCTCAGCAGGAAGTGAGGGAGCTTACAGGTGAGATTAGGAGCTTACGGTCATGGAGTGTCTCTTGGAGTCACTCACAATCAATAGCCTCACACAGACAACCATCTATTACTCGGCCACCACCAAGTCCTGAAGGATATGGGTATCATGGTCCAGCATATTTATGATATCTTATTGTATTATGGTATGATTCACCACATTTTGATGTAGTGGTGAACTTATGTACTCAAAATCTTATGATATATGTATATATATAGCTTTGATTCATGACTTAGTGTCTTTATTCTAGATGTCATTTGTGATCTACTTGTGAAGTAAATGCAACAAAGATCTAGATTTGTTCTATGCATGTATGTCAAATTCAATGCTAAAGTGATTTGTGTAAACAACTATGTGTAATTGTTTAACAAATGCGACAATGATTTAAATGATGCACGTTCTAATAAAACACACATATGTATGCTTAATTAGGTTTTCAAAAAGATGTATACACATGATCAAATAATTCAGTTGTGATCCATGAAATAACATTGTAACATTGTTAGATTAGATTTGACAATGATTATTGAACATGGTACACATATATCAATTTGTATGCTAACAATTAAGTAATTCTCTAAACTAAGAAAACTACTCTAAAGAATCAAGACAAACTACATATTTTGTCAAGACTGAAGAAAATAATGAAATATAAAATTTACATTTACTATCTACCAAATATTTGCTCTATAAAGAAAGTGATAGCATACAAGTAAAAACTAAATTTAAGCATAATATCTACATAAGTGATTAGCATTGATAAGTTCTTTAAGAGGCGTACCATGCATATTGGCTAGTCTATACGCACTTGATCTGAAGGATGCAATGATGATGTAAGGTCCTAACCAATTCGGGCTAAACTTCCCTTTTTCATTAGGAGGTGCATTGACATTGCGCTAATTTTCATAGAGTACAATATCTCCAACCTTGAATGAATCATGAATAATACGTTCATTGTATGAGTGTTGAATAGACTTTTGATGAACTTCAAGATATTCAAGAGCATTTATACGTTGTTCATTGAGCATTTCAAGTTGTTGATATTGTAGTTCTCTTTAAGTATTTTCGTCAAGGATGCCCTTGAGAGAAATTCACAATGAAGGAATTTCTCCAAAGGCATAATCATGTCGGCGCCATATGCAAGGTTGTACAGGGTAGTACCTAGAGGCATACGAACACTTGTTTGATAAGCCCATAATGCATATGATAATTGTGTATGCCAATCTTTTTTATGTTTGCTAATGGTTTTTAAAGAACTTGTCCAATTACTTTGTTAGAAGTTTCCACTTGTCCATTTTATTGAAGATAATGCGGTGTAGAGAAGCGGTGTTGTATATGATTTCTTTTGAGGAATTTATTCACATCTTTGTTCTTAAATGAAGCACCATTGTTAGAAAACAAAGTGGAAGGAATACCAAACCAAGAGGTTATGTTATCTTGAATGAAACAATAGATTACTTTAGTAATTGTGGATCAGAGAGAAATCACTTTGACCCACTTCATAAAGTAATCAGTATCTATGATGATAAAGTGTGTCCTTGAGAAGGAGGAGAAATTTTTCCAATCAGATCCAAGCCCCACACAAAAAATGGCCAAGGTAAGACCCGAGCATGCAGTTCCTGGGTAGGAACTCGAATGATCTTGTTATGTTGTTGACACTGCAGGCACTTTTTGACAAAGGCAAAGGAATCGTGTTCCATGTCCTACCAATAGTAACCCATACAAAGCAATTTCTGAACAAGAGACCTCTCACTGAAATGCCCTCCGCAGGCACCTAAATGTGCCTCCTCTAGGGAAATAGGGATCTCTGAATTATTAAGGAAATGAAGGAGAGGACCTTCATAGCTTTGTCAATATAGAATATTTGATAAGATGATGTAATGTGCCACCAGTTTGTATATGCAAACCCAAGAGCTTATGGATGCTAGATCAGGGAAGGTACCATCACACAAATATTGGAATATATGGGAGTACCATTCTCTTGAATCTATGTTATCACAAAAGGCAACCTTGGGGGTTATTAAAGGTATTGTAAGATTATAGATAATGAATCGACAGTCCCCCAAAGAATCCTCATGGGATAGGAGGGAAGCAGCGCTTGCCATCGCATTTGCATGACGATTGTCCTTTCATGGAATTATGTCGATTATGTAAGATGAGAAATTCTTCAATAACGATAAGGCTAAGTCTCGATACTGAGATAAATTATCTTTCTTTGCTTGATAAGATCTAATGACTTGTCTTATGACCAATTGTGAATCACCGAATATTGAGATGTGTTTAATGTAAGGGCTTCGTACTCTGCAATGTTGTTGGTACATAGAGAATTGAGATGGTAGGATAGAAGAATTGGCTTACCTGAAGGAGGTACTAGTATAACATTGGCACTGTAGAGAGTTTGACATCTAGAACCATCGAAGAATAATTTCCACTTGACATCAACATCCATGGAAATGATTTGATCATCAAGGAAAGATTATTGATTCGTAATAGTGAATGGTGATGGAGCTTCTTCTAAGTGGTCGGACAACACTTGACCCTTAATTGCATTTTGAAAGACAAACTTAAGGTCAAATTCCATTAACAACATCACCCACTTTGCTAAGCGTCCTGAAAGATCTATTTTAGCAAATAAGTGCTTTCAAGGATCAAATTTTACAATTAGATTGATTTTATCATGTAAGAGATAATGTCTCAATTTTTGTGTTGAAAAAACGAGAGCTAGGCATTGCCTTTCTATCATAGGGTAAGTGCACAAAGATGAGGGACCAAAAAGGGGTATTAAGTTGCCACTTTTTTTTCTGAAATCAAGAAACATTGATGTTGGATGAGAAATTGAAGATAGCTGCACTCAAAATTTGAAGATGGAACAAAAACAAGAGTTGTAGTGCTCCGAATCTAGTTTCTAAACTACTATTTTTTTCCAAAAATGGTTGAGATTAAGGGGTTCAAAAAGGGGGAGCACACAAATTGGTCCTGTTTTTCTCAAAAAAACATAACATAGCATCTGGTGTGCTCCCCCTAAAATGTTAACTTTTTTTAGTATTTCAATAATTGTTCTAGTGAGAAATTAGGTAACACCATGTAGTTTATCCCTGATTTTTCTAGTAATTTTTTAATGAATAATTGATTTTTTTAGTATTTTTATAGTGGACACATCCTGAAAAATAGAAATTTGAGCGTGCTCCCCCCTAAAATGTTTGAAAACTAATCGAAAATCATTTTTTTTTTTTGAATTTGTGTAGAATGGAGTCTAGTTTGTAAAAATATAACTTATTTCAATTTTTGATGAGCGGTTAAAGAAAAGTCAAAAATACTAGACACTGGTTTTTGACAAAAATTGGAGACACAAAAGAAATTCAAGATGAAACACTAAACGTACTCAAAATGTGAAAAAAATTATATTGTCAGATAGCTATAAGAGAGCTTAAGATTATGGTGGTATTTCTTTTGAGTTTTCATTGAAAAAAGTGCCATCCTGATGGGTTGCACACTCCAGATTATCTCTAGATTGTGCTAAAAATATGATAAAAACACATCAAACAAAGCTGACAATGATGCAAGCACATTATAATGGGCTCGCATTATGTGAAATCCATAACGTGAGCGCATTATAACGCGCTCACTTTATGATGAGCATAACTGGCAATACACATGCCAATTGCATTTGTTTGAAAGTTTCTAAAGCCTTTTCAACAAATCCATTTTTTGCATATCTTGCAATCATTGCATTCCATTATAGAACGTCTCTTTGAGGTGTTACGTCATACAATTGACATGCCTTGTCTATGCTTCCACACTTTACATACATGTCTACAAGGGCAGCTGCACTTCCTATCGTCTCTCTCACTCTATTTCTCTCCCCTCTCTATGTCCTACCCTTTCTCTGAGTCTCTGCTTCCCTCCCCTCTCTACCTCCCACCTTCTCTCTCACTCTCTTCTTCCCTCCCCTATCTACCTTCTACCCTCTCTCTCTCACTTTCTACTTCCCTCCCCTATCTACCTCCTACCTCTTTCTGAGTCTTTTCTTCCCTCGCCTCTCTACCTCCTACCTTCTCTCTCACTCTCTTCTCCCCCCTCTCTCTACCTCTTACCCTCTCTCTCACTTTCTACTTCCCTCCTCTATCTACCTCCTACCCTCTCTCTCAATCTCTACTTCCCTCCTAGGTGTCTACCTCCTACCCTCTCTCTCAGTCTCTACTTCCCTCCCAGGTGTCTACCTCCTACCCTCTCTCTCTTCTTCCTTCCCCTGTCTACCTCCTACGGTCCCTCCCACTCTCCACTTCCCTCCTATCTCTACCTCCTATATTCTCTCTCACTCTCTACTTCCCTCCCATCTCTACCTCTCCTCCTCATTCTTCCCATCCAATGAAATTTCATAAATTATCTTGTGTCCATTTCATCATCCCAATTTATATCCTCATTCATCTTTATATGTCCTATTTTTCTTGTTTCAATGTTCTTTGTCGAGAAGGGAGAGCGAGAGGGAGGAAAAGGGATAGAGGATGGAGATGGAGGGTAGAGAAAGGGGAGAGATACCTGGTGATAGGGAGAGAAAGATAGAGAGTCCTAATTTTCTTGTTTTGGAGAGAGAGAGAGGGAGGGTTGGGTTTATGAGTTTAGGGTTGCTTAAGTTTAAGGTTTAGGGGAATTATTTAGGGTTTGGGGATTTAGGGCTACTCAGGTTTATGGTTTATGGTTTAAGGTTTAGGATTTAGGGGCATTATTTAGGGTTTAGGGGTTTTGGGAGAGAGAGAGAGAGAGAGAGAGAGAGAGAGAGAGAGAGAGAGAGAGAGAGAGAGAGAGAGAGAGAGAGAGAGAGAGAGAGAGAGAGAGAGAGAGAGAGAGAGAGAGAGAGAGAGAGAGAGAGAGAGAGAGAGAGAGAGAGAGAGAGAGAGAGAGAGAGAGAGAGAGAGAGAGAGAGAGAGAGAGAGAGAGAGAGAGAGAGAGAGAGAGAGAGAGAGAGGTTTAGAGTTGCTCGGGATTAGGGTCATTATTTAGGGTTTTTGAGCTTAGAGTTTCTTAGACCTTTAGGGGCATTATTTATGGTTTATGAGTTTAGGGTTTCTCAAGTTTAGGGTTTAGGGGAATTATTTAGGGTTTAGGGGTTTACGATTGCTCAAGTTTAGGATTTAGGGTTTAGGGGTTAGGGATTTAAGGTTGCTTCGGTTTGGGGTTTAGGTGTTAGGGTTTAAAGAGAGAGAGTGAGGGGATCGATAGATATTGGGAGAGATAGGGAGATAGAGGTATAGAGTTGCTTCCAAGGTTTATGGTTTAGAGGTTTGGGGTTTAGGGAACTGCTTAGTTTTAGGGTTTAGGGGTTAGGGTTTAAGGGCATTATTTAGGGTAACTTAAGGTTTATGTTTTAGGGGTTAGGGGTTAAGGTTTAGAGGTTTAGGTTAGGATTTAGAGAGAGAGGACCGATAGGGAGATGTAGACCGAGGGGAGACATAGGGAGATAGAGGGTGAGAGAGATGGCCAGAAACATAGGAAAAGAGGTTGAGAGGTAGAGGGATGATAGAGACAAGGAGATAGGGTTTAGGGTTGATCAGGTTTAGGGTTTAGCCCAGTTAGGAGTTTAGAGAGGAAGAGATATGGAGATAGAGGGTGAGGGACATGGCCAGAGACATAGCTAGATAGATTGAGAGGTTAGAGAGATGATAGAGACAAGGAGATAGGGGTTTAGGGTTGATTGGATTTAGAGTTTAGGGGTTAGGAGTTTAGAGAGGGAGAGATAGGGAGATAGAGGGTGATGGACATGGCCAAAGACATAGGCAGAGAGATTGAGAGGTGGAGAGATGATAAAGACAAGGAGATAAGGGTTTAGGGTTGATCAAGTTTAGGGTTGATCAGGTTAGGGTTTATGGTTGGTATATATGATGTATAGAATGGTTTAAATGGCCTACATATTGGTGCTTATGATGTTCTGATGGCTCCTATGGCTAGGCAGAGGGTAGAATGACACTTGTGACTGGCTAGGTGTATAATGATGTTTGTGATTGATAGGTAGGTGCTACTAAGGAGCATATTGGCACATACATTATACAAAATGGGTGTAAATGACTAGTAGATTGGCACTATGATATTCTAATGGCTCCTGGTGAGGTATTTGTTTGATTTTGATTATTATTGGATCGTTTGAGATGGAGATTAGATTGATTTGGGATGGAGTTGGGATGAAATGGATTTGTTTAGGGATGATGAGAGGTGAAAAGGACTAGATTAGGAACAATTTGGGAATGATTAGAATGGTTTTTAGGGATGGTTTGAAGTGGTTTTAGTGCTGATTAGAGAATGATTAGAATGATTTATGAATAGTTTAGGGATGGTATTTGAGATGAAATCTAGGTTGATTTGAAAATGATTAGGGATTCAAAGTTAAATTGATTTGGATGTGATTTGGGATGGTGTGAAGTGGTTTAGGGATGATTAGAGATGAAATTGAATGAATTAGCGATGATTTTGGAATTGATTAGGAATGAACTTGGTTGGAATGAAGCTTAATGTTTTCATGAACTTTCACATTATAGAGATTGGGAGAGATAGGGAGATAGAGGTTTAGGGTTGCTTCCAGGTTTTATGGTTTAGGGGTTAGGGGTTTAGCCTGTTGCTTCATTTTTAGGGTTTAGGGTTTTAGGGGTTAGGGTTTAGGGGGTATTATATATGGTTTAGGGGTTAGGGTTAAGGTTTAGAGGTTTAGGTTTATGGTTTAGGTAGAGAGGCAAATAGGGAGATACATAGGAGACCAAGCCTAAGGAGAGATATCTATGTCTCCCTCTATCACTCTATCTAACTATACCTACCTCTCTATCTCTCTCTCTCTCTCTCTCTCTCTCTCTCTCCCTGTCTCTCTATATTGCTATATTAGTTTTGATTCCCCTCTTCTCTAACTCTACCTTTGTATCCCTCCATCCCTCACTATTTTAGGTATTACATGAGTTTAGGGTTGCTCAAGTAAATAGGGTTTAGGGTTTTGGGTAAGGGTTTAGGGGAATTATTTAGGCTTTAGGGGTTTAGAGATGCTTGAGTTTAGGGTTACGGTCTAGGGGTTAGGGTTTAAGGGGCATTATTTAGGATTTAGGGTTTATGGTTTAGAGGTTTATGGTTTAGAGGTTTAGGTTTATGGTTTAGGTAGAGGGGAGAATAGGGATCCCTATCTCTCTCTAGACATATGGATCCCTATCTCTTAATCCATCCCTCGCTACCTCTCTCTTCTCCTCTTTATCTCTCTCCCTATGTCTCTAGACATCTCTTGATCTCTTTTCCTATCAAGCTATCTATCCTCATAACCCTGTCTCTTAATATACCCCTCTCTACTCTCTCTCTCTATGTATTTCCCTATCCTCCCTTGCTAGATCTATCTCACTATATCTTCCCTCTCTCTCTCTCTATATATATGTATCTCTATCTTTCTCCCTCCTATAGACCCCCTTTCTCTATCTCAATCTCCATCTCTTCCTCTCCCTGTCTCTATCTCACCTATCCTCTCTATCTCCATGTCCCTCTCTATCTTTCCATGTCTCCTGATCCTTCTCTATATATAGGATAGAGAAATGAAGAGAGAGAGAGAGACTCTCCCATGTTACAAGGTTACCTATCATGCTTCCCAGAATGCACTCGCATTCTGGAAAGAATGGAAAACGGTAAAAAAGCATGTGGGATCCGTGTTTCAGACCCCACATGACTGTTATTCCTACTTTTCATGAGTGTATCAGACAAAAGAATGCTTTTCATGTTGTTTGAATAATTAAGAATATGAATCCACCACCTTTTTTTGTTTTTTCAATGTAGAAGAAGTGATTTTTCATGTTTTTGGAGAAAATTTGATTATTTAAACTAAAAGTTTCATGTTTCATGTGTGATTTTGTTTCAAAGATAATTACCATTGATATATAGATTGAAATTTGATGTATATGTTTGTTTTTTCCATAAATTTTACTAATCCTATTCTAGAATTATATAGAATTCATAATCAAATCTGTAAAAAACAAGATATTGAGGATTTTGAAGCCATCTTTTGGAGAATCGGTCAACTGCAATATTGAATTCTAAGGTATGTTCAATTTAAAAGTCCATTTTAAATTCACATATATATGTTCTTCTGTATGTCTTTAAATGTCTTTATGTCTTTATGTTTTTTATGTTCTTTATGTTCTAAGATATACATGTGTCTAGGTATATCAGTTAGTTCAGTCAAAGAGACTCCAAACTCCTCATGTTTCCACCTTGTTTCGGCCCTTCATGCCTTCATTTCACCTATTTTCAGCTATACAAGAGAAAAACATTATCAAATACTTCATAAAATAATTTTAGTGAACAATTGTTTGTCATACTCATATTCGAGTGTATACATGGAGCCAAAATTGATTTTGGAAGAATCTTAATTTTTGCCCTAGGATGATATAGAAGGATTTATTCCTTAATACATGCATAATTCAATTCATTTAATAGAACCATGCATGAAATGATAGTTTTCTTACAAAAATAGAGGAAATGAGCACCACAACCTATTTGACAAATTGTTACAACTCACTTTGATACCACTCAATCCATAAAAAATATGATGGAGATTATGTATTTACTTCATCAACATAACAAAATTTTTAGAGAAGAGAGTTATATACAAATATGTACAGACATACAAGCATCATGACACAAGATGATACAAAGGGAGTTACAAGGAGATAAAACACTAAAAAGGAGGTTTTCATGACTGTAGGATAGTCACAAGTCTATATAACAATCCACTATCATAGTCATGACCATCATGAAGTTTTTTAATTTATACATTACTTAAGATGTCTTTGATCTTTTGTCACAAGTATCCAGAAGGTTATCTTCAATGGTTAATGTTCTTTTGACTATCACAAAGTTTTTGGAGACTGGTTTAAGACTATTAGGATAGTCAATTTATGTTGATTACAGTCCCCTTCAATGGCATTCATTTTGTCATCCTTCAGAATCACTTGGACATACAACTCATATATGTAAAAAATTAACCATACAATTCATGATTTCCAAACCTAAAATAGTGATTTAATACTCATATAAGAGTCCAAACAATGGCGTTCAAGGGGCAAGACAGTCAAGAGTAGTCAAGGTGATGTTCTTAAGAGTTGATAGGGTCAAAGGGAGGCTTAGTATTAGAGATATACCTTTACATAGCATGATCTCTCAACACCTTATGGTCATTTTCCAACTCTCCAATACATGTATACATTGCATTTTCAAAACAACCCTTAGAAACCTTTGCATTACATGACTTTTATTTGACTAAACATGACTCAACATGACTCCAAAAAATAGAAAATTGGTCATCTTGACCTTATTACATGTATCATGGTCTACAATGACCTTATTTGATGCAAAAAGACTCAAATTACTTCAAAACATCCTAGACTCAACCTGTTAAGACCTTCAAATAACCCAATTTTGTAAAAGATGGTGTTGGTGCTCTTGCACCAAAAGCCAAATTCCAAAACCTTCGAAATGGTATCTTTGGAACACAGTATAGACATCCATCAAAGCATAAAGCATATAGGAATTTGTCAAATGTTGTAGTTGTAAGTACCCTTTCAAACATGTATGCAAAGTATGGAAGCATATACTTGATGAACATGAACTGTTTAACATGATGCCTCAAAGAAATGTTATCTCATGGAATGCAATGATTGCAAGATATGCACGAAATGGATTATTCTGGACAGGAGGCTCAAATTCATGACAGTTCACTTTGAGACTAGGCCTAATTAGGCCTCCTTTACAAGGCAACTACTATGCCAATGCAAACCCACCACACCAAACCATGAACCCCTAGCATGCATGGAAAAGGAACAAAATTCATTGGTTTTGGCCTTTGAAACACTTGTTAAGGCACTATTGTATGGACTGCACCCTCTTTTTTCCTAATACATGGTCATATTAGGCCATTGCATCCTCATACTCTGTTATATTCTTGTTTTCTTGACCTAGGGCTTATTGCAAATAGTGATCCTACCTTATTTCATCTCATTCCATGAATCTAGAGTGATTAACTTGGTGGAATGGCAAACAAATACATAGTTTTTAGCCTCAAAACCCTAGTTCAGGGTGATAGTTTCCAGAAAAACATGATTTTCTCCCTCCAAATTCAATGAAAATGCCTCAAACAAGATGCAAATGAAAATTCATTCACTCCCCCTTCACAATGCAGGTGGTTTCAGACCATGACAATACTATACGGATGAGCAGTACGTCCTGGAACAGTCCAATTTCAGGAAAAGTAGTAGAAAACTCAATTTTATTCAACTTTGCCCTTCAAAACCTTCTTCACCAACCCCTCCTCGGTGTGTGTGAAGGTTTTTTATACATGTTTACAATAGTTCCAATTGATCATAACTAACTTTCAACCTATTTGATCATTGGGTAACCTCCTCATTACATGATTTGTTAAGTTGACAAAGCAGCTTCTTACCACTACTTGCATTATTAGACTTTTTGTTTGACAACAACATAAAACATGACTCCAAACACAAATGGCATTGGTCATTTGACCTTATTACATGCAAAATGATGACATAAGACCATCAACTTGTCCTATGATGTCCTAGGACCTTGTTATGACATGCTCCTAGCCAAGATTGGCTATGGCTAAGGTGCTCCTGCACCATGAAATATATTTCCATGGTGTTGATTCATCCTCCTTACCTATTGCATCACCCTTGTAGACATGTATGTAAAGTGTGGAAGCATAGGACAAGGAACGTGAACTATTTGGCATGATGCCCCAAAGAAATGTCACCTCATTGAATGCAATGATTGCAATATATGAACAAAATGGATTTTTTGATAAGGCATTAGAAACTTTCAATCAAATACGATTGGTGGGTTGTAAAGAAAAATTCCACAACCTTAGCCAGTATACTCCTTAGACATCCATCAAAAGGATAAAACATATGGGAATTTTGTTAGATGTTGTAGTTGTAACTGCCCTCAGAGACATGTATGCAAAGTGTGGAAGCATAGACAAGGCACGTGAATTGTTTGGCATGATGCCTCAAAGAAATGTTACGTCATGGAATACAATATGAACAAAATGGATTTACTGATAAGCCTTTAGAAAGTTCCAAGAAAATTCAATTGGCAAGTGTAAAGCCAAATTCCAAAACCTTAGAAAATGGTATGTTTGGAGCATAGTATAGACATCCATCAAAGCATAAAGGATATATGAATTTTGTCAAATGTCGTAGTTGTAAGTACCTTGTAAGACATGTATGCAACTTGTGTGGAAGCATATATATCGAACATGAACTATTTGACATGATGCCTCAGAGAAATGTTGTCTCATGGAATGCAATGATTGCAAGATATGCACGAAATGGATTTTTCATAAGGCTTTAAAAACTCTCAAGCAAATGCACAAAAATAAATTTCAACCATTTTATGCAAATTTTGGCACATCTAAAACTAAATTGCACAACCTTAATTAACTTCCTCCTTGCCTATGCTATAATGGGATCTAGAGAACATGGTGTGGACAACCATCAAAGCATAAATGATATAGGAAATTTTGTCACATGTATTGTATTTGTAAAGCTGCCCTTGTAGACATGTATGGAAAGTATGGAAGCATGGACAAGGCACATGAACTATTTGAAATGATGCCTCAAAGAAATGCACAGTCTCATAGAATTCAATGATTGCAAGATATGCACAAAATGGATTATTTGAAAATGATTTATAAACTTTCAAGCAAATACAATTGGCACTTGTAAAACCAAATTCCTGTAACAATAATTGATTATCATATTAAATATTTAATATAAATTGTCATATGCATATAATGTCATGAATATAACATCTAGTTTATATAAAAATCCATATAGGCATGTCCAAACAAAGCCATACATGAAATATACAAAAATATACATCGGATTAACATACAAAAGTATGTATACAAAGCCATCTAGGCATACAAAAATTTTCCTAAAAACTAGTTTCCTATGGACTTTTACGAAATAATCAGCGGCCCTTCTTTGACTGTGAAAATGGAGAACCAGTTAGTGACACATCCTCTCTCTACCGTCGAGTAGACCTCTTCGAATAAAGTTCATCCAGTTGCAACTATTAATACAAACAAACAATATACACATTAGTATAGAAAATGTATGAAATATATAACATCACATATGTAATTGATCACTTACCACCAACCGATGATCACTCTCCATCATCTTCTCTCTCTCTTCATCTGTAGTTGGATGGACTGGAGTTGTGACCTCCTGTGAGAAGCATCAAGAAGCAAAATTGACTAAACATAAATATCATTTATGTACATCAAATGACATGAGATAAAAAAAGAAATACAAAATTATGATATTTTCATGTTATTGGCTCATACCCCAATCAAAGGATTTGCAAACATCATGGCTACATCAATGCCTATCTGCGCTAACTCACGAAGATGAGGAGGAGTCTCCACTGTATTCAACATCTGAAAATCAAGTTCAAGATTATTCAAACAAAATAAATACATAACATTATTTTAAAAATACATAATGATTAGAAATGGTTAAATTTACCTCTGTAAAAGTGGTGGTTTGGCGTGTAGGGGACCAAGGAAACCGTGGAGGTGCTAGTGACTGTTGAAATCATCAAATTGTCACAAAATAATATTACCATTGACATATCTACAATAATTATGAATATGTGATAAATTACATACCTGCTGACTTGACCTCCTCTCATAACCCACCAATGGATAGCTAACGGAGGCAGGATGAAGACTTCGACCTTGGAATTTCATTGCGCAAACAATTACATACATTATTTTTGACTTATAATATAGATAATCATATAAAATTAATTACAATTTCAAATAACAATATACTAAATCAAGATGAAACTTGTAACAAATTACCTGAGAGTCAATACCAAATGTATGCTATAAGAGATCGTCACTGAGAACAAGATCATCCAATATGTCCTACCTCTGTGTCGCATCATGTTGCACCTGTGTCGCACCATGTTGCCCCTGTGTCATAGAGTCCTATCGTGCCTCCTGCATCTCATAATCATATAGGTTCCCACATGTACTACACAAATGTGGGGACACATGACACCTACTACTCTCACCCTCATCACCTTGGGTAAAATCATCTGCATGCTATGATAGAGTTTGGGTGAGAGTAGTCAATGAATGTAAAGTCTCCAGCTCAACACTCTCCTTCAAAGCCAAAGGGAGTAACCTACGTTCTAGCCTTGCTCGGGGGTATAGGCACATGTTGTTCATCTCGCTAAGCCCCAGGTCTATCTTGGGCAGAGCCACCACCTCTATCCTAGAAATCACGAATGTCAAAATAATTCAGAATCTTGTTGAGGATGAACTCGCAATTGTGCACATAATTGAGATTTTGTAATTTTTTCCTTCTTAACTTGTTCATATGACAACTTGTCAGCATAATATTGCCAACTCCTCTCCCTATAGTCTTGGAATTCGGTGATTTGTTTCATCACCAAATCCATGTGGGAAACAATCTCCTGTAGTGATTTTGCAAGTGCCCTCCTATGCTCAGTGGGTTCCACTTGGATTGTTTAGGGTTTGAATAATAGTTTCAAGGATGTTTTCTTGTTTTCTTCTATTATCCCTAGGTAATGTTCTTGATCATCCCTTACATGAAAAGGAGGTGAAGGTGGGTTTTGAGGGTTTGGTGGGTTTTGGGGGTTGTTTTCACTCTCCTCAACTGGATTTAGGTTTTCTGCTTCTCCAATAACTATAAATGCAATATAAAAACAAATCAAACATTGCAAAACTAAAAAATTATTCTAAACTGACAAAATCAGACAAACCCTACCTTTTTCCTGTGCTGGAGCCTCCAAATTTGTATGACGATGTCTTTGGTGGTGAGGTGGCATTGTGAATTTCTTGTTTTGTCAGGTGCACTTGATTCAATGTCCTCTTTTCAATGCGATCACATTTTTTCTTTGTTTCTTTGCTATTGTGAGGAAAAAACCCGCGCAGTGAATGAGCAGAAAGTGTTTTTTTTCTTTTATTAAAAGAAAAATATGAGCACGTTATAATGCACTCGCATTTTGTTTTAATTTTGGAGATGATGGCAAATTTTTGGTCCCCCCATCTCCTTGCATTTACCCCATAGTGTATCACATTTCATAATCAAGTAAAGTTCAGCTGATATAATACACAACATGTTCTTTTCCATTATCATCATCATGTTGTGCTAACAAAGCTACGAGAGCATTAGAAGATATCGATGTGTAAAGAATGAACAGTCATCCAGAGACAACAGGTTGTAATATATGTGGATCGACAAGATATCTTTTGAGATCATAAAAAGATTTTTGACAATCATTGTCCATTTAAAGGTAGATTTCCTTCTTGAGTAGTTGTGTAAAAGGAAGAGTCTAATCTATGAGTTGTGAAACAAATCAACAGATAGCTTGAATCTTCCCATGCAAACTACCAAGTTGTGAAACATTCTTAGGAGATGGCATGTTAACAATGGCATCAATCTTTTTCGTATCTACTTCAATACCATGACGTGAAACAATGAATCCCAATAGCTTACTACTATCAATGCTAAAGAAACATTTACAAGGATTGAATCACATGTTGTATTTATGTATATGCTCAAAGATTTGATGGAGAATTTAGATGTGATCCTAGTGCAAAATGGATTTGGCTAGGATATCATCAACATAATCCTCTAATATATCATGCTTGAAATCATGAAAGATAAGTGTCATAGCCCATTGCTAAGTTGTACCAGCATTTTTTAATCCAAACGACATGATAACCCAACAAAATGTTCGCCAAGGAGTTATTAAAGTTGTTTTATATTGATCCTGATGATTGATGAATATTTGATTATAACTAGAGAAACCATCTATAAAGGAAAGTAGCGCATGGCCAGTGGTAGAATCGATAATCATATCGATATTAGGAAGAGGAAAGCCATCCTTCAAAGATGCTTTATTTAAGTCTTGAAAATCATTACACATTCGAATATTGTTGTCAGATTTAGTGATAGCCACAATATTCAAGATCCAAGGCGAGTAGTCAATACGTCGGATAACACCTACTTGTAGAAGCTTCTCTATCTCAGCTTTGACCAATAATGCCACCTTAGGATTCATCTTGTGTTTCTTTTTTTAACTGGTTTAGCATCGAGATGAATGACAATGTTATGTGTTACCACCTGAGGATCAATGCCGGGTATATCAAAGTATTTCCAAGCAAAGAGATCAGGGTATTCATGTAAGAGAGATGTGATTTCTTTTTTTCTTTATAATTTATACAATTTCCAATAGGGATGACTTTTTAGGGTCATCCTGTTGGCAACTTGGCAAACATCATTAAGAGAGAGGCACTACTGATATGATGATGAATGATTGTGCATGATGTTTGAAGATGTTGTCATTGATGGCAACAAGAAAAGGAACAAGGTTAGAACAAAAGTTTTGGTTTGGTGAAGAAGACTTAGTCATTTTGGCTAAGTGTTGACAGTATGCAAGAGACATCGATAGAGAGACAATGTATTGGTTGGCACTGGTCTGCAATTGAAGAACAAATTATGTGGTTCTAGTATGCTATTTGTAGTCCTTAAGTGATCTTATAGCTAATATTTTAGATCTTCATAAGTACCAGAAGCATATCTTCAAACAACCTAAGTCCAGAAGAGTAGAACACGGTGTTATTTAGAGCAGAACACTGAGTTCATTTGGTCCACATTCCTTCGGTATTGCATATCTTGTTATGCGGTTTTGAGGTGTTGTTATAAACACTTGTATGAAGTCTCTAAATCCAAATTTGCAGGTTTTGAAATCTACTGGAAAGATAGTTGTGAATGGATGAGTATCACTACATGGCTTGACAGAGTTTGACTATGACAGGGTCTGAGTTCTGATGGTCCGCATTTTGCCGCAAAAGGATATTTTTCTTTGCGGTTTTTGAAGGTATGATCTATGATGTCTGAGGAGTCTTTGATATGATTTTAAACAATCCTATGGTCTGTAGTAAAAGATGTAGTCTGACAGATGAACTGAACCAGTGGCAGTCTATGTTGGAGGACGACATGATAAGTTTGAATTGTATGCAGTAAGTTCTATTGTTTAGAACTTAATCCTAAATGGTGGAATAGTTGAAGCTGACATATGTGAATGTGATTCAAATTTTGTTTGGGTCCGCTAGGAATTTTGGTGAATGAATCTAGCTGACAAGTTACATAAGGCATGATTACACACTACACCTTATTAGGCTGACCTAATTTAAAGACTTCATGTGTTGTAGATATATATGTGATCAAATTTGGTGTTTGAGTGAAGTTATGCGAATGTGAATATATATATATATATATATGTGCAACATGTGAAGTAAGGTGACTTTGTGGAGGTGATAAGAGCAGAAGAAGAGAGATCTTGTTCCCATGTAAAAGCAAAGTAGTGAAACAGAGCAATTAGAGATGAAGAGTTATGAGATAGTATTGTTGTGCTTCATTGGAGTTGTAACCATGCATGTGTAGATGTAATCTGAGAAATTAAACCTGGTAGTGAGCCATTCTTCCTTCTTCTTTCTTTCTCTAGGTAGTGAGCCTTTCTTGCAATGAGCATTTCTTTGGGCAGTGACCCTTGGGTGGTGAGCCCTAAGACAGTGAGCCTTATTGTAATTCAGTATTGCTATTACATAATTATTGTGAGCTAAATCTCATCGTGGTTTTTCCCTGTTTAAGGTTTTCCACGTAGAAATTGAATGTTGTTTATTTGTGATGCTCTGTGGTTACTTCTTCTGTGCCTTAATTTGCTTTGTTGTTATCAAATGTGGCAAGTGGATTAATGATTTAATAAGTCAAAGGTGTAATAGAATATTGATTCGCCCCCTTCTAGTATTCTAGGTGTTCAGCAATTGGTATCAAAGCCTGGTTCCTTGGAAGAAGTCTAACAACTTGAGGAAGATCTTGGAGATTGAACACATGGCAGGTAAAAAGTATACTACTCCTCCTGAAAAAATGATCCATCTGAAACTGAGGAAGAAGAATCCATGCTTGTCAATGAAGAAGAACTCAAGGTTACCCTTGAAGATCTTGAAAAGTTTGAATTAGAAAATAGGGATCTGAAAGATAATGTCAAGGAAGTAGATGAGTGCATCAAAAAATTAAGGGAGCAAGTCAAGAAGTTCAAGGAAAGATATAAGGAGGTTAGTGAACAATTGATATCTACAAATGAAACCTTGAATGATCTGAAAGTGGAAGTTGTAAAAAGAGAAAAAGCATAAAGTCTTGATAGTCTCTAGAAGTGTCAGTTGTTATTGCATGCTCTAGTGACCTACTAGTTTGCTTGAAGTACTACTCTTTGATACCCTTCATGTTAGTTTTAGCACAAGTTACCACCACCCTTAGAAGTCCATCTTCATGTATCCCTAGTTTATTTCTGCTAGTTGTTTACTAATAAAAACATTTTCATACCATATCCAACCTATGCTATGTAGAAAAAACCATTTTCTAGATTACCCCAATATTAGTCATTATAAATTTGGCAAGTTAGAAAAGAGGATCATCCCAAAAGGTCTAGTGCTTCAAACCTATTCAAATGCAACCAAGATATTCTAGCCATGGAAATTGTTTTCCTAAAGAGATCTTTTGTAAACTTGCAAACTCTTTTAAAAGCATAAGTTGAAACAAGTTAATAATTTTATTAAAGTACCTGTGGTAGCCTGCTTTGATATTTGCTTTTACAGACTTCTTCACATTAGTCCACGACACTTTCTCCAATTTAGTAGCAATTCAACAGAATAGCTCGCAGCTCTGCCTCCCACTAATTGCATTCAAATCCCTCCATAGAAATAAGCATAAGATAGAAGGTTAATAGATCAGCTAAAAACTCCTAATCTTTTAGGCATTCTCCCTGCTAGTCCAGATTCGATTCTCTAGTTCTAAAACATAAAACTCACTTCCTTTCTATCCTATGATTTCTTTAAAGCATTAAATCATAAATCTAAATAATCCATGAATAAGTATTCTTTTTCTTTTAAAACATTAAAAAGAATAAAACTTTTTATTTATTTAATTAAGTAAAAAAAAAAACCTAAATTATAGGATAATAGAAAAAAGACTTCCATTTAGAATCACTTTATTTAATCCATTTTTCTTTTCTCTTAAATAAAAGCATTCTAATTACATCATATAGCAAAAATTATATATTCTTCTATATTTAATAAAAGCATAAATATATATATTCTAATTAATTCATTATTTAGAACATATATAAATTCTATATTTAATTTTCTTTATGCAAATTATCAATTAAGCATGAGATTTAAAATATATTTAAGAATAATAGGTAAATTTTGATAAATAGATATCACTTAAATAAACAATATAATTACGTTAAGGCCTAAGACAAAACATTTCAATAGTTATATGCTACATTATTCGATAACAAGATATAAAATAACATACATTAACTGAATAATTACTCAATCCAACTCAAAATATTTATAATACTCTCTTATCATAAGAATGCCAATAAGTCTATCATTAGAGTTACTAGACAAGGGTTTAGGTGTACTAACAAGTTTGCAACATTTGACAACATGTGTACACATGGAGAATACACATGCAATTGGAAACAAAACTAGTACATTTTGGGAAATATAAGTTAGTGGCATACACTCTAAAAGATGGTAAAGAGGAAAAAAGGTGTGAATTGGTGAGTGAAGAAATACCAGTATCTACATTTATGCTATTTTTTAAAGAAAAGATAGTGTATGAGTATGAAAGGCATGTACACATAGATCTCGATAGTTGGACTTTCAATTCAAGTTATGTAAGGTCACATTTCCTCTTCATACATTTATTTCAATTGTAGAATTTGTAGAGATTACACACTACAACCACAGAAAGATCATTCATTCATGGACCTGATAATACAAAGGAAGATAGAAAGATCTTGAAGGAGTATCATTTTTATATTAGTGATGATAGCACACATTCTATAGAGTTTTTGCAAGGTTACTTTCAAATGTTCTATGGTAATTTGAGTAGCAAGAACATCATGTTTGGTCAGCATATCATATGGTCAGATAATTGTGCATCATAATTTAATAATTCATGGATGTTTTACTGGTTGAGTAGGATGCATATAATGAGTGGTGTTCAACATATAGGGAATTTCTTTGAGGTTGGGCATGGAAAAGGGGAGCATGTATTAATTTAGAGCCTTAGCATGAGAAGAGTTGAAGTACAAAGGTAGTGCAATGTTGATAGATGCAACATCCATTGTTGAATGGTGTAACTCTACAATGGGTCCAAGTAATGAAGGTAAGTCTATAGTTCATAGATTTTTTGGTTAATAGAAGAAGATAACATTGCAAAATATGAAGATAGTTGTACAATGACATGATCAAGTGAGTTCCACTCTTTTAGAAGCTCAAATGCAACTTCATGGACTATTCATATGAGGTAGATGGTGTTCTTTTGTTCCTCATGTATAGATTTTGCTTGAATGAGTGTGAGTCAAATTAATGGGTCAATGAATGGTGTGCTGTAACTTTAAGACCACTTGAGATGTATCAACTTCCAAGAGCACTACAACTCATGTAGATGGAATCATCAATTAACTTTGACTATATTTTAGATCTAGTTGAACCAAGTATATTATAGATGCATTACTTAATGAAAATTAATATATTTTAGACTATGATGTAGTATTTTTGTATCATTTATTGAATTAATCTTTTTTGTGTAATTTAATGTAGGGCATGTTTATGCCATTATTATGGATGAAGATAATGATGAAGGAAATGAATTATTATTTATGTCATTGTGTTGAGTTAATAAAGAAATTGACAGTCCCTATCATAGATGGAGAAAACATTGAGTATCCTATAGGATCAATGGTTATTACTAGAACATGGCTTAAAAGTTATCCAATGAGGAAGTTTGATGTGTGGTTGTTTGAGGACTTTGACACATAGGAAAATTCTTCATTATTCTAACCTTGTTGTGGCATCGAATGTTTAATTGATAAAATATGGGGGTAGACCATTGAATAAGAACTTGTGAAAAGTTTGTGAGTTTTGACCATGAATAAATACTTGACACCATAAAGAATAAAGAAAATACACATGGTTTGTTGGATTGAATTAGTGGAATGACACAAAGGTATGTTATGTACACTTCTTAAGTTTTGTGATTTGATTACATTTTTCTTTTCTTTTCTTTATTTATTTCTAGTAGTGTTTATTAATGTATATTAGTGGTGCCAAACAAGATTCCACATTCTTGTGGTTGGTACTATTAGTAGAGATTTTTATATTCTTGAATCAAAAAGAAGCTTTAAAATTAACTATAAACTAGCATATCGTCATTTCACCTTCTATATTTTTGACATTTTTTCTTACCTTAATTTCACCTTCTATATGTTTGACATTATATGTTTAGTTGGGGGGGGGGAGAGAGAGAGAGACAAAGAGAGATAGGGAGTTAAGGAGAGAGAGAGAGAGAGAGAGAGAGAGAGGAGAGAGAGAGAGAGAGAGAGAGAGAGAGAGAGAGAGAGAGAGAGAGAGAGAGAGAGAGAGAGAGAGAGAGAGAGAGAGAGAGAGAGAGAGAGGCATGTTTGGCATGATTTGCGTATCATTGTTTCACCTTCTATATGGTTTCCATGCTTTTTATATCCTCATTTCAACTTGTGCATGTTTGACATGATTTGCCTATCCTCATTCTAGCTTCTACATGTTTGACATGATTCACTTATCCTCATTTTATCTTCTATGGGTCTAACATATCCTTATGGGGAGAGAGAGACGTAGGGAGAGAGGAAGAGAGACATAGGGGGAGAGAGAGAGAGAGAGAGAGAGAGAGAGAGAGAGAGAGAGAGAGAGAGAGAGAGAGAGAGAGAGAGAGAGAGAGAGAGAGAGAGAGAGAGAGAGAGAGAGAGAGAGAGAGAGAGAGAGAGAGAGAGAGAGAGAGCAATCATGATGCAAATTCTAGTGCTTAATCTCTTGTATCCCATTCTCATCCTAATACTAGTGACAAAAATAAGTAAAGTTATAGCACAACTAGACCTTGCCCATTGTTTTGGTGAACCTTCCAAAAAGGTTAGTTTTGATGGGTCAAATGACATGCTCAGATCAATACAAAAGATGATATAAAGAAACTTCTCCTTTAAAAGGAGAAATATCTCCTATGGTTTATATCACTTGGTCTAGGCACACATAGGAAACCCAAAGGTTGATGATAGTTGTTTCATTCATTAGAGTACAGTTAAAATGAAGAAAAAGAAGAATAAAGTGTTTCCTCCTATTGTATTTTGATCAACCAATTAATTTTTTACTAATTAAATTAACCTAATTTAGTACTCATTTCATTTCATTCATCTTCCCTATGCATGTTCATGTGTAGACTATTAGTGAAAGAATTTTGAGGAAATAATTTAGCATTTCAAGAACACACCAACTTGAATCAACCTAAAACTAAACTAGAATATAGATCCAACACTAAACCTACTAAACTTAGAAGAAATAATAAAAGATAAAGAGGGAGGAGACACAAGATAGAGAGAGAATATTATTTTGATATGTAATATTAAGTCTATTTTTTAGCATTTTCATTGCCACTTAGAGGTATTTTTTGGCCCATGATGATCTCACACTCACCCATGAGAAACTAGGTGGTCATATAACTAATAAGAGATACACCAGATGGGACAAACTTGGTGGTAGAGAAAATTACATGTACCCAATGGTTAGATATGCCACTTTCAAAATCACCCATAAAATATACTACACAAACTAGAAAGGCTTCAATAGGCATGGTCATACTCACCACTTATCAAATGGTGGTACAAGGAAAAGAGTTTGACTTATGCAAGGTTCTCTTGGACGAGTTGATGGAGAACATAACCAGAACCAAAGGAAGTGACTAATACTAATTTTGGTATGGTTCTCTGATTATTTGCTTAGCTTTCTAATTTATGAATAGATTTACTAGATTTGTTGGTAAAATTTGGGCCCAAGCCATGCTAGTAGCTACCTAAATCAACACAAATCAAACATTTCAAGGATGCTACCTCCTATAATGAAGCATATCAGGAGTTTTTCAAGGTTCTTCAATTAGATATGCAAGAAATGGACTGCATCTCATATGATGTGGTGAGGAGCTATGCAAATTATATCACCTTTGTGGTGGACAAATACCACATTTTTATGGAGGTGGTGGAACCGCACACATCATGGATACTGCAACTACCTTATGAAGTAAGTGGAACTTTATGTAATAAATCAAGAGTTTACTGGCACAACAAAAGAAACTATAACCTATCCCATCCCCTTCAACATTTCAATTCCCTATCACTAATATCTCCCACATATCTCCCCTACAAAAAAAATAGTTGGGAGACATACTCTAGACCATCACAAGAGAGGATCTCTTGAAACAATAGGTAGACATTTTCAAGAGAATTGATCGTGTTTTGAATACATTACAAGTAGTAACACCACATGTCACCAAGGATAATTTAGCTCCCTTGGATAAACAACTAAGAAAATCCATTGATGATATATGCTACTGGAGATACAAAATCAAGAAGACATGGTTAAGAAAAAAGTATTAAAATAAATAAAGAAGAAGAAAATAAAAGAGATAAGGAAGAAGTGTTCTACCCCACATACAAAACTAGAGGTAGAATTGAAGAATATGTAGAATACAAAAGAAAACATCAATATGCTATACTAGTTTTATTTAGGATGGCTAGCATCAACAAAGGATTTTAAGGTACAATGAGAGAATGTTAAGCAATAGATAATGTAGGACTCTACCACTTACAATTCTATGAAAGATTTAGATGGAAGCCTTAGAGTACATACTAAAACTCTACAAAATCAATACCAATAGACTTACAAGATCAAAGTAAAGGGTTAAGGGCACAAATTAAGAAGATTCAAGAAGAAATCAACCTCTGACTTGCACATGTATTAGGGTTATTAGCAAAGGCTATCAAATTCACTACAATAATTAAGATCTTGGATACCCTAGAAGATGGAGAAAATACTCTATTAACCATGAATGGACAAATATTTTTTCTACAATAGGTATTCTACAATGGGAAAACACATATACACACCTAAAGGGGATAAACAAACATATTTTTCCATGAAGGTCAGATACCTCACAAATTTTGAAGTTGCATCAATCAATTTTGTAGAAAGACTACAAATTTTTGGTGGACAAAGCTAGGATGCCTTGAGGACAAGATATCATTTTCAAAGGGGGATAATGTTGGTAGGATAGATTAACTTTACAACAAACTACATCCATTTCAAATAATATGTGGTATACCCACCTGACCACCAACACATCCAAAGGTCACAACATGTACAAGAAGACACACTCAAGTTGGTGTACTTATACTTAGGTATGAATAAGGCACAAAGATGCAATGTATAGATATGATATATGATATATATCAAAGATATGAGATAGAATAGGTGTAACAAGCCATCTCTTGTTAACCCAAAATCAACCAACTTAATCATCATTAAGTCTAAAGTCATGATTAGCATAATCAGAGTTAAACAAGTAATAATCAAAATCGATATGCATATCTTTTCTGGACATTTCAAAATTGAAATTTACAACATTTCCAAATATATCATATTAGTGATTTGCTTTCACTATACATTTACAATGTTTTTCTCATATCATCAAAGATAAATTTACACATAATTTTGACTGTCAAGTCATATAAGAGAATGTATTGTATATGGAACTTTGACATTTGTCTTCATAAGTCTTGTCTAGTCTTCTGCTTGGAAAGGAGAGCATCACCTGAGTGCTTTTCCTCCAACCACAAACCAGCGGTCCCCCACACAACTTCCTACCTAGAAGAGGCCCTACCCTTCATGAAGGGAATAGATATAAGGAACCAATTGGTTTGCCATTTGAGTATCTAGTGTTGTGTCCTTCATAATACTTCGCGGTCATACAACTATAGATCCACTCTAACTATGTATGACACTATTGGAAGCATTATGCCATATGTAGCACAATGAACTGACTAATACATGCAAAGAAGGATGCATTACTTTAACTAAATTTTTGTATACATAAATGTTTCAAAATGAACATAGTCGAATGTTCACACACCTCAACTCGACTTTGAAGTTGTCTCATCCTACAATGTTCATAATTTCACCTTTCTAGGTTTTGGAAAAGATGGGTTCATTTCTCCCATAGTCCATCTATCTTAGACTTTTGACCAGATTCTAGGAGTGCATCATTATTCATCTTATGGTGTTAAGCAATAGGGAATCTGTGACTCCACGTCACCCTTTTCTCATGCTTTCTTTTGTAAGTTCATTATTTCAGTTTTTATGACCATCCCCGATCTAAATTTCTATGCTTACCTTTGTTTCAAGGTTTTCATTGATTCACATCGACTATAACACTTGCTAATATAGATTGTTAAGTTGATAATGTTAGGTAGACCTTCGGTCAAAAGTGTTCAAGTGGGTGCTGGAACCCCATGTATCATCCATGAAGCACTATCATACCATAGAGAGACACATGCATAATACATTTTCAACAAATGAATTATCATACTCATTTTCAAATTCTCTTCTATATGAAAGAAAAATAACAGTCGAGGGTTTCCCCTTAACATGCAAGATTTGGCATACTCTTATTGCAGCATAAGCAAAGTTGTCATCATTAAACTAGTTTTACCCCATGGTTTATTAAGGAGTCATGTTACTCTTCCAATAAATATAAATAGTTTAGTCCCATAAGATAGATGTTATCGTTCATAAAGATTCAAGTGTTTATTTTCCTCTTAAATGTATCGAATGCCTCAATGTCTTAGACACTGCCAAAGCTAAGGTTTTCATGAATAATCTTTTACTCATTTTGCATGGCCATCAACCTAAATAACATGCTCATGAGTTTTCTTTGCACTGCCTATGGCCAGCTCAAAGGGTATTATTATTATGTAGTGAGTATGGCACTTAGCCTGCTCAAAAGATATTAACATTAAATGAGTATGGCTCTCGGCCTACTTGAAAGAGTTATCAAAATCTTTCAATGATTACAAGTAATATCATTTTCTCTTAGCCATATCAGCTTTGAGAGCATGAGACTGCTACAACAGTGCTCCAATCCTTTCGGACATATGGCCTGAACAATAATAACAAGACATGAATTTCTTTCATATAAAAGATCACATTATCTATTATCCATTCGGCCACGAGGGTCATATCACAATTATCAAACATAAATTGAAATCTTCATAAAGATAATATGGGCCACATTTAACCATGGTGTGGCTACCATTCATGGCTTTATGAATACATATGCATTCTATAGATAAACATGAATGTATTAAACAGTCTTACCCGAGTTGGTTTCGTAGCAGACTATGTTCAGTTGGGAGTATATCTTTCAAGGACGTTGCTAGCTCCTCTCGTGAGCCCACAACTAGTGTTGTGCTCCTCTACAACTTTTCCCCTATCAACTCTCTAGACAACCAAAACCAAAAACAACAATGATCTCTCTCTATCAAGAACTCAACTCTTTCTTTGCATGTTGTTCTCCCAATACCCATGTAATCCACCACCTTCGAAGTGGGTGTGGGTTTTTTAGTGGGCATATCTTGACACCCCTGGGTTTGAAGACTCCATGATATCCATATGAACTCTCATTCGGGAGTCATGTCAAATATTTGATCTTGTGATAAGCTCTACCACCGTTACCACTCTCTCCTCTCATCGTGGATAGTGGTACAGTTGGTAACAAAACATAAAAGCTTATACCAAAAAGTTCTTGACTACTAAAAGATATTAGATATATCTCACATATTATCATTTATAATGAAATGATACTATAGGGGTATTAAAATAATCTAGGATATTACCTAGTTATGTTATCATCGTTAAGGTGGTAACATTAACATGCGATTATGGGGTCAAGTCTTACTCCCCCGCTTTGCTATATTAGACTTTAGATAAGATATTTAAATGATAAATACAAGGTCTAATAAAGAAATAGATATGTAAACATAGGAAAACTCAACATCCACACAAGATACTATTAACTACAAGAACTTTTTGAGAACATTACTTAGTCGATTTGACATAAATAACGTCGAGAAACCTTATTTCGACTTTACCAACAATAGTCGAATCAAAATTGACTAGCAAATAAAAGGACTTATACTCACCCTGTCTTACATGGGTTCACGAATAATCAATTTGATACTCAGATGGCATTCTGATCTTTTTCAAACATCTATTTCCATCTCCCCAAGTGATACTCTCCTTCCATCTTCGAGGAAAGATTCTCTTCCTAGTTACAATCACAATCATCTAATCATGATCAGTGTATCATCATTTAATTCATAAACCATTATGATAAAATAATCTTAGCAATAAGTAATCTCATGCTTAATATAAACATAAATCAATATCTATGTAATCAATGATTTCACTTGATATTTTCCACAAACATCAAATTATTAATCTAAGATTAATTATCTTGTTTACCACATAAAAGTAAGATTAGGCTAAATCAAAAGTTGGGGATACAACATAACTCCCCCCATATGAATCATCATCCCCGATGATTTAATGTCTCCAAAAATCAAACCAACATAATGAAAAGTGTTTACTCATCATAGTAAAAAGTTTTTAAAAGAGATGGGGAAATCTTGCATAAATATCCTCATGGTTCTCCCAGGTGGCATTCTCTTCTGCATACTAGTCCCACTAGACCTTGCATTGAGTTATCTCTTTATTATGTAAGTGTAGCATACATGTTTCAAGCACCTTGATGAGATTGATCACTACCACCCCATGTTCCTTCATCTGTATAGCATTCCAATGAAGAATAGGAATATGATTATCTCCTGAAATAACTTTTTCAAATAGGAAACATGGAAAACATTATGCATCATGGCAAGAGCTGGTAGTAGAGCAATCATGTATGCAACTAGGTTGACCTCTTTGAGAACTTCAAAGTGACCCACATATCTAGGAGCTAATTTGGATGTCTTTCCAAATTTAATGGAGCTCTTTTGGGGTTTTACCCTTAGGACTTTTTCTCCTACTAAGAAATGCCTTGCGATGTGTTTAGCATCTGCATAACTTTTCTGCCTATCATTGGCTTCCACTAGCCTTTTCTTAATCAGATGGACTTGCTTTTCCATTTTTGACAGCATTTCTGGACCAAGGCTAACCCTATCTTCTAGGTTATCCCATCTTATAGGGGTTTGGCACTTTCTTCCATATAATGCTTTAAATGGAACCATCTTAATCATAGAATGATAGGAATTATTATAGGCAAATTCCACAAGAGGAAGGTAATCTTCCCATTTGTATTGCTAATCCATGCAATACATTCTCAACAAATCTTCTAGCACTTGGTTTACCCTTTTAGTTTGGCCATCCATCTCGGGGTGATAAGCAGAGCTTATATTCAATTGGGTTCCAAGTGAGGAAAATAAGGTTTGCCAAAACCTTGATGTCATACGGGCATCCCTATCTCAGATAATCTTCTCAGGAATACCATGTAATCAAAAAATTTCTTGCACAATTTTGTGGGCTATGATTAGTGCCCCATTTGTCAAATTCTTGGGTGTAAAATGTGTTGCCTTGGTGAGTCTATCCACCAAAACTAGAATAGCATTGTGTTTGTTCCTTGACATAGGAAGTCCTTGCACAAAATCCATGCTAATGACTTACCATTTCCATTCTGGAATTTCATGAGGGTATAAGATTCATGTTGGGTGATGGTGTTCTGCCTTCACTCTCTGGCATTCTAGACATGCAGCTACAAACCTTGTAGCATCTCTCTTCATTCCCTTCTAGAAGTATAAGGGCTTTACATCAGCTAGTAACTTTGTTACTCGAGGATGTCCTGAATAAGGTGCATAATGAACCTCTTTCCACATAGTATTCCTTAACTCCTCAGAGTTTAGAACATACATCCTTCCTTTATACCTCAATAACCCATCTGGTTCAAGGTAAAATCCATCATATTTCAGATTCTAGGGATTCTCCAAAAGGGCCTGTTTTACCTACTCGTAAAACTCATCTCCTTTAGACTTTTGTAATACCTGATTCTTAAAATCAAAATGTATGGAGATCATTGAGGAGATATGTCTTCTCCTACTTAAGGCATCTGCCACTTAGTTTTCCTTGCCTTGAATATATTTAATCCCAAAATCATAATTTGAGATTAGCTCTAACCACCTTCTTTGGCGGGCATTTAAATGTGGTTGAGTGAACAGATATTTAAGCCCTTGGTGGTCTATTTTTAGTTCAAAGGGTTTCCCAAGCAAATAGTGGCTCCACATTTGTAGTGCATGAATTACTGCTACCAATTCCAAATCATGAGGGGCATAGTTTTGTTCATAAGGTTTTAGTTTCTTGGATTCATATGCAATAATCTATCCATCCTGGACAAGTACACCACCTAAGCCTTCTCCTGAGGCATCGATGATGACTACAAAATGACCTTCTAGGTCAGGTACCTTCAAGATAAGTGATGTAGTCAACCTATCCTTCAGTTGGTCAAATGCCTCCTAGCACTTGTCTGACCACTCAAACCTTTTGCCTTTTCTCTGCAAAGAAGTAATAGGATAAGCAATTTTGGAAAAAAATTTCACAAATTTCCTGCAATTGAGTCTTTAGCTCCATTAACTCATTCGTGGTCATTTTGTATGGAGCTTTAGATATAGGTTCAGATCTTAGAATTATATCTATATGTTATGTCAAAAATGTCCCCTTGGGGGCTTTTCCCTCTTAAGGTTTAGCTCCTAGGTCCTGTTTATGCATTTAGAGCATCTTGCATGATAATTTGACATCCCGATGAGAAAACCTTGAAGTTTCATGGCAAATGGGACCTATGGGGTACACTTGATGATGCAGAGGCATCCACACTAAAAACCCGTCAGCATCATCATATTTTGAAACCTGTCAGTATCATCATATTTTCTTTGCCAACCGATATCCTCCTGCAGATAAACCTTTGACCTTTCGCCTATCGGTAGCATCATCATATTCGGCGAACACAATTATCCTCCTGATGATCACTATTCACCTTACCGTCAAACTCTATCTATAGTATCATGATGTTCAGCATCATCTGCACCTTTTATCGGCAGGATATAAAATATCGGGTTCCTCCCATATATCCTGATGACGACAACCTCATGCACCTCTCTTCTGATGCTTACGTCACCCTGATATTCGACCCGCTTACACAACTAGCATCAGGATATAACTTATCAGGTCATATTGAAACATCCTGATGATGATACTCAACTTTATGCACATGATGAATATTCTACCAAATATTTCTTCCACGATCCACTAATCTCCCTGATGTCCTCCGCCTATGCCAAAACACTTATTGTCGGCAGGATAAACCTTTATCAAGTGATGTTTGGAATGTCTTGATGACGATGACATCACATGCACTGTTACTTCCTCTGATGTCTATGTCACCCGGATATAAGATCATTTATATACTTCGCAACATGATATGAATTGTCGGGTTATACTGTAATATCCTGATGATGTTCCTGAGATCTATGTGATCCTCAGCTACCTGATGTTCAACCAAAAGATGATCCTCCTCCCTTCTTTGGCAAATGTGACTTTGACTCGCCGTTGACCCGTTTGATTGTACCTTCACCTGCATGTATGCTGCAGCATACAACAACAATATGTGGATGATGGATACACACGAAATGATGATCCTGAAGATGATATATACAAGAAATATATATATCCAAACTATTTTATCCTAATGCCTTCAAACCAGGCATTCTCCATAAGTTACAAGACCCGATCTGGATAGCGATATGCGCATAGATGCAAATGCGATATACACAGTCTGTAATGTCGCATGCGAATGTTGGATATCCATCAAATATATATTTTTGACAAAACTCTCAGAACTTCACAATTTCACATAGAAATCATGTCGGTCAGGCCGGATCATTTCCTAAGCAATTCAAGCTTAGAATTTATCCTTCTAAACCCTAGCACATGAGGATGCTAGGATAACTCACAGCATGTTTCAAATTAGAATTGCATACAGATCTCACAGTCCCACTATGTTACAATGTCGCTACTTCTTCATAGAAACTAACAGTTATCAACTATTCGTTGTCTCCTATCAATTCCTCTATATCTAAAACAAAAAGAACTAGGGTATAAATAGCTGTGTTTTACGAGTACTACCAACTCGATTCCCAGTGGTTGGGAGACTTCCAAGCGGCTGGGAGAAGATAGCTAAGACAACTGGCATAATAAACTTCTAACTACTAGCACATCCTCCTAGGTTGACCTAAAACATAAGACAACTAGACAACTGGCATAACAAACTTCTAACTACCAGTACATCCTTCTAGATCAACCTAAAACATAAGAATTGGTCCAATAGACCTTATTACATTAAGAAGTCAAACATACTATAAATAGACTTATGTTCTATTTTGCAGAGGTGCTCCTGCACCATACTCACCTAAAGAAGAAATCTCAAGTCCACTTGAGATGAGAGTATATAGATCTGCACCATGTTTTTGGTTCTGCTCTTTAGTCATCCACACTGCTTCTAAATCAGGTTTGCCCTGCCAAGACACCAAATACTCCAAATAGTTTTTGTTTCGTGTCTTCTTGATCACTCTTGTGTCCAAAACCTTTTGCAACTGTGGTGGATCATGTTTGGGAATGTCATTAGCTGCTATCCTATAGGAGTTTATGTTCTTCATCTGGATTCAGCCTGTATGGAGTTAAATCACATACATTGAATATAGGGGATAAACCAAGATCTGGAGGGAGTTGTATCTCATAAGCATTCTATCCATGCTTTCTCAAAATATGACATGGTCCAATCTTCCTCGGCATGAGTTTAGTATATTTGCCCTTAGGAAGTCTTTCCTTCTTCAAATGAACCCATACTAAATCTCCAACATCAAACTGTTCATCCTTCTTCTTTTTATCAACATATGCTTTATACTTCAAGGTAGTTTGCTGTAGCTGGATCTTTACTTGATCATGAACCTCTTTTATGGCTTCTACAAAAGCTTCTCCCTCTGCACTAATAGGGTTTGCTGCAGGTAGATCTCTCAATTCCAAAATTCCTCTTGGATGCATACCATACACTATCTGAAAAGGTGATTTCCCTGTACTCCTATTGACAGTATCATTATAGGAAAATTAGGCCTGAGATAGGATATTATCCCACTTTTCTCCATGCTATTTTGTCAAACATCTGAGCAAATTCCCTAAGGAACGATTGACTACTTCAGTCTGTCCATCCGTTTGAGGATGATATGCAGATGAAAAAGACAAATTTGTGCCTAGTTTCTTCCAAAGGGTTCTCTAGAAATGACCAATAAACTTCACATCCCTATTTGACACAATGCTCAATGGCAATCCATGTATTCTAACAATTTCCTTGAAAAACAAATCTACGATGTATGAAGCATCAGCAGTGGTTTTGCATGGCAAGAAATGTGCCATTTTGCTGAATCTGTCCACTACAACAAAAACATTGTCAAATCCTTTCCTTGTCCTTGGTAAACCCAAGAGAAAATCCATACTTATGCTTTCCCATGGTCTAGAAGGAATGGGTAATGGCTGATATAAACTTGCATTAGTTGATCTTCCTTTTGCTTTCTGACATATCATACATGTCTCTACAAAATTTCTGACATCTGATTGTGACTTAGGCCAATAGTAATGTCTTCTAACAAGATCAAGAGTCTTATCCAAACCAAAATGACCTACCATAGCTCCATAATGTTTCTCTTTAATGATGTTCAACCTCATAGAACACCTTGGAATACACAACTCTCCACCTTTGAACAGCAATCCATCCTGGATCAGAAATTTAGAGAACTCAGCATGATATTTATCTCCAAAAGAAGTACATACCTGATATATCTCTCCAAAATCTTCATCATCAGTGTACATGGTCTTCAATGAATCAATTCCAACACTTTCTAACTGAATCTGGTTGACTATTAGAGCTCTCCTGCTCAAGGCATCTACTACCTTATTCTTGACTCCTTTCTTATGCTTCAATGTAAAAGTAAAAGCTTGTAAAGTTTCTACCCATTTCATGTGTCTGTGGTTCAGCTTTTCCTCGCTGTTGATAAAACTTAAAGCCTGATTATCTGTGAATACTATGAATTCCTTTGGCATCAAGTAATGCCTCCATTTCTTGAGTGACTGGACTAAAGCATACATTTCCAAATCATATGATGAATACCTCTTTTTAGCATCATTGAGCTTCTCACTAAAAAATGCAATTGGCCTTCCTTCTTGGCTGAGTACTGCTCCAATAGCCATGTGACTGGCATCACATTCTACCTGAAAGATCTTGTTAAAGTCTGGAAGTGCAAGGATTGGCTGTTGTGCCACCTTCTTCTTCAATGTTTTAAAAGAATCATCTGTTTCCTTAGTCCAAGCAAATCTGCACTTCTATCCTCCTTTTATAGTATCAAGCATGGGTGCGCAAATATGACTAAACCCTCTTATAAACTTCCTGTAGAAGGTTGCTAGCCCATGGAAACTTTTGACATCATTCATAGTCCTTGGAGTTGGCTAAGACAAAATGGCACTTACCTTCTCCTTATCCATTTGCAACTTTCCTTGTGAAATGACAAAACCCAAATATGTGATCTTCTCTTGCATGAACAAACACTTGTCCAAATTTATCATTAGCTGCTCTTCATGTAACCTCTTGAGAACCAAATCTATATGTCTGAGATGTTCTTCCTTTGTGTTGCTGAAAATCAGAATGTCATCTAGATATACTATGACAAACTTTCCCATGAATTCTCTCAAAACCTCATTCATCAATCTCATAAAAGTACTAGGTGCATTAGACAACCCAAAAGGCATAACTTTCCACTCATACAACCCTTCATTGGTTTTAAATGTTGTTTCGCATTCATTTCTTGGCCTAATCCTGATCTGATGATAACCACTCTTCAAATCTATTTTTGTAAAATACTTAGCACCTCCCAAATAGTCAAGTAAATCCTCTATCCTGGGGTTTGGAAACCTATACCTGATTGTGATCTTATTAATGGCCCTAGAATCTGTGCAAAGCCTCCAAGTGCCTTCTTTCTTTGGTGCTAGTATAGCTGGTACTGCACATGGACTTAAACTTTTACCAATTAGACCTGTGTCTAACAATTCCTCAATTTGTCTTGCTACTTCTACATTTTGTTCTAGAGTTAGCTTATATGCTGCTTTGTTTGGAAGTGTAGATCCTGGGATTAGATCTATGCAATGGTTGATATCCCTTACAGGTGGTAGGGATCTTGGCATTCCATCAGAGATGATGCCTTTATATTTATCCAATAGCTCTTGGACAGCTGGGTCTATGAACCTCTGCTTCCTCTCTTTCTTGACTACTTGATGTTGTTCTTTATTCACTGTGAGACATGGAATTAGGGCATATGCAACTGCACCTTCTACTGCCACTTCTTTCTTGAACTGTTTTCCTTCCATTAACATTACCTTCACCTCTTTTCCTTTTGATTTCTTCTTCTTCTCTATCAATGGTAGTAACTCTGTCACCTTACCATCCTTGGTGATTGTATAGGTGTTTCTTACACCATCATGGCGTGCCTTCAAATCATACTGCCATGGTCTACCAAATAAAAGATTGCAAGCATCCATCTTGGTAATGTCAAACAACAACCTATCTTTATATGCTCCAATCTACAATTCTACACAAGCCTGTTCCTCTACAACCGTCTGCTGACCTTGGGTAAGCCATGAGACCTTATATGGGGATGGGTGAGGCAATCTTCTAAGCTTAAGCTTTGTTACCATTTCATCAGATACAAAATTTTCAGTAGAACTAGAATCAATTAAAACTTTACATGCCTTACCTCCTGCTTTGCAAATGGTTCTAAAAAGAGACTTTCTTTGTGGGGGTTCTTTGTCAGGTACCTTCATGGTAGTCATTGTTCTTCTCATCATCAGAGATTCTCCACTCTCTGGATATCCATAATTGTCAGGAGCATTCACACTTTGAAAAGCATTAGAGCCTATTGCACTTTGACTATCAGGTTCTTGGATTAGATTCGTTCTCCTTTCTCCTGTTGAACTTGTTGCCTTTTTTGGACATCTGCTGGCTATATGGCCTTCTTTGTTATAGTTATAACATCTGATAGATCCTCTGCCCTGGGATCTTCCTCTGAAAGGTCTTCTGCCTCTGAAGTTTCCTTGCTGGTTGTAACTTTCTCTCTGGTTTTGGTTGTTATTTCCCTTGCTATTGTCATGACTGGATTCTCCCTGATATCCATGTTCATGTCCTCTGCCTCTGAAAGGACTTCTTCCACCTCTTTGCTGTTTACCTCTTCCTCTATTGTTCTATTCTTGTCTTCTTTTTAACTTCTCTTCCACTTTTAATGCCAACTGAAAATATTTCTGAACTGAATCTAGATTATGCAGATTCAAATCTTCCTGAATGTTGAACCTCAATCCATTAAGGTATCTGGCTACCTTTTCTTCCTCACTCTCTTTTACCTTTGTCTTCACACAAAGTTTCATGAATTCCTCTGTATATGAGCTGACATCTAGTTCCTTCTGCTTCAGGTTTTGCTTCCTCTTGTGTAATTAGATACTGTAATCCAATGGAACATAGGCTTCCTTCACTAAAGCCATCATCTTCTTCCATGTAGCGACTCTACACTTTCCCTCTTGTACTCTGTCATCTTGGACAAAATTCTACCATGTCAATGCAGCTTCTTTCATCTTTGATTGGGCTATCTTCACTCTCTGTTGTTCTGGTATCTCCTCTGTCTCAAAGAAATTGTTTAGGGAGTCTATCCACTCCATCACCGAATCAGGATCCATCTTTCCTATAAACACTGGAAAATCCAGTTTCACATCCATGGTCCTCCTCTCCATGGATTTGAGGGCATTAATCAAGGGTCTTTGGTCTACAGGAATGACTTCCTCGTTCCACCTAGGGATCTCTTCTTCTTCCCTATCTTCTTCTTTACCAGAACCTACTCTGTCCCTCAACTTTTCCAATTCATCCTTCAATGCCTGATTCTAAGCCTTCATAGCTTTGCTCTCTGTAATTTGTTTCTTCACCAGCACAACCAACTCAATATTGGTCATCCTTATCAAGAACTCTGATGTTCCTTCTTCATCCAACATCTTACTGTCTTAAATCTTCCCTAAAGATTCAACCTTAGCTCTGATACCACTATGATGCAGAGCCATCCACACTAAAAACTCGTCAGCATCATCATATTTTGAAGCCCGTTAGCATCATCATATTTTCTTTGCCGACCGATATCCTCCTGCAGATAAACCTTCAACCTTTCACCTATCGACAGCATCATCATATTCGATGAACACAATTATCCTCCTAACGATCACTATTCACCTTACTGCCAAACTCTATCTGTAGCATCATGATGTTCGGCATCATCTGCACCTTTTATCGACAGGATATAAAATATCAGGTTCCTCCCATATATCCTGATGATGACAACCTCATGCACCTCTCTTCTGATGCTTACGTCACCCCAATATTTGACCTGCTTACACAACCAGCATCAGGATATAACTTATCGGGTCATATTGAAACAGCCTGATGACGATACTCAACTTTATGCACACGATGAATATTCTATCGAATATTCCTTCCATGATCCACTGATCTCCCCGATGTCCTCCGCCTATGCCAAAACACTTATCGTTGGCAGGATAAACCTTTATCGGGTGATGTTTGGAATGTCCTGATGATGATGATGTCACATGCACTGTTACTTCCTCCGATGTCTACGTCACCCAGATATAAGACTCATTTATATACTTTGCAGCATGATATGAATTGTTGGGTTATACTGTAATATCCTGATGATGATCCTAAGATCTATGTGATCCTCGGCTACCCAATGTTCAACCAAAAGATGATCCTCCTCCCTTCTTTGGCAAATGTGACTTTGACTCACCGTTGACCTATTTGATTGTACCTTCGCCTGCGTGTATGCTCTAGCATACAACAACGATATGTGGATGATGGATACACATGAAATGATGATCCTAAAGATGATATATACAGGAAATATATATATCCAAACTATTTTACCCTGATGCCTTCAAACCAGGCATTCTCCATAAGTTACAAGACCCAATCCGGATATCGATATGCGCATAGATGCAAATGTAATATACACAGTCTGTAATGTTGCATGCAAATGCTATATATCCGTCAAATGTATATTTTTGACAAAACTCTCAGAACTTCACAATTTCACATAGAAAGCATGTCGGTCGGGCTGGATCATTTCCTTAGCAATTCAAGCTTAGAATTTATCCTTCTAAACCCTAGCACATGAGGATGCTAGGATAACTCACAGCATGTTTCAAATTAGAATTGCATGCAGATCTCACAGTCCCACTGTGTTACAATGTCACTACTTCTTCACAGAAACTAACAGTTATCAACTATTCGATGTCTCCTCTCAATTCCTCTATATCTAAAACAAAAAGAACTAGGGTATAAATAGTTGTGTTTTACAAGTACTACCAACTCAATTCCCAGCGGCTGGGAGAAGACAGCTAAGACAACTGGCATAACAAACTTCTAACTACCAGCACATCCTCCTAGATCGACCTAAAACATAAGACAACTAAGACAACTGGCATAACAAACTTCTAACTACTAGCACATCCTCCTAGATCGATCTAAAACATAAGAATTGGTCCAATGGACCTTATTACATCAAGAAGTCAAACATACTATAAATAGACTTATGTTCTATTTTGCAGGGGTGCTCCTGCACCACTTGACATAAGTCCTGCCTAAAATAGGGGGGAGGACTTGGGCGCCCGCGCCCTAGTCCTACCCTATTTTAGGTCAGGACCAATTTTGGAGTGTCAGTTTATTACCGTTATTTAGGTCCTATGCTGACACGGTAAGTTTCAATTATGAAATTCTTGGCAGGAATGTTTGTAGTTGCATATATAAGCATGATTAGTGATTCATTTGTAAACTAGATGGAAATTTGGATTCTTAAGCTTATGATAAGGTGATTCAAGGCATTCATTGTGTTAAAGAGAAGAATTTGTGTTGTTATTGTGTTTGTGTTTGTAGAATTGACCTCCATCTCCTCATGGCATGAAGAGCATCTTCTTTCCATGAGATCTTCACTACAAGGTGATATCATTTGTGTTTTCAATCATTTATCATTTAGATTTTGCTGCTATCCTACAGGGATACACACTCTTTATCTAACAATGGTGTTCAAAAGACTTGAATGTCTCTCCAGGGCTTGATTGAGGTAAGCCTTTAAACACCACAACCCCCAACCCATTTTTCGTGATTGCAGGTTACAGGTTGCAGGAGAAAAAAAAGTGAAGTTGCAGGAGATCATTGTAGACTATCGAAATTGTAGATCAAAAGATAAAATAGGGACTTGGACTCAGGCACTCACTCATTAGTCCTCTAGATCCTGCAACTGAAGAATCTCCAAAAAAGGTTGCAGATAAGATTCCCAGATCTCAACAAAAGTTATGGCGCTAGACTAGAGTGCCCACTCATTAGTCCCTGACTTTTTTATTTTTCAAACTCTGAAACCTGGTACACATTTGATTGTCATTTGTTATCTTTGTGTGCAAGCATTTTTCGTAATTTGTCTATTTTCTTCCGAATTTGCATAATTAGGGTTTTGAGCATAAGTGGACTTAATTGAACAACAAAATCACACAATTCTAATTTCCCCTATATTCTAAGTGACTGAAGGCCTATAGTAGACTTCATACTCGGCTGAAGTCCTTGAATGTTTAGAGGTGAAAGGAGGATTCATACAAACTAGAAAAATAAACTGTGAGGACGATTATTTTTCCTTCCTTATTTTGATTATTTTACGTTTCAGTTGATGACATTATCAGACTTTTAGAGACTATGGTTCCATTATGTAGATTTGATTATATCTCCTAATTTTGATTTGACATTGATTAGACATATGGTGACTCGATTTGATCATATTTTGATGCTATGTTGAGACTAGACATACGAGATATATTAGATGATGTTTTGTGATGTGATTTCTAGTTCTTTATGTGATGATGATTATGCAACATTAGATAGAAAGTGTAGTTTAGTCTTGAATTATGTTGTAGATGATTAATATTGTATTCAATGGCATGAATTTAATTCTAGTTGCTTCGGCTATGATTATTCATGATATGATTGACAATTGATCTAGATGTGCAAGATTATATTCCCAAGCCATGGGAAATTGGAGGTAGTATTCACACATATGTTATTCCCTGCGAAACTAATCCATTCCCAAGAGGGATGAGGATCACATTTGATTCGAGTGTTGTTTAAGTGATTATTTATTTTATCATTTTGGCCTAGTACCCTTTTTGTTTAAATTAATTATATCATGTGTTGTATAATTTTTATTGTTTTATACCACTTGGTATTGTTTTTATTTTTTAGGCCATTTAAAGTGGATTTATGACTCCCTAGGTAAACCTTAGTGTCCCAAAACTTACCCTAGGTGGTTACCCATGGGTCTAGGGTCAATTTTGACTAACTAAACCTTGGGATAACTCCCTTTTGGTCACTCTAAACTGAGGTTTAGTCAAAGTGACGAATTTTGAAATAGATAAGGGTGGGAGATGAGTCATGCTTTGGGAAAGATTCATCTCCCTTCCCAAATTTTGGGGATCCCTTCACCAAGAAGACTTGGGAGGTCTCCAAGACTCCCAAGTGTGTGGGATGTTCCTCCAAGACTCTCACACACGTGTGAGAGCATTTTGGAGGGAGATGGATCTCTTGGAGAATAAGAGGATGCCATATGGCTTCCCTTATCCTCATGTAGGCTTGAAAGGGATTGCCACCTCACCACTTGTTCTCTCACACATGTGTGAGAGCACAAGTGGATAAGGTGAGGATTGGGATGGAATTGGAGGGTGACACTTGTCACCCTCACACTTCCTCTCCCTTGCAAGTGGCATGGGAAGAGGAAGGAGAAGGTGACAAGTGTCACCTTCTCATTCCTCAAGGCCAATTTAGAATGCCAATATTACCTCCTCTTGTTGAGGAGTGTGGGGTTCTTGCATTTTAGATTTTCTTTCTATTCTTGGAGTTTCTTTTGGGGAGTTAGAGAAAAATTTGGAGATTGAAAGATTTGGAGAAGCTTGAAGCTCTTCACCAAATGTGCTTCCATTATTAGGGCTTTTGAAGGTAAGCCCCATGACTATGTTCATTACCCTTGCATATTTAATTATGTTTTGTTTGTGGATTTTGTTGTTTGTTGTTTTTTTCATTTTTATGTGGGTTGGGAGTTTGGTGAGAGAACCTCCATTTGGAGGTAAGGTTTAACTTGTTTGGGGTAGGGGAGAGTGAACCTCCTCAAGGTCACCCCCATATTTGTGCTACTTATAGCCTTGAGGGCTTTTTCTTGGTGTTGAGATCATTTTGATGGCAAGAGTACCATGATAGTTTTTTTGAGATATTTTGGAGATGTGTTTTGGAGGTTTTGGCTTGAGGCCTTGAGACTTGGTGTTTTGAGATTTTGGTGTGGCCTTTTGAGTAGAGGGGTCCATTCCCTACCCCCATCAACTCATTTACATGAGTTTTTTTATGTGTTAATCCATGGGTTATTTTTGTGTTTTGTTTGTGTTTATTATTGTGGTGTGTGTGTGTGTAATTGTGTGTTCCTACCTCCCTAGCTCGGGGGTGACCCACTTGCGGGTCTATAGTAGGGAGGAGGGCATTTCGTAGTGGCTTGGTTCCCCTTTTGGTATGTATTTTGTTACAGGTTTATGGTGGATGAAAATGGAGCTTTGGAGAAGTCCATTTTTAGTATTTTGGCATTATCTTGTAGGCTGTAGTGAGCCATGGCCTTAGAGGCCTTATTGTTATTGTTTTGTAAAATTTATTGGGCTTCATTGTCCTTGTGGTTGTGAAGAATTTTAAAATGTGTATTATTCCTTATTATGCACTCAAAAAATATATATATAAATGTTCATTTTGAATTGTTGTGGTGGTTATGCCGATGATGGCATGGTTCGGTGGTTAAGTCGCTCAGGATGTAGTGGCGGCCACCAGAGTTCAAACCCCCGCTGGGCCAACGAGCTCGCAAGGCTTTACGCCTTCGCTGGGCCAATGAGCTCACGGGTTTGAAGTGTTCTTCCTAGGGGATGAGGTCCCCCAGTTGTGGCATCACCAGTTCATTGCTCCGGGCAAAAGCATTCGCATGGAGCCGGAGGGCGTGTCGCACCAGCATCGCCGGTCACGTTAAAAAGTTTACCAGGCGCATTAAAAAAAAAAAAAAAAATTGTTGTGGTGGTTATGTGGTTTTGAGAAGGTTTGACAAAAGGGATTTAGTGTAGTTTGTTGTCTTTCATTTAACAAAATAAGATATATACATATGTTGTAGTTTGCTTTCTATTGGATGATTAAATAGCAAATGAAATGAATTAGTTCTCTTGAGATTTCATTTTAGGAGACAAAAAAATATAATAACATCCTCATGTATAATGCTATTTGGTCTATGAAGAAAGAAACATAAGAAATCTGATTTAATTAAGTTGTTGGTAAAAGAGAATGGTATTGTCTATTTTTTAAGTATATTTTTTTCTGCCAAAAGAAAGGGGAAGAAATAGAAAGCTGTGTTGTTATTTTGGAAAATAAAATAAAATATGCAAGTTGTTGTTTCACACCATTTTTCTGTTATCTTCATGACATTAATTTATACATTCAAAAAAAAAAAATGGGCATCCTAGACTTATGTTATAATGTGAATAAAATGTCATTGGGTGTGCATGAAGTTTACTGTGTAAGATTGCTTATGTCATGTTAATAAGAGTATATACATATAATATAATCTATATATATGTACATATATATATGAAATATTATATATATACACACACACATTTTAATATATTTAAACTAATTTCAATAAATTTTTAAACCTAAAAATATTTTTGTTATTGCCAAGAAGAAAAAAGACAGACTATATTTTTGTGGGGCCAAACCCCATGGTCCACAGTGGTGGGTACTTGCAGTGTATTGTTACAAAAAAAAGAGTGGAGGGATTGTGGGTGGTAGCGCCCATAGCCCTCCGTAGTTTTAAGAAAGAAAGGTGTGGGGAGGAGGTGGTGCCTCGTCCCCACACCCCAAAACCCCGTCTCCCCTACACTCTCCCCCTTGTTGCCCTTCGCACCATACCACTCTCGTCCCCTCCGTTCCATGGCCTCTGAAACCCTCAAGGCCACTTCCCCCTCTAATGCAGGAAGCGTTATCTCTGGTGGCGGCGCTATGGACATAGCAGTCCCTCCTTCGGCCCTGCTACCTGCCATTAGTTTTGTTTTTATTTATCACTGTTCATTTTTTATAAAGATCTAGCTATTGAATAATATATATATATATCATTTATGTTAACTATTAAACAAACTTATTACTTCTAAAAGATGAATATACCTCTATATGGTTCTTCCATGGTTGCCTAGCCTCTCTCTATACTTCAACCTGCAAACAAATGGTATAACAAGAAAGGAAAAAGAAAAGAAAAGAAAAGAAAAAAGAGAGGAAATGAAGAAACAAAAGAGATAGGGTTTCCATAAGGAAACCAATAAAATAAGGATGGTTTCCTTTTGGGAAACTATTAAAATATATTTAGTTAGGGTTGAATGGAAATGAGAGGGAATTAGCTTTTTCTAATTTATTCAAATTCCTCAATTTTGCTTGTGCACGGAATTTAAAACTCCCCTCTCCTTTGCCTTTTGGCCTTTTTATTATTTTTGCATTCCTTGTGTCTCTTTTCTTTTTAAGTTAAATTATTATTCCTTTGGGCTTTTGATTTAGTGTCTTGTGGGATTTTTATTTTTAGGAAATGGGTTAATTTTTTTTTAAATGGGAAGTGTGTTCCCTTTATAATATATTTAATCGAGACATTTATTTTATTTCTCTAGCGCGTTTTAGCTTTTTATTTCTTTCAGTTTTATTATTATTTTACGGGGAGAGGTATTTTAACCTTTCCCCTTTTCTCTATTATTTTTGAGTTAGTTAATAAATATAATGTCAAAATTATATTTATTAACGGACTTAATTTTGAGATTTATTTTTGGTGTCATTTAATTATTTTTGAATTTTAATATTTAGCTGTAAGGTCGATTTAACTGGCCTTGGCAAGTATTTATTTTTAAATTTTTCTTTAAGTTTAATTATTATTTCAAAGATTACTTTAAATTCTTGTTGGAGTTTTTTTTTTTAATTTTTAATTCGATTATTGAAAACGCATTATGCTGTCGAATTTTTCCTAGATTTTAGGGTTTTATTTTTATGTCATTTTATTGACTTTCTTTTATCACTCCATTTTATCATGCATCCATTATGCCATTTATTTCATATTTATTTATTCAATTTCATTTTGTTTTAGAGATAGGGTTTGGTTTCTAATTTGACGAAATCACCTTCTCACCTAGGAAACTCAAGGTTTGGATTAAACCGTCCTAACCCTAAAAGTGGCATGCTTCACGTCGCATACCCCCTAGATGGCTTTCATCACGCTGGGGATGGCGTAGGATAATGTACATTCCCAAATTATGTTTGACATGTTTATACCTCATGCGGATTGCCACCGAGCACACAGACATGTGCGAGGGGGTTCCTAGGGATAGGTAGAAAAGTTTTTCGCAATTCGTTTCATGACCACATGCCAAATGTGGACATGACACGTGTTGTGTGTCGTGACTGCATGGGAAATGTGCGCATGACATTTGGTATCAGAGCCAAGTTTAAACACTGGGCTTGTTTAGGGCACACTATTATTCTGCAACTTTGATTAATTTGTGGTTATCTTGTTTTTGTAGGATGCCTCCTCGACGTGTTCGGTGCGTACAATCCCACCACACTGCATCCACCAAGGTGCATAGTGATTCTTTAGCTGAGGGACAGGGACAGCCGGCCCCATAGATACCACAAGCACCATCAGCCCTACCTATACCAGATATTGGGCCACATATATTATAGGCACTACAGGCAGTGTTAGATAGACTTCCACCAGCCGTAGTTGAGCCGTGCATAGAGCCACATGTTGAGCCCCACGATGATCCATGAGATGAGCCATGTGTGGAGCCATGAGTAGAGTCACATGTTGAGCCACATGTTGAGCCACGTGTGGAGCCCCGTGTTGAGCCACGGGAGGCACCATGTGTGGAGCCATATGTTGAGGTACTAGATACAACGGCAGAGGTTGGATCAGCCGATAGGGCCCATAGCAAGAGCCCTCCATGTCATTCTAGGCATGAAGAGGCAGTGCGAGTGGAGCATATTATTCACAGGCCTTATGATTATTATGCGAATGAGCCTATCAGAGGGCATAGAGACTAAGGAGATCCCATCAGGGATTTGTTAAGGTTGAATCCTCCTACATTCTCTGGGACTACAGAGGGAGATGAGGCAGAGGCCTGGCTCATCAGCTTAGATAGATGCTTCATGTTGCATCCTTACGAGGGCAACATGAAGGCACGTGTGGCAGTCCACCTATTGCGTGATGTAGCAGCTACTTGGTGGCGCACTGAGGAGTGCAAGTGCCATCTAGCATTAGACACACTCACATGGGAGACTTTCATTGAGCACTTCAATGCGCAATATTTATCAGATCACTATAGACAGCGTCGCATAGATGATTTTCATGACATTTAGAAGAGGGGACTTACTGTTTCTCAATATGAGGGTAGATTTACCGAGTTGTCTTGATATGCAGAGTATCTCCATGACAAGAAACTCCTGGTTCATAAGTTTATTAGAGGATTGAACCATAGCATAGCAGGGCTTGTACGCATGGCAGACCCCCAGACAATGAGTGATTCTACCAAGAAGGCATACATATCTGAGGAGATATAGGGATGATGGCAAAGTTCACTCCCTTAGTTTCAGGATCGTGGGTAGCAACAACATCAGCAAAGTTACCGCAGACCACCACCGCCACCTTAGAGAGGAGGATTTAGTTCCACATCCTTACCTCCTAGGCCCCCACAAGAGCAGCAGTCACAGCAGCAGTAGAGAGCCAGGACATAGCAAAGGGCACATGGGGGGCATAATCAAGGTTGGCAGCAGCAGGGCCCACATAGAGATCAAAGGTAGCAGGGACCACCTACAAGACCCATGAGGTCACAACAATCATACAGGGGTTCACAGGGGTCCACAGGTAGATCTAGACAATAGCAGTCGAGTAGGACTCAGACTGGACAGGTACATGCTAGGGGCCCATGTTATGTGTGTGGTGGAGTGGGACATCTAGCCAGAGAGTGTCCACAAGGCTTTACAGCAGGGGGACAACCTTGTGCAGGAGGATCAGAGCAAATGATTGGAGATGTGGGTAGGTCCCACTTTATGTTCGCAGCGGTTGATAACCGCCAGGCTCATTTTCAGGTATTAGTGATTGAGACATCAGGTATGATAGGGGGTGTCCCCATTTCTATTCTCTTTGACTCTAGTGCTACTAACTCTTTCATATCTCTATCATTAGTGGAGCGTTGTAGGCTGGTGGCCTCTAGGCAAGGTGATAGGTGGGTGGTTGAGTTGGTCTCAGGGGCCAAGATGACAGTAGATGCCTTAGTCCATGACTGTGAGATTTCTTTGGGACCCTTTGCCATAGTTTGTAACCTTAGAGTTATGACATTAGGATCCTACGATGTGGTTTTGGGTATGGACTAGCTTGTAGCTCATCGAGCCAAGCTAGATTGTCGCCGAAAGGTGATTAGATGCTTAGATGATCATGGTTCATCGGTGGAGATAGTGGGCATGCAGAAGCCCACGGCAGTGCGTATGATATTTGCTCAGTAGCTTAAGTGCTGCATGCGGAAGGGATGCTAGATGTTTTTTATCATAGTGAGTGATAGATCAGATGACAAGCTTGAGGCATCTTTGGATGATCATCCCATCCTAAGAGAGTTTGTTGATGTGTTTCTAGTAGAATTACTGGGGATGCCACCCCGTCGTGAGGTAGACTTTCATATTGAATTAGTTTCAAGTGCCGAGCCAGTGTCTCGTGCACCCTATAGGATGACCACTCATGAGCTCACAGAGCTCAAGTTGCAGCTTGAGGACTTGCTTGAGAAGGGGCACATCCAACCGAGCATTTCACCTTGGGGCACTCCTATCATCTTCGTGAAGAAGAAAGATGGGTCTCTTCGATTATGCATGGATTATAGGCAGTTGAACAAGGTGACGGTGAAGGACTGTTATCCTCTGCCCAAGATTGACAATCTCTTTGATCAGATGCAGGGAGCCAACGTGTTCTCTAAGATTGACCTGAAGTTTGGTTACCATCAATTGCGTATCACAGAGACAGACATCCATAAGACCATCTTCTGGACTCGATATGGCCACTATGAGTTCACTATGGTCCCCTTTGGTTTGACGAATGCCCCTATAGTGTTCATGAGTCTCATGAATGGGGTGTTCCATACCTACTTGGATTGGTTCATGATTATTTCCCTCGATGATATTTTGATCTATTCGTAGACCAAGGAGGAGCATGAGGAGCACCTACGTCAGGTTCTTCAGTGTTTGAGGGAGCAGAATCTTTATGGGAACTTGGTGAAGTGTGCATTTTTGAGGACAGAGGTACAGTATTTGGGGCATATCCTATCTGGTGATAGAATCTTAGTAGATCCATTGAATATTAGGGCTATCAGAGATTGGCCAGCACCCACCAGTGTGACAGAGGTCAGGAGTTTTATGGGGTTAGCTGGTTATTACCGTAGATTTGTTGAGGGTTTCTCTTGGATAGCGTACCCCATCACTTCCCTTTAGCGAAAAGGGAAGAGTTTTCTTTGGACTGAGCAATGTGAGAGGGCCTTTGGGGTCCTTAAGGAGCATCTTACCAGCGCTCTCATTTTAGCAGTTCCTGATCCTACAGTAGATTTTATGGTTTGCACAGATGCATCACTTGAGGGTTTGGGAGTCGTACTTATGTAGGGTGGTAGAGAGATTGTGTATGAGTAGTGAAAGCTTAAGACCCACGAGTTGAACTACCCCACTCACGATTTGGAGTTAGCGGCAATGGTTCATGCTCTAGTTCATTGGAGAAATTTCTTGTTGGGTCGTCAGTTTGATCTTCATTCATATCACCACAGTCTCTAGTATATATTTACACAGCCAAATCTGAACGCCTGTCAACAGTGATGGATGGAGTTTCTTTGCAAGTATGACTTTGATGTCCACTACATCAAAGGGAAGGAGAATGTGGTTGCTGATGCATTGAGTCAGAGGCACCACGAGATCTTGACCTTGACTCTGAGTGTGGACTTGAGAGGATGCATTATTCAGCATCTGCCTGAGGATGAGTGGTTTCTTGAGGTGCAACAGGAGATTCGTTCATAGAGGGCCCTTGTGGGAAAGTTTGCAGGGTGTTCACTTGAGGCAGATGGGTTACTTCATCATCAACAACACATCTATGTACCCCGCGCAGGTGACCTACGTACTGTAGTGTTATCAGAGGCTCATAGAGTACCATATGCAGTACATCTGGGGGTGAAGAAGATGCATGCCGACCTACAACAGCTATACCATTGGGCAGGTATGAGAAAGAATATTGCAGAGTTTGTTGCTTGATGCCTTGAGTGCCAGAGGGTCAAGGCTGAGCATCAGCATCCAGCATGTCTTTTATACCCTCACGAGATACCTGAGTGGAAATGGGACACCATTTCCATGGATTTCATTGTTGGTCTTCCTATGTCTTCACATCACTATGATGCCATCATGGTGACAGTCGACAAGTTGACCAAGGTGGCACATTTCTCACCTATATGCACGACGTACAATGCATCAGTAGTGGCAAGAGTATTCTTAGACGATATTGTGAGATTACATAGGGTACCTCGCCACATTATTTCTAACAGGGATTTAGTGTTCACTTCAGCCTTTTGGAGAGCCTTGCAGTAGGCGTTAGGCACACAGCTCAACTTTAGCTCTGATTATCATCCTGAGACAGATGGGCAGACAGAGCAGGTGAATCAGGTCTTGAAGGACATGCTTTGTATGTATGTTATGGACCATCAGTCTAGATGGGAGGAGTATCTGTATTTGGTTGAGTTTTCCTACAATAATGGACATCACAGCTCGTTGGGTATGCCTCATTTTCAGGCTTTATACAGTAGACCATGAAGGACACCATTGAGTTGGGATCAGATAGAGGACAGGGTTGCCATTGGTCCAGAGTTAGTTCAGGACATGGAGCAGTAGGTTACACTAATTAGGCAGAGACTTTAGGAGGCACAGGATAGACAGAAGAAGTATGTTGATGCTAAGAGACCTGATTGGAGCTTCTCAGTGGGTGACAGGGTATTCCTTAGAGTGCAGCCACACAAGAGTCCAATCTGTTATGGAAATGGCTCTAAACTCGCACCATAGTTTCTAGGACCTTTTGAGATCTTGGAACAGATAGGACCTATTGCCTACCATCTAGCATTGTGACCTAGCATGTCACGTATCCACAATGTCTTTCATATTTCTGTATTGAGGTAATATATATCTAATTTATCTCATGTATTGAATAGGAGTGCTCTACAGGTAGAGGCAGATGGGTAGTTGGCTTTGGAGCCAATTCGCATATTGGCTTGTCAGACGCTGGGCCTTCGAGGTTGAGAGCTGGACCAGGTTAGGGTCTAGTGGGATCGTTATGATGAGGTCACAGCAAGGAGGATGCAGCTAGTTTGAGGGCACTCTATCCTAGCCTTTTTTATGACTTCCAGGAGGAAGTTTAGTCTTAGGGGGGAGGATGTGAGGCTGGTTATTTTTCCTTCCTTATTTTGATCATTTTGCATTTCAGTTGATGACATTATCAGACTTTTAAAGACTATGGTTCCATTATGCAGATTTGATTATATCTTTTGATTTTGATTTAAAATTGATTACACATATGGTGACTCAATTTGATCATATTTTTATGCTATGTTGAGACTAGACATGTGAGATATATTAGATGATGTTTTGTGATGTGATTTCTAGTTCTTTATGTGATGATGATTATGCGACATTAAATAGAAAGTGCAATTTAATCTTGAATTATGTTGTAGATGATTAATGTTGTATTCAATGACATAAATTTAATTCCAGTTGCTTCGGCTATGATTATTCATGATATGATTGACACTTGATCTAGATGTGCAGGATTATATTCCCATGCCACGGGAAATAGGAGGTAGTATTCACACATATATTATTTCCTGTGAAACCGATCCATTCCCAAGAGGGATGAGGATCATGTTTGATTCAGGTGTTGTTTAAGTGCTTGTTTATTTTATCATTTTGGCCTAGTACCCTTTTTGTTTAAATTAATTATATCATGTGTTGTATAATTTTTATTGTTTTATACCACTTGGTATTGTTTTTATTTTTGAGACCATTTAAAGTGGATTTATGACTCCCTAGGTGAACCTTAGTGTCCCAAAACTTACCCTAGGTGGTTACCCATGGGTCTAGGGTCAATTTTGACTAACTAAACCTTGGGATAACTCACTTTTGGTCACTCTAAACTAAGGTTTAGTCAAAGTGACGAATTTTGAAATGGATAAGGGTGGAAGATGAGTCATGCTTTGGGAAATACTCATCTCCCTTCCCAAAGTTTGGGGATCCCTTCACGAAGAAGACTTGGGAGGTCTCCAAGACTCCCAAGTGTGTGGGATCTTCCACCAAGACTCGCACACACATGTGAGAGCATCTTGGAGGGAGATGGCTCTCTTGGAGAATAAGAGGATGCCATATGGCATCCCTTATCCTCATGGAGACTTGAAGGGGATTGCCACCTCACCACTTGTTCTCTCACACATGTGTGAGAGCACAAGTGGATAAGGTGAGGATTGAGATGGAATTGGAGGGTGACACTTGTCACCCTCACACTTCTTCTCCCTTGCAAGTGACATGGGAAGAGGAAGGAGAAGGTGACAAGTGTCACCTTCTCACTCCTCAAGGCCAATTTAGAAGGCCTATATTACCTCCTCTTGTTGAGGAATGTGGGGTTCTTGCATTTTAGATTTTCTTTCTATTCTTGGAGTTTCTTTTGGGGAGTTAGAGAACAATTTGGAGATTGGAAGATTTGGAGAAGATTGGAGCTCTTCACCAAATGTTCTTCCATTAGTAGGGCTTTTGAAGGTAATCCCCATGACTATGTTCATTACCCTTGCATATTTCATTATGTTGTGTTTGTGGATTTTGTTGTTTGTTGTTTTTTCATTTTTATGTGGGTTGGGAGTTTGGTGAGAGCACATCCCTTTGAAGGTAAGGTTCAACTTGTTTGGGGTAGGGGAGAGTGAACCTCCTTGAGGTCACCCCATATTTGTGCTACTTATAGCCTTGAGGGCTTTTTCTTGGTATTGAGATCATTTTGATGGCAAGAGTGCCATGACAGTTTTTTTGAGATATTTTGGAGATATGTGTTTTGGAGGTTTTAGCTTAAGGCCTTGAGACTTGGTGTTTTGAGATTTTGGTGTGGCCTTTTGAGTAGAGGGGTCCATTCCCTACCCCCATCAACTCATTTTCATGAGTTTTGTTATGTGTTAATCCATGGGTTATTGCCGTGTTGTGTTTGTGTTGATTATTGTGGTGTGTGTGTGTGTGTAACCATGTGTTCCTACCTCCCTAGCTTGGGGGTGACCCACTTGCGGGTCTATGGTAGGGAGGAGGGCATTTTGTAGTGGCTTGGTTCCCCTTTTGTTATGTATTTTCTTGCAGGTTCATGGTGGATGAAAATGGAGCTTTGGAGAAGTCCATTTTTAGTATTTTGGCATTATCTTGTTAGCTATAGTGAGGCATGGCCTTAAAGGCCTTATTGTTATTGTTGTAAAATTTATTGGTCTTTATTGTCCTTGTGGTTGTGAAGAATTTCAAAATGTGTATTATTCCTCATTATGCACTCAAAAAATATATATATATATAAATGTTCATTTCGAATTGTTGTGGTGGTTATGTGGTTTTGAGAAGGTTTGACAAAAGCTATTTAGTGTAGTTTGTTGTCTTTCATTTAACAAAAAAAGATGCATGCATATGTTGTAGTTTGCTTTCTGTTGGATGATTAAACAACAAAGGAAATGAATTAGTTCTCTTGAAATTTCATTTTAGGAGACAAAAATAAATATAATAACATCCACATGTATAATGCTATTTGGTCTATGAAGAAAGAAACATAAGAAATCTAATTTAAGTAAGTTACTAGTAAAAGAGAATGGTATTGTCTATTTTTTAAGTATTTTTTTTTTCTGCCAAAAGAAAGGGGAAGAAATAGAAAGCTATGTTGTTATTTTGAAAAAAAATAAAATATGCAAGTTGTTGTTTCACATCATTTTTCTGTTATCTTCATGACATTAATTTATACATTCAGAAAAAAAAATGGGCATCCTAGACTTATGTTATAATGTGAATAAAATGTCATTGGGTGTGCATGAAGTTTGTTGTATAAGATTGCTTCTGTCATGTTAATAAGAGTATATACATATAACATAATATATATATGGAATATATATATATATATATATATATATATATATATATATGGAATATATATATATATATATATATATATTCTAGATTTTTTATATGCTTTAAACCTACTGCTGAAACTATGCAAACCTGGTTATACATATATATATACACACACACACACACATTTTAATATATTTAAACTAATTTCAATAAACTTTTAAACCTAAAAATATTTTTGTTATTACCAAGAAGAAAAAAGACAGACTGTATTTTTGTGGGGTCGAACCCCATGTTCCATGGTGGTGGGTACTTGCAGTGTATTGTTAGAAAAAGAAGAGTGGAGGGACAGTGGGCAACAGTGCCCATAGCCCTCTGTAGTTTTAAGAAAGAAAGGTGTGGGGAGGACGTGGTGCCTCCACCATGTGGGTGGAAGCATCGCCTCCTCCCCACACCCCAAACCCCCATCTCCCCTATGCTCTCCCCTTGCCACCCTTCACACCATACCACTCCCGTCCCCTCCGCTCCATGGCCACTGAAACCCTCAAGGCCACTTCCTCCTCTAACACAGGCAGCGTTATCTCTGGCGGCGATGCTATGGACACAACAGTCCCTCCTTCGGCCCTACTACCTGCCATTAGTTTTGTTTTTATTCATCACTGTCTAGTTTTTATAAAGATCTAGCTATTGAATTATATATATATATATATATCATTTCTGTTAACTGTTGAACAAACTTATTACTTCTAAAAGATGAATATACCTCTGTGTGGTTCTTCCATGGTTGCCCAGCCTCTCTCTATATTTCAACCTGCAAACAAATGGTATAACAAGAAAGGAAAAAGAAAAAAAAAAAAGAGGAAATAAAGAAACAAAAGATATAGGGTTTCCATAAGGAAACCAATAAAATAAGGATTAGGGTTTCCTTTTGAGAAACTATTAAAATATATTTAGTTAGGGTTGAATGGAAATGAGAGGGAATTAGCTTTTTCTAATTTATTCAAATTCCTCAATTTTGCTTGTGCACGGAATTTAAAACTCCCCTCTCCCTTGCCTTTTGGCCTTTTTATTATTTTTGCATTCCTTGTGTCTCTTTTCTTTTTAAGTTAAATTATTATTCCTTTGGGCTTTTGATTTAGTGTCTTGTGGGATTTTTATTTTTAGGAAATGGGTTAATTTTGTTTTAAATGGGAAGTGTGTTCCCTTTATAATATATTTAATCGGGACATTTATTTTATTTCTCTAGCGCGTTTTAGCTTTTTATTTCTTTCAGTTTTATTATTATTTTACGGGGAGAGGTATTTTAACCTTTCCCCTTTTCTCTATTATTTTCGAGTTAGTTAATAAATATAATGTTGAAATTATATTTATTAACGGACTTAATTTTGAGATTTATTTTTGGTGTCATTTAATTATTTTTGAAATTTAATATTTAATTGTAAGGTTGATTTAACTAGCCTTGGCAAGTATTTATTTTTTAATTTTTCTTTAAGTTTAATTATTATTTCTAAGATTGCTTTAAATTCTTGTTGGAGTTTTTTTTTTTTTAATTTTTAATTCAATTATTGAAAATGCGTTATGCTGTCAAATTTTTCCTAGATTTTAGGGTTTTTTTAATGTCATTTTATTGACTTTCTTTTATCACTCCATTTTATCATGCGTCCATTATGCCATTTATTTCATATTTATTTATTCAATTTTATTTTGTTTTAGAGATAGGGTTTGGTTTCGAATCTGACGAAATCACCTTCTCACCTAGGAAACTCAAGGTTCGGATTAAACCGTCCTAACCCTAAAATTGGTACGCTTTGCGTCGCATACCCCCTAGATGGCTTTCATCACGCAGGGGATGGTGTAGGATAATGTACATTCCTAAATTATGTTTAACATGTTTACGCCTCATGCGTATTGCCAACGAGCACGCAAACGCGTGCGAGGGGGTTCCTAGGGATAGGTGGAAAAGTTTTTCGCAATTCATGTCATGACCACATGTCAAATGTGGACATGACACTTGTGTTGTGTGTCATGACCGCATGGGAAATGTGGGCATGACATAAACACAAAGATCCTCTTCATCAAATTTTACCCTAAACACTATATAGAAATCAAAAACTCTTTTAGGAGGCAATCACAGTATCTCATCTAGAAACACATCCTTAAAATCTCTAAGAAAAGGGTACCTATCAATATCTGATCTTTCCTAATCTATGGACTCCCTCTTCTCAACTCCTTTGAGTTTTTGAGATTCATAAAACATTAATTCATCCTGAAAATTAGTTTCCTCAGAACTATTTAGTTTCTCCATTTGAATAGCAAAAAGTTGGCATCCCTTTCTTTGAGCTATTTTTATCTATAGGGTAGAAATTTGTCTTAGTTTGACCTCTCTAGGGTTTCCTTGCATAAAGACTTTGATTCCTAGGTCATCTAGACATTCTATTGTTTTGGCATAACAATCCACCTTAGCCTGATGTCTCCATAACCAGTTTGTCCCAAGGATAACATCATATGAGCCTAATGGGGCTACATAAAGGTTCACTTCAGTAGAGAAACTTGGAAGTTCAACCTTAGCCTCAAATAAGCATTGCTCTACCTGAGCTTTGGTCTGATTTGCATATTCAACTGACCAAATATTTGCCATGTATCTAGCTTTTCTAGAAATTTTACTTAAAAATTTTGGGGAAACAAAACATTCTATTGTGCCAGTATCTGTCAAAACTGAAATTGGAAGACCAAATAAAATACATGTAGTTTCAATGGGAGTGATTTGATATTCAGCTTGCGTATTATCCAGGGCTACATGTATGCATTGTTGGAATGTTGCTTGGTGAGAAGGTAAAGGATTTCCTCATGACAATGTTCCCTGCATCTTGTTAGGACATTGGTTGGCATAATGATCACCACCACATGTATAACACCCTCCCATGAGTCCTTACCTTTCATGAGGCTTTCCAGAATTATCTCCATTTTTATTGGAGTTATTATTGCCTTTATTTTCCCCTTTGGATTCTTTTTTCTTATTCTTGGACCCTTTATCATTTTTCTCTGAAAAGTAATACTTTTTACCCTTTTTCTTAAAAGATTGGGAGGATTGGGACTTGTTATACCTTTTGTAGTTCCTTTCCCTATAAGCAGACAGATTTCAATTTTTGTTTTTGTTTAATATCTTTTTCATAAACCTAGTCCATTGAAGTGGGACCATGCACATCAACTTCACCCCCAATCTGGGTGTTCAACCCCATAATAAACTTTCGGATGCGAAACCTTTCATCCTGTTGATATTGCAAAACATACTTGAGTAGGTGAGTGAACTTTTCCCAGTACTCTTTCACTGTTAAATCACCCTATCTTAGATTCTAAAAATCTATAAGCTTTTGGTCATAATACAGCTGAGGCAACCATCTTTACCTAAAGAGTTCCACAAACTTTTCCCAAGTTAGACTCATGGATCTCAAGCCTAACTCTATTTTCTTATTCATCCACCAAGTGGATGCTTCACCCATCAACTGGTATGCTCCCAATACTACTTTCGTGATTTTAGAATAGTTTCTTATTTCAAAGTATTTCTCCATTTCGGTAAGCCATGCCTTTAGCATCTCTGCTTACCATACCATCAAACTTGGGAGGGGTAACTTTTTTCATATATTAGGATAATTCCAAAGCCAAGTGGCTTCTTCAATCCTCTTCATGTCTTGCCTCAAAGTTATTCTCTCCGCATTCACTTGGGGTGGTGTCCTCATGATGTGCCTCGTCATCACCCCCATGATAGGCTTCCCTCTTGGGTCCATGTTGACCCCTAACCTCCTGCTCAAGAGTTCCAATTCTCACTCTCGTCTCTTGGAGCATAGAAAGGATCTAGTCGAGTTTAGATTTGGAGTGGCCTAAAGGTTGCCCTTCTTCCTAGCTATCTCTCATATTTGTTCTTGTCTAAATTGTGTTGCAATCTACTTCTCCTAAGTAACATTAGGATCCTTAAGATCACTTTCCAAGATTGGTTCCTTAGGTGTTGAGGGTTTCACTGATTCATTTTCAGAGATAGGAGTAGCAAACCTAACCTCTTTCCCCATCTCTTGCTTGATGCATTTAATAACATCAGTGAAAGTTTCATCATCAGACAACCATGCACCTATCAAGTAACTAGTTTGTTCAAGGTGTTCCATTCTTGAGGTTCGCTCCATCAAAGCCTTAAGGTAACATCCATTTCCCGTTACCTTCTTTTTGGGTGTCATTCTTATTCTTACCATTCTGGCATAAGAACATCTAAACATTAGTAATCGTTAATGTTGGAGAAAAATATTATGTAGTGAGCTTATAGGTCCATGTATTGAACCCGATAGCTCTGATACCATATGTAACAAGCCATCTCTTGTTAACCCAAAATCAATCAACTTAATCATCATTAAGTCTAAAGTCATGATTAGCATAATCAGATTTAAACAAGTAATAATCAATATCATAATCAAAATCGATATGCATATCTTTTCTGGACATTTCAAAACTGAAGTTTACAACATTTCCAAAGATATCATATTAGTGATTTACTTTTACTATACATTTACAATGTTTTTCTCATAGCATCAATGATAAATTTACACATAATTTTGACTGTCAATTCATATAAGAGAATGTATTGTATCTAGAACTTTGACATCTATCTTCATAAGTCTTGGCTAGTCTTCTACTTGGAGAGGAGAGCATCACCCGAGTGCTTTTCCTCCAACCATAGACCGGTGGTCCCCTGCACAACTTCCTACCTGGAAGTGGCCCTACCCTTCACGAAGGGAATAGATATAAGGAACCAGTTGGTTTTCTATCTAAGTATCTGGTGTTGTGTCTTTCATAATACTTCACGGTCATACAACTATAGATCCACTCTAACTATTGACACTACTAGAAGCATTATGCCAACTAGAGCATAGTGAACTGACTAATGCATCCAGAGATGGATGCATTACTTTGGCCAAAGTTTTACATACATAAACATTTTGCAATGAACGTAGTCAAATGTTCACACACCTCGACTCGACTTTGAAGCTGTCTCATCCTACAGTGTTCATAATTTCACCTTTCTAGGTTTTGGAAAAGATAGGTTCATTTCTCCCATAGTCTGTCTATCTTTGACTTTTGACCCGATTTTAGGATTACATTATTATTCATCTTATGGCACATTAAGTAATAGGGAATCTGTGACTCCACATCACCCTTTTCCTGTGCTTTCTTTTGCAAGTTCATTGTTTCAGTTTTTAAGACCATCCCTGGTCTAAATTTCTATGGTTACCTTTGTTTCAAGGTTTTCATCGATTCACATCGCCTATAACACTTGCCAATATAGACTGTTAAGTTAACAATGTTAGGTAGACCTTTGGTCAAAAGTGTTCAAGTGGGTTCTTGAACCCCATGCTTCATCCACGAAGCACTATCATACCATAGAGAGACACATGCATAATACATTTTCAACAAATGAATTATCATACTCATTTTTAAATTCTCTTCTATATGAAAACAAAATAATGGATGAGGGTTTCCCCTTGACATGTAAGATTTGGCTTACAATTATTGCAGCCTAAGAAAATTTATCATCATTAAATTGGTTTTACCCCACAATTTAAAGAGTCGTGTTACTCTTCCAATAAATATAAATAGTTTACTCATGTAAGATAGATGTTATCTTTCATAAAGATTCAAGTGTTTCTTTTCCTCTTAAATGTCTCGAATACCTCAATGGATTAGACACTACCAAAGCTAAGGTTTTCATGAATAATCTTTAACTCATTTTGCATGGCCATCAGCCTAAATAACAGGCTCATGAGTTTGCTTTGCACTGCCTGCAGCCAGCTCGAAGGGTATTATTATTATGTAGAGAGTATGGCACTCAACTTGCTCAAAAGATATTAACATTAATGAGTATGGCTCTCAGCCTACTTGAAAGAGTTATCAAAATCTTTCAATGATTACAAGTAATATCATTTTCTCTCAGCCATATCATCTTTGAGAGCATGAGACTACTACAACAGTGCTCCAATCCTTTCAGCCTTATGGCCTGAACAATAATAACAAGACATGAAATTCTTTCATATAAAAAGATCGCATAATTATCTTTTATCCATTCGGCCACGAGGGTCGTATCACAATTATCAAACATATTGAAATCTTCATAAAGATAATATGGACCACATTTAACCATGGTGTGGCTACCTTTCATGGCCTTATGAATGCACCTGTATTCTGTAGATAAACATGATTGTATTAAATAGTCTTACTCGAGTTGGTTTTGTAGCTGACTATGTTTAGCTAGGAGTATATCCTTTGAGGACATTGTTTGCTCCTCTCGCTATCCCATAACCAATGTTGTGCTCCTCTGCATCCTTTCCCCTGTCAACTCTCTAGACAACCAAAACTAAAAACAACAATGATCTCTCTCTGCCGAGAACTCAACTCTTTCTTTGCATGTTGTTCTCACAATACCCATGTAATTAGCCACCTTCAAAGTAGGTGTGGGTTTTTTGGTTGGCATATCTTGCCACCCCTGGGTTTGAAGACTCCATGATATCCATATTACCTCCCATTTGATAGTCATGTCAAATAATTGAGCTTGTGATAAGCTCTACCACCGTTACCACTCTCTCCACTCATTGTGGATAGTGGTACAACTGGTAACAAAACATAAAAGCTTATTCCACAAAGTGCTTGACCACTAAAAGATATTAGATATATCTCACATATTATAATTTATAATGAAATGATATTATAGGGGTATTAAAATAATCTAGGATATTACCTAGTTATGTTATCATCGTTAAGGTGGTAACATTAACATGCGATTATGGGGTCGAGTCTTACTCCGCCGCTTCACTATATTAGACTTTAGATAAGATATTTAAATGATAAACACAAGGTCTAATAAGGAAATAGATACGTAAACATAGGAAAAATTGACATCCACACAAGATACTATTGACTACAAGAATGTTCTTAGAACATTACTTGGTCGATTTGACATAAATAACATCGAGAAACCTTAGTTTGACTTTACCAACAATAGTCGAATCGAAATCGACTAGAAAAGAAAAGGACTTATACTCACCCCATCTTACATGGGTTCACAAATAATCAATTCGATACTCAGATGGCATTCTGATCTTTTCTGAACATCTATTTCCTTCTCCCTAGGTGATACTCTCCTTCCATCTTCAAGGAAAGATTATTTTCCTAGTTACACTCACAACCATATAATAATGATCAGTGTATCATCATTTAATTCATAAATCATTATGATAAAATAATCTTAGCAATTAGTAATCTCATTCTTAGTATGGACATAAATCAATATCTATGTAATCAATTATTTCACTTGATATTTTCCACAAACATCAAATCATTGATCTAAGATTAATTATCCTGTTTACCACATAAAAGTAAGATTAGGCTAAATCAAAAGTTGGGGATGTAACAATAGGATATGAGAATGATAAATAATATGCAATAAAGAGAAACATGAGAGGTAATTAGATATAGATGACTAATGTATAAAAAACTCTACCAAATTCATATATGTTAAATAGACTATAGTGCATGTACTTCTGACTAATGTATAAGGTGTTATTACATATGATGTATATGTGAATGGATGTATATTGTCAATTTTGATCCTCCTATTATCTCTAATAGTGGGGTATAAATACAACATTCAAGAAACTTTAGGCTCAAACAATGATTTGTACCCATTCTTTCCAACAATAGATTTAATCGAGAGTTTATTTCTACATGGTGCATAAACCTATAAATCTATGGAAGCATGTTTTTGTTTTATATTATCAAGTCTTATGTTAAACCTTCCCTATGGAAAAGGAAAAAATAAAAGAAAGCACAGGGTATTGATTTCATGCAAACAAACATTTAGCATTCAACAAACATAACTAAAAAGAGAGGCATTCTCAAAAAGACAAAAATAAAGATTGGAGAAGGGACTACACATTTTATAAAATAAATCATTATACCAACACCCCACTTTACAAGTAGAAGGATAGATATTCTAGATCTAGATTTAGCATATGCCTCATTTATAGGTATACATCTTGAACATCTATTTTCTAAACCAAGTAATTTTGTTCCCTTCTCTCATATTATAAGGCGTGATATTCTACAAGATGATACAAAATTAGTTTGTGATTAAATCCTCTCTTGGAAAACCACTTCCCTTAAAGAGGGTGCATTCCATCAAAGAAAAGATTTAAAAAAAAACAAGGCAAGCAAGGCTAAGGTGGTAACCAAAGAGGATCTAGAGAAGAGAACAAAATCTTCTATAGTAAAATTTTTCTCGGGTGGCAAGGATACCCCCCACTAAGAATCAATGAGATGTATTAGCTAGAAAATCGAGTATATTGAAATCCTTGACAAATGTTTCTTAGTGAAGTAATTTGTGGAGGATTTTAGTTTTGATATCCTCCTTAAACATGGCAAGATAAATGACAAGACAATGATGGAATCTAAACATAATAATTGGAAGAAGAGTAATGGGATAACAATTTTAATTGAGGGTATAGCTAGAGGCATGATAGTCCTTTGGGATGAACTAGGTTTTCTATCGTAGTTGTGGATTCATCACAAAGGGACACTCATGTGAGAATGATAAGAGTGTAAGAAATTTTCAATGTTATTATCCCCAATATTTATGGTTCAAATTTGGAAATTAATAGAATTTGAGATTTTGAGAGATTTTAGGAGGTAGTATCCAAATGTAAATTAGATTCTCATTGGTGAATTTAATACAATTATTATTCTTGGAGAAAAGATAGGAGGTAATTTGACATCCATATTTTGTAGATTTTATGCTTTATGCATGGATATAGGAGACGTTACCTAGATCTATGTGAATTAGATTTTAAGACTTCATAGAGTACCATAGAAAATAATTTCAAATTGAGATTCATTGTTTACCTTTTGGTTTTATAATAATTTTTAGAATACTCTTGGAACTAGGTTAAATCTCACCACTACCTATCAACCCAAAATCAATGAACAACTGAAATGAGTTAAAAAAAATTGAGAGGATAGTCTACAATTGTATGTCATGGACAATCTTGCAAAGTAGGAAACTTTCTTACCTCTAATTTAATTTACCAACAATAATAATCATCAAAGTTTACTATGAATTGTGCTATATATTGCCATGTATGAAAGAGCCTATAAACACCTTTAAACTAAGAGTTAAAGATTGCATCTTTACTAGAATAAATATACTTTGGAAAATGGAACAACAAGAAAGATGAATTTGGGAAAGGTTAAAGGAGGTGTTGGACATATAAAAAAACTATGTTGGTTTAGATAGAGACAATATAACCTATGTGACAAAGTAATTATGGGAATGTAGAATCATAAGCGAATCACAAGATTCAATAAAACCTCTAAGTTGTCCCCAATATTTATAGAACCTTTTTAAGTTTTTAATATATACTGGGATAGTGTCTTATAGATTCTCTTTTCCCTAAGATATGAGTAAAATTCATAATTTCTTCCATGTGTCTACGTTGCACAAATATGTATTTAGTCAACCCATGTAATTTATTATTCTTGTATGTAAATGGAAAACAATAAAAAATTCCATGTGGAACCAATCCAAATCCTAGATCAATGTGCACTTCAACTCTAATAACATGGCATCAATCAAGTTAAGGTACATTAAGATTAATATAATCTCAATTGGTTAACATGGGAAGAAGTAAGAGAAATGCAATGAATATATACAAATCTATTTTGAATCAAATTTAAGGATGAATTTTCCTAGGGGGAAAGGATACAACACCTTATAGTTCCTTTTTTTTGGCTAAGACCAGCATTAGGGTAAAAACTCTAAGGACTTTATGATAACACTAATAAATTACTAATCTAGATGCTATGGTTTATATTACTCATGTTTGATAAATTATAGTTAAATGACATGATTAGATTACATGTTTTGATTAATTATGAGTAATATTACTACTACAATGATAAGTGTTTATTCAAATTATAATGTGGAGCAAAATTTTAGAAAATTGTTGATTCATGATTTAGATCAAAGTGTGTTTGCCTATTATGATTTATGTCACTTTGGAATGTAGATTCAAAAAGCTCCTCTCTCCTTATCTACTCTCCACTTGGTTCTTCCTCTAGGAATTTAAAGTCCTTAAAATGTCCTATTTTCCCAATATGGCATCATTAAAGGCTTGATTGCAAAAAATTAAAATCTAATAAAAGACCTTGTGGGCATGCACTCTAAATTAGACAAAATTAGGAAGGACAATAAATTGTGGAGCCAAAATATCCCTCTTTTGGTTTAGGATATTGTTATGTAAGAAAAGAGGAAATGATGATGAGGTTGATAGTTTAATTAGATCCTCCTTTCACTACATACATTCAAGGACATTAAACCGAGTTGAATCACAACTTTTGTAAGAGGACACAACTACAGGATTGGTGTCACTTGGAATGATAAGGAATTTTGGAATTTGTTGATAAATTTGTTAAACCCTAATCTGATTAAGCCTTAAACCCTAATTATATGAAATTGTAAACAAATGGATGAAACATGACAAATGTTTGCATAGGAAGGCACTAAATGTAGATTAGATACATACCAAATTTTAGATTCTGAAAGGCAGAAAATTTGGGGACACTGGGGTGGGCGCCCAAGTCCAACTGGCAGCTTTTTTTGAGGGCTTGGAACCAAAATATGCTTTAGACTATAACCTGCTCAGAGATTTCTAGAGGTGAAAAATTGGAGGATACTAGGGAGGGCACCTATGTCTAATTAGGGATATTTTCTATCATTTTATCAGAAATCTTTATATTCTGCACTGACCTCCTACAACTCCTAACCACAAGATCTGACACTTGTAACCTGCAATCACAAGAGAGGGGTTGGGCATTGTGGTGTTTAGGAGCTTTCCTCAGTCAAGCCCTGGAATGGCATTCAAGCCTTCCAACACCATTGTTAGATAGAGTGTGTGTCTGTGGTGGACAAAGGCAAAAGCAAATGATATGATAAATTGATTGAAACACAAAGTAGATGTCACCTCGGAGGTGACATTCTCACATGGAGATGAAGATCTTTCACCCCATGAGGAGATGGATTGATGAAGACAAATATGCAACAAAAAGAAAAATATGCAACAAACAAGTACAAACACAACATAATACTGCTCTACAACACAATGAAAGCCTTGCATATCCTTAGCACAAGATCACAGGTTCACATTATCAATCTAGGTTTAAAATGAAGTCCTAAACATGTTATATATGCATTCCTGCTAAACATTCATAATTCAAATTGAATATGCCAAAAAAGGGAAACCTTTTAACGGTCACTTTGCTGACATTTAAAATTTAGGCCTCGACAAAATAGGTCTGAACTAGGGCATGGGTACCCAAGTCCAGGGTCCTATTTTGGGATTTGATTAAGCTTAAGAGTGGCCCCTAAGTCCCATTTGACATCAGTTTTGGGGGATTTTGCTCTGGGATTCATTTTTAACATGCATGATTAAAGCTAAGGGACCTGGGAGCTAAACATAGGACGTAAAAGTCCTAGGGGGACATTTTATGACAACATTTAGCCCCCACTTTAATATATGTGTGATATTATGACCCATACATGCATTAAAGTACAGTTGAAAACACATCAGACATGCCAGGCACTTTAAGCTAAGGCATACACAAAGATTGAGGAACTATTTCTAGCCCCCAGTCTTAGGTAAGCACTAGAAGACACATCACAAACATACAAAACACAATGAAGACAGTAGGAAGCATGCAAGACATGGAGAAGATAGTATTGAAGACACAAAACACATGACGAAGACATGAGAGTAGTCACGCAAAACATGATGAATACATTGACATAACATTTTCATATATAAAATGAAATCCTAACAAAAGAACGTAATATAAAACCCAAAGTGTAGGTGGGACTCATCACCACTCCCTTTACGCTACACTAGGGGGGAAACATGCCATACAAAACCTAGGTGTAGGGGGAACTCATCGCCACACCCTTTACACTACACCAAGGGGAAAACATGCCATACAAAACTTGACTGTAGAGGGGACTCATCACCACACCCTTTACACTACACGTGAGGGAAGACATGCCAAATAAAACTTGAGTGTGGGGGGGACTCATCGCCACACCCTTTACACCACACATGAGGGAAAACACACGGAAGACACACAGAATACACAAGTGTCGTATAGCATGCCATAGACATACTATACGTCTTAAACATGGAAAACACAAGTGACGAAAGGAGCTTATTGCTAATTCCCACCATCTCAAACACGTTGCAGACACACCTGATGGTTGGGCTTATGCCACAACAACCGCCAAAGACACACTTAAGGGAGGATAGTCTCAAGTTCCAACCCTGCCTCCACGGAGGACTTTTGTAATAAAAGGATGTGCACTAGCCCAAGAGATACATCATCCCGCCTCACGATAGGGATTTTGTATAAAAGGATATGCACTAGCTCAAGAGATACATTATACCACCTTGTGGAGATGGATTTTTGATTTTAATTGATATAAGGACGTGAACTCGCACTGGAGATATAGCATCATACCTCGCGGAGAGGGCTTACAAACACGCTTCGTTAGTACCAAAATCATTAGACATATATGATTATATATGCCCCCACCTTAAGGTGGTTGATGTTGTGTACCGATATCAAGCACGTTAAGGTAGAGAGAAGACACGCAAGTGAACAAGAGCTCTCGCAAAGCCCGTGCTCCCAAGGTGACATGTTCTTACGATCACTGAATGTTCCCACAAACACATTGATATATAATATGCTGAGATAAACAACAAGATGGTTAGAAAATCTTATTCTAAGATAATAACCATATCACATCATAAAAGCTATACATGAAAATAATCACATCAAGGACCAAGGCTATACTCATAGGTTCAGAGCTGAGTATAACCGTCGAGCTATATTGCAGGTACCTCAGAACTGAGTGTAGCAACAAGGTGAGATACCAATCAAAGTATGTAAGAGCAAATTGAGTGGATTGTAAAATGTTAGTCACAAAAATGACATAAGATGATACATCACATGGAGTGATTCTACTAGTCAAGCATCAGATATATATATAGATCAACCCCATCTTCATATATGGACTAGGTCCATTTTTGCATTCTCATTGAAGGGACACATGGTCTGTATCAGTATTTGTTTGTTTTCATCATCCACCAACTAGGTAGAATCACTGAAGAAGGTAAGCAATAAAATGATAGAGGAGAAACGAGTGCTTTAGGAACACCACATAGGAGGATGCCCCCAGGTCATCAATCGTAATGCTATGCCCCTAAGGCATGACACACAACAATAAAATAGAGGAGAGGCAAGATAGAAGAATGATGAAACAAATAGAAGAATGGTCACAATAAAGGTGGTCTCCCAGTATCCTTGACCTTACAAGAGTATCAAGGGTCATCCAAGGAGGCCTAAACGACATATAACACATCATAGGGGAACATAACACATAGGAGGAGGTCACATAAGCGAGCACAAATATGCTACAACAAAGGTAACCAATAGGGTTAGAAATACTTGTGTACACAACCGAACTAGCAATTGTTGTCAAGCAAGTCATCTTCTTCCCAATCTTGAATGCATGACAAAAGAGGAACTTGAGGTACAATTGTCCGACTAAAGTTATAATCCTTTACTTCTTCAACCTTAGGCTCTTCTTTGTTTGATTCAATGTTGGATGGTGAAATGTTCTCTTATTGTAGTGATGTACTTCGAGCCAAGGTTTGTCTTTTCTTCCTTCTTTCTCTTGCTTGTCTACTCCTTCATTGTTTATTAGTGATGTTTTCAAAAGGAATTTCTTGTTTTTCTTTAATTTCTAGCATCTTAGAAGAAGCAAACATATGATTATCTCTTAATGGTGCATTTCTTTGTTTTCTATGGGTATCTCCCAATCCGTGTAAGGATGATAGAGGAACCTAAGTACATAGAGTCCCTTACCTTTCAGTCTACATGGTTCTTGTAATGTAGGTTGTTCTCTATTTGTTTTTTTTTAATAAGGGGTCCGACCAATTTTGATAATACTTGTGCTTTGTAACGTTGATATCCCAAGAAAGTTTGATCTATTTGTGGTTTAGGTTCTTCAATAGGTTCGGGCCAAAAGTAATCAAGGATGATGTTCTTCCGCATAACCATAGGTTGCCATCAACTATGGTGAACAGTTTGGATAGACCCATGGTGAGGAAATCTTAAGCATTGATGAAGTGTTGAAGGGATAGCTTTCATAGCCTTGAGCCATGGGTGGCCTAGTTTAAGACGAAAGAGGTCAGATGTAGGGATGCTATCAAATGATTGTTCTAAAGATTTGTCAAGCAATTTGATCATTAAAGTAATCTTCCCTAAGGCTGGGAGGAAAGTTCCAATATGTTTTTTTATCATCATGCTCGTAGGCTCATAGGTTTCTTGTATCAATTTATGTGAATAAAGGAACTCTTCCTTAACAATGTTAGTCATGCAATTTGGATCACTAAGGGCTCCTCTTACTGGAGTCCCCATTATATTGACAGTAATGTAAAGGGGACCTTCAATGTCTCCTACTATTTTATCTCTTGGTACAAATGTTATTTCAAGTTCAGGGGTCTTTCTTTTCTTGTCAAATTGGGGATAAACCATAGCATTTTTTTGATGATGAGAGGCCATATATGTGAGACTATTCAGCACTAACACACTTGTTTGAGGGAAATGGGTACTAAAAGACACACAGAGTCCACAAAAAACACAATGGATAGAGGAAAGAGATACTACACAACAAGAAAATGTAAGTTTTTTTAAAGGTTTTGATGAAGAAAGTGTGAACAGAGTGTAAAAGCACCTAGTGTTGAAATACACAATGTGTAATTAAAAATATGCCAATTTTCACAAAATGCTATGAATTGATGCAAAATTTTCAAATTACCAATGGATGTATGTTTGATAATGAATGCAAGATCTAATGTTTATGACAAATTCAATGAAACAAAGCAAAACTATGCTTGCTTATGCACCTAAAATGCTTAATTTTTTCACTTTTTTCAATATAAATGCACAAAAAATGTTATAAAATTTTTGCACAATTATGGATGAATGAAATGTAATCTGATTTAATGTGTGAAATAACTTAGATCAGATCTAAAAATGATGCAAAAATGCTATAATTCTCGATGCATAGTCAAAATTAAGACAAGATGAATGAATATGCTTATTTTTGTTGAAATACATAATGTGTAAATGCAAAACTTGAAATGCAAATGCAAAAACACACTATGATGAAACACTACAGTCCAAAATCAGATTTTAATGAGTGTTAAAATGAGTAATAAAATATGAAATACGATTTTAATTACAAACCCTAGCTTTTCCAAAATTACTAGGTTATATGAAGAATGCAAAATTTCAAGAAAAACCGTAGCAAATGAGATGTGCAAATGCAAGGTAAATGATCATGAAAATATGAAATGTTGTAATTTACCTCATATCTGATGTAAATATCAGAAAATTAAATGTTTTCAATAATATGCAAGGATAATAATTCAAATTATGTCTAAATACAAGCTAAAAATACTTTTTTTTCAAATTTTTCAATTTTATGCAAGATTTTCAAATGTATGATGATGAAAATGATATGTATGAATGCAAATCTGATGTACAACACTCAACAAGGTGCAAAATTCAGTAAAACATGGGTTCACCTAAATGTTATGTAATAAAAGAGGGAATGATGATGAGGTTGATAATTTAATTAGATCCTCCTTTCACTACATACATTTAAGGACATTAAACCGAGTTGAATCACAACTTTTGCAAGAGGACTTAGCTACAGGTTCAATGTCACTTGGAATGATAAGGAAATTTGGAATTTGTTGATTAATTTGTTAAACCCTAATCTAATTAAGCCTTAAACCCTAATTATATGAAATCGTAAAAAATAGATGAAACATGACAAATGTTCACATAGGAAGGCACTAAATGCAAATTAGATACAACCAGATTTCAGATTCTGAAAGGAAGAAACTTCAGGGACACTAGGGTGGGTGCCCAAGTCCAACTAGCATCATTTTATAAGGGCTTGGAACCAAAATATGCATCAAACTGTAACCTGCTTAGAGATTTCTGGAGGTGCAAAACTGGAGGACACTGGGGTGGGTGCTTGTGTCCAATTAGGGATATTTTATGTCATTTTCTTCAGATCTAGAATCTTTATACTCTGCACTGACCTTCTCCAACTCCTCTCTGCAAGATTTGACACTTGTAACCTACAATCACAAGAGAGGGTTTGGGGGTTGTGGTGTTTAGGAGCTTCCTCAGTCAAGCCCTAGAATGGCATTCAAGCCTTCCAACACCATTGTTAGATAGAGTGTGTGTCCTTGGTGGACAGAGGCAAAATCAAATGATATGATAAATTGATTGAAACATAAAGTAGATGTCACCTCAGAGGTGACACTCTCACGTGGAGATGAAGATCTTTCACGCCATGAGGAGATGGATTGATGAAGACAAATCTACAACAAACAAGTGCAAACACAACACAATACTACTTTGCAACACAATGAAAGCCTTGAATATCCTTAGCATAAGATCACAAGTTTACATTGTCCATCTAGGTTTAAAATGAAGTCCTAAACATGTTTATATATGCATTCCTGCTAAACATTCGTAATTCAAATTGAATAGGCCGACAAAGGGAAACCTTTTAACGATCACTTTGCCAACATTAAAAAAATGGGCCCTGACAAAATAGGTCTGGACTAGGGCATGGGCTCCCAAGTCCAGGGTCCTATTTTGGGACTTGATTAAGCTTAAGAGTGGCCCCTAAGTCCCATTTGACATGGGTTTCAGGGGATTTTGCTCCGGGATTCATTTTTAACATGCATGATTAAAGCTAAGGGACCCGGGAGCTAAACTTAGGAGGTAAAAGTCCCAGGGGGACATTTTATGACATAACATGTATGATTAAGGTACACAAGGTGGGCCTAGAATCTAAAGTGGAAAGACTAGAACAAGAGCTACAAGAAAATGATAGCTTCCCTAAGGAGTTTGGCATGACTAGTAATCATGGCATTATTTGCATCAATGAGACCACAATTAGCACTAGTAAAAGAACAATCTTGGATTCTTAGGAAAGATGTAAAAATGAACAAGAGATTAGAAAACAATGAATGAGGTCATTAGAGGTAAATCCATGGATGACTCCCTTGCCTCCAAGGTCCAAGCCTTGCATGATTATGGGAATCTATTAAATGTCTCAACATTCTAGTTGACCAATAGTTCAATGGTTATTTTATTTCACCAATGATTTTTTGGTTGACTTATGTTTGATCATTGATTGACTTTTATTTTATTCTCTATTAGGCCTATGTTGTTTTGGAGGGCTAGTTCATTGTCTATTTTTTGTTGTTCTTTATATTTCCTATCTAAATCCATTGTAAAATGGTATGGGGCCCTTTCAAAACCTTTGATTTTACCCTATCAAAATAAATTTAATTAAAATAATTAATCAAATTAATGTTTTCAAAAAAAGATCTCAAATTAATATTTTACAGCAACATTTACTCAAAAAATTTCTTATTCAAATATATAATTTCTCAAATTATTTTATGAATCTCAATGCCCTATTAAATTGACCAAGAATTATAGGGTTAAAGGACGAGATTTCTTACAATAAACCCTCTAGTGTCTCTATTTAAATCAACCTGCCAAGTAGAAGAGGGGTTTATAAAATTATTGATGCTAAAAGAGGGGTTTTTTTGTTTAACAAGAATTCCATTAATGTTTGGTGATGGTACATAATGTGTATTTATTTGGGAATTCTCTTATGTTAGGAGAACTATAGCATTCCTTAGATGTTATGGCCCATGTAAAATCTTGGCTTCTTCTAATTGATTGTCCTTTTGATTGTCCATCTAATTCAAATTTCTACCTCTTCCCATGCACCTCCATTTTCACAAAAATTTTCAACAATCTCTATTGTGAAACAATTCACTTTAACACCCATTTTGCCTATAAGTCTCAAGTTTTATTTGATAAACTAGATTAATTCAAATTACTGTGTAATATTTATTCATTTTATTTCAACAATATTCTCTATTGTCTTTTATACTCTATTTTACTACCATGTTTTAGACTTTTCTTACAAAAGTGGGTCCTAAGGATAAATAGCTTATACTTGTGATGGTATATTTTCTTTCATTTTAACATTTTTAATGTAATTGTCAAACTGCATTACAAACAAAATGTTGCATATTATGTGACTCTCATATTTACCCAAAAATAAAACATTTCTATATCCTACAAAAGATGAAATTAATTGCAAGAATCTTATTCTTATTCAATTATATTTTCCATTCTCTTAAATGAGTCTAAATGTCATTATTCCAATCCAAATTTCAATATTTCTTAATTTTTGTGGAACTTATAATTTACAATTCACTTAATTTGTTGGAAAGGAGTTGGAAAGGAGTTCAAATATGAACCATAAATTAAGAACTTAATAACACCAATTTCCATTGATATACCTCCTTATAAAGAGAGCTAATAAATATTAAACTAATTAAAATTTGATATCATAGATAAAAAATAATTCAATTTATTTAACACATTCTTGTTCATGTATATTTACAGTGAGTTTGAAAGATAATTTTGGATTACTATCAAACCACCTTTCAAAATATTGTGTTTGGCTTTAAGCTTGAAATATGTTTGAAGTACGCTTCTTCTTTCACACATTTCAAAAGTGCTAAAACAAATACTTTAAACATTTCTAGGTTCACTTCTTTTGTAGCCACTACGTCTATAACTAACACCTCCTCACTTTACATCATTTGGAATGTTGCTCGTTCATGGTAGAAGATGATCTCTAGGACCTATGCAAGAAGTTATGTTAGAAGAATTTATTATACGACATGAATGTTTTTTTTTTAGAAAAGGGAGTAGAGCCCTAGATCATATATTATATATAATAGTAAAATATTTGTAGAGAGTATTATAGAGGAGGATCAATATTTCCTCACCCCTCACTACAAAAAAACTACACACTGACAACATAAAGATAAGATGATTAAAACAAACAAAAAAACTCGACAACATCGAACAACCAAAAAAACTAGACGTCACCAAAAAGTGCCACCACCACCAAAAACATAAAACATCACCTAGTCGACCACACCATCCACAACTCCCATAATGTCGCTCTCTACATCATCCATCTCATCATCTTCCATTTGGTCTTGGGGATCCTCTGCCTATGCTGCTGAGGCATCCTCCAACTCCACAGAGAGCCTTCGGTGATGAGGGGCAAGGTCAGCTACATGAAACCGTAGGAACCTTATGGCGATAAAGAGGTCTTTGCTCCTTTGCCTAACTTCCTTGGGAACTGAATGAGCATGCCCTTTGAGGGCTCTTTCAAGAAGGTAGATACAACCACAGCTAAGGCCATGCTGCAACTTCTCAGATGGAAACAACCCACCAACCCAAGCATCACCTACCATTATATCATAATTCTGCACTGCCGCATTCCACCTTTCCACACTAAACATGTGACGGTTTATCACTCCCATTGCTATGGGGAGGATAAAATGGGTGTCCTACACAATGTCCATGAGATTGGATAAGAAGACTGATACCACGCTAGACCACTTAGCCTCCCACTCTGGGTTTCCTTGCAGCCATTTTTGGTTGCAAATTGTTTGAACAGCGAATTGAGCAAGGGTACAATCAAGTTGGAAAATGTTAATTATTTCCACAGTGCCCACACTGCCCTTTATAGTCGGCTCCTAGTGGAAGGGGGGAAGGAGATTCTAAAGTTTGCTATCTCGCCCTCCATGGAAACCAAGCCTGCAAAACTAAAACAAACACAAAAGCCCAGGAAAGACACAAGTGTAGAGAAGAAAAGAAAGCAAAGGTGAAGGGAAAGAAGAGGGTGAGGGATTAAAAAGAGAAGTGTCATGCGTGAAGTAAATGTAGGAGGTGAGCAGTGAATGAAGAGGTGCAAGAGGGTGACATCATTCAAACGTGCGAGATGAGCTAACCCTTCAGAGAAAAGTACTAAAAGGCGGCGGCAAGCCTAGAGTAACTTGAAGATACATCTGAAAAAAGGATTTGTGAAATACCTCTAGAACCAAATAGCCTTTTTCTCCTCAACATATACCCTATGCCCAAAGATGTAATAGGAGATGCCTATTTACATAATATGAACAAAATGTAAGAATATAAACACAAATAACAATATCTAATAATATCATATAATAATTGAAATAATATGAATACAATGCAAGAATGTAAACATAAATAACAATATATTGCATACATCTGAAAAAAGGCTTTGTGAAATACCTCTAGAACTAGATGGCCTTTTTCTCCTCAACATATACCCTATGCTCAGAGATGTAATAGGAGATGCCTATTTACATAATATGAACAAAATGTAAGAATGTAAACACAAATAACAATATCTAATAATATCAGATAATAATTGAAATAATATGAATAAAATACAAGAATGTAAACATAAATAACAATATATCATATAGTTAAATATAAATTGAAATACCTTTATGGCATTCTCCACAAAATTTGATGACTGAAACTCAACAAAACCATAACACAAGTGTTGTTCCTATTGTACAATATTTAAGCAAATTAGAAAGAGTAATCCTATATAATGTTAAAAATAAAAATAATTTAAAAATACAATATACACCTTGCTGCTTCTAATTTGAATGCCATGGGGCTTTATAGAACCAAACATTTTGAATTCTTCATAGAGTAAGGTTGATGTAGCATTCCATCTATTGAGTTTCCATTGACTAGAAGTCAGATAAAAAGGTAAGGTTAGTGCAAAATTAAGAACCCAAGAAAATATCACATTGTATCTTATAGTCAATTTTAGATATCCATCAACCATAACAAGGATAAAGGGAAGATTGTATTTCTTGCACAAGAACTTGTATTTCTTGTGCAGAATTTAGCTCTGCTACAGCAAAGACAGGGAGGTTTAAAGAAGACTCTTTACTACTTTGTTTCATTCAAAAAAATTGTTAAAAGAGATAAGAAGCAACCACTTTACCTTCCTCCAAAGACTCATCAGGGACACTATTAACCACCATAGTTTTTTGTTCCAAATGTTGGGGTTCTTCCAAATACCAAAATACATCATTTAAAACAAAATGGCCTTTTTCCTGTGGTGCTAAGAAGAAAGACTGCACAAATTTTCTACTGACAGTGTTCTGCTCTAATATGACCCTAGTCACTAGGATGATATAAGAATCATTAGGAGCTTCCTAAAAGTCCATAGTATTTATTTTTGCTTTGGTTGCCTCATTGTGCAGAGACATTATCTTGCTTCTTATAGCCTATATAAAACAATCAATCAAGACAAGAAAGTTATCATCTCTGTAAAACTTTAAAAGTAGTGTAACCTTAAATTAGAAAAATCAAAAATTTTGGCGGGAGATGGTGCTGCAATCCTGGTAAAACTTATGTAACATTTCTCGATTGTAATATAGGTTCACAAATGCGTTCACAAGCTGTAAAACCAAAAGTATTGATAATTCTGAATTAACTGTTTTAAAAAAATTGAAAATGCTCAATCCAAAAACCCAAGTTCAAAGTCCAAATCCACTTTATAAAAAAAATAAGATGGCACAACATACATACCCTAGAGGCAGATATATTTTCAGTCTCATGGAGGAGCACCTGGGAGCACAAGTAATCGACATCACCCAAAAACATTTTAAGGTTTGGTTTTCAGTTTTGATTTGGTTTGATGGTCATTGGCATCTCTCCCATCACAGAACTTCAAATTCAGTATAAAATTGTAAGAATAAAATTTGGTCGATTCATAGTTTCAACACTCGTGAGGTAGTTTTGTAAAATTTATTCCCCAACATCCATAAGAGCTAGAGTAGAATCCTTTTGTAGAGGTATTTTTGGAGGTACCATGTCTAGTGTGCAAAAAGAATCGAAGTTATATCTTTCACAGTTTGGGAGAAATTAATGCCAAAAAATTGTGTTGTTAAGGTTGAAAGTGTGTCGTCGGTTTACGAAAAGTTTAAAATTTCAAAATTTATGAGGGCTGGAGAGAAATCCTTCTGCGGAGGGCCTGAGGAGGTCATAACACACCTTTGGGCAAAGTTTTAGGCAAAATGAAGAAATTTCATTTTTCTACCTGTCGGCACGGAATTCCACCCATCACGATTGCACAATTGAAGTTTTTTGGATCTATAAGCAGATTTGAAGGCATAAGGGAGAAGAAGAAACCATGAAACCATTCAATATCTAAATGTATATGATGATGTTTCAATTGGTTGGAGTGTAACAAGATTTTTCATATCTATACAAAATAAATATCGACAACTATGATTCTTTGTGGGATGACATTTCAAGTTTTTAGGCTGACCAAAGTTTGGTCTTTTCATTTCTTATATTCTGCAATATAAAAATAAACATATGGATATGAAAAGAGGTGTGGTCAAAAGAGTAGGAGCGGCAATGAAAGTTGAAAACCACACAAAATATGTGTGCAAATGGTCGCAACCAAAATGAAAATATAAGGAATGGAAAGAGGCAACACGTCAACTTCTAATTAATATTGCCTCTTCATTTATAATTAATAATGCCTCTTCATTTTCAAAGTGAATACAAATAGAGGAGAAAGGAGCGTTGAATGGGGTGGCATTTGGTAAAAAGGAAAGAATAGGAAACAAAAACAAAATTTGTTGCCAAACAAAATGTATGAATGTAGTAAATAAATTTCACTGCCTTAAAAAGAATAAAGGCATTGATCTGAGAGGTAGTGCGACCCAGGAAATAGTAGAGAAAGAAGACAAAGGGGTGTGTGTTGCAGGGGGTCAACTGTTGGGAGGAAAAGAGTAGGAAATTTAAGCTTTGAAGAGGCACGCTACCCAAGCAGAAAACTAGAAAGGGAAAGAATGTGATGGTCGGTGCCATAGAAACAAGAACATAAAAGAATGTATAGGAAATACACATAAATATAAGAGTAAAGGAGATCAGCCATGGATAGATGAACATGGAATGGCCAAAGGATCATTTTTGGATAAGTTTGAAAGAAGATGAATTGTGTTTGCTATTGCAGATTGTAGCACCCTTTGCAACGAAAGTGCAGATTTGATGAGTGGAATATCACTAGCCAGTAAGGGAATTGAGAGGAGTTGTGGAGAGAAGGCATCAGGGAGAAGAAGAAACCATGAACCATTCAATATCCAAAGGTATATGATGATGTTTCAATTGGTTGGAGTGTAACAAGATTTTCCATATCTATACAAAACAAATATCGACAACTATGATTCTTTGTGGGACAAAATTTCAAGTTTTTAGACTGACCAAAGTTTGGTCTTTTCATTTCTTATATTCTACAGTATAAAAGGAAACATATGGATATGAAAAGAGGCACAGTGAAAAGAGTAGGAGCCGCAGTGAAAGTTGAAAACCACACAAAATGTGTGCAAATGGTCGCAACCAAAATGAAAATATAAGGAATGGAAAGAGGAAATGCCTCAGCTTCCAATTAATATTGCCTCTTCATTTTCAAAGTGAATACAAATAGAGGAGAAAGGAGCACTGAATGGGGTGACATTTGGTAAAAAGGAAAGAATAGGAAACAAAAACAAAATTCACTGCCAAACAAAATGTATGAATGTAGTAAATAAATTTCACCACCTTAAAAAGAAAGAAGACATTGATCTGAGAGGTAGTGCGACCCAGGAAATAGAAGAGAAAGAAGACAAAGGGGTATGTGTTGTAGGGGTTCGACTGCTGGGAGGAAAAGAGAAGGAAATTTAAGCTTTTAAGAGGCACGCTACCCAAGGAGAAAACTAGAAAGGGAAAAAATATGATGGTCGCTGCCATAGAAACAAGAACAGAAAAGAATGTATAGGAAATGCGTAGAAATATAATAGTAAAGGAGATTAGCCATGGACAAATGAACATGGAATGGCCAAAGGATCACTTTTGGATAAGTTTGAAAGAAGATGAATTGTGTTTGCTATTGCAAATTACAGCACCCTTTACCACGAAAGTGCAGATTTGGTGAATGGAATATCACTAGCCAGTAAGGGAATTGAGAGGAGTTGTGGAGAGAAGGGACAATTTGCACTGTGTATGAGAGACCATGGATGGCCAACTGTATGTACATAATTTCATGTCAGAGTTGTTTTGCTTTCTAAATTGAATCCAATAAATTCAAGTTTTGTGTTGCAATCTAGTTATTGTTGCATATTGAAATGGAGGCAAAGCAATGCCCCTGTGAATGTTTGATTACCTGTGAGAATTGAGTGATATTGTTAGTGTGTTTTTGTGAAGAGGGGAGTTTGTGTTTGTGTCATATGGTATCAGAGCTAGAAGACCCTGAGTGTACAGAGTATGCACCAGGACTTGCGAGTAGAGAAAAGCAAGAAGGCGATAGAGGAGAAGCTCATGTGAGGGTTGTTGTAGGTAGTAGAAGTCCTGAGTAGCGAGAGAGCTTGAACCCACGGAAAGATTGAGAGCATGATGTGGATTGCAGATTGAGGTGAGATTGTAGTAGCAGATGAGATGTGGATATACTTAAGGAAGCCTATGATATGGGAAGGTTGGAGGCAGTATCAAGAGTGAAAGACTCTTGGGGTGGGTGCAAAAATTTGGGGGGCCAAAAAGAGGCCATTTTTTAAAAAATAATTCTAAGACATAACGCGCTCACGTTATGTTTTACTATTAAAAAAAAGGGAAGTTACTGCTCATTTTTTCCTTCCATTTTCTCTGCACCCGTAGCCTACAAACCCTAAGGACCATGCTTTCATTATTGAAGACCAAATTCAACACAAAAATCTCACCAATTCATCACCAAAATGCTGCCACAATGTCGGGGAGGCCAAATAAGTGAGTTGTTTTTTGTTTTTTGTGTGAATTTGTTTCTAAATAGGAAGGTTTAAGTTGATTTTTGATGTAAATTTCCTTAATTGATAGGAAATAATAGTGCACCTCCTCCTAAAAATCCACAAATACCTACTGAAGAACAACCCGAACAACAAACTCCTCCATCCATTCCTTGACATGCCCCTGGAACACAAGAAAATATAATGGGGCAAATTGAAAACAATAAAAAACAAATGGAAGATATAATTGCAAGGTTGAAGGATCCTGCAACTTCAACCTCTCATAGATCCATGCTTGCTTAATCTATTGAATCTATGTTATGAAATGTAGATTCAATTAGCAAGCAAATATCTAGTTGGGCAGAAAAGGAGAGAATTTAGAGAGTATTATGCAGACAAGTTGTCGTATGAGCAAGTAAAAAATGAACAAATTACAAAATTGGACTTGTGTTCCATTTTCATAGACCCACGAACAAATCAACCTCTACCCCTTATATGAAAGAGGTTCCCTATCCATTGGTACAACAACCAAGCAATAAGGGACAATTTTGGGCAGAGGTGGTGGATGGTTTTTGACCATCCTCCATGCAACAATAATGAGGTCTTGCAATACTTTTTGAGGAAACTCTACTGTGAGTTTGTAAAAAATAAAGTGCCAAACTATTTTTATATGTGGGTCTTCCAGGGTAGAGGTGGGGGGTCAGCACAGGATAGACCAGGGGCACGTGTTGACCCACAGTAGCCAATGAGATGAGCACTTGCTAGACCAGCCCATGAGCATGTGTCTATCCCTTCCATTGTGAAGGAGAGTACTGAGGTCAAGACACTTCAATCCATTAGTGCCTTGACCCAGAGCATCATAGAGCATGCCAGTCTTGTAGCACATCGTGGGCTGGTGGAGAGTTCAAGGAGTAGGGTTCCACCCCATACTTGTCAGGCTTGCGGGTCAGCTTGTGGTTATGAACCCATGGATAGTCAGGACGCAGGTGCGCAGGCTACATCTGTAGCTGAGCAGATGGTGATGACAGATGCCCTCCTAAGTGACACTTTCAACCTTGATACTTAGGTAAATGTTTGCAAGTTCATTGAATTTAATTTATTAAATTTTATTTTTGAAATGTAAGATTAACTAATTTAGTTTGATGATTTTAATGAAATTTCAGGGTCATAGTGTTGATGTAGCTTTCAATGGCTCTCCACCTACATATTACACTAGGACATCTACTGTCGAGGTATGTAACTAGTAAACAATTATAAATATTACATGTGAATAGCATCATTATATGAATGGTATTCTAATATCTGATTTTGGATGTTGAATAGGTTAATATTGGAGATTTCACAGCAACACATGTCAGTGGTGGTGGACTTCAAAGCTTCACAGAGGTAATAAAATAAATAGTTTAATTAATGAATTGTACTTACTAGATTTTTGTATTTTATATTCATATCATTGATTACATTTCATTGCACATCTTTCAAACTCAAGGCATTACTAGACATTGCATAACTAATAACTAGATGTTGATAGATGACAAAATTTCAATTACAATATAGTTATTTGAAAAAATGCCTCAAAGAAATGTGGTCTCATGGAATGCCATGACAAGCAGATGCATAGACAAGGACATCACCATGAGACCACCTTTCTTTGAGGCATTTTTCAAACAGCTCACTTCATTGTCTATGCTACCACATTTTCCATACATGTCTACTGAAGATTGTTGATCCCCTCCACAATATTCTTCAACAAATTCTCTCTAATAAACTCATCCAATTACCACCAATTAGACCCTAGGACATGACACCAGAGAGGGGCATGAGCCTATGACATCTTATATAGCATATGATTGACTCCAACATCATCTAGGTCCCTCCTTTGTTGAATCTAAAATTCCCCCTGATGGTAATGTCTTCACCATTTCTCATAGCCCATACCAACTAGTTGTTACCTTAAGACACTTCTCCTTAGATTATGTCAACCCCTTCTAGTCCACCTCAACCTCATACCAATTCCCTCTTTCACCTTTACCATATCTTATGCCTCTAAACGCATTGTTGCCCCAACCCCACAACCTCTTTCTATTACTTCACCTACTTCACTAGCTATGCCCCTATCTTCCCCACCATATATCCACCTATTACTACTTCACCTTCCTCATTGTTTTCTATCTCCCCTCTAACACCCCTCCAAGATAAAGTAAAAGAAAAAGTGTGGGACCTTTCCCCATCCACTTCTAAAGTAAGCCTAAGAAACTTCCCCAACACTACACCCAACCTACTAACCAACCCATATCTACCCTACCTATTTCCTAATATACCTCTACCAGACGTCCCAGACCTAGTTTGCTTCCAACTCACCCCCTGACAAAACTCAAGACAAAGAAAATGATAAGAAATTTTTAAAATAAGGTTTTTCTTCTCCTATCTAGTATCTTTCCTCCCTCATATTATCCCACAAACTCTTGATATTCCTCCTTCCTGTAAACCCATAAACTTACCTAATGTCTATGTGATTTCTAGTTTAGGCATTGTCCCGTAAACCCACAAACTTTATCTTAGGCATTGTCCTACCTCCATGACTACCAAACAAACAAAAATTTGAGCACAACCCTACCCCACCCTACCACCAACCTAAACCTAAACTAACACCTTCACTCCCTCTCTGACTTCTTAAACCTAAAATTTGATGCTACTATGGTGCCTCCTTTGTTGACCCTTATACCACACAATAGTCACAAATCTTCATCTAATTTGTATATATGCATGTGACTTGTGTGCTTTATTGTGTGTGCTTCCATGTTTAGGTGAACGTGTGTGTATGTTAGGAGCCATGACTTGCATCACTATTATAGTTTTCATAATTGAATGATGTTTTATTTTCAGATGATGCAGGTTGTGGAGACACCTCCCGATGTTCATAGGGCAATGGAGCATGGTGTGTCCTCTATGATTCATAGCTCCATGCCTTTGACGGGGGTATGAGGTAGATTAGTAAATTTCAAATTACATTCGTTGTTATAGTTGTTTATTTTGAAAAATTAAATAATTATTGATTTGAAGTTTAATTTCTATTTGGGTGGTTTCTATAGGACATGACATTGCCACAACCTAATCTTGGTACTGAGGCAAATGAGGAGACACATTTTTGAATAGCGATAAGTGATTAATTTGTTAAATGTTTCATTTTTTACAATGTAATTTCTATATATTAATGTCTATACTTTTTATTGTAACAGCTACAGATCCATGAACAACTAAATAGAAGGAGCAGCCCTCGAGTTCATAGTAGACCAACCTCATATGCATCTCCATCCCCTCAAAGATCAAAGACTGCTTGTGATCTATTCTCTTCATCGAACAGAGAGGAATGACTTTTTATTGTGTTCCTTTGTTGTATGCCTATATGGCATTTGTGGACATATATTTTGTATTGCATACAGTTGACATTGTATGGCTATATGGCATTCTTGTAAGGCTATATGGCTATTTTGTATATATGTTATACTTATATTGACAGATATTGATGTATACCTATATGGATATTTGGTTAATACAAATCATTTTTGTTGATCATTATGTAATATGGAATGGTGCAGTGTAGATCATTTTTGTATGCCTCTAGGTTTAAAAGTTTAATTGTCAAAGAATCCATCCCAATTGATGATAAGAGAATTTGAGTTTTGGGTTGAAAGTTTTAGTCTCTCAAAACTATACATGCCTGAGAAAATAGAGAAAGGAAGATTGGTTAAATGGATAAATGGAAAGCAAGTTTTTTTGTTGACATCATGATCTACATGCTATTGCACAATCTTGTATGTTAGCCTTAGTCACTCACATAGCAATGTACAACCTCGTGCATACGTCCTTTCATCATGTGCCACCTAAACAATGCCACTTGATCCAACACAAAGTTCATGGTTCCTTGTACCATGCATAATTCACATAGTGATAGGAATCATTTGGTGCAACTCAAAAGACATCCTATAATTCTTACACAACCCTTTGGATCATGTGCCATTTGTACAACACTAAGGATCGTGTCTCATAGTTTCACAAACAACTCTATCTAATTTTGCAAGTGACCAAGGGGATATTGCAATTCCCTATGTTCCAAAAGGATGTTCTTATGGTTGCTCCTTGGTATTTTGATCCTTATTCTTTATGAGTTGCTCAATTGAAAATATTTTTTAATTCCTTGCTATTATACCATATTGGGATGCAAAGAGTATGTTTGTTGTCTTGAATAAGATAGTCAAAATCATATGCTTATGAGCTCCTGATGACCATTGTGGTTATTAAATGTAAATCCTCTTGCATATAAGGTGAGGTTATGAGAGTACATTGAGTCTTACCTAATTTGAGTATGCAACATAACATTGGGGCTATAGGCTTCCCTAAGTCATCAGCAATCCCTTTGAGAATATGATTAATATTATAAATGTATACTTTGCATCTCACTATGTTAATATGTATCATGTCATCACATTTATCAATTTGACTCTAATTCCATAAAGAAATTCCCTACCCAAAAGCTTGTTAAGCTTGAAAGCCTTGTTATGACAATGTATTGATCTTGCAGAAGGTTGCATACCACTACCCCAACTCTTTGCAAGATTTCTATGAAATATGATAAGCAAGATAGGTGTAGTGTAGATCATTACGTAATGACAGTATAATGATAGAGCCATGAAGTGTAGAGGGTTTCAAATATCATAGAAGTCTAAGTTCAAGCCTAATTAACAATGACCTAAAGGTGGAAGAAGATGAGGGTTGAATAGCATGGATATGACAACATGAAGATGATATTAAGGTTTAGGAGGGTAGCCTAATAGAGGTCTATTTCAAGCCTAATAGGGGTCTAAGATTGTAGTGATGGAACAATGCATTGAAGGACTAAAACAAACCCTATAGAGATAGTACTAGAGAAAAAAGTCAAGGTGAACCAAGATAAAAGAACAAGCAGTTCATATATGATTGTGTTGACTACTAGAACAAGTATGTTAACAGCCATAAGATGCATGTTGACATGTGAAGACTATAACAGTTATAGCAAAGGCAATGTGTGAGGATATCGTTGGTACAATGTAGCTCAGACTGTTTTGGCATGTTTGGGTGTGAAATAGGACCATGCATAGCCTAAACGTACCCATCTTAATGTGTTGGAATAGTCGGTTTGGCCACACGAGGAACAAAATGAAAGTTACACCCCTTTGTAACTTTATAATGCATGCATTTGACCATTTTTGAGGCAGCAGAAAAACTTTCACTATGGGCAAACACCTTAGAGATATAAAAAACTGAGAGAGGTTATTGTATAGGGATGCTATATGATCTCGTAGCCTTAGATAGCATGTTTCTAAGTGACATAGTTTTTGAGTAATAGCTCATCAAAGATTGTACTTCAGGGATATCGCCGGTACAATGTAGCTCGAATTGTTTTGGCATGTTTGTGTACAAAACATGACCATCCCTAACATAAATGTACCCATCTAGATGCATTGGAACTATCAGTTTGGTTGCATCAGGAGCTAGATGAAAGTTACACCACTTTGCAACTTTACACTATCTCCTGACGATTTTTGGGGTAGCAGAAAACCTTTCACCATGAGCAAACACCTCATAGATATCAAAAACTGAGAGAGGTTATTGTAGAGGGGTTTTACATGATCATGTTGCCTTAGAATGTTTCTAAAAGTTAGGGTTTCTGAGTAACAGCTCATCAAAGATTGCTGCCTTTTTGCACTTTGGACTCTTTAGGGATATCACCGGTACAATGTAGCTTGAATTATTTCAGCATGTTTGGGTGCAAAATAGGACCATGCCTAGCCTAAATGTACCCATTTGGATGCGTTGGAACTATCATTTTGGTCCCATCAAGAGTAGGATGAAAGTTACACCCTTTTGAAACTTTACACTACCTCCTTCTGACGATTTTTGGGGCAGCAGAAAACCTTTCACCATGGGCAAACGCCTTAAAGATATCAAAAAATGAGAGAGGTTATTATAGAGGGGTTCTACATGATCATGTTTCCTTAGACAAAATGTTTCTAAGTGTCAAGGTTTCTGAGTAACATCTCGTCAAATATTTCTTCCTTTTTACACTTTGGACTCTTTAGGGATATCACTGGTACAATGTAGCTCGAACTATTTCAGCATGTTTGGGTACAAAATAGGACCATACCTAGCCTAAATGTACCCATCTGGATACGTTGGAACTATCAGTCTAGTCACATTAGGAGTAGGACAAAAGTTACACCCCTTTGCAACTTTACACTACCTCCTTCTGACGATTTTTTGGGTAGCAGAAAACCTTTCACCACGGGCAAACACCTCAGAGATATCAAAAAATGAAAGAGGTGATTGTAGAGGCATTCTATGTCATTGTGTTGCCTCAGATGGAATGTTTCTAAGTGTCAGGTTTTTTGAGTAATAGCTCGTCAAAGATTGTTTCCTTTTTGCACTTAGGACTCTTTAGGGATATCGCCAGTACAATGTAGCTCGAACTATTTCGGCATATTTGGGTGCAAAATAGGACCATGCCTAGCCTAAAGGTACCCATCCAGACACATTGGAACTATCAGTTTGGTCGCATCAGGAGCAGGAAAAAAGTTACACCCCTTTGCAACTTTACACTGCCTCCTTCTAACGATTTTTGGGGCAGCAAAAAACCTTTCACCATGGGCAAATGCCTAAGAGATATCAAAACCTGAGAGAGGTTATTGTAGAGTGGTTCTACATGATCGTGTTGCCTTAGATAAAATGTTTCTAAGTGTCATGTTTTCTAAGTAACAGCTCATCAAAGATTTCTAGCTTTTTGCACTTTGGACTCTTCAGGGATATCGCCGGTACAATATCGTCGGTACGGGTGTAAGGTATTAACTTAGATTTTAGAGAAAAGTAAAGACTAGGGTTTCTAGGAGGTTGAGGACTAGATAACCCTAAACACAATGCAACCTAAGTGTTGAAGACTACATGAAGAACATAGAAGGTTATCTGAGATAGATTAAACAGAGAGTATAACACAAACAAAACTTACCAAACTAGGTCTTTAAAGATAATACACTTAGGGTTTAAAACATAACTAATAACTTTAACTTAAAAACCCTAACTAGTTTTGAATGTTTAAACCTCTGTCGTTGTGATATGAACACTTCCACTATGACATCCTTTAGACTTCCAAAACTTCCAACAACAACCACAACTCATCAATCAACATCAACATGACCTTAACACCATATTTTGTGATCAACACCTTCACTCCATGAGGACACTGAAATCAATAAAGTTTTCATATTAAGTAAAAGAGCTTCCCTTCGCTTTAAGAAATATAAATATTCTATACTGACAAGGCCAACCACATGAAGGTGGAAGCTCATATGGCCTCACCTAAGACCTAAGACATGTATTCTAGTAGATGTAGGACACCTAAGACACCTAGTCTTTATACCTTATCATAGTCTAGACCTAAGTCACCTAGATGCCTAGATTATAGTTCTACCTAATACACCTATTATGGTAGACCTAGTTGACATATAGTACCTACCTTAGACACCTAGATTAAATTATACCTTATTCTAGTCTCTAGACAGGTAGTTGATATGTAGTATCTACCTAGAAGACACCTAGATCATTCTAGATTATACCTTATTCTAGTCTCTAGATAGGTCGTTGATATATAGTATCTACTTAAGACACCTAGATTAGATTAAATACCTTTTTTCTAGTCTCTATCTATCTAGTTGACATATAGTATATACCTAAGACACAAGTAGAGACGCCTATTATCTAGTTAGAAACCAAGACACCTAGAGACACCTAGATTTTATACATTACCTAGATTTTATACATTACTCTCAAGATCAACTTCATGCATCACTTAGGTCTAACCCCATGAAGCATAACATGATGATGATGCAAACATTAAATGTATACCATAGACAACAAATCAAGTTCATACCACTGCTTGTCAAGTTCATATAACTCTGTGCATCACATCACATACTTTATGAAGAAGCAAGTGTCTTTATATCACAAAACCCAACAACATATCCTGAGAGCATAATGGTATCATCAAACAATAGACAACCAATAGACCTGCACAATTATGCATTCCTTACTCAATTACTAACATTCAAGCACTTTGACATCAATGACAAACATATTCATCACAATATTCAATGTATATGTGTAAAAATGCAATAGCAAATAAAAAAAGACAAACCTATGTAAACTTACAAATTAATGTGCATACTTACAAGTCAATGTAACATGACTTTACAAAATCAATGTGAATACTTACAAATTAAGCCAACAAACCATCCAGGTCTGCTCCACTCTTTATTGTGTCAAGTATTGCCTCATGGTCAGACTCATGCATCTTCCACAAGGTCTTGTTGAAAGGTCTACCCCGATATTGTATCAAATGAACATTGGATGCCATGACAAGGTTCAAGTAATGAAGAATCTTTCGATGTGTGTCAAAGTCCTGAAATAGCCAAACATTAACACTCTTATGTGGGTACCTTCTAAGCCATGTTCCAGTAACAACCATTGAGCCTGTAGGGTATTCGATGTTTTCTCCATCTGTAACTAGGGCCTCCAATTTCTTTTTGGCCTCAACACAACAACACAAGTAATAATATGTTCCCTCTTCATTATCTTCATCTGCAATAACTACATAAACATGCCCTACATTGATATGTGTAGCAAATTAGATGAAATTACTCAACATTACAAAAACACTATAAAGTAAGATAACATTAGGAATTTCAAAAACTATGCAAGTAGATATATTACTTGGTTGAACTAGATCTGATATGTGGTCAAAGTTAATTAATGATTCCATCTCTGTCAGTTTTAATTTCGTTGGGGGTCGATACGTTTCAAGTAGGTTAAGATAACTTAACTGCCATTCGTCAACCCACTCCTTTGACTCGCACTCATCTCAGGCTTTAATTGTACATTAAGAACAAAAGCATTCCATCTTCCCCATATGGATACTCCATGAACCTGCAATTGAGCTTTTGAAAGAGTGTAGCTCACTTGATCTTGTCGGTGTACAACAGTCCTCATATGGTGCAATGTTAGTATCATCCATCAACCAAAAAAATCTACAAACTGAAGACTTACCTTCATTACCTGGACCCATCAAAGCATTACACCACTCGACGATTGATTTTGCATCTGTCAACTTTGCATTATCTTTATACTGTAAATCTTCTCGTGCTATGGCTCTTTTGATACTTGCTCCTGCACCATCATGCTCCCCCTTTCCATGCCTAGCTGCACAAAAGTTTCACATATGTGGAACACTTGTAATATTATGCCTCCTGCTCAGCCAATAGAAATTCTTCAAGTTCTTGAATTGTGATGCACAGTTATGCGACCATATGATATACTGATTGAATGATATGCCCCTTCTAGCTAAATCATTGTAGAACACCTAAAAGCAAACTGACACAAACTCTGTAGAATGCGTGCGATCATCACTAATGGGTGCTGCCACAATAATAGGTTACACTTTTTGGTACATCCTATTTTTTTGTTGAAATCACATGTTTTTAGAAAATATAATTATTTAAGCCTTGAAAGGTTCCATTTAAAGGATTTCAATTGAAGAGGGTTTGATCAAACCCCTTAGATTCAAACCCCCTTGGATAAAACTCCGCTAGTTTTAAACCATACCTATAATGGAGTCTCCTCTACACCTATCAAAATACTGATAAAAACCACTTTTGATTTACCTTTTGGGGGATCAAATGAATTAATTTAAATTTTATGTCTTATAAGTATGTAGTCCTTATTATATGCTTCCCAAAAAGTATAATTTTAAATATATTTAATTTGATTATTATATTTATTTTTATTTCTTGTGAATGTAGGTTTTTCACCGAACATAAAGTTCTTAGTTCTACACACATGGAAAATTAGTAAATTAGTGAAAAAAAATCTAAAAAATATCTATGCCCTAGGTATTGATGTCCTTGTTTCAACAAAAAAAGAAAAATTGATTTTCAATACATACAGAAAAAGTTATGTTTTATGGAATACGCTTGTGTCTAAATTATAATTGGTTTGACTTCAAAACTTAATTAAAAAAAATATTCAACAAAACATTATGAAACCAAATGCATGCCCTATATATCGGTGTTACAAATCTAAATTCAAAAGAATCAAAATTTTATCCTTTGTATAAAAAAAGTTGTGCTACAGAATACACATCACTTTAAAAAAATGTTTACTATTAAAAACTAGTTATCAAAGGACACACAAAAAGTTTTACAATTTAACTCCAAATTTTAAAAAATATATATATTTAGAATCTACAGACAAAATCTCACAAATCACTAGTTCGCATCATATTCAAATTCCTAACAATTTAGCGGCTATAAGTGTCAGAAAGTGAAGATTTAGTCCAAAATGTTGATTTCAATGTCAAGTTTGGCCAAAAAGTGTAACCTATTATTGTGGGATGACCCTAATATAAAAATGATACTCCCTTATGATCTTTTTGTCATCGTCTATACTATCATTCACATGAACGAATGCAATGTGCACAAATATAGAAACCTGTGTGGATTTGTAATATTGTGATTGCACCTCGCGTTGTGGCTGTAGACTGTAGTTCTCTGCAAAGTCAACGACTAAAACAATGCTACCAACTGGAAATGTGTCCTTGCATGACTTGAATTGCAAGTCCAACCATCAAGCTCTATGGGCATGTCTTGCATACTCATACACTATACTATCATGAAATATAGGCATAAACTGATACACTGGAATCTTTTCAATAACCAATTCACACCTCTTTGCTTCTTTACCATCTTTTGTATTGTATGCCATTGTTTTATACTTGTTGAACTCTACTAGTTCATTTCCAACCGCATGTCTTCTTTCCATATGTTCACATATTGGCATACCTTGCAAGCCACCTCAATGCTGACATATGTCATCCAAGCATAATTTCCTGTAGAATAAATTTGACCTTCCTCTCTTTCACATAAAATTCTTGATATGAAGTCTCTTGAAGATGTTGGTGGGGCATGTATGCCACAATCCTGGAAAACATTGTTAGTATGCAAATCTAAACATATAGACCAATAAACATCAAAATGGTTATAAAATTCAATATGTAATCTACAACAACAAGTAGTGCGTGTGTGATTTATCTTAACATAGAAAGGTTTTAGCATTTCAAAATATCTTTGAGAAATTTTAATTTGAGGATACATCTCTAAAAATTTACCAAAAAATTATGTTTGAGTCATATCCAAAAAATGTTTTGGATGTGGCTCATGATTCCGACTACCGATTCTCCTTCTTACCACATCCCTTTGATTTGGAGATACCCTTGTGTAATTCTTCCAAAAGTCTTCAATTAGTGATCTCAATGCTTCAACAACTGGTTTATCTTTTCGTGGTAGTCTCCCCAAGAACGCCCATAATTCATTAGCATTGGTCTCCTCAATTCTTTAGAGCCTTCCAATGGCTCTTGATAAAGTTTTCCTATTAATTTTCAATGCTTGACTCATCTTTCTAATGAGACGATCTTTCCTCATGTTTGACTACTTACTATAGTCGATGTAATGACATGTCGTTTTGTATTACTATCTTTTGTGCGTGAGGTGTTACCCACACTCTCATATGCACTCATTAGATTCTTGACAATAGATTTTTCACTTGAAGCCTCTAATGTTCTCAACCCAAGAATCTTCATGATGGACATATACTTTATACTTTGCATCATTTCAACGAATAGTTGACATCTTGCGGTCTCATTTAACTTTTCAAAGAACAATCTCTAAATCTTATGAGCATATCTTCTACAAGTGTGTTTTGGAATCTTACCTTCCATTGGCTACAAAGTATTTTCATCAATATCAATCAAATACTTTGGCTTTCTATGCAAAATTTTAGGTGGTGTTAAGATAGGTAATCTCATCTCAACATTAGGAATTTCATCAATATTTAAATGAGATGGGCTAGATGGCATACCTTTGATCGAAGATGGAGTAGATGACATACCTTGAGCTTGAGGTGGGAATGATGGCGTACCTCCTTCCTCACATGTGAGTGATGATGTACTCTCAACTTGAGATGTGGTAGATGGTGTCCCTACATGTTGACTTGCAATAGAGGAGGTGTCTCCAACTATGGTATTCAAATCTCTCATAGCACGAAGTTTTTGCATTCATTCCCTTTGTGTCGCTAATACCATATCTCTTTTTGATGGTTGTGGTTCCTCTTCAATTGGTATGTCTTCATTTATCGTGTCCAATTTCCTCTTCTCACGAAGTTCCCTCATAGCCATTGCTTTCTTTGCATTCTTAGCTTCTATCTCTTCTTGTGTTAGTTTAATTCTTGATCATTTCCTTAGCATGATGGAGAATTTATCTATAGCATGATAAATAGACAAATATTAGTTCCTAAGAAATGAATCCATACAAATAATTGAAATATATGTCATTCAACCCTTCATACAAAATGTACATACAACCATCATGTAGAAGAGTAAATGTCACTCAACCAAAATAGGTACAAAGCATACAAAGCATTATTGCAGCCATACAAAGCATTATGGTACAAAGTTCGCTTCAGTCCTATGAGGATAAGGACAGAGAAGAGTCACCTATTGAGGCTACAAGTGAAGAGTACATGGGACTTCATGTTGACTACAAGGTTGAAGATGTGGGGGAGGCCTTGGTTCTAGTGGCATCAAACTACCTACACTTACTTGCGGATAGAGATCATCTCCTCACACATGAAGAGTTAGCTTGTAGCCATGGGATAGAATTTAAGACACATGATACATTTGATTTTCACTTGGAGATGTCTCATGAGCCAGCAGCACTTTTTGATAACCATCTAGTCATGAAAGTAGAGATGATTGAGATCATGGGAGACATCACACTAGGGAATGACGTAAGGACTAATTTTCTGATGTGTGACAGCAGTCCCTTATCTTCACATTATCATGTTATGACAACCAAGAGGATCAAACTTAAGGCATATGATTTTCATGGAGATAGTCATGTTGAACTTTGTACTTTGTTGTGACTGAACTATCTTGAGACCCTATATCAATTTTATGGCAATGTGACTGATTTTTAGTATTTAACTTGGTACATTGTCATAGATATGGGAATGGAAACATTTGGTATACAATGTTTGTATGAACTATCAACATGAAGAATAATGTAGCATAGCATGGATCATGATTGGATTAAGCCTATTGGGATTTACTTATATGATCTTGGCACCTATTCATTTGTATTTTAACTTGTTATGACAAGATAATAGTATTTAATTATGCTTAAGGGATTGTATATTTATATGTTGTAAGGATTTATTCTTGTATAATTTGACATCACGGTATGTTAAGGTCTATTTAATTCATTATTGTACATACTTATTAAAGAGCCCAAGAGTAGTAAAAACTATGATGAACTATAAATGCAAAATGTAAGACATGTATGCAAAATATAAGACATGTATGCAAAATGTGGAAGCATAGACAAGGCATATGAACTATAAAATCAAAAAAGCGAGACTAATATAAACATAAAATATGTAATCCATATAAGTGATATAAATATGTATGATAAAGCATTGTTAAGTAATTCAAATAAAATTTAGGAAAATGTAAAGAACATGCATGTAAAGACTTGACATACCTAAAAAATAGAGATTCGAATGGAGAGAGTACCCAATTATGTAGTGTTTTTTTCTTCTTGCATCAAACTCCTCAACAATTTGAGTATTTCACCACTTGCTTCATTTTCAACGTTAAATTGAAAAATGTACTCAAATAGAATTAGTAACAACAATACTGTTAACCAATCTATAATGTTAAATTCCTACAATTCAATCACAATTAACATTGCAACACTACAAAAATTGAAACTTGAATTGATATATATCAAATTTGATGTGAAAACTATGTTATTTCCTCCTTCTTAAGTTGGCAAAGTAGAAAAAGGTGGTGGAAAGTTCATGCAAAGGCTGTAGAATGTGCAAAATATGCATGCAAACTTCCCAACAGCATGAAAACACTTTTTTTTGTCAGAACACATGCATAAAGAGAATAAAATAGAGTATGTGGGCCTAGATCACGAAGGTCCATGCCTTTTTACTGTTTGTAAAGAAAGCCAAAACACGAGCATGTTTTGTCTTGCTATAGATTGATCCATAGAAAAATATGTGTCTAAAGCAGAAAGGAGTTTAGAGAGTTCATGTGTTATTGAGGGTTCCTTGATCCAAATACCAGTAGATTGATGCTTCAAAAGTGGAGGGATTGGCATGTTCATAATTCAAGGGATCATCATCCTTCTTTTTGTAGTGGTCTAGGTATTTTATTTTGAAACTTATGAAGTGAATTAACTAAATGTATTCTCTTTATAATGTGCCACTGAGTTGTCATGGCAAAGAAGTGCCAAGTAGCTAGAGGTGAGATATATTGCAAAATATGATAGAAAGGAGTGCATATAAATATTTCTACCTTTCTCACCTTTGATAGTACCTTTGCTTCCCCCTCACCTCTCTACCTCTCCCCTCTCTACGTCTCTCAATCGCTCCTTGTCTACCTCTCCATCCATCCTTAACCATCTAGGTCTCGCTTAACCCTAAACCCTAAAGCCACAACCCTCAACCCTTAAACCTTAAGTCCTAAACCCTATCCCTAAACCCTCAACACTTTACCTTAAACCCTATTCCCTCAACCCTAAACCCTACATCCTATCACTAAACCCTCAACCCTAATCCCTCAACCCTAAACGCTATCCCTAAAGCCTCAACCCTATACCCTAAGCCCTCAAGGTCTTAAACCCTAATCCCTTATCCCTAAACCCTCAACCCTCAACCCTCAACCTTAAACCTTAATCCCTCAACCCTAAACCTTACAGGTTAAACCCTAATCCCTTATCCCTAAACCCTAAACCCTATCCCTCAACCGTTAACCCTAAAACCTTAAACCCTAAAACCTATCCCTAAACCCTTAACCCTCGACACTATATCTTAAACCCTAATCCCTTCACCCTCACCCTAAAGCCTCAACCCTCAATCCTTAAACCTTCAACCCTAATCCCTCTACCCTCAACACTCTACCTTAACCCTAATCCCTTGACCCTCAACCCTAATCCCTCAACCCTAAACACTATCCCTAAAGACTCAACCATAAACCCTAATCCCTCAAGGTCCTAAACCCTAATCCCTTATCCCTAAACTTTAAACCCTATCCCTAAACCCTCAACCCTCAACCTTAAACCTTAATCCCTTAACCCTAAACCTTACAGGTTATACCCTAATCCCTTATCCCTAAACCCTCAACCCTTAACCCTTAAACCCTAATCCCTCTACCCTCGACACTCTACCTTAACCCTAATCCCTCGACCCTAAACCCTATTACTAAACCCTAAACCCTTAACCCTCAACCCTAATCTATCAACCCTAAACCCTTAAAACTATATCTTAAACCCTAATCCCTCAACCCTAAACCCTAATACCTCAACCCTAAACCCTAAACCCTCAACCCTCAACCCTCAACACTATACCTTAAACCCTAATCCCTCAACCCTCAACCCTAATCCCTTGACCCTAATCCCTCATCCCTAAACCCTAAACACTAACCCTATTCCTAAACCCTCAACCCTTGACACTATACCTTAAACCCTAATCCCTTATCCCTAAACCTTAAACCCTATCCCTCAACCCTTAACCCTTAAACCTTAAACCCTAAAACCTATCCCCAAACCCTCGACCCTCGACACTATATCTTAAACCCTAATCCCTTAACCCTCAACCCTAAAGCCTCAACCCTCAATCCTTAAACCTTCAACCCTAAACCCTATCCCTAATCCCTCTACCCTTGACACTCTACCTTAACCCTAATCCCTCAACCCCCAACCCTTAACCTTAAATGCTAATCCGTCAACCCTAAACCCTCAACCCTCAACACTATACCTTAAACCCTAATCCCTCAACCATAAACCCTAATCTCTCAACCTTAAACCCTAAACCCTATCCCTAAACCCTCAACCCTCAACACTATACCTTAAACCTGTTGTCACATAGAATTGCACCCTGTTTGGAGAGAGTCCAAGCATTCTAATGACACAATGGGAATGATCTCGAAGTGTGGGACCTTGCGAACTGAGATCATCCCTCTAGAGAAGGCTGGTTCCTCATTCTAAGCCTCATTCTTAGAGGAATATATCTAAACCTAGTGCTAATGCTGCAAGGGAAAAGGGGTAGAAGGAAAACATAAATAGAAATTAGGTGATAATCCAAGTTGAATAAAAGAACCCTCACAGAACTGAGAAAATGCACAAAATGACTAGATACAACCAATAAACATACACAGATCAAGCTGATTTTAACAAAGGCAAGGAGCAAGAGATGATTAGAAGGAATTAAACATTCACAAATACATCATTCTTAGATCACACAGAGTCAAAATAGCATGAAGAGGTAAAATAACCAACATGTATTTAATCAGAAGGCAAGGTTACACGAGAGGAAAGCTCTATTTGGAATCAGAAATTATAGATTACTAGATCTTCCAACCCCTTTTACATCTCATGTTTATGCATATATAGCATTTTTCATTTGACCTAAGTCGGTTACAATCAATTCTCCCCATGGGCTCTGTCAAAAAATATCATCGCCAGAAGGGATATCCACCTACAAGAAGTTATGGAATAAAATATCTGGAATAGGGTAGGTGGAAGATATTTTGGGCCTTGAATGTGAGCAACACAATCATCTATCTTCAACAGTGAATACATAAAATATCTGAAGCATGGCAGTTGAGAGATCAGATTTGTATTGATGATGGATGGGACATATCGCCCCTTGACAAATCTTTTACAACACTTTAAATCTCCAACCCTTTGAATTTTTGCATCCTCACTCGCTAAGATCATCTACACAATCAGGCTCTATATCCGTATAATTGACCTTTGAATTTTCCCTGTTTGACTGAACTTGCATTTTTGGCTTCTGAATCGGCGACCGTCAATTTTATCCTTGCTGCCAAGAGAACCATTGTTTGTATGCATACAGACATACAAAAATGGATACACTATAAAAAACTATGATGACATCAGCATCATATAGAACTTGGGCAAAGAACAGGCCTAGATGATGTCATCATGCTATCGGGTCCTTCAAATCCTTTGATTTTGCACTTATGTAATTTCTTCACTTTTTGCATTTTGCATATCAAACTGCTTTGCATGTCTTTGAATCTCCCTTTGTATATGCTTTTGTATGTGCAATTGTATATACAATACAATAGCCAACATACAAAAGTGGGCCTTTACTTTTGCATCACCTTTTGTATATATGCCCTTGCCATGTGTCATCACTCCATTGGTCGCTGAGCTAAACCTGGGACCCACCGCTACATCCTCCTTATCGGCCATTAGAAAGACCTCAAACTGAGCCACTGAAATGTATTCTTGCTGAAAATCCATTGTGTGTGTCTTTGTACATCACAATTGTAAATAGGAGATACAATCACATGTACATACAACTATGGAACTCAATGGATTATCAACCATATTGGATCATTGAAATAGGTTCAACCTTGTATCTTTGCTTTTGCATATGACTTTGTATATGTGATACAATCACATGTACATACAAAGGCAGACCCCAACATTTTTATAAAGCAAATTGAAATTAACATCGGGTCCAGCTTTGTATCTTACCTTCTTGTATGTTGCACCTTTTGGACCTTGTACATGCGATATACAACTGCGGACCCCCAACAGATTATCTGCCACATTCAATTCCCCAGTCACATCTAGATTGTATGTATTCCCTTTTGCATCACCTTTTGTATATCGCATATACAATGCGAATATACAAACAAAACTGCATACAATCACTTGTACATACAAACATTGCATCTGACCTTTGCTTGTACATATAAAGATGCATACAACCGCATCTGTCATTCTAAATCAAAATACATATTCTTTCGGGTCTGGGATTGTATCTTAGGATTGTATATGCCATTGTATATAGGATTGTATGTACAAAGATACAATCGCATATACATACAAAAAATGGACACACCTTTTGTATCTCCCCCTTGTATATTGCCTTGTATATGCATTTGTATATGCAATTGCATATACAAAGATAACCTGATGCACATTCACTTTTGTATCTCGCCTTTTGTATCTAACTTTACATCTTCCTTTGTAAATACAATTATATATGTGATTGTAAATGCAATACAACAGATATACATACAACGATACATACAAAGGTACATACAAAAATGATTAAGTATAAAACTAAGAAATATTTGCAATGGAAGGCACTTGAAGACAAAAGATTTCTGGGTTTTTCTGGGTTTTCTTGAAGGATTCTCCAAACAAGATTTTGGGATTTTTGTAAGCTAGAGCATGGGTTTTTGAAGAATTTAAGATTTTCTCCTTCTATTTAGGCTTTCTCTAATCAGATTTCTTTAATAGAAGGAGGGAAACATAATATTTTGTGGTCAAGTAAAATATGACAACATTGTTGGTGACCTCTTGGGGATGTTTTCCTGCTAAACATCAGACCAGTTGCCTAGACCTTATCCATTGGGCACAGGGTCATACAAAGACTTCTAAACACTTGAGACAAACATTCTTGACTTTTGTAACTCATCAGAGCATCAATGAAAGACACCTAGAAACCTAACTAAAAAGAAAAATACAGAAAGAAACCTATCTAACTGTGCTTGATAGCACTTAGGGAATTGAAAACTGTATTTGAAACCTATCCTAACCTATCCTAACTAGCAAAGCATCTGGTCAAACAAAACCATCAACTAGCTTTGCAAAATAACACCCCTTTCTGATCAACAACTGATGCATTACATGGTTATACATTACTGAAATAAAATGAAACACATGCAAATAGTCAATAGACTATTGCAATGTTTCATGAAATGTGCAAATAAACTCACTCACACCTTGATTTTGATGAGGCCTATTGCTGTCCTAAACTGGATAAGTGAGATGAATCTGGTCACTTTCAGCTGCAACTCCAAAATCAGTCTCTTTTTCAAATGCATCCTCATACTCGGGTACAAGCATGACCTCTGGTACCTCGGTGGCCTCCATACTAGCTAAACATCTGATTGGACAGCCCCTAGAATGGATAAAACTTGAACTCTCATTGTTGGCTGCTTCACATTCTTGTTGCTACTCATGATTGTCCTCCTTCATGAATAAAATTGAACCATAATAAACTAGATACTTAGAAAAAATAGCATTAACTTCACATTGCATAATACGTTGCCATGTTGATTCCTCCTCAATAGTCAATGGATAATCCTCTTCCACTAGGGTGTCTAATAACTCATCAAATCTATCAACTCTTGGAAGGATTTTAGAAACAACTGGTTCAAGATCAAAATACTCGTTACCACTCAAGGAGGTACACTTTAAATCAGAAGTATCTTCTTCAATGAAGGAAGGCAAAAACTCAAACATTGAAGTAGCCTCTTGAAGAAAACTTTTAGTTGATTTATTAGCCTCAAGTTCTTCAGAACAGTAGAAAGGAAGCTCCTCCAACCAGCTAAGACCTTGCAAATCAGATTCATGAGAATTTTCTTGACTTGAGAGAATGAACTCCTCTCTTTCAGGACCATACTCCTCCTATTGCTTCAACACTTGTTCAAACTTATGAACTTACTGTTCTATCTCATCATGGTTATCAACTCCTCCTAAAAGGTCTGATTCCCTGTCCTCCAACATTAAACAAAACTATTCAATTATGCCTGTGCACATTTCTCCAAAAAGCTCAACATTAGTTGTCTCGTGCATAACCTATTCAAATATATCCAAGCTCCTAACTTGAAAAATGGTGTCAGGTTCAGATTTATACTCTTCTTCATGGTCCCAGGCTCCATTTTCATACTGATTATTGTCAATCAACAACTCCTCAGATTGTTTGATGTCCTCTTACTGTTCTGAAACTGTTGTTGAAGTAGAAAAACCTACACATTCTTCATTCATAGGATTATTCAACTTTACAGGTAGAGTTGAGCTGAAACTAGGAATATGGTGTAGGACCACCTAACACAAGGTGGCCTCCATGAGGCATTTAAATTCATGTTTTGTTTGGAAAATCATGTTTTGGGTTGTAATAAGATCTATTTGACCAATGCATGTCATTTTTGTATGTATCTAGGTTCTTCAAGACTTAGAACAAACTTTTGTAAGTCCCAAGTATTTAGGTCGCATTTGTCAAGTTGTTAGTTGTTAGATGGTTGGTCTCCCAGCCACTTGGAATCAGTCTCCCAGCCGCTTGGAATAGGGTTGGTGTTCCTCTGTGAGCTTATAAAACTAGGGAAATGAACCAACTTACGATATGATATTGTAATTGAATGCAATTGTGCGATTGTAATCGAGCATTGTGAAGGAGAAATCAAACTATTCTGTGTCATCAAACTAATTTCTGTTCTTTGTAAACACAAATTGCATAGTTGTAGATTTCTTTTCCTTTCTGTAATTCCATTGTTGCAAAATGTTGATGTGAAGCATTCCACTGGTGAGATTTCTATCAAAATCAGTGGAATGGCTTCATTGTATCATATTCGTTTGTTTCCTGTTTTGTTTCATTGTTCGGCGATGCAGATGTTCCAAATCGAGGAGTGTGCATAGTAGGCGGCCTAGCATCTCCATGTGCTAGGGTTTGGATCAGAGGAGTTGGAATTGTTATTGGTGAGACAGAGGCCATCGACAAAACATTCCTCGCTCAGAGCAATGAGGATAGTCTAGACGAAGAGAGGTTCAAGCCATTGAAAGAATTGCGGTCTAGAGATTCTTATTGGGGTGATAAGAGACAAGTGTTACCGACAGAGATCCATCGGGAGGAATTTGCTGGCAGTAAGAGATCTTAGGGTTTGGCCGAAGGCATTCATCACACTGATGAGTAGTTGGTCCATTGGCGCATCGTCCTAAGTGTGTAATCGTTCACCAATGACAAGGGTCTCACAGATCATTTTTTGATCAGTTGTGTGCTTCCACTAAGTGCTCCCCATCAGAATAGAAAGGGTTGCCTAGGTTTCACACCCTTTTTGGTATTGATAATCTAAGTAAGCTCAACTACTTTGCACCTGAGCAGACAAAAACTTCATTTGCTCCTTTTTAGCAGCTATCTCTCCTTCAAGATTTCTTTCAAATTGTATTCTTCTTTTTACCCACTCTTGATTATAAATAATGGATTGCTCAGCCAACTCTTGCTGCTGCAAGGTAATCTCTTTTTGCTTCTCAATTTAAACCAACATCCAATACATGTATGAGAATTCCTTACTGATATCACTGATCTTCATCTATTCAAGCTTTTGGCTCAAATCCCACAAAAAATAGTCAAACTTTTGGATCAGATCCAATACATTCTAGTAAGGGTGCTCTTGAGGCCGACTGTGTGAATAATCATGTTGTTTGGTATCAAAAACCTCTTCTTGGGGTTGAACTTGATCACATATCAGTTGATATTGAGGTTGAGCGGGGAAGGGAGGGTGGAAAACATGATAGGACTGCTGGTAATCTGTTGTTACAGGGTCGATTAGAATAAAACCAACAAGTTGTTCTATGTGATATGATTGGTAAGAGGGTATATATGCATGATTTTCATTTAATGGAGGTGAAAAACCATCACAGTGTTGATAACTAAACATTTCAAGAGTAAAACATGAAACATAGGCAAGTCTGGATAACTGATTTGGAATGTATCTAGGCAACAATGTTTTGAAACACTAAGAAATGAGTTATAACACCAAATAGAGTCACCAAGTGCTGAGAAAATAGTTTCAAATGGTAGAAAACTAACAAGTAGCACCAACCTCATTAGCTGCTTGTACTTGGACTACTGAAACTAGTTGATTCTTCACTTGTAGAGTCGCCAGGTGTGTGAATATTGCCTCTATAGGGTGATGTTGTTGACATACACACCAAATATCAACAATGAATAAAGGAATTGTGGACTATGATAGTCCAATCTGTCCCACCGGGCGTGCCAGAAACTCTTGCCACATAGAATTACACCCTGTCTGAAGAGAGTCCAAGCATTCTAATGACACAATGGGAATGATCTCGAAGTGTGGGACCTTGTGAACTGAGATCAGACCTCCAGAGAAGGCTGGTTCCTCATTCTAAGCCTAATGCTTAGAGGAATATATCTAAACCTAGTGCTAATGTTGCAAGGGAAAAGGGGTAGAAGGAAAACATAAATAGAAATTAGGTGATACACCAGGTTGAATAAAAGAACCCTCATAGAACTGAGAAAATGCACAAAATGACTAGATACAACCAATAAACATACACAGATCAAGCTGATTTTAATAGAGGCAAGGAGCAAGAGATGATTAGAAGGAATTAAACATTCACAAATACATCATTCTTAGATCACATAGAGTCAAAATAGCATGAAGAGGTAAAATAACCAACATGTATTTAATCAGAAGGCAAGGTTACAGTAGAGGAAAGCTCTGTTTGGAATCAGAAAGCATAGATTACTAAATCTTCCAACCCCTTTTACATCTCATGTTTATGCATATATAGCATTTTGCATTTGACCTAAGATGGTTACAATCAATTCTCCCCATGGGCTTTGTTAGAAAAAATCATCGCCAGAAGGGACGTCCACCTGCAAGAAGTTATGGAATAAAATATTTGGAAAAGGGCAGGTGGAAGATATTTTGGGCCTTGAATGTGATCATCTCAATCATCTATCTTCAACAATGAATACATAAAATATCTAAAGCATGGCAGTTGAGAGATCAGATTTGTATTGATGGTGGATGGGACATATCGCCCCTTGACAAAACTTTTACAACACTTTAAATCTCTGACCCTTTGAATTTTTGCATCCTCACTTGCTGAGATCATCTACACAATCAGGCTCTATATCCGTATAATCGGCCTTTGAATTTTCCTTGTTTGACCGAACTTGCATTTTTGGCTTCTGAGTCGGCGACCGTCAATTTTATCCTTACTGCCAAGAGAACTGTTGTTTGTATGCATACAGACATACAAAAATTGATACACTATAAAAAACCATGATGATATTAGCATCATATAGAACTTGGGCAAAGAACAGGCCTGGATGATGTCATCATGCTATCGGGTCCTTCAAATCCTCTGATTTTGCACTTATGGGATTTCTTCACTTTTTGCATTTTGCATATCAAACTGCTTTGCATGTCTTTGAATCTCCCTTTGTATATGCTTTTGTATGTGCAATTGTATATACAATACAATGGCCAACATACAAAAGCAGGCCTTTACTTTTGCATCACCTTTTGTATATATGCCCTTGCCATGTGTCACCACTCCATTGGTCGCTGAGCTGAACCTGGGACCCACCGCTACATCCTCCTTATCGGCCATCAGAAAGACCTCAATCTGAGCCACCAATATGCATTGTCTCACTAAAAATCCATTGTATGTGTCTTTGTACATCGCAATTGTATATAGGAGATACAATCGCATGTACATACAACTATGGAACTCAATGGATTATCAACCATATTGGATCATTGAAATAGGTTCGACCTTGTATCTTTGCTTTTGCATATGACTTTGTATATGCGATACAATCACATGTACATACAAAGGCGGACCCCAACAACATCGGGTCTGGCTTTCTATCTTACCTTCTTGTATGTTGCACCTTTTGGACCTTGTACATGCGATATACAACTGCGGACCCCAACAAATTATCTGCCACATTCAATTCCCCAGTCACATTCGGATTGTATGTATTTCCTTTTGCATCACCTTTTGTATATCGCATATACAATGTGAATATACAAACAAAACTATACAATCGCTTGTACATACAAACATTGCATCTGACCTTTGCTTGTACATACAAAGATGCATACAACCGTGTATGTCATTCTAAATCAAAATACATATTCTTTCGGGTCTGGGATTGTATCTCAGGATTGTATATGCCATTGTATATAGGATTGTATGTACAAAGATACAATCGCATATACATACAAAAAATGGACACACCTTTTGTATCTCCCCCTTGTATATTGCCTTGTATATGCATTTGTATATGTAATTACATATACAAAGATAACCTGATGCACATTCACTTTTGTATCCTGCCTTTTGTATCTAACTTTGCATCTTCCTTTGTATATACAATTGTAATTGTATATGCGATTGTATATGCGATACAACAGATATACATACAACGATAAAAACAAAGGTACATACAAAAAAGATTAAGTATAAAACTAAGAATTATCTACAATGGAAGGCACTTGAAGACAAAAGATTTCTGGTTTTTCTGGGATTTCTTCAAGGACTCTCCAGGTGAGATTTTAGGATTTTTGTAAGGTAGAGCATGGGTTTTTGAAGAATTTAAGCTTTTTCTCCTTCTATTCAGGCTTTCTCTAATTGAATTTCTCTAATAGAAGAAGGGAAACAGAATATTTTGTGGTCAAGCAAAATATGACAACAAAACCCTAATCCCTCAACCCTCAATGAAACCCTACACCCTATCACTAAACCCTCAACCCTAAATGCTATCCCTAAAGCCTCAACCCTAAACCCTAATCCCTCAAGATCTTAAATCCTAATCCCTTATCCCTAAACTCTAAACCCTATCCCTAAACCCTCAACCTTATCCCTCAACCCTTAACCCTTAAACCTTAAACCCTAATCCCTCTAACCTCGACACTCTACCTTAACCCTAATCCCTTGACCCTCAACCCTATTCCTAAACCCTCAACCCTCAACCTTAAACCCTAATCCATCAACCCTAAACCCTATCCCTAATCCCTCAAAACTATACCTTAAACCCTAATCCCTCAACCCTAAACCCTAAACCCTATCCCTAAACCCTCAACCCTCAACACTATACCTTAAACCCTAATCCATCAACCCTCAACCCTCAACCCTAATCCCTCAATCCTCAACCCTAATCCCTCATCCTTAAACCCTAAATGCTATCCCTATTCCTAAACCCTCAACCCTCAACATTATACCTTAAACCCTAATCCCTTATCCCTAAACCCTAAACCTTATCCCTCAACCCTTAACCCTTAAACCTTAAACCATAAAACCTATCCCTAAACCCTCAACCCTCGACACTATATCTTAAACCCTAATCCCTTAACCCTCAGCCCTAATGCCTCAACCCTCAATCCTTAAACCTTCAACCCTAAACCCTATCCCTAATCCCTCTACCCTTGACACTCTACTTTAACCCTAATCCCTCGACCCTCAATCCTATCCCTAAACCCTCAACCCTCAACCTTAAACCCTAATCCATCAACCCTAAACTCTAATCCCTCAACCCTAAACCCTATCCCTAAACCCTCAACCCTCAACACTATACCTTAAACCCTAATTCCTCAACCCTAAACCCTAAACCCTATCCCTAAACCCTCAACCCTCAACATTATACCTTAAACCCTAATCCATCAACCCTCAACTCTTAACCCTCAACCCTAATCCCTCATCCCTAAACCCTAAATTCTATCCCTATTCCTAAACCCTCAACCCTCAACACTATACCTTAAACCCTAATCCCTTATCCCTCAACCCTAAACCCTATCCCTCAACCCTTAACCCTTAAACCTTAAACCCTAAAACCTATCGCTAAACCCTCAACCCTATACCCTCAACCATATACTTAAGCCCTAATCCCTCAATTCTTAACCCTATACCTTAAACCCTGAAGCCTACACCCAAAAACCCTCATCCCTATACCCTATAACCTCACCCTTATACCCTAAACCCTAAATATTGTGCCTCAACCCTGTACTCAAATTAAACCTAAACCATACGTGCTCTCAACCCAAGTCACCCTATGCCTTATATACCCTCAATCCATATCATAAACCCTAAACCCAATATCCTAAACCCTAATCCCCATGCATTATACACTTAATCTTATACACTCAACAACCTGAATATTAACCCTCAACTGTAACCCTCAACCCTCTAACTTCTACCCTCTACCCTCTACCTATTACTTAAGCCCTAATCCCTCAACCCTAAAAACTATACGGGCTCAGGTCCTTATATACCCTAAACCCAAAACCCTTACATACATACATACATGCATACATACATACATGTACATACATACATACAAGCATGCATACATGTACATATATACATACAACCATACATACATACCTACAAGCATACATATATACATCCATCAAACATACTTACCAAACTTGAACATAAATCATTCAAAGGGAGACATAATGTGAGCGTGTTATAATGCGCTCGCATTATGTTGAACTGGGCAAACACCGGTAAACATGCAAAAAAGGAAAAAAGCACAACATAACACAAGCACGTCATATTTTGCTTTGGGAATCCCAAGCCTTAGGCTTGGGATTTGCTTTGGATTTCTAACCCAAAGGCTTGGAGTGCCTTCCCAATGTCCATAGACGTGTTTTTGCAAATTCTACAAGATTTCACATAATTTTGTTTGTGCTAACCCTCATATTTGCACGTGTTTCAAGGTTGAAAAAATTGACACCTAGGTAATGTTAGGCTTTCTCTTAGTTATTTAACGATGTAATTTTTGTCACATTTTGATAATGTTAAGCCTTTCATCTTTAATTTCTTTTGTTTGTGTCTGTTTTTGGGCAAAAACCAGTGTTTAGTATTTTTTTCATTATAAATTAACCGTTCATTGAAATTTCAAATAAATTAGATTTTTATCAACTAGACTCCATTCTACACATATTAAAAAAAAAATTCAATTAGTTTTCAAAATTTACAGGGGTAGCACGGCCAAAATTCTATTTTTTAGGATGTATCCACTTTGAAAATTAGTAAAAAATCAAATATTCATTAAAAAATTATCAGAAAAATCAAGCATAAACTACATGTTGTTAGCTAATTTCTCACTAAAGCGATTTTAAAAATGCCAAAAAAAATTTAACCTTTTGAGGGAGCCACAAAACATGCTATGTTATGTTTTTTGATAGAAATAACACCAATTTCTGTGGTTCCCTGTTTTGAACCCCTTAATCTATACCATTTTCAAAAAAATTAGTAGTTTAGAAAGTAGACTCGGAGCACTACGAACATTGTTTTGGTTGCATCTTCAAATTTTGAGTGTAACTATGCTCAATTTCTCATCCAAGGTTGATATTTCCTGATTTCAAAAAAAAAAAAAAAAAACCACTTAAGAACCCTTCTTGGCCCCTCAACTTCTTGCACTTACCCCTTGAGATGATGGCAAGTATATGTGAGACATTAGATAAGAGATTAAGCAGATTGGAAGCATGGCAGCGTCATGAATTGGTCATGCAAGATGAAAAGTTGTGTGCATCAATGGTGGAAGATGAAGAGGTGGGAAATGAGAATGAAGAGGTTGAAGATGCAGTAGTGGAGAATGTGATTGCAGCAATGGAATGTGAAGAGGTTGCAGTGAAGGGTGAGGATAAAGATGAGTTATTGTTGCAGATTTTAGCGTTAGAGAAGGAGTGGTTTGATAAGCTTGTCGATGGAGGAGTGAAAAATGAACGTCATAGTGAAGGACAAAGAAGATGATGCTATAACAGGGAAAGAAAAAGAGGTAAATCATGAACATTTTGATTTCATTTTTGATCATTCTTCCATAGTGAGAGTAGAAGAGGATGTTGTTGCAGAAGATGAAATAGCAGTTGTAGATTTGTATGTAGACACTGCATATTTGTATATAGAGGTTGTAGAAGATGATGCAGGTGTAATTTGGTGGAGGTGGTTAGTTTGCAATGGGTTGGATCCCACGAAGGAGGAGAGGAGAGTAGAGAGCATTTAGCGGAGGAGGACGGCATGTAGTGGATGTGAATCCATAAGAGGAGAGAAGAGTGGTGAATGGAGTTGTGGGAGGAGGATGATGTGTGTACTAATGAGATGTTGGAAAAAGAGGAAGAAGACATAACTTGTGCACATGACTCAGTGATGGAATTCGCTATAGGTTGGTTGCAACCTTAAAGGGTAGTACCACTACTCAACTCTGCTTTGTGAGCCTATGCTCACAAACTTTTTACCCGACATGTTTGATGCAGGAGCACTCAGGCGCACGAGCAATTGCCATCACCCAAAAACATTTTTAGGTTTGGTTTTCAGTTTTGATTTGGTTTGATGGTCATTGGCATCTCTTGACATCATAGAACTTCAAATTCGGCACAAAATTGCAAGAATCAAACTTTCATCGGTTCACAGTTTCAACACTCCGGAGGCAGTTTTGTAAAATTTATTCTCTAACATCTGTAAGATCTATAGTAGAATCCTTTTGCAGGGGCATTCTTGGAGCTACCATGTCCAATGTGAAAAAAGAATTAAAGTTATATCTTTCACTATTTGAGAAAAATTGTGTTGTTAAGACCGAAAGTATGTCACCGGTTTACGAAAAGTTTGAAATTTCAAATTTTATGAGGGTTGGAGTGAAACCCTTCTATAGAGGACCTGAGGAGGTCATAACACACCTTTGGGCAAATTTTTAGGCAAAACAGAGAAATTTCATTTTTCCGCCTGCCAGCACAGATTCCGCCCGTCACAGTTGGACAATTGAAGTTTTCCAGATCTATAAGCAAATTTGAAGGTATCAGGGAGAAGAGGAAACCATGAACCATTCAATATCCAAAGGTATATGATGATGTTTCAATTGGTTGGAGTGTAACAAGATTTTGCATATCTATACAAAATAAATATCGACAGCTGTGATTCTTTGTGGGATGACATTTGAAGTGTTTAGGCCGACCAAAGTTTGGTCTTTACATTTCTTATTATATTCTGCATTATTAAAATAAACATATGGATATAAAAAGAGGCACGCTCAAAGGAGTAGGAGCCGCAATGAATATTGAAAACCACACAAAATATGTGTGCAAATGGTCGCAGCCAAAATGAAAATATAAGGAATGGAAAGAGGCAATGCCTTAGCTTCCAATTAATATTGCCTCTTCATTTTCAAAGTGAATACAAATAGAGGAGAAAGGAGCATTGAATGGGGTGGAATTTGGTAAAAAGAAAATAATATGAAACAAAAACAAAATTCGCTGCTAAACAAAATGTATGAACAGTAAATAAATTTTGCTACCTTAAAAACAAAAAAGGCATTGATATAAGAGGTGGTGCGACCCAGGAAATAGCAGAGTAAGAAGACAAATGGGTGTGTGTTGCAGGGGATCAACCGCTAGGAGGAAAAGAGTAGAAAATTTAAGCTTTGAAGTGGCATGCTGCCCAAGCAGAAAACCAGAAAGGGAAAGAATATGACGGTCATTGCCATAGAAACAAGAACAGAAAAGAATGTATAGGAAATGCACAGAAATATAAAAGTAAAGGAGATCAGCCATGGACAAATCAACTAGAATGGCCGAAGGATCACTTTTGGATAAGTTTGAAAGAAGATGAATTGTGTTTTCTATTGTAAATTGGAGCACCCTTTGCCACAAAAGTGCAGATTTGGTGAATAGAATATCACTAGCCAATAAGGGAATTGAGAGGAGCTATGGAGAGAAGGGACAATTTGCCCTGTGTGTATGAGCTCGGTCATGGATGGCCAACTGTATGTAAATAATTCCATGTCAGAGTTGTTTTGTTTTCTAAATTGAATCTAATAAATTCAAGTTTTGTGTTGCAATCTAGTTATTGTTGCATATTGAAATGGAGGCATAGCATTACCCATGTGAATGTTTGATTACTTGTGTGAGAATTGAGTGATATTGTTAGTGTGTTTTTGTGAAGAGGGGAGTTCGTATTTGTGTCATATGGTATAAGAGCTAGAAGACCCTGAGTGTGTAGAGTATGCACCAGGACCTGCGAGTAGAGAAGAGCGAGAAGGCAGTAGAGGAGAAGCTCGTGTGAGGACTGTTGTAGGTAGGAGAAGTCCTGAGCAGTGAGAGAGCTTGAAGTCGTAGAAAGATTGAGAGTGTGATGTGGATTACAGATGGAGGTGAGATTGTTGCAGCAAATAAGATGTGGATATACTTGAGGAAGCCTATGATATGGGAAGGTTGGAGGCAGTCTCAAGAGTGAAAGACTCTTGAGATGATGGCAGGTATATGTGAGAGATTAGATAAGAGATTGAGCATATTGGAAGCATGGCAGTGTGGTGAATTTGTCAAGTAAGATGAAAATTTGTGTGCATCAACGATGGAAGATGAAGAGGTGGACAGCGAGAATGAAGAGGGTGAAGATGCAACTATGGAGAATGTTATTGCAGAGATGGAATGTGAAGAGGTTGCAGCGAAGGGTGAGGATAAAGATGAGTTATTCTTGAAGATTTTGCCTTAGAGAAGAAGTGGTTTGATAAGCTTGCTGATGGAGGAACGAAAATGAATGTTGTAGTGAAGGACAAAGAAGATGATGTTGTAACAGCGAAAGAAAAAGAGGTAAATCATGAACATTTTGATTTCATTTGTGATCATTCTTCCATAGTGAGAGTAGAAGAGGATGTTGTTGTAGAAGATGAAATAGCAATTACAGATTTGTATGTAGACGCTGCATATTTGTATATAGAGGTTGTAGAAGATGATGTAGGGGTAATTTGGTGGAGGTGGTCGGTTTGTGGTGGGTTGGATCCCATGAAGGAGGAGAGGAGAGTAGAGAGCATTTAGTGGAGGAGAACATCGTATGGTGGATGTGAATCCACGAGAGGAGAGAAGAGTGGTGAATGGAGTTGTGGGAGGAGGATGACGCGTGTACTGGCGAGATGTTGGAAAAAGAGGAAGAAGACATAACTTGTGCACATGACTTAGCGATGGAGTTTTTTGTAGGTTGATTGCAACCTTAAAGGGTAGTTTGACTACTCAACTCTGCTTTGTGAGCCTATGCTCACAAACTTTTTACCTGACATGTCTGATGCAGGAGCATCCGGGTGCACGAGCAATTGCCATCACCCAAAAACATTTTTAGGTTTGGTTTTCAGTTTCAATTTGGTTTTATGGTCATTGACATCTCTCAGCATCACAGAACTTCAAATTCGGCACAAAATTGCAAGAATCAAACTTTTGTCAGTTTGCAATTTCAACACTCCGGAGGCAGTTTTGTAAAATTTATTCCCAAACATCCGTAAGAGCTAGAGTAGAATCATTTTGTAGGGGCATTCTTGGAGGTACCATATCTAGTGTGGAAAAAGAATCAAAGTTATATCTTTCACCATTTGGGATAAATTAATGCCGAAAAATTGTGTTGTTAAGGCCGAAAGTGTGTCACCAGTTTACAAAAAGATTAAAATTTCAAAATTTATGAGGGCTGGAGTGAAATCCTTTTGTGGAGGACTTGAGGAGGTCATAACACACCTTTGGGCAAATTTTTAGGAAAAACAGAGAAATTTCATTTTTTTCAGTTGCCGGCACGAATTCCTCCCATCACAGTTGCACAATTGAAGTTTTCCGAATCTGTAAGCAGATTTGAAGGCATCAGGGAGAAGAAGAAAACGCAAGCCATTCAATATCCAAAGGTATATGATGATGTTTCAATTGGTTGGAGTGTAACAAGATTTTGCATATCTATACAAAACAAATATCGACAGCTATGATTCTTTGGGGGACGACATTTCTTGTATTTAGGCCGACCAAAGTTTGGTCTTTTCATTTCTTATAATTTGCAGTGTAAAATTAAACATATGGATATGAAAAGAGGTGTGGTCAAAGGAGTAGGAGCTTCAATGAAAGTTGAAAACCACACAATATGTGTGTGCAAATGGTTGCAACCAAAATAAAAATATAAGGAATGGAAAGAGGCAATGCCTCGGCTTCTAATTAATATTGCCCTCTTCATTTTCAAAGTGAATACAAATAGAGGAGAAACGAGCGTTGAATGGGGTGGCATTTGGTAAAAAGGAAAGAATATGAAACAAAAACAAAATTCATTGCCAAACAAAATGTATGAATAGTAAATAAATTTCAGTGCCTTAAAAAGAAAAAAGGTAGTGATCTAAGAGGTGGTGTGACCCAGGAAATAGCAGAGAAAGAGTAGGAAAAGAGTAGGAAATTTAATCTTTGAAGAGGCATGCTACCCAAGCAGAAAACCAGAAAGGGAAAGAATATGATGGTCGCTACCATAGAAACAAGAACAGAAAAGAATGTATAGGAAATGCATAGAAATATAAGAGTAAAGGAGAGCAGCCATGGACAAATAAACATGGAATGGCCAAAGGATCACCTTTGGATAAGTTTGAAAGAAGATGAATTGTGTTTGCTATGGCAGATTGGAGCACCCTTTGCCATGAAAGTGTAGATTTGGTGAATGGAATATCACTAGCCAGTAAGGGAATTGAGAGGAGCTATGGAGAGAGGGGACAATTTTCTATATGTGTATGAGAGGCCATGGGTGGCCAACTGTATGTAAATAATTTCATGTCATAGTTGTTATTGAATCTAATAATTTCAAGTTTTGTGTTACAATTTAGTTATTGTTGCGTATTGAAATGGAGGCAGAGCATTGCCCATATGAATGTTTGATTGCCTGTGAAAATTGAATGATATTGTTAGTATGTTTTTATGAAGGGGGGAGTTCATGTTTGCGTCACAGTCATTTTTTTTGTGTTACAATCAATTTATCAGTTGTATATTATAGCATTCAATACAAAGCATGTTGAATCCAATAAATATCCTAATAGCAATTCGAAGAGGAAAAATTAGGGAGTATAGCAATGTCAATTTATTTTATATATTTATAGGGCTATTTTTGAACATCATACAGTCAAAGGAATAAAAATAGGTTATGGAATATAGTAATGTTAATTTATTTTATATATTTAGAGGGTTATTTTTAAGCATCATGCAGTTCAACAGTAAAGGTAGGACAAATATTTACTACTTTTTGTTGTTAATGAAGTGTAAAATTGTCATTGACTATTTGACCAATGAACTCATGTTGAAATAGAGTGTATTTATAGACACATAAATTTTAACTTTTATTTGACATTTAATTTATTTATTATTTTATTTATAATTTAAAATTATTTTATTTCACTATAGTTAAATGAATAAAACTGCAAGCACAATTGAATTGTAGTATTTTTAATTTATTGTGCATACGTGTTGTTTCTTGCTTTTGCTATCACTCTTTGATTTGTTGGCTTCCTTTTTCTTCTTTGTTTGCTCTGTATTTTTTGGTAATATTTTTCATTTTAATTTTATTTTGAAAAGGATGGTAAATATTCTATATTTATATGTAACTTTTGATTGAAAATAAAAAGACGTTGGCTATAAGAAAATTAATTAGCATATTCACTATAGATTAGGTCTCTCCACATAATAATTTAATTAGTTTTGTATAAAGATTTTTTAGAAAAATTAATATTTTATTTTACATCTAATTAAAAAATTCTTTATTTTAAAATTTAATTTTTAGAGATAGTCACAACCAGTTTCATATTTCTAATGATCCTTAAGTATAATTTTTATTTTGGCAATAGAGGTAAGTTAGCTAGTCAAGATAACTAATTTTATTTCTAAAAAAGATAATAATGTGTAGATTAAAAGCAACTTGGGATGTTCCTTTGTGTTGCATGAAGATTCATTTATCACCACTCCTATTGTTGGGGATGGGTTTAGGGGTTTTGTTCCTCGAGCTATTGAATGTCTTCTCATGGCCAGTTCTATTGTTATTGGTTCCCTTATTTTTGAAAAATGGATGCATAGGAAGCTCTTGCTAGAGCCTTTGCATATTATTGTGTTGTCATTTCATTGGATGGTCTAGTTCCTGTTGAGGTGGTTGGTCCCTATACTAGTAACTTATCCAGTGGTTTAACATCCTCCTATCTTGCATAATCCCTCTCACCATTGATAGATGTTTGTTGATCTTTGTCCCTAACTCTATTATTGATAGGTCCACTGCCATTCTAAAAAAATTACTAGTTGGGAAGTTTTCTAGTGTCTGTCCTAACATGATGTGTTTAGAAAGTGGGCACAACATAAGTGAAAACTCAGGGGTCATGTTAAGATTGATGCTCTATTGAAAGGCTTCTTTCTGATCTCCTTCATGAACAATGAAGATTGCAAATGGACCCTTTTGGATGGTCCATGGTTCTTTGGTAAGAATGCTTTATTCTTCAAAAAATGGTCACCTAGGTTTGAGCCCAAGAAAGAATGGTGCAATAAGATTTTGGTTTAAGTTAGGCTTATAGGCTACCTTTGGAGTACAAGGAAGATGAAGTCTTGAGGGCCATAGCCAACTCTTTCTTTCAATTTAGAGCATTAGATTTTGTCAACAAATGTAGGAAACATTAATTTTTTGCTAGATTTTGTGTCTATGTGGATGTGGATAAGGTGCCCCCCTCTATAATTACATTATCTTCTAAACTAGGTAAATGGGTACAATAGATAGTCTTTAAGAATTCCATGGTCATTTTACATTGTTACCTCAAATCAAGACATTCAAAGGAGGAATACCCAAGAAAACAAGTGAAAGCAATCTTTCTAGAGGAAAAAGGAGCAAGCTTAGCAACCTAATGGTGAGGTAGAAGGTTTCGTGATAGATGGATCTAATGATTTTTAGAAGTCCCTTTCTAAGGAAGTCCCAAATGAGGATCACAATAGGAACAAAGTTGAGTTGATGGATTCCCAAGTTTTCTCCCCTTTGACTAAGTAATGGTTAGGGGAAAGGACTCTGTGTGGTCCTTTGGGTCCTTCTAGTCCAAGTATAAAAAATGGGCATTTAGCTAGGAGAGATTTTTGCACCAAGGATAAGATGGTTGAGGTCGTCCAGAGCTCCTTAGAGCATTTTAGTTTTAAACCACCCTAATTTAGTTGTTCTCCCTTGGATTGTGGGTGGTTTTTCTATTTGGTCTTACTTTTAGTACTTTTACTATTTGTGTGTGATGTAATGCAACTTTAGGGCTTCCAGTTCCATGTTGTTTCTTGTTATTTTTTTTGGGCTTCATCATCTTATCTTCCACCTTTTGTAAAAGGGCTTGGGCCCTTTCAAAAACTAACCTTTACCATTGACCAAAAAATATGTATTTCTATCCTATATAATCACCACCACATATTTATATTTTATTTATAAGCATTATTGACAAGACATTTAAAAAATTTTAATACCTCTATTAGTAATACCTTTCTTGATATAGCCCCTAATATAGAACCATGTTACTTTAAAAACTATCTATTATTTTCTAAATACCCATTCAACCCCCTCCTATACCTATAATAGTCATCATTCTTGGTAGAAAATATTGTTGTGTGACTATGTCAATATTGTTTTCTTCTCATTTTCCACCAATGGTTGAATTTACACATAGGCAAGCTAATTATGTTGAATTTAAAATCAATATTAACATAAATCTAAATTTAATATTCGTATACATTTTATTAAAAAAATAAATAAATATTAACATTATAGGTTTTGAAGGGATAGTTCAAGCTGAGAAAATTATAAGATAAGGTGAATTCACTATTTTAATTTAGTCTATTACTATTAGCCATTCACCTATGGGTAAATTTCTTCAACCAATAATACAAATATTGAGAAAGAGCTTGGTAAAGAATTCATAAATAAACAATGACCAAAACAAAACAACTCTTAGGTAATAATAAAATTACTTTAAATAAAATAGTTCTTAAGTAAAATAAAATAACTTTAAGTAATTAAACTAGTTCTATACCTCTAACAAAGAAAATAAGCATTAAGGAAATAACTCTTAACTAAACAAATTCTAATATGATACACAAGAAAGTAGCAAATAAATAGAATTTTAAGGTTTATCACTTTTACTTGCAACAACATAGAATTTCCACCTACTTATTATAAATGAGGTCAAATTTGAGGAAATACAGTTGTAATTGACAATGCCCTAGATAGTTTGGAAGGCTCAAGAGTGAAGAACGTGGGTCAAGGGTCCTATTTTCATATTGCAAATTCAAGTGTACAGGTGATTTTTGAGCTCAAGTTCTTCATTGCTATGATTGCAAATGCTTAGGGTTGTAGAGGAGTTCGTTAGATCACAAGAATTCAATGCACAAGTGAAAGCAAGGAGAAGAAATGGTTGGACAAAATCTTTATATACCTTGCCTACCTTAAGCATGGATGCCATTAATGTGGAAGGAAGTTTGTTAGGGCACTGGGCATGAAAGAACAGCATGTGCCCAACCCCTCATGTGGTAGACCAAACCTTAACATTAGTCTTAAACACTTTTGCATAGAAGGAATGGACTACAAGATTTCAAGATATTGGTCGAAAGTATAAGAACTCCCAAAGAAGTCCACAAACTTGTGACAATGTACCTTAAGCCAACTAACCATTTCTAAGACATGACAAGGGAATGTAGAGATGGTCCAGACATCGGGATACTTGGATAAAATGGGAAATGCTTGGAACTTCATCAGGATTCTAAAAAGACATGTTACAAGCACTTTAGTACTCTTATCAATACAAAGGAGATTTGTCGACATTACTGGATGTCGATATGTCTAGACAAAAGTCTAGAAGTATAATAGTCTTGCATAATCTAAAAAATTTGCAAAAGTCTCAAAACCAAAGATTTTTCTACGGAAAATGGCCCAAACCCTTTTGATAATAATCCAAGAACTATCATATGCCCTCACAAACCATTTTAAAGATAAGGGGCACTCTCAACTTTGAGATTTGGGTGGAAAAAGGAGACAAGAGAAAACCAAACTTAAATTAAGAAAAAGCAAAAGATGGGGTCCACACTTTTCCAAAGAAAAATGGGGCATGTGTCCAAAGCACAATAGGGGCTCCCTGATTTCATCTTAAATTAGGGATGTTGATGCAAGACCTCAACAAATAGTGACTCTTAGGAGAAAGCATTGAAAAATGCTTAAAACCTAGAATCTCCTATTAGAAAAAGAAATTAAACAAAACAAACTCATTACTTAGGAAATGTTATTTGAATCCAAACCAATCCCAAACATAGGCAAGTATGCATTAGGTTTAATTAATCAGAACATGTTTGTGCATGATTCATTTCCTTCTTTCTAAATCTAGGAGGATTACTATTATGACAAAGGAAGTTAAGCATAAAACTACAATCAGCCCAAACACATGCCACACATTGCTCCACTACTAGTTAGGTATCCATAGCATCAATAGAGTTACCTCTAGTCCCATCAATGCATTGGTCCACTTCCAATTAGGCATCCATAGCCTTGGTGGAGATACTTGAATCACCCAGAAGAAATTGAGTTTTTGATATTTTATTTTCCCTTTTTACTCAATTATCATCCTTCTTTTAATTTTTTATTTTTCTCTTCCATTTCTTCTCTAGTTTTTCCCCTTTTTGCTCAAATTGCAAGTGTATATGCCTAAAAATAACATGACTCGGTCTAAATAAATATTCTTAATATTTATTCCCTTCTAATTCTTCTATCAATAAATAATTAAACAAATTTATTTATTCGATTCACATTCCTCTACATTAATTAAATATCAAAATATTTAATTATCTCTTCTAAAGTCAATTAAATAAAATCCTTTATTTAATTAAATTCTTCCAAACAATTAAATAATTCTTAATTATTTAATTAAGTCAAACTTATTCTTCCAAATTTAAATAAATCAAATCAAATTTATTTAAATCCTCTTAATCTCTAAAAATAAAATATAATCAAATATTTTATTTATTCTTCCAAATTCATTCTAAATTAAATAATACCAATTATTTAATTGTTTCTTCCAATAATATCTTCACTGAATTTAAATAAATCAAATATTTATTTAAGTTGTCTATTTCTTCTAAATTGAGTTATTTCTAAATATAATTCAATCCTTGTGCACATGCAATTGAATATTCTAAATATTTAATTGAGCTAAAATATCTTCCCATCCTCATGCAATTTCTATTCTCTAGTTCTATTCTCTTAACTAATTGATTTATTCTTTTAATTGATTAATCTCTTCAGTTAACTCATTCTTCTATTCTATTAATTCCTCTCATGCAAAATATAGCAAGACACTTGTCATCTTCTTATTCGCGCACGTTCCTCAACTATTCTATACCATTGATCTTCTCATTCTTTCTATACCATTGATCTTCTCTCTCACAAGTCTATAAATTGAACCCTATTCTTCAATTTGAATCATCCAAGCTTTAAGTATTGTTACTCTGTAGGAATTACAGCGTGCCTTTGGCACCAATTCCTTCAATGCTTGTGATCACACTCATTACCATACTACTACCATTGTTGTGAAGCTCCTCTTCATTACAAAACAACTATCATAGCCGTTCTCCATTGACAATCTTGGAATCAGAGCAAGGAAGTGCACTCTCTAAGGGCCTTATTCATACATGCAAGATCAATTAAGATAGGCAACCAATGGAAGCTATGAAGCTTTGAGGTTTGCAAAGGTTTTTGAAAGTTCTTTTGTTTGATTGATCTCTTTGTTTCTATATTTCGTTGAGTTTTGGGTATTTTGATATTAATTATTCATTTGAATCTAATTTTCCCTTAACATTTTTGGTGCCATGGGGCCTAGCCCCAATTTAACCCAAAAACTAAGCTTTTGTGTTTTTAGAAAGCTGTACTTAGGAGGAAATAGTGCATCTGACACATCCTAACACACATCTGATATTTGTTACGGCGCATACATTCCTTCGGTGCATACAGTCTCTGATCTGATGCATATATTGTCTGTTCTAGCGCATACATCCTTTCAGCGCATACAGATTATGTTACGGTGCATCTACCATCTGATATGGCGCATCTGTTATTTCATTGCATACACATTGTTTTCCTACGCTTTTGACCTCTATCTTAGCGCATATGTATTGTGGCACTTCTGATCTCTATTTCTACACATTCAGTCTCTGAAATTGCGCATCTGATCTAGGCAATGATTTTTAGGGTTTCGTTGAAGTTTTCACTAATGCTGATGTCTTTTTATAGGAACACTCTTGATCTGTTTTGCAGGCTAGGTACTAGTTTAGAATCATATAGTTGCACTTGTTAACTCACACTTCGATTTCTAACGAGAAAGTAAATGGATTCTCGTGCAAATCTCACATAGTTTTAACTAGGAAGGTGGTAATTGAATCATTGCTATCTTGCATATCATTGAATCATTGCTATATTGCTATCTTTCAAAGTTAACAACTCATTACCATCTGGATAAAATTGAACACATCATTGCTATCTGGGTAAAACTGAACCATTGCTATCTTGATTATCACTTCAAAGTTAACAACTCATGCTATCTGGATAAAATTGAACACATCATTGGTATTTGGGTAAAAATGAACCATTGCTATCTCGATCATCACTTCAAAGTTAACAAATTCGTGCTATCTGGGCTAAAATTGAACACATCATTGCTATCTTGGTAAAACTGGACCATTGCTATCTTGTTATCACTTCAAAGTTAAAAAAAATTTGTGCTTGCCCAAGTAGATAACTCATCTAGTTTTTCTCATTTTAACTAGGGGAAAAGAACCACTGTATTCTGTGTTTTGGGAATGATACCAGGCCTATGCTCTCCTCTATCTTCGGTGACCAAAATGTCAGACATATCATTTTCGCATGTGTTTTTCCTTTAGAGGGGCCTGCTCTTGGATACCGTTCATCCAAGTAGGAACGACCCTAAGTGGTAATAGGCTAGACATCAAGCCCTTCCAAGCCACTATAAATAAATTGTGTTTGGAGCAAAAGCTTCAAACAATGAGTGCAGTTGTGTTATATCGACAGCCAACCTCCCCCAAAACCCTCCAAGGCGCAACCCTTGCAGGCTGGGAGACTCCATAACGGAGAGTAGTGTTGCCGCATGTATAACCACTCGAATGGTTGCCTTTATTACTCATCCTTTGTTTTAGTAGACCAAAAACCCCTATAATTCGGTGCAGAGAAGGGTGATTATCACCTCCTGAAGATACTTCACTAGAGATAGTGAGAATTTGGTTTTATACTGTCCTTTGAAACCTAGGTTTGTACTTGAATTCTTTTTAGTCCAAAAAGAGTCAAAAATTCACAAAAAATTAAAAAAAACCATAAAAATATTCTTTGTGTTTGTTGTGTCTTCTTGCCATAATTTCAAAAAATTAGATCAAAAAGACCTTCTTGCAACCAAAGTACCAAAACCATCAGAAAATTGCCAAAAACTTGCAAAAATACTGAGAAAACTAGAGTGGCACATTCGTCCTCTTCTACTGCACATTTGTGCTGACCTGTGGCACATATGTACTGACTTGCAGCACTTTTACTACCTATTTCAGTGCATTTGATATTTACCAGTGTGGCAATTCTGTGCCGACTTGTTGCGCATTTACCAATTTTTGCAACGCATTTGTTCTGATGCATGCGTAACAGTGAGCACTTCCACAATCTTTGAGAGAAATATTTTGTCATTTATGGATACCCATTTCAACCTAGTTCCAAATTATGAGATCATATCTTACCTTGCAGTAACTTTTTCGTCTATTCCATAGCTTACTCCCTCTTTCGTTGGTCATCTCATTCACCTTCTATCAGGTCTTCCTAGTCCAAAGTCAAAGTATCCCATATCATATCAGCATAGGCCCCTTTTTCATTTCATTTTGGACTCAAGTAACCCTAGTAAGTCACAGAGCTTTGCTAGTGGTCTTGGTGCACGACTAGTCCCTACACAGTAAGACAAGTATTGAGTACCCTTACTAGTGGCTATCATCTTGTATCAGTTGTCTTACTTGGAATCATTGATCGAAAGAGTCCCTTGTCCAAATCTTGTCATAAGTATCCTATTCTCAATAGTCTCCATCGGCACCTTGCCAAAATCTCTAGTTTCATCCCACCTCATCCCACGTCACCTTGCATGGTTCTTACTAGATCTCAATACAAAAAGCAACTTGAAATGGCCGGATCATCCAACCACATTATCACCCCTCATGATAGTGATGAGTAAATCTCTTGCGAAGAGTATGAGGGAACCCTCCAAGATTAGAAATTCCAATGCTTGCTAGAGAAGGTGCTCCATGAGGATCCTCACAAGTATTTTTATCATCCTGCAAAGCTTGGAATTAAACTCCTCGCCGATTTTGATCTAAGAAAAATCCAAGAAACTGTAGAGGATAATCATGAAAAGGGAAAGAAAGTCGTAGACCCAAGCACTCCTATGGAAGAAATGAGGAAACAAATCGAGGGTCTAACGCAACAAATGATAGATTTCAAAATGGGTACAAACACTAAAACCTACTCCTTGGAAGGTATTGCATCGTACCCCTTTGATAAAAGTTTAAACATGACACCATTTCCATTTCGATTTGAACTTCCTAAGTTTGAAAAGTACAAAGGGAAAGGGGACCCTAGAGATCACATTAGGGAATTCAACGTAGCATGCATGGAAGTAGCTCACAATGAGACTATTCCCTAGATCTCTAGGTAGTCAAGCCATGGAGTGGTTCTCACGGCTTCCACCAGGCATCAAAACTTTTGATGAGTTAGTCAACAAATTCATCACGCACTTCTCGTACAATATTGAACATGAAGTCTCTATGCTTGACCTATGCAATACCAAGCAAAAGAGTGGCGAATCATTCACCTCCTTCCTACAAAGGTGGAGACAACTAGCAAGCAAATGCTCATATGATGTACCAGAGAGGCAATTAATGGAGATGTTTGTCCATAACCTCAACTCTGATCTTAGCTATCAAATACAAATTCAATGCCCTACCTCATTTTCAAAGGTCATTGAAATGGGATTGTTCATCGAGAAAGCTATGATCACCAAAGGGCAAATCAAGTTATACAAGGACACACCTACCTCCAACTACATGACTGACAAATCAAAGTTTTTGACTCAAAACAAAAATGTTGTCAACGATGGAGTAGTTGATGCCAAGGTGGCGGCTCCCAAACAACAGCCAATATTCACTCTCAAAGGAGAGGCAAGCAATGTTACACCCAACAAAACATTCTCTCAGGAGCCAAGACCATGGTTCAACTCAAATCCAAGGTGAAAGTTCACACCGTTGGGTGAGTCCCAAGAGTCTGTATTAAGGAAGCTATTGGCCAACAATGCAATCTCTCTACCGCCAACAAGTGATTACGAACCTCAAATCAAACCTCACTATTGGAAAGACACCGACTATTGTGAGTATCATAGAGGAAGGGGACATACAACCAACAATTGTATCTATCTCAAACATGTTATCCAAGATGTGCTTGATCAAAATCAAGGAGGAACTCAACAACATACTTCTAATGAGACACATGTGGTTTACAAGGATCCACTTCTCAATCATGATAGGTCATACAACAACAATAACAACAATGGCAACAACAACAACAACAACCACAATAGGCAAAATTAGAATAATGGGAATAGTAATGCTAATTACGCAAGTGTGACATTCGACTATACCATCAATTGCATAACAAAGCACATACCACATATCAATGTGGTCATGCCCAACCAACAATCAGAACCTAACCAAACTGATTGAAGTATCATTACCCGCAGTGGTAAAGTCACGTTAATTACTATTACTCCAATGTCAACACCTTCTCAGTCCAACTTCCATTAGTATAGCGTCATAGACCAACTACGGAAGACTCCTGCCCACATTTCTATCTTAGAGTTGTTGCGTCTATCTCCTTCCCATAAGGAGATTCTTGATAAAGCCTTAGTGGAAACCATTGTACCCACTAACTTGGCCCAAGAGAAGTTTCAGGCCATGGTAGGTAATCTGGCCTCCTCAAGTACCATATCATTTACCAAACAAGATGACCTCTCAGTGTCTCAACCCCATAACACCCCTCTACACATTGTCTCCTTCATCCACAAGCACCGCATCAAGAGGGTTCTCATTGATGGGGGAGCTAGTTTAAATATTTACATGTTGAAGCTAGTCCTTACATTGGGGTTCTCTGAAAATTCAATTGATCCAAGGAAGAAGATTACTATCAAATCCTATGATGAAGAGGAGAGAACCACCAAAGGAACAGTGGTATTACCCATACAAGTGGGACCGATACTAAAAGACGTTGTGTGCCAAGTCCTAGATAGGGAGCTCGCTTATAATATTCTCCTAGGTAGACCATGGATTCATGCCATGAAAGATGTGCCTTCTACCTATCATCAATGCATAAAATTCCCCCATAATGATAAGGAAGTCACCATCCAAGGCGACCCTGACCCCTTTCAGCATTACAACTCTGTCCTTTCAAAACCTGATTGCATCATACCAAACAATAGAGCATCTACATCCCCTACCCCATAGCATGATCCTACCTCTGAAGCTTCCTCATCAAAGCCCAAAGAGTAGAATATTACCATCAAAGAAACAGGCGTAGGGGAATACTCCATTGAGCACAGCCTCAATCTAGCCAAGATGCCTTTATCTCCTAGATCCTTTGGGCAACCCAAGCATTTTCCAAAGCCATCTACTCCTCCTACACCTCCCAACTCCCTTTGTAAAATGGGGGATGCTATCAAATGAAACAGAGGAAAGAGATATCCTACATTGGCTTTATACTGAAGAAGAGAACACACAACAGGAACCGCCTAATCTCCCAACGAAAAATCTATGGACGAGGTGAATCTATCCTACATAGAATGGGTTACCAAGGACAAGGCCCCATCGGCCTAAGAAAAGAAGGAATTGTAGAATCCATTCAACCTTCTTCATCCTCATTGGCTAGAAATACAAAAGGCCTAGGATATAAAGATAAGGGCAAAGCTAAAGCAAATGCTTGTCTTGTGGAAATGATCCATACCCTTCAAGAGAATAGTGACACAGATTCCAATGAATATGAGTGGGATGAGCTGACAGAGCATTCCTATGATGACAAAGAGGTTGATACCATTCAAACTTATATCCCCTACTATGAGGGACAAACGCTACCACATAGGCCATTAGAGTGTGATTTGCCTATCCCTGAGAATATGACTTTCGAGGAAGGTTCAAGTTCCATCGCAATATACAACTTGGAGGAAAGTACCATCCCAAACACTCTCCCTACCAATACTCCTAGTATATCCATTCAAACTATTAATGAATCAGATCTATCCTCCAACTCCCTCCCCCTTGTGTATCTTGAGCTTATTGACTGGGATCTGCGAGGAACCCCACAACTAGATATGTTTCAAAATGATGATGCCTATATTGACTACATGGAACTTAGGGACCACCTACCTAAAGGAGATCATAAAGCTGGGTTCGCTATTGAACTTAATACTGTGGCTTATTTCAGAGAGGGTGCCAAGCCTTCCAGTCACAAAAATATCAAAATAAAAACTGGATCTGACAGTGAAAACTGCTTCATGGTAGTGTCAGATCCCAAAATAGTAAAAAGAAAGGATGCATCCAAAGGTGAAAACCCAATTGTGGCACCTGACGATGGAAGGCTTGACACTCTCCCTGATGACATGCACCAGGAGAAGTCTTAGATTGTTGTAGAACCCATAGAGCCAGTTAACATTAGAATGGAGGAATAGCCTAAGATCATTCACTTTGCTAAGTCTCTAACCCCACCAGAGAAGACTAAGTTTGTACCATTATTCAAGAGAAAGTAAGTCAATTTTGCTTGGTCATATGCAGATATGTTGGGGTTAGATCCATATTTGATTCTACACCATCTTCCATTAGATCCAGGAGTGAAACTAGTGAAACAAAAACTTAGAAAGATGCATCCACACATAGCACTGCTTGTTAAAGAAAAACTCAAGAAATTACTGGATGTAGGGTTCATCAAAGCTATAGACTATCTGGAATGGGTCTCCAACATAGTACCAGTGTCCAAACCTGATGGCCGAGTTAGACTGTGCAATGATTTTAGAGATCTAAACAAAGCTTGCCGCAAGGATGATTTTCTGTTGCCAAATATAGATATCATAGTCGACTTAACAATAGGGCATACCATGTTATCTCTCATGGATGGCTTCTCAAGATATAATCAGATCAAGATAACACCCAAAGACCAACATATGACAACTTTTACTTGTCCATGGGGCACTTTCTACTAGAATGTCATGCCATTTGGGCTAAAGAATGCAGGAGCCACATATCAACATGCTATGACCACTATATTTCATGATATGATGCACGTCACTATGGAAGACTATGTAGATGATATTCTTGCAAAGTCACTCACAAGAGAATCCCACTTGGATGTGTTAGAGAAAGTCTTTCAGAGATTAGAGCAATTCAAAGTCAGGTTGAACCCAAAGAAGTGTGTGTTTGGAGTCACCTCAGGCAAGCTCCTAGGTTTTATTCTATCGGCAAATGGAATAGAGGTGGACCCTACCAAAGTCAAGGCTATTATGGACATGCCACCACCCAAGAATCTTACTCAACTAAGATCTCTATTGGGCAAACTACAAGCAATCCATAGGTTCATATCACAACTGGCAGACAAGTGTCAACCATTCAGTCATCTCCTACATAAGAACATTCCATTCAGATGGGATGAGAAATGTGAAGAGGCATTTGACAAACTGAAAGAGTATCTTATGAATCCACCTATTCTCATGCCTCCTATCCATGGCAAACCATTGTTACTATACATATCTGTTAGACTTAGGGGACACAACTGAGAGGGGGGTGAATCAGTTGTGCAAAACTTTCTCCAATTTACACACTTAAATCCTCTTAGTGATTAGCAGTATATTAAACATGAAACATAATGCATTCAAATCAAAAGTAGAAACTCATCAACACATGAGACACCAAGATTTTGACGTGGAAAACCCAGTTAAGGGAAAAAACCACGGGGTGATTAACCCAAGAATGTATTCTCTGTTAGAAGAATAGAAAGAACAAAATGGCACATGCCAATTAGGGCTCACTGCCCAAGCACACTACTCACAAGAGGCTCACTACCTACAAGAGACATACTGTCTACAAAGAAATAAGTATCACCTTCATGAACTGGAGAATAGCATCTTCACCATGCTTGAATCAGTTCCGTTTAAGCCCAATACTTCTGCTCTGCCTTTCGTACTTCTCCTCGCTACCACACACTCATCACCGCAAGACACTCTTCAAAATGAATTCACAATCCCTCATTTATACAAGGCATCGACTTAGGAACAATCATCTAAGTTGGAAAACACCTACAAGATCATTCGCAAGACATGTAATACATCTGGTTGGCCAGTCTCAAGAAGAACACCAATATCCGTGGTTATTCTTCAAATGCAAACTCTAACTTCAATGTGGATCACCATCATTAACTGGACATGATCCAATGATCATCATAACCTTCACTGAATCACCAAACACATCCGCACTACATCATCCTATTGGAATTCTTCTCTCCTTCATCTGGAGCTACAAGAACACAGTCTGTCATCACTGTCATAAATGAATAGGCACTTTTGGACCTTCAACCCACGAACTAATCTAGTTGATACTTCACAGGGATGTCCTCAACACTTCCTCAGATTTGCAAAATGGGATAATGAAATACCAGACCTTTCTGTGGCCCTCTGTCACCTCTGAACACTTGTTGAAACCAGTTCTACTTGAGCGACCATAACTTCTTTAGATCTTCATACGGACCTCTAAAATCTTGACTGGAGCATCTCAAGACTTATATCTACAAACCCTTTAAATTGCATCCTCTAATCCTCAATCTATTGAGGACTTTTACCTTCTTGTCATCACTATTCTTAACTATTCCTGATTGAGACTTATTTTCTCAAAATCCTCAGCACACAGCTCATCTAATCCTTCTCATTAATGCAACATGAGTATGTTGACATCAATGACAACACCAGTTATCCTCATACTTGCAACAATCTCCCCCTTTGTCATTGATGGCAACATATGATGTGAAAAACCATCAAGACAAGAACTTCTCCTTTCTGTCACAGCTCCCCCTATCAGCAACAACCCTTCACATGTCTTCTCTTCCTTTACTGCTCCCCCTTTGATCATCAACCACTTGTTTTTCACATGTCATCTCTCCCCCTTTGACATCAATGGCAAAGGAGTCATACTTGCAATTCTAACACATCATAATCATACCAGCTGTTCCCCCTGAGTAGCAGCTCCCCATCATCAATCTGGATCACAAGATATGACTATGATATCCACCATACTGATGCACATCAGTGCATCCTAGTTCATCACCGGAGGGGCAATAACCCCTAACTTCTCCTTGAGATACTCAAAAGAGTCCTTGGGAAGAGGCTTAGTAAAAATATCTGCAAGCTGATCCTTGGAGGGCACATACTCCAATCTGACTTCACCCTTGTTCACTTGCTCTCTCAGAAAATGAAACTTGATAGATATATGCTTAGTCTTAGAATGCAACACTGGATTCTTAGAAATATTTATTGCACTTAAATTATCACAGAAAATTGTGATAGGCTCCTCATATTCTACTTGAATATCTCTTAGCATCTGCTTCATCCACAAAAGTTGAGTGCAACTTCCTGCTGCTGCAATGTATTCTGCTTCAATTGTGGACAGGGATATTGCCTCTTATTTTTTGCTTAGCCAAGAAACTAACCTTTTTCCCAAAGAGAATGCTCCTCCACTTGTACTCTTCCTATCATCCACATCTCCTGCCCAATCTACATCTGTATAAGCATGAAGAGAAAAATTATGATCTCTAGGATACCATAGACCATACTCAACTATTCCTTTTAGGTACCTAAAAATCTTTTTGATTGCCATAACATGAGATTCTCTGGGATCAGCCTAGAATCTCGCCACAAGACCAATAGCCTGCATTATATCTAGTCTAGTTCGAGTGAGATACAATAATCCTCCAATCATTGATCTGTACTTTATCTAATCTACCTTAGGAGAGTCATCATCTTTGCTCAACTTACATCCGATTGCCATGGGAGTGTTCATTGGATTTGAATCTTCCATTCCAAATTTCCTCAACAATTCTTTCACATATTTGGTCTGAGAAATAAAGGTTCCTTTCTTTGTCTGAGTAATTTGCAGACCCAAGAAGAAATTCATTTCACTGAGCATTGACATCTCAAATTCACTTTTCATTTGATTTGCAAAGGTTTTACACATACTGTCTCTTCCTCCAAAGATGATATCATCAACAAATACTTCAACAATCAAGATGTTTTCATGATCAATTTTGAAATATAGGTTACTATCACCAGTACCTTTATTGAAACCAATCTTCAAAAGATGTTTGTCCAGTCTTTCATGCCATGCTCTTGGGGCTTTCTTTAGTCCATACAGTGCCTTCTTTAATTTGCAGACCATATCACCATGCTCAGATAACTAAAATCCATCTGGTTGTTTAATGTACACTTCTTCTTCTAAGTGACCATTCAGGAAAGTAGATTTGACATCCATCTAATACACCTTGAAATCCTTGAAGGCAGCAAATGCAAGAAATAACTTGACTACTTCAATTCTTGCCACCGAAGCAAAGGTTTCTTCAAAATCAATTCCTTCTATTTGACAGTAGCCTTTGTAGACCAATCTGGCTTTATTTATAATTACTTCACCAACTTCATTTAGTTTGTTCCAGAAGACCCATTTGGTTCCAATCACATTCTTGTTTCTAGGCCTGGGAACAAGATCCCAAGTGTGATTTTTCTTAATTTGCATCAATTCTTCCTCCATTGCTTTTGTCCAGTTTTCATCATTGCAGGCTTCATTTATTGTCTTAGGTTGAATCTTTGAAATCAAACAATATTCATCTAAATTTTGAGCAATTTTCCTTGTAGTTTGCACACCTTTGCTTTTGTCACCTATGATCTGATCTTTAGAGTGGTTCAGTCTTACATATCTTGGAACTTTGGGAGTTTCTTGCACTTCTGCTTCTTGATCAGGCTCATTCAGACCTATCTCTTCTTCCTGGTTTACTGGATCAGTCTAAATCTGATTTTCAGAAGAGGATTGAGCTCCTTGACCTAGAACACCATTCTGATCATCTTCATCATATTCATAAAACCTTGAGGGTTTCTCTATTCCCTCATCAACCTTTACATTTGTGCTTTCTATCATCTTTCTTAGTCTCTTGTTATAACACCGGTATGCTTTGCTTTAAGTAGAGTAACCCAAGAATATTCCTTCATCACTTCTAGCATCAAACTTGCCTAAATCTTCATCTCTTTTGATGTAACATTTGCTACCAAAGACTCTAAAATATCTTACAGTAGGAGTAATGCCAAACCAGAGTTTATAAGGGGTCTTACCAGTATTGCTTCTGATTTGAACTCGATTAAGAGTATAGACTGCAGTGCTAATAGCTTCTCTCCAATAGATCTGAGGAACATTTGCTTCCATCATCATGGTCCTAGATGCTTCCTGGATGGTCTGGTTCTTTCTCTCCACTACTCCATTCTACTATGGAGTCCTCGGAGCAGACAACTGTCTCTTAATTCCATGTTTCTCACAGAATTCTATGAACTCACCGGATGTGAATTCTCCACCTCTATCAGACCTCAGACATTTCAACTTTATTCCTATTTCATTTTCTACCATAGCCTTGAATATTTTGAATTTCTCAAGAGCTTCTGATTTCTCCTTTAGAAAGGTTACCCACATCATCTGAAAATAGTCATCAATTAGCAGCATGAAGTATCTGTCACCTTGAATACTCCTGGTTCTTGCCGGACCACAAAGATCAATGTGAACTAAGTCCAATAATCCAGTAGAAGACAGTTCCTTGCTTTTGAATGTGACTCTACTCAGCTTACCCAACTAACATTCCTTGCACAAGATGTTAGTAGGTTTCACCAATTTTGGAAGATCTCTTACAGCCTGAGTATTGCTTATCTTGATGATATTATGAAAATTCACATGACACATCCTTCTATGCCATAACCAACTCTAATCAACTTGAACAAATAAGCAGCTTTTACCAGTACCAACTAAATGGAAGATGTTATCTTTAGTTTGAGTACCGGATGCAATCTTGACCTAAACATCTTGCAGATCTTCCATATCTTAACCATAGTTTGTTTAGATGTTTCTCTTATGAACCCTTTAATCCGCAACTCTCCTTGTGCCAGTTCTTGCACCAATTGACTGGCTGGGGGAAAATAGTTTTCTTTGTGTCTCCCCCTGAGCTAGAGCTCACTTTTTAATTTCTGGAAGGAATATCAGCACCAGAGTCTAGTGTGGATCCATCCCCTACATTCTCTGTACTTTTCTTCACCCAAATCTTGTTCATCTCGCTTTGAACTTCATCCGCATTTACTTTTCGTTTTCCCTTGTCTTGATTTTGATTATGATGTCCCAAACCTCTTTTGTCCTGATTCTTGCTTCTACAGAATTTGGCAATATGACCGGGTCTATTGCAAATTTGGAAAACAACATTTCTTTGCATATTTGATTGATATCCTCTTGATCTGTATTGATTAGCCATATGACCCATTCTATTGCATGCAAAGCATCTACCATTGAATGAATTGTTCATTTGCATATTTCTGTATTCATGAGATTTGTGACCATACCTTTTGCAGTTGAAACACTGTCCGGAGAAGGATGTATTAGTCTAATTCATTCTCTTTCTGCACTGATTTGCTTTATGACCAAAGTTATTGCAATTGCGGTAGTATCCATTGAAGGATGGATATCTTTGAGCATTAGGCTACCTTACCAGAGGTCTTCTAGGCCTATTCCTCAGATTTTCTGATCCAAAATTCTTTTGACCAGATCCGAAGCTTTCACCTTTTTCATATCCCAGGCCACACTTGTCATCTACCCTCTTTTGGCTTTCAAGAAGAACTTCAAGTTGAGCAGAGCTTATCTTGAATTTCTCTTTGTATTCATTTACTGTTTGAAGATCCATTTTAAGAGAGACAATTTGATCCTCAAGTTTTTCTTCATTATCTTTAGCATCTTCAAGATCAGATTCAAGATGTCTGATTATTCTATCCATCGTGTGGTAGTCTTCTAATTTTTCCTTAAGAGATTGTCTTAGATCATCTTCAAATTTTCTTCTCTCTTCAATTTCTTGGGTAAACTTCATAACTCCTGATTCTATTTCATGTCTTACCATGATGATTTCTTTTGATAACTTTTCACATAACTTGGTTTTCTCTTTCAAATCTCCATTTGTATCATTGGCTTCACCTTGACTTGCCAATTACTGAAGTAGCTCCTTTCTCTTTTTCATAGAGAGACTCAGTTTCTCTTTTAGTTCTTTTATGAAATCATCAACCTGTTTGAGTCTTTCCTTCAATTCATTGACTTCAGAATTTGACTGCTCAAGATCATCAAGGGCAGACTTAAGTTGCCCCCTCATACCATACACATCCATTTGAGTTCCCAGATCTTCCTCAAGTTGTTAGGCTCTGTTGGGAGTAACTTGGCTTTGATACCAATTGTTAGACTTAGGCGACACAACTGAGAGGGGGGTGAATCAGTTGTGCAAAAATTTCTCCAATTTACACACTTAAATCCTCTTAGTGATTAGCAGTATTTTAAACATGAAACATAATGCATTCAAATCAAAAGCAGAAACTCATCAACACATGAGACACCAAGATTTTGACGTGGAAAACCCAGTTAAGGGAAAAAACCACAGAGTGATTAACCCAAGAATGTATTCTCTATTAGAAGAATAGAAAGAACAAAATGGCACATGCCAATTAGGGCTCACTGCCCGAGCACACTACTCACAAGAGGCTCACTACCTACAAGAGACATACTATCTACAAAGAAATAAGTATCACCTTCATGAACTGGAGAATAACATCTTCACCATGCTTGAATTAGTTCTGTTTAAGCCCAATACTTCTGCTCTGCCTTTCGTACTTCTCCTCGCTACCACACACTCATTATCGCAAGACACCCTTCAAAATGAATTCACAATCCCTTATTTATACAAGGCATCAACTTAGGAACAATCATCTAAGTCAGCAAACACCTACAAGATCATTCGCAAGACATGTAATACATCCAGTCGGCCAGTCTCAAGAAGAACACCAATATTTGTGGTTATTCTTCAAATGCAAACTCTAACTTCAATGCGGATCACCATCATTAACTGGACATGATCTAATGATCATCATAACCTTCACTGAATCACCAAACACATCCGCACTTCATCATCCTACTGGAATTCTTCTCTCCTTCATCCGGAGCTACAAGAACATAGTCTGTCATCACTGTCATAAATGAATAGGCACTTCCAGACCTTCAACCCACAAACTAATCTAGTTGATACTTCACAGGGATGTCCTCAACACTTCCTCAGATCCGCAGAATGGGATAATGAAATACCGATCTCACCAGACCTTTCTATGGCCCTCTGTCACCTCTGAACACCTGCCAGAACCGGTTCTACTTGAGCGACCATAACTTTTTCAGATCTTCATGTGGACCTCTGAAATCTTGACTAGAGCATCTCAAGACTTATATCTACAAACCCTTTAAACTGCATCCTCTAATCCTCAATCTATTGAGGACCTTTACCTTCTTGTCATCACTGTTCTTAACTATTCCTGATTGAGACTTATTTTCTCAAAATCCTCATCACACAGCTCATCTAATCTTTCTCATTAATGTAACACGAGTATGTTGACATCAATGACAACACTAGTTATCCTCATACTTGCAACAATATCTGCTACACCTACAACTCTTGGGGCCCTCCTAGCACAACAAGATTATGAAAATAAAGAAAGAGTTGTCTACTACATCAGTCGCACATTGGTGGGTTATGAGTTACAATACTCTTAGATAGAAAGATCATGTCTTGCGGTAGTTTTTGCTTCCCAAAACTTTGACATTATATGCTAGCACATCCAGTTAAACTTATTGCAAAAATAGATCCACTGAAGTACCTACTAAGCAAAGCAGCTTTAACAAGTCACCTAGCCAAATGGGTAATGCTCCTAAGTGAATACGACATTGAGTATGTAGACAGAAAGGCTATCAAGGGGCAAGTCATTGTTGATCAGTTAGCGGAAGCACCACTACAGGACACCACACCAATGCAATTTGAGTTTCCAGATGAATCCTTATTCAATATATCAACACATTCCTGGACACTTTACTTTGATGGGTCCTACACAAACCATGGATCGGGGGAAGGAATCTTGTTTGTAACTCCTCATGGTGACACCATACCGAAGTCTTACCGCTTGTTATTCCCATGCACCAACAACATAGCAGAATATGAAGCCTTAGTCATTGGTCTCAAAATGGAAATAGAATGGAAAATCAAAGAACTACATGTCTATGGTGATTCTCAACTACTGATCAATCAGGTCAATGACAATTACCAAACCAAAGATGAGAAGCTTGTCCCATACAAGCAGATGGTTGAGGAATTTAGGGAATACTTTGTGATCATCTCTTTTGAGTAGATACCTCACATTGAGAACAAAGCAGTAGATGCCATGGCAACCATCACCTCTCTTCTCAAAATCCCAGAAAATGAGTCACGGTATGAGTTCTTAGTGGAATCAATTCAGCAACCATCTTATGATCTTCCTAGAACCCATTCCATATGCCTATTAGTAGGATCTGATTTAGCTTGGTACGGTAAGGTTTACACCTACCTCAAGGACAACACCCTCCCACCTGACTTATCTTCAAACCAACGATGAACCTTTATACACCAAACCTCTCGTTATACCATTATTTTCGACACCCTATACCGATGTGGTCTAGATGGTACTTTAATCCGTTGTTTTGAATGAGAAGAATCCCAAACTGCCTTACAAGACATACATGAAGGGATCTATGGAACACACTCTAGCAGTCCTTCCTTAGCTAAGAAACTCATGTGTTTGGGTTATTAATGGCCAAACAAGGAAACAGATTCATATCAGTTTGTGAAGAAGTGCAAGCAGTGCCAAATACATGGGAACCTGATACATGCACTAGATCAAGAGTTGAGACGTTTAACGACACCTTGGCCCTTTTACCAATGGGGACTTGACCTTGTGGGTAAAATCCATCCACCCTCATCCAACGGCCACAAATTCATAATAACCACCACTGAATACTTTACCAAGTGGATTGAATTCATTCCCCTCACCACTCTCACAGGTAAACAAATCTCCTCATTTATCCTCAATTACCTCATCTACAGATACGAAATTCCCTCATCCATTATCACGGATAACGGAAGACCCTTCAAAAACTAGGATGTCCAAGAACTCTATGACTGATTCAAAAACTAACACTGTTTCTCCACACCCTATTACCCCCAAGGCAACAGCCAAGTAGAAGCATCCAACAAGACCATCTTGAAACTCCTCAAGAAGACAGTCAACGATGCTGGCCATGATTGGCACATCCAACTCAATCCCGCTTTGTGGGCCTACAGTTCTAGTATATGCACTCCCACATGTGCTACCCCTTATGCCCTTTTCTATGGATCAGAAGCTATCCTCCCCATCGAGGTCGAGTTACCATCTCTCAGGGTGTCGTTAAAAGGTCTCATAACAGATGAAGAATATAGAGTTTCCAGATTACAAGAACTAGAGTTGCTAGAAGAAAGGAGACATAAAGCATTTGACCATCTCAAAGCATATCAACAAATGATGCCATGAACCTATAACCATAGAGTTTGCCCAAGAGTCTTTAAAGTTGGAGATCTAGTACTTAAGGAGAACCCCCACAATCAACAGGATCAAGAAAAGAAAGGCAAGTTTGAACCCAACTGGCTTGGGCCTTATGTGATCGTAGCTACTTATGGATCAGGGGCACATCAGAGGGTGAGCTATTCGATGACCCAATCAATAGCATGCATCTTTGTCAGTTCTATACGTAAGAGAACCCCAATGTAAGGGGGACATAAAATACAAAAAAATCAAAAAATTAGAAAAAATACAAAAAAAATTGTCCTTTGGTGAAAACCTTGCAAACAAGTGCCTTGGATAGGTATCATGATGAAAACCTGGCAAACAGGCGTCATGCATACTTTCTATCTTTCGTACAAATAAAAACAAGTGGTGAAAACCTAGTAAACAGGCGTTACTTGTGATAAACTGTTTCCTCCATCTTTGGGAAACCAATCACCTTGTGTCCATTCTTCCTTCACTCGTGTCCCATTCAATCCTTATCTGTTCCATAATAAAAACCTAATGATAACCTGTCATGGCTTGATACTCTATCTCTTTGTTGCCTTGTCAACCAAGGTTTTATCCCATATCCTATCCACAGTGTCAGCCTAGCAGAGGCAAGGCCTTTTCTCAAATGCACCCCTAAGGCTCCACTGTCCCATCCATCACATGTCTAGTCCTTCTATCTATCTAAGTCCGTGTCACTTTCCATCACCTAGGTCTTAGGTCCGTTAGGGTTTACCCTGAACAACGTTGCCTCTGTGTCATCACGTAGGCAAGGCCATTTCGCAATGAGCCCCTAAGGCACTAGGTTAGTCCCTTAGGGTCCATCTCACCAATAAGGATTGTGGAATCTTCTCACCAGGAAAGCAAGCGCAAACAAAACTCACTCTTTTTCAAGCAGAAATCCTGATGCGAGGAATTAACGTATCCAAAGCAAAGAAAACAAGCACCTAAGGTAGTCTAAATGATTTTACCCAAATTATGGCAAGAAACAAACACATCTAAATACAAAAATGTTTTGTGGATTGGAAACATGGTTAAAGTACAAGCGTCTTGATTTCTGTTATCATGTCTTTCTATGCTACTTGAGGATGCCAAAAGCTAGAGATGCTATGATGGGGGCATGATTATTTTCTTTGTTTTGATATTTGTGGATTAAACTTTAGTAATGTGATGCCTTGTCTAAAGACATGATCAGAAAAAGATCATCAAGGACATCAAAGGTCTAACATGAACGGGGGTAATCCTTGACTATTGATACGCAAGAAATACTTAGGTCATCTCGGTTCAATCATACCTTGATGCTTGTATTAACTTGCTAAACCAAAACCCATGTAAGCAATGCTTAGGTCATCTCAGTTCAATTATACCTAGATGCTTGTATTAACTTACAACATTCAGAAAAAGTATCAAAAAAATCATCCAATGATGAAATAAGCACTTCAAAATACTTGCACCATCAAGATGTCAAAAGCAAAGAATCCATTATACATCCATGCATCCATATCCCATGCAATAAAAGATCCAACAATGCAGAGTATCAATACAAAATCAAAGCTTGTGAATCTTTCTATCTAGTCATTCTTTCAGGCAATCTTCTATCTATCATTCTATCATCTCTGAGTCGATAGAGTACATTTGGACATCGCAAAAACATAGCATATAGGTGCATATCATATCACATGAGATAGTCATTTACATGATTAAATCAGTTGCATACATAGTAAATTGCATCAGGTCATCCATATACATTTTTTGCAACCATCATATAGTGTCAATAGAAAAAAATCAAAAACATAGATAAGTGCATCACATATATTGCATAATCATATAGATACCATTTGTGTTCACACACATTAGAGGCATATCAAGTAAAACATCCAAGTCTACATTACGTCATATAGCATCACATAGCATCATATGAAAATCTGCATTAGATAACATCGCATGGATCAAGTAAACATCAAGTAACCATGTAAGTCTGCATTAGATAAACATATGCATCACATCATACAAATAGAAATGCATCCATAACACATAAAGTGTAGAGAGCACCAATAAACTGCATCATCATATAAATATCATAAATATCTCCAAATGTACAAAATCAAGTGGTCCATCTCTGAGTCAATGTCATATACAATGAATACATCTCAAAGATAGTGATACATGTCTCAAAATGCAAAAACTGGTACATATATGTATCCGGCTATCTGAGCCATCAAAAAGTGTACGTAGGTGCCAAAATCTACGCAAGTATCTGCTATCCCTGCTACTGTGACCCGCTACTCCCTACAGTGTCTCCTGAATCCCCTCCTCCATTGGCCCCAGACTGCTATGGGCCCATCATGGAGCCTTCTGACCTCGATCCACCTACTCTTTGAGAAGCCATAGACTGGCTCCTGTAGCTCAGAGCCATTTGACTAACTGGTACAACACCATGGTATAAGCCTCGGTAGTACTATGTCTAAGCCTGCGCTTTAGCAAGCTCACCCTGCACCTGCGCTAACTATGCCTGCACTCGCGCCAACTGTGTCTGTGCCTGCGCTAGCTATGTCTATGCCTGTGCTAGTTGTGCCTGCTTTTGGTGTACCTATCCAACCAAAAAGCTGCTAGTGGCATCTGTCCCAAGGGCTGCAACTGCTATATCCCGCTCTACTTAGATAACTCGTATCCGCATCTCTGCTATAACTTGCTCTCTAGTGAGCCCTGAGATAACCTCTGCATTTGTCTCCTGTCAGGCCTTAGCCATCCTAAGTTGTGCCCGTAGCTACCTAACCTGTCCTCTCAGCATCACTGTGGCCCTCTCCTAAACATCTGACTATGCTGGACCCTGAGGTGCCTGTACCTGTCCTTGCCCGTGTGGCTAGGGTGCCTGTTGTTGTGCCACCTGTTGAGGTGGTGGCATCTGTGCCTGTTGTGGAGCCTGTTGTGCAACCTGTGGTGGTACTGCCTGCAGAGCATGGGAAGTTCCCTCCCCAGCTCTCCTCCTCTATCTAGGTCTGCCTCCATCATCTCCACCACCTCCTCCTCCTTCGTCATCTCCACCACCTACCCCTCCACCATCTCCGCCGCCTCCTCATCCTCCTCTTGTCCTCCTCCTCCTGCTAGCCTGGCCCTTGTCATCTGAATCTGCCTCGTCTATACGAGGCACCAGCTCCCCAAGCCCTGAGTATCTCATAAATGGGTGGGCAGTGAACTACTCCTCAAAATCCTGGGTCATCCCAGCATTTGTAATCTCCCTCCTCATATCCCAGGCCACATAGGGTGTCTACCAAAACTCTTCTACTGCCTCCTCATAAGATGCCACCGGCCCCCATCTGAACCTCTATTTGTGAGTCTGTGCAAATAGAGCCTGCCCCTATGGCATGCCATGTCTCCTCCCAAACTGTCTCCGAACCCGGCTGACAATTTGCCTCTCTAGGATGAACTGTGTTTGACCTATCAGCCACCGCGTCTGGTAACAGTATAGCAGCTCATCTACCTCATCCTCCCAAGGCTCACAGTCTAGATATGGCCACTAGACAACCAAATCTACTCCATCCAAAGTATGCCTCCAATACTCAAGCTTCCCCAGCCTATGCTAGGAAATCACTCCTGCGTAGCCATAGCTATACGGCTCCCCTCTCTGTCTGTCAAAAACACAAATCGGTCTAGTGATCGCTATGTGCTCCCATAGCCAAAACTACAATAATGACACACCTACCTATGGTATACTACCTGATGCATGTCATGGTATAAGTGTGCTAAAACATAAACACCCCAAGCATAATAGGTGCCCTCTATAACCATCCACTCCATGATTCGACCCCATCCAATGGAGAACCCATGTGACCTCCTATTGGGGCATACAGCACCTTCGATCAATCCTGCCACTATACCTGGGAAGTAGTCATAGTAGTCATGAATGTCCTACCAGGAGATGACCTGTCTGACTAGCTCGGGATCATCAAATACTTGCCTACACTCTGCAAGTCCTGCATCCCTCTGTGGATCATACTCCACGAGCTCTCCCTGAATAGGCAAGTGGAGTATCCTGTATACATCCTCCAATGTAATCATCATCTCGCCAGTAGGGAAGTGGAAGGTCCCGTCCTCGCTATGGAACCTCTCTACTGCTACAGTCAGCAACCCATGATTCGTTCAAACCTCAGGCATGAAGCAAACATAGTCCAAACCCATCACGCCGAGCACCTCTTGATCCAACTCTGTCAGCATGTGACGCTACAACAGTGGCACAGGGAACTGCTCCCTCGACTGAAGTGTATCTCATATGTCCTCTTGCAAGCATGCAAAGCAAGGCGTCAACCTAAGGCTGCAAGTACCATACTCAACATATCTATAGAAACATATCAACTAACTTAACATATCAAAATTGATCAAAATAGCACACTACATCTCTTGACTAGATTCGTGCAATCTCGGAGATAGCTTATCGATTGACGCATCAAACAGGATGCCAATCGAGTCAATTTTGTTAAGTAAACTGCCTATCTATATCATATGCGCCATAATATATGGTACATGCGTCATTTCTTGAAAAATGCACCATTTCTTATCAAATGTGTCACTTCTAGTGCATACGCCGCAAGATGTCTTGCATGCGTCATCTCATACCGTAAATGTGCCGCCCAGTTGCATGCACTGCTACATACCATAAATGCACCACAGAATTATGCATGCACCGACTAAACTCATGCATGCGCAGCTTGGGTGTATGCATCGTTCTATATCCTAAGTGCATCATCGTTTGGCAGATGCACAGTTTCGCATGTCATATGCGCCAAACTACGATCTGGCACATTTGTCTATCCTATTTTCTCCTAGCATTTATTGTGCTAAAAATTGACTCTAGGGAAAAAGTTTTGAGATACATACTGGGGGCCTTACCTCTGCTAGCTAGTCAAATTGACGAACTCGCTCAAAGCAATGCTCCTTGCATGCAATATCCATCCTCATGCTAATTGCTCTATGCTCTATGCTCTCCTAAGCTCTTAGAAGCAAATCAAACAAAGCCAAGTGTGCAAATGAATTGTCTTGTGGACCCAACTCCTATATATAGCATGCAAACCCTAATCTGGCTATGTGGTGACTATGACTACTTCCCGCACCTGTTCTCTTCCTGATTTCTTCCTGTTTCTCTAAAACGCATCCTGTTTTCTTCAATCCTAACCTAGTTTTCCCTTCGTCTTCGTGAGATTGTCCGTCTCATGCCTTCTGCCTCATCCAATCTTCTGAGGGGGCATCCTATTGTCATAACCTGTACCAGGGGCAAACTGGGGCATGTATCATTATCAGACTATCTATTCTTTGAAGCAATGTCGTAAATTGCATTGCATCAAAGAGGGGCAAAATGTATACACCTAAAAATGACACGACTCGGTCTAAATAAATATTCTTAATATTTATTCCCTTCTAATTCTTCTATCAATAAACAAATAAACAAATTTATTTATTCGATTCACATTCCCCTAAATTAATTAAATATCAAAATATTTAATTATCTCTTCTAAAGTCAAAATTAAATAAAATCCTTTATTTAATTAAATTCTTCCAAACAATTAAATAATTCTTAATTATTTAATTAAGTCAAACTTATTCTTCCAAATTTAAATAAATCAAATCAAATTTATTTAAATCCTCTTAATCTCTAAAAATAAAATATAATCAAATATTTTATTTATTCTTCCAAATTCATTCTAAATTAAATAATACCAATTATTTAATTGTTTCTTCCAATAATATCTTCTCTAAATTTAAATAAATCAAATATTTATTTAAGTTGTCTATTTCTTCTAAATTGAGTTATCTCTAAATATAATTCAATCCTTGTGCACATGCAATTGAATATTCTAAGTATTTAATTGAGCTAAAATATCTTCTCATACTCATGCAATTTCTATTCTCTAGTTATATTCTCTTAACTAATTGATTAATCTCTCCAGTTAACTCATTCTTCTATTTTATTAATTCCTCTCATGCAAAATATAGCAAGACACTTGTCTTCTTCTTATTTGCACACATTCTTCAACCATTCTATACCATTGATCTTCTCATTCTTTCTATACCATTGATCTTCTCTCTCACAAGTCTATAAATTGAACCCTATTCTTCCATTTCAATCATCCAATTTTTAAGTATTGTTACTTTGCAAGAATTACAGCATGCCTTTGGCACCAATTCCTTCATTGCTTGTGATCACACTCGTTACCATACTACTACCATTGTTGTGAAGCTCCTCTTCATTACAAAGCAACTATCATAGTCATTCTCCATTGACAATCTTGGAATCATAGCAAGGAAGTGTACTCTCTAAGGGCCTTATTCATACATGCAAGATCGATTGAGATAGGCAACCAACGGAAGCTATGAAGCTTTGAGGTTTGCAAAGGTTTTTGAAAGTTCTTTTGTTTGATTGATCTCATAGCTTTGAGGTTTGCAAAGGTTTTTGAAAGTTCTTTTGTTTGATTGATCTCTTTGTTTATGTATTTCATTGAGTTTTGGGTATTTTGATGTTGATTATATTAATTATTCATTTAAATCCAATTTTCCCTTAACAACAAGCAATGAACATTACAGTCTAAGTTTGGGACTACCATTGGCATGTGAGAGGATCGATCAGGGAATAGAAAACCTAATTACTCAAAACCATAATAGGTCACCCTAGCTCATTAACAAACTAAACATGCATAAAATAGGGTAAAACAAGAAAATGACCAAAACTGAAGACAGAAGATATACAAAATCTATGCATAAGAAAATTTTCCTAAACTAAAGAAAAACTGTACACAAAGACTTGGGAAAGTAGAAATCAAAATTTCTCCTATTCTACTTTTTCAAAGCATTTAATAAGATTAGTTAAATTATTTGGGTAAGGGCAGGTAGGCATGGACATCTTTAAACTCAAAGATTATAGGAGTGCATGGTATAGGCTCACACTCACACAATGGCTCCTATAAAATTATCAATTTTGGTAACTTATCATATCCATGTTCAATCCATATACCTTTTTTCTTTCCCAAACTACCATAATCAAACTAATAATCATTATAATGTACAAAGAGTGTCTTGGATGCAACTTGGTTTATAGTTTTGTGGGATGAAAGTACATGACTACCATTATTAGGTATGTCATCCATAGCTATCTCAGATTCATGAGTTCTCAATTCATGGTGTATCATCCCTTGTGCTTCAAATGCATGCAATTCATGGTCAAAATCATCAATCAACAACACATCCCACTATTGTTCATCCATAGAACTAGCACAAGTACAATCATAATCATCATAATCAGCACTATCAAAGTGATAGAGAACTCCTTTTTGTTGTTTCTTCTGGTGGAGATGTTCTTTTTTTCAATAGTAATCGGTTGTTGTTCGTTCTGAATAGTTTCATTACCATGTTCCTCCTCCAATCAAGAAGGCTGTGATTCAAATTCTTGTAGTTCTTGTGCAGGAATTTGTATTTCTTGTTGAGGAACTTGTATTTCTTCTTGAGAAACTTGTATTCTTTGTGCAGGAACTTGTATGCTTGTATTTCTTGATGAGAAACTTTTAGTTCTTGTGCAGGAACTTGTATTTCTTGTTGGAAAACTTGTATTTCTTGTTGGAAAACTTGTATTTCTTGTTGAGGAACTTGTATTCAAGAACTTGTATTTCTTCTTGCGAAACTTGTATTCCTTGTGTAGGAACTTGTAATCCTTGTGCAGGAACTTGTATTTCTTGTTGTGAAACTCGTATTTCTTATTGAGAAATTTGTATTTCTTGTGCAGGAACTTGTATTTCTTGTGCAGGAACTAGCTCTGCGACAACAAAGACAGGGAGATTTAAAGAAGACTCTTTACTACTTTGTGTCATTCAAAAAAAAATTACTGAAAGAGATAAGAAGCTACCACTTTACCTTCCTCCAAAGACTCGTTAGGGACACTGCTAACCACCATAGTTTTTTGTTCCAAATGTTGGGGTTCTTCCAAATACCGAAATACATCGTTTAAAACAAAATGGCCTCTCTCCTGTGGTGCTAAGAAGAAAGACTGTACAAATTTTCTACTGACATTGTTCTGCTCTAATATGAACCCAGTCACCAAGATGATATAAGAATCGTTAGGGGCTTCCTGAAAGTCCACAGTATTTGTTTTTGCTTCAGTTGCCTCATTCTGTAAAGACATTATCTTGCTTCTTATAGCCTATATAAAACAATCAATCGAGACAAGAAAGTTATCATCTCTGCAAAACTAAAAAAGTAGTGTAACCTTAAATTAAAATAATCAAATTTTTTTGTTGCAAAAGTTAAAATGTAATTTTTTTTTAACGAACAATATTTGGCTTACTTGTGTGGTTGTTACATGCACCATTTCACCATTGGGTTCGCAGCGGATGATGGTGCTGCAATCCTGATAAAACTTATGTAACATTTCTCGATTGTTCTGGAAAACATTGTAATATAGATTCACAAATGCGTTCACAAGCTGCAAAACCAAAACTATTGGTAATTCAGAATTAACTTTTTTAAACAAATTGAAAATGCTCAATCCAAAATCCCAATTTCAAAGTCCAAATCCACTTTATAAAAAAACATAAGATGGCACAGCATAAATACCTGAGAGGCAGATATATTTTCAGTCATTTTTTCTGCATTACAATCAATTTATCAGTTGTATATTACCGCATTCAATACAAAGCATGTTGAATCCACAAAATATCCTACTAATAGTGATTCTAGGAGGAAAAATTAAGGAATATAGCAATGTTAATTTATTTTATATATTTAGAAGGCTATTTTTAAACATCATGCAGTTCAACAGTCAAAGGAATAAAAATAGGGCAAATATTTACTATTTTTTTGTTGCTAAATAAAATTGCAAGCACAATTGAAATGTAGTATTTTTAATTTATTGTGCATACCTGTTGTTTGTTGTTTTTACTATCACCCTTTTTTTTTTGGCTTCCTTTTTCTTCTTTGCTTGCTCTGTATTTTTTGGTAATATTTTTCGTTTTAATTTTATTTTGAAAGGGATAGTAAATATTCTATATTTATATGTAACTTTTGATTGAAAATAAAAAGCTGTCCGCTATAAAAAAAATTAATTAGAATATTCACTACAGATTATGTCTCTCCACATACTAATTTAATTACTTTTGTATAAACATTTTTTAGAAAAAATAATATTTTATTTTACATCAAATTAAAAAATTCTTTATTTTAAATTTAATTTTTATTTACAAAATATGTATTTATATATCAAATATGTATTAATTACGCCGATAGGCGTTTCTACATTCTCAGAACAAGAGCTGAAAGATTCCAGATTCTCTCCGTAAACTTATAAGATTCTTATATAGAATCTTTATTAAAAATTAAATAATAAAATAGTCACTCCACAAATAAAAAACCAAAAAAAGAAAATGCAACAGTTACATTCTCTGTGGGTGGGAAAAAAGATGCAGCAGTTAGATTATTTGTGCGTGGGAAAGAAGGTTTCAGTTTATCTTGGTATAATGTAGATTTAAAGATTAGAAAAATTGTAACCACTCACCATGCCTCATAATTTTCATAGTTATTGCTGACTGATAAGTTTTGGGAAAAAAAAAAGGTAGTGAGAAAAAGCCAATGCCCTATGAGGAAAGAGAAAAATAGTTTATTAGAAGATCATGAAGAATAATACCCTTTGTATACTCTGTTACCTGCACAACAAAAAAATCATATATATGTAAAATCCAAAGAAAACATAAAAATTAGAAAGAAAACAAAGAAAGGAAGAAATAAAAAATCATATATATAAAAAACCAAAGAAAACATAAAAATTAGAAAGAAAACAAAGAAAGTAAGAAGTATTAGAGATGTTGAGATGAAAATAGAAAAATCAAACATGTTCTATTTCTTTTATAAATAAATTTTTAGTTTTTCATATCAAATAAATTTAATTAAAGAATAATCTATCATAAAAAAATAGAATAATCTATTATTCTAACTAATATTATTAATAAATTTAATCTAACTAGAGATATTCTTCTTATACATTTAATTTTGTAATGAGTATTTTAATCTAATATATATAATTGAATATATTAATATAAATTAGAGATATTAATATATTAACATTAGATATATATTAAAGTTAATTTAATTAGGGTTAAATATAAGGTTATAATTTATTAGCTGAATTATCTAACATTAAATATAAGATATTAATATAAATAGATTAAAAATATTAACCTTAAAATATAAATTAAAGTTGAATATTATTTCAAATTAATATATATTTTTAATCTAATATATATAAATTAATTAATAGAATATAACTACTTTCATGAAATTAATCTTTTTACAAAAAGAAAATTCCTGGAGCCTTAGAAAAGTAGATATTACTAGAATTTAAAACAGAATATAATGCAGATTTAAAGATTAGAAAAATTGTAACCACTCACCATGCCTCATATTTTTCATAGTTATTGCTCACTGATAAGTTTTGGGAAAAAAAAAGGCAGTGAGAAAAAGCCAATGCCCTATGAGAAAAGAGAAAAATAGCTTATTAGAAGATCATGAAGAATAATACCCTTTGTATACTCTGTTACCTGCACAACAAAAAAATCATATATATATGTAAAATCCAAAGAAAATATAAAAATTAGAAAGAAAACAAAGAAAGAAAGAAGTAAAAAATCATATATATAAAAAACCAAAGAAAACATAAAAATTAGAAAGAAAACAAAGAAAGTAAGAAGTATTAGAGATGTTGAGATGAAAATAGAAAAAACAAACATGTTTTATTTCTTTTATAAATAATTTTTTAGTTTTTCATATCAAATAAATTTAATTAAAGAATAATCTATCATAGAAAATAGAATAATATATTATTCTAACTAATATTATTAATAAATTTAATTTAATTAGAGATATCCTTCTTATACATTTAATTTTGTAATGAGTATTTTAATCTAATATATATAATTGAATATAAATTAGAGATATTAATATATTAACATTAGATATATATAATTAGAGATATATTAAAGTTAATTTAATTAGGGTTAAATATAAGGTTATAATTTATTAGTTGAATTATCTAGCATTAAATATAAGATATTAATATAAATAGACTAGCATACCTATATTTAAAAAATATATCTAAAGTACGCCAAGAGATATCCTTCTCGAGGCGCCTATTTCCACCTATGTGTGGTAAATTGATTAAAAAAATAGGCGCCTCGAGAAGGATATCTCTCGGCGTACTTTAGATATATTTTTTAAATATAGGTATGCTAGTTATGTTTATAAAAACAAATATCATGTATGAGTGTGTGTAAGATAGGTGTCACTTTAACTAGAGATAGTCATATTCCTAATGATCCTTGAGTATAATTTTTAACTTGTTGATAGAGTGTAAGTTAGCTAGTCAAGATAACTAATTTTATTTCTCAAAAAAATAATTTTGTGTTGCATGAAGATTCAATTGTCGCCGCTCCTATTGTTGAGGATCTTCAGTTGGGTTTAGGGGTTTTATTCCTCGAACTATTGAATGTCCTCTTATGACCGGTTCTATTATTCTTGGTGCAATTATTTTTGAAACATGGATGTACAAGCAGTGCTTGCTAGAGCCTTTGCAGATCTTTGTGTGGTTATTGCATTGGATGGTCTAGTTCCTGTTGAGGTGGTCGGTCCATGTGCTAGTAACTTAGCCAGTGGTTTAGCATCCTCCTATCTCACATAGTCCCTCTCACCATTGATGGATGTTTTGTTGATCTTTGTCCCTAACTCTATTATTGATAGGTCCACTGCCATGCTAAAAGAATTACTAGTTTGGAAGTTTTCTAGTGCTTGTCTTAACATGATGTGTTTATAAAGTGGGCACAATATAAGTGGAAACTCAGGGGTCATGTTGAGATTGATGCTTTGTTGAAGGGCTTCTTTTGTATCTCTTTCTTGAACAATAAAGATTGCAAATGGACCCTCTTGAATGGTCCATGGTTCTTTGGTAAGAATGCTCCATTCTTTAAAAAATGGTCACCTAGGTTTAACCCCAAGAAAGAATGCTTCAATAAAATTTTGGTTTAAATTAGTCTCCTAGGCTACCTTTGGAGTACTGTGATGAGGAGGTCTTCAGGAGCATAGCCAACTCTTTCTTTCAATTTAGAGCATTGGATTTTGTCACTAAATGTAGGAAACATTACTTTTTTGCTAGATTTTGTGTCTATGTGGATGTTGATAAGGTGCTCCCCTCTACAATTACATTATCTTCTAAACTGGGTAAATGGGTAAAATAATTCTTTGATAATTACATGGTTTTTTTTACATTGTTGCCTTAAAGAAGGACATTCAAAGGAGGAATGCCTAAGAAAACAAGTGAAAACAACATTTCTAGAGGAAAATGGAACAAGCCTCTCAGCATCATAATGGTGAGGTAGAAGGTTCCTTGATAGATGGAGCTAATGATGTTTAGAAGTCCCTTTCTAAGGAGGTCTCAACTGAGGATCATAATAGGAAGGAATTTGAGTTGAGGGATTCTTCTCCCCTTCGACTAAGTAGTGGTTAGGGGAAAGGACTCTTGTGATCCTTCAAGTCCTTCTGGTTTGAGTACAAAAAATGGGCATTTAGATAGGAGAGATTCTTGCACCAAGGATAAGATGGTTGAGGCCATCCAAAGCTCCTTAATTTTAGTTTTAAAGCACCCTAATTTAGTTATTCTCCCTTGGCTTATGGGTGGCTTTCCTATTTGTTTGTGATATAATGTAGCTTTAGGGCTTTAGGTTCCATGTTGTTATTTCTTTTTTTTTGTGCTTCATCGTCTTATATTCCACCTTCAAAAACCCACCTTTATTGTTGACCAAAAAATGTGTATTTCTATCCTATATAGTCACCATCTCATATTTATATTTTATTTATAAGCATTATTGACAAGACATTTAAATTTTTTTAATACCTCTGTTAGTAATACCTTTCTTGGTATAGTCCCTATTATAGAACCATGTTACTTTAAAAACTATCTATTATTTTCTAAATACCCATTCAACCCCCTTCTATACCTATAATAGCCATCATTCTTGGTAGAAAATATTGTTGTGTGTGTATGTCAATATTGTTTTCTTCTCATTTTCCACTAATGGTTGAATTTACATATAGGCAAGCTAACTATGTTGAATTTCAAATCAATATCAACATAAATCTAAATTTAATATTCGCATACATTTTATTAAAAAAAGTAATATTAACATTATAGGTTTTGAAGGGATAGCTCGAGCAGAGAAAATTATAAGATATGGAGAATTCACTATTTTAATTCAGTCTAGATTAATATTGGTCATTCACCTATGGATAATTTTCTTCAACCAATAATATAAACATTGAGAAAGAGCTTGGTAAGGAATTGATAAATAAATAATGACCAAAACAAAACAGCTCTTAGGTAATAATAAAATTACTTTAAATACAATAGTTCTTAAGTAAAATAAAATAACTTTTAGTAATTATAATAGATCTATAACTCTAACAAAGAAAATAATAACTAAGGAAATAACTCTAACAAAACAAATTCTAATATGGTATAGGAGGAAGTAGCACATAAATGGAATTTTAAGGTTTATTACTTTTACATGCAAGAGCATAGAATTTCCACCTAAATTGGGGTGTGACACACTAAGTCCTTATCTTTCACCTTAAAATATTATGGCTATTCCATGTAGATTTCTTTCTCAAGCTCTCCATGTAGAAATGTTAACTTTACATCCATATATTTTATTTCAAGATCAAAAGTAGCAACAATATCCAACAAAAATCTAATTCGTTATTTTTGCAATAAGAGAAAAATTTCACCAAAATCAATTCCCTCTACTTGAGAGAATCCCTTTGCTACTGGACAAGCTTTTTACTTCTATATTTTTCTCTTTTCATTACACTTATTAAACACTCATTTGCAACCAACAAGTTGTCTACCAAAAGGTAATTTCAACAATTCTCATTTCTAATTTTAATCTAAGGACTCCATTTCTTCCGCCATATCCTCCTTCCAAAACTTGTTCATTTGATCCAAGTGCCTCATTAATAGTCTTTAGATCTTCATTAATAATGGATAAATATGATAAAATAAATTCAAAAAAATCGAGAGGACTATAACTTTATAGCATTCTTCTCACTCAATTTGATCTTCTAATATTGGAGTTTCTTATTCTACATCTTCTTATTCTATGTTCTCCTCTTCCAACTCACTCTTTGATTTATTTTCTACACATGTGCTTTGATTGAGAAATGGATTCACCCCCTTTTGAGTCAACATGAACCTTTTTAGTTTCTTCCTTTGGTTTTATTTCCTATTTTGGAACCCTCTTACTTTCTTTAAAAATTGCATTAAGAATGTACTCCATCTTCTATGTTTTTAGGTTCCACAACTTTTAACACTATTACTATATCCCATAAGTATACTCTTTGATGATTTTTAGTCTACTTTAGTCCTATTGGGCCCCAAAATAACTACAACCCAAAACTCTAAAACATTCCTCAATCATCGAGGCCAGGGATTATCATCAAGGTGATAGGAAGAGGTTTATCAACAAGTTTTGGGAGATTTTGGCCAACTAACAGGAGTGGATAGACTCCTCTGCACTTCGAGCTTAGCTTAGACTCTGGAGGGATATTCCAAGGGGTATACTAAATAGGTATTGAGTTCAAACTAGATGAACAACTAAAAATATTGGACAACTAAACCCAACTCATCATCTTGACTCCAAATACTGTCACGAAGTCAAGAATAATTGGCTGTCACATGTGACCCCTATATAGCTAATTCAACTGTGTGAATGTACACATGCATAGGAAAGATGGTTTTTACCTTGAACCATAGATGAATGATTTGTTTGATTTATAAAAAGTGTTTGATCCCTATCCAATATGGACCGGTGCCTATTCTATTAAGCAACAGAGTCATAGAATGCAAGGAGGAAAGGAAAGACACAACAAAGGATCAACAGAACCAGGCATATATTTGCATTTATGACTTTTAGATAGATCCTCATGCAATGGATAGACTTAGTGATCCAAAAGAGAACTGCAATGATTCATATGCAACAAAGAAATGCTAAATACAAAAGCTTGTATTAACTTAGGGGTTGTCACACACCTCCAAATCTCTGTTACAATCATACCAGCAAATGTGGCAAAGGAAAATATACAATTGCGATTATATATTTACCAAAATCATTGAAACAAACTCCTGTGGAGACATACCACTACATTCAAATCTGCATTTACATAATCTTCCTACTCTATGTTGAACAAATCCCTTCACTAACAAACTAGACCAAATCATGTGTTGATGCTAAAGAAACTCCTTAGGCTCTCCCAGACCAGAAAATTGGCTCAGAGACCAGCGCTAAAAATATCTTCATTTCATGTATATATATAGCAATTTTGCCCACCATGCAGCCTCCATATGTTGGAAAATTTAGTCAACAAGCAACCGCTTCATTGAATGTGGCACATGGCCCCTTGTCAGAAAACCAGTGGAAATCTTGGGCTTCCATGCCCTGTAAATTGACATGCGTCCTTGAAAGGACCTGTAGAAATATTTGGGATACTAGAACACACTATCCACCATTGAATTTGGGTACATACGCATTGATGGCAAATACTATTCTAGAGACCACCTGACATTCATATTTCTGCAACTACTGTGGCCAAGGGGAAGAAAAGCGCTTTAAATAAGAGGCTCTAATTATGCATTTCAATTTTGCTTCATTAGCACATTTCTTCAGTGGGAACTAGCCTCCACCTGCACCATCGTATTGAGTTCAAACTAGATGAACAACTAAAAATATTGGACAACCAAACCCAACTCATCATCTTGACTCCAAAGATTGTCAATAAGTCAAGAATAACTAGCTGTCACATGACCCCTATATAACGGATTCAACTGTGCGAATGTACATGCACAGGAAAGATGGTAGACTAAATCACGTATTGATGCTAGAGAAACTCCTTAGGCCCTCCTAGACCAGACAATTGGCTCAGAGACCAACGCTAAAAATATCTTCATTTCATGTATATATAGCAATTTTTCCCACTATGCAACCTCTAGATGCTGGAAAATTTAGTCAACAGGCAACTGCTTCATTGAATGTGGTGCATAGCCCCTTGTCAGAAAACTAGCGGAAATCTTGGGTGCCCATGCCTTGTAAACTGACATGCATCCTTGAAAGGACCTGCAAAAAGATTTGGGATACTAGAACACACCATCCACCATTGAATTTGGGTACATGCGCATTGATGGCGATACTATTCCAGTGACCACCTAACATTCATATTTTTGCAACCGTTACGGCCAAGGGGGAAGAAAAGTGCTTTAAATAAGAGGCTCTAATTTTGCATTTCAATTTTGCTTCATCAACACATTTCTTCAGCGGTAACTAGCCTCCACCTGCACCATTGGAACAGTTCTTCATTTGCTTGTTGCCTTTGTTTTCACCATTTGCCTTATCAACAATTTTTTGCATTCACGAACTTTCTTCAGTGCCCTCATTTTTCTATCAGCAACTTTTTACTTTTTCAAACTTGGTCAGTTCTGTCTTCTATCGACAAATCTTAAATTTGCTAAACATTACTTACTTGGCACCTTTTCATGCTTATCAGAAAAAACCCACTTTGTTGAACTCATCTTTATTTGTACCTGTTTCTACTTCGTTGGTAAAAGTTCACTTTTCTGAACTTGCCACTCTTTGCACCTTTTTCCATCCTTTCAGTAAAACTGACTTTTGCCGAACCAACACACTTTGCCCTTATCGGAAAAAGTCCTCATTTCATAACCAAGGGACTTTTCTCTTTACACCGCATTTTTCGGCAAAACATCATTTTGCTGAACCTGAGCCATTTTGCCCTTATCAACAAAATCTAAAATTTATGAACCATCTCCCTTATCACCTTATCAGTGAATTATGAAAATCCCAAACTAGTTCGCTAGTTCCTCATTTTTCCAATTGGCCAATGTCTTCTTTACCTTAGCCAATTTTCCCTTTCTTTGTTGGTGAAAATGTCCCATCTTGAACCTTTGACTTTTCCCCTTTGGTCTTATTTGCATTATCGACAAATCTTGAAATTATCGAACCAAACCTTCACTGCATCTTTTTGCCTTTATCAACAAATCTGTTGTCGGTCAAACCTCTCGTCGGTGAACTTTAAAGTTCGTAAACCTCCAACTTTGCTGACAAAGCCTTCCTTTTTCTTCCTTTTGCCTTAGAAACTTTTGCAATCTACTCTGTGACAGCCTGCTCCCTTCCACTATCAATGAACTTCGCCATCAACGAACCGGCATAAAAAGGAACTTGAGAACAAGTTCACAGGTTAAGGATTTTGCCGATTTGCCGACAATAAGGCAAAATATGAAAATTTTTCTAAGGGGCAAAGGGAACAAGACTTAACCATTTTTTGACCAAACTTTGACCAAAGATAACTTCTTCATTTTAAAGAATTTTGACATGGTTCAAAAGGCAAAACTGCTCAGAACTGAAAACTCTATCCAATGGTGACCTTGGCTAAGGAATTTTGCACATGAATTTTGGATTTTTGGGGGCAAAAAGGGCACTTTGGAACTATCTTTTTTGGGCACAAACAAGTCCTTTTTTCTTTAGGAATATTCATATAAGCATCACAACCAAATACCCTTAAATGTTTTGGGGTGGTTTCTGACCAATCAATGCTTCCTAAGTAGAGTTTTATCCAACAAAGTTGAGGTGGACAATCTATTGATAAAAACAAGCAATTGTTACTACTTCTACGTAAAATTTCATGTCCAACCCTGCACCACTAAGCATGATTCTAGCATTATCCATCAAGTTTATATTCATTCTTTTAGCAATTTCATTCTATTATAGTGTATAGGGAGTGGTATTCTACCTTTATATTCTACACTACTTGTAGAACTACTCAAATGCATCTGAGTAATACTCTCCACCATTATCACTTCTCAAAACCTTTATCTTTTGTGTCTAATTTCTACCAAAGCCATAAACTCTTTAAATTTTTTAAGAACTTTAGATTTATTCCAAACAAAATATACCCTAGTATTTATTGACAAGTCATCTATAAAAGTAACATAATACATAGATTTTCCTAGTGATGGAACCTTTGTAGCTCCAAACACATCACAATGTACTAAATGAAAAAAAATTTCTAATCTTGTAGCACTATTAGGAAACTTCATATGAGTTTGCTTACCAAATACACAATACTCACAAAAATTAAAATTGAATGGGAAATCAAAAATTCTCTTAGCCATACTTCTAGTTTTTAATGCTCAAAGACTTTTCTATCCAATATGTCCCAAACATTAATGTCACAACATTATCTTCTTTGTAGGATGTGTAGGAGCCCAATCTACAATATTTTTAACCTCAAGAACCATAAAGCTATTGCACTCACCACTTTCAATTCTTGTCTCAATCTTGAACAAAATTCCTAAATAGACTCATCTTCCCAACACCATTGCTCCATGAATCATCTTGCATCTATCATTATTAAGTACTACCTACACATCTACGGTATTCATCTTTCTTACTAAAATTAGGTTTCTAGATGAAACCAAAATGTGTAAAACACCAAGAAGGGGTTTAATTCTTTTGTCTTTGAGATTCATCTTATATGTTGAATTATCTCCTTCAACTTCACCTCCATTAGTCTTTTCATATTTAATGAACCACTCCTTATGAAGATTCATATAAAAAGAAGCACCTAATTCAATCAACTATGCATCCATAGAATTTATATAAGAATGAAGTGGCCAAGACTAAAACTATTAAGTCTTAAATGTAGGTCTTTGTTTCTATAGAAGGGGAATAATAAAATGACTTACCCTTTACAACATTTTTAGATCTGCAATCCCTCTTATAATGCCCCATTTTACCACATTTCCAACATTGCTCTTGATTTTTATTGGGACCATTGTATTTAACTCTAGACTTCAATCTCTTGTCCTCTGAACTCTTATTATTTATATCTAGGGAAAGGCCTCTGACAACCAAGGCATCCAATTGACAATCCTCAGCAAAATTTTGCCTCATTTCTAATGAAGCGCTACTCCACCCAACACTCACACACAATACAGCAGTAAAGATTCTCACAAAAAATGTGTTGGCAAGATACTCTGTGTGGCTTCATGATTGTTGTCATTGATGCCAACAAAGTCTATCCCACATCTGCAGAGCATAGTAGGCCTATACCGGAAGTCAGATTGAAGAGTGTTCTAGTCTGGTGAACAAGAATAGAGCATGCAGCAAGGTCCAACAATCAGGTCCAGATCTCTCAGAGGGTATAACTCAGTAAGTTGAAGACTTGGGCAAGTCAAGAGGAGTATCATGACTACTATATTCCAGAGATTGAGCCTCCGGTGATCAATCATGGAAAAGATATGAGCATCTAAGTGTTGGGTTCCAGACATGTAGAGCACACTGAGGAAGAACTGACCGGCAAAGTATCAGACTTCAATATGGATGAGTAATTGATGTTCATCAAGCTATTTGAGGGATCATACATGGTTGGCCAACATGATTTATGACTTCTATGTCTATTCTTTTGATGCGCATCACATATTAAGCATGGAATCAGCCGACAGATCAGTGTTTTGTAAATATCTTGAATATTCCAGTTGTCGACTAGAAAGATGTTGAAATCCTTGGTATGGATATATATACCAGATGGATTTCAGTATGAATGTGTGTGTGAACAAATAGTATGTGAAGAAAGGCGGAGATAAGTGTGGAAGCAGCAATACAAGTCTGGTATGTGACAAAATAGCAGGACTTAATCAGAGGAAGAATGAAGTGCATTAGATCAGTATATTGAGCCTAACTAGAACTAAAACTTAGCATATATGGATGCTTCTCGTCAGTTCAAACACCTGGTTATCTTCTATAAACATTGTAGACAGTGAGTCTCTTGTAGGTAGTGTGCCTCTTATGAGCAGTGTGCTCGGGCAGTGAGCCCTAACTGGCAAGTGCCATTTTGTACTTCTTATTCTTTTAATAGAGAATATAATCTTAGGTTAGTCACCCCGTGGTATTTTCCCTTAATAGGGTTTTCCATGTTAAAATCCTTGTGTTATGTGTGTTGATTTCATTTCTGTTCTCATGATCATATATGCTTGTGTTTTGATACTGCACAAATTATAAAAGGAAAAATAAAGTAAAATTATTAGAGATAACTGATTCACCCCCCCTCTTAGCTATCTACCTTGTTTCCAACAATTGGTATCAGAGCCAAGTTCCTCTAAACAGAGCCTAACAGCTTGAGGAAGATCTGGGAATCTCAATGGATATGTATGGTATGAAGGAACAACTTCAGTCTACCCTAGATGATCTTGAGCAATCTCACTCTGAAGTCAATAACTTGATAGAAAGACTCAAACAAGCTAATGATTTCATAAATGAGCTAAAAGAAAAATTGAGTATCTCTGTGAAAAAGAGAAAGGAACTACTTCAACAATTAGCAAGTCAAAGTGAAGCCAATGATACTAATGAAGATCTGAATGAGAAAAACAAGCTATGTGAGAAGCTATCAAAAGAGGTCATTATGGTAAGACATGAAATGGAATCAGAGGTTATGAGATTCACCCAAGAAATTGAAGAGAAAAGAAAAATTGAAGATAATCTAAAACAATCTCTCAAGGTGAAGTCAGAGGACTGCCACAAAATGGATAGAATAATCAAGCATCTAGAATCTGATCTTGAAGAAGCTAGATATAATGAAGAACAACTTGAGAATCAGATAAAGACTCTTAAACAAGATCTTCAAATAGCAAATGAATACAAAGAGAAATTCAAGATAAGCTCAGCTCAACTTGAAGTTCTTCTTGAAAGCCAAAAGAGGGTAGATGACAAGTGTGGCTTGGGATATGAGAAAGGTGAAAGCTCTGGATCTGGTCAGAATAACTCTGGATCAGGAAATCCAAGGAACGGGCCTAGAAGACCTCTGGTAAGGCAACCAAATGCTCAAAGATATCCATCCTTCAATGGATACTACTACAGTTGCAACAACTTCAGTCATAAAGCAACTCAGTGTAGAAGAAGAATGAATCAAACTAATTCATCCTTCTCCAGACAGTGTTTCAACTGTAAAAGGTTTGGTCACAAATCTCATGAATGCAGAAATATGCAAATAAACAATTCATTCAATGGTAGATGCTTTGCATGGAATAGAATGGGACATATGGCTAATCAATACATATCAAGAGGATATCAGTCAAATATGCAAAGAAATGTTGTTTGCTACAATTGCAATAGATCCGGTCATATTGCCAAACTCTGCAGAAGTAAGAATCAGGATAAAAAGGGTCCGGTGCATCATAATCAAAATCAAGATAATGGAAAAGGCAAAATGAATGTGGATGAAGTTTAAAGGGAGATGAACAAGATTTGGGTGAAGAAGAGTATAGAAAATGTTGGGGATGGATCCGCACCAGAATCTGGTGTCGATATTCCTTCCAAAAACTAAGTAGATGAGCTCTGTCTCAAGGGTAGTCACCAAGGAAAATAAATTCCCCCAGCCAGTCAATTGGTGCCTAAATTTGGCACATGAAATGTTGTGGATTAAAGGGTTCTCAGAGAAATATCCAAATAACCCTCGGTAAAAATATGAAAGATCGGCAAGGAGTTTTGAAGAGTTTAATCAGCCAAGATTGATATGATTTGACAGCCATCTGGTAAAGCAGGATCTTCATAGACAGATCTAGTATGATTCAAAATTGAGATATCTTAATCTGCGGATTCATGGCATGATTGGAGGAAAGAAGTTACATTGTCAATTATCATTGAAAATGATTCTAAGTGCATCTCAGTGATTCGGAAAGATCTCTCTCAGAACAAGGCAACTAGATGACTTAAGTTGTGCATTTATTGCAAAAGGAAATTAGGGTTTGCGTAGAGATAAAAGGGTTCTTTTACTCATCATTTGCACATTTGCATTCAAGAAGAAGAAAGGAAGAGCTCTGCATCAAGTTTTTACAACTTTGTCAAAGATCAACCGTAGAATCCGATTCAACCAGCGACCTATTCCGGCTCTTATTGTGAACCCTAAAAGTGTAAAAAGGTATTTCCATTTCTGAATATCTCTCTCTAAATCTTTTGCAAAGATGGCTACTCCAATGGTTGTTAAGATCACTAATAGGCCGCGCCCAAAGTTCAAGAAACACCCCTACAAGTCCCTAGAAGTTGATCCCTTTGGCGCTTTCTCTAGCATTCCACATGGGGTTCTGCACGTAGAAGATGTTAGGGTGTACATCCACACCAATATTGAGGAATTTGGAGAATCTAAGCTGATGGATATCTACCATAAACAATTAATAGATGAAACTTTCGAACTCAAACCTCAATACAAGGCCCTCCGGGATAAGTATTTTGGACATTGCATCCACTTTCCCTATTTTGCAGAAGATGAATGGGTCCGGTATGTTCTTAGTAGAATACATGACAATTTCATGTGGTTGATGAAGCCCTTCAAAATAACAAAAGATACTATTAGGGCAGTAATTGGATTACACTCATCTGGTGGGTTGCCTGCACTCAAATCTGTCAAGAACCAGACAATGAGGCTACTGAATCTAAGTTTGACAAAAGAGCCATGATAATAGAAGACATCACAGATCTGGATATCAAATTTGCCTCTATGATAATTGGTTATAAAATCTATCATTCCAGTAGGGAGAATTCTGTGTCTAGAACTGCAATTTATACAGCATATCAGATGCTAAGGGAAAATGCTAATTATGACCTATGTGATCTTCTTCTGAACCAACTATTAGAAAACTTGCAGAAGATCAAGAAGAATAAGAAGAACTCATTCAAGTATGGTGGCATAATACTATGTCTATTCTTTTACTATATGAATGAGCTACCCAGATCAAGTGGTTGGGTATGGAAAAATGACAGACCGATTCCCATACAAATCAGAGACTATATGTATGGGCTTGGTGATGCCAAGGCTCAAAGTACAGCACTCTAGGGATACTTTAAAAACTTCCAAAGTTTGATGCAGGCCAGAGAGAGAATTCCTCAAACAATAGTTGAAAAATATAAGGATACAATATGCTTCATGGTAGACATTGATCAATGCCTAATGGAGGCAGTTGAGCCCAAAATAGTTTGGATTATGCCAATGGGATATGAGGTAGATGAGAAAATCCCATGTCCAACACTTGCTGAGTCAACCTAAGGACTGTGAGGAAGAAAGGTTTGGAACCTTTCAAGAATTAAGTGTAAAGATACATGTTGAACTGAGACAACTAGAGATGAAAAGAAAAGTGAGAAGGGAAGTAGAGGAAATTGCCAAAAGATATGGCATATCAAAGGAGGCAGTTGATGCAAATAGAGAGAAAATAGAAAGAGCTGAGAAAGAGAAACAAGAAGCAGAAAAAGAAAGTGTTCCGGTACAAGCCTCCTCGCAGACTAGATCCTCCAAGAGCTCTACACCTGCCACCTCTAAGAGCTCAAGAGCATCAAAACTGAAAGCCAAGACATCCGGAAAGGGAGAAAAGAGAACGAAAACAAAGGCCACAAGGTCACACATTAGCCAAAAGGATGATGAAGAAACAGAGTTTGATGAGGAAGTTAAGAAAATGAAGAAGAAGAAGAAAACATCTGGGGAATCCTCTGTCGGTAAAAATAAAGAAGAAGAGGCAAAAGAATTTATTGAAAGGCCTACTCTCTCTATTGATGATATCATCAAGGTAGTCACAGTGGATGGGAACCTACAACCAGACACTGAATTTTATGATGAATATAGTGATACTGACAAGAAGATCTTGGAAGATGCTACAATTAAGTACCTAAACATTTATAATAAAGCATTCATTGAAATCATCTCTCTAATTCCCAAAAGTCTAGAGAAGGTACTTGAACTGAGAAAGGACAATGCTAAGGCAAAGGACCTAGAGATCTGAGAGTAGATTGCTATTCAGCTCTATCCTTCCATTACTCCAAAACAAATGAACATGATCTTTAAGGACTACAAGCATGAGTTCCAGAGCAAAGCAAGAATGAACAAACTTATGCTTGGAGAGACTGATCAAGTAGCAAGAGAAATAGAAGACATCTTCTGGAATGCCTTTAAAAGATTCAATCTTCCTGTTATAGAGGAAATAGATGAAGAACCTTCTACCATGGATGTCGAAGGATTAAGTGCATCAAAAGAAGAATCTACTGAGAAAAATGTAGAAGAGTCAAAAGAGATAGATGAGGAGAAGTCTAAGGACTTGGATTCCTCTGTTCCAGAAGAGGAAGTCCATGAAGAAGTCAACACCACTCCTTCGCATCCCCTTGCAGACTCAGGTACTGAAGGAGAAGGAAGAGAAGAGAAGAAATGGAGTCAAGAAGAGGAGGTAAATGGAAGAGAAGAAGAACAAACAGAGAAGATCCCTAATGACAGTTCTGAGATTGCCAAAGGAAAGAAGACTCAGTCTCTAGCAAGAGACACTGCAAAGGTAGTAAAGAGCTTCTTGAACAAAGAAATGATAGAAATAGATGAACCAAAATTATTTCAAGACCACTCAATTTTGATTCCCTCTCTCTGGTCCAGACAATGAAGATAGCATCCTTTGCCCAAGCTAAAGCAAAAGAAAAGCTTCTGAAGTCTCACATGGAAGATTGTGAACTAATAGAGATTGCATCCGGAATGCTAGAGAAGATCATGCCATCCTTCCAAAAGGATCCTTCAGCCTCTCCATCAAGTAATTTTAAATCTCTAATAAACTCTGTCAACACTCATTTTGATTCCTTAGAGAAATCGGCAGAAGAAAAGGTCTGAAAAGAATTTTTGGGAAAGAGATTCTCTAAAGTACATGGACTCATAGCTAATGATAGGAGAACCCTGGATATTGGGATAAAGAGCCTAGAAAATGCTCTTAAAGATGGTGGAGAAATGTACAAATTTTGTCTATCCTGGTCTAAAGTGACAGAGGATATTGAAAAAAAGGTGAAAGAATAAGAACGTAAACTGTCAAGTTTATCTCAGAATTTTGATCCTCTCACCACATCCATAATGAATCAAGAGTGCGAAGCTATTGCCATTATAAATGAAATAAAGAGTCTAGAAAAGGAGAAGAAGAATATAATAAGCAGGATGAGTGAACTTAGAGGGATAATTATCCCCAAGTTAGAGGCAATGCATGAGGCCTTAACTGATGCTTAGACCACAGCCCAGACCAGTGATCCGATAGACTTAAGAAGGGCAGAAGCTTATGCATTTTTGTTGAGTGGTCACATCTCAATTTTGGATAGGATGAAGCAGAGTTGGGCAACAAAATTTGTATAGTTGAAGACCACTTTTGCAGATATACTTAAGTATATGTAAGTATAACATGTATATATACTTATGCGGCTATGTATAGGTTGATTTTTACAAATTTTGGTGTACGGATTCCACCCTTTGCCATTGATGTCAAAGGGGGAGTGAGGAGTAGTGAAAAATGTGGAATCTAGCTAAGGGGGAGCTCCGGTAAAAGTGTACATAAGATAGAGCATCAGCCAAGGGGGAGTTTGCTATGACACTTAGTCATTTTTCACTAAGTGTTGCCATCAATGACAAAGGGGAAGATTGTTAGTAAGATACTCTATGTGGCTTCATGATTGTTGTCATTGATGGCAACAAAGTCTATCCCACACATCCGCAGAGCATAGTATGCCTATACTGGAAGTCAGATTGAAGAGTGTTCTAGTCCAGTGAACAAGAACAGAGCATGCAGCAAGGTCCAACAATCAGGTCCGGATCTCTCAGAGGGTGTAACTTAGTAAGTTGCAGACTTGGGAAAGTCAAGAGGAGTATCATGACTACTATATTCTAGAGATTGAGTCTCCAGTGATGAATCATGGAAAATATATGAGCATATGAGTGTTGGGTTCCAGACAGGTAGAGCAAGTTGAGGAAGAACTGACCGGCAGAGTATCAGACTTCAATCTGGATGAGTAATTGATATTGATCAAGCTATTTGAGGGATCATACATGGTTTTTCGACATGATTTATGACTTCTATGTCTATGCTTTTGATACGCATCACATATTAAGCATGGAATCAGCTGATAGATCAGTGTTTTGTAAATATCTTGAATATTCTAGTTTCTGACTAGAAAGATGTTGAAATCCTTGGTGCAGATATATATACCAAATGGATTTCGGTATGAAGGTGTGTGTGTGAACAAATAGTATGTGAAGAAAGGCAGAGATAAGTGTGGAAGCAGCAATACAAGTTTGATATGTGACAAAACAGCAGCACTTAAGCAGAGGAAGAATGAAGTGCATTAGATCAATATATTGAGCCTAACCGAAACTAAACCTCAACATATATGGATGCCTCTCGTCAGTTCAAACACCTGGTTATCTTCTATAAACATTGTAGACAGTGAGTCTCTTGTAGGCAGTGTGCCTCTTGTGAGCAGTGTGCTCGGGTAGTGAGCCCTAATTGGCAAGTGTCATTTTGTACTTCTTATTCTTTTAACAGAGAATACAATCTTGGGTTAGTCACCCCATGGTTTTTTCCCTTAACATGGTTTTCCATGTTAAAATCCTTGTGTTATGTGTGTTGATTTCATTTCTACTCTCATGATCATATATGCTCATGTGTTTTGATACTGCACAAATTATAAAAGGAAAAATAAAGTAAAATTATTAAAGATAACTAATTCACCCCCCCTCTCAGTTATCTACCTTGTTTCCAACAAAATGTGAGGTAGGAAATCAAACAACTTTTATTTCTACAATAAAATGAAGTACAAAATTAGAAATTACATGCTACAACAACATAGGTTGTTTCACAACAAAGAAATTATACTCTATTAGAAAACTTCCGCAAGATGGAATCACAATCTGCACTAATGGAGCATGTCCCTTCGTAACTCCCCCCTACCCTTTTATTATTGGCATGAATAACTTCCCCACCACTTCTCCAATACCTTAGAATGTTCTAGAAAGTGTAACTCCCTTTTTGGGCATCCAAAGATCCAACTATCTATTATTCCCACCCAAGAAATTTCTTATTTAAAATTTGAAATTTGAAATTTTGGTAACACAACCTTCGGGAGCCATAACTTCTGAACCAGGTGTCTAATAGATGAATTGTTTGATGTGTTGGAAAGATTTTAAAGTGTTCTATTTTGTGGTAACCCACGATGTTGCGTATGTCAAGTTTTGAGCCTAAAAATGACCTCTAAATGCCTCAAATTTAACTTTGAAGATTTTTCGATGTACTTTTAAAACACAAAAACCTTAATATCTCTCTACCTAGGAATGATCTTGAGCAGATTCTTTCACCAAGGGTTGAATTTTATAATTTCAAAGCTCTATGTAAAATGTCATGTCCATACGTGCACAAATGCAAACTTACTAAAAGTAGCAGGTTAATATTTTTAGCCTTCATAAAATTTTGACAGTCCAAAACCACTAGAAACTTCAACCTGTGCTCCAACTAAATTAAGAATCCTACCAAAAACTAAAATTGAAAGCAACATAAAATATTTTTTTGGGTGATGCAAGATTGTCCTAACACCTTTGGATGCTCCTACATCAATTTCTTCTAATAAGAGGGCTATGTACTACATCCTCTAATTTGTAATTTAGAAGTAGTTCTACTAATTTTCATAACTAGATTATCCCATGAGTCAGGTAAAGAAGATAGCAAAGTGATCTACACTTTTCTTCATAATCCATTTTAATTTCAATAGACATTACTAACTTACCACAATGTTAAAGGCATTTAGATTTTCTACCACAAAGTCATCACCATTCATCCTCAATGAACACAACTTCTCATGGAGAAAAAGTTTATATGCTAAAGAATTAGTCACGTATAATATCACTAACTTCTCCCATATTCTTTTACAAGATCTTCTAATGATACATTCGGCAAAATTAAATCTGACAAATTATATAATTTGATTAAACTTCTTTTCTTCCTATTGATAATTAGTTAATCTTCATCATTAATACCTGGAGGTTTTCCTACTGATACAACAACACAGTTATCTCTATCAACAAGGAGATCTTCCATCTTAATCTTCCATAAGTCAAAATGATGTCCATTAAATTTTTTGATATCTATCATTTTTCTTCCCATCATTCTACTTTAGACACAAATTCTCACACACAAAACTCCCACTCAAGAAAAAGGTGATCATATGTAAAGAAACCCTAACCCTTCAAACAAAGCTAAAGCTTAGCTTCAATACCTACACTAAAACCTAGCATTGGATATTTTTTTTCCAAGTACCTACCAATTATCTATATTAAACATATAATCCTTTCCTGAATACGTTTAATATTCTTTACTATAAAAAATACCAATGAAAAATTGTTTTAAACAACATAAAAACAGAAAAAGGACACCAACCAATATAATCAATACCAACCCAAAATAGTTCACAAGGTGAAACTAAATAAATCATAAGGTAATTGTCTAAAAATTTTAAATATCTTCATAGAACATTGACAATTTAACTTGTTAATTATCTCAATCAAAAGGCACTAAACAACACCATTATCTAACCCAAAATATCTTCAAGGTACAAAGCAATTTTTATTTCCTCAAAATAACTTCAAATGAAGGATAAAGCAATAACCAAAGGATTCAAGATCCCAACTTAATAAATAAGATCACCATCAATCAAAACCCCTAACAATATTCATAGTGTAAAACTCAATATTCTAACCAAATCATTCAACATTAGTAAATCAATTTAGGCAAAATGTAACCTATCCCATCTAATCCAAAGAAAAGGAATAAAAATCATAAACCTCATAGCCATAGGAAACAAATTAAACACTCTTATATTATGTATTAGGTATATTTATGGATAGTGGGTTTGTACTGATCAATAGTTTCTCTTTCTAAGTGTCTCTTAAAACCTTAGTGACAATCAACCAAAATCCTTATTCTATGATTTGTGAGGGGGAGTTTTGCTAGCTATATCACCTACGATATATAATCAATGTTTCTTGATCCTTAAGTGTTGTCTCAAAGATTATGCTTGCAAGAGTTATAGTAGGCACACATAGGTCCTAGTCTTTTAACATTACTTTTGATACCACGTGTAAAGACCTAATCCATGTTCATGGCATTCAACTACCTCTAATATTTACTATATAATCTAATTTTTTAATTTATGTGTTTTCAAGAAAAGTACTATTGTACAACTTATAATGTGTCCCTTTGCTAATTCATGTTTCTTTCTACTATTCTACAAGGTAGGAAAGTATCATTATATTTATTCTCATTACTTTAATGCCTACTTATTTGAAATCTATTTTTTTCTACTTAACTCAATTACAAGATTAATCATCAATAATCATAACACTATTTAACTAGTTATCCTAATTCATTTGTAGATCCTCTTACAAAAACAAAAGTGTTGAGAAAGATCAAAAGTTGGTACTTAATTGTTCCCACAAGCACTCTACTTACCACTTTCATGAGCAATGTTTCAAATTTAAATCCCAAAGTCTCAAACTATACAAATCTTTTTCAAGCATGATTTAATTTGTAAAGATGGTTTATTTTTGTTTCATTAGTAACTACATCAATGTGCTAATAGGTACCATTTTAACCATCATTTAAGACATTAATATTTTTTTCCTTTAATTATGTGATGTTCTTTTATACATGTCTTGGAGACACTATTTGAAAATTTTGGTGTCAGAGTCAATAAATAATGGTTAATTGGGACTAAGTAATCCTAGGGCCTCAATTGATTTTGAAAATAGACATAATGGATCAAAATAGCACATATAATCTTGAATTGGATCAAAATTACACATGTAGTTTTGAACTCAATTAAAAAACTGTAATTTAAGAATTGAGACTAATCTAAACGACGACACCCATACAAAATATTGTAAAAACAAATGTAACATTAAAAAGAATGCACTTTTCATCCTCTATATATATATAGACACACACCTTGACTAAAGCCAATTGAAATAATTTACAGCGTCAATTCACTTAATCTCAATTACTCTTTGAACTTTGGTTCAAGACATACCATTCATTAATAAAAAAATTGACACAATTAGTGGAAGTCACAATTTTATTTCCTGGTGAAGAAACGTGTACGTAAGGAATTACAAAATGTCAGCTTTCGACAACACTGATTCGCCACTATCCTCTCAGTGTCATGAAAAACTAAATGATTTCATAGTTTGCCTTAATTAGGTTGCAACGCACTTGGATTGATTCTACCAAGACACACCATCTATTGCTGCTCAGTGACGCATGGGCTTACGCGACAAGGCAAATCTAATGTTTTTAAATTATATTGTTCCAATTTTAGTCTAAATTCATTGTCTTCTTCTTTCAGAGAGCTGAAGAATACTGTGGGACGCGTCGTAAATAAGCAGCATTCATCACATATAAATTAAACCATTGATGTACGAAAGAAAAATGTGAACTGATGGATATTACAAGCACTTCATAGAATTTCACCGGCTGGATTGGAGGCAAGTTGTGTAATCTGTTTCAAAACTAATAAGATACAGAGATATCTTCTGGTTATGTAAGGTTTAGCAATATTATTTTGGAGCATAAGGGAAGAGAGCTAATAAAGCTCATTTGTTAAGAGGAAAGGGAAAAAAAACACTCAAAAGTCTGTGGTCTGATTAGACAAGGAGAATGGCTGATCTTGGAAAGTGTTGGTGTGGGGATTTATCAGTGTTGTTTGAAAAATCAAAGCCAAGCTTGGCCATGATATCTGTTCAGATTGCCTTTGCAGGGTTGAATGTAATATCAAAAATTGCACTGAACCAGGGAATGTCTCACTTTGTATTGGTATTCTATAGGCATTTAGTTGCTACAATAGTCACAGCTCCTGTGGCTTATATCTTGGAAAGGTAAGGAAAACTGTGAAAAAACTTCTTAAAAGTTCTAAGAGAATTAGAAATTCTATCTTTTAAAGAGAACTTTTTGAAAATAACTCTGTGAATTGTTTTCTCATTATTATTATTATTAGAAGTTTAATTTATTATATTATAGTTAATTTAATTGTATAGGTTTAAGTATTATAAACTTATTATAATTAAATATGATTAATTGGGTTGTTATCATGTAATTAGAATTTAATTGAGAAATAGGTGGTAAGTGGTTTTAAATGGAATCAACAATAGTCTATGTTTGGACTATTTGTTAAAGTTTAGTTAGCCGATAGGCTTTTATATGTGAGCATTATAGGTTGTTCCTATGGCGTATTCCTTGAATAATTTAATTGAGAAATAGGTGGTAAATGGTTTTAGATGGAGTCAACAATAGTCTATGTTTGGACTATTGTTAAAGTTTAGTTTATATACTCTTCTAAACCATGAATAATTTAATTGAGAAATAAGTGGTAAATGGTTTTATTAGATGGAGTCAACAATAGTCTATGTTTGGACTATTGTTAAAGTTTATTTTATATACTTTTCTAAATTTAATTGAGAAATAGGTGGTAAGTGGTTTTAGATGGAGTCAACAATAGTCTATGTTTGAACCATTTGTTAAAGTTTAGTTTATATACTCTTCTAAACTATGAATAATTAATTAAGTTTTGTTCAAAATATTTCATTGAGTGTATTTTTTGTGTTTTTGTATTGTTGATTTTCATTAAAATATAACAATTATTTCCAAATACTTTTGATTTTGGAAATATTAAATATTTAATTTATTTTTAATTTTGATTTTTTTGGTTTGTGGTAGGAAGACAAGGCCAAAGCTAACACTAAGGATCTTATGCGAAATTTTCATCAGCAGTTTGTTTGGGTAGTCATTCATAACTTTTATCAATTGTTTCCAAAGTTTGATTTACTAGTTTGCTTATGTTTCAAAATGATTTGTTTATCCACAGGATCACATTGAGCCAAAATTTGTACAATGCAGGGTTGAAGTACACAACAGCTACATTTGCAACTGCACTCCTTAATCTCATACCAGTCATTACTTTTCTCATGGCTATCATTTCTCGGTAAGGATTTTAACATTCTTATTTTTATCCATTACTTCGTTTTTAGAATAGTGTGATCTAAATTGTGATTTTTTAAACCTTTTTCAACTTATTGTAGGGTGGAAAGAGTAGACATTAGGAGTCTTTCAGGTCAAGCAAAGATACTTGGAACCTTAGTTTGTGTGAGTGGAGCCATGAGTATGACATTCTATAAAGGAATAAAAATACAGTTGTGGCCATCACCCTTCCACTTAAGTAAACACAATGAAGGAAATGGGAAAACTAAAGACTTGACTAAAGGCTCCTTGTTGGTGGTGACCAGTTGTATCTCCTTTTCAGCATGGTTTATTTTTCAGGTAACTTATTTTTTTACAACAATGCATATGGTTACATTTATTTATTTACTAATGTTTACTACTTTTCAATGCAGACAAGTATTACTAAGAAATATCCAGCTCAGTACTCTAGCACTACCATAATGTGCTTTCTGGTCACCATACAATCTGCTATTGTAACATTAATTTTTGAACAAGGTCATTATGGAGTGTGGGCTCTAGGTTGGAATGTTAACCTTCTTACTGCAATCTATTCAGTACGTATTTTAAATTGATTTGTTGTTTGTGCTCTTACTTTTACTTTAGATGTACTTAGATATAATCACTTAAATGTTTTTTTCTCCTTTCTAGTTTTCTTAGCAATGTATTTTAACCTTTTTAAAGTGTTGTTGCATTTGTAATTATTATTTTTTATTTTGTTCTTTTGTTTTTACCTTTTCTTATAATAATTTTATGTTGTTTGTTTTCATGACAACTCATTTATAATGCATTAATCACAATATTAATCGAACAACATTTAAAAAGGATTTATAATACATACTCAAGAAAATTATAGAAAAAATAATTTTGAAATTATTATAATATAAATTCTTCTTTTCTTTGTGTTGTGGTGTGATCTTTTCACCCTTTTGTCACGTAGTTAGATTTCAATATTAATATTTAAAATATTATTTTAATTCTTTTTAAAAAATTGGATTTATTTTCCTTGAAATCATAAATTTTATAATAAATTTAATATCTTGTCAAATTGTGTAGGGAGTTGTAGCTTCGGGAATAGGATTTTGTTTAATGACATGGTGCATAAAAAAAAAGGGACCTGTGTTTACCACTATGTTTAGCCCATTGGTGTTGATAATAGTGGCCATCATAGGCTCTATACTTCTTGATGAGAAGCTTCATTTAGGAAGGTAATTGCCATAAGTTTAATATGATATTTTATTTATTAGGAAGGATTTTTGTTTCTATTTTATCTCATTCATAACTATTTTTTGCATGCAGTGTTATCGGTGGGACCTTAATTGTTACAGGTTTGTATTTTGTGCTTTGGGGCAAAGGAAAAGAAATGAAAAAGATTGTAAAGATGCCAAATACAACACCTACAATTTCTAGCAACAAGGAATTGACTAATATGCAACAAAATGAGGAATGTATTAACATGCAAAAAAGTGAAGTTGATCACAAGGTAGAAGTGGGAGAAGCAATGAAGCATAAACAATCAATTAATTCTGAGCAAATCCTTGAGGAGATAGTAACAAATGTTCAATAGCAACACCAATATAATGAGGGAAATGGTTACTAAACCTAAATACATCAAATGATTAGTTTGGTAGTGCATGGATGAGAGGTTTATCCTCTAAGAAACATAAATTTCTTCTCTTCCTTAATTATAAATTATTATTTTAAATATAATAATTTTTGGACTGCAATCAAAGGTAGTTAAAAACATAGATGGGAGGTGATGGAAGACACTCCCTTTTTCTTAATTCAAGATTTGTATTTTCTATACAACACAAGTTACTCCATTGGAGTTGATTAAGAATAATAATCAATATTTATGCCTTTACTAGTAACACACTTCCAAACTAATGGCAAATTTGCCTTTTTAAGGTAGTGGTTCCAAGAGGAGTTAGGAGAGAGGAGGTTATCATAATTTTATTTATTAGTGTTGAATGTAATTCTCACCCTAGTTTGTGCTTGGTGTGCTTTCTAATTCATGTGTTATATGATGCTCTGAGTGTTTATCAGTGTATTATGTGATTATTATGCTTTGATGTATTGCACTGAACTTGCCGATGAGCTCTATGGTGCCATCGAGGGTTCTGAGGGTGTATTATGCATGACCATCAAGGTGTTTCTGATGGGGTTTTTCTTTGTTTTTTGGATTCCAACTATGCATTATGGGATGCATACATTGTGATTTTGCATGTTAGATTATTCCAATGCTTCAGCTTCACTATTTTCACTAGATACTTGTTATAGTTGTGATTGTCGTATTATTCCTGCATTGTGAAATGTTGTCATTCATGCATCATGTTCTTGGATCATACTAGTCATAGATGATTATAGTGGACATGATTATTGTTGCACATATGTTTGTTACTGATGTAATTGTGTGGTTGTCATTGATGTCAACACTAATGAACATTGCACATATGTTACCTAAGTTTTCCACTGATGTGGTTGTGTGGTTGTCTTTGATATCAACACTATGCTTGGATGCTTATGATGATGATATACTATGTTGATGGTGTGCTAGCAGTGGTTTCTAATGTTCATGGTTGGTTGCTGATGGTTATAATTGGTTGTTGATGTTCATGATTGGATGTCATTCCTTGATTAATGTCAAGTAGAGTTGTATTGAGCATGTTTGTGGTCAGCAGAGATGATTTCATGATAATATATTATGATGGGAATTAGAAGCATTAAGATGAATGATGATGTATTAAGATGGGTATTAGAAACTATGATGAGGATGAGAAGACGTTGTTGATGACTTGAAGCATGTTGTATTATCCTTCCTATTGTTCCTAAGGAAGTATGTGTTGATATAAGAAGGTTTTGGTCTCCGGAAGTTGGTGAAGGTTTCTACTGCAAGAAGTTGCCTTGAAGACTGGTTGGTAAAATGCTCCACATTCCTCTGCATTTGAAGATATGGTCATGCGGTTCAGAAGTTAAGTTCATCCAAAGTTTTAGATCATTTGCACCTTCGCAGTGAAAGTTATAAGTGACAGAGTTCTGGTCTGTGCTCTGGTAGCATAATGTGATGATGAAGGTTGATTGGAATGCTCAGCATTCCTTCGCAAGTGAAGGTTTGTTCATGTGGTTTTGTGAACATGATCAGAGATGTTCAATGCACACTATGTTGCAGTTTCAAGTAGTTTGGAGGTCTGTAAGTTGAGTTTTCAAATGACAGAAGTGATACAGATGGTTCCATATACATAATTATTCTCAGGATATATGGTTGGGTACTTGCACCAGTTGGAGATTGTATAGATCAATTATATGAGTTCATGTGGGAATTCTACATCTCTCTATGCTTCTCAGGTTTGATGCACATGCAAATCTTTCAAGTTTCCAATACCGTATAAAGTTTTCAAGTTAGCATGTGAAGAGTTATTATTGTTGAGGCTGACTAAGGTATGTTGGCGATGTGCACCAAAGTTCTTATTGTGTGGAGTTCAAGGAGCATTTGGAGATGGTGTATCTAGGTCATGCCAACTCATCTGGAAGAAGAACAAGTAATGTTTAATCATTCATGAGTACTTCCAAGATTGTAATGACCGATGTGCTACAAGCTTCATGTGTTCATGCTTAAGGGTGACCTATTTCAAATGAGTGTGACATACAGATGTTATTCTTTGAAGGATGATGTTGTGAAGGATGTTTAGGACTGGGCTAAGCATGTGTTGGGGTCCGCAAGGCATGTTTCCCTTCCTAGAGTGGTGTGTAGTTCATGTTAGGGCTTTCCCTCTACATGTTTCATCTTTGGCTGACTTGTAAATTGTAATATTCTTGTTGTATTGGCCAACTTCTAATGTAATCAATATAATATCATGTATATATTGTAAACCTAGTTGATTTAGGTGAGGTATGATTGCGAATATGAGTATGTGAAGAGCAGAATATGAATATGATATGCATTATGATGTGCGAATGAAGGAGAAAGAGAAAAAGCAATAAGGGATGTCCTAATTCATCTTGAAGACATTTTTGTGATAGGAGGGAAGTGAAGAGTGTTATTAATTGATCCAATCATCAGAAGAAGAGTGAAGAGGTAGAATTCCAATCATCAAAGGTGTGTGCTTCATTGTTAATTTTAGGCAGTAGGACTGTCATATTGTAATCTTTTCTTAGTTTGTTCTCAAATCAGGGAGTAGTAGCTTCCTTGGGAGTGACCCTAAAACAAAGTCTTCAGGGAGTAGTAACTTCCTTGGGTTGTATCCCTAAAATAAAGTTAGTAGGGAATAGTAGCTTCCTTGGGTTGTAGCCCTAAAACAAAGTTGTAATTTTTGAGCTTCATATTTTGTGAGTTAATCCTCACCATGGTTTTTCCCCTATTGGGGTTTTCCACATATATCTGGTGTTATGTGTTGATGTGCATTGTGTTGATCTTTCATGTTTATGTTAATGTTGTAATGTTTAAGTTTTAATCTACTCTAGAGGATTTGAAGTTTGTTTGGATACTAATTCACCCCCCCTCTCAGTATCCTGGTGTGTTCAACAATTGGTATCAGAGCTAAGTTACTTAGAAGAAGCTTAAGAGCCACCTAAGGAAGGTTTGGGATGGCCCATAATGGATCTCACAAGGCACCTATGTTTTATGGAACAAATTATTCCTTTTGGAAGCTCCGGATGGAAAACTATTTATCTTCTCTAGGGTATGGTATTTAGTAATCTGTCAAGAAGGGTTACACTACTCCTGCTAGTGATCCTACAGATGCAGATGAGATTAAGTTGTATGAGAACAATGCCAAGGCAAAGAGTGCTATCATGAGTGGGCTAGCTAATTCAGAACTTGTGAAGGTAATGGGTTGCAAATCTGCTCAGGATGTCTGGAATAAACTTAGCAACATTTATGAAGGAGATAGTAAAGTGAAGCAGACCAAGATCCAAATCTTCAAGATCAAATTTGAGATGGTGAGGATGTCAGAAGAAGAAGAAATTGCCATTTATATGCTCTAGGTAGATGAAATAGTTAATGGCATCAGAGGACTTGGTGGAGAAGTGAAAGAATATGAGATTGTGAAGAAGGTTCTAATATCTCTCCCTAAATCCTATAGTCATAAGGTTTCTACTATTGAGGAAACTCAGGATTTGGATAAATATACAGTAGATCAATTGTTTGGATCTCTCATAGCCTTTGAAATGAGAGAATTTGATAAAGGTGCCCCAAATAAGGAAGCAACATTCAAAGCAAGTAAGAAGACATAAGATGAAGCAGCTTATCAAGATGATGACCTTGATGAGGTAGAGGCAAACTTTATAAGAAGTTTGAAGAAGGGAACAAGAAAACATAGAGGTAAGTTACCTTTCAAATGTTTCAATTGTGGGAAAATTGGTCATTTTAATTCTAAATGTCCTTTTAAAGAATCTAAAGGTAGTAATAAAAGAGATAAGACCAAAAGAAGTTTGTATTCCATGGAGAACAGATGTTCTTCAAAAGATGAGGATCATGATGATTCAAATGATGAAACACTTTTCATGGCCTTGAATGTTGGTTACAAAAAGGATGATATTAGAAAATGTCAAAAGTTTGATACCTTGCAAGCTGACCAAGATAATGACAAATCAATGGTATTATGGATAGCCTTTCATGCAAAAGAAGCCAAGGCTTGGATAATTGATAGTGGTTTCTCTAACCACATGACTAGTGGCAAGGATAAGTTCATTAGCCTTAAGAAGTGGAATGGTGGAGCTCTTAAGCTTGGTGGTGATGAGTCAAAACAAATCTGTGGAAAGGGTGCTATAACTATTGATGGGAAGAATAGGACTGAGGATGTCCTCTATGTCAAAGGGCTAAAGCACAATCTTCTCTATGTCAGTCAAATGTGCAGTAAAGGATACAATCATACCTTGCATGCCAATGGTTGTGAAATCAGGAAGGCAAGGTCTAAAAAATTAGTTGTAGAAGGTATCAAGACATATAGAGATATCTATCATCTAAAGGAGTTAAATGGAAGAACCTATTTACTGGCTCAATCCAGTGAGTGTTGGTTGTGGTACAAGTGAATGGGACACATTAACTTTGATAATATGGTAAAGATGAGCTATATTCATGCGGTGAGAGATATGCCTAAGATTACCAAGCCTGCAAACACATTATGCAAGGAACATCAAATGAGAAAGCAAACAAAGACAAATTTCAAGAGCAAGGAGTATTCTTCTACAATGCCTTTGGAGATGTTTCATATTGACCTATGTGGCCCTAAAAGAATAAAGAGTCAACAAGGTGAAAGGTATTTCATGTTGCTTATTGATGATTATTCTAGAATGACTTGGGTTACTTTCTTAAGAGAAAAATCAAAAGCCTTTGATAAGTTTAAAGTTTTCAAAGCAATAGTTGAGAATGAAATGGATGCCAAGATCAAATGCTTAAGGTCTGATAGAGGAGGTGAATTTACTTCAAATGAGTTTGAAAAGTTTTGTGAAGATCATCATATTAGGAGACATCTATCTGCTCCTAGGACCCCTTAGCAGAATGGGGTAGTGGAAAGGAAGAATAGGACTATTTAAGAGATGGCTAGAGCAATGTTGAAAGATGTAGATCTGCCTGATATGTACTAGAAGGAAGCAATTCACACTACTGTCTATTTGATTAATAGAGTACAACTGGGGGTCAATAACACTAAGACCCCTTATGAGCTATGGTATGGAAGACCTCCCACTATCAGATACTTCAGGATCTTTGGTAGCAAATGTTATTTTAGGAGAGATGAAGAAGACCTAGGAAAGTTTGATTCAAGAAGTGATTAAGGGATCTTTCTTGGTTACTAAACTAGAATCAAGGCCTATAGATGCTACAACAAGAGATTGGGAAAGATGATCGAAAGAACAAATGTCAAGGTAGATGAAGACTTGTATCAAATCTCACACGAACTAGAGGATTGTTGACCTAATATATTTTGCTACATTGAAGAAGAAGAAGAAGAAGAGAAAAAAGAGAAGGAACAAGAATCAGGGCAGATCCCTCAAACTCTAGTAAAGTATGTTGAGAGGAACCATTCTATAGATAAGATCATTAGAGATAAGAATGTGTTAGATGCACAGAGCAACTAAGAGGGGGGTGAATTATTTGTACATTAAAACATTAAACCCTCTATACTATTCTAATCCTTATTAGCCTTCAAACTCTTATTGTGCATTAGCAGAATGTAAACATATGAAACATTAATGCAAACACATCCAAACACATGCGAACACCAGAGTTATGTGGAAGACCCAAGAAGGGAAAAACCACGATGAGGATTAGCTCACATATATATGAATAGCAACATCAAATACAAGTAGGCTCACTATCCAGAAGAAAGGAGAATAGAAGAAGACTGTTACAAAGAGATTCACTATCTCAAGGAAACAGGAGAAATCAACCACTACAACTTTATGCTATCCACAACCTTCGACTCATTGCCTCCAATAACTTCAAGCAAACTAAAATGTAGATACCTTCTGCTCACTACATCTGGAAGTCATAGGCATTTAGTCTCGCACTCAATTCACCACACTTGTTCACATTCACATCTTGTACACCTCGCATTCTCTACTCAACCTTCACCTTGCATTTATACCATCCGCGACCTAAAACAATCTCAATTAGGTCAGCCTTAATGAAATGTATGCACCTCAAACGTGCAACATTAAAATAGGTCGGTACCAAACACTTCTGCACTAGAAAGAAGTGAAGGTAGACCATGCCATAGTTTAACTAGGGCCCAAATCTGTATTCCCATGCTACACATCTCATCCATAATCCACAAGGTACCTTCGCATATAGTGCTAGCATGCCAAGTCGGCCAATTCTGAATTACCACTACAAGTGACCACATACACTCCTCTCTAGGTCTAAAAACAATATGCAGACCACAAGGAAACATAATATCCAATAGCACTGCCGCAACCACATACAACTAAAGAGCACAATCATCCTGTGTAATCAGTCAAATTGCCACAAACAACAACTCATGAATCCAACCTTGCAAAGCATCTAAACATGAACCACTCTAAGGAAGGATAGATATAGACAATATCAACATGTTCCAAAATCTGTAAGACCAGAAACCTCAACGCGAAGAAATGTAGAGCAGTCTCATTTCTCCCAGACAACCTTCTTCACAGGCAGACACACTGTTAGAACATTTCTTCCACTCTAGAACCTGAAACTCTGGATATAACATCTATGAACACCTCTGACCATCATATCTAAACTGCACAAGCATATCTTCAACCATGAAGAAATACGGAGCACAACACTGAACACACCTTTGTCACACTGCACACCTTTTTTATTCAAATTTTCTCAAAAATACTTGGAAACCAAGTGAACCATCTGCATCAGCAACCTTCTCAGTATCCTCAAACATTTCTCATCATGACTACACTAGAGGTTGACATCAATAATAATACTAATGATAGCACTAGCTTTCAACAACTCCAATGCTAGGGGTTGACATCAATGACAACACCAGAAAGGTTTCAACAATCTCCCCCTTTGTCATTGATGGCAACACCAACTCTCTAAAAAACCATCAATTCTACAACCAGTAGCACTCCCTCTGACTGGGGCATCTCTTACTCTTCACACTCTTTACCTTTGGTCCACATATTTCTCCTCCCCCTACTTGAGGAGTTCTTAATTTTCTTATGAACACACTCTCTCACCCTATGTTTTCTAGACCAACTTTCCTGCACTATGGTTTTTCAACCACTCTAACTTTCTCCCCCTTTGACATCAATGGAAAAGGGCAACAAACTCAGCCAACTCTCTTTTCTGTATACTTCACACTTTCCTCTTTGGTATTGAATTCTTTTGCTCTCCCTCTTTGACAACACTTCAAAGGGCAACACTTGCAACACCAGCAAGCACTTGTTCTCTCTCCACTGCTCTCACTTTTATGCACTCTCCCCCTTAGGGGCATAGAATATGCTCCATCTGACTGCACTAACTAGTAGTACCACTAAACCTACTCCCCTAGGAAGTAGCCTTCAACATCATTCCAAGACCAAGAATGTATCTTGAAATGCATCCCAGACAGATGCATACACTTATGCATCTAATTAAAAGAAAGGGGGGCAATAACCCATAACTTTTGCCAGAGATACTCAAAAGTATCATTAGGAAGAGCCTTTGTAAAAAAATATGCAACTTGATCCTTAGTAGGCACATACTCTAGTTTCACCTCATTCTCTGCAACCTTCTCTCTTAGAAAGTGATATCGGATAGAGATATGTTTTGTTCTTGAATGCATTACCGGATTCTTTGAGATATTGATAGCACTTGTATTATCACACAAAATAGGAATAGGTTCATCATATGATACTTTGATATCCTTCAATGTCTACTTCATCCATAACACATGTGTGTAGAAAGATGTTGCTGCAATGTACTCCACCTCTGTAGTAGATAATGACATTGAATCCTGCTTCTTACTCAACCATGAAACCAATCTACTTCCAAGAAAGAAAGCAACACCACTTGCACTTCTTCTATCATCTGTACATCCTACCCAATCTACATCTGTATATGCAATCAAAGAGAAATTAGTATCCATAGGTTACCATAATCCATAATCCAGAGTACCTTTCAAGTATCTAAATATCTTTTTTACTATTGTAACATGTGATTCTCTAGGATCTTCTTGAAATCTAGCCACAAGACAAACTAAATGCATGATATCTGGTCTAGTAGCAATTAGGTACAATAGTCCACCAATTATTGATCTATACTTTCTCTGATATGTCTTAGGAGATTCATCATTCTTTCTCAACTTGCAACCAGTAACCATAGGAGTACATACCGGTTTAGAATCCTCCATCCTAAACTTCTTCAACATTTCCTTAATATACTTTGACTGTGAAATGAAAATACCTTTTTTTTAATTGACTCATTTGTAACCCAAGGAAGAAGTTCATTTCCCCACACATTGACATTTCAAAACTCTTTCTGCATCTCTTCTGCAAATCTCTTGCACATACCTTCATTTCCTCCAAAGATTATATCATCAACATATACCACCACAATCAAGATTTGATCTTCTTTAACTTTAAAGTACAAATTGCTATCTGCAGTACCATTTTTGAATCCTTGTTGTAGCAAGTATCTATCCAATCTTGCATACCAAGCTCTAGGAGCCTATTTGAGTCCATACAATGCCTTCTTCAATTTGTAGACCATATTTGTATCATCTGATAACTAAAATCCTTCTGGTTGTTCAATGTATACCTCTTCTTTCAATTCTCCATTCAAGAATACAGATTTCAAATCCATTTAATAAAATTTGAAGTCCTTATGAGCTACAAAATTCAAAAACATTCTAATGGCCTCCATTCTTGCCACCGGAGCATATGTTTCCTCAAAATATATTCCTTCCACTTGTGAGTAGCCTTTACACACAAGCCTAGCATTATTTCTAACTACTCCATTCTCATTCAATTTGTTCTAGAACACCCATTTAGTTTCTATCACATTTTTGTCTGCTGGTCTTGGGACAATTTCCCAAGTCTGATTCTTCTCAATCTGCATCAATTCTTCTTCCATAGATTTGATCCATTGTTCATATTTGAATGCTTCAGTCACTGTTTTAGGTTCTATTTTAGACAATAAGCACAAATTTACCTGTTCATCTGTCATGGCAATTTTTCTTCTTGTCAGTACAGCTTTTTTCTTATCTTCAATGATTTGATCCTTAGAATGATTCTTCTGCACATACATGGGATTCTTAGGAATCCTTTCCGAAGCATCTTCTTCATCAACTTGCATCTCCTTTTCCTTTTCTTCTTCTCTTTCTTCTACTTTTGTAGGGAACTCATCATATTCATAGCCTTCTATCAGCACAGAGCTTTGATGTGTTTCTTCATCCACTTTGGCATTTGCACTTTCAACTAACTTCTTTAGCCTCTTGTTGTAGCACCTATAAGCCTTGCTCATTGTAGAATATCCAAGGAAGATTCCTTCATCTGATCTTGTAGATCAAACTTTCCCAAGTTTTCTTCATCTCCCCTAATATAGCACTTGCTTCTAAACACTCTAAAATATTTAATGGTAGGAGTTCTTCCATACCATAGCTCATATCGAGTCTTTGAACTATTGACCCTTGATTGCACTCTGTTTTGTATGTAGACTATAGTGTGAATGGCTTCTCTCCAATAGATATCTGGTAGATTTTCTTCTTTTAACATTGTCTATGTTGCTTCCTGAACTATCTTGTTCTTCCTTTCCACAACTCCATTCTATTGAGGAGTCCCAGGAGCAGACAAATGCCTTTTATTCCATGATCTTCACAAAGACAATTAAACTCATTGGAGGTGAACTCACCACCTTTGTCAAACCTCAATCACTTGACTTTCATATATATTTCATTCTCAACCATAGCTTTAAATGCTTTAAACTTATCTAGAGCTTCTAATTTTTCTTTGAGAAATGTTACCCAAGTCATTTTAGAGTTATCATCAATTAACAACATGAAATACCTGTCACCTTGAAAGCTTACTATTCTTGTAGGTCCACATAGGTCTATATGTACCAAATCCAACAGTCCTGTGGTAGGATACTCTTTAATTTTGAAATTCTTTCTTGTTTTCTTCCCAATCTGACATTCCTTGTAAATTACATTGATAGGCTTTGTAATTCTTGGCAGATCCCTCACAACTTGAGTAGAGCTAATCCTCACTAGGCTATCAAAATTGATGTGATACATTCTTCTATGTCATAGCCAACTTTAATTGATTTGAGTCATAAAACACATACCATTAGCACCTTTGAGCTAATATACATTTCCTTTTGTCCTTGTTCCTATAGAAACTAGAGTTCTAGAGCTTTCTTTTCTGATCTCATAGCCACCATCCTGAAACATAAGGTTATATCCTCTGCTACACATTTGTCCTACACTTAGAAGATTATGTCAAAGACTGTTGACATAGAGAACATCATCTATATTATTCTTTCCATGAAAACTAATTGAACCTTTTCCACAGATCTTAGCAGATGCATCATCTCCAAATTTGACAAAACCTCCATCAAACTTCTCAAGCTTAACAAACTTATTCTTATCATCTGTCATATGATTTGAACATCCACTATCAATTATCTAGTAGTTTTCCTCTTCTCTTGCATTAAAAGTGGTTACCAAAGCTCCTTTGATATTGTGTCCTATCTTTGGAGCAATTTCCTTCATACATCTTTCTGATTCAGTAGAGTTAGTTCCAACATTCAAAACCATGAACAAGAATTCATCACTTTCATCATCCAGATATAGTCAGACTCATCATCAGATATGCTGGCATCTTCTTTAACATAATAACTCCTCTTAATTGATTTACCTTTGTTATCCTTGTATTTTTCATTTGAGATTTTGACCGGACATTTTGAAGCATAATGACCTATCTTTCCACAGTTAAAACATTTGAAGGGTAACTTACCTTTGTATTTTCCACTGCCCTTTTTCAATTTTCTTACAAAATTTGCTTCTACTTCATCAAAATCATTTTGATCTGACTCATCATTCTTTTCTATCTTGCTAGCCTTAAAAGCAGTCTCTTCTCTTGAATCATCTTGACCAAACTCTCATAATTCAGAAGTAGTTAAAGTACCAAACAATTGATCCCTAGTATAATTATCCAAATTTTGATCATCTTCAATTGTAGAAACATTAGCACTATAATATTTTGGAAGAGTTCTTAGTACCTTCTTTACCACTTCATTTTCCTCCAGCTTTCCACCAAGACCATTGATGGAATTGACAACTTCATCCACTCTATGCATGTAGCTTACAATATTTTCATCCTCTGGCATCTTTAGGGTTTCAAACTTGGTCTTCAAATTCTACATCTTTGCTTGCTTGACCTTGGCACCCCCTTTATAGATACTTTCCAGCTTCTTCCAGATCTCATGAGCAGTTTTGTGGCTCATTACTTTCACTAATTCTAAATTAGAGAGACTATTCAGAAGAGCACTCCTTTCCTTTCCATTGTTCTCATAGTCTTTAATCTCATCATCATCTTTTTGACCACCCGTAGGTATAGTATATGCTTTTTCAACTAACTTCCATACACCGTACCCTAATGAGACAAGAAAAATTTCCATCTTGATCTTCCAGAAAGCATAATTTATTTCATCAAACAAATGAATCTCAATACCTTTCCTATGTACCATCTGAATCTACCCCAAGCAGTTAAGCTTCTTCAAGGAACCTTGCTCTAACACCAATTGTTAGATGCACAAGACAACTAAGAAGGGGGGTGAATTAGTTGTACATTAAAACATTAAACCCTCAATACTATTCCAATACTTATTAGCTTTCAAACTCTTATTATGCATTAGCAGAATGTAAACATATGAAACATCAATGCAAACACATCCAAACACATAAGAACACTAGACTTACGTGGAAAACCCAAGAAGGTAAAACCAGGTGAGGATTAGCTCACATATATATGAATAGAAACACCGAATACATGTAGGCTCACTGCCGAGGGCTCACTACGCAGAAGGACTCACTGTCCAAAAGAAAAGAGAATAGAAGAAGACTATTACAAAGAGATTCACTATCTCAAGGTAATAGGAGAAATCCACCACTACAACTTTATACTATCTGCAACCTTCGGCTCATTGCCTCTAGTAACTTCAAGAAGACTAAAATGTAGACACCTTCTCTTCACTACATCCAGAAGTCATAGGCATTTAAGCTCGCACTCAATTCACCACACTTGACCACATTTGCATCTTGCACACCTCGCACTCTCTACTCAACCTTCACCTTAAATTTATACCAACTGCAACCTAAAACAATCTCAATTAGGTCGGCTTTAATGAAACGTATGCACCTCAAATGTGCAACACCAAAATAGGTCGGCACCAAAAACTTCCGTGGTGGAAAGAAGTGAAGGTAGACCATGCCATGGGTTAACTAGGACCCAAATCTATATTCCCATGCTACACATCTCATCCTAATCCACAAGGTACCTCCACAAATAGCGCTAGCATGCCAAGTCAGCCAATTTTGAATTACCACTACAAGCAACCACATACACTCCTCTCCAGGTCTGAAAACAACATGCGAACCACAAGAAAACACTCCACAACATCCACACATCTTCCCAGAATATTCTAGCATCAACATAATATCCAACAGCACTGCCGCAACAACATACAACTAAAGAGCACAATCATCCTGTGTAATCAGTCAAACTACCACAGACAATAACTCATGAATTTAACCTTGTAGAGCATCTAAACATAAACCACTCCAAAGAAGGATAGATATAGACAATATCAGCACATTCCAAAATCCACAAGACCAAAAACCTCAATGCAGAGAAATGTGAAGCAGTCTCATTTCTCCTAGATGACCTTCTTCACAGGAAGACACACTGTTAGAACATATCTTCCACTTTCGCACAATCTAGAACCTGAAACTCTATATATAACATCTCTAAACACCTCTAACCATCATATCTAAACCATACAAGCATATCTTCAACCATGAAGAAATGCGGAGCACAACATTGAACACACCTCTGTCACACTGCACACCTTTTTTATTTAAATTTTCTCAAAAGCACTTGGAAACCAAGTGAACCATCTACATCAGCAACCTTCTCACTATCCTCGAACATTTTTCATCATGACTACACTAGAGTTTGACATCAATAACAATACTAATGACAGCACCAGCTTCCAACAACTCCAATGCTAGGGGTTGACATCAATGACAACACTAGCAAGCTTTCAATAGAATGAAGGTGTGCAGACCAGGAGAAGGTTTGCAAAGGCAAGTGAGAAAGTGAATTTGTGTTTACTATCAAAGGTAGAGCCCAAAACCTTTGTTGATGCTAGCAAAGATGATGGATGGATGAAGGCAATGGAAGAAGAATTGAATTGGATAGAGAAGAATCAAACATGGGAATTGGTTCCCAGACTAGCCAATAAGAATGTTATATAGGAACAAAGTGGGTGTTACGAAACAAGCTGGATGAAGATGGTGAAGTTGTGAGGAACAAAGCAAGATTGGTGTGTAAGGGCTATTCTCAGGTTGAAGGCATTGATTTTGAGGAGACTTTTGCTCTGATAGCCAGGATGGAGGCAATCAAGATGTTTCTTGCCCTTGCTTCTCACAAGAATTTCAAAGTTTATCAGATGGATGCCAAGTCAGCATTTTTGAATGGTGATCTAGAGGAAGAGGTCTACATTGAGCAACCTAATGGTTTTCAGTTATCACAAGATCCAGACATGGTGTGCAGACATGGGAAATGTGGAGAAGGATGACATGGGATGCTAATCCATATCACCCTTATCCTTGTGTTGTGGAAACCCGTATTGTGTGCTTGAAGTCAATTGTGTGTATTTCCTTAGCATTCTTGCACTTTGTTTTAAATGGTTTCAAAAAATGTGTTTTTTGTGTTTTCAAATTATTTTAATAATTTTAAATTGAAAATTATTATTTCTACCTTAGAGAAAGCATTTATTGCATCATAATATGCTTGAGGAATAAATTTGAGTGATTTCAATTTAATTTTAAAATTTAATATGTTTCCATCAAAAGGTAGAATTGCATTAAATTGGAAAACTGAATGCTTGATATGGCATGTTTGGACTTTTCAGAATGAGGTTGAATCAAATACCAATTACCTATTTGGAATAGTTGAATTTAGTTGATTAACTATTTTCCTATCAATTTAAGTGATTTGTTTAAGAGTATTTAGTGAAATTAGAAAAAAAATTAAAAGAAATGAAATTAGGGCTTTTGTATAAAAGGGAAAAAGAGTTATTTTTCATAATTTTCATTCTCTATTTTCTCTCTCTCTCTCTCTCTCTAACCCTCTTCTTGAAAGAATGGAAGGAATTTCTCCATGGATGAAAGGAAGGATTTCTTGCTTGCTTGAATGGATTTTTGTGTAGTTGTTGCTCGGAGAAAGATTGCTTGCTAAACCCTCTTGGATTCTTGGATTTCAATGCATGGTTGAGAGGTAATCTTCTTGGTAATCTTCTTGGATTCTTCAAGTGGTTTGCTCATGGTTGCATTTAAATTGGAATTGAGTTGTAGGAGAATGTAGAAGTTATTTAATTTAATTTCCATATGCTTTATGTTTTGGAAACATGGAAAAACAAACAAAACTCTACCAAAATTTTCCTAGAATCACCCAACTCAATTTTATTGGATATTTGGGATGTTGTATCCATTTGCTATAAAGGGTTGTTCTTTTTTTTTCAATAAATCTTGTAGAATGAAAGATAGAAAATATTTCAAGGTGCCATGGAGGGAGCTTTAATGGTCGATTTAGGGCCTTATGGTTATTTTGTGCATTATAAAAAATATGAATTTTGCAATTTAGACCTTATATGATTGATTTAAATTGTGAGATGAGTTGTCTCCTTAATGTATGCATGTTTTTCATTTTTTAAACCTATGTTGTGATTTTTTTGAGTTTTATCGCCTTGATTTCCATCCCATGCCCAAGTGGTCAAATTGGTGCATTGGATGTGTAGGAAGAGGTATAGAGGTAGGAGAGGAGTGGCTTTCACCGTGATGGAAATAGCGAGTGAGAGTTTAAACAAGATTAAAAATAAACACATTGGGTAAATTAAAAATTAATAATAAGATCATCTACACCAAACAACATCTCCTGGTGATACAATGCTCTGTTATGCTATGTTCTAGTTTGGGTGTAAAGAGCAATTCCTGGTGATACAATGCCCTATTTTTCTATGAGAAGGTAGTGCCCTCATTTATGCTATGAGGAGGTTTATGCCCTCGTAATGACACTCTTGGTCCTAGCCTACTATGTCTCTCTTCCTTTTCTTATCATTGGAGTTATACTCGACATGTGTTGTGACCCTAGCATTTGTGAAAGCAAGCTAGGTGTGCAGAAAATGCTTCCTACACTAATCTAATGAGGGGAGAGGTATGCAAATTCAAATTTATCCTAACTATTATAGCAACATTAAACCATTAACATGAGATATTGTAGCAAACACATAATAGAGAAGGTGAGACAGAAGAAGAGAGATACAAGATATACGTGGGGAAAACCCTTATTGGGTGAAAAACCCCACACTCCAAAACCTACACAATGTATTATCAAAACAAAGATTGTTTACAATACACTTGCAATGAAAGCTCTCAGGAGTCTTCGAAACTCGTATCTGGAGACAAACTGGCAGCATAATAGTACCTGTCAAACCTGTAATACATCTCCTTCTCCAAGCACCTGTTTATATAGAATATACAAGGCAAAATTGGTCCTATCTTGGAATGGGAGTCCAACTTGGCCTCATGGCCCAAAACCCACACCTAAGGACACTTGGTCAACATTGTAGAATGTTCCTAACACTTGTCCACATCTCCCATTCCAAAGAGGTCACCTATTTCTAAAATGGGCTATGACAGATGCTCTTACAACTCTTACAACTGTCATAGAATCTGTCATAGGGGTTACAACTTACAACTATAAGAGAATCTATCATACACAGGCTATAAATAGTATATTCTATTACAACATGTCATAGTCCACCTTGGGACACCCAAAGATGCCTTTTTCAAAGATGCTTCATGACACATGTCTTCACCTGTCTTACAAGCTTATATTTCTGACTCTTACATGTCATAACTTCATCATAGGAATCTATCATAACTGTTTCGGTCAAAGATTCCCTTACATAACATCCAAGATGCTGACACATGGAAAAATACTCCTACCACAAAGTGGGATGCCTATCTCCTCATGTGAGGACAAAAGTACAAGTTGTCATCTTCCATGTAGGATGACACATCACCATGCCACATCCCATAATATGACAATATGGAATTTACACCTAATTTACAACATAGGAAATTAATAAATAAATACAATCATAAATAATGCAAGGAATTACCAAGGTTGAGATACCTTAATTCTCAACATTCTCCCACTTGTCGAACACCTTGTAAGAGCCAATAGAATAACAGGATTTAACTGCTATAGGCCGAGAGGCCCATAGACTCCAAACACCATCTGAACTTCTCTGTGCCCACTGGCTTCGTCAATGCATCTGTAACATTCTTCAAAGTATCTACCTTCTCCAAATTTACCTTCCCATCCTCTACCATGTCTTGGATGAAGTGAAACTAAACATTAATATGCTTCATTCTGGCATGGAAAGTTAGATTCTTCGCAAGGCAAATTGCACTCTAACTATCACAACTGATTGTGATCTAACCTACATCAAAACCAATATCTGAACACAATCTTTATGCCAAATGGCTTCCTTACAAGCATGAGTTGCTGCCATATACTCAGCTTCTATCGTGTACAAAGCAACCACAGGTTGTCTCTTACTCATCCAACTAATAGCACCACCAAACAGTGTAAACACATAAGCACTGGTGGATCTCTTGTTGTCAATGTCACCTGCCCAATCTGAATCCACAAATCCATGAATATCAACAAAATGTGGAGGTCCTGTAACATTTCCATGATAGAAAATGGAATACTCGGAAGTACCCCTCAAATATCTGAACACTTGCTTAACTGCATCCCAATGTACCCATCTAGGATTAGCCATAAACTAAGGACTCCCACTGCTTGGGCAATGTCTTGTCTTGTGTAGACCATAGCATACATCAAACTGCCAACAGCACTAGCATAAGGTACTCTGCTCATGTCCACCTCACTAGGAGATTTTGGACAATCCTCAATAGACAACTTTGTTCCCAAAGAAACAGGAACACACAATGGTCTACAATCTGCCATGCTGAACCTATCCAACACGGTCTTCACATACTTACTCTGGCTTAACCAAAGTTTTATGTTAGTTCTGTCTCTTCTGATTTCCATTCCTAGAATGTACCTGGCTGCCCCTAAATCTTTCATTTCAAACTGTGTTGACAACTGAGATTTGAAATCAGAAATCATATTCTTACCCTTCCCAATGAGCAACATATCATCAACATATAATGCAACAATGAGAATACGATCACCATCAAACTTATAATACACACAGTGATCTGATTTTGATCTTACAAATCTAATAGACAACACAAAGGCATCAAAATTCAAGTACCATCTCCTAGGGGACTGCTTCAAACCATACAAAGACTTCTTTAATTTGCAAACCAAATTTTCTTTACCTTTCACCATGTAATGCTCTGGCTGTGACATGTAGATTTCTTCCTCCAAATCACCATGAAGGAAAGTTATCTTGATGAAGGGGGTAAATCATAAAACACACAACAACAAAAATAGAATATAGAAAATAGAATATTTCTTTATTGATCTAGGCAACTCATTGCATTACAAAATCTCAATTACAATCTGAGGAATCAATCCTCCACAGGCTACAACACACTACAACTACACCTCACTAGGCTCTGGAATCTTCTTCCTTTTGTAACCCCAAATCCACTAGGGTTTCTATTTTCTTGCCTATTCTTGACTCCACACTTGCCCCCTTAACTCGACTACTGCCCAGGGTTCCCAAAATAGTCATAAATAGCACTTTTTGGCGGCCTCCAGCTAAATTTCAAAATTTGCAACTCCCTCCAGAAGTAGGTCAAATTTTGGGAAGCATAACTTTTGATCTGGGTGTCTGATTGACAAACCATTTTAAGCACCAAAAAGATTGCGATGTGAACTATCACGCTAGAAATTTGCAAATGGATTTCTGTCAACTTTTCAGGATGTTATGGGATGTTTTAGTGCCTCATATCTCGTTTCAAAAATTTTTAGGGGCTTTTCGGAAAACAAAAACTTTAATATCTTTCATCTCACAAATGATCTTTGCCTGATTCCTTCACCAAAGGTCTTATATTTTCATTATGTAACTTTCTGTAAGTTTTTACTTCAATCCATGCCCAAATGCAAACTTTCCTAAAATAGCAAGTACATTTTCCAAAATAGGCAGGTTGCTATTTTTAGTAGTTTTAGAAAAACTGAAAGTCCTACATCATTATTTTGGATATTATGGAACCAAAAACACTAATTATGGAAAGAAATGAAAACAACTACAATGATTTTGAATTAACTTCTTTTTGGGTGATGCAAGATTGCCCTTACACCACTGGATGCTCCTGCATCAGACACCTAGGGTAATTTGAGAAGTGACCCTGTCACGTCTCAGATGTTTGTGTGAAGAAAACCCAAATGGTCAACATCTACCTTAGACAACCAAGAAGAATCTTCAACAGGCCTTCCTTTCAATTTTACCAGATATTCTTCATATTACCTGTTCCGAGTACTTCTTCCCACACAACTATCCAAGATCTCTTCTATCTCCTTCATTGAAGTAGATGCCGGAATACTCCACTACACTTCTATTGGTCCATCCTCTGTTCCACCTACATGAAATTCTGATAAATCAAAAATGTTGAAAATAGGGCAAATATTGATCCCACTCTGTAGCTCTACCTCATATGTATTTCTTGAATCATGCTTCTTCAGGATTCTGCATGGTCCAAATTTCTTCATTTCCAGCTTATTGTATGTTCCAATTGGGAACCTTTCTTTTCTCAAGTGAACCATTACTTTATATCCTACCTAGAACTCCTTATACCTCCTCTTCTAATCTACCTTAGCCTTGTACTGAATATTCATCTTATTAATGTGATTTCTCACCTCTTCATGCAAATTCTCCAGATGTTCTGCAAAGTCTTCAGCTTCAGCACTTGTCTTGTCTTCTTTGTCCAGCTTCCTTAACTTAGAAGCATTTCTCCGGCTATTTCCATATAAAATCTGGAATGGTAATTTACCAGTACTCCTATTGACAGAATTGTTGTAAGAAAATTCTACATGTGGTAAAATCAAATCCCATCCCTTGGGCTTATCTCCTACTAAGCATCGTAGCAGGTTACCCAAACTCCTATTCACCACTTCTGTCTGTCCATCAGTTTGTGGATGGTGTGTAGAACTAAACTTCGAATCTATCTTCAACTTCTTCCATAATGTCCTCCAGAAATAACAAACAAAGTTGGTATCTCGATCTGAAACTATGCTCTTTGGTAGACCGTGTAATCTCACCACCTCCCTAAAAAATAACTCTGTAATATGAACCGCATCATTAGTCTTCTTGCAAGGAATAAAATGTGTCATCTTCAAGAATCTGTCCACCACCACAAAAATGGAATCATGTCCTCTCTATGTCCTTGGTAAACCAAGAACAAAATCCATACTAATATCATCCCATGGCTTCTCTGGTACAAGTAGTGGCTGATATAGACCTGTATTCTGACTTGCTCCCTTCGCCATCTAACATACTCTACAACTCTGCACAAATTTCCTCACATCCTGCTACAACTGTGGCCAATAATAATTTTCACCAACAATAGCAATGGTCTTATCTCGACCAAAGTGTCCAGCCAATCCTCCACTATGCTTCTCCTTAATCAGGTTCTCTCTCATGGAACTCCTTGGAATGCACAACTGGCTTCCTCTAAACAACATGCCATCTTGGATTATGAAATCCAACCATTTTGTCCTATCCAAAGTAACAGGTTCCAAACAAGCTTTCCAGGCCTCTACAAAATCTGGATCTTCAGGATACAAACTTTTGAACTCATCGAACCCAACAACCTCTATCTTCATTTCTGTCAACAAATTTTGCCTTCTGTTCAAGGCATCTGCAACTCTGTTGGACTTCCCACTCCTGTGCTTCAAAACAAAAGTATAGCTCTGCAAAAACTCAACCCATTTTAAGTGCCTTTGGTTCAACTTTCCTTGACTATTACGATACTGCAAAGCCTGATGATCAGTATATAAAACAAACTCATTTGGCAACAAATAATGTCTCCATTTCTTCAAAGCCTAAACTATTGCATAAAACTCCTGATCATAAATAGAATACTATTTCTTGGCATCATTAAGCTTCTCACTAAAATAGGCAATGGGCTTACCTTCTTGACTCAAAATAGCTCCTATACCACTACCACTAGCATCACAATCTACCTGAAATACCTTATTGAAATCTGGAAGTGCCAAAAGAGGTTGTTCTATGACTTTTTGCTTCAATGTATCAAAGCTCTTGTCTGCTCCTTTAGTCCATCTAAACTCTTTTCTATCCCCTCTCATTGTCTCGGTTAAGGGTGCACAAATGCTACTAAAATTCTTGATAAATTTTCTATAAAAACTTGCCAAACCATGAAAAGATCTTACCTCTGTTGCACTCCTTGGCGTAGGCCATTCAATGATAGCCCTTACTTTTTCTGCGTCCATCTTAAGACCTTCCTCTGAGACAACAAATCCCAGGTACACCAACTTCTTTGGAAAACAACATTTCTTCAGATTAATCAGCAACTTCTCTTCCCTCAGCTTCTCTAAAACTCTTCTGATATGCATCAGATGTTCATCCCAAGTCTTACTGAAAATTAAAATATCATCCAAATAAACAATAACAAAACTTCCCAAAAATTCTTTCAGTACCTCATTCATGAGCCACATGAATGTGATCGGTGCATTGGTTAGCCCAAATGGCATGACTAACCACTCATACAAACCCTCCTTGGTCTTGAAGGCTGTCTTCCATTCATCTCCTTCTCTGATTTGGATCTGGTGATACCCACTCTTCAGATCAATCTTCGTGAAGTACTTGGCTCCAATCAAACAGTCCATTATGTCATCCATTCTAGAAAATAGAAATATGTACCTGATCGTGATCTTATTGATGGCTCGAGAGTCTGTACACATTCTGCACTCTCCATCTTGTTGATGATTACAATATACAGCCTTCTAGCCCTCCTTCTAGCGCCAGAAAACTGTTGATGACTGGTTTGATGCAATCATAACAATAAGTTAAAATTCACATATAATGAACTGAAACTATACTTGAAAGATAAGAAGGAATCATTTGAGATTCAACTAATCCCAAGTCTACAATGGTTCGGTTGGTCAAGTTCAGTTGGTCAATGTGAAGCTGTAATGTTCAAGGGGCCTTACGTAGTTTAGGTTTCGTTTGGTGGTTTACTGGCCTAAGAATATGCAAAAAGATCATGAGATATGTCAATACTTTTCGTTCCTTTGCATAAAAGTGATACTGTGCTGCAAGTTTTAGATGGTTTTCTTGATTTATTGCAGCTTTCTTCTTCATGTACTTATGAAAACTGTCTACTTAGACTCTGTTATGCATGCTTCCTCAAATTTGAGACAATTTCCTTTAGATTTCTACGTTTTCAGCTAAATATTTCAGATGGGTTGGGAAAAGTTAGAAAGATCTAATCTATACCTCATTTAATCTACCGAAGGATCTAATTGTTTCTGTTATGCACTATGTAAATACCACAGTAATTTGATCAAATCCACAGTAAAAACCCTAAATGTAAGTTCTGAGCATTTTCACAAACATACATTTAAAATTGCAAGCTCTCAAAGAAGATATTTCAAAACACAAAGAAGAGCAGGAGAACACTCAGAAGATAGATGCAGAACTCCAGATTCTATTGTATTAGAAACGAATAGTCATACATGATTTACAATGTAGGAATGACTCTTAGTTTCATTGATCATACTACAGAGAACTTACAAGCTTTACAGATACAGTAAGGCAGCCAGACATTCCACGCGCACCTTACTGCAGACAAACAGGCGACCTCCTTCTTCTACTCTAAACTATGCTAAGCTAACTTGCTGTGTTTTCCTAGAATCCCTGTTGTAGGCCCTAAAAATCCCTGTTGTAGCTCCTGTTGTAAAGTATTACAGTGTAGAGAGGCACAATATATAACATTCTGATTGTCCTCACTACAGCAAAAACCTAACTGAACCCCTGGTTCAAACCCCTGGTTACAGCAATAAATACAGGTGAACCAGTTCTCAAAAATATCTCTGAGCAGTGTCAAATCTGGGCGAAATATTGCCCCTTCTGAGAAGTTCCGGCAACTGGGCAATAACTTCTGTTTGTCTGTTGTAGTAATACCTCCAGCTGCAACTCTGTCTTTCACTTGAATGGCCTTGACTTTTCGCACTTTATCCTTATCTTCTTGCTCCTGAGATCAGATTTCCTTCCTCCATGAGGTCACTGTGTTGACTTTCCAGCTGCTTCCTCAACTGCAAGCCTACAAGACAAGACAAGCAATAAGTTTTACATTTATCATAAAAACAGCATGAAATTAAAATAAGCGTTTAAATCCAGGTGACTGCGCAAGATTGTGGAAATCAGATCAGAAATCCTCTCAAAACGCGTCAAAAATGCGTTCAGACTGCTCAAAGCTCACGGGTCAACCATCGCTGACCGAAAAATGCCAGAGGCGACAAAAAAAACACTTTAAAATTCCACCGCCTCATTTCCCGCCCATCGGCATGATCATCGCCATCGGCGTGTCAAAAAAAACACTTTGGTCGACATACTTCATCATCATGATATTCTGGAAATATGATGCTCTCCCTCCTGAAGGTCCAGATGACGTCATCATGATATTCCGCTTCTGCATATTTGGGAAAAGAACAACATCATCATCATCATCATGTTGAAGGAAAAATAGGAGGATGTGAAATATGATCCTGCTGCCGAGGAAAGGAAAATGATGGTGACGTCATCATGATATTCGGGCTTCATTGAAATGCTAAGGATGACGTCATCATCATGTTCAGTTAAGGTCAGGGGATAATTGTGATATCGGGTCACCTAAGGAGCATGATCAGGATGATGAATGTAATATGATCCTCTTGCGGCCAAGGTAACCTTCTCGAAAGATCAGGATGATGAGGATCATCATCATATTTCCCGAACCAGATCGTGCTTGAAAAAATATCCTGTTGAAGGAAAAATGTGATGATGATGATCATCAGGATATTTGCTTCTTCGTTTATTAGATCGGGATGACGTCATCATCATGTTCGGAGCCTTCGTTAAATTAAGAACATGACGTCATCATGATATTTCGCCAACCGGATCATGTTTGGGAAATATCCTGCCGAAGGGAAAATGTGACGATGATGATCATCAGGATATTTTCAAAAGGTTGTATTTCATCAGCAGGAGGACTTTACGAAATATCAGGTGAACAAACAAGATCATGATGATCTTGACAACATGACAAGATAAAACAATATGATGATGACCCTCCTCATCGAATTATCATGATGACGTCATCATGATAATTCGCTAGGGTGATATTTAAAAAAATGATCATGCTGTTTAAGGAATGAAATATCGCCCTCTTCCGAATAGATAGGGTGATCATCATGATATTGCAAAAAAGGCGATCAGGAGGATATGAAGTTGTCATCATCATATTTCAAACTTCAGCAAATATCATGATGATGACCTTGCGATAGGATTATAACATGTGCATGCAAATATGCCGAAGGTGGATTTTCTAAGGGTGATCAGCATGATATGATAAGATTAGGTAATGTTGAAATATCATGATGATGCTCGCGATACAAAGACTGCTCGACGGGGAACTTACCTTGACTTAAAGTTGATATCATCATGATATTTGAACCTCAGGATATTATCGGGGGGGGTTCAAATATGATGATGATGATCAATGCGCATAAGGCCATTTGACGGGTAAAGGGCACTACCACCTAAGATTGACGTCCGGATATTGCGACTGCATGATTTTTATCGGGTGATAGACCAAGATCATGATGATCTTGACAACATGGCTTAGGATATAAAAATATGATGATCCTCCTGCGAATATCAGGTTTGACCAAAACTTTGACTGTGCATAACTTCCACATATGGACGAATTTTCAAGTGAAGTAAAAGGCAAACCTGCATGGAATTTCAAGCTCTTTCTAAATATGAGGTCATAGAAACAAAATATGAACTTTGACAAACTGACCTCATGATGATGACCTACCTTATCCAATATCATGATGATGATGCACCTGACCTTCATTTTTACCAAACCGAGAAAACAGAAAAAACACAAGCAGAAGCAAAAAGCAAACATCAGCAGGGGTCCCCATTTTGCTAAGGAGCATAATGGGGCGTGTTGTGAACATCACAACAACTAGCAACTAAAACAAAACAATTAAATTCAGAGTGTTCAAGGAAACTAGATGAAATGAACTCATAACTTCCAACTATCTTTTCCTGCAAATTACTATTCAGCTTGAGACTCAAAGTATTCAATAAAGATGCATGAATTTCCATTTTCAGTTTAGTTGTGTGCATGTGATTAATTATCCTCATCTTGAAGATCGGTTGAACAAACCAGTGACTGACATTAGCCTACGTAGGTGAGGATATTCCCTCATAGCCGACCGGATAGAGCCTTGCTGCCAGCGAGCGTCTATAGCCCCGGCAACGTTATTGTTACAATTCTCCCAAGTAGAGCCCCACTGCCAGCGAGCGTCCATAGCCCCGGTAGAGTTACTTAGATGGCTTAATCTGGATTTTCAGTATAATCCGCTTTATTTATTTATTTTTTGTTTTCTAATTTTGAAAGATTTCATAAGATATAGCAATTTGTAACTTCATGATGCAAGGAGTGGACACTTGCTGAAATTAAGCTGAGAATTGTAATGGTAGCAAGGGTGACCTCTAATTTTTCACCTAATATCTACACTGGTAAGTTCAACAAACCCAAGGATTTTAGGTGTGTCATCGTGAGAAACCTGCTTCGAATTCTCAATCACACTTATTGAATACAAAACTTCAGAAGATGAACAACTCTCTACATTCATGACAATGACAGGTTATGTGTAAATTGCAAATGGTTAACCTGAATATCCTAAATTTTATACTGTTTTGAATGGTTGCTAGTTTTGCTCCTTAATACTCTAAAGTAAAATAAAGATCTCTGCTGAGGAGACAACAAACAGACCAAACAAATAGGCTGTACAAATAGAAACAAAAAGCAAAAACAAACAGAAGACAAGCTATACAAACAGCTAACCTAAAAAAGAAAACAGCAAAACAAAACAAAACAACTACCCTACCAGACTATATACAAGCCTCTCCAAGGCAAACTGAAACCCAGGAAAAAGACCCAAGAACACCCCTACTTGCATATTTCTTTAGATTGTGCAGGAGTAATAGGGTACTGGTTATGGTCCTCATCTTAGCAGATTTATCTTTGAATTCTGAAAAAAATTCTGATATTCTAGATTCATTGTGTTTATCAGAATAGCTCTTAACAACTAGTAACTGAGGCTGCTCATCAGGTTTATGATTAATCCATATGCAGGTCCTATCTCTTGAATTCCCATAATCAAAATAGCATTTATCATTGTTTACTAAGGAAAGGAAAGAGACAACCTGATGTGCCTTTAGCTCTGTGGAACACACTTGTTTATTAATAGCTGGCTCTCCATTTAACTCTACATTTTCATTGCCCAGCTCTATGTCTAGTCCTTCTTCAAGTTGAAAGATGAATGACTCTAGATATATCATTTCTTCATCTTCATCTACCTTTATTCCTTCATTCTGGATGTTCAGTTTATCCTCAAACTTAGCAAACCTCTCAATGTTCTCATTAGTTTCCTGCACATCAGTACTTAAGTAAGTATCCTCATCATCATAATCTGACATACAAAATTTAATCATTTCTAAATCACTTGAGAGTAAAGGTGGGACAACATCTTTTGATTGACAGGAGTACTCCCCTGTTTTATTTTCAACATGGCATGGGGGTGATGTCTGATTGTGTACAGCAGCTCCATGATCCTCTGTATCCTCCTCTTTCAAGAATTGTTCATCAGATGACTCACAGTTATCATTCAGTGAAGAGTCTAATTTTATTGACCTGCAACAATCTTGATTTTGATCATTTAATTCAAAGAAGTCAGGTGTAACACTAGGATTTACTTTCTTTTCTATGACTTCATTAGTTTCTACAGTAGGGATCTTATCAGTTTTAGTGTATTTTAATTTGGCCAATGCTTGTTTACATTTTTTTGCCAAATCATGTTCGTTAAAACTTTTCAGGTCAGACCCAGAGGTTTCCTCTTGACAAATATTCCTTACTAATTCCATATATTTATCAAATGTATCAAGATGAACCTCACTTTCCTTTTCTATTTCATTAAATCCTTTTTGCTTATTATCCAGAAAAGGGACATGAGCTGTGATTTCTTCTCTGCATTTTTTAGGATATTTATACTTTTCACTAACTTTAATCACAGCCGGATCCTGATGAAAAGATAGATTTTTTTTCTTACCATCACATGATTCCTGCCAAGAGATCTTATTATCCTTTATTCCTAGCATTGGTTCCATCTTTGTATCCTCTGCACATTTAATGACCGTTGCTGCTGCATCCTCCTGTCGCTCAATAATCTCCTCATTTTCCTGCCAACTTTCAGCCTTATACACATCTGAGAGAGAGATTAGTCCTTTCAAATATAAATCTAATCTTGTAAGAAAAGATAGACAATTAAGCTCACCATGCTCTGTGGACTTATGTATCCTACACCTTCCAAATAAACCATAGCTATATAGATTTTTAGGATAAAGCTGGTTATTCAAAGCTTTCTGAAATGAAGGAATGTCAACTTGAAAACTGTCCCTATATGAGTCCATTGAAAATGGGACCTTCTTTCAACTTTCTTTAAGCCTTTGAAATTTTATGAGATCTAACATATCTCTGAATATAACATTTAAAACTCAAAATTTTAACCCTAAACCAAATCAGGCCCTCCTTCTAGCGCCAAAAAACTGTTGATGATTACAATATACAGCCTTCTAGCCCTCCTTCTAGCGCCAGAAAACTGTTGATGATTACAATATACAGCCTTCTAGCCCTCCTTCTAGCGCCAGAAAACTGTTGATGACTGGTTTGATGCAATCATAACAATAAGTTAAAATTCACATATAATGAACTGAAACTATACTTGAAAGATAAGAAGGAATCATTTGAGATTCAACTAATCCCAAGTCTACAATGGTTCGGTTGGTCAAGTTCAGTTGGTCAATGTGAAGCTGTAATGTTCAAGGGGCCTTACGTAGTTTAGGTTTCGTTTGGTGGTTTACTGGCCTAAGAATATGCAAAAAGATCATGAGATATGTCAATACTTTTCATTCCTTTGCATAAAAGTGATACTGTGCTACAAGTTTTAGATGGTTTTCTTGATTTATTGCAGCTTTCTTCTTCATGTACTTATGAAAACTGTCTACTTAGACTATGTTATGCATGCTTCCTCAAATTTGAGACAATTTCCTTTAGATTTCTACGTTTTCAGCTAAATATTTCAGATGGGTTGGGAAAAGTTAGAAAGATCTACTCTATACCTCATTTAATCTACCGAAGGATCTAATTGTTTCTGTTATGCACTATGTAAATACCACAGTAATTTGATCAAATCCACAGTAAAAACCCTAAATGTAAGTTCTGAGCATTTTCACAAACATACATTTAAAATTGCAAGCTCTCAAAGAAGATATTTCAAAACACAAAGAAGAGCAGGAGAACACTCAGAAGATAGATGCAGAACTCCAGATTCTATTGTATTAGAAACGAATAGTCATACATGATTTACAATGTAGGAATGACTCTTAGTTTCATTGATCATACTACAGAGAACTTACAAGCTTTACAGATACAGTAAGGCAGCCAGACATTCCACGCGCACCTTACTGCAGACAAACAAGTGACCTCCTTCTTCTACTCTAAACTATGCTAAGCTAACTTGCTGTGTTTTCCTAGAATCCCTGTTGTAGGCCCTAAAAATCCCTGTTGTAAAGTATTACAGTGTAGAGAGGCACAATATATAACATTCTGATTGTCCTCACTACAGCAAAAACCTAACTGAACCCCTAGTTCAAACCCCTGGTTACAGCAATAAATACAGGTGAACCAGTTCTCAAAAATATCTCTGAGCAGTGTCAAATCTGGGCGAAATATTGCCCCTTCTAAGAAGTTCCGGCAGCTGGGCAATAACTTCTGTTTGTCTGTTGTAGTAATACCTCCAGCTGCAACTCTGTCTTTCACTTGAATGGCCTTGACTTTTCGCACTTTATCCTTATCTTCTTGCTCCTGAGATTAGATTTCCTTCCTCCATGAGGTCACTGTGTTGACTTTCCAGCTGCTTCCTCAACTACAAGCCTGCAAGACAAGACAAGCAATAAGTTTTACATTTATCATAAAAACAGCATGAAATTAAAATAAGCGTTTAAATCCAGGTGACTGCGCAAGATTGTGGAAATCAGATCAGAAATCCTCTCAAAACGCGTCAAAAATGCGTTCAGACTGCTCAAAGCTCACGGGTCAACCATCGCTGACCGAAAAATGCCAGAGGCACCAAAAAAAACACTTTAAAATTCCACCGCCTCATTTCCCGCCCATCGGCATGATCATTGCCATCGGCGTGTCAAAAAAAACACTTTGGTCGACATACTTCATCATCATGATATTCTGGAAATATGATGCTCTCCCTCCTGAAGGTCCAGATGACGTCATCATGATATTCCGCTTCTGCATATTTGGGAAAAGAACAACATCATCATCATCATCATGTTGAAGGAAAAATAGGAGGATGTGAAATATGATCCTGCTGTCGAGGAAAGGAAAATGATGGTGAAGTCATCATGATATTCGGGCTTCATTGAAATGCTAAGGATGACGTCATCATCATGTTCAGTTAAGGTCAGGGGATAATTGTGATATTGGGTCACCTAAGGAGCATGATCAGGATGATGAATGTAATATGATCCTCTTGCGGCCAAGGTAACCTTCTCGAAAGATCAGGATGATGAGGATCATCATCATATTTCGCAAACCAGATCGTGCTTGAAAAAATATCCTGTTGAAGGAAAAATGTGATGATGATGATCATCAGGATATTTGCTTCTTCGTTTATTAGATCGGGATGACGTCATCATCATGTTCGGAGCCTTCGTTAAATTAAGAACATGACGTCATCATGATATTTCGCCAACCGGATCATGTTTGGGAAATATCCTGCCGAAGGGAAAATGTGACGATGATGATCATCAGGATATTTTCAAAAGGTTGTATTTCATCGGTAGGAGGACTTTAAGAAATATCGGGTGAACAAACAAGATCATGATGATCTTGACAACATGACAGGATAAAACAATATGATGATGACCCTCCTCATCGAATTATCATGATGACGTCATCATGATAATTCGCTAGGGTGATATTTAAAAAAATGATCATGCTGTTTAAGGAATGAAATATCGCCCTCTTCCGAATAGATAGGGTGATCATCATGATATTGCAAAAAAGGTGATCAGGAGGATATGAAGTTGTCATCATCATATTTCGAACTTCAGCAAATATCATGATGATGACCTTGCGATAGGATTATAACATGTGCATGCAAATATGCCGAAGGTGGATTTTCTAAGGGTGATCAGCATGATATGATAAGATTAGGTAATGTTGAAATATCATGATGATGCTCGCGATACAAAGACTGCTCGACGGGGAACTTACCTTGACTTAAAGTTGATATCATCATGATATTTGAACCTCAGGATATTATCGGGGGGGGTTCAAATATGATGATGATGATCAATGCGCATAAGGCCATTTGACGGGTAAAGGGCACTACCACCTAAGATTGACGTCCGGATATTGCGACTGCATGATTTTTATCGGGTGATAGACCAAGATCATGATGATCTTGACAACATGACTTAGGATATAAAAATATGATGATCCTCCTGCGAATATCAGGTTTGACCAAAACTTTGACTGTGCATAACTTCCACATATGGACGAATTTTCAAGTGAAGTAAAAGGCAAACCTGCATGGAATTTCAAGCTCTTTCTAAATATGAGGTCATAGAAACAAAATATGAACTTTGACAAACTGACCTCATGATGATGACCTACCTTATCCAATATCATGATGATGATGCACCTGACCTTCATTTTTACCAAACCGCCAGAAAACAGAAAAAACACAAGCAGAAGCAAAAAGCAAACATCAGCAGGGGTCCCCATTTTGCTAAGGAGCATAATGGGGCGTGTTGTGAACATCACAACACATCTTTCTTTGGTGCTAGTACTGCAGGTACCACACATGGACTTAGGCTTTCTCTTATCAATCCCTTCCTCTACAACTCCTGAACTTGTCTTTTCAACTCTTCACTCTATGCTGGAGTCATTCTATGGCCTGCCTTGTTTTGCATTCTATGGATTGCCTTGTTTGGCAAACTAGCTTCTAGTATCAAATCCATTTGATGACTTATCTTCCTTACTGGTGGTAAACCTTTTGGTACATTATCAGAGATAATGTCCTGAAATTATTCCAACATATCTGAGACTTCTATTGGTACATCTTCACATTTCTCTTGACTGATCTTAGGAATCAATGCAAAGCAATGATGCTCATGCTTCATACCTTCCAAAAATTTCCTACCATCTACCAAGCAAATTCTGGCAGTGCTACATACCTTTTCTTCCACCTCCTTCAAGGGCTTCAACTTATGACGAACTCCATCCTTTGTTAGGGAATATGTGTTTGCATAGCCATCATGGACAGTGCTCCTATCATACTGCCACGGCCTCCCCAATAGCATATGACATGCATCCATCAGTATTATATCACATAGCACCTCATCATGGTAGTCCCCAATCTTGAACTTCACTAAATACTACTCATTGACCAAAGCTCGGTGGTCCTTCTGCAACCATGCAATTTGATATGGATGTGGATGCTTTCTTCTTGTCAACCATCTCCTCTGAAATAAGATTGTCAGTACTTCCACTGTCAATAATAATGTCACAACACGTACCTTCACATTTGCACCTTGTGCGGAATAAACTCTTCCTCTGATTGGGTCATTTCTCCTCATTCAGCAAAGTTCTTCTGACAACTAGGGTTTCTCCCCTTTCAGCATCTTCAGAACGCTCAGATTGCGCATCTTCATCTACATGTGCAACTCGTGCATTACCTTTAGGTCTTCTATTTGTCCTTCCTTGATGTTGCGGACACTCATATGCTCGATGCCCTTCTTCTCCACATTGGAAACATGTTTCTCTGAAACCTCCTCTTCCATGTCCTTGCCCAAGTCTACCTCTTCCTCTTCCTCTTTGTTCACCATTGTTCTGGTCATGAGGGTAGTAGGTATTATCTCCTCTCTGATTTCAACTGGTGCCAACTTCTTCACTTTTCTTTGCATCTTCATTTCGGCCCCCATAGGGTCTTCCACCAGTCCTTTTGCCTTGACCTCTTCCCCTTTGCTTGCTGTTAATTTTTTTATTCAGCTTCTCTTCCACCTTCAAGGAAAACTGGTATGCATCTTCTATTGTGTTCATTCTGACCAGGCTTAGCTCCTCTTGAATACTCGGCCTCAACCCATTAATGTAATAGGCTACCTTCTCCTTGTTGGGCTCTGCATGGCCTATCTTGATAGTAATCTTATAAAACTCTTCTGTATACTCCTTGACAGACTTGTTGCCTTGCTTTAGTCCTTGTAACTTCTTCAACAACTCCATCTCATAGTCCACAGGAATGAATTGCTTCTTTAGTTTCTCCACCATCTAATCCTATCTAGTTATCTTTCCTTTTCCTCTTCTATTCCTCTCTAATTGGACCTCCTTCCACCAAATACTGGCGTGGCCCTTCAACTTTGTTTTTGCAAACTTAACCTGATCTAGGTCCTCCACATCTTCATACTCGAAATACTCCTCCATGTCATTGATCCAATCAATAAGTTGTTTTGGATTCAAATCTCCAAAATATGTAGAAACTTCAATTCTAGACTCTTTTCAATCTTCAGAATGGCCCTCAACAACGTAACTTCTACAAAATCTCCTACAGCTTCTTGTTCTTCCCCAGATAGCTCTTCCTCAGCTTCATCTTCGCTTTCTTATCTTGTTCTCAGATCAAACCCTCTTCGTAGCTCCTCTTGCAATGCATCAATTTGCCTTTGTAGGGCTCTAAAACCTTCTTTTGTCAAAGCATTCCTCCCAAAAGGATTTCTTTGTGGAGGCATCTTGATCTTCGTAGCAAACCCACAACCTCATGTCTTGGTGCAAACTACCTCACGGTCGGCCATCTGTCTACACACTCAGGAAACCTGGCTCTGATACCACTTGATGAAGGGGGTAAATCATTAAACACACAACAACAAAAATAGAATACAAAAAATAGAATATTTCTTTATTGATCTGGGCAACTCATTACATTACAAAAGCTCAATTACAATCTGAGGAATCAATCCTCCACATGCTGCAACACACTACAACTACACCTCACCAGGCTCTGGAATCTTCTGCCTTCTGTAACCCCAAATCCACTAGCGTTTCTATTTTCCCACCTATTCTTGACTCCAAACTTGCCCCCTTAACTCTACTACTACCCAAGGTTCCCAAAATAGTCATAAATAGCACTTTTTGGTGGCCTCCAGCTAAATTTTGAAATTTGTAACTCCCTCCAAAAGTAGGTCAACTTCTAGGAAACATAACTTTTGATCCGGGTGTCTGATTGATGAACCGATTTAAGCGCCGGAAAGCTCGTGATGTGAACTATCACACTGGAAATCTATAAATAGAATTTTGTCAACTTTTCAGGATGTTATGGGATGTTTTAGTGCCTCATATCTCATTTCAAAAAAATTTAGGGGTTTTTCAGAAAACAAAAACTTTAATGTCTTTCAACTCACAAATGATCTTTGCCTAATTCCTTTGCCAAAAGTCTTATATTTCCATTATGTAACTTTTTGTAAGTTTTTGCTTCAATCTGTGCCCAAATGCAAACTTTCCTAAAATAGTAGGTACACTTTCCAAAATAGGCAGGTTGCTATTTTTAACAGTTTTGGAAAAACTGAAAGTCCTACATCATTATTCTGGATATTATGGAACCAAAAACACTAATTATGGAAAGAAATGAAAACAACTACAATTATTTTGAATTAACTTCTTTTTGAGTGATGCAAGATTGCCCTTACACCACTGGATGCTCCTGCATCATATCTTCACATCCATCTGTTCAACCTCTAAGTCATAAGATGCTACAAGAGACAACAGGAATCGAATGGATGTCAACTTTGCAACGGGAGAGAAGATCTCACCATAATCTATACTCTCCACTTTTGAATACCCCTTCGCAGCCAATCTGGCCTTATACTTCTCAACACTGCCATCTGCACCAAATTTCTTCTTGAACACCCATTTGCATCCAATGGGTTTTCATCCAGGAGACAAAGGCACTAGGTCCCAAGTTTGATTCTTTTCCAAAGAAGCCATTTCATCCTCCATGGACTCCTTCCAGAAACCTACATCTTTCATGTCCATAGCCTCTAATATAGTTCTAGGTTCATCGCTGTTTGTAAGAAAAGCAAAAGCACAACTAGAATCAAGCAATGTAAAACCAAACCTTTCAAGTTTCTTTCTTATCCATGTAGACCTCCTCAAGAGTTGAAGTTGAGGTTCAGCTTCTTCATCTAAGCTTTCAGAGCTGCAAGAGATCTCCTCATCATAAGGTCCAACATAGTCTTTCTGTTCATTCTTCTCAGGGGTAGCGAGAAACTGAACAACATCCTCTTTCTTTTCTTTTTCTTTTGGCTGTAAAACAGTGGAAGAAGGTTTAAGCTCTCTAAAGATGACACTTCTACTATACAACCCTTTTTCAGCCACAGGGTCTCAAAGCTTGTATCCTTTCACACTGACACCATAGCCAATGAAGATACACTTAATAGCCTTGTTCTCTAATTTTGACTGCTTCTCCCTAGGCACATGTGCATATGTCTCACAACCAAAAACACGAAGATGCCTTATTGAAGGCTTTATGCCTGACCACACCTCCATGGGTGTCTTTCCAACAAGAGCCAATGTAGGAGATCTATTTACAAGATAGAAAGTAGTGGTAATAGCTTCAGCCCAAAACTTTTCTTCTAGGCCAGCTCCACTAAGCATACTCCTAGCCTTCTCCATCAGTGTCATGTTCATCCTCTTTGCAACTCCATTTTGTTGTGGGGTGTATGGAGTTGTCTAATGTCTTTCAATCCCAAGTTCCTTACAATATTTATCAAATTCTATAGAATAGAACTCACTACCATTGTCAGTTCTCAAACACTTAATCTTTTTACCAATCTAATTTTCAGCAAAGGCCTTAAACTCCTTAAACTTACTATAGACTTCAGATTTGCTTCTGAGAAAATAAATCCATGTCCTTCTACTATAGTCATCTATGAAAGATACAAAATATATAGATTTTGATAATGAAGGAACATTAATAGGACCAAATACATCAGAATGAACAAGGTCCAACACACCAGAAGACTTATGAGAACTCAAATAAAATTGAACACAGTTTTGTTTGCCATATATGCAATATTCGCAAAAGTCAAACTCAAGATTACAATCATCTAACCCCTCAATGAGGTTTTTATTTTTTAGGGTACGCAGACCCTTCTCAGCAATGTGGCCAAATCTCTTATGTCATAACATTATTTTTTCAGCAAGAAGTTTAACTTCCAAGGCATGATTACAACCATTAGGACTAGAAACAACAAATTTCTTCACTGCTCATTCAGATGGTGGGGATGAAGTGATGGCTTCCCTCTTCCTTGAATCATAAGAACTATTGCATTGTGAAATGCATGCCTCCAACTGAAACAGAGTACCTCTCCTAGTACCCTTAGCAAGCACTATAGCTCCTCTAGTCATCTTGCATCCTTCTTTAGAAAAGACAACCTGCACACCTGCATCATTCAACATACTTATAGAAAGTAGGTTCCATGCTAAGCCTAGGATGTGCATCACCCCAGAGATCCCCTTCACTTGTCCATTAGGGAATCAGATAGAGACTCTTCCATGACCAACAATCTTTAGATGAGAGTCGTCACCCAGGTACACCTTTCCACCATCAAAATCCTCATACTTAGTAAATGAATCTCAATGTGAGGTTATGTGGAATGATGCACCAAAGTCAATCAGCCACACATCATCAGATGCATGGGTTGCCAGGGCTGCGATGAAGGCATCACCATCATCTTGTGACTTGTCAAAATTTGAATCAGGAGCTTTCTTCTTCTTTTTCTTCTCTTTGCATTCCTTTCGAAAATGCTCAGTTTTACCATAGTTCCAACAAAGAGCCTTGGACTTTCTAGGAGATTTGGATCTACCCTTCTCAGCTTTCTTGTCTTTCTTCTTCCTTTTCTCCTTGGGTCTTCCATGAACCACAAGAGCCTCTTTGGCTAATTTAGATGTCTTCCTCCGCATTTCTTTAGATAATAGCGAGGATGCCACATCTTCCATCTTGAAGGTGGTAGTGGTGCTTCCAATAGCCATTCCAAGATGATCAGATGAATCTAGCAAAGAACAAAGCAGGGCCATACAACGATCCTCCTCCTCCATTTTCACACCCACAGATGTCAACTGTGCAAGGATCATGTTGAAAGCATTCATGTGGTCTGCAATAGATCCTTCATCTTCCATCTTTAGAGCAAACAACCTCTTTTTTAGGAAGAGTTTGTTCACCAAGGACTTGGCCTAATAAACATCACCCAACTTCTTCCAAAGATCCTTCGTTGTCTTCTCCTCATGGATGTTCAATAGAATAGAGTTATCTAAATAGAGTCTAATGAGACCCTTAGCCTTCTGATCTTTGAGGTCCCAATCAGCTTATTGCATTGCTATGGGTTTTACACTGGATACCATTTCCCATAGGTCACGATCAACAAGTAGGTCCTCCATCTTCAATTTCCACAACTCAAAATTAGTGCCATTGAATTTCTCAACCTCTAACCTTCTGGATGTACTTTCCATCTCCTTGTTGTAATAAGATATAAAATACTCTACATAAGACTCCCACTCAAACTAAGATTAGTACAAAAAACCCCTACCCAACAGATAAGACCAAAACTAGCTAGGCTCTGATACCAACTGAAAGAAAGCTAGGTGTGTGGAAAATGTTTCCTAAACTAATCTAATGAGGGGAGAGGTATGCAAATTCAAATTTATCCTAACTATTATAGAAACATTAAACTATTAACATGAGATATTGCAGCAAAAACATAATAGAGAAGGTGAGACAGAAGAAGAGAGACACAAGATATACATGGGGAAAACCCTTATTGGGTGAAAAAACCCACACTCCAAAACCTGCACAATGTATTATCAAAACAAAGATTATTTACAACACACTTACAATGCAAGCTCTCAGGAGTCTTCAACACTCATATCTGGAGACAAACTGGTAGCATAATAGTACCTATCAAACCTGTAATACATCTCCTTCTCCAAGCACCTATTTATATAGAATATACAATGCAAAATTGGTCCTATCTTAGAATGGGCGTCCAACTTGGCCTCATGGCCCAAAACCCATGCCTAAGGACACTTGGTCAACATTGTAGAATGTGCCTGACACTTTTCCACATCTCCCATTCCAAAGAGGTCACCTATTTCTAAAATGGGCTATGACAGATGCTCTTACGACTCTTTCAACTATCATAGAATCTATCATAGCAGTTACAACTTACAGCTGTAAGAGAATCTGTCATACACAGGCTATAAAAAGCATATTCTCTTACAACATGTCATAGTCCACCTTGGGGCACCCAAAGATGCCTTTTTCAAATATGCTTCATGACACATGTCTTCACCTGTCTTACAAGCTTCTATTTCTGACTCTCACATGTCATAACTTCGTCATAGGAATCCATCATAACCGTTTCAGTCAAACATTTCCTTACACAACATCCAAGATACCGACACATGGAAAAATGCTCCTACCACAAAGTGGGATGCCTATCTCCTCATGTGAGGACAAAATTACAAGTTGTCATCTTCCATGTAGGATGACACATCACCATGCCACATCCCATAATATGACAATAGGGAATTTACACTTAATTTACAACATAGGCAATTAATAAATAAATACAATCATAAATAATGCAAGGAATTACCAAGGTTGAGACACCTTAATTCCCAACAATTTGCATGTACATTATGATTCCTGATTCATGCTTGAATGTGTCAATGATTTATGCCTTGTTTGGCATACATTGAAGGTGTGACTATTTCCCTTATGTTGTGTTGCACCAATAGACTAACCTTTTAATGCCTGATACAACCGCTAGAGTTAATGAATCCATGGGAGGTGGTTAAGCCTTGTCACGAACCCAAGCATTGTGTTGCATAGAACAAGAAGACCAAGGGTGCACACCTTGTAACAATCCCCCAGTGCAAGCGAGGGGTTCAAACCCGTGACCCAAGCTTTGATACCAATTATTAACAAGATGGTTACCATTACACCAAAAGATCAACCTGTTAATGCCTGATACAACCGCCAGAGTTAATGAATCCATGGGAGGCGATTAAGCCTTGTCACGAACCCAAGTGTTGCGCTGCACAACACAAGGAGACCAAGGGTGCACACCTTGGAATATGTTGGAATGTTGTGATGTCATTTTATTATGCTTATTGGCAAGTGTGCCACATGTTACATGTATGCATTGTATGGTAGTTGTACCATGTGTTATTTATATGCATTAGATTGGCAGTTGTGTCATGTGTTGCATGTATGCATTGGTTTGGCAGTTGCTCCATGTGTGTTGTGTGCATTGATTAGCGTGTATGCCATATGTTACTATGTATACCCTAGACTTTGTGAGATGATGTTAGTAGGTTTTCCATGATCACCTTCTCTATAGCTCAGGGGTTGCCTAGAGCTACATAGACAGCTATCGTGTTTAATGATGGCAATATGGTTTGGAGGCGAGCAACATTTCCCCATTGGTCCTTCATGATGATCTTCAAGTGTTGGATGGTTTCCTTATATTATTGCAGGTTGAATATGCCATGCTTGGGTCTTGTTGCACCTTGGACAGCATGTTGGATTTTGGGTGGTTTATGCACTTGTATTATTTCATAATTTTATATTGTAAACTTTGTAAATAGGTCTTTTGAGACCTTTGTAATAAGATGCAATTAATTCTTTGAGATTATTTATGATGTTTTCTATGATTCATCTATGTTTAGGATGAAACCCTTCGAATATTGTAATTATTGGATGTAATCTTGTATTTTTCCATACCTCGGTTTGTGAGGATGTTGGCTTGATTTGATAGATTTTCACATGTTATAATCTTTCTATGTTAGCATGTTTAGAGTCATTTATTTGATGTTGTATTTGATGTTTATGGTTATGTTAGTGTTGGATTGTATTCTTCCCACATAGGTGGTGATGACTCTATCTTTGATTTTGGCATGTGTCGACATTAGTGTCGAACATGCATAGCCTTTTGTAATGTTTTTTTCCTTTTTGACATGTGGACATGATTGGTTCAACACCTTATTTTTTTGGTTAAAATGAACCAAGTTTGATAGTTAATCATGCTTTGAGGCATTAGAGGAATCTTGGGTCAATTCTGGATTCAACTACATAGTCCTAGGGAATTTTGCCTTTTTTCTGGGTTTTAGGCCCTATTTTTAGTAGGACTACAGCACCTAGCGATGAAGTCCAGTGGACCATAATGCCTAGCATTGGTGTCCTAAGGACCACAGTGCCCAGTGCTAGAATCCTCGGCAGTGGGCTGCATCTTAGGGCTTTGTACTCTGCCAAGACGTCATGTTATGCATGTTCAACCCTCTTGTGAAGTTTGTTGTCGAAAGGTGTTCGTTTTACCACCTGAGTGTAACCATGGTGTCATTTCCATGATGTGATATGCACTCTTGGATTATTCCCTCTTTTTCCTTGGGAAGCATGCCCTTGCACGAGTTTGGCTAATGACCATTCCAGTTGGTTGAGGACTCGTACCTCCTAGTTGGACCATCCAGTGGGTGAGTGTTACCCTTGTGTTTGGGATGTCTTGTGTAGTCATGGAATGGACTAAGGTGGATGTCACCCTCATCCTACTCCATGTGTTCACAAGGGAGCGAGGTTGTGGATGTGTATCTAATCCTCGTCATGGATTGAGCTCCACCTCTCGCTTGGTCATCATGGTGAGTTGTCACATGATGGGTGAAGTCTTCCACTTGTGCCACATTACATAGTGCAATGGTGATGTTGGATTTGGTGTTATTGTCCTTGTTGCAACACCTTGTGTGTGCTTGAGTGCAATGTGACATGTGAATGCCGCACTTGCAAATGTGAAAAATTTGTTGGCTCGGTGTTTGTTTGGCTAATGCCTTGGGTATAAACTTGGGGCATTACATTGAATATATGTATGTGTGTGTATGTATATAAATACATATAAAAATATGTATGTATGTATGTATAATTGGGTTTCAATGAAAGGCACAATGTTTTCAAGATCCCTTCAATTGCATGTAAATAGACTAAAGTAGATCATCCACTTTTCAATACAAATTTGTTTTAAACTAACTTGTCTACATGTTTGTGCATGAATATTTTTTAACAAAGCTTCCCTTATTTATATCTTAAATATTATGTCCCGCCATAAATTATAAATGCTTGATTAGTATACAAATATAATAAAGTAGAATAAACATAAAATTTATGCCTTATAGAGAGTCCCACCACAAATTAAACAATTGATTGGAAAGAAGATTAAACAATCTTATATCATTAATATTAAAGAGATATTTCATCATTACACCTCAAATGGTATGATTGTCTAAGTATGTACCAAGCCAAAAAAAACTTTAAAACCCTAAAATATACCAAAAGACCAACCACCATCACAAGATTGCCATATAGGGGAGAGGACCCAATAGATACACAAGGCCCAATAGTTTTCATTGTATTGGTAAGTAATGAACCATTAATTGTTTGAACTTTACCTATTATTTATGAAGTTAATGACTAATAGTTATTTTTTTAACCTAATAAATAGATAAAAAGTACTCCTTTCCACAAGTCACGTCAACTTGTGAAGACTCCAAATCTTTAGTAAAGTTTACAATTAATATATAAACTTTAATCTCACCATAATTTTATATAGTGGTAATGCATTACATGAAATTTTGTTGTGATGCCAAAGTCATTAAAAAAATTATGGTTGGCACAAAAAATGGACTCAACCAATAAAACAATAATATAATTGGTGGGACTACATAAATGAATTACTCTCACAAGAAAATTATATTGAAGGCAAATTGATAAATAATTCATATGAGAATTATTACTTCATGCTTTTATGAGAATTTAAAAGAAGAAAAACCACATTGCTTTTACTTGTATCTATATTAGTTGTTGGCTCAATTTTGGTACAATAGTTGTCATAAGAGATGAGACAGCCTATGTATCAAAAGAGATATTATAGTGCCCAAGTTCCAAATGAAGATGAGAGTACTTTAGCATGCAATGATAAGGTATTTCGACTAGAGTGTTGCACAAGGATGAAGATGTCTTTAGCATCAAAGTTTAAAGATAGTTTCAATGTGAAGTACAACTATAATAACAATCATGGTTGGACCATAATTTGAGTACAATCCATTAGCCACATGGAATCTTTTGTTGTATATATGTAATGCTAAGAATAAATCAAGGGTGGGGAAGAAATCCAATAAATATGGTTTGAAAACTCTTCAAAGGAGGAGAATGCTTCATGGAGTGGGGATGAATAAGTTATGGTGGAGGAACCACAAGTATTTATTAGTGTTTTGAGCCCCAAGAAGGATGATAGTCCTACTGCCCAAGGCCAAGAGTAGTTGGTATTGGTCAACCTGTAGAATAATATTTCTATGCTTCGAGAGGAATCTAATTTCCATAAGAACATTCTCACCTAGTGTATGAATTTTAGGGGATCACAGGTGATCCAGGAGGAGATGGGGTAGAAAATACTTAAAGGGGGTCCCTTTTGGGTCCTCAATTCATAGGATTTAAAACAAGAAATTAAATTATTGAGGGAGGAGTTGATGGGTGTGAAGGCTAAAAGTCAGAAGATGGAGATGGTCTTGGTCTCTCTTAATTGCAGCCTAAGTAAGATCGTCAAGTTGAGCATCACCACAATGAACAATTATGTTAGCAACATCTAGATGTTCTAGAATAGTCTAGGAAAGAAGAGATTGGAAGAAAGGGTAGAAGCTGGAGGGTCAAGTAAAAGAACCAAGAGCCAAGCCAAATAGATGTTACGATTAAGGTTTTATAAACCTTGAAAATCCTATTTACTTAATTATTCCTAATATTATTTGTAAATACATTCATAAGGGATGGAAGATTCACTGATAACCTAATTATTTTTTACTGGTATCGTAATTAATAGTTTACTAGAAATGGTAATTGATTATTTATTGGTAGTGTTTACTATTCATTGTTTGGGCACCTTTTACTTTGGGAATGTAAATGAGGTGATAAGGTCAAACTAGGCACACGTATTGGAGTGGCTATTATTGGGGGTTATGACTCACGTAAGAAGGAATCTTTGCATAGCTATTGATAGTCTATGAATTTTACCTACGGCCTAGTAGTTATCATTGTATTAGTAAGTAATGAACCATTACTTGTTTGAATTTTACCTATTATCTATAAAGTTAATGACTAATAGTTATTATTTTTAACCTAATAAATAGATAAAAAGTACTCAATTTTGTTGCAAGTATGAGCCTAACTGGTGTTGTCATTGATGTCAACATACTCTTGTTGCATTGATTTCAAGGATTGGATGAGTTGTATACTGAGGTTATTGAGAAAATTAGTCCTTTTAGAAATAGAGAAGATCGGTGAAGACAATGAAGCTCTATGAAGTGAAGATCCTAGCTAGATGAAGATCAGAGAATGCACATCAAAGGGTTTGTAGATATGTGTCTGAAGATGATCCAGTCGAGATTTGAGAGGTGTACATGAAAATGTGGAGGATTTATGGCCATAAAAATAAAACTGGTTCTAGCAACCACTCAGAGGTGATAGAGCAACACAAATAGATCTGGTGAGATTTGGAAATATAGTATCATATTATGCGGATCTGGTGGCATGTTTGGGAGCCTAATGTGAATTGACAACTCAATTGGTTCATGGTTTGGAGGTCCACAAGCAATCCTTCTATGTGACAGTGATGGGCAACTATGTTCTTGAGGTTCTGGATGAAGATGTGAATGATTATAGTAAGCAGAAGTGGTGTGAATGTTCTTGGTGATTCAAGCAATCTTGTGGGGGTCTCTAGATTGTGTCCAATTTGTGTTGGTGGTCCGCATTGAACATTGAGCTCGTAATTGAAGACTTACCTTTGGGTGATGGTGTTCTTCCTAGTCTTGGCCGACCGGATGATTTACACATGTTGCAGATGATCTTGAAGATGTTTTGCGAAGCATGGCATGTTCCTTGAAGAAGATTGGAGTCCTAGCTATGTGTGGATGACAGTGTAGTAATGCGCATAACGTTTTTATAATAAGTCAAGTTGTATTTTTGTAATTTCTCTGTAATTAAATAATTGTATGTTGTGCTGACTTTGATGATCATTCCAAAGTCGATGTCATGTATAAATAAGAGTTGTGAAGTCATTCAAATGTGTCCTAGTAATGATGAGGAAGTAGTAGTGAAGAGGAGCGAAAAGCAGAGCAGAGGTGTTGAGCTTAAATCAAACTAACTCAAGCATAGTTAAGATGCTTATCTCCAGATCAAGTATGTAATACTTATATTCTTTTGTAGACAGTATGTCTCGTATAGGCAGTGGGCCTCTTGTGAGTAGTGTGCTCGGGCAGTGAGCCCTAACTGGTAAGTGCCATTTTATTCATCTTTATTCTTTTAATAGAGAATACTTTCTTGGGTTAGTCACCCCATGGTTTTTCCCTTAACTGGGTTTTCCACGTCAAAATCTTGGTGTTATATGTGTTGAATTTGTTTCTGCTCTTGAATTATTGCATTATGCTTCCATGATTGAATCTTTGATATGTTGTTGGAATATAAGAAGGCTTAAAGTAAATAAAGAATAGGATTTTGGTAACAACTGATTCACCCCCCCTCTCAGTTGTCTGTCCTAAATCCAACAATTGGTATCAGAACCAAGTTCCTCTAGAAGAAGCTTAACCAATTGAGAAGATCCAGGATGTCGACCTACAAGAAGGATAGTCCAAGGTTTGATGGATCAAACTTCACTGCCTGAAAAGTCACACGGAATGGCACTTACAATGCATGGGATATCAGTATTGGAACATAACCTCAACTAAATATGTTCCTCCAAGGAATGGCCCAACAACTATAGATGAAGTCAGAGATGTAGAAAATAATCTTCGAGCTAAAGAAGCCCTACTAAGTGCCTTGTCTGATTCAGAGCTGACAAATGTTATGGGATTGAAGACTGCTTATGAAATTTGGACAAATCTTGAAAATCTATTTGAAGGAGACAAATATGTTAAGTGTGCCAAGCTGCAAAGTCTGAAAGGAAAGTTTGAAAACTTAAAGATGAGTGAAGATGAGAATATCACTTTATATGTGACAAAAGTAAATGAGCATGTATGTGGCATTAGATGTGTTGGTGGAGTACTAGATGAAGATGAAATTGTTGCTAAAGTTCTCAAATCTTTACCTCCTGCATATAAACACAAAGTTGCTGCTATTGAGGAAATCATATCTTTAACAACTATCACAAGAGATCAATTGGTCAGTAAGATATTTGTGTTTGAGTTCACTGAGTTTGGTGATGCACTTCCCAAGACTGAATCTACATTCAAAGCTAGTACATCTACAAAAGGCAAACTGAGATATGATCCAAGTGAAAGTTCCTCAAGGAAATCAACTTGGTATGATAAAGCAAGGACAGATCTAGAAGAAGATGAGTTAGAAGCTGAACAACTTGAAGCCCTTATTACAAAAAGACTGCCAAGAGGATCCGGTAAGTATGAAGGAAAATTACCTTTCAAATGCTTTTCCTGCAATAAGATTGGTCATTTTGCCTCAAGATGTCCAGAAAGGTTTTCAAGGCTAAACCCTAATAGATCAAGGTTTTAGAAAAAGTGTTACTATGTTCAAGAAGATGATGATGAAGGAGTAACAGATGATGAATCTGATATAGGAAACAAACCTGGAAGTGACTAGGTGTTTATTTCCATCAAAGAAGAAGATCTTGTTGGTCATTTCTCTCTGAATCGGTAGAGGGTTTGCCAGTTCCAATACACAGGTAGATTTAGCAAATAAATACAGGAGGTTGCGTGAGCTACCTCCCCTTCACTTCTGGTTCTACCACACCAAGGGGGATATCCCTATAGCTAAAGATTTAACTTTCACTCACCCAATAGAAAGATTTAGTTTTACAACAACAGGCAAAATACTCTCATGTTTGGACCAAGATTTGTGTGATAAATCACAAGGTTGGCAGTGTTCTTGGACATTTATGACTGGTTAGGAATGAGAGTATGCAAGGGTCCTATTTCTACTCCTACAAACTAACAGGTTGGAGTTATGAAATGATTTGTATTTATGTTTTGGATGCAAGACAGAGGGTTTTGGATCATAACTACTATACAAGAAGCAGACTGGTGCCTATCTCAAGGCAAGGAGTCAACTAGGTGTATACAAGTGAATGATTTGCACTGGCATTCAAGTTTCAAGGGGTTAGATAGGTATTTTCCTTACAAACACCACCCAAGAATGAGCATTTAGCTATCTCTACTTACAAACATCCCTGCTACCATACAATCTTCTTCATACTTAACCTAAAACAGTTTAATACACTCCTTGAATGGAGGTCAAAAGTTAAGCATGCAATATAGAAATCTATATCCTAGAATCTAAGTAACCCTTAGCAACCAGATTCAAAAGAAGGGATGCATACAACAAATAGAGACAAACAGCTAAACACATACAAAGAAGCATTTTTCATATAAAAAAAAATAACATGAAACTAAACATGTGTGCAACGTGCATTCAAATGCAACTCATAAACTCACAAAAGAGACAGAACAACCAAGAAATGCTCTGTTTTCATTATTTCCTCCAAAAAAAATTTCCCAAGTCTTCAACAACTAGAAAAATGAGTGACACAGTCCTCTTATACATCAAGAACGTGCACTCAGCATTAATTACACTATCTTCTCAAATCGCCCTCAAATACACTGCACCATCAAAATGGCGCCAAGAACATTGAATGCACCAGGGAGAAGAAGAGGGAAGGAGCAGTTGAACTCGGGAGACGTGCAGCCACTTGAAGATTTTCTCCTTTAAGATGGTAGTTGGTCTGTCATTCATCGACCATGCCATTAATGGCCAACCTACCCGCAGCTTCTGGAAATGCAGCAGTTTGCGTGTTCAGGAACTTTTCCCGCCTGGAAAGTAGCTGTGAACATAGGAAATCCTTCGCTTTCTAAAAATTTGAAATTGGCCATCGATTTCCCTCTCCCCACTGAGATCTATGGCTTGAAATCATGCTGAAAAGTCCACAACCAATGAAAATGTGCCACACAAGCAGCTTTTCCTTTTTTGACTTTTCGCAGCACAAACATATGCTTTTACCTTTTTCGCCCATTTTGCCTTTAAATCTTTGCATATGTAGTTGTATATACATACAACTAACTTGGACACGTGTCAGCCTGCCATTGGATCACTATTGTTGTGCCTTTACATCTCTATCGGTGAGAAAATGCATCTTCTTTTGCACCTGTAGTTGCATACGAGATTGTTTATACATACAATCACCATGTATACAAGGGCGGACCCCAAATCATTATGAAACACATTGCAATCGCAATCGGGTTCGGCTTGCATCTTACCTCCCTATACATCACTTTGTATATTGCATGTACAACATGCAATATACATACAACCGCAGACTCCAAATCCTTATAAAACAAACTAAAATTACAATCGGGTCTGGGCTTTGTATATTCTTCTTTGCATCTTTCATTGTATATTGCACATACATACAATGTGCAATATACAACCCGTGGACCCCAGATCTTATCCACCATAATTAAATTCTCCATTCACATCCGGATTGTATATACGCTTTGTATTTTGCATTGTATATGCACATACATACAATCGCGGGACATACAACTGCGCGGGCCCCACCATGCTTTTGAAAACAATTGACTTTGACTGCTCCCGCTTGTATATTTCTTTGTATCTACTCGTTGTATGTCTGATTGTATATTGGGAACATACAATCCCAATGTACAACCGCGGATCTCACCCATCTCACAAATATTGTTAACTCCTTGGCCGTGTCCGCTCCTTGCACATGTTCGCTTGTATATGCAGTTGTATGTATGCAACAACATACAACGCGATATACAAAAGAATGCCTTTGACTTTTCAACCACGCCCTTTGTACATATGTCCACCAGGCCCGATTTAATAACTTTTGAAATCCAGGATTGTATCTACCTCGTTGTATATCGAATATACAATACAAATATACATGTATTTTTTTTGATACAACTACAGAATATTCCAAAAATCTGCGATATACAACCTGATATGCATACAAAGATGCATACAACTATTTTTTCACTTTTCTGAAGCTAATTGAATTATATTTTGGGTCCGCCAATATACATTTGCACCTGCACATAGATACAATAGCCCTATACAAAGATTCATACATACAACTCTGAAGGCCGAAGAACATAGAAATTTTTTGGGTTTAAATGAAAATGTCAGTGGATGCAAATGCTCGAAACCCAAACTCTAGGTGGACACCACTATTGGCTCTGTCTAGGGACACATGCCTCTTGTAGGCATGGCGAGAACTCCAGAACTCTAGGATGCAGACCAGACCTTATCCATTGGGCTACAGAGTCGAACGCTACACCAACCTGCATCATAGATCACATTTTTGAAATATATTTGGTGGCCCTGAGCATCCAAAAATGAAAAACCATAATCTCCTCGTGCCAAATGTCCAATTCTAATCTGAATGACCCCAACCACAACTAAAAACATCAACATAATTTGCCCACAAGCTGATCTTGTCAATTACATACTTTACCATTTTTAAAAAATTGCCTCTGTCAGTACTGCCTCTATCACTCTGCATCTCACAATTAGACACATAACCATACATACTAGAATATCCTTCAGCATTAGGCAACATATGTATGTTATATTCCTCAAATAGTATATCATCATACTGCATGTGGCATTCCTCATTATCTACCTGGCTATTACACATTACCAGGCACTCATCCAGCTGATCTAGAAACTGAAAACACTCAAAATATATGAGACCCTCAATGTCATTTATATCACTTATTGACATTGAAAACAAAACTTGATCCACACACCCATTGTTGCATACATCTGGAACAGCTGATGCTAAACATTCATCATTTACAGTTTTCACATCCATATCATCATCACAAGAGTTGAAGATCTCTGATTTTGATTTATACGTCCACTCTTCACAAACTAATGTAGCACCTAGGTCAGCGGTCTCTTCATAATCATCATCATCTTTGAAAAGAGGGTTAATTCTACACTAATGAAGGTCATGACTCACAACATTCATTGCATCTAAAGGCTCATCATAAAGGGGATTTATACTCATTGCAAAGGTCTCTGCTTCTTCTTCATGACAATCCAACTCTTCTTCAACATTACCAAATCTAGAGTCATGAGAAGAACAAACCTGATACATGAACTGATCATGGATATCATCTTTATCATCTGATTGCCCCACATACAAGATTTCTGCTACTTCAATGCAATCTGAAGCTGAATTATCCATATCACTTTCCAGCCCTCTAATGCTTCCTGATGAAACTGATATTGACTCTTGATCCATATAGTCACAACCATGCACAACCAGATCATTTAAACATGAACATTCCTTGCTTAGGACTGCATATTAATATCACTTGAAAAATCATTATTATCAACTTCATTTGCTTGGCAAATTAGGGCATCCTCCTTTATGGTAGAGTCATCATTAACTTGGAATGATGCATAAATAGGGATAGCAGGGGTGTGAGTGCTTGACATTCATCTCCAACACCTGAATCATATCTTTCATCAACATTGGGGACCCTAGGGCAGTAGAAACTTACAGAGAAATAACCCTTGTGTATTCCATGCCTCCAGTTGTTTTCAATGTCTATTGCAAACTAATGTGCCTGATGTAATGTGGTGGGCTCCTTATCTCTCAATCTATAACTCATTTTCTTATCAAATGCTCCCAGATAGACCACCAAGCACAATGCATCATTAGGTCTCATACATTTTGGATTTCTTTTCAATGCCTTCATAAATCTAAGGTTAAAGGCTAGAATTAACTCATCTTTTTCAATATGGATGTACATGAAATCACTAATAACTGCATATTCAGATATTATTTCACCATATTGTTCTAGAAATGCAGATTTAAATTCTTGCCAAGAGCTGATAGAGTATGCCAGAAGATAGGAGAACCAGTCCCTTGCATCTTCAACTAGAGATTGAACAAATAATCTCATAATTACATCTTCATGGTCAACCTCAAAGTCATCTATAACATTTCTAAACTACTGCAAGTGTCTCTTAGCTGATTCATCCTTTACACCACTGAACTTAGGCAAATACTTTCTAATCTTAGATGGAAAAGCATTTGGATAACCATAAATGCCATTGAAATTTGTGGGCTTATATCTGTCAATATTGAAACTTCTTTTATTACACAGTTGGGATTGATCACTATACATTGTTGTATTTGACACCTCACAAAGGTGCATGGGCTGATAATACATTTTTATATGTTTTTGCAACCCTCTTCTCAACTCAGACTTCCTCTTACAACAATGACCTTAGGCCTTTAAAATACAAACTGTTGTTTCAAATTTCCTAAAATCCTCTAAATGAGTCTTTCAACAACATTGCATACTTCATTTGAAAATACAAACTACATTCTCAGTGAATACAAAAGCATGCAAGTTTCACCAACATTTCCCTTTTAACCAGTACTACTTCACCAAATAGGGAATTCTTTAAAACTTATACACCATGGTTTTTTGAAAACCAAAACATGTGAAAATACATGGATATGTTGCAGCCGCTATAAATTCCTTTCCCTGACTGAAAGTATGAAAATTTAACACCTCTTGTGTCTTTTATCAAGTTCTTTTTGTGAAGAGTCGCCACCTCCTTGGTAGAGGAATGAGCTTCAAATAACATGAAGCTGAAAATTCATTTCTTTCCTTTCTGGGTCCTCCAACAGCAGAGCCACAAATAAAAATTTTAAGTTCACTGCCACAAAAGCACTTCTAGGTCTAAAACCCCTAACCAGGGAGGAAAAAATAACACTCTTAACTCAATTCAACTCCCCAGCAGAGTCACCACTTTGTTGGTGACTTGGATGGGCCAAAAATAACACTTTCAATTCAACTCCCCAACAGAGTCGCCACTTTGTTGGGCCTTTCTCTCTGAATTGGCAGAGAATTTGTCAGTTCTAATGCACAGGCAGATTCAGCCAACAAATACAGTAGGTTGCGTGAGCTACCTCCCCTTCACTTCTGGTTCTGCCACACCAAGGGGGGTATCCCTATAGCTAAAGATTTAACTTTGACTCACCCAATAGAAAGATTTAGTTTTACAACAACAGGTAGAATACTCTAATGTTTGGACCAAGATTTGTGTGATAAATCACAAGGTTGGCAGTGTTCTTGGACATATCTGACTGGTTAGGAATGAGAGTATGCAGGGGTCCTATTTCTACTCCTACAAACTAATAGGTTGGAATTATGAAATAATTTGTATTTATGTTTTGGATGCAAGACAGGGGGTTTTGGATCATAACTACTATACAAGAAGCAGATTGGTGCCTATCTCAGGGCAAGGAGTCAACTAGGCGTATACAAGTGAATGATTTGCACTGGCATTCAAGTTTCAAGGGGTCAGATAGGTATTTGCCTTACAAACACCACCCAAGAATGAGCATTTAGCTATCTCTACTTACAAACATCCCTGCTGCCATACAATCTTCTTCATACTTAACCTAAAACAGTTTAATCCACTCCTTGAATGGAGGTCAAAAGTTAAGCATGCAATATAGAAATCTATATCCTAGAATCTAAGTAACCCTTAGCAACTAGATTCAAAAGAAGGGATGTATACAAAAAATGGAGACAAACAGCTAAACACATGCAAAGAAGCATTTTTCATATAAAAAAAATAACATGAAACTGAACATGTGTGCAATGTGCATTCAAATGCAACTCATAAACTCACAAAAGAGATAGAACAACCAAGAAATGCTTTATTTTCATTATTTCCTCCAAAAAAATTTGCCCAAGTCTTCAACAACCAGAAAAATGAGTGACACAGTCCTCTTATACATCAAGAACATGCACTCAGCATTATTTACATTGTCTTCTCAAATCGCCCTCAAATACACTGCACCATCAAAATGGCGCCAAGAACATTGAATGCACCAGGGAGAAGAAGAGGGAAGGAGTAGTTGAACTCGGGAGACGTACAGCCGCCTGAAGATTTTCTCCTTTAAGATGGTAGTTGGCCTATCATTCATCAACCATGCCTCTGCAAATTTGCCATTAATGGCCACCCTACCCACGGCTTGTGGAAATGCAGTAGTTTATGTGTTCAGGAACTTTTCCCACCTAGAAAGCAGCTGCGAACACAGGAAATCCTTCGCTTTCTAAAAATTTGAAATTGGTCATTGATTTCCCTCTCCCCGCTAAGATCTATGGCTTGAAATTGTGCTAAAAAGTCCACAACCAATGAAAACATGCCACACAAGTAGCTTTTCCTTTTTTGACTTTTCGCAGCACAAACATATGCTTTTACCTTTTTCGCCCATTTTGCCTTTAAATCTTTGCATATGCAGTTGTATATACATACAACTAACTTGGACACATGTCAACCTGCCATTGGATCACTATTGTTGTGCCTTTGCATCTCCATTGGCGAGAAAATGCATCTTCTTTTGCACCTGCGGTTGTATACAAGATTGTTTATACATACAATCACCATGTATACAAGGGCAGACCCCAAATCATTATGAAACACATTACAATCGCAATTGGGTCCGACTTGGATCTTACCTCCTTGTACATCGCTTTGTATATCACATGTACAACATGCAATATACATACAACCGCAGACTCCAAATCCTTATAAATCAAACTGAAACTGCAATCGGGTCCGGGCTTTGTATCTTCTTCTTTGCATCTTTCATTGTATATCGCACATACATACAATGTGCAATATACAACCCGCAGACCCCAGATCTTATCTGCCATAATTAAATTCTCCATTCACGTCTGGATTGTATATGTGCTTTGTATTTTTTATTGTATATGCACATACATACAATCGCGGGACATACAACTGTGCGGGCCCTACCATGCTTTTGAAAACTGTTGACTTTGATTGCTCTCGCTTGTATATTTCTTTGTATCTACTCGTTGTATGTCTGATTGTATATTGGGAACATACAATCCCAATATACAACTGCGGATCTCACCCGTCTCACAAATATTGTTAACTCCTTGGCCGCGTCCGCTCCTTGCACATGTTCGCTTGTATATGCAGTTGTATGTATGAAACAACATACAACGTGATATACAAAAGAATACCTTTGACTTTTCAACCACGCCCTTTGTACATATGCCCGCCAAACCCGATTTAATAACTTTTGAAATCCAGGATTGTATCTACCTCATTGTATATCAAATATACAAGACAAATATACATGCAATCTTTTTGATACAACTACAGAATATTCTAGGAATCTACGATATACAACCCAATATGCATAAAGATGCATACAACTATTTTTTCACTTTTTTGAAGCTGATTAAATTATATTTCGGGTCCACTAATATACATTTGCACCTGCACATAGATACAATGGCCATATACAAAGATTCATACATACAACTCTAAAGGCCGAAGAACATAGAAATTTTTTGGGTTTAAATGAAAATGCCAGTGGATGCAAATGCTCAAAACCCAAAGTCCAGGTGGGCACCACCAAATCTAATGCCTATTGAATCTACCAATCATAAGATGATAGAAAGTGCTTTGGCTACTCAGGTTGAAGAAAAGGATGAATGGGTTATTGATAGTGGATTCTCTCACCATATGACTGGCGACAAGAGTAAATTCTTAAGCTTGGAAAGATATGAAGGTGGAGTTGTAAAGTTTGGAGATAATTTTGCTGGCAGAATTAGAGGTAGAGGAACCATCTCTTTTGATGGAAAGAACAAAACCAGTGATGTTCTATATGTTGAAGGTCTGAAGCATAATCTTCTCAGTGTTGGACAGTTGGTGGACAAAGGCTATGATCTTCGTTTCAAAAATGGAAAATGCAAGATCTTTGAAAGCTCTGGAACTGAGATTATATCTGGTACATAGACAAAAGGTAACATCTTCCAATTGGTTGGTACTGGCAAAAGTTGCTTATTTGTTCAAATTGATTAGAGTTGGTTGTGGCATAGGAGAATGTGTCATGTGAATTTTGATAATATCATCAAGATAAGCAACACTTAGGTTGTAAGAGATCTTCCAAGACTGATGAAACCTACTAATAGTTTGTGCAAAGAATGTCAGTTGGGTAAGCAGAGCAGAGTCACATTCAAAAGTAAGGAACAATCTTCAACTGGATTGTTAGACTTGTTACACACTGATTTTTGTGGTCCGGAAAGAATCAGGAGTCTGCAGGGAGATAGGTATTTCATGTTGCTAATTGATGACCACTCCTAGATGATGTGGGTAACTTTCTTAAAAGAGAAATCTGAATCTCTTGAGAAGTTCAAAATATTCAAGGCTGTGGTAGAAAATGAAACTGGCATAAACATAAAATGTCGCAGGTCTGATAGAGGTGGAGAATTCACATCTGGTGAGTTCATAACATTCTGTGAGAAACTTGGGTTAAAGAGATAGTTATCTGCTCCAAGGACTCCACAACAAAATGGAGTAGTGGAGAGAAAGAACCAGACCATCCAAGAAGCATCTAGGACCATGATGATGGAAGTAAATGTTCCTCAGATCTATTGGAGAGAAGTTGTAAGTACTGCTATCTATACTCTTAATCGGGTACAAATCAAAGGCAATACTAGTAAGACCCCTTATGAACTTTGGTTTGGTATCACTCCTATTGTGAAGTATTTTAGAGTCTTTGGTAGTAAATGCTACATCAAAAGAGATGAAGACCTTGGCAAGTTTGATGCTAGAAGTGATGAAGGAATATTCTTGGGATATTCCACTCAAAGCAAAGCATACCGATGTTATAACAAGAGATTGAGAAAGATTGTAGAAAGTACAAATGTGAAGGTTGATGAAGGCATGGAAAATCCCTCAAGGTTTTATGAGTATGAAGTAGATGATTAGAATGGTGTCTCAGACCAAGGAGAACAAGTCCCAATTCCAGTTCAGACTCAGACTGATCCAGAGAATCCTGAAATACAAGAAGAAGAGACAAGTTTGGATGAACCTGTCTAAGAATTAGAAGTGCAAGAAAATCCCAAAACTCCTAGGTATGTAAGATTGAATCATTCTGAAGATCATATTATAGGAGATAGAAGCAAAGGTGTTCAAACAAGAAAATTTGCTCAAGATTTAGTGAAGTATTGTTTGATTTCAAAAATTGAACTAAAAATAATAAGTGAAGCTTGCAATGATGAAAGTTGGGCTAAAGCAATGGAGGAAGAATTGATTCAGATTGAAAAGAATCACACTTGGGATCTTGTTCCCATACCTAAGGACAAAAATGTGATTAGGACTAAGCGGGTCTTCTAGAATAAACTAAATGAAGGTGAAGTAGTAAGAAACAAAGCTAGATTGGTCAATAAGGGTTATTCTCAAGTAGAAGGAATTGACTTTGAAGAAACTTTTGCTCTGGTGGCAAGAATTGAAGCAGTCAAATTATTTCTTGCCTTTGCTGCCTTCAAGGATTTCAAGGTATATCAGATGGATGTCAAGTCTGCTTTCCTAAATGGTGATTTGGAAGAAGAGGTATACATTGAGCAACCGGATGGATTTCAATTGTCTGATCATGGAGATATGTTCTGCAAGTTGAAGAAGGCATTGTATGGACTCAAACAAGCCCCAAGAGCCTGGTATGAAAGATTGGACAAATATCTTTTGAAGATTGGTTTCAACAAAGGTACTGCTAACAGTAATCTATATTTTAAGATTGATCATGAAAATATCTTGATTGTGGAAGTATTTGTTGATGATATCATTTGTGGAGGAAAAGATAGTATGTGCAAGACTTTTGCAAATCAAATGCAAAGTGAATTTGAGATGTCTATGTTTGGGGAAATGAATTTATTCTTGGGTCTGCAAATCATTCAAACAAAGAAAGGAATCTTCATATCTCAGACGAAATATGTGAAAGAATTGTTGAAGAAATTTGGGATGGAAGATTCTAAATGTTATGTTTTACAAATCTCTACTGCTACAAAATCTCTATGTAGCCCCTGTGTAAAGTTTTACAGTGTATAGAGGCACAATATATAGACTTTGATTGTCCTCAATACAACTCAAAACCCTCGTTAAGCAATGGTTCAAACTTCTGGTTACAACAATAAATGCTAGAGAACAAATCCCCAGAAATATCTCTGGGCATGCATCAAATCTGGGCAAAATATGCCCTTCTGGAAACCCTAGCAGCTTAATATTAACTTCTGTGGTCTGCTGCAATAATGTCTTCAGCTACATTTTGTCTTCATCAATGAAGACCCTTGATTTCTCATACTCCATCCTTATCTTCCTCTGCTCCTGAGATCATATTTCCTCCTCCATGACGCCATTGTCATCAAGTTTCAGCCCCCCTCCTCAACTGCAAACCTGCAAAAATGGATAGGCAATAAATATCATCATTTAATAAACCTGCAGGAAGAAAAACAATTGCCAAATATAGTCGTGACTGTGTGAACGCAGCAATCGGGTCCTGAATCTGTGAAAATCACGTCCAAAAATGCATGCTCAGCACTTAGAAAAGTCAGGTCAACTATCGTTGACCAAAAACATGCATTCGAGCCTCAAAATTGACCTCCAAATTCCTATCGCTTCGTTCTCCCACCCATTTCCTTGTTTAAATTTCTGTATGTCCGATATACAAGTCAGACGTGACACCTCCATTAAATCAGATTCCAATCCTTTTCAGTTTCGCGGCTTGCATATCGCAATGTATGCTTGATAATATACAAGTCAAATACATACAATGATTTTTCTATTTTGGAATTTTATTTTGAATCCGGCTTGTATGTATGCAACGTATATCGGTTTGTATATCGCAATATACAAACACCAAAATATACAAGCATTTAACTCTATTTTATGATTTTTCAATTTTGCTCGATGTATACATGCAGTGCATCTTTTAGATATTCAATTCGGATGGGATACAAGCATTTAACCAAACTTAATCCTTCGTTGAGATCCGCCCTGTATACTCCCTGTAATGTAATAATATGCAAGGCATGAAATAATCAAGGACTTCTCGTTATTTCATATTCACTTCAAGTCTGCCCCTTGTATATTTCGTTTGTATGTATCCTCTGATATACAAGTCGGATGCGATACAAAGTCTTAATCGGATTCCAACCCCTTTTGGGTTCCGGCTTGTATGCGTGTAATGTATGTTCCACTTGTATGTCAAAACGACCTAATTTGTTTTAATAAGTCCGTCGGGTCTGCGTTGTATATAGAACACTTGTATCCTTGCCTTGTATATTCTGAAACATACAAGCAACTAACATTATTTCAACAACTCTTCGGGTCCGTGACTTGCATATGGACGTTGTTCCAAATGTATGCATAAATATACAAACCCAAAATGTACAATGATTTAACATTGTTAAAAAAACTTTCAAATCCACGCGGTGTATACTTGCATTATATGTTACTCAAACATACAAGCCCGCGGATATACAACGAATTTACCACATTTAAAACCCTTTTCATGTCCGACCTTGTATATTATGTATTGTTTGTTACCGAAACATACAAGCCCGCATAATATACAAGGGATTAACCTTGTTCAATAATCACTTCGAGTCCGTGGCTTGCATGTTCCGCTTGTATGTATTAAACATACAAGGGCCGAATATGCAATGACTTTACTCACTTTAATAAATCTGTCAGGTTTGCCATTGCATATTTGCATTGTATATTGACTTTGTATACTTCGCAGTCATCAAACATGCAAACCCCAAATATACATGGACTTAACGTTATTCTATAGCTATTTTGATTCCGCCATTGTATAAAGTGTTTGTATCTTGGCAATGTATGTAAGATATATACATTGTGGATGCATGCAATGAATTAACCACTTTTAATAAACTTCAAGTCCGTGCGATGTATATTTGCAATGCATATCACCGAAATATACAAGTTGCGAAGATACAAGGATTTAACACTATTTAATAACCTTTTCGGGTCCGCCATGTATGAAGTGCCTTGTATATTTTACCTGCTGTTACCTTTTGAGTCGCCCTTATTTATTTTGTTCATAAATTCCCTAAGCAAGAGTTGATTTGTTGTTTTGTCTTATTGGTCATACCTTATTTCTTAAATCGGCTCTTTATTCTTCAAAGATTACCCGTCTTCCACCTTTGTGTATGAAATTATTTAAGGTTTGAACCTTTGAACCTAAACTATTCTCTAAGTTGAAAGTTCAATGGTTCGTTGTGTTCAAAGTCTCTCAAAAAGCAAGATGTTTTGTTCCGTGTGATTAAAAACGTCCTTGATTTTTCAGGTTGAACTCGAACCCTTTTGTCAATGGTTCAAAGGTTCCACGGTTCAAGGTTCAACACTTGGCGCCTTGTAGCGAGTCACTTTGCTCAGTTCCTTTGCCCAATTTAATGTGTCATTGAACCATCCGTTTGAACTTTGCAGTAAGGTTCAATGGTTCCAAGTTCAATGTTGTACTGTTACTTAGTCAAATGTCTTTCACAACTCATGTGATGTTGGTCAGTTTATGTAGTTCTCGTGTCTTTGAAATTGAACTTTGAACCACATTCCCATGGTTCAATAGTTCAAAGTTCACCAGTTCGGTGATTACGATCTTATCTTTCCCCAAGGCATTCTAAGTCAGATTTAGTAGAAAAGTTGGAGGAAACTATGTCTGAAACTCATTATGAAACAAGAAGTTCTAATTTTAGGGAATTTATGGATAATTATTATACATCATGGTCATGCATGAATAATGCTCGCCATTGATGAGGATGTTAGAGTTCATATCTTTTCAAACATTTTCGGCACGTGTTGTTTTGGGTAATAATTATTCAATCCGTTAATGCCATTTATTAAGAAAGAATCACCCAAATTTGGCAAGTAAATATACTGTGCGATGCAGAGGAGAACAACACAATAGGTATAAGGTCTAGTTGCCCAAATTTTGCAGTAATTTTAGATTTCCTAAAGGTGAGTTCTATTTTTCCTACCTGTTGTTTCCCTTTCTTAAGCTGGAAAGAAAAATCCTTTGAGTTTCCAACATTATTTTCAAGATTCAAAGAATTTTTTTGCTATATCCTCCAAGTATGGCTTTGAAATTTGCTTGTCTAGGGAATGAACACGGCCCTGGTCTTACCTGCTCTCACTCTAAATTCAAGGATACTTCACTAGTGCAATATGATTTAGAAGAATTTAGAGAAAGGTCTAGAAACCCTATGCAAACTCCTATGATGAAGAAAATAGTAGACAGTGGTTTAGTTGAAGCTGCGGCCTTTCCCATGGCTGTATAATGCCCAGAACTGGTTCAAGAATGTATGAATAGGTATGAACCCCAAAACAAGTGCATCAGAAGTGCAGATGGTGATGTATTGTTTCATGTCGATAGACAAACCCTAATGTCTATGATGAGAATACTGCCCAAAGAGGCATATTCCATCCTTAATATTACTTCTTCTTATGTGTTTTTCTCAGAAAAGAAACTGACTTACAAAAGTGTGATAGCAAGAAACTAGCTGCTAAAGTTTGAGAAAGGTGGTTCAAGGTTGCCTAGACTACTTACTAGGGATCACATGATTAAAGAAGTGAGGGATATTGTGGTGTTATTACACAGACTGAAGGGCAGTGAGCATGCATATTATTGGGAAGATTGGATGTACTTTTTCGTACAAGTTATCCTCCAAGGAGAGCAATATTTGGACTGGGCAGAAATTGTAGCTGATCGTTTGCATCAGGACCTGAGTAATTGTTTGGGAAATAGAGATTTTTATATGTCTTCATACCTGTTTTATTGCCTGGTGTCTACAAGACAGTGGTTGGGGCTGCCTCATGCACCTTTAGCAGAAGATAGTAAAATTTATGAATATTATTCACAATTACAAATGCAGAACTGTTATGAGAATTACAAAAAGGTTAGTGATGTTTTCACTGGAAAATGACTTATGAACTGGCAGGTAATTTGAATAAGAGAATGTCTAATGAGGCAATGCAGCTAATTAGCATTTATGGTAGTTTCTTTATTCAATTTTCCAAATTCACTTACATTAGGGTTGGAGGATTTGATGGTGAACCTGTTAAGTTACCCAGGTATGCGTTTGACTGTTTTGTACTGATAGAAGTATGCAGATAGTTAGCACATGTGGATGAAAAGTTCTCAACAAAGAAGGAATCTGGTATCTCTTTCCCCATTGAACTTGGACATTACTCATGCCAGTCAAAATCTGATACTTTGAATTTAAAAGTGAACCTTAAAAAGTTCAATTTTCAGTTCTTCACTGCCAGGTCCCAATTTGACAGCAAAGGCTTTGTCAAAGATAACCTAGATTCTAGAACAGGGCATTCGCATATCCCTAAACTGGAAGATTACTGGGAGGACTGCCCAGATGAATTTGAGGTCAGGAGGAGACTATGGTGTAGGTTCTCTTTGGGACAGATAATCACCCTTAATATGAGAATGGACATTTATGGAGTTATTGATAATCAAGAACAAATGATTGATCCCCAATTTGAACAGATAAAACAATCACCTATTCCAGAAATTGATTGGAGTAAAAAGGAGGAGGATAGGATTGAGGTGAAAACTCTCCCAATGATAAGGAGGACTGAGAAATGGTTAAGGGAACAGAAATAGAAAAGGTTCCAGAATAAAGACACCCAACAATGCATGTCAATGATTGAATCACCAGTCCTGATAAGCTCTTCTAATCAGCCTATTGCTATCTGTGGTGTAGGTACTTCCAAGTCAATAACTAGGAGTCCTGCTATTAAAGAATCTAGAAGAGCCCTCACAGCTATTCTGCCTCCTCGTGCCACCAGGTTGAGAACCAAAAGCAAAAGAAAGAAGCAGGTTTCTGAAAGAATAGTTGTGGATTTGAATTTAGAGGAGGACTCGGGAGAAGCCATGGGTGATAAGGAACCTAGTTCACCAAGAACAGAGGAAGTTAGTGCTAAGCAACAGTCAGAGGTTGTCTTAGAGGCCCCTAAAATAATTATGATTTCTGATGTATCCTCTGATAAATTGAATTCTGGGAAAGAAGCCTCAGCCTTTGCACCTAAATGGCTGGAGAATTCTATCAGTGATAAAAGAAAAATAATTCCATTTTCTGTGCCTTTAGAAGATATGGTGAGCAAATGTTGGGAAAAATGCCTAAGTCCAAGAAGCTGAAGACAACATCCAAGGTAAGCATTGACCCAAGTACTGGGAATTGGAGTGCGGAAATAGCTAGGCCAGTGACTGATGAAGAAGTACAGGACCCCACTGTATAGGATTTCACTGTTGAAAGGGTGGATCTTGGAGCTGCTTCAAGAGCAGCAGATGTTCATCATCTTGAGGCATCCACCAAAATAATCGTCAACCAAACATGGAAGGACGAGAAAGACAAGAAAGAATTGAAGCAGACTCTGTGTTCCATGGTAGAATATATTGACGCCATTCATAATCCCAGCCCACAGCTAGTCTCACAGCTTTCTCTATCTTTTGATCCTAAGTCGCCAGCCAACCAGAAGATGTTGGACTAGGTTAACAGAAACAGGATGGTGGCTAAGGTATTCAATGATTGGTTGGACTGCATTGTACAAAAGGGTACTGAATATATTCATGAACTTAAGAATATATATGATCAAACTGCAGCCACCATTGAGGACCTTAAGGCACAGATTGCTTCTTGGGTGAAAGATGAAGGTAAGTGGATGAATGTACTGAACCAAATTGATGAGGTTCAAAAATATAGGGTAATGAAATTTCTGTTAGAAAAGATTTTAACAGGTGTGGATGAAGATCTACTATACGTGAATAAGAAAAACATTGAATGGAGAAACTCTATGTCATGGAAAGGGCGGTTTGAACTTACAAAAATGATTAAGGAAATCACCGAGTTCACTCAATCACTGTAGCATGATTTACAATGCATTGATGTAAAATACATAAAAGATGATGGGAAACCGGATGCAAATGTCAATACAGTTGTTCAATCCTTTAAGGATAAAATTAGCTTTGTCAAAGAAAGTGACAATATCTTAACTGAAGATTTCTCCTGAATTTCTAAGGTGGAGTCATACTTTACCTCTGTATCGATGCACTCCCAGAAGATAAGGAAAAGATTGAGAAAATGCGGAGGGAGAAGGACATCTAGAAGACAAGGGTGAAACACATAGGCATCCCCAACCTTCTGAAGATTCAGGAGTTTGTTACTGTGTTTCAGGAGTGGAAGATTCAACGTGCCTCCCCAACTGCCGATAGTAAATCTGCAGATTCGAATCCGTTACCGCAGCCGTGATCTTATTCACCTAGTTGCCTTTATTCAGTTTTTTAGTTATGCTATTTTCAAAACTTGATCTTTAAATCAGTTTGTTAAAAACTAAATCCCATATGGGTCAGAGTTACTTTAACTCTGGGTTTGATTTTACTTGATTAGAGAATTAGGGCAACATATATATATATATATATATGTTTTTCATTATTGAACAGGATATAGAGGGAGGGGGAACAGAAAAAGAAGATAGAAAATTTTGGAGCTGAATTACTGTTGTTTTCATAAGCATATATGATTTTTGTCTGAAACATTTTTCATCTATGAATGAAAAAGAGAAACAATTGTTGCATGCTTGAATCTGTGCATTTGAGTTTTTGAAATTGGATTTTCTGTGCAAAGTTTTCTTTCATATGGTAATTGCTCTTTTAGACAATTCATTATATGTGTTCTATAAATTATTGGTTTAGCAACAGTTATATGTTTATGTATCTAATTGATTTTTAAAAAATAGAATCTGTGTATTCTATCATAAAATGGTGTTTTAAAAAGGGATATCGCATTCATAACATGATGATGTATGGATGTTAGTTTGGCCTTTAGGCACTTTCTAGTTAAAAGTGTATTGGGATAATTAACATAGATTAAATTCATTGAAGATCTTAAAGGGAGTTGTACCTCAATTCAGAGGGGAACTATTTTTGAAAATTCACCCACTTGTTGATTAATTCGTTTGTTCTTTAAGGAAGAAAAGGCATAGAGTCAGAATAGAGTGATTTTGAATAAGGACAAACCTGTTAACCAATAGTTTTTGGTGACTCTGCTGGGGACCGAGGTCATTAATTAAAAGATTGGTCACCTTAATATGAAGCAACAATGGTGCTTCCACATGAAAACATAATTCCTGTTCTGCAGCCTAATCTTGGTTTTCAGGACGAGCAGGAAGACATTATTGGCCAGTTGAATACCCTTGCTTGGCGTACTCGTCGGAATAGTGAAGATTATAGAAGAGCAAGCAGAGTATTAGAAAAAGAGGAGGAATTGGCCAATAACCTGAGATTGTTGTTGCTCAGGCAGAGAAGAAGGCAAGCACAAAACGCAGCAACAAATCAAGCCCCTAAAGTGCAAAGAAATCAAGAACAGCATAGAAATTAATAGTTGCCTATCTAGTTACAATACTTTAAGTTGGATTCTAGACCGTATACAAGGTCTTTGAGAAGAGAGGGAGTTGAGGATTCTACCTTTCAAGCACTACAAAACTTTAATTTTCCTTATATCCCTACTCGTGTAAGAAGAGCTAGAAGTAGACCTCCTAGCCCCCCTAAACCTTCAACATCTCCTGTTTGTCAAGCTCTAACTCTTTCTGGTACTATCATCCCCTCAGCTATAAACTTCCTACCAATGGCCCAACCTTGGGGACCATCCATAGGGCCTCTAAACCTAGGGGCTAACCTAAATCCTTTGCCTAAAAATGCATGGGAGAATTTGCCCAAATTTGATGGAGATGGGAGACAATCACCAAAAGAACATTTATGTGCCTTTGTAGAAGCATGTAGTGTGTTAGGTGTACAACACCAAGATGTATCCATAAGGCTTTTTGTGCAAACCTTGACTGATACTGCAGCACAATGGTTCTATCACCTAACTAACTCCTCAATCACAAACTAGAATGACATGAAAACTGCATTTGAAAACAGGTTCAAAAGCACAGAAGATGAACATTCCCTCCTTGCACAGCTGACTCAGCTTAAGAAAGAGATACATGAACCTATAAGGGAGTTCGTGGTTAAATTCAACAGAATTGTGAACAAAATCCCTACTGCTAAAAGACCAACTGGCGAGAATCAAAAATGTTTCTTCATCAATTCTATGCCTCCTGATATTAGCTTCCATCTTAGGAGAGGTGTAATTGCTGATTTACCAGCTGCACAAGCTTTGGCTGTCGAATTGGTGGATGATCTTATTATGGCTGGTAAATGGAAGAAAGAGGTCCAGGTGCCAAATGCTCACCCCTCATCACCTACTGATCCTGTAGTGCAAAGACTGGTTAATGATATGATTGCCTTAAAGAGGTAATTACCTAAAACTGGTGCTTCCTTCCAACAACCGTATCAAGATATTGGCAAGAGGAATTTGAATCAACAAGCAAATACTGGTAGAGCTTTACCCCTGACATCAGCATAGCCAAGGTTGACTATTGAAGCTCCTCCTAGGAGGGGGAACATGTGTATTTTTCATTTGACTACTGACCATGATGGAAATTCTTGCCCAGAGATGCTTAGATATGCTCAGATGACTGCTACTCAGGATATGTTAGGGGAGTCCACTAAAGAAGAAAGGAACTTTGAGGAACTTGGCAACTCTGAGATAAAATTCCTTGAATATGAGTCTAATTCAGAAAGGGGAGGTGAAATATTGGTTACCCTTGAAGATCCTTTGTGTGTCGTGCTCACCAGGAGTCAAAGGAATATGAGATCCTCTAATACGCAAGTACCTGGTAAAGGTAAGGAGCCTTTTATTAGAACTCATGATGCTAATTTGAAGGCTCAGGAAATTAAATTGTTGCATAAAAATGATCCAGATGCTTCTTTTGATATTGTAGAATTCTGTAAATCTGCAAAAATTCAAATCTCTCCTTTTGAGTATCTCAAGTTAAAACCTAATGAGCTTGACAAACTGGTTAAACATGTTAAGGGTGGTCCTATACAAACTGAATCTGAGAGTCAACTAGATGTTAATGCTGAGTCTCCCATTGCTCAACTATTTTCTTCCTCATCTGAGTCATCCATGACTACCCCTAAAATGACTCTCAATTCGTCAAATGATACTTCTTACACAGCTGATTTGAAACCCAACCCTTTCTATGTATCTTTGTTCATCAATGGTCATAAGCTTAGTGACTGTATTATAGATTCAGGAGCCTCTGACAACATTATGCCCTCTTCTGTGGCTAAAGCCCTAGGATTATCACTTACAAAGACATTTGGTAGGTGTTATTCTATGGATGGCAAACAGGTTTCCTTGCTTGGACAGATTAAGGATGCACGAGTTGCTCTTGCAGCTTACCCTGACAAAAAGGTGAAATTGACTATTTTGGTAGCAGATATTCCTGCTAGTTATGGGATGCTATTGAGCAGGACATTTTGCAAGGATTTGGGTGGACAGATTAAATTGGATTGGTCAGAAGCCACAATCCTAGTGGGAAAGCAAAAAGTAAAGCTGGAACCTGAACCCAAGTGCAAGTTTACCGTCTATCCCTCTGATGATCCCAAGTCCCAGATTTTGTTTGAGTAATGTGAATTTGGTAACTATTTTCTCTCTTCTGAACAGAGTTTTGGGGAAGACCTCAAAGAAGAATTAATCCCAAGGTCTATACATTCTGATGACCTATGGATTATGGAATTTGACGGCAGTTGTGCTACTGCTAGTTCAGGGGCTAGGGTTGTGTTGATCTCACCAGAAGGTGAAATTTTTTCTTATTCTTTTAAATTAGAGTTCAAAAACACCAATAATACTACAGAATATGAAGCTTTATTGCTTGGGCTCTATGAAGCCAAAGGAAGGGGTGTAAAGGTACTTAAAGTGAGAGGAGATGCTAAATTAATTGTGAAACAGGTAAGGGGCATCTTTTCTATTAAGAATGAAAGATTAAAGCATTACAGAAATAGAGTATGGGATGAGATCAAATATTTTGATGCCTTCTCTATCGAAGCAATTCCCAGAGACTAGAACTCCCGAGCAGATTCTTTAGCAGTATCATCTTCTCTTCTTCTGTCACATCCAGATTTTAAAAAGGATTCTTATAGAATAGAAATGGTATATCATCCTAATGTCCTGGAGAATGTCGAAAGCTGACAATTTTTTGAGAGTGATAATCAGATTAGAAAATTTTTAGAGAATGCTGAAATGTTCTTGGGAGCTTATTTTGAGGGCTCCGAAACAGAGTGTAAAGAATTCAATTCTGACCCAGGAATTAATCCAAAAGATGATGTGATTTAGTTGAAGGGAAACAAAATCCTTAAAGGACTAGTTTCCTTAGAACATTTATTTTCTCGAAGAGATGAATATATTAAAGGCAAACCTTCCCACAATCCTGATAAAGTGGAGGATTATGAAAAAATAAACATCGGGGATGAGGCTGATCCTAAATGGATATCCATTGGTAGGTGTTGTTCTTTAGAGGAGAAAAACAAGTTGATCAAATTGTTAATCAAGTATAAGGATGTTTTCACTTGGTGCTATGATGATCTTAAAAATTTTAGATATGGATAGTTTCAACACCATATTCCTCTGAAAGCAAATGCAGCCCCATTTATGCAGAAGCTGAGGAATTATAATCTGAAAGTTGTTGAGGCCATCTTTAAGGAGATTGATAAGATGTTGAAAGCTAGAATTATCTATCCAATTCATCACTCCACTTGGGTGGCAAATATTGTTCCAGTGTGCAAGAAGAATGGAGAAATAAGAATCTACATTGATTTCAGGAATTTGAACCAGGCTAGCCTGAAAGATAACTATCCCTTACCTGTGATGGACCACATCTTGCAGATAGTTGCTGGGTCTAAAATGATGTCCATGCTGGATGGGTTCTCAAGTTACAATTAGATAGGTGTGGCTGCAGCTGATCAGCATAAGACTGCCTTCACTACGCCTCGGGGAACTTTTGCCTATGACTGAATGCCCTTTGGTCTGATTAATGTCGAAGCAACCTTTCAGCGGGCGATGGATTCATCTTTTAGAGATCTGAAGGATAGAATTATTGTTATTTATCTTGATGATCTGACTATTTTTTCTAGAAATAGAGAAGATCACCTGAAGGATTTGGAAACTGTCTTACAAAGGTGTCGGAGCCATGGCATATCACTCAATCCCAAGAAGTTAGTCTTCTGTGTTACAGAGGGAAATTTGTTGGGGCACTTAGTCTCAAAAGATGGAATCAGAATTGATCCAGAGAGGGTCAGGGTGATACAATAGCTTAGTCTCCCTTCCAATAGGACTGGAGTCAAGTCCTTTGGCCAAATCAATTTTCTCAGAAGGTTCATCCCTGACTTTGCTGAGATTACAAAGCATATTGTTGGAATGATGAGCGAGAAACAGACATTCAAGTGGAATGAATTTGCTAAGAAGGCATTTGAGGATATCAAAGAGGTGATTGCATGCACACCCACTTTGGTAAATCCTAATTTTTAAAAAGATTTTATTATTTACTGTTATGCCTCGGAACACACCATGTCAGGTATTTTGTTACAGAAAAATGAATTGGATGAAGAGGTCCCCATAGCCTTTATGAGCGTTCCCCTTAAAAAGCATGAATTGAAATATTCTTTGGTTGAAAAATAAGTTTTCGCTGTAGTAAAGGCTGTTAAACAATTCAGATATTATATACTTAACTCTCATTCAGTTGTATTTGTTCCAAGTTCAGCTGTGAAAAGTATCTTGACTCAACAAGATGTTGGGTTAAACAATAGAGCAACGTGGGTTGCTAAAATCCAAGAATATGATCTGGAAGTTAGGCCAACTAAACTGATCAGAGGTCAAGGCTTATGTAAATTGATTGCTGAGAACGGAAAGGAAGAAGAAGAAGAAGGACTTCCCACTATCCTGCTGGTAAGTTTATAGGACCCATGGTTTCTAGATGTAGCATACTATCTTACTTATGGAGATTGTCCCAGTCACTTATCACCTAAAGAGAAAAGAAACCTGAAGCTAAAAGCGACAAAATATGTTATTTAGGGGGATGTCCTTTACAAGAAGGGACTAGATGGGACTTTCCTAAGATGTGTAGACAAGGAGCAACAACACAAGCTCTTGGAAGTTTTCCATAATGAAGCCTGTGGTGGACATTTTCTTCTTCAGTCACAGCTTTCAAAATCCTCAGGAATTGTTACTATTGGCCAGGGATGTTTAAAGATGCATATAAATGGGTGGCTAACTGTGAAAAATGCAAAATGTTCTCAAGAAGGCCACAACTTGTAGCTTTGCCTTTGAGGCCCGTTGTTATTGAAGAACCCTTCAAACAATGGGGATTGGATTTTTTGGGCCTATCTCGCCCCCCTCAAGTGTAGGACATACCCACATTTTGACAGCAACAGATTATTTCACGAAATGGGTTGAAGTAGCCCCTATAAAGAGAACAACTTCAGACCTGGTGTGTAATTTTCTTAAAGAAAATATTTTGGTACGTTTTGGTGTTCCCTAGAAGATTGTAGCAGATAACGCTACTAGTTTCTCTTCAGTTGAAATGACTTCCTTTTGTTATGAACATAGTATATCTCTCTCCCATTCATCAGATTACTACCCCCAAGGAAATGGACAAGTTGAGTCCAGTAACAAGAATCTGATTACTATCATGAAGAAATTGGTGAATGATAACCCCAGAGATTGGCATAAGAGACTGTATGAAGCACTCTGGGCTGACAGAATAACTCCAAAAAGGGCAATTGGGATGGCACCTTTTGAATTGGTTTATGGAATAGGTGCCCAATTATCTTTACCTCTGGAGCTATCTACAGCTAAACTACAAAGTGTAATCGAGGATCAATACTTCCAAGATTCCCTGGAGAAGAGGATTATGTACTTAACTAAGATTGAAGAAGAGAGGAATGAATTGGTTGACCTAATTACTACTCATCAAGCTAGAGTTAAAGAGATTTTTGACCGGAAAACAAGGCCTAGAAAGTTTATGGAGGGAGATGAAGTATTACTGTGGGATAGAAGGAGAGAACCAAAAGGTGCACATAGCAAATTTGACTCGCTTTGGAAAGGACCTTTCAGAATTCACCAGGTACTAGGTCCAAATTCTTTTAAATTGGAATATCTGGATGGAGCTATTTTACCCCTGTCCTATAATGGACAGGATCTCAAATTGTATCATTTGTGAAAAAGGAGTCCCCTGTTTTGTACATAACTTTCCCTTTATTGTCTGGTTTTGTGTTTTCCTTTCCCGTTTTTGTTTTGCCTTACTTCTTTTCTTTTCTTCCCTATGTTTCAGTTTCTGCATAACTAGAGCTTCTGAGTTCTCTGCATTTTGCTATAAAATGTAGTCCCCAATCAAAGCCAATGTTACCTTTTGAGTCGCCCTTATTTATTTTGTTCGTAAATTCCCTAAGCAAGAGTCGATTTGTTGTTTTGTCTTATTGGTCATACCTTATTTCTTAAATTGGCTCTTTATTCTTCAAAGATTACCCGTCTTCCACCTTTGTGTATGAAATTATTTAAGGTTTGAACCTTTGAACCTGAACTATTCTCTAAGTTCAAATGGTTCGTTGTGTTCAAAGTCTCTCAAAAAGCAAGTTGTTTTGTTCCGTGTGATTAAAAATGTCCTTGAGTTTTCGGGTTGAACTCGAACCCTTTTGTCAATGGTTTAAAGGTTCCACGGTTCAAGGTTCAACACTCAGCGCCTTGTATCGAGTCACTTTGCTCAGTTCCTTCACCCAATTTAATGTGTCATTGAACCATCTGTTTGAACTCTGCAATAAGGTTCAATGGTTCCAAGTTCAATGCTGTACTGTTTTGTAGTCAAATGTCTTTCACAAGTCATGTGATGTTGGTCAGTTTATGTAGTTCTCATGTCTTTGAAATTGAACTTTGAACCACATTCCCATGGTTCAATAGTTCAAAGTTCACCAGTTTGGTGATTACGATCTTATCTTTCCCTGAGGCATTCTAAGTCAGATTTAGCAGAAAAGTTGGAGGAAAATATGTCGAAAACTCATTATGAAATAGGAAGTTCTAATTTTGGGGAATTTATGGATAATTATTATACATCATGGTTGCGCGTGAATAATGCTCGCCATTGATGAGGATGTTAGAGTTCATGTCTTTTCAAACATTTTCGGCATGTATTGTTTTGGGTAATAATTATTCAATCTGTTAATGTCATTTATTAAGAAAGAATCACCCAAATTTGGCAAGTAAATATACTATACGACGCAGAGGAGAACAGTGCAAGAGGTATAAGGTCTGGTTGCCCAAATTTCACAGTAATTTCAGATTTCCTGAAGGTGAGTTTTGTTTTTCCTACCTGTTGTTTCTCTTTCTTAAGCTGGAAAGAAAAATCCTTTGAGTTTCCAACATTATTTTCAAGATTCAAAGCATTTTTTTGCTATATCCTCCAAGTATGGCTTTGAAATCTGCTTGTCTGGGGAATGAACACGGCCCTGGTCTTACCTGTTCTCACTCTGAATTTGGGGATACTTCACTAGTGCAATATGATTTAGAAGAATTTAGAGAAAGGTCTAGAAACCCTATGCAAACTCCTATGATGAAGAAAATAGTAGACAGTGGTTTAGATGAAACTGCAGCCTTTCCCATGGATGTACAATGCCCAAAACTAGTTTAGGAATGTATGAATAGGTATGAACCCCAAAACAGGTGCATCAGAAGTGCAGATGGTGATGTATTGTTTCATGTCAACAGACAAACCCTAATGTCTGTGATGAGAATACCGCCTAAAGAGGCATATTCCAGCCTTAATATTACTTCTTCTTATGCATTTTTCTCAGAAAAGAAACTGACTTACAAAAGTGTGCTACCAAGAAACTAGCTGCTGAAGTTTCAGAAAGGTGGTTCAAGGTTGCGTAGACCACTTACTAGGGATCACATGATTAAAGAAGTGAGGGATATTGTGGTGTTATTACACAGACTGAAGGGCAGCTAGCATGCATATTATTGGGAAGATTGGATGTACTTTTTCGTACAAGTTATCCTCCATGGAGAGCAATATTTGGACTGGGCAGAAATTGTAGCTGATCGTTTGCATCAAGACCTGAGTAATTGTTTGGGAAATAGAGATTTTTATGTCTTCATACCTATTTTATTGCATGGCATCTACAAGATAGTGGTTGGGGCTGCCTCATGCACCTTTAGCAGAAGATAGTAAAACTTATGAATATTATTCACAATTACAGATGCAAAACTGTTATGAGAATTACAAAAAGGTTAGTGATGTTTTCACTGGGAAAATGACTTATGAACTAGCAGGTAATTTGAATAAGAGAATGTCCAATGAGGCAATGCAGCTAATTAGCATTTATGGTAGTTTCTTTATTCAATTTTCCAAATTCACTTACATCAGGGTTGGAGGATTTGATGGTGAACTTGTTAAGTTACCCAGGTATGCATTTGACTGTTTTGTGCTGATAGAAGTATGCAGACAGCTAGCACATGTGGATGAAAAGTTCTCAACAAAGAAGGGATCTGGTATCTCTTTCCCCATTGAACTTGGACATTACTCGTGCCAGTCAAAATCTAATGCTTTGAATTTAGAAGTGAACCTTAAAAAGTTCAATTTTCAGTTCTTCACTGCCAGGTCCCAATTTGACAGCAAAGGCTTTGTCAGGGATAACTTAGATTTTAGAACAGGGCATTCGCATATCCCTAAATTGGAAGATTACTGGGAGGACTGCCAAGATGAATTCGAGGTTAGGAGGAGACTATGGTGTAGGTTCTCTTTGGGATAGATAATCACCCTTAATATGAGAATGGACATTTCTGGAGTTATTGATAATCAAGAACAAATGATTAATCCCCAATTTGAACAGATAAAACAATCACCTATTCCAGAAATTGATTGGAGTAAAAAGGAGGAGGATAGGATTGAGGTGAAAACTCTCCCAGTGATAAGGAGGACCGAGAAATGGTTGAGGGAACAGAAACAGAAAAGGTTCCAAAATAAAGACACCCAACAATGCATGTCAATGATTGAATCACTAGTCCTAATAAGCTCTTCTAATCAGCCTATTGCTATCTGTGGTGCAGGTACTTCCAAGTCAATAACTGCAAGGAGTCCTGCTATTAAAGAATCTAGAAGAGCCCTCACAACTATTCTGCCTCCTCGTGCCACCAGGTTGAGAACCAAAAGCAAAAGAAAGAAGTAGGTTTCTGAAAGAATAGTTGTGGATTTGAATTCAGAGGACTCAGGAGAAGCCATGGGTGATAAGGAACCTAGTTCACCAAGAACAGAGGAAGTTAGTGCTAAGCAACAGTCAGAGGTTGTCTTAGAGACCCCTGAAATAATGATGATTTCTGATGTATCCTCTGATAAATTGAATTCTAGGAAAGAAGCCTCAGCCTTTGCACCTAAATGGCTGGAGAATTCTATCAGTGATAAAAGAAAAATAATTCCATTTTCTGTGCCTTTAGAAGATATAGTGAGCAAATGTTTGGGAAAAATGCCTAAGTCCAAGAAGCTAAAGACAATATCTAGGGTAAGCATTGACCCAAGTATTGGGAATTGGAGTGCGGAAATAGCCAGGCCAGTGACTAATGAAGAAGTACAGGACCCCATTGTACAGGATTTCACTGTTGAAAGGGTAGATCTTGGAGCTACTTCAAGAGCAACAGATGTTCATCATCTTGAGGCATCCACCAAAAGAATCATCAACTAGACCTGGAAAGATGAGAAAGACAAGAAAGAATTGAAGCAGACTCTGTGTTCCATGGCAGAATATATTGACGCCATTCATAATCCCAGCCCACAGCTGGTCTCACAGCTTTCTCTGTCTTTTGATCCTATGTCGCCAGCCAACCAGAAGATGTTGGACCAGGTTAACAGAAATAGGATGGTGGCTAAGGTATTCAATGATTGGTTGGACTGCATTGTACAAAAGGGTATTGAATATATTCATGAACTTAAGAATATATATGATCAAACTGCAACCACCATTGAGGACCTTAAGGCACAGATTGCTTCTTGGGTGAAAGATGAAGGTAAGTGGATGAATGTACTGAACCAAATTGATGAGGTTCAAAAATATGGGGTAATGAAATTTCTGTCAAAAAAGAGTTTAACAGGTGTGGATGAAGATCTACTATACATGAATAAGAAAAACATTGAATGGAGAAACTCTGTGTCGCGGCAAGGGTGGTTTGAACTTACAAAAATGATTAAGGAAATCACCGAGTTCACTTAATCACTGCAACATGATTTACAATGCATTGATGTAAAATACATAAAAGATGATGGGAAACCAGAGGAAAATGTCGATACAGTGGTTCAATCCTTTAAGGATAAAATCAGCTTTGTTAAAGAAAGTGACAATATCTTAACTGAAGATTTCTCCCGAATTTCTAAGGTGGAGTCACTACTTTACCTTTGTATCGACACACTCCCAGAACATAAGGAAAAGATTGGGAAAATGCGGAGGGAGAAGGATGTCTGGAAGACAAGGGTGAAACACATAGGCATCCCCAACCTTCCAAAGATTCAAGAGTTTGTTACTGTGTTTCAGGAGTGGAAGACTCAACGTGCCTCCCCGACCGCTGATAGTAAATCTGTAGATTCGAATCCGTTCCCGCGGCCATGACCTTATTCGCCCAGTTGCCTTTATTCAGTTTTTTAGTTATGCTATTTTAAAAACTCGATCTTTAAATCAGTTTGTTAAAAACTAAATCCCATATGGGTCAGAGTTACTTTAACTCTAGGTTTGATTTTACTCAATTAGAGAATTAGGGCAACATATATATATGTTTTTCATTACTGAATAGGATATAGAGGGAGGGAGAATAGAAAAAGAAGATAGAAAATTTTGGAGCTAAACTACTGTTGTTTTCATAAGCATATATGATTTTTGTCTGAAACATTTTTCATATGTGAATGAAAAGGAGAAACAATTGCTGCATGCTTGAATCTGTGCATTTGAGTTTTTGAAATTGGATTTTCTGTGTGAAGTCTTCTTTCTTATGGTAATTGCTCTTTTAGACAATTCATTATATGTGTTCTATAAATTATTGGTTTAGCAACAGTTATATGTTTATGTATCTGATTGATTTTTAAAAAATAGAATATGTGTATTCTATCATAAAATGGTGATTTAAAAAGGGATATCGCATTCATAACATGATGATGTATGGATGTTAGTTTGGCCTTTAGGCACTTTCTGGTTAAAAGTGTATTGGGATAATTAACATAGATTGAATTCATTGAAGATCTTAAAGGGAGTTGTACCTCAATTCAGAGGGGAACTATTTTTGAAAGTTCACCCACTTGATTAATTCGTTTGTTCTTTAAGGAAGAAAAGGCATAGAGTCAGAATAGAGTGATTTTGAATAAGGACAAACCTGTTAACCAACACCTGCCAAACATACAAACATGAGATACAAAGCGGATTTAAAACATCAATTTATTTTAACCTAAAACAACTTCGGGTCCATCTTGTATGTATCATTCAAAACTTTCACCAAATGCATACAAGGTAAAAAGAAAATACAATCGGCATTGTATATCAAAGCGATATACAAAGGGCATTGTATGTGCAATATGCAAGTGACCCATTATGCATTTAACCTTGTACATTAACCCGACTACAAAAAGCAAATGCGATTAAGTACAAAAATAGAACCATTGGCATACACAAACGACCCTGTATATGCAAAGCGATATACAAACCTGAATGTACATTTTACCAAAATGATCATAACTTGCAAAGTATGGCGAATTTTAAGATGGTTCCAAAAGCAACCCTAGCTCATTTTCCACAAGGAATCCAACCATATCATGCACTGGTACTGAAAATGCATTTTTTCTCTATTTTTAACAAAGTTTGTAAATTTTGACTCTCTTTTCCCTTTACCACCAAGCAAAACAAAACACACAAAAGCAAAAGCAACAACCACAGCAGGGGTCCTCATTTTGCTAAGGAGTAAAATGGGGCGTGTTGTGAACATCACAACAACTAGAAACCAAACAAAACAATTAAATTCAAAGCATTCGAGAAAACTAAATGAAATAAATCCATAATTTCCAACTATCCTTTCTGCAAATTATTATTCAACTTGAGACCTAAGGTATTCAATAAGGGTGCATGAATTTTTATTTTTTAGTTCAAGTGTGTGCACGTGATTAATTATCCTCATCTTGAAAATTGGTTGAAGAAACCAGTGATTGACATTAGCCTACGTAGTTGAGGATATTCCCTCATAGCTGACCGGATAGAGCCTTGCTGCCAGTGAGCATCTATAGCCCCGGCAAGGTTATCGTTACAATTCTCCTAAGTAGAGCCCCACTTCCAGCGAGCATCCATAGCCCCAGTAGAGTTACTTAGATGGCTTAATTTAGATTTTCAGTATAATCTACTTTATTTATTTATTTATTTTATTGATTTTGATGTTTGATAAAAAATTTCACAAGATATAGTAATTTGTAGCTTTATGATGCAAGGAGTGAGCACTTGCTGAAATTAAGCTAGGAATTGTAATGGTAGGAAGGGTGACCTCAGATTTTTCACCTAATATCTACACTGGTAGGTTCAACAGACCCAAGGATTTTAGGTGTGTCATCGTGAGAAACCTCCCTTGAATTCTCAATCACTATTATTGAATACAAAATTTTAGAAGCTAAGCAACTCTCTACATTCATGACAGTCACAAAAAGTTATGCATAAATTGCAAATGATTAACCTGAATGTTCTGAATTTCCTACTATTTTCAATGGTTGTTAGCTTGCTCCTTTAATACTCTAAAGAAAAACAAAGATCCCTGTTAAGGAGAAAACAACAAACCAAACAATAGACTGTACAAACAAAAGAAAAAAAAGAAAAAAAAATAGAAAACAAAGCAAAAAAGCAAAACGAAAAAAACTATACAAACAACTAACCTACAAAGCAAGACAAGCAAACAAAGAAAATAAAACAGAACAACTACTCTACCAATACAAGCCACTACAAGACAAACAGAACCCAAGAAAAGACCCAAAGGCACCCCTATTTGCATATTTCCTTAGATTGTGCAGTAGCATCAGGGCATTCGTTATGGTTCTTAACCTAGCAAATTTATCCTTGTATTCTGAAAAATGCTCTTGTATCCTAAATCCATTGTGTTTAACAGGATAACCTCTAATTATCAGCAATTGAGGTAGCCCATCATGTTTATGACTAATCCATATGCATGTCCTATCTCTTAAATTTCCATAATCAAAATAGTATTCAACGTTATTCACTGAGGAAAGGAAAGAACCTGATGTATTTTTAGCTCTATGGGACATGCTTGTCCATTGATAGCTGGCTCTCCATTTAACCTTATACTTTCATTGCCTAGCTCCATGTCAGGTCTTTCTTCAAATTGAAAGATGAATGACTCTAGATGTATCATTTCTTCATCTTTATCTAGCTTTGTTCCTTCATTCTAGATGTTCAGTTTATCTTCAAATTCAGCAAACCTCTCAATGTTCTCATCAGTTCCCTGCACATCAGCACTTAAGTGAGTATATTCATCATCATAATCTGATGTGCAGAAATTAATCATTTCTAGATCACTTGAGAGTAAAGGTGGAACAACATCATTTGATTGATAGGAATACTCCCCTATTTCACTTTCAAAATGACATCGAAGTGGCACTTGACCATGCACAGCAACCTCAAAATCTTTTGTACTTTTAGTTTTCAAGGATTGTTCATCAAATAACTCACATCTACCATCCAATAGAGAGTCTGATTCCACTGACTTGCAACAATCTTGAACTTGATCATTTGATTTAAACAAGTCAGCCATGGAACTAAGATTTACTTTCTTTTCTATGACTTCATTAGTTGCTATAATAGGAATCTCATCAGTTTTAGTGTACTTCAATTTTTCCATCTATCCACATTTCTCTTTACCATAAAATGACTCAAGGAAAGATGTTTTACTACCCTTTCCTATGACTCCATTATTTGCTAATACAGAAAATTTCTTGGTCAAATTATTTTCATTAAAAATTTTTAGGTCAGATCCAGAGATTTCTTCTTGACAAGTATTCCTTGGTAACTCCATATTTTTATCAAGTAATGAATGAAGATGAACCTCACTTTTCTTTTCCTTTTCATTAAATCCTCTTTGCTTATCATCTAGAAAATGAACATGAGCTGTGATTTCCTCCCTGTATTTTTTAGGATATTTATACCTTTCACTAACCTTAATCACACTTGGACCTTGACAAGAAAGTAAATTATTTTTCTTACCATCACATGATTCCGGAAAAGAGATTTTACTACCCTTTATTTCTAGCATTGGTTCCATATTTGCATTCTCTGAACAATTAATGATTGTTGAGATTGCATCCTCCTGTTGCTCCATAATCTTTTCATTTTCCTGCCAACTTTCAGCCTTATACACATCTGAGAGAGAGAGATTAGTCCTTTTAAATATAGATCTAACCTTGTAAGAAAAGCCAGACAATTAATTTCACCATGCTCTGTGGACTTATGTATCCTACACCTTCTAAATGAGCCATAGTTAGATAAATTCTCAAGATAAAGCTATCTATTTAAAGTTTCCTGAAATAAAGGAATGTCAACTTGAAAACTGTCCCCATATGAGTCCACTGAAACTGGGACTTGTTTTCAACCCTTTAGGTTTGTTTTTTTGAAATTCTATGAGATCTGACATATCTCAGAATAAAGCATTAAAACTCAGAAAATTAACCTTAAATCCTATCAGGCCTTCCTTCTAGCGCCAGAGAAACTGTTGATGATTGTTTTGTGATAGTCATAACAATTAGTTAAAATTCACATAAAATGAACCAAAACTGACTTGAAAGATATGAAGGAATCGGTCAAGATTCACTTAATCCCAAGTTTAATATGATCAGGTCTTGACCTATTGGGAAAATTTAGTTGGTCAATGTGAAGCTGTAATGTTCAAGGGGCCTTATGTAGTTTAGGGTTTCCTATTGGTTAACTGGACTCAGGCTTATGCAAAAAGATTATAAATATCAGTGTATTGTTCATTCTTTTGCATAAAAGTGCTACTATGCTGCAAAGCTTTTAAATGGTCTTCTTTGCATCATTGCAGCTTTCTCCTCTTAAATATTTATGAAAACTGTCTACTTTCAACTCTGTTATGCATGCTCTTTCAAATATGAGACAATTTCCTTTAAATTTCTACGTTTTAAGTTAAGTATTTTCAGATGGGTTGGGAAAAGTTAGAAAGATCTAAACTACACTTCATTCACTCTACCAAAGGATCTAATTGTTCTATTATGCACTTTGTAAATCATACAGCAATTTGATCAAATCCACAGACAAAACTCTAAGTGTAAGTTCTAAGCATTTTCACAAACATACACTTAAAATTGCAAGCTCTAAGAGAAAATGTTTCAAACAAAATGAAGAGCAAGAAAAAACTCATAAGATAGATGCAGAATTCTAGATTCAATTGTATTAGAAACAGACAGTCATATAAGATTTACAATGTTTGAATGACTCTTAGCTTCAATGATCAAATCACAACAAACTTACAAGCTTTATAGATACAGTAAGGAAGCTAGATGTTCCACACATTCCTTATTGGAGAGACAAGCGACCTCCTTCTTCTACTTCTAAACTAAAAGGTCCCTCTATTCTAAATGTTATATTTTACAAATCTTTGCTGCTACAAAATCTCTATGTAGCCCCTGTGTAAAGTTTTACAGTGTATAGAGGCACAATAGATAGACTTTGATTGTACTCAATACAACTCAAAACCCTAGTTAAGAAATGGTTCAAACTTTTGGTTACAACAATAAATGCTAGAGAACAAATCCCCAGAAATATTTCTGGGCATGCATCAAATCTGGGCAAAATATGCCCTTCTGGAAACCCTAGCAGCTTGATATTAACTCTGTGGTCTGCTGCAATAATGTCTTCAGCTGCATTTTGTCTTCATCAATGAAGACCCTTGATTTCTCGTACTTTATCCTTATCTTCCTCTGCTCCTGAGATCAGATTTCCTCCTCCGTGACACCATTGTCATCAAGTTTCAGCCCCCTTCTCAACTGCAAACTTGCAAAAATGGATAGGCAATAAATATCATCATCTAATAAACCTGCAGGAAGAAAAATAATTGCCAAATATAGTCGTGACTGTGTGAACGCAGCAATCGGGTCCTGAATCCGTGAAAATCATGTCCAAAAATGCATGCTCAGCGCTTAGAAAAGTTGGGTCAACTATCATTGACCAAAAACATGCATTCAAGCCTCAAAATTGACCTCCAAATTCCTATCGCTTCATTCTCCAGCCCATTTTCTTGTTTAAATTTATGTATGTCCGATATACAAGTCAGACGTGACACCTCCGTTAAATCAGATTCCAATCCTTTTCAGTTTCGCGGCTTGCATATCGCAATGTATGCTTGATAATATACTAGTCAGATACATACAACGATTTTTCTATTTTGGACTTTTATTTCGAATCCGGCTTGTAGGTATGCAACGTATATCAGTTTGTATATCGCAATATACAAATGCCAAAATATACAAGCATTTACTCTATTTTATGATTTTTCAATTCCGCTCGATGTATACATGCAGTGCATCTTTTAGATATTCAATTCGGATGGGATACAAGCATTTAACCAAACTTAATCCTTCGTTGAGATCCGCCCTGTATACTCCCTGCAATGTAATAGTATGCAAGGTGTGAAATATACAAGGACTTCTCGTTATTTCATATTCACTTCAAGTCCGCCCCTTATATATTTCGTTTGTATGTATCCTCCAATATACAAGTCAAATGCGATACAAAGTCTTAATCGGATTCCAATCCCTTTTGGGTTCCAGCTTGTATGCGTGCAATGTATGTTCCGTTTGTATGTCAAAACGACCTAATTTGTTTTAATAAGTCCGTCGGGTCCGCATTGTATATAGAACACTTGTATCCTATGCCTTGTATATTCTGAAACATACAAGCAACTAACTTTATTTAAACAACTCTTTGGGTCCGCAACTTGCATATGGATGTTGTATGTTCCAAATGTATGCATAAATATACAAACCTGAAATGTACAATGATTTAACACTATTAAAAAAACTTTCAAATCCGCGCGGTGTATACTTGCATTGTATGTTACTCAAACATACAAGCCCGTGGATATACAATGAATTTACCACATTTAAAACCCTTTTCATATCTGACCTTGTATATTCCGTATTGTTTGTTACCAAAACATACAAGCCCGCATAATATACAAGGGATTAACCTTGTTCAATAATCGCTTCGAGTCCGTGGCTGGCATGTTCCGCTTGTATGTATTAAACATACAAGGGCCGAATATGCAATGACTTTACTCATTTTAATAAATCCGTTGGGTCCGCCATTGCATATTCGCATTGTATGTTGACTTTGTATACTTCGCAGTCATCAAACATGCAAACCCCAAATATACATGGACTTAATGTTATTCTATAGCTATTTCGATTCTGCCATTGTATAAAGTGTTTGTATCTTGGCAATGTATGTAAGATATATACATTGTAGATGCATGCAATGAATTAACCACTTTTAATAAACTTCAAGTCCGTGCGATGTATATTTGCAATGCATATCACCGAAATATACAAGTTACGAAGATACAACGATTTAACATTGTTTAATAACCTTTTCGGGTCTGCCATGTATGAAGTGCCTTGTATATTTTACCTGCCAAACATACAAACGTGAGATACAAAGCGGATTTAAAACATCAATTTATTTTAACTTAAAACCACTTCGGGTCCATCTTGTATGTATAATTCAAAACTTTCACCAAATGCATACAAGGTAAAAAGAAAATACAATCGGCATTGTATATGAAAGCGATATACAAAGGGCATTATATGTGCAATATGCAAGTGACCAATTATGCATTTAACCTTGTACATTAACCCGGATGCAAAAAGCAAATGCGATTAAGTACAAAAACAGAACCCTTGGCATACACAAACGACCCTGTATATGCAAAGCGATATACAAACCTGAATGTACATTTTACCAAAATGATCATAACTTGCAAAGTATGGAGAATTTTAAGATGGTTCAAAAAGCAACCTTAGCTCGTTTTCCACAAGGAATCCAACCATATCATGCACTGGTATTGAAAATGCATTTTTTTCTATTTTTAACAAAGTTTGCAAATTTTGACTCTCTTTTCCCTTTCCCACCAAGAAAAACAAAACACACAAAAGCAAAAGCAACAGCCACAGTAGGGGTCCTCATTTTGCTAAGGAGTAAAATGGGGCATGTTGTGAACATCACAATAGAACCTATCACAATCTTCTGTGATAATTCAAGTGCAATAAATATATCAAAAAATCTGGTGTTGCATTCAAAGACAAAACATATATCCATCAAGTTCCACTTTTTGAGAGAGCAGGTGAACAAGAATGAAGTCAGACTGAAATTTGTTCCCTCAAAGGATCAGATTGCAGACATTTTTAGTAAACCTCTACCTAAGGACTCTTTTGAGTATCTCAAGGAGAAGTTAGGGGCTATTACCCCTCTGGTTCTGAATTAAGGTGCACTAATGTGCATTAGTCTGGTGGATCCCACAGTCATATTTTGTGATCTAGATTGATGATAGGAGGTTGCTACTCAGGGGAAGAAGTTTATATGATTCTAAAGTATGTGAATTGGTTACAAGTATGTGCCCTTTGCCATTGATGTCAAAGAGGGAGAAAAGACATGTGAAAAACACAAAGTGGTTGCTGATCAAAGGGGGAGTGGTAAAGGAACAGAAGACATGTGATTCGTTGTTATTGATAGGGGGAGCTATGTCAGTCAGTGAGGAGTTCTTGTCTTGATGGTTAAAAATAGTTTTTCACATTATATGTTGCCATCAATGACAAAGGGGGAGATTGTTGCAAGTATGGGCCTAACCGGTGTTGTCATTGATGTCAACATACTCTTGTTGCATTGATGTCAAGGATTGGATGAGTTGTATACTGAGGTTATTGATAAAATTAATCCTTTCAGAAATAGAGAAGATCAGTGAAGACAATGAAGCTCTATGAAGTGAAGATCCCAGCTAGATGAAGATTAGAGAATGCACATCAAAGGGTTTGTAGATATGTGTCTAAATATGATCGAGTCAAGATTTGAGAGGTCCATATGAAAATGTGGAGGAGTTATCACCATAAAAATAAAACCGGTTCTAGCAACCGCTCAGAGGTGACAGAGCGACACAAATAGGTCTAGTGAGATTTGGAAATATAGTATCATATTCTACGGATCTGGTGGCATGTTTGGGAGGCTAATGTGAATTGACAACTCAATTGGTTTGTGGTTTGGAGGTCCACAAGCAATCCTTCTAATGTGACAGTGATGGGCGACTGTGTTCTTGAGGTTCCGGATGAAGATGCGAATGATTACAGTAAGCAAAAGTGGTGTGGATGTTCTTGTGATTCAAGCTAGCTTGTGGGGGTCTCTAGATTGTGTCCAGTTCATGTTGGTGGTCCGCATTGAATATTGAGCTCGTAATTGAAGACTTACCTTTGGGTGATGGTGTTCTTCCTAGTCTTGGCTGACTGGATGATTTACGCATGTTGCAAATGATCTTGAAGATGTTTTGTGAAGCATGGCATGTTCCTCGAAGAAGATTGGAGTCCCAGCTATGTGTAGCGGACAGTGTAGTAATGTGCATAAATTTTTTATAATAAGTCAACTTGTATTTTTATAATTTCTCTGTAATTAAATAAGTGTATGTTGTGCCAACTTTGATGATCATTCCAAAGTCGATGTCATGTATAAATAAGAGTTGCAAAGTCATTCAAATGTGTCCTAGTAATGATGAGGAAGTAGTAGTGAAGAGGAGCAAAAAGCAGAGCAGAGGTGTTGAGCTTAAATGGAACTGACTCAAGCATAGTCAAGATGCTTATCTCCAGTTCAAGTATGTAATACTTATATTCTTTTGTAGACAGTGTGTCTCCTGTAGGCAGTGGGACTCTTGTGAGCAGTGTGCTCGAGCAGTGAGCCCTAACTGGCAAGTGCCAGTTTATTCATCTTTATTCTTTTGACAAAGAATACTTTCTTGGGTTAGTCACCCCGTGGTTTTTCTATTAACTGAGTTTTCCACGTCAAAATCTTGGTGTTATATGTGTTGAATTTGTTTCTACTCTTGAATTATTGCATTATGCTTCCATGATTGAATCTTTGATATGTTGTTGGAATATAAGAAGGCTTAAAGTAAATAAAGAATAGGATTTTGGTAACAACTGATTCACCCCCCCCCCTCTCAGTTGTCTATCCTAAATCCAACACTTTTCACAAGTCCCGTCAACTTGTGAAGACTCCAAATCTTTAGTGAAGTTTACAATTAATATATACAATCTATTCTCACTATGATGTTATATAATGCATTACATGAAATTTTGTTGTGATACCAAAGTCATTAAAAATTGTATGGTTGGTACAAAAAATGGACTCAACCAATAAAACAATAATATAATTGGTGGGACTACATAAACAAATTACTCTCACAAGAAAATCATATTGAAGGAGAATTGATAAATAATTCATATGAGAATTATTTCTTCATGCATAGACATTGAAAATTGGAAAAAATACATTGTTTTTACTTCTATCTATATTAGTTGTTGGCTCAATTTTGGTACAATAGTTGTCATAAGAGATAAGACAACCTATGTGTCAAAAAAGAGATTAGAGTGCCCAAGTTCCAAATGAAGATGAAAGTACCTTAGCACAATGATAAGGTATTTCTACTAGAGTGTTGCACAAGGACAAAGATGCCTTTAGCATCAAAGTTTAAAGATAGTTTCAATGTGAATTACAGATATAATAACAATCATGGTTGGACCATAATTTGAGTACAAGCCATTAGCCACATGGAATGTTTTGTTATATACATGTAATTCTTAGAGTAAATCTAGGGTGGGGAAGAAATCCAATAAATTATATGGTTTGAAAACTCTTCAAAGGGGGAGAATACTCCATGGAGTGGGGATGAACAAGTTATGGTGGAGGAAACACAAGGATTTATTAGTTTTTTGAGTCCCAAGAAGGATGCTAGTCCTACCACCCAAGGCTAAGAGTAGTTGGTAGTGGCCAACCTGTAGAATAAGATTTTTGTGCTTCAAGAGGAATCTACTTTCCACAAGAACATTCTCACCTAACTTGTATGAATTCGAGGGTTATAGGTGAGCCAGGAGGATATGGGATAGAAAATACTTATATGAGGTCGCTTTGGGGCCCTCAATTCATAGGATTTAAAACAAGAAATTAAACTATTGAGGGAGGCGTTTATGGATGTGAAGTCAAAAACTCAGAAGATGGAGATGGTCTTTGCCTCTCTTAATTGCAGCCTAAGTAAGATCATCAAGTTGAGCATCACCATCATGAACAATTATGTTAGCAACATCTAGAGGTTCTATGATAGTTTAGGAAAGAAGAGATTGGAAGAAAGGGTAGAATATGGAGGCCCAAGTAAAAGAACCAAGATCCAAGCCAAATAGATGTTAGGATTAAGGTATTATCAACCTTGTAAATCCTATGTTCTTAATTATTCCTAATATTATTTGTAAATGCATTCATAAGGGATGGAGGATTCACTGATAGTGGTAATTATTTTTACTTGTATGGTAATTAATTATTTACTGGCAATGGTAATTAATTATTAACATTTGTTTACTATTTACTATTTGAGCATCTTTTACTTTGGGAATGTTTAAATGAGCTGATAAGGTCAAACTAGGAACCCATATTGGAGTAGCTATTATTAGGGGTTATGACACACGTAAGAAGGAACCTTTGTATAGCTATTGATAGTTTATGACATCTTGTAAAAGCACCTCCTATTTTCAAGGGATTATATGACAACTAAGCACCCAAAATGGAGAGATAATCTTAGTCAATTATGACAAGTTGTAAGAAGCTATTAGAAGTTGTAAGAGACTATGTTTAGCATGTTGACTAGATTCCCAAAATGAGGCATTAGGATTTGCCTAATTTTGGGCACCGCATCTTCTATATTCTCATTTAGTATGTAATTTCTATATAACAAGTGCTTGAGGAGGTAGAGAAGTAGTGTGTTGAGGTTGCACATGTATACATGTGCTGAAGGAGAGTTGAAAGTGATTCTATTGCATTCTTGTTTCAAGATAATACATACTTGGCTTCTCTTATTAATGGATTTTTTTTCCTAAAAGGATTTCTCCATGTTAAATACTACGTTATGTGTAAATCTCTTGTGTTTTTTTATTTTCCTTATTGTTGATTTTACATGTTTAATCTTCATTTGGCATTCTACTATTAAAAATAGATTTGTAATTTAATTTTATATTTCCATTTTATATCGGTTTGCCTTCATTTCAAACAATTTGACTCCATGAATAATTCTTATTATGAGACTGAACAGGATGATGTTGAGATTTTGGAGACCCCAGAGAAGGAGGTGGAAAGTGCCAGGGATGGTGACTCTAATAAGCAGCTCATACATGAGCTTGGGGAGGTCTAGACTCTGCTCTCAACTATGGAAGCTAAGGTCAAGGTGTTGGCCAGATTATTTTTTTGAAAGTCATTCATCAGGTGGCTACTACTTTTGCCACTTTACAGGAAGAACACCATGCTGATAAGGATGCGAAGATTGAGAGCAAGGAGGAGCTACTAAAGTTTTTGAATGATGATTGGAAAGAATTTCTTCATTAGTTTTTACTTCTGTTCTATTTTTTGGTCTTTGTTTTACTTTAATACTATTATGAATTCTTGTTGTTAGTCAATTGTTTTTGTGTTGTTCGTGGCCTTTGGCCTGGTTCACTGCCCTTTGGGTTTTTGTTATCGCAATCTGCACCTCTGTTTGCAACTTATTAATATTAAAAATAATAGAAGGATGCAAATCCCTTAGATTTCAATGCCCTGAATGACAACCTATAGAGAATGAAAGAAGACTGGGAAGTAGTCATCATTCTCAACAACATGGTGGACATCTAGTGCTTGTGTTCTCTTTGTTGTGTCTTTCTTTCTATGTTTTGTTTTTAGTTTGTTATCTTCTAAAAGCTTTTCAATCATTCCTTATCTTTATCTAGTTTTTTGTTGTTCTAGTTGACCCTTAGCGATTAGTTCTAGTTGACCCTTAATGGTCAATTCTTGTTTGTTTTGGTTGGTTTTAATGTACAAGGTTTGGGAGGCCTTTCAAAACCCTATCTTTTACCTAATATCAAAAAATACCCACTTAAGGGATTTGGTTGTTTTTGGGTTATAAAGTTTAGTGTTTAGGTTGGGAAGGGAAAAATAATTCATGTAATATAATGTGCAAAGGCTACTAGAAAAATATATCTCTCAATGTAATAAATATTCATTAATACAATAATTATTTTATATTTTTCCTTTTTTAATGCTTTTTTGCTCAAACAAGTTCATGTTAGAGTATCTTGCTACTTACTCAAGTAGTAAAAGTCAATATCAATAGGGTGGATGATCATTAACAATAACAAATGTATTTCATTGTTCTAACCCTATTTACTTGGGTCTTGAAATTCAATAAATAGATGCTAAAAAATTGTTCATTTTAACTCAAATAATCTTTTTATTTGTTTTCTAAAATCCTAGGGTATAGTCATCAAGTAGGTGACATCTAAATTAATAACATATCTCATGAAAAATAAGTTATGATCTAAACATATCAAGTCAAATTGACTCCATTTATGAACATATCAAATCAAATTGACTCCATTTTTAAACATATCAAATCATATTAACATAACATTTTAATCTCATTGCAATAAAATAACATTTCAACTAGTACATAAATTAATACCAATCTCAATGATAGTTTGTCAAATGAGTGAATAGCTTAAACAAATCAAATTCAAATTCAAATGTAATTTACATTTATTAAAGTAAAATATTGTTGATTTTGTTTCTTTTTTATGGCCAATTTTGTTGTCATATACTAAGTATAAAATTAGTTATATATGATACACCAAATTTTTTCTCTAAGCTCATATAAAATTCCAAATTTAAATTATGCTTAGAATATAGTAATAAACCTACAAGTACACTTTTTAAAATAGACATTCAATCCTTCTTGATCAAATTACTCAAATAGGATGTGAAAGAACAAAATATTGAAGTATACTTGCTTGCCAATACCTTAAAATTAGGTTATCTAAAAACAAAGAGTCCTCAACTACAAAATTAGAGGTCACATATGCTAGGGAAGGTTTGGGATGGTATGGGACATCTTGAAATATGCTCTACTAGAGAGAATTTTATTTTTTAATTGGTTCTGATCATCATTGGCCTCATAAATATATTTATGCTTTAGGGAAAAAACATTACTTAGGTGGCATAAATAGTGGAATCTATTTGCATATTTGGATATTTCAAAAATGCTAACTCATTTCTAGTCCACATGTGAAAGTTATGTCTTTTGAAACAATTAGGTCAAAAACACTATTGAAAGAGGTGAATTCATCACAAAAGATGCAAAAATATTTTCACCAATCTACAAAAAGAGGTGAATTCACTATAGTGGAAGGAAAGTGTTCGATTTAAAGTTATTTGTCTTCATTTCATGAGTTTTGGGATTTTAATTATACCCATAATTCTTTATGTTATTGAAATGAATCTCCATTAATAATTAGAGAGGTTTTTGTGAGAAACCAATGCTTAAGAGGATTTTTGGAATCATGTGTGTGGTCTCTTTTATTGATTGACTAGTTGTATACTAAACCAATAGGGTTAATGCAATGTTTGGATACTCTTGGTGTCTTGTTGGAAACTTATTTTCCATATAGATGTAGTTTTGGTTGTAGTTCATGATGAGGATTGTATCTTGGTTTGGCAACATACTTGGCTTACGAGAGATTAATCTTGTAATCGTTACACTATATTGGATTCTTTCAGTTGTATTTTTCTTCCCAAGATAGGTTTATCTAGGGTAAGCATTTGTGTTACTCATCTTTTTGATGTGTGTGCATGATTCTTGTATTTATTTAGTTGTAATATTGATAAGAGCATTCACTTGACCTTTTAATTTAGACTACATTATTGTTGATGTAGGTTTGATGTTGAAGGTAGTTTTAATCTTGTTTGACCAATTTAGATGTTCCAGATTGAGTCATTAGGATTAAGACAACACATATATGAAGAATTTTTTTGTTAATGAAAAATGTGTGGATTATCCACCACTTGTTATGGATTAGGTGATATCAAGGTAGTTTTCCTAGTGTTTGATATTTTTCCACCATCTTGTTGTGTGTACTTGCCTCTATTTTTTTGTTAAAGTACAAGTTCTATTGTTGAATGCACTCATGGAGAGGTTACAACATGTTTCCAAGTGCATTTTGGTATGGCAGTAGTTTTTAGAGAGAGTTTGAAGCATGGTCTCATGGTTCACCCAAGAAGGGTAGAATGAATTAGTATATGTATTTGGGACATTGAAGGAAGTGGAACTCTAAAGAATTTTATCAGTTCATGTCATTTGTGAGATCTTGTGTGATGGTTTATCACTCTTTGTTATTTCTATAGAATTTTTTGTTGGGAATTAAGGTGTCTCAAGCTTTTTATTTCCTAGCATTAATTTATTTAATGTACATATTTATTTTATGCCTAAATTGTATTTTCTTGCTCATCACATTTTGTCATCTAGTGTGACATGTCACAATAAGTTGTGGCAGGTGACATGGAAGGTGACAAGGATGCATTTATTCCTACATTGGAATGTAGGTGTCCCACTTTGTCGTAGAGGTTCTTTTCCATGTTTTGGCATCTTGAAATATGTGTAAGTCAATATTCTATGACGGATTCCTATGACAGATTATGACATGTAAGAACCAGATTTTATGACAAGATGGACAAGTGTTACAAAGCATCATGCATGGGGAATCTAAGTGCCCAAGATTGGTTATGACAAGTTATAAGAGAATCATTTATTATTAGTTAGCTATGATAGATTCTCTTACAGCTATAAGTGTTGTCATGTATTGAGAGATTTTATGACGATGTAAGAGCATTTGTCATTGCCTATTTCAGGTAAATTTAGAGTGCCCAAGTTTGGAGGGTTGTAAGAGGTGTAAGGTAATCTTGTACAAGTGTCATTTGCATTCTAAGAGGTGTTGTAATATGTGCCATGTGGATTTGTATGGTTCATTTGTAGGTATTGTTATGCTGCCAAAATTACTCTAGAATATCAATAGTAGTGAACTTATGTAAGAGCTTGGCTCTGGAAGTGTATTGTAACCTTCATTGTTTACAAATTAATACATTGGGTTGTGCTTTGGAGTGTGGAGTTATTTTACCAGAAAGGGTTTTCCCCACATATATCTTGTGTTGTGAGCTTTTGTATTTGCATGTGATTTTATTTGATCTTCTCTGTATCGTGTATCTCATTACTATAGCTATTAAAGATAAAAAATTGTACAACTCTCTTCTCTAGATCAGTGTAGGGAGTGTGTTTTACGTACCTTGCTTCCTTGCAATTGGTATCAGAACCTAATCAACTTTAGTTCTAGTTGTTGGGTAGAGGGTTTTTTAAACCGATCTTCATTGAGTAAGAGCTAGTGTAGATGATTTAGAAATCATTTTTGCAGGAAAGAGATGGTGAGCACATCTGGGAGGATATATATGGAAATTTTTAATGAAGGTAACTTTGAGTTGTGGAAACTCAATATGGAAGACATGTTTGTTGACAGAGACCTATGGACTACTATATCTGGAAATATGCCATCAAGAATGAAACAAGAAGATTGGGATTTGATGGATCGAAAGGCTATGGGTCTTGTGAGACTCTATTTGGTTGACTCTTTGTTACTGAATGTCCATGAAGAGACTACATCGGCAAATTTGTGGACCAAACTTGGTCAGATTTATTAGGCTAAATCCATGGTAAATAAGTTGTTCCTGAGGAAGAAGTTGCACTCTCTCAGGATGAAAGATGGAGGATATGTCACAAATAATCTAAATAGTTTTAACATGCTTGTTGCTCAATTGAGCTCCATTGGTGTGAAACTGGAGGAGGAGGATCAGAGTATGACTTTGTTGTTTTCTTTGTCAAATTCATGGGACCACCTTGTTATGGAGATTGGGAGTACCACTACCACCTTCAATATGGATGAAGTGGTTGCATTGTTACTGTCTAAAGAGATGCGAAGAAAATCTTCTAAAATGGATAAGGAATCTCTTGCAATTCATGGTCGATCAAAAGACAAAGGCAAGAAAAAGGACAAGAAGCAAGAAAAAGGAAAATCCAAATCCTGTGGGAGATCTAAGTCTCCTAGAAAGTCCAAGGCACTGTGTTGGAATTATGGTAAACCTGGTCATTATTGCAAGGAGTGCAAGGAGGATAAGAAGAAAAAGAAAAAGAACTATGACTATGATTCTAACAAATCCTCTCAGGATGAAGGAGAAGTGCTTGTCACTACCTTGGAAACACATGCATCTAAGGATGTGTGGATGATAGACTCTGGTGCATATTTTCACATGACCTCACATTAAGGTTGGATCACGAAGTATGAAGAATATGACAGTGGGAAGGTGTATATGGGTGATGACTCTCATCTGAAGATTGTTAGCCATGGAAGAGTCTTGATTCAGTTCCCTAATGGATGAGTGAACAAGATCAATGGTGTTCTGCATATCCCTAGTTGGCACGGAACCTATTGTCTATAAGTAAGTTGAATGATATGGGTGTGTAGTTGTTTTCTTGAATGGAGGAGGCAAGATGACTAGAGGAGCTATGGTGCTAGCTAAGGGTGTTCAAATCGGCACTCTATTTAAGCTTGATGCATGCTTTGTTTAGTGTAATAGTTCTTCAGTTTGGAAGAAGAGAACTTCAGAGTCTTCATCCTCACCATTAGAACCAGCAACGAAGAGGATTGTTGCATATACATTTTATGTTTGTGCTTTCTAGGTAACTAAGGGTGCTCATTCTATTGAGATGAAACTTCTAGCTAAGAAAACTCTGTTATGGCACCAAAGACTTGGTCACATTAGTGAGAAGGGTCTTAGAGCCCTAAAAACTAAAAACCTTGTTGAGGGGATCAATAATTATAATCTTGAGTTTGATTTTTGTGAACATTTCATTTATTCTTCAAACAAAACCATGTTCAATTTTATTCCAATTCTCATAAATCTTCTAGGGTGTTGGACTTGATACATTCTGATGTTTTTGGTCATGTGAATGTTCCTTTGATTTCAAAATCTATTTACATTATATATTTCATAGATGATTATAGAAGGACATGGGTTTATTACATTGGAAGAAAATTTGAAGTCTTTAGTCAATTCAAAGAGTTTAAGGCTCTTGTTGATAATCAGATGGATAAAAAATATTAAGTGTTTGAGGACTGACAATGGCAGTGAGTTTTGTTCAACAAATTTTGACAAGTTCTGTAAAGAACATGGGATTGAGAGGCACAAGACAACTTTGTATACCCCTCGGCAAAATGGATGTGTAGAGAGGATGAACAAGATGTTGATGGAGAGGGCTAGGAGTATGCTTAGTGGAGCTATACTTGAACAAAAATTTTGGGCCGAAGCTGTTGCTACCGCTTGCTACCTAGTTAACAAGTCTCCTACTTTAGTGTTTGTTGAGAAGACACCTATGGAGGTGTGGTCAAGTAAAAATCCCTCATTGGGACATCTTCAAGTATTTATTTGTGAGGAATATGCACATGTGCTTAGGGAGAAGAGGTATAAGTTGGAGAACAAGGTAGTGAAGTGTATCTTCATCGGTTATGGCATCAATGTGAAAGGGTACAAGCTTTGGGATCTAGTGGTTGAAAGGGTTCTATATAGTAGAAATGTGATCTTCAAAGAACTCAATCCTTCTTTCATTATTCGGTAGCCAAAAAAAAGAGAAGAAAGATGTGGTTCACCTTCCTTCTACCCATGAGAAAGTTGAACCAGAAACGCCTGTTGGACCTAATGATGAGGAGAGCTCTAGTAGCTCTAAAAGTTTAGAAGAAGAAGAAGAACCTCAACCTCATCTTTTGAGGAGGTCCACTCAGATAAGGCTGCAACCTGATAGGTTTGGATATTCATTACATGATTCTAGTTGTACTTTTACTTTGATTTCTAACACTGATGAGCCTAGGACCATAAGGGAGGCTATGGGTATGAATGATGCAGATTCCTAGAAAGAGGCCATGGAAGAAGAGATGGTGCCCTTGCCTGATGGACGTAAACCCATTGGATGCAAATGGGTGTTCAAGAAGAAATTTGGTTCATATGGCATTGTTAAGAAGTATAAGGCAAGGTTGGTCACGAAGGGGTATTCCCAGGTTGAGGGAATAGATTATGGTGATATTTTCTCTCCTATTGCAAAGATAACATCCATTAGATTTTTGTTATCACTTGCTACTACATACGGTTTAGAAGTTGCATAGATGGATGTGAAGATAACTTTCCTTCATGGTGACTTGGAGGAAGAGATTTACATGTCATAGCAAGAGAATTACATTGAAAAAGGTACAAAGAATTTGGTTTGCAAGTTGAAAAAGTCTTTGTATGGTTTGAAATAGTCTCCTAGGATGTGGTACCAGAAGTTTGATGCCTTATGTTGAGTTTGGGATTTCTAAGATAAAAATCAAATCATTGTGTTTACTTTAAGATGGATAATGATCGCATTCTCATTATTGCATTATATGTTGATGATATGCTATTCATTTGGAATGGTAAAAGTTTGATTTCTGATTTGAAGTTTCAACTTTCAACATAGTTTGAAAGGAAAGATTTAGGGGTGGCTAGGTACATTCTAGGAATGGAAATTAGAAGGGACAGAATAAATAGAAAACTTTGGTTAGGCCAGAGTAAGTATGTGAATACAGTGTTGGAGAGATTCAGCATGACAGCGTGTAGATTGTTGTGTGTTCCTATTATGATGGGGACTAAGTTATCTATTGCAGATTGTCCAAAATTTCCTATACTAAGATGGAGTTGGTAGTTTGATGTATGTCATGGTCTGTACAAGACCAAACATTGCCCAAGCAATGGGAGTCCTTAGTCGATTAATGGCTAATCATGGACGAGTACATTGGGATGCGATAAAGAGAGTGTTCATATATTTGTGAGATACTTCTGAGTATTCCTTATGTTATCATGGTCATCCTACATGATATTTACATTTAGTTTGTATTCATAGATTTGTGGATTCAGATTGGGCAAGTGATATTGATAGTAGAAGATCCTCCAGTGCTTATGTGTTCACAATGTTTAGTGGTATTATTAGTTGGATGATTAAGCAATAAGTTGTAGTCACTTTGTCCACTATAAAAGTTGAGTACATGGTATAAACTCATGCTTGTAAGGAAGCCATTTGTCTTAAGAGATTGTGTTCAAATGTAAGGATAATTGCTATTTGTTGTGACAGTTAGAGTGTTATTTGTTTGGCAAAGAACCCAACCTTCCATCCTAGAATGAAGCATATTGATGTTTAGTTCCATTTTCTCTGTGACATGGTGGAAGATGGAAAGGTGAAACTTGAGAAATTTTCTACTTTGATGAATGTTACAGATGCCTTGAAGAAGCCTATGAGCACAGATAAGTTTAGATGGTGTTCGGAGTCTATGGGCCTCTCAGCCCCTATCAGTTAATTTCCTGTTTAGATTGGTTCTGCAAGGTGTTCGACAAGTGGGAAAATGTTGGGAATTAAGGTGTCTCAACCTTTTTATTTCCTAACATTAATTTATTTAATGTATATTTATTTTATGCCTAAGTTGTATTTTCTTGCTCATCATATTGTATCATCTAGTGTGACATGGCACGATGAGTTGTCATCACATTGGCAGGTGACATGGAAGGTGACAAGGATGCATTTATTCCTACATTAGGAAGTAGGCATCCCACTTTTTGGTAGAGATTCTTTGTCATGTGTCAACATCGTGAAATATGTGTAAGTCAATATTCTATGACAGATTCCTATGACAAGTTCTGATGCATAAGAACTAGATTTTATGATAGGATGGACAAGTGTTTCAAAGCATCTTGCATGGGGAATCCAAGCACCCAAGTTTGTTTATGACAAGTTATAAGAGAATCATTTATTATTAGTCAATTATGATGGATTATCTTGCATATGTAAGTGTTGTCATAAATGACAAATTTTATGACGATGTAAGAGCATCTGTCATACCTATTTCAGGTAAATTTGGGGAGCCCAAGTTTGGAGGGTTATAAGAGATCTAAGGGAATCTTGTTCAAGTTTCATTTTCATTCTAATGTGTTGGAATATGTGCCATGTGTATTTGGATCCCCACCTCTTGTATCTTCCTCTAGAAGCTTCCTTCATGCTTGATATTCTCTATAAATAAGGTGCTTGTTGGAGTACTTTGTATGGTTCATTTGTAGGTACTGTTATGCTACTAGAATTACTCTAGAATATCAATAGTGGTGAACTCTTGTAATAACTTGGCTCTAGAAGTGTATTGTACCCTTCATTGTTTACAGATTAATACTTTGGGTTGTGCTTTGGAGTGTGGGTTTTTTTACCCAAAAGGGTTTTCCCCATGTATATCTTGTGTTGTGAGCTTTTGTATTTACATGTGATGTTATTTGATCTTCTCTATATTGTGTATCTCATTATTTTAGTTGTTGAAGATCAAAATTTGTACAACTCTCCTCTCTAGATTGGTGTAGGAAGTGTGTTATGTATACCTTGCTTCCTTTCATTTTTTACTCTCTTTTTTATTTCCTTATATATAGTGATGATTTCTGTTGGTATCTAAGGTGGGGCAGCTTTATGATAGTATGGTACTTATATTTTATTTGTTGTGAGTTCTTTTTTTATTATTGCAATTTTGTGAAAAGACCTTATGAAGGAAACATTTGAATATGACCCAAGTTGGGTAATGTTGGTACTTTTAATGCAATGAGACTCATATGGAAAGGGTAGTGTTATTGAATTGATATTACTTGAAGTGTGTAAGACCTCTATGTTGTGTAAACAAATTGTGTTATTTGTGATGTTACAACATTGTAAACACCCATGAAGGGAAATGTTGTAATTCCCTAAGTGGAGATAACAATTTGAAGTCCTATGAAAGGCACTTGGTAGTTATTTCTCATTTTCTAGGCTACTAAGCTTTTGGGGACCAAACACCTCTCATTAGGGAGGTATGATCTCCAAAAAAGGTCCTCAAGTACAAAATCAAAGGTCACATATGTTGGAGAATGTTTGGGGTGGTATGGGACATCTTTAAATAGGATTTAGCATTGATAATGTGCTTTCATGATCAATTCTAGTCATTTTGGACTTATAATTGCAATTCTATTTCATAGGAAAAAATAGTACTTATTGTTGAGAAATAGGGTAAACAAATATTGTGAAAGTTAAAATAAATAGTAAATAAATTTTATCAGTATATTAATCATTAAATTAACATGGAGAAGCATGTAGAAACATATATTAGTAAAGACACATAACATTGGATGTACATGGAGAAACCCTTTCAAGTAAAAACTCCACCTCCAAAGAGCTACTAGTCTTGTATTAATCAAGAATAAATTTTTTACATCAATATAATTCCACTCAACTCTTCAATCTAGAAACATTCTAATAGCATAACAATGCTTCACCTACATAACCCATAAAACCTTTATCCAATGCATCCAATTTATAAAGAAGTGAGAAATGGAAGCCACAAGTGGTTTTCCAAAACCATAGGCACCAAAAGATTGGTTTATAGCAAGAAACTCATTCCCCCATGTTAAATTATCACCACACTTAAGATATATATCAATTATGGCAACATCTTTAATCAACAACCATCAATGGACACACACTCCCAAGTTTAGCACTCCATAATGGAGAAGCCAACAAATGTAAACCCTACCCATCATAACAAGATACTTAACACCCACAAATGTAATTGCCAAGCACTCCATGAGAAAGATTCTCAATTACACTTATGATGATGATTGTCTAATTCCCAATATTGACCTTTTTGTGTAACCTCCCTTACTCAATGCCATTACAATAATACCCCAAGTATCTCAAATAATAATAATAAAATAATCTCTTAAAAACCTACATGGTCATCCAGGTACCCCATTCCAATATTGTTGGAAATACAAACATTACACATATGATTGCAAGGTTAATATTGACATAATCCTATAATTCTCCCACTTGATATTATAAATTACAATGAAAAAACAAGAAACATAAAATAAATTAATTGCAAGAAGAGACAAGGCCTATAACCTTCCTTTACCAACAAAACTTATTTGTGCTCACTAGTTCCATAAGATAATTTGAAACATTATCTAAAGTGTTTACCTTTTGTATCACAACCTTACCACTCTTAATCATGTCATGAACAAAGTGATACTGAATGTATATATTCTTAGTATAAGCATGGTACATGATATTATTACACAACCAAATAGCACTCCGACTATCAAAATTGATTCTCAAACCCTACAATCAAAACCAATACATGAGCATTAAACCTCTATAACCAAACTACCTCTTTACAAGAATTTGTATAAATTATATACTTTGCTTTTGTCATAGATAAAACAACCATGGGTTTCCTCTTACTCATCCAATTAACAACTTCTCCAAACAAAGAAAATACATAACCACTCATGGACCTCCTACTATCCAAATCACCAACATAATCTAAATTAACAAAGAAATGTATGTCTAGCATCATTCCCACATCATTAGTCTATATGATAACATAAAAAGTAATCAAAAGTTTCTTACAAATGTTTAAACACTCGCTTAACATAATTCTAATGCTCTCTCTAGGGTTAGACATAAAGAACTCCCACTTCTTGAGTAATATATTGTCTAGTAATACCATTCCATACATCAAGCTACCAACAACACTAGCATATGTAACATTAATCATATCCTCAAATCCATCATTTGACTTTAGATATTGTTCCAATGAAAAGCTAGTGCCTACAAGTAAAGGAGTATTGACTCATTTATAGTCTCACATAGCAAATAATATATAGTCTCAATGTACTTTCTCTAACTTAGCCAAAGTTTTTTTGTGAACCCAATCCCTATTGATTTCCATTCCCAAAATAAATTTTGTAGCCCCTAAATCCTTCGTGCTAGACATACCAAAAAGCTAATTTTTGAGCTCCTTAATCATCCCCTTATTGTTCCCATTAAATAACATGTCATGAACATACAAGAAAATAATTAGTAACTAATCATCAATCAATTTAAAATAAATACAATGATCTACCTCACTCCTTACAAACCCAAGATTCAATGTAAAAGAATAAAACTTCTAATGCCATGTCCATGGAGACTATTTAAAACCATACAATGACCATTTCAACCTACAAAACAACTTTTCTTTTCCTTTTACCACAAACCATCAAGTTGTTTTGTATAAATCTCCTCTTCAAGGTCCCCATGAAAAAAAGTAGTTTTAACATCCATTTTCTCTACTTCTAAATCATAAGTAGCAGCAATAGAGAGTAGGAATCTAATAGAGGTTAGTTTTGCAATATCAGAAACAATCTCACCAAAATCAACTCCCTCTTTTTGGGAGTACCCTTTTTCCACCACTCTTTCCTTGTACCATTCCAACTTATCATATGCTCTAAATTTCTTCTTAAGCACCCACTTACAACTAATGAGCTTCCTTCCCTAAGGAAAATTCACAATATCCCAAGTGTTACATTTGTCCAAGGCCATCATCTCCACTTGCATGGCCTCTATTCAAGACTCGGCTCTTCAAAAGAAAGAACTTCCCTAACAAATTTAGGTCCATGATTAGTACAAGATAAAGCAAATACACAATGGAAATATGGTAGGATATACCTATCGACTAGGTTTTGTTGTCTCATGGATCTTCTCAAGGGTAGAGTAAGAGATTTTGCATGTTCTTCTACATTCTCATCCATGCATGAGCTCTCTCTTGAATCTTCTTTTTCCACTTTCATCCTCAAATTCATCTCAATGTTCTTTGGCATGTAAATCTTCCTACTTCTCAATCTTTATCTTAGAGTCCTTTATATTCCTTTATTTTTCCTTTGGTTGTACTAGATTAAAAAAATTTCTAAGTGCCATAATAATAACATCATTAGAATAACACATTTTCAAGGCTAGAGGAGTTTGTAAAGCCCACAATTCAATATTGGAAAAACACATAAAATTTGGTGATTTTTTTAAAACATCAAATGCTACACAACAAGAATATGTGGTGTGTGTGCATGTGTCATTGCCATGTGTAATGACACATGATACCAAATGTGAACAAAAGGACAATAGGGTGCTAAGGATATGGTAGTACAACCAAGGACTAATGCCCCCATGGTGACCTTGTTGCAAGGTGTGCGCCCTTGGTCTCCTTGTGTTGTGTAGCATAGCGCTTGGGTTTGTGACAAGGCTTAATTGCCTCCCATGGATTCATTAACTCTAGCAGTTGTATCGGGCATTAATAGGTCAATCTTTTGGTGCAACAGAAACCATCTTGCCAACAATTGGTATCAGAGCTAGTGGTCTCAAGTTTGAGACTCCCCAAGTAACGCTGGGGGGAGATTGTTGGCATGTGCGTCCAGTGCTCCCTATGATGTTTCGTGACATGGGCTAACCGCCTCTCGTGGATCCTAACTCTGGTGATTGTAGCAGAGATTAATGTCTATGATTTTTGGTCTAACAACAATTGTGGTCCATCAAATTGGTATCAGAGCCTGGGTCACGGGTTTGAACCCCTCACTTGCGCTGGGGGGGATTGTTGTAAGGTGTGCGCCCTTTGTCTCCTTATGTTGTGTAGCATAGTGCTTGGGTTTGTGACAAGGCTTAACTGCCTCCCGTGGATTCATTAACTCTGGAAGTTGTATCGGGCATTAACAGGTCAATCATTTGGTGCAACGGCAACCATCTTGCTAATGGACCTCTCCTCTAAGGTCTTAAGTAAGACAAGGATTTTCCATACCTAGCCCAAAACATCAACTTGATACTATTACATCTTTAAACTTACTCTTCACATGCAATCGATGCAACAAATGAACATTGGTTTGAGCATTTACTTCTTTCTCCAATTATGAGGAATAAGGGCATTGGTTTAATAATAATAATTAATTCTAGAGTCAATAAACCCTAGCACTAGGAGATCCTAAAGGGCTAGCTTCAATTGAATAGAGTTATTATAGTGGTTTATAATAAATGTGAATTTTCTTCAAGTTAGACAAAAGTAATTTCAGGTCTAAAAAATGAGTAGACACATCGAGGTTGGTAGCACACTAACAATATGCTTTATATATAACAATAAATAATAAAATCTAAAATTAGTATATATAAGCCTTAAAATTCTTTTTATATAATCCTTAACACACTCAAGATTACCCTAAAAGATGTTGGACCTTAAAATGAAGAAGAAGAAAAACAAACATTTCATTATTATTTCATTTTGTGTGCACACAAGAGTAGTAGTGGCCATGCACAAGGGTAGCCATGGATGGAGTTTTGTAATCATGGTAAAAGGTATAGATTCATGATAGAGAGCTTGAAGAGAATGGAAGTTGTTTTGAACAAGTTTTTACTCTAAGTATTGACTAGAGATGGTGGTGGATTTAGGGAGAGGGAAGTGCAACATAATGGTTTGTGCACCATGTCCCATAGAGGAGGCCATGAGCCCCCTTAGTCTATATTTTTTTTTTTAAGAAAAAACCTTATACATATATATGTATTTGAAATTTAATCATTATTTGTATATATTTTTTGGCATGTTTAATAAAAACTTTTAAGAAAATGCAATTGGCAAGTGTAATTCTGACTCCCCAACCTTCAATAGAATCCTCCTAGCCATGCCTACATGGGAGATTGGGATAGGATATGGACATTCAATACGCATAAAGGATGTTGGAATTTTGTCAAATGTTGTAGTTGCAACTACATTGGAAGGAATGTATGCAAAATGTGGAAGTATGAACAAGGCATGAGAGCTATTTGACAAAATCCCTCAAAAAAATTACAAAAATGTGGGAGTATAGACAAGGAACATCAACTATTTGACATAATGCCTTAAGTAAATATGGTCTCATGAAATGTCATAATTGCAACATATACACAAAATGGAATTGTTTTACTAATATTTTAGTTGAAATGGTTATACATATGTACATACATACATACATACATATATACATACCTATATATAAATACATACATACATACATACATACTTACATACATACATACATACATACAAAATTTCATTTGATTGAGGATATGCATATACTAGCCATATGTTTAGTAATCAAATTTAATTCTTTGTTTTATAGCTTTATCATGAATACCAAATTCAAAATATTAAGATTCATTCATATATGATTGTATATAAACTCATCCTACATCTCTAATTTCAAATAAGATTTAGGTTTTGAAAGGAATACATCTTCACATATGCATGTGTACAAAATAAAATGTGTCTATAAGATTACTATCCCCTTAAACAATCTTGTCCTCAAATTCCTCTAAAAGGAAAATATATAGTGCTAATTTCTTAATATTTATACACTTTTATTTTTACTATCTACAATTTCACAAAAGTAAAACAATATTTATAATCATTTTATTTCAACAAGAGTAGACTTAGTGGCCTTCATCGCATGAGAACTCTTTGAACCAACAATCTTGAGAAACAACACCAATGTGGAGAGAATCTTCTCCACATAACCAATATGGCTTTATCAAGTCATTCAAGACTCTTTCCATCCCTTCAGCTAGGAGAGCCAACTAAAATAGGTTGGAAAAATAACAAGGATTAAACAATCATTTACATGGATATACATTTAAGGAGAATCATAGAAAGCTTGGATTAGTTCTAACACAATCTCAATTTCCTAGAATGAGGGTGTTCTTGTACTTAACACAAATATTCACCCACAAGTAAAACACTAAAACAAATAATAGAAAAAAATCACTCTTTCAAACTTAACACATAATAGAGAATCATTTTCTACATTACATATATATGTGAGTGTAATTAAGGAATAATAAAGAATAATGACTTATCTCTTTGGACTTCCACACTTTCAAGGAAATCATTATGATTCTAAACTCCTTCAAATCTCTCCACACCCTCCTCTATGAACTCTCCTAAGAAATTGGTTTCTCTAAGAATGCAATAATGCCCCCTTAAATCCCAAAATGAGAGCTTAAATGGGAATTCCATGTCACTCCTCTCCATCCAAAAGAATGGAGACACTTGTAACCATTCTAAATCATACACCAACCTTCTTTCATAAAATTAAATGGACATGATTACTCATGTGGGTTCACATGGAACTTCTTTGAAAAGCATGTGGTTCATACACATTTGAAAGGTCATAAAATAACTTGGTGTTCCTTCAGTAAAACATGCATGTCTTCATAAATGATTGATCTTTCCAAGAGCTACTAAAGTACACCACAAATCATAATCAAATATACCCTACACCCTTCCCCAAGCCCAACCAATAGGTACTTGGGTTGGGCTCCCAAATTTGACTTAACAATGCAAAAATTCATTTTTTACACTCATGAAAAGTTGATTAAAATTTTCCATCCAATTTTACAATTTACACTCACTTTTTATCACATGGGAAAACACATAAATACTATCACATTTAATTAAGGCCCTAAAATAAAATGTAGACCCTTATAGAATAACATGGTTTACACTAGGGGCCTTAGTCCATATTAGGCTAAGGCATTTGGAACACCAAGATACATAGTTAAGTCTTATTACTTCATATTGTGAAGTGGGCTGGGAAGTGGGTTCTTGATGGCTCTCCTATTTTCTTATTGGTGGTTGCATTTGCACACTCTATTGGCCTATTCCCAAAATTAAATGCTTAAAATTAGTGTTTCCATCAATGCGGTGCTTTTCTTTCACCCAAGTTCCTTCTACAGGTCATCTTCTTTGTGCTTTCCCCATTGCATCTTATCTAATTGTATTGCATTTCACTTGTGGTTCTTTAAGGTGGACTATTCTACTCCTCTTGTCTCCTTCCTTAAGTCATGTGGTGTTTCCCTTCTTGCGACATCTCTTGCAGCCTTGCTTTGACTTCCTAGTGTTGGCCCACAATTGTCGTTAAACCAAAAGGTTGACCTATCAATTTCTGATACAAGCACCAGAGTTCATGAATCCATGGGAGGTGGTTAGTCCATATCATGAATCCCATGGGGAGTGCTAACCATTTTCCAACAAACTCCCCCCCAGTGTTACCTGGGAGGATTCAAACCCGTGACCTTTCGCTCTAATACCAATTGCTGGCCCACGATTGACGTTAAACCAAAAGGTCAACTTGTCAATTTCTAATACAAGAACTAGAGTTAATGAATCCACAGGAGGTAGTTAGTCCATGTCATGAATCCCATGGGGAGTACTGACCATTTGCCAACACCTAGCACCTTCCCTTGCTTGTGGTACCACATGTGCTCTTAACTTGTTTATTCTCACTGCAAAGGGATACGCCTTGTCTATTTACCTTTTCTCCCTTTTTGGTGGATCTTAATGCTTGTGTGATCCCTTTTGGCAACACACATGACTTAGGTATGTGCATGGAAATGGGGGACCAAAGGGGGGTCAAAAGTGGCCACTTTTTTTCTTAAATCAGTAAAAACTTATTTTGGATGAGAAATTGAAGATAGTCATGCTCAAAATTAGAAAATGTGATAAGAACAAGATTTGCAGTTCTCAGAATCTAGTTTCTAAACTACTATTCTTTTCTAAAAATGGTGGAGATTAAGAGGTTCAAATAGGGGGAGCACACAAAGTGCTTCTATTTTTGTTAGAAAAATATAACATAGTTTTTGGTGTGCTCCCCCTAAATGTTGACTTTTTTAAGTATTTCAAAAATCAATTTGGTGGAAAAATAGCTAACATCATGTAATTTATGCCTAATTTTTCTGTTAATTTTTTTAATGAATATATTTTTTTATGAATTTTTAAAGTGGACACATCCTAAAAAATGAAAAATTGAGTGTGGTCCCCCAATTTTTTGAAAACTAATCAAAAATCATTTTTTTCAGTGTGTATAGAATTGAGTCTAGAATCTAAAAGTGTAATTTGTTTCAAATTTTGATAAACGTGTAAAAAATGACACCAGAAATACTGTACATAGGTTTTCTACAAAAAAAGAACACATTAGCAAAAGAAATTCAAGATGGAAACCTTAATGTTATCAGAGTTTTGAAAAAATACTTGGTTAGAAAGATAATAAAAATTTTAAGGTCATCCTAGAATTTTTTCGTATTAACATTGAAAAATGTGTAAACTTGATGGAGATCACGCTTGGGATTTGGTTGATTTCTAAGTTTTGTTGAAAACATGTCCTTGGAATCCAAAAGGTAAGTCCAACCCTTTGGGTTGGATGCCCAAGGAAAATCCAACCCTTAGGGTTGGAATTTCCCAAAGCAAGAAAAAATGTGCTTGCGTTATAACATGCTTACATTTTAGATTAGTTAAACTCCTTTGGATGATTAGTTAAAATTCTTTAAAAAACTGATGTCACCCCTCCATCTTCTTTCACTCTAGAGTAGCCTCGTGTCTAGGAAGAGACAACCGTTATATTATTAGGTGATGAAGAGGAGGAAGATTCAAGGCCTCCATAATTTCAAATAGAAGAGGCAATGTTGGAACAAGTAGAATCATATGCACCTTGTCAAATGAGGAGATAGAGTTAGAGAGAGGGATAGAGGATAGATAGATAGAGAGGGGGAGAGAGATAGAAAGGGGGAAAAGATAGAAAGATAGAGTTAGAGAGAGGGGTAGACAGAGAGAGGGAGAGAGATAGAGAGGTAGAGAGGTATATAGATAAAGAGAGAGGGAGGATAGAGAGAGAGGGGGGAGAGGGAGAGGGAGAAATAGCTCAAGAGATAGAGAGGGAGACATAGAGAGATAGAGAGGGAGAGGGAGAGGGAGAGGGAGAGGGAGAGAGATAGAGATAGAAATAGAGATAGAAAGAGGGGTAGAGAGATAGAGAGAGAGGGAGAGCTAGAAAGATATAAGTGGACAGAGGGAGAGATAGAGAGAGAGGGAGGATAGAGAGAGAGGGGGGAGAGGGAGAGGGAGAAATAGCTCAAGAGATAGAGAGGGAGACATAGAGAGATAGAGAGGGAGAGGGAGAGGGAGAGAGATAGAGATAGAAATAGAGATAGAAAGAGGGGTAGAGAGATAGAGAGAGAGGGAGAGCTAGAAAGATATAAGTGGACAGAGGGAGAGATAGAGAGAGAGGGAGGATAGAGAGATAAATATATAGAGGGAGAGATAGAGAGAGAGGGAGAGATAGAGAGGGGGAGGGAGAGATAAAGAGATAGGGATAAAGATATCTAGATCTTGATATTGAGTTGAATAAGCCTTTACAGAAAGTGCTTCAAACTTTGAAAATCTATACTAATACTTTTCCAACATGTCAATTTAATGTTTCATGGAGTAATTCTTGTTTAATCATCATATTCAACAATTGTTAGGGTTAGCCGGCAGAAGATATCAATTAAATGCAAATAAAGATTAAACAGAGAAATGGAAATACACAGAAATAATAATAGCGAGAGGCAAGTTTTAACGTGGTTCACCCAAACTCGGGCTACATCCACCAAACAGAGAGTCCAATATTATTATCCAGTAAATCAAACCGATTACAATCAGCAATCCCTGCAACTCAATACTGCTGCAAAATGCTACAATACAATATATCAAAACCCTAACCCTTAGCCGCTTTTTATCAAGCTTTTTGTCAGTTACAAAATAGGGTTTTCTTATGTCGGTCAATGAAAAAATTAACTTTCGGTGCATTATAAAATAATAAAAAACTGTGTGAGGTTTCGGAGGCGTTGCCCCCGAGCCCCCACGGGGGCGCTGCCACTCGACCCCGCCCTATATCACGACAGGGAACGCGCCAGGGGCGCTGCCCCTGGACCCTGCAAGGGGCGCTGCCCCTTGACCCCGTCTTGGGGGGAAACCACGCTGATAAAAGTGGGGTAAATATAACCTCCGAGTCTGATTAGGCTCCATATAACAACAATCTCCCACTTGGAGACTGATTAGACTCCACACCATATCATCTCCCACTTGGAGACTGATCAGAACACCACTGACCCTGTAGCTCCCACTGGAAATAAGCACCCTGGACTCTGTTGTTCTATTTTTGTTGTGTTCAGTCTAGAAGACCAACCGAAGCTGAAGAGGAGCTCAGCTTCTCCCTTGTCACTGCCTTTGTAAACATATCTGCTGGATTATCATCTGTATGTATCTTTGCTAGCTGTAACTGTCCATTATCCAACACCGACCGAATGAAGTGATACCTCAACTGTATGTGTTTGGTCTTTGAATGCAAGGCAGAATTCTTGGCAAGATGTATGGCACTCTGGCTATCCGTAAACAAATAACTGTTAACCGGTTGTGTGCCCAATTCATTCATGAAAGATTGCAGCCATATCATCTCCTTGCTTGCCTCTGTTGCAGCTACATATTCTGCCTCGGTGGTGGATAAAGCAACCACCTTTTGTAACCTGGAAATCCAACTCACCGCTGTTCCGCCTACAGTAAAGACATAACCTGTAGTACTCTGCCTGGTATCAATATCTCCTGCCAAATCTAAGTCTACATAGCCTGCTAAAATAGTATTAGAGCCCCCAAAACATAAGTGTTTATTGGATGTACCTCTCAAATACCTAAGAATCCATTTTACCGCATTCCAATGCTCTAATCCAGGATGACTCATATACCTGCTAACGACTCCTACAGCATGTGCAATATCCGGTCTCGTGCATACCATGGCATACATTAAACTGCCTACAGCTGAAGCATATGGTACCTTGGACATTTTCTCTTCCTCCTCTTGTGTCTTAGGACACATGTTCTTAGTCAATTTCAAATGACTAGGCAAAGGTGTGCTGACAGCTTTGGCATTCTCCATGTGAAATCTCTGCAACACCTTTTCAACATAAGCAGCCTGAGATAGAGTCAATTTTCTGTTCTTCCTATCTCTATAAATTTTCATACCAAGGATTTGTTTTGCTGCCCCCAAATCCTTCATATCAAATGACTGTGCCAACTGCTGTTTTAACTCTCTTATGTGATCCATGTTAGACCCAGCTACAAGCATGTCATCAACATATAAACATAAAATAATGTAGTTGTCATTATCTAACCTCTTAAAATAAACACAATGGTCAGCATTACACCTGCTATAGCCTTGCTCAGTCATAAAACTGTCAAATTTCAAATACCATTGCCGAGGTGCTTGTTTCAGGCCATACAAACTCTTCTTCAATCTGCACACTAGTTTCTCCTTACCTTTGACCTCAAATCCTTGGGGTTGTTCCATATAGATCTCCTCCTCCAAATCACCATGGAGAAAGGTAGTTTTAACATCGAGCTGTTCCAAATGTAAATCTTCAGTAGCCACAATACTTAAAACAGTACGAATAGAAGTCATCTTGACAACCGAAGAAAATATCTCATCAAAATCAATGCCCTTTTTCTGTGCAAATCCTCTTACAACTAACCTGGCCTTAAATCTTTTCTTACCTCCATCTTCCTCTTTCAGCCTGTAAACCCATTTATTTGGTAAAGCCTTTTTACCTGCAGGTAACTTACATAATTCCCAAGTCTGATTTTTCAGCAAGGAGTCCATTTCTTCTTTCATTGCAAGCTCCCACTGAACCTGTGTATCCACCTGCATAGCTTCATCATACCCTTCTGGTTCACCAGCATCTGTTAACAAAATAGAATACAAAGAGGGAGAAAACCTTTCAGGAGGTCTACTTATCCTTGTTGACCGTCTAACATTCACTGGAGTTTGTGGTATTTCTGGTTGTTGTTGCGGAGCGTGAGGAACCACTGGAACATCACTATTTGGAGTATCATCCAGCACTACATAATCCTTTTCTTTCTTCTCATGCTGCTGCAATTGATCTTTGTACAACACCTTCTCATTGAATATAACATCCCTACTTCTCACAATTTTCTGATTTTCAAAATCCCATAGCCTATAACCAAATTCATCAATGCCATATCCAACGAAGGTACATTTATTTGATTTCGCATCCAGCTTGGTTCTATTTTCAAAATCTATATGTGCAAATGCTTCACAGCTGAAGGTTTTTAGAAAAGAATAACTCACCTTCTTGCCTGTCCATGCTTCCTCTGGAATACCACAGCCCAAAGGAACTGAAGGACCTCTGTTAATTAAATATACAGCAGTGTTGACAACCTCTGCCCACATGTTTAAAGGCAGCCCAGCATGCAATCTCATGGTCCTTGCACGCTCCATTATTGTCCTATTCATGCGTTCAGCCACTCTATTTTCCTGTGGAGTCCCTGGAACCGTTTTCTGCCTATGAATTCCATTAAAGGAACAATAATCTTCAAATTCTTTGCTGCAATACTCACCACCATTATCAGATCTGAGACATTTTAATCTTTTACCCGTCTCATTCTCAACCAAGCTTCTCCATTTCTTAAATGTTTCAAATACATCAGATTTCTGTCTAAGGAAATAAATCCAGACCTTCCTAGTTGCATCATCTATGAATGTAACATAATACCGAGAGCCACAGAGAGAAGATACCTGAGCTGGTCCCCATACATCTGTATGCACAAGCTCCAACTTTTCATTTTTCTTTTGCTTCCCATCCTTGAGAAAACTGACTCTCTTTTGTTTTCCATACACACAACTTTCACAGAAATCCATATTAATACATTTCAGACCTGGTAAAACTTTCTTAGAATGAAGTACCTTCATACCTTTTTCAATCATATGCCCAAGTCTGTTATGCCACAATGTTGTCTCAGAACCTGCAGCAACTTTTCCAGTCTCTTCCTGCAAACCTGCAGCAATTGTTCCTGAACCTGTTTGTTTTTTCTCTGTAACAGCTAAAGTAGAAGGAACAGTATGACCTGTACAAAGATATAAGGTGCCTACTTTCACACCTTTTGCTACTACTAAGGCACCTTTTGAAACCTTCCAATTTTTATTAGTAAATGTAACAGTGCAACCTTGTTCAGTTAGTTGCCCTGCTGAAATTAAATTCCTACTAAGCCTTGGAACATGCCTTACCTCTTGTAGTAGCCAATGATTCCCATTCTGCAACTTAATCTTGATTCTTCCCTTTCCAACAATCTGACAGGGTTCGTTATCTCCCAAATAAACCAGCCCAAAATCCCCTTGGACATAATCGAGAAAATAACTTCTATGGGGCGTAGCATGAAATGAGGCCCCTGAATCTAAAACCCATGAATCATCAGCATTATCTAGGGAAAGAATCAAAGCGTCATCTTCAGATTTATTACTTACCACATTTGCTTCCTTATTGCCTTCTTGTTTGTCTCCTTCTTTGTTCTTCCGAGACCAGCAATCTTTCTTCAGATGACCTGGTTTTCCACAGTACCAGCAATCCTTCTGTCCTCTGGTTTGGGATCTTTTGTCCTTTGATTTTCCTCATGACTTCCCATGACCTCCAGAACCTTTTCCTCTCTCCTTTGATCTGCCCCTGCTTTCTGCATTCAAAACACTGCCTGATTTAGATCCACCTGAGCTTTTCTTACAAATTTCCTCACTCAGAATAACACCAACAACATCATCAAATTTTAGGGTATTTGAACCAGAAACAGAGTTACTAACTGCCATTACCAAACTATCCCAGCTTTCAGGCAATGAACATAATATCAAGAGAGCTCTAACTTCTTCATCAAATTTTACATTTACAGAAGTCAATTGACTGACAATCGTATTAAATTCATTTAAATGACCTGTCACAGATCCACCTTCAACCATTTTCAAATTAAACAATTGCTTCATGAGAAATACCTTATTTGAGGCTGAGGGTTTTTCATACAATTTTGCCAAAGCTTTCATCAGACCATCTATTGTCTTCGCTTCTGTTATATTGAATGCCACCGATGGTGCCAGGCACAACTGAATGGTTCCCAGTGCCTTTCTGTCAAGAAGATTCCAATCCTCATCAGACATTGTTGCCAGTTTCTTGGCTACTCCTTCCAACGGCCTCCATAAATCCTTTTGATAAAGGTAATCCTCCATCTGCATCTTCCATAACTGATAGTTCTGCCCATTAAATTTATTAACCTTCATTTTACCCTCGTCTGCCATTGCTCCCACTCAACCGTGAGACTTTCCTGCAGATGATAATCGAACACAACCCTCTCTGATACCACTTGTTAGGGTTAGCCGGCAGAAGATATCAATTAAATGCAAATAAAGATTAAACAGAGAAATGGAAATACACAGAAATAATAATAGCGAGAGACAAGTTTTAACGTGGTTCACCCAAACTCGGGCTACATCCACCAAACAGAGAGTCCAATATTATTATCCAGTAAATCAAACCGATTACAATCAGCAATCCCTGCAACTCAATACCGCTGCAAAATGCTACAATACAATATATCAAAACCCTAACCCTTAGCCACTTTTTATCAAGCTTTTTGTCGGTTACAAAATAGGGTTTTCTTATGTCGATCAATGAAAAAATTAACTTTCGGTGCATTATAAAATAATAAAAAACTGTGTGAGGTTTCAGGGGCGTTGCCCCCGAGCCCCCACGGGGGTGCTGCCCCTCGACCCTGCCCTGTATCGCGACAGGGAACGCGCCAGGGGCGCTGCCCCTTGACCCCGTCTTGGGGGGAAACCACGCTGATAAAAGTGGGGTAAATATAACCTCCGAGTCTGATTAGGCTCCATATAACAACAACAATAATCTTATGCATATTCTAAAGTCTCAAAGAAAATGACAACTCAATAGTTCCACCACTCTCTATCACATTTGTTAAAGGTTCTACCATACATAGCGATGACAAATTCATTCTACATGATCTAGAGAGAGTGAAGTAGAGATAGATAGAGAGAGGGAGAGAGAGTGAGGGAGAGATAAAGTTAGAGAGGGAGAGATAGATATAGAGAGATAGAGACAGGGAGAGGGAGAGAGAGGGGGGGACTAAGATAGACAAAGGGATAGATAGAGGGTGAAAGATAGATAAAGAGGGAGATAGAGATAGAGATATAAATAGAGAGAGGGGAGAGATATGGAGATAGAGAGTGAGGGAGAGATAGAGGGAAAGATATAGAGATAGAGAGAGATCTAGAGGTAGAGAGCGACATATTAAGACATAGAGATATAGGGAGAGATAGAGATAGGGAAAGAGATGGAGAGATGGGGAGAAAGATTGAGAGGTAAAGATATGGGGAGAGAGATAGAGATGGAGAGAGATAGAGAGAGGGAGATAGAGATATATATAATGAGGGAGAGAGATAGAAAGAGATAACTATCTATAGAGGAAGGATAGAGAGATAGAGAGATAGAGGATAGGTAGAAAGAAACTTGAGCCCTATATCTCTCTATCCTCCCTTTCTAGATCTCAATATCTCTCCCTCTCCATCTTCCTCTCTATCTCTATCTCTATCTCTCCATACATCTCTCTCTCTCCCTCTCTATCTCTCCCTCTCTATTTATATATCTCTATATCCCTCTCTCTCATCCTCTCTAGATATCTCTATTTACTCTCCATCTATCTCTATCTCTCTATCTTTCCCTCCATCCCTCTATATCTCTCTCTATCTCAATCTCTTCCTATCCCTCTCTCACCCTCTCTCTATCTCTCCCTCTCTATCCCTATCTCTCTATCTCCCCTATCCCCCTCTCTATCTCTCTATCCCCCCTTCTCCCCCTCTATCTCTATCTCTATCTCTCCCTCTCCCTCTCTCTCCCCCTCTCTATATCTCTCCCTCTCCCCCTCTCTATATCTCTCCCTCTCCCCCTCTCTATGTTACTTGACCATATTAATACCTTGTTGCTCTATCTCTATCTTGTTGCTTGACCATATGGTGTAGGCTCTAAGTGATATGGTGAAGAAAGAGATTGATATGGTGGAGACCACCCTCTCTCCAATAATTGAAGATGGTTGATCCTATGTCAAGAAGTTCTATAGTTTCCCCTCAACCAAGTTAGTCATGGTGCAAATTATGAGTAGAACTAACATAGCATGGAAAATAAATGACATCTTAGAAACACATAAGGCCAATGAGGGATTTAAAGCACACTTAGATTTAATTGGACAAAAAATAAAGGGTTTGTAGACCTATATTCATCAACTGTCTAGTAGGGATTGCCCTCACCATTAGATGAGAATCAAAAAGTGTTCCCACATGACAAATTTCTAAAGCTAGTGACAGAGAAGAGCCAAGAAGAAACTATATAGATTGTTTATCCTCATTTCATCTTCTATGGGTCTACCATATCCTTAGTGAGAGAGATAAAGAGGTTGAGAGAGAGAGAGAGACATGTTTGGCATGATTAACATTTCACCTTCTATATGTTTGACATTTTTCCTTACCTTAGTTTCACCTTCAATATACATTTGACATTATATTTTTAGTTGGGGGGAGAGAAAGAGAGTTTGGGAAAGAGTAGAAGAGAGGATGACAAAGAAACCAAAAGCTTTAAGAAACATGCTCATGTTATAACGCAATCACATTTTACACTAGGTGAAATTCTTACTAATAGCCTAGAAAAAGGCATATCATGTGATTTTGGCCCACATGCTCTATTTTATTCCCCTATTCTGCATTTTTTCTAACATGCAAAGACACTTTTGATGCTTTTGAGGTTCTAAAATGATTGATTGACAAAATTAGTTTACTTTTTGTTCTTATATCAATATAGAAGATTCCAATTACATGTTTTTAAATCAAATTTGATATTTCAAATCATTATTTTCATGTTTTAAGGAATTGCAACACTTGATTAAACAAATTAACTAGTTTTTTGTCTTACATTGACAAAAAACATTCTAATTGTGCATGTTTTGTATTATAATTTGATAAATTATTAGATATTTTTTGTGTTCTTTTGACCATTGTTTTATATTGATATAGAATTCAATACCATACCAAGGGAATGACCAAAAACTCAAACACAAGAAGAGCGTGAAGCTGAGAATGAAAAGAAAAGAGAACGAATGAGACAACTTCATGAAAATAGGAAATTGAACTCCACAAATGAAGATCAACCATATTTGCCAATTGAATTGGATCATGAAGCATCCAAGAAAGAGAAGGATTTAGAGAAACAAAGGGAACAAATGCAAAAACTTCATGCAAGTAAGAAATCGAATGCGTGAGTTGAAGGTATGTCATCTTTGCCATCTCAAATTTATATTGTAGAAAATGTTTAATCACCAATTGAAAATGATGATGCATTTGCAAATGTGAATATAGATGTTACACCAATTGATCAAGTGTTGAATGAGCAAAATTTATCTAATGATTCAAGTTTTCCATTGAGAACACCTCCTAGAATTTTGTGTAAAAAGCCTAAGTTATTTATTGAAATTGATGAGAATATTTTAAAACCAATAGCTGACAAGATTCTTGAACATACTGGTAGAAGAAATTTGAATAAGCTATGGAACATGTTTTTTGAAAACATAAGTGAAACTGGAAGATGTTAATTGTTTGTTGAAATGATGAAAAATCTTAAGTTTAGGCCAATCATGAAGATTCTTGGTCTAAGAACGTCAAATATCAATAGTAAAAAATCTATTGTAAAAAATATAGTCAATGCATATCAAAGCATTGGTTCCACCTCATGCACCCAAGATAGTAATGCTACACGACATGTCATTACATCAAGTATCGTGAGCAATCAAACAAAGAAATCTTGCTTGATAAGAAAAACAAGTCAAGCACTAAAGATAAGTAGAAAAACATTGGAGGCGTGAAAGAGTTGAGGACCCAAATAGAAATGAACTATGGACATTTTCTAGTAGACTCCCATGGAAAGATAAAGCCATTGTTGAATCCTTAAAATCCCTAAGTGAGGAAATCAGAGAGATAACACAACAGTGTCTCCTAATCAAAGGGATGTTGTAAAAAGGAGAATTGGTTGTCAAAACTGTGAGCCACATCCAAAGCATTTTTTAGATATGACTCAAACACAAATTTTCTCCAAATTTGTAGAGAGTTATCCTCAAATTAAAATTAGTCAAAGATATTTTGAAATGGAAAAACCTTTTTATGTCAAAATAAATCACAAATGCACAACTTGTTGTAGAGTTCACATGGAATTTTCTATACATTATGGTGTTTTTTGACAAATATGTGTATCTTTGCATACTAATGATATTTTACAGGAGTGTATGATAGAAGCATCACCTAAAATGGCAAGATATTTCATTTCAAGAATTTTTGTGAAAGAGTAGATGGACAAATGTTATATAAGAAATCATGTTTGGATGGAACATGTGATCATTGAGGTCATTTGCAATGTTGAGAACTTGTGTACACATGGAGAATACACATGCAATTGGAAATGAATTAGCACCTTTTGAGAAATATAAGACAATGGCATACAGTCTAAAAGATGGTAAAGAAGCAAAAAGGTGTGAATTGGTAAGTGAAGAAATACCATTATCTGCATTTATGCATATTTTTTTAGAAAAGATAGTTTATGAGTATGCAGGGCATACACATAGAGCTCGATGGTTGGACTTGCAATTCAAGTTATACAAGATCACATTTCCTCTTCATACAATCATGTCAATTTTAGACTTTACAGAAAATTATATACTACATCACAAAATGAGGTTCAATCATAGTACTACAACTCCACTCAGGTTGCTATATTTGTGCATATAACATTCATTCATGCACCCAACAATATAGAGGAAGATAGAAAGATCTTGAGGGAGTATCATTTTTATATTAGTGATGATCACACACATTCTACAGAGTTTGTGCAAGGTTGCTTTTAGATGTTCTATGGTCATTTGAGTAGTAGGAGTATCATGTTTGGTCAGCACATCATATGGTTAGATAATTGTGAATCACAATTTAAAAATTCATGGATGTTCTATTGGTTAAGTAGGATGCATATATTGAGTGGTGTTCAACATATATGGAATTTCTTTGAGACTAGGCATGGAAAAGGGGAGCATGCTGGTGCTAAAGCATGTATTAAAAGAGCCTTAGCATGAGAAGATTTGAAGTACAAAGACAATGCAAAGTTGACAAATGTAGCATCCATCGTCAAATGGTGTAACTCTACAATGGGTCTAGGTAATTGTAACATCCACATTCTAAAAACACAATAATATAGAGAACTTACAATGGAATAAATTCAACAAGGTAAAAATGAGAGAATTTTTATCTTTTATTTATCATATAATCAAGTAACAACAAATTGCAAGATTCTCTTACATAAAACAAATATGACATATTGTCTTTCTCAATTACAAGTATCTGCATAAGTAATTACATAAACAAATTTGGAGTGATTACTGCTTCTGAATATCTGACATCTTTATCACAAGTCACGGCATGTTTTCTGCTAGAGAGAGAGAGCATCCTTCAAGTGTTTTACCTCTATCCACAGACCAGCGGTCTCCCACACATCTTCCACATAGGAAGTGGCCCTACCCTTCACGAGTAATATAGACCAAAGGTGACCAGTGGTAATTTGTCTTCCGAGTACATAGTGTTGTTTCCTACATAACTCTATCAACCATACAACCCTAGATACCCTCTAGCTAAGTATGATTTTCTTATAGGTTATGCAATCCAGATACAATGAACCGACAATGCATGCAGAAAATGAATGTATTACTTTGGCCAAAGTTTTTTACTATCAATAAAGTTCATAATGAACGTGGTCAAAATGTTCACCCACCCTAACTCGACTTGGATATATCATATTCTTACAATTTTATCCTCACCAACTATGTTTTCGTATATAGTTTAAACATCTTTCATAGTAATGGTCTACTTGTCTTAGACGAGTTCATATAGATATAACTAATCATTTGTTTCCATATTCGATACTAGGGTTTTCATTGCAACATTTAATAATTCTGATATTTCAAAATAATCCTACCTCATAACTATGAAGGTTTAAAAATGAACCCTAGGTTTACTCAATCAAGATTAAGAATAATATAGTTCCAGAAAAGATATTACCTCCTACACAATGGAGTATGAGTACCTTCTATTTCTCTATTGTGATAACATTGATAATAACAAAAGTTTAGAATATATACATATATATGTTTCCCTATTAAGTCAAATTCTAATTCAAACTACTCTATTCCCATCATAATGGTTTATAAAAAGAATATACTCAACAAGATTGATATAATAGGTAAAAAGGATAGTTCTATGGAACTTATTTCCTCTACCAAACTATTCCTAGTTTTTCCATCACTCGACTAGATAAAATGGTTTTTTTTCCAAATATTACTAAGAATCTAAGTTATTGAATAGAATTCATTTTGACATATAACTAAACAAAGGATGGTTTAAATCAACATCATCCTAACTTAATGATTAAGCCATGTTACACATATCCAAAAGTAATACATACCAAAGCATCATATTGCTCTAATGACACCGAATGTCTTTCGAATGGTTTAAACTATAACATCATATGTTATTTAGCTACATGAGATATCTCAACATCATGGCGACTGGTTTGAGCTTATAAGGCTCAATATAACTACATATATAATTAATAAGAACCTTATTCAAGCGTGCAAACAATGATGATCACACTGTCATTACAAGGTAATTTTGACATCATAACAGATATAAACGTATTGTATGTTTTCAGTTTAAAGAGCTCTGGTTTAAAAATTCAATGATAAAGGGAATGCATCAACCAATCAATGGCTCAATCGATGCTACCAAGTTTCCTATCTACTAAATAAGCAGTTTGCAATCATCGCTATCTATAAAATATAACAACGATTCTATCATAGCAGATACTGTAGTTTTAATCAAAAACACATCGATTAAATGGTTTGGCCTATCAGGCAAATTCGAATGACTATTAGCAAGACACCACAGTGATATTTGAATGAAAGATAATTTGATTCATCATTGAATATAATGCACACAATGCAGAAAAGAAGGTAACCTGACAAGCGATGGCTTCGAAGGATGAACCGAGTTGCTAGCTGCGAACTCTATTGGATGTCTAAGACCGATGTCCACTTCTTTCTCTAAGCTCATTTTTCCTTCACTTGCTACCTACTGCGATTCATCTCTGCATCATAATACTCACCGTATCAACTCATACAGAGTCATTCTCTTTTTAAGACTCTCCCATGACTCTTAATGAGTCCTCCTATCATTGCTCCCCCACTATTATAGTTAGAGACACAAGGAGTACACGTACAGTCCACGTATACTTCGGTTACAACCGAATCCTCATAAAATGCAAGGTTTAACATATGTCGATGGGAAAATGTCTCACATAGAGAGTGTAAAGAATGTGGTTTGGAACACCACCAATTCCTCTCAAAGAGGTCGACATAACAATAATACTACTGTTTGATCATTTAATGATCACATTGAGTTATTCGATCCTCCACTTGGGATAAAAGAAAAGCATTCCTACGAATATGCCTACAGTTTCTCCATGATTGAGTAAGCAGTTAATAATTTTGAGATATTAATCTCAAGTTGATATTTATATATATTCATATATATTGAAGTAATGGTTTATCATGACAACTACCTTACTTGATCATTTATGCTTTGATCAAAATATGATAATAATAAGTCGAAAGGCTTACGAATAATGTGAAAGGGTCGAGCTTGTCTCCCCTTCATAGACTCTTGTTAAATCACATCAACTTGACTTGATAAGATCATCATATGACGTTTAATGTTAACAAATTGAACATTCTATGACTTAAGGATGTTAACACATCAATTTTGCGACAATGTTGACGTAAGATTACGTTAGTCATAAACGGACATCATTCTACTCTAAAGACATCATTTTCTTTTATGAACGTCAATGTTGACACACATGACTAACCTAGAAAATAGTCAAAAGATATTGACTACTTGTCAAATAGACTCAAGAGTTATATTGACAAAACATGACTTACCTCTATCGATACCAGTTCATGTTTTGTTAGACACTTATACTCATTTTGCAAATGAACACCCATAACCCAAGGTCTATATTTCTCTCCTTGAAAGATTCTCTCTCTTTCTTTTCTCTAAGATTCATCTAAAACCTATAATCCTATATAAAACATGAAATCAACAAATTATGATCAGTGCATCATTATTCAAACAATAAACCAAATTCTCATAATACAATTATTAAATCGATAAAACATTTGTATTTCCATAATTTCATAAATGCCATACAATAGAATCTATGTTTTTCCTTGATATTAATCTAAACATCAAAATAGATTTACTTATGTTCAAGTAAAATTAAAAAGTATTAGCAAGACAAAAATTGGGGATGTAACATATCCTTCCCCTAAAGATTCATCGTCCTCGATGATATAAAGTATCAAAATGTAACTAAAAGCAAGTTCATTGTTTTTCAACTAGTAAAAGTATTAAATAAATGAGGAAAATTCTGATAAAATTCATGGTAGTCCTCCCATGTAGCATTTTCCTTAACATATTGGTCCCATTGGACCTTGCACTGTAAGACCTCTCTGTTACGCAAGTGGAGCTTGTGTGTTTCTAACACTTTGAGTGGCTCGATCATGACCACCCCTGGGTCTTGCATCTATAAAATATGATCATCACCTACAATATATTTCTTTAAGCAAGAAACATGAAAAACATTATGCATTCTAGACAAAACTGGTGGTGGAGCAATTTTGTAGGCAACCGGATTGACCACTTCGAGTTCTTCAAAGGGTCCAACATATTGAGGAGCTAGTTTAGAAGACTTCCCAAACTTAATAGAACTTTTCTGTGGTTTGACTCTCAAGAGAACTTTCTCTCCAATAGAGAATTGTCTTGGTACACACTTGGCATCCGCATAACTCTTCTGTCTATCATTGGCTTCTGCCAATCTTTTTCTGATTAGCTTAACTTTTTCTTCTATTTCAGCTAGTATTTTTGGTCCGATGCTAATCCTATCTTCTAGCTTATCCCAGCTTATAGGAGTTCGACATCTTCTCCCATACAATGCTTTAAAAGGTGCCATCTTGATAGCGAAATGATAGGAATTGTTGTAAGCAAATTCCACAAGTGGTAAGTATTCTTCCCACTTATATTGTTGATCCATGCAATACATTCACAACAAATCTTCCAAAACCTGGTTAACTCTCTCAGTTTGCCCATCAATTTCAGGATGATAAGCTGTACTCACATTGAGTTTGGTCCCTAGCACATAGAACAAATTTTGCCAAAACCTTGATGTTATACGCGCATCTCTATCCGAGATAATCTTTTCAGGGAAACCATGCAATCTAAACACTTCTTGAACAAATTTGCGGGCTAACACTGGTGCTCCATTAGACAAATTTCCTGGTATGAAATGTGCTACCTTCATGAGTTTATCAACCATGACTAAAATGGCATCGTGTATATTCCTAGACATAGGAAGACCTTGAACAAAATCCATACTTATGACTCGCCATTTCCACTCTGGTACATCATGTAGGTACAACAATCCTGCTAGGTGTTGATGTTCTACTTTAACCCTCTGGCATTCTAAACAACTTGCTACAAATCTCACAGCATCATTCTTCATTTCTTTCCAAAAATAAAGAGGTTTAACATCCGCTAGAAGTTTGGTCACTCCTGGATTTTCGAAGTATGGTGTGGTATGAACTTCTTTCCATACTAGATTCCTTAATTTAGCTGAATTAGGAACATACATTCTACCTCTAAACCTCAATAGTCCATCTGACTCAAACAGAAACCCATCATACCTTGGGTCTCTAGGATTAACCTCCAAAGATTGCTTAACATGCTCATAATATTCATCACCAGACAAATTTTGCAGCACTAAATCTTTGAAATTTCCATGGATAGAGACAATTGAAGATATATGTCTTCTACAACTCAAAGCATCGGCTACCCTAATCTCTTTTCCTTTGATGTATTTTATCTCAAAGTCATAGTCATATATCAATTCTAACCATCTCCTTTGTCGAGCATTCAGATGTGGTTGAGAAAAAATATACCTAAGACTTTGATGGTCCGACTTAAGTAGAAAGGTTTTTCCTAACAAATAGTGCCTCCACATTTGCAAAGCATGAGTAACTACTACCATTCTAGATCATGTGGTGCATAATTTTTCTCATAGGATTTCAATTTTCTAGACTCATATGCTATCACTCTCCCATATTGCATAAGCACTCCTCCTAATCCTTCTCCCGAGGCATCTGTAATTACCTCAAACTATCCTTCGGGGTCAGGAACTTTCAAAATTGGAGTTGAAGTTAACTTTTCCTTTAAGAGATCAAATGCCTTCTGACATTTGTTTATCCATTCAAATCACTTTCCTTTCCTTTGCAGGGAAGTGATTGGACTAGAAATATTGGAGAAATTTAGAACAAACTTTCTATAATAACCAGCCAGGCCCATGAAAGTATGCACTTCATGCACATTTGTGGGTACAGGCCAATCCAAAATAGCTATGATTTTTGTAGGATCAACAAATATTCCATTTGCAGATATAATATGTCCTAGATATTGAATCTCCTTTTGGAAGAATGAACACTTTGACAATTTTCCATATAACTTATGTTCTCTTAACCATTGCAAAACCAATTGCAAATGTCGTTGATGTTCTTCTTCATTCTTAGAGTAAATAAGTATATCATCCAGAAAGACTAGAACAAACTTGTCTAAACAATCTTTGATTACACTGTTCATGAGGTTCATGAATGCGGTAGGGGCATTTGTCAAACCAAATGGCAACACTGTGAACTCATAGTGCCCATATCTGGTTCTAAAAGTTGTCTTATGGATATCCTCATCTTTGAATCTTAACTAATGATATCCTGATTGCAAATCGATCTTTGAAAATATTGTAGCTCCACACATTTGATCAAAGAGATCATCAATACATGGCAAAGGGTATTTGTGGTGCAGAAGCACCTTAGCTTTGATTAAATTGTAATTTTACAACATTGTATAAGGTTTATTAAGTCATTTTTATGTGTTAGGAAGGTTAAAGTTTAAGTCCGTTTGTTGCAAAATGCAAAAGTTGTCACAACATTGTAAAGTTGCAAAGAAGTGCAAATTGTGGGAAGATGAAAGGTCATGAAGGTTTGATTCGCTGTAGGAAGTTAGAAATTAGTTGGAAACTGAAAAGTCTTGATGAGATGCCTTTAAAAAAAGGCCTTGTAACCTTTAGAAATTCGTGGGTGATTGAAGTTAGGAGTTTTGAATAAAGAAATCCACTGTTTTTCTACATTTTTCATCAGAAAATGCTATTTCTAGGCCTTGTACGGATCTATATGGGCATGCATGGCTGTGTAATTGGTTGTAAGTGATAGTCCTATCAATCACCCTCTATTTCCTTTTGGTTTCATGCATTTTGGTTTTGTTTAGAGCAAGATATTGCATTTTTTGTCTAGACTGTCAAAACCCTGATTTAGAGTAACCTGTTTTGGGAAAAATACCATAACTTTTGTTTCCACCGTTGGATCTTTATGTAACTTGGGAAAAATGTCTATAACTATGTTATCTAAAATCTAACTAAAGCGATCAACCTCATTTTGTGTTGTGTGGAAGTTATGTATGACTGTTCATAGCATTTCACAGTGACATTTCTGAGTTTGAACCCTTGTAGCAGAATTACCAATCTGTTTGTAGAGCACATTTTCTAAAACAACCCAAACCCATTCTGGAGTATATTGTGGGGAGGCATAATGGGTATATAATACATGTCTAAGATTTGCATTTGGATGTTTATACAGAAAGTTATTGGAACTGTTCTCCGTTTGTAAGCTACTAGTCTTTCTTGGGGTTCGTGAAGGAACTAGTAGTTCGAAATTTGATCCACCTTTGCCAATGGATGGGATGGGATCTAATACATGTCCAAACACCATTTCCAAGAAGAATTCAAGAACTTTAACTATTGTTCCCACTTTTCCATGAAGATCCTTGTTTTTGGGCTCATTGGTGTAGTTGAACTTTGCCTAGTATGAAGTTGAGTTGATCCTTTCCTCTGCATCAGATTGGTATCAGAGCTCAGAAGATTTTGAGCGTGTAGATAGAGCACCGAAGGAGGCAATCTACACCAGGAGTTCAGGATGAGCATTGCTTTTTGCTATCTGATTCTGTTATGAAGTTTTTTTTTTGGTTGCAGGTGCAAGTTCATTCACTGCTGAAGGCAGACAGGAAGGTCTGTCAAGAGGGCCAGAGGAGATGGTCCATTTGGTTGTCGCCAACAGTCTTGGGGAGAGAGGCAAGAAAGGACTCCCAGGTGAGGGACAAGAGTGTTGTTGTAGCAGGAAGGAGTGGACTTCTGATGCACCTTGGAGGTAGCCAGTCAAACTCCATTAACAGGAGTCACAGTTGGAAAGTAAAAAGGAAGCAGAGAAGGCATCAAATAGGGGTTGAAGACATAAAGAGGCAAAAGTTATTTGAAGCAGACCACACAACTCTCAGGACAAGAGTTTTCTTCATGCTGAGGAGTATGGTGTAGAAGCACCTTAGCTTTGATTAAATTGTAATTTTACAACATTATATAAGGTTTATTAAGTCATTTTTATGTGTTAGGAAGGTTAAATTTTAAGTCCATTTGTTGCAAAATGCAAAAGTTGTCACAACATTGTAAAGTTGCAAAGAAGTGCAAATGGTGGGAAGATGAAAGGTCATGAAGGTTTGATTCACTGTAGGAAGTTAGAAATTAGTTGGAAACTGAAAAGTCTTGATGAGATGCCTTTAAAAAAGGCCTTGTAACCTTTATAAATTCGTGGGTGATTGAAGTTAGGAGTTTTGAATAAAGAAATCCACTGTTTTTCTACATTTTTCATCAGAAAACGTTGTTTCCAGGCCTTGTACAGATTTGTATGGGCATGCATGGCTATGTAATTGGTTGTAAGTGATATTCCTATCAATCACCCTCCATTTCCTTTTGTTTTCATGCATTTTGGTTTTGTTTAGAGCAAGATATTGCATTTTTTGTCTAGACTGTCAAAACCCTGATTTAGAGTAACCTGTTTTGGGAAAAATGCCATAACTTTTGTTTCCACCGTTGGATCTTTATGTAACTTGGGGAAAATGTCTATAACTATGTTATCTACAATCTAACTAAATTGATCGACCTCATTTTGTGTTGTATGGAAGTTATGTATGACTGTTCGTGGCATTTCACAGTGACATTTCTGAGTTTGAACCCTTGTAGCAGAATTACCAGTCCGTTTTTAGAGCACATTTTCCAAAACAACCCAAACCCATTCTAGAGTATATTGTGGGGAGGCATAATGGGTATCTAATACATGTCTAATATTTGCATTTGGATGTTTATACAGAAAGTTATTGGGACTGTTCTCCGTTTGTAGGCTACTAGTCTTTCTTGGGGTTTGTGAAGGAACTAGTAGTTTGAAGTTTGATCCACCTTTGCCAATGGATGGGATGGGATCCAATACATGTCCAAACACCATTTCCAAGAAGAATTCAAGAACTTTAACTATTTTTCCCACTTTTCCATGAAGATCCTTGTTTTTGCGCTCATTGGTGTAGTTGAACTTTGCCTAGTATGAAGTTGAGTTGATCCTTTCCTTTGCATCAATTTGTTCTTTACTGTTGCTTTATTAAGCATATGATAATCTATACATAAATGAAGAGTTCCATCCTTCTTCTTGACAAAGATAACTAGAGCACCCCATTGTGAAACATTGGGTCTAATCAAACCTTTTGCCAACAATTCTTGTAATTGGGCTTTCAATTCCATTAACTCCGTAGTTGTCATACGGTAGGGTGCTTTTGATATAGGCTCAGATCCTGGTTTAATATCAATTGCAAAATCAAAAACCCTCTTGGGACGTAGTCCTGGAAGTTCTTTTGGAAAAACATCCTAAAAATCCTAAAGAAAGGGGTACTTTTCTTCAAAAGATGAACTAGGGCTTTCTAACCCTTCCTCCACTTGTTCTATTTTAACTACAAACAACTAACAACCTTTTTGTCTAACCCTTTTCAATTGCTTAGCGAAGATAGGTCTAATCTTAACTTCTCTTTGAATTCCTTGGAATTGGGTCTAATTTCCCAAATCATCTAAGCATTCAACCATTTTTGAAAAATACTCAACCTTAGCTTTATGCTTCCATAACCAACTCATTCCTAGGATTACATCATAGGAACCTAAGGGGGCTACATACAGGTTTACTTTCATTGAGAAACTAGGGAGATCAATCTTGACCTCAAAAACACATTGCTCTACCTGAGCCTTAGATTGGTTAGCATATTCTACTGACCAGGGTTTATACATGAACCCAGCTTTTCTAGGAAACTTATTCAAAATTTTAGGAGAAACAAAGTTTTCAGTGGCTCCTGTATCAATCAAAATAGATATAGGGACTCCAAACAAGGTACCTGTCATTTTAATGGGTGTGATTTGATACTTTGCTTAACAATTGTCGAGAGTTGCATGAATCCTTTGCTGGAATGCTTCTTGTTGAGTAGATAGTGTAGTACCTCTTTGTTGACCATTTTGATTCTTGTTTGGGCAATGATTAGCATAATGGTCACCTCCACAAGTAAAGCATCCTCCAATGGGTCCTCTCTTATCTGAAGTCTTTCCATTGTTATCCTCATTCCTTTTGTAATTACCATTCTTCTTCTCATTTCCAGGTCCACCCCTATTTTTCTGAGTTCTTTTTCTCTTGTTCTCATAGCTCTTATCATTTCTTCTCTTGAATGGTTGATTAGCAAGAGTTCCATTAAATCTCTTGCAGTTTCTATCATGATAAGCTGAGATGGATTTCAGCTTTTGTTCTTACTTGATCACCTTCTCGTACACTTGATGCATTGTTGTGGGACCATGTACATCCACCTCTTCACCAATTTGAGCATTTAAACCCATGATGAATTTTTTGATCCTAAATCTCTCAAATTTTTTATACTGAGGCACATATTTCAGAAGACAGGTGAATTTTTCTCTATATTCCACCAATGTCATGTCTCCTTGACGAAGATTCTGAAAATCAGTCAATTTTTTATCAAAATAAAGTTGTGGTAGCCATCTTTTGCGAAAGAGCTCCACGAACTCATCCCAAGTTACCCTTAAAGAACTTAAATTCAATTCCATCTTCTTATTCATCCACCATGAGGATGCTTCTCCTGCTAGTTGGAATGCTCCCCAAACTGCCTTGGTTACTTCCGAGTAATTCCTTATCTCAAAATATTTTTCCATTTATGTCAACCAAGCTTCTGCTACATCTCCAGTCACCTTTCCATCAAATTTTGGTGGAGTGACCTTCTTCATATCCTTAGAGAGTTCTTAGGTTAGTCTATCCCTTGCCTCTTTATGAGGTTCCATACTCTTACTTTGTTCTTCATGATTCTCTCCACTTTCTCCACGAGAGTTTTCGCCTCCTCCCTCAAAATTCCCTTTATCATCTACCTTCTTTTCCAAATCACCCAGTCTTTTCTTAGTTTCCTCAAGCATGGTTATGATCTAGTCCAATTTATTATTTGCCAGGTGGTTTTCCTCTTGACTTCCTCCTTGGTTAGTTCTTGTCTGAACCATGTTTATCATTTTTCTCACACCTGAGAATATTGAGTTGTCTATTAGTTCATGATTATAATGCATCCCATTAAATCAAAACATAAACTCAAATCAAACAATAGTTTGGTACAAAAACAACTCTTCTTTATTTATTTCATTTCAAGAGTAAAGAACATTCTTTATTTATATAAGAAATGACTTCAAAAGTTATGCTCAAGAGGAGTATATCCTTCGGATTCATTTTTAGATACATAATCTTGAGGTATATAACCTTCTAACTCACTATCGGACCTAACTTCTATGATCTCAACAGATTGGGGTAAGCGAGGATCTCGCCTAACCATAGTTGTATCCTCATCTAACATATATGCTATGATTCTAGTAGTGATCTTAACTCTTTCAATGTTTTCCTTTCTCACTCGCTTGATTCAAGTTAAGGCATTCGCAAGGGTTTAGTATCACTTAACCATATGTCACTTTCATCATTAGTTCCCTTAAAAGTTTTAATACTGGCTTCACATTCTCTTTTTGCCTTAAGGAAACGTTTACTCACATTAACTGACTTTCTCACTGTCTTCTTAAGAAGTACCATCCTGGCACAAAAATTTTTAAACATTAGCTAACCACATAATGTTGACTACAGGTAAGCATAGTGGTCTCATAAGCCCTAGTGTTGAACCTGGTAGCTCTGATACCATATGTAACATCCACATTCTAAAAATACAATAATATAGAGAACTTACCATGGAATGAATTCAACAAGGTAAAAATGAGAGAAAATTTTTCTTTTATTTATCATATAATCAAGTAACAACAAATTGCAAGATTCTCTTACATAAAACAAATATGACATATTGTCTTTCTCAATTACAAGTATCTGCATAAGTAATTACATAAACAAATTTGAAGTGATTACTACTTCTAAATATCTGACATCTTTATCACAAGTTGTGTGGCATGTTTTATGTTAGAGAGAGACAGAGCATCTTTCAAATGTTTTACCTCCATCCACAGACTAGCGGTCTCCCACACATCTTCCACATAGGAAGTGGCCCTACCCTTCACAAGGAATATAGACCAAAGGTGACCAGTGGTAATTTGCCTTCTGAGTACATAGTTTTGTATCCTACATAACTCTATCAACCATACAACCCTAGATACCCTCTAGCTAAGTATGATTTTTTGATAGGTTATGCAATCTAGATATAGTGAACTAACAATGCATGTAGAAAATAAATGCATTACTTTGGCCAAAGTTTTAATATCAATAACATTCATAATGAACATGGTCGAAATGTTCACCCACCCCAACTCGACTTGGATACTATCATATTCTTACAGTTTTATCCTCACCAACTATGTTTATGTATATAGTTTAAACATCTTTCATAGTAATGGTCTACTTGTCTTAGAGGAGTTCATATAGATATAACTAATCATTTGTTTCCATATTTGATACTAGGGTTTTCATTGCAACTTTTAATAATTCTGATATTTCAAAATAATCCTACCTCATAACTATGAGACTAAGGTTTAAAAATGACCCCTAGGTTTACTCAATCAAGATTAACAATAATATAGCTCTGGAAAAGATATTACCTCCTATACAATGGAGTATGAGTATCTTCTATTTCCCTATTGCGATAACATTGATAATCACAAAAGTTTAGAATATATACATATATATGTTTCCCTCCTAAGTCATATTCTAATTCAAACCACTCTATTCCCATCATAATGGTTTATAAAAAGAATATACTCAACAAGATTGATATAATAGGTAAAAAGGATAGTTCTATGGAACTTATTTCCTCTACCAAACTATTCCTATTTTTTCCATCACTCGACTAGATAAAATGGTTTTTTTCCAAAGATTACTAAGAATCTAAGTTTTTTAATAGAATTCATTTTGACATATAACTAAACAAAGGATGGTTTAAATCAGCATCATCCTAGCTTAATGATTAAGCCATGTTACACATATCTGAAAGTAATACATACCAAAGCATCATATTGCTCTATTGGCACCGAATGTCTTTCGAATGGTTTAAACTAAAACATCATATGTTATTTAGCTACATGACATATCTCAACATCATGGAGACTGGTTCAAGCTGATAAGGCTCAATATAACTACATATATATTTAATAAGAACCTTATTCAGGTGTGCAAATAGTGATGATCACACTGTCATTACAAGGTAATTTTGACATCATAACAGATATAAACGTATCATATGTTTTCAGCTCAAAGAGCTCTGATTTAATAATTAAATGATAAAGGGAATGCATTGGCCAATCAATGGCTCAATCAATGCTACCAAGTTTCCTATTTGCTAAATAAGGAGTTTGCAATCATCGCTATCTATAAAATATAACAGCGATTCTATCACAACAAACACTCTAGTTTTAATCAAAAACACATCGATTAAATGGTTTGGCCTATCAGGCAAATTTGAATGACTATTAGCAAGACACCACAGTGAACATTCAATGAAAGATAATTTGATTCATCATTGAATATAATGCACACAATGCAGAAAAGAAGGTAACCTGACAAGTGATGGCTTCAAAGCATGAACCAAGTTGCTAGTTGCAAACTCTACTGGACGTCTAAGACCAATGTCTACTTCTTTCTCTAAGCTCATTTTTCCTTCACTTGCTACCTACTGCGATTCATCTCTGCATCATAATACTCATCGTATCCACTCATATAAAGTTGTTCTCCTTTTAAGACTCTCCCATGACTCTTAATGTGTCCTCCTATCATTGCTCCCCCATGATTACAGTTAGAGACAGAAGGAGTACATGTACAGTCCACGTATACTTCGGTTACAATCGAATCCTCATAAAATGCAAGGTTTAACATATGTCGATGGGAAAACATATCACGTAGAGAGTGTAAAGAATGTGGTTGCAACACCATTAATTCCTCTCAAAGAGGCCGACATAACAATAATACTACTATTTGATCATTTAATGATCACATTGAGTTGTTCAATCCTCCACTTGGGATAAAATAAAAGCATTCCTACGAATATGCCTACGGCTGCTCCATGATTGAGCAAGCAGTTAATAATTTTGAGATATTAATCTCAAGTTGATATTTATATATTCATATATATTGAAGTAATGGTTTATCATGGCAACTACCTTACTTGATCATTTATGCTTTGATCAAAATATGATAATAATAATAAGTCGAAAGGCTTACGAATAATGTGAAAGGATCGAGCTTATCTCCCCTTCAAAGATTCTCGTTAAATCACATCAACTTGACTTGATAAGATCGTCATATGACATTTAATGTTAACAAATTGAACATTCTATGACTTAAGGATGTTAACACATCAATTTTGCGACAATGTTGATGTAAGATTACGTTAGTCGTAAACGGACATTGTTCTACTCTGAAGACGTCATTTTCTTTTACGAATGACAATGTTGACACACACGACTAACCCATAAAAGAATCAAAATATATCGACTACTTGTCAAATAGACTCAAGAGTTATATTGACAAAACATGACTTACCTCTATCGATACCGGTTCACGTTTTGTTAAACACTTATACTCATTTTGCAAATGAACACCCGTAACCCAAGGTCTATATTTCTCTCCTTGAAATATACTCTCTCTCTATTTTCTCTAAGAGTCATCTAAAACCTATAATCCTGTATAAAACTTGAAATCAACATATTATGATCAGTGCATCATTATTCAAACAATAAACCAAATTCTCATAATACAATTATTAAATCAATAAAACATTTGCATTTCCATAATTCCATAAATGACATACAATAGAATCTATGTTTTTCCTTGATATTAATCTAAAAATCAAAATAGATTTACTTATGTTCAAGTAAATTAAAAAAGTATTAGCAAGACAAAAATTGGGGATGTAACAGTAATGAAGGTAAGTCTATAGTTTATAGATTTTTTTGGTTGATAGAAGAAGCTAACATTGCAAATGAATATTGTTGTACAGTGATAGGATCGAGTGAGTTCCACTCTTTTAGAAGCTCAAATGCAACTTCATGGACTATTCATTCAAGGCAGATGGTGTGTTTTTGTTCATCATGTACATATTTTTCTTGGAATGAGTGTGAGTCAAAAGAATGGGTCGATGAATGGTGTGCTAGATCTTTAAGCCCACTTCAAATGTATCAACTTCTAGGAGCACTACAACTCATGCAAATGGAATCATCAATTGACTTTGACCATATTTCAGATCTAGTTGAACCAGGTATTTATAGACACATTACTTAATGAAAATTAATATATATTTTAGATTATGATGTAGTATTTTTGTGTCATTTATTGAATTAATCTTTTTTGTGCAATTTAATGTAGGGCATGTTTATGTAGTTATTGTGGATGAAGATAATGATGAAGGAATGAATTATTATTTATGGGGTTGTGTTGAGGCAAAAAATAAATTGACAACCCATGTCATAGATGGAGAAAACATTGAGTATCCTACAAGATCGGTGGTTGTTATTGGAACAAGGCTTAGAAGGTATCCAATGAAGAAGTCTGATGTGTGGTTGTTCAAGGACATTGACACACATAGGAAAATTATTCATTATTCTAACCTTGTTGTGGCATCAAATGTTTAATTGATAAAATATGGGGGTAGACCATTTAAATAAAAACTTGTGGAAAGTTTGTGATTTTGAACATGAAGAAATACTTCACACCATAAAGAGTAGATCAGATCCACATGGTTCATTGGATTGAATTAGTGGAATGACACAAAGTTATGTTAATTACACTTCTTAATTTTTGTGATTTGATTACATTTTTATTTTCTTTTATTTATTTATTTATTTCTAGTAGTGCTATTAATTTTGTAGATTAGTAGTGCCAAACAAGCTTGCACTCACCCTCCTACAATATGAAATGATTGGTACACTTGGGGTACAAAATGAGACCTCCGCTAGCATTCACCTATCCACCTCGATGTGTTGGCACATTTTGTTCAACCCCACGAGGTACAGAACAAAAAATATATCTTCTGGCAATGTTATGTTGAATGCCACTAATGCATTTTGTATGAATGTATTTAATTTTTGCATGGTTAAATAGTTTGGAGTTGAAAAAAATAAGAGAGTTTATTATGGATGGACCCCATGTGCACCTTTAGGTCCAAACAAAACATTCCCAGGTGTCATGGACTCCAAGAATACTCCATCAAAGTTTGGCAGTTTTTTCTATTAGGGCTCTTAAGTGACTTTGTCGAAAGCATGTAGTCTGGAATAACTAGGAAAACTGGAGTACAAAATGAGACCTCCCCTAGAATTAACCTGCACACCCCAACATGTTGGTATAGTCAGTTCGGCCCCACAAGACACATAAAAAATATATGGCTTCTAGCAAGGTTATGTTGAATGCCACTGATGCATTTTGTAAGAATGCATTTAATTTTAGCATGGTCAGATGGTTTGGAGTTGACAAAAACTAAGAGAGGTTATTGTGGATGGACTCCACATGCACCTGTAGGTCTAAACAAAACATTCCCACGTGCCACAGACTCTGAGAACTACTCTGTCAAAGTTTGATAGTTTTTTGCTCTTAGGGCTCTTAAGTGACTTTGTTGGAAGCCTGTAGTTTGGAACAAGTGGGACACTTGGGGTACAAAATGAGACATCCCCTAGAATTCACTTGCCCACCTCAATGTGTTGGCATAGTCAATTTAGCCCTATGAGATGCGGAATGAAAAATATGGCTTTTGGTAAGGTTATGTCGAATGTCACTGGTGCATTTTGTAAGAATGCATTTAATTTCAGCACGTTCAAATGGTTTGGAGTTGACAAAAACTAAGATAATTTATTTTGGATGGACCCCATATACACTTGTAGGTCTAAATTAAACATTCCCAAGTGCAATGGACTCCAAGAACTACTCCGTCAAAGTTTGACAATTTTTTGCTCTCGGGGATCTTAAGTGACTTTGCTAGAAGCTTGTAGTACAGAATGACTAGGATACTTGAGGTACAAAAAAAGACCTCCCCTAGCATTTACCTACCCACCCTGATGTGTTAGCACATCCAATTCAGCCCCACGAGGTGCAGAATCCAAAATTTCACTCCTAGCACCTTTCCATTGGATGAAACTGAAGCATTTTGGACATTGCATTCCTTTCCACCACAGGTAAAAAAAATTGATTTTAAAAAATAAGGTAGGTATTTGTAGGTGGACCTGACATCCACCTATACATGTAAATAAGACATTCATAGGTGTCACAATTTGAGAGAACCATCGGTCTAAAGTTTGGCACCTTTTTTGTCTTAGGGATCTTAAGAGACTGTCTCTATCTGATGTAGCCAAGAATGACCAAGAGGCTTCGCCACCGAAAAGATACCTCCCCTAGTATTCACCCACCCACCCCAACTTGTTGGCACAGTCAGTTCGGCCCCAGGAGATGTTGAGTGCAAAATTTCACTCATATTACAAGAAGAAATAGTGAAATTACAATTGAGAAATAAAGATAAACTATTGCAAGTGGTTTCTTCTCAAAAGAAGTCATTCTTTTCTAAGGTAAAAATAGGTTAAGGAGTTTGAGTCAAGACCCACAAACATGTTCATAAATAAGTGTTAAAATTGATAAATTTAAAGGTTGAGGTCAATCGGTTAAGTGTTATTTTATATTATGGAAACCTAAGTTCAAACCCCCTAAAGTGGCATCTAAAGGTGGAATATTAAGTGGTGTTTTTGTATTCTTTGGCTCTTGTGCTATATTTGCCTCTAGTAGTAATTATTAAATTGGTTCTCTTAACAAGCCAAGGAAATGAGACTATGAGAAAATATAAAGTGGATTAAGGTATGTAGTTGTAGGACTTAATCAATAATATTTTTTTGGGCCAATATTAATCTAATCAATCCCACAACTACTAATCTAATCTCTGCATATGCTATTAATCCCCATTAGAGTTTGTTGTTATAGGTCTCAGAGGTGACTTAGTCCCTTCATTTTGCCTTATTCAAACCCTTGGATCGATTTAATGATTTTGCACAAATGAAAAGATACACCAAATAGAATGTAAATGCCTAGTATGTCTTGATAATTTTGTGTTTGTGAAGGAACCTAATATATGTGGTTACAAAGGAACCTACCTAAGAAACTAATGTATGTGGTTTTAGAGGAGCTTGCAAAGGAAACCAATATATGTGGTTGTGAAGGATACTACATAATACTATTGTATGTGGCTATAACTTAGGATCATAGACAAGAAATTAATGTGTGGCTATGAAGTGGCTTGCAAAGAAAATTGGTGTGTGGCTATGAAGGATCCTACAATAAAAATTGATATATGCAGTTGTGAAGGAGTCATCATGATATAACAATGTTGGTATATGGAGTCATCATAACCATGAGGCAATCAATGTAATCATAAACATCAAAGGATGTTAGTGATATTATATGCACACCCCTCCAATTGGTTACATGTAAATGATATAAAGAATTGGAGGAGAAGAGAAAAAGCGATATGTAAAAGATATGATCATGTTAGCACAAGAAAAATTTAATAATGGCATAGATAACATCATCTAAAACAACAAGAGATAATCTTGTAAGCACGTGTATCAAAGTGCAATGAGATGTTAGCCAATGTTGCCCCAATAGTGAGAATAATAAACAAAAGCCAATATGTTAGATGGATTTTGAAAACATAGTCAAGAAGTCATGAGAATGTAATCATTTAAGCATAAGATAAGTGTTATGTAAGAGATAAGAACATATGCATAGATATGAGAACATAATCCATAGGATGTATAAGATCACTTAAGATCAAGGATATAGCAAAGAAGGTATGTAGGTGAGAAACAAGTGTGATATAGTAAATGTGAATAAGTGAAAAGAGCTATGAGATATGACATGGTTGAAGACCCAATGCAAATTTGTCTCTAAACCTACAACCAACTTCTCCAATTTATGCCTTGTTCTTGCAATTCAACACCCAACACTAGATACAAAAATATGATAATATATAGGGGAAATAATGTTGTAGGAAGAAGTCAAACAGTACAGTTAAATGCATGTCCATTCTGTAGAATCAAAAGCACCCACAAAATGGTTTTTACAAGACAAAATTCTAAAAAAATAGCTAAACTCCCAAGAATAAATGAGCAATGGGAGACATATCAATAAAGTCAACTACATCAAGACCACTTGAATATGTATCCCCAAAACTAAAACCATCATAATCTAAAAGCCCTTAAAATTACAAAGATTGCTCACATAATTTGCCTATTTGTCTATTGTTCTATTTGCATGCAGCCATGCAGGTATATAAGGCTTTAAAAACTTTCAAGCAAATGCAATTGGTGGGTGTAAAGCCAAACTCCACAACCTTTGCCTGCATCCTCCCTGCTTGTGCCAAAATGGGATATTTGGAATAGGGTACATGGACATCCATCAAAGCATAAAGGATATGGGAATTTTATTAGATGTTGTAGTTGCAACTGCCCTAGTAGACATGTATGCAAAATGTGGAAGCATAGACAAGGCACGTGAACTATTCGGTAGAACACCTCAAAGAGATGCCATCTCATGGAATGCAATGATTTCAAGATATGCACAAAATGGATTTGTTGAAAAGGCTTTAGAAACTTTCAACAAAATGTAATTGGCGAGTGTAAATCCAATTTCCTCAACCTTTGCCAGCATCGTCCCTACCTGTGCCAAAATGGGATATTTGAAATAGAGTATGGACATCCATCAAAGCATAAAGGATATGAGAATTTTTTTAGATGTTGTAGTTGCAACTACCCTAGGAGACATGTAAATGAAAAATGTGGAAGCATAGAAAAGTCACATGAAGTGTTTGAAAGAACACCTCAAAGAGATGCCATCTCATGGAATGCAATGATTGCAAGATATGCACAAAATGGATTTATTCATAAAGCTTTAGAAACTTTCAAGAAAATGCAATCGGTGGGTGTAAATCCAAATTCTACAACCTTTGCCAACATCCTCCCTGCTTGTACCAAAATGGGATCTTTGGAATATGGTATGGACATCCATCAAAGCATGAAGGATATGGGAATTTTGTCAGATGTTGTAGTTGTAACTGCCCTAGGAGACATGTATACAAAATGTGGAAGCATAGACAAGGCATGTGAACTATTCGGCAGAACACCTCAAAGAGATGTCATCTCATGGAATGTAATGATTGCAAGATATGTACAAAATGGATTTATTGAAAAGGATTTAAAAACTTTCAAGAAAATACAATTGGTGGGTGTAAAGCTAAATTCCTTAACCTTTGCCAACATCCTCCCTGCCTGTGCCAAAATGGGATCTATGGAACAGAGTATGGACATCCATCAAAGCATGAAGGATATGGGAATTTTATCAAATGTTGTAGTTGCAACTACCCTGGGAGACATGTATGCAAAATGTGGAAGCATAGACAAGGCATGTGAATTGTTTGATATAACATCTCAAAGAGATGCCATCTCATGGAATGCAATGATCATAAGATATGCACAAAAAGGATTTGTTGAAAAGGATTTAGAAACTTTCAAGCAAATACAATTGGTGAGTATAAATCCAATTTCCACAAACTTTTCCAACATCCTCCCTGCATGTACCAAAATGGGATCTTTGGAATAGGGTATGGACATCCATCAAAGCATGAAGGATATGGGAATTTTGTCAGATGTTGTAGTTACAACTGCCCTGGTAGACATGTATGTAAAATGTGGAAACATAGATAAGGCATGTAACTATTTGGGAAAACACCTCAAAGAGATGCCATCTCATGGAATGTAATGATTGCAAGATATGCACAAAATGGATTTGTTGAAAAGGCTTTAGAAACTTTCAAGCAAATGCTATTGGTGGGTGTAAAACTAAATTCCTCAACCTTTGCCAACATCCTCCCTGCCTATGCCAAAATGTGATCTTTGGAACAGAGTATGGACATCCATCAAAGCATTAAGGATATGAGAATTTTGTCATTTGTTGTAGTTACAACTACCCTAGGAGACATGTATGCAAAATGTGGAAGCATAGAGAAGGCATGTGAACTGTTCGATAGAACACCTCAAAGAGATGCCATCTCATGGAATGCAATGATTGCAAGATATGCACAAAATGGATTTGTTGAAAAGGCTTTAGAAACTTTCAAGTAAATGCAATTGGTGGGTGTAAATCCAATTTTCACAACCTTTGCCAATATCCTCCCTGCCTATGCCAAAATGGGATCTTTGGAATAGGGTATGGACATCCATCAAAGCATGAAGGATATGGGAATTTTGTCAGATGTTGTAGTTACAACTGCCCAAGTAGACATGTATGCAAAATGTGGAAGCATAAACAAGGCATGTGAACTGTTTGGAAAAACACCTCAAAGAGATGCCATCTCATGGAATGCAATGATTGCAAGATATGCACAAAATGGATTTTTTGAAAAGGCTTTAAAAAATTTCAAGCAAATGCAATTAGTTGGTGTAAAGCCAAATTCCTCAACCTTTTCCAGCATCCTCCCTACCTGTGCTAAAATGGGATCTTTGGAACAAAGTATGGACATCCATCAAAGCATAAAGGATATGGGAATTTTGTCAGATGTTGTAGTTGCAACTGCCCTAGGAGACATGTATGCAAAATGTGGAAGCATAGATAAGGCATGTGAATTGTTTGGTAGAACACCTCAAGGAGATGCCATCTCATGTAATGCAATGATTGCAAGATATGCACAAAATAGATTTGTTGGAAAGTCTCTAGAAACTTTCAAGCAAATTCAATTGGCAAGTGTAAAGCCAAATTCCTTGAAACCTTTGTCAGCATCCTCCCTGCCTGTACCAAAATGGGATCTTTGGAATAGATGATGGACATCCATCAAAGCATAAAGGATATGGGAATTTTGTCAGATGTTGTAGTTGCAATTGCCCTGGGAGACATGTATGAAAAATGTGGAAGCATAGACAAGGCGCATGAACTATTTGACATAATGCCTCAAAGAAATGTGGTCTCGTGGAATGCCATGATTGCAAGATATGCACAAAATGGATTTTGCAAGCATGCTCTCCAAATCTTTGAATTAATGAAGAACTCTACAACATATCCTAACATTGTAAGCTTTGTTTGTGTTCTATTTGCATGCGTCCATGCAAGTTTAGTGGATGAGGGTTGTAAATACTTCAATCACATGTGTAATTCTTGTCATAAAGTTATTATTGTACATTAATGATCAGATGTCTCCATGACTATTAGGAATTTCTTAAGGGATCTTGTGATACAATTTCAGTCATGTCACATTTATTGATATGTATGCTTCAAGAATTAGTTAGTTTTCTAGAACTATAAAATGTTGTAAATGCTTCACAATAATTGTTTTCTTAATGCATGTGATACATTGTATGGAAATGTTGAAGAACAAGTATGCAATATCACAAATTTTAAGCATGAAACATTATCTATCCTATAACCATATAATTGATCATCATTTTTAATGTAAAATCACATATACATAATGTCATGAAAATGTCATACACTGTATATATAATGTCATATAGGCATGTACAAATGAAACTAACAATGATATACATTAAACTAACAATGATATACATTGGTAAAATAGAAATGTATGTTTACAAAGACATATAGGAATACAACAAAATCTCCCAACTTCAAAAGTCTTATGGTGTGATATCAAATAGTCGATAGCCCTTGATTTGCTGTGAAGGTGGAGAAGCAGTCGATGACTCATGTTGTCTCAACCATCGACTTGACCTCCTCTCATAAGATTTTTGAATCTCCACCTATTAATACAATTAAACAATATCCATATTAATATAGAAAACATGAAATATACAAAATGACATAAGTAATCAATCACCTATCGCATACTAATAATCCCTCTCAATCATTTGTTGTCTCTCTTCATCTATAGATGGATGGGATGGAGTTGTGACCTCCTATGAGAAGAATGAAGAAGAAAATTAGAGTAAAGATGAATATCATTTATGTTCATTAAATAACATAAGATAAAACAAGAAATACATAATGGCATTTACATGTTACGGTTTCATACTTGTGTCAAAGGCATTGTAGACAAAACATTTGCAACAATGCCCACATCCTTGGTGTCATGAATATTAGGAGGAGTTTGAATTGCTATCATCAACTAATAATAGAAAAATGTTATTTGACCAAAATCTACATAACATTATTTAAATGCATAATGACTAAAAATAGAAAAATTTACCTCTGTGAAACTGGGTCTATGACCCACCCCACCAACTCCTCCTGATGTTGGAGGTCCAACATCCACCTATTCATCATCAAATTGTCATTAAATAAGATTACCATTGATATATGACAAATAATTACATGTACTATATTTACTATCTTGTTACAAATTACATAACTGTCCACTCAATGTCACCTCATAAGCTTGCATTAGATGACCAACAGACGTAGGATAAGTACTTTGACTGTGGAATTTCATAATGCATACAATTACCTACATTAACTTTGACTTATAATATATTAACATAGTTAATTAGACATTTCAAATACAAATATAATAAATTGCAAATCCTTATAAAAAAATTACATGTCTGTCAATACCAAAGGTCCTATCCAACAAGTTATCTGTCATTATGATATTATCCAATATGGACGTGTCATGCTCCTACTGTTGTCCTTATGTGGCATAGTCCTTAAAGTGTGCAACATCCTCTCTAATGTTTGTATCGGTCCAAGCATCCTCTGACCCATAATCACATAAAGCTCCACATGAACAACAAATATGTGGAGACCAACGATGCCTACTAGTCTCACCCTCACCAACCTGTGAAAGATGGCTACCATACATTACATAGTAAAGACTGGGTGAGGGAACTAATAGACTGTAGTGTCTCCACCTCAACACTCTCCTTCAAAGTAGAAGGGAGTGAGATATGCTGAAAGGATGGCCTCGCTAAGGGTCTAGTTGAACGGTCCTAGGCATGGTGCCCCCTCCCTATCCTATGTAGAGCCACCACCTCTACCCTAGAAATCCCACATGTCAAAATAGTTCAGAATGTTATTGAGGATAAACTCACAACAGATTTTCCTTAAAAAATATTGCGGGACAGTATCATTATTGTTACATGGTGGATTATCAAAAACCATCCACCACTTATCCCAAAAAAATTTAGATATTCCATCATGTACACACCAGTGAATAGGGAATCTTTTGCAACTCTCAAGAAATGGCTTATTAGTTCTAGGATCAACAAATAGAGCACATAGATCAGATTTCAATTTTTTTCTCTCACCTATTTGTATGATAATTTATTCACATAGTATTACCGACAACTCTCCCTATAATCTACCCATTTGTTGATTTGGTTTGTGACATAATTGATGTGAGAAATAATTGACTCTAAGGATGTAGCAAGGGATCTCTAACCTAAGGATTGCTTGCATTTAGATATTTTAATGTTTTAATTAAGATTTCAAGTTGTCTTTTGTTATCCTCAGTTTTCCCTAAAACATTTTCTTGTGTCTCACAAGGATGCCAAGGAATTGAAGGAGTTTGAGTGGGGTTGTTTCGAGCCTCCTCTTCACCTGGAATCTTATCATCCCCTTTATTTGGTGGATTAGGGTTTGAGAGTGTTTCAAGGGGTTCATTGGCTAAAAGTTCAAAATAAAAATTTAATCATAACATTGAAAACAAACAATTCATTTTCAAATTTAGAAAAAACATGGAAACCTTACCTTGTTCAACTTGTTGACACTGTGGAGTTGGTGCACAATGTTCTCAAGTGTAGAAATGGTGCAGTGGCATAATGTTCGTGTGGTTTCTCCTCTAATTTATTCAAATTTTTCTCATGGAATAACCCTAGTCACATTTATCCCTTAGAGCGAATTTGTGAATGAAAATAATGAGTCATGAGTCTGTGTTTTTTTAATGTATAGCTACAAAAAACACAAGTGTGTTATAATGCACTCACATTAATTATTGTTTGGACCAAAAAGTGGTTTGGCCACCATTTGGTCCTCAAATTTTTGCACATTCCCACCTTACAAGTACAATCATATGTGAGGCAATCACCCTTGGGTCTCTTTGACCCTTTGTATCAAGTTTTTTCTTAGTGCAGCAGGTTTCTCTTCATAGGCCTTGCGATTGGTGTGGTGGCTCCAATATTTCTCATAGTGGTTCTTGTTTTCCTTATGAAAGTTTGCTCTATCCTTGGCTACATCTTGGTGGTTCATGGTGCATCCTTTTGGTGCAGTGGTGATGTGTTTCTTTGTGCAAGTTAGTTCTCTCTCCATGTTGGAAGTGTTGTGCCTGTTGTTTCCCTCTTCAACCTACATAGAGTGTTCTTTTCCCGTGGTAGTCATTCTTCCAATTAGTAGTTCCTTGTGGATGTATGTTGGCTAGCGTGTTATCTGGATCATTGTGTTGTGACTATAGGTGCTCTACTAGTCATATGAATCTTTATGGTGGATCGACATGTTGTAATGGTGTGTTTGGGTTTTTAGTGTGGGAAGGAATTTAGGTTGTTGGTGGCTTCATGTTCCTTCATCTTGGTGTGATCTGTGTTTTCTCCAAATCTTCCCCACCATTCAATTTTCTTTACTTCCATGTGGACAACCTACATTCATATGGGATTCAAAATCTTTACCTACCTCATCGTCCATTGTTTACTCCATCCTATCCCATCTCTTCCTATGCTTCTCCAAGCATTTGAAATATGAAATTTATTGTTAGTTCACATGTGTTTGGTGTATCTTCTTGGCCTCAATATTTCTCCTTGGATAGTTTGCAGGTCCACCATGGCAAGCATGATTTTGATGTTCTTCTTGAGCCCTATGCTTGCTCATGGTGGGCCTTCTTATTTCCTACCTTCCTCCTCAACGTGACAAAGTGTTTATTGTTATTCAGATTGGTGGTTGTGCATGGTGGTTGGTTTCTCTTTTCCATTGGATATTTGTTTCCCACTCATGATGGTAAGGGTTTGATGTGTTGACCCTTGCTGAGTAGATCTCACATGATCCCAAGTGGGTCTTCTTCCTAATGGTTCTATTCCTTTAACATGACCATGTGGGTGTCTTAGAGGTCAAACTTGATTAGATGTGGGTTTTAAGTCTCCTTCCAAGAGCCTTGTTGTAGATTGCTATATGTACGTGCCTTTTCATTATATTTTAATTTGGTCACTGAGCTAATTTTCTAGTTACATAGGTGTCTCAAGTTGTTATAGGGTGTCAAATGATGCAAGCTTGGTCTATAAGGGGAAAGGATACACATTGTAACCCATATGAATGTTATGTACTGAACATCTTGCTTATAAATGGTATGTCTCCATAGCAATCTATAACTATTCAGGGGGATGCTTGAGCCTAGCTATGTATCCTATCTTACCACATTTGTTGGTATGAGTGTAATAGGAGTTTGATTAATGCCATAGAATTATAATTGTTAGGAAAAGTTTCATAACCTTGCAACTTCGAAAGGTTACTATTCTTCCCAGTTTTGGTCTTTTTGAATACCCTTTATCTTGGAGAATGGTCTAGAACTTTCAAATTTTCCAAAAGGGCTAAAAATGGCGAGACTTACTATTTTTAGTAACCCTAAATTTGACCATGGATTGACCTGATTTTTTTCCCAAAATGTGCAGAACTACTAAGTAAACATCTCGGGTGAGTTTTGACTCTAGATCATATCTAGATTGCATGATATTAAAGTTTCTATTTTTGAAACTACTGAAAAAAAGTTTTGAACTTAGTTTTTGAGGCACTTAGATGTCCCTAAACATCCCAAAAATTTGTCATAACTAAATAAGTGGGTTATAGCGTGATAGATCTCTTCACGAGCTTTCTGACGCATTAAACAGTTCGTCAATTGGACACCCAGATCAAAAGTTATGGCCTCCAGAAGATGGACCTCCTGTTTTTGGGAAATGTAAAAACGTGTTGGACACTCAAAAGAGCTATAAAGGGGAGAGTTACATGTGTTGGTGTGTGATTTGGCACATCATAAGGCATCTTTGATTGGAGATAATTTGGGTGCCGCTTTTGGGTGGTTTTGGCTCATGGTTTTGAAATTACCGTTGACAGTTTACTGTATTGTATCTCCTATATATCAGGAGCTTGAGATGGAAGTTGTGTGTAAGAGTCTTATAATGTTGAGTTACCTCTTGGATCTTTGGTTGGATATATTTTGATGAAAGCTTGCTCTGCAAGTATATTGTAATCTTCTTAATTCCTGAATAACATATTGAGCGGCTTTGGAGTGTGGGGTTTTTTACCTGAAAGGGTTTTCCCCACGTATATATTGTGTTGTGAGTTTTGCATTTGAATGTTGTTATTATCTTTTTGTTAATGTGCATCTTAATCTGTAGCTGTAAAAGTTAAAATTTCCATAAATCTTTCCTTAGTAGATCAGTGTATGAAGCATTTTCTGCGTACCTTGCTTCCTTTCAATAATGCATTGTAATATTTCTTGTAATGGTTTTACTCTTATTTCACATGAGCTAGATGAATGAGTGACTACATTATAATTCACTGTAAGCTGTCTTGTTGTGGTCTTTCTTATGTTTCACATGGGTATTTGCAACATTGTTATCAGATTATTAGGTATGTCCAATTACATGAAGTGTTATCTTTGATTTGTATGCATGTACATGTCATGTTCCCTTATGCTCAACATGTGTATCCTCTTCTTCCTTGCATGATTATGACTCTATTGCCTAATGGAGTAGGCACTGATTTGATTGATGGAGGTCCAACACCCCCCTTTTAATTATCTCTCTAGTCCATTTAGTTTCAAGAGTAGATTAGGGTCCTACATGTTGTCATGATCTAGCACAATAACTCAAGGAACATTCTAAGTGATAGAAAATTTCTTAGATAGTTATAGGATCATGTCATGCACACCTACACCTTACCATTCTGTATAAAAAGTTAAGTGGAGTCAATTATGGGGATATTGTACCATTTTCATCTTTAGATGCATATGCAAGATTGTAGTTATCAACTTAACAAGAGGTCATACATGTAGCTAGTTAGTTTGTGGCCTAGTGACAAATTTTAGGGTCAAGCATATATTGGGTATAGTTGTAGTTTGTTTAGTCTTATTCCATCATACTTGATAGATGTCCTATTAAGGATACCTCTGGGAAATACCCTCCTAGGTTTAGCTAAGCCCAAATATGAAGATGTGCCCACCCACTCATAATTATTAGTCCATTCATGCCATGTTTTAATCATAAGTCCTTCCCATCACCTATGTTGACACTCCGTAGCCTTAGGTGTTGGTGCAAGCCTTTAGGAAAATTGTAGAGCCACATGTTTGAGCACTAACAAAATAGTGTTAATGTTAGGGAAGTATTAATCTATCTCTTATCTTAAAGACCTTCCCAATATAGTCATTGAAGAAAGTCTGTGTTTTACGACATTGTGTTTTATTTGTGTGTAGTGTTGGTATCCCATCAACTTGCACGAACAAAATGATGATGTTGCAAGGGATAGTTTGATCTGGATATTATTTTGAAGACCCTACAACTAGAAAGTATTTTATAGCTTGGTTGTGTGTAGTTAGCACTCTGTCAACTTGCACCAACAAAATTGCACCATTGCCATTGAGAAAGAATCTTGTCTAGTGAGGTTTGTAGTTGTTACAGCAGTGTGTTTTTCTATGTAGTGTTGGCATCTCGTCAACTTGCACCAATAAAATGGTGCCATTGTTGGGGATGTAGTAAAAGGTTGATGTTTACTAAAGAATTTTCTGGTGGAGGAAAACCCACAAAAATCTCTTACCTTGGCAATATCTCTTGCTCCAAGGATTTCCTCATTTAATAAGGTGGCAACTCTACTATCACAAACCTAGTGTTCTTTCGTTGTACCAATCTAATAAATATGCGACAAAGTTGTTTCTTTGGCAATGGTGTGGAAAGGTACATGCTTCTTCTTCTCTCTCTCATTGTGAGACTATGCTAAGTTTGTGAAAGAAAAACCTACTTGTAAGGAAGTGTGGTGTTGTCTCAACATGATACAGACTTGTATCCATGGCTTCCTCATCTGAATATGTTGGTAGGGTTGTTCCTTCATATGTTACCCCCTATTCTTCTAACCCTACCTACTTTGTTGATGGGTATAACTCTAGCTATGATGATGATGCATATTCTTATTATGAAAGTCATACTCCACCCTTATGTTTTTCCAAAAGATAGAACATATCTATGTAAAATTATGATGAACTTATTAGGAAACAAAAAGAACTTAAAAGACAAATCCAAATTCTTGAGTCTAAGTTGAATGCCGAAGCTTTACTTGCTGCTACAAAGAACCCAGTTGCTCATAATCCCATCATTCCCCTTGATACTACCTACAATCCATTGGACCTATCCTGGGTTGGCTATCCAATGCAAACAATGACCAATTTTTTTTCAAATTCAAATGCCCAAGTTTCATGGGCTTGATGTCATTGAAGGGGAAACTCATGTTGAGCTCAATCCTTCTTATGTTGTCTTGCAGCCATAGAAAGAAGAGAAGAAAGAGAATGTAGTTCAGCTTCCTTCCACCCCTGATAAAGTTGAACCAAAAACATCTATTGGACATGATAATGAGGAGAGCTCTAGTAAATCTAAAAGTTTAGAAGAAGATGAAGAACCTCAACCTCAATCTTTGAAGAGGTCCACATGGATAAGGCAGCAACCTGATAGGTTTGGTTATTCATTGCATGATTCCAGTTGTATTTTTTCTTTGATTTCTAACACTGATGAGGCTAGAACTATGAAAGAGGCTATGGGTATGAAAGATGTAGGTTCCTAAAAGGAGGCCATGAAAGAGGAGATGGCTTCTTTGGAAAAGAATAATACTTGGGACTTGGTGCCTTTTCCTGAAGGACAAAAACATATTGGATGCAAATGGGTGTTCAAAAAGAAATATGGTGTAGATGGCAGTGTTAAGAAATATAAAGCTAGATTGGTTGCGAAGGGGTATTCTCAGGTGGAGGGAATTGACTATGGTGAGATTTTCTATCCCATTGCAAAACTAACATTTATTCGGTTCCTGTTATCTCTTGTAACAACTTATGATCTAGAAGTGGAATAGATGGATGTGAAGACAGTATTCCTTCATGGTGACTTGGAGGAGGAAATCTATATGTCACAGCCAGAGCACTATGTGGTGAAAGGTAAAGAAAATCTAGTTTGCAAGTTGAAAAAGTCTTTGTATGGTTTCAAACAATCTCCTAGGATGTGGTACCAGAAGTTTGATGCTTTTGTGTTGAGTATTGGATTTCTAAGATTAAAATTAGATCATTGTGTTTATCATAAGTTTGACAATGATCGCATTCTCATTACTGCATTGTATTTTGATGATATGTTACTCATTGGGAATGGTAAAAGTTTGATTTTTGATTTGAAGTCTCAGTTGTCAACATAGTTTGACATGAAAAAACTAGGGGCAACTTGGTACATTGTGGGGATGGAGATCATAAGAGATAGAGAAAACATAAAACTTTGGTTAGACCAGAGTAAGTATGTTAACACTGTGTTGGAGAGATTTAGCATCATGTGGATTGCAGACCTTTGATTGTTCCTGTTACAATGGGGACAAAGTTATCTGTTGTAGATTGTCCAAAGTCTCCTTCCGAGATGGAGGATATGAGCAGAGTTCCTTATGCTATTGTGGTTGGTAGTTTGATGCATGCGATGGTCTATACTAGACCAGACATTGCCCAAGCCATGGGGGTCCTTAGTGAATTTATGGCTAATCCTGGGTGGGTACATTGGGATGGAATGAAGAGAGTGTTCAGATATTTATGGGGCACTTCCAAGTATTCCTTATGTTATCATGGTTATCCTACAGGACCTCAGCATTCACTTTGTATTCATGGATTTGTGGATTTAGATTGGGCAGGTGACATTGACAGCAGGAGATCCACCAATGCTTATGTGTTCACTATGTTTGGTGGTGCTATTAGTTGGATGAGTAAGTGGCAACCTATGGTCACTTTTTCCACTACTGAAGCTGAGTACATGGCAACAACTCATGCTTGTAAAGAAGCCATTTGGCTTAAGAGATTGTGTTCTGATGTTGGGTTTGATGCAGGGAAGATTACTATTTGTTGTGACAGTCAGAGTGCCATATGTTTGTTGAAGAATCCTACTTTCCATGCGAGGACTAAGAATATTGATGTCCAGTACCATTTTATCTGTGACATGGTAGAGGATGGGAAGGTAAGCTTGGAGAAAGTTGACACTTTGACGAATGTTGCAGATTCCTTGACAAAACCCATGAGCATAGAGAAGTTCTAATGGTGTTCAGAGTCTATGGGCCTCTCAACCCCTAGCAATTAAATCATGGTGTTGATACTCCCTTTTCTCTTGCAAGGTGTTCAACAAGTGGGAGAATGTTAGGAAAAGTGTCTCAACCTTGCAACTTCAAAAGGTTACTATTCTTCCCAGTTTTGGTCTTTTCGAATACCCTTTATCTTGGACAATGGTCTAGAACTTTCAAAGTTTCCAAAAGGGCTAAAAATGGTGGGACTTACTATTTTTAGTAACTCTACATTTGACCTTGAATTGACCCAAAATTTTTCCCAAAAGGTGCAGAACTGATAAGTAAACTTCTCGGGTGAGTTTCAACTCAAGATCATATCTGGATTGTGAGATATTAAAGTTTATGTTTTTGAAACTGCCGAAAAAAGTTTCAAACTCAATTTTGAGGCACTTAGATGTCCCTAAACGTCCTAAAATTTTTCATAACTAACAAAGTGGGTTATAGCATGATAGATCTCTTCATGAGCTTTTCGACGCATTAAACGGTTCGTCAATCAAACATCGAGATCAAAAGTTATGGCCTCCGAAAGTTGGACCTCCTATTTTGGGGAAATGTAAAAACGTGTTGGACACTCAAAAGAGCTATAAAGGGGAGAGTTACACATATTGGTGTGTGATTTGGCACATCACAAGGCATCTTTGATTGGAGATAATTTGGGCAGCACTTTTGGGTGGTTTTGTCTCATGGTTTTGTAATTACCGTTGACAGTTTACTGTATTGTATCTCCTATATAGATCAGGAGCTCAAGATGGAGGTTGTGTGTAAGAGTATTATAGATGTTGGGTTACCTCCTGGATCTCTCATTTGATATACTCCTATTAAAGTTTTCTCTGCAAGTATATTGTAATCTTCTTAATTCCTAAATAATATATTGGGTGGCTTTGGAGTGTGGGGTTTTTTACCTAAAAAGGTTTTCCCCACATATATCTTGTGTTGTGAGTTTTGCATTTGAATGTTGTTATTATCTTTCTATTAATGTGCATCTTAATCTATAATTATAAAAGTTAAAATTTGCATAAATGTTTCCTCAGTAGATCAGTGTAGGAAGTGTTTTCCGCATACCTTGCTTCCTTCTAGTTGGTATCAGATCCTGATCACCTTTGGTTCTAGTTTTTGGGTAGAGGGTTTTTTGAGGTGATCTTCGTTTGAGTGGGAGCTTGTGCAAAGGATTTTGAAATCTTTGTTGCAGGAAAGAGATGGTGAGCACATCTGGAAGGTTTGAGATAAAGAAGTTTAATGGAAGTAATTTTGAGTTGTGGAAACTCAAAATGGAGGACATGCTTGTAGATCAGGATTTGTGGGATGCCATATCTGGTACAAAACTGACGGTAATAGCTCAAGCAAACTGGGATCTCAAAGATTGAAAAGCGAAGGGTTTGATAAGACTCTATTTGGATAATTCAGTGCTCCTAAATATCCATGAAGAGAAGACTGCAAAGGATCTTTGGAAGAATCTTGGAGATGTTTATCAGGCTAAATCCCTAGTGAACAAGTTATTCCTGCGAAAGAAATTGTATTCTCTAAGGATGGAAGATGGAGGATCTGTCATTGATCACCTAAATACATTCAATATGCTTGTTACCTAGTTGACCTTTGTTGGTGTGAAGATGGAGGAGGAGGATCGATGTATGACATTACTGTGTTCCTTACCAGATTCATGGGACCACCTTGTTATGTCCATTGGGAGTACCACTACCACCTTCAAGATGGACGAAGTGGTTTCTTCATTATTGTCTGAAGAGATGCAGAGAAAGTCTTCTGAATCGGCTAAGGAGGCTCTTGCGGTTCATGGTAGATCTAAAGAGAGGGGAAAGAACAAGGATAAGAAAAAGGAAGGAAAAGGAAGATCCAAATCCCATGGGAGATCTAAGTCTCTCAGATAGTCCAAGGCTCTGTGTTGGAACTGCGGCAAACCTGGTCACTTCCGCAAGGAGTGCAAGGAGGAGAGAAAGAAAAAGAAGAACTATGATTCAGATTGTAACAAGTCCTCTCAGGATGAAGGAGAAGTGTTTGTCACTGCCTTGGAAACACATGCATCTGAGGATGTGTGTCTTATTAACTCTGGTGCATCTTTTCACATGACCTCGCATCGGGGTTGGTTTTTGAAGTATGAAGAATATGATGGTGGAAAGGTGTACTTGGGTGATGATTCTCACCTGAAGATTGTTGACCGTGGAAGAGTCTTGATTCAATTCCTTGATGGACAAGTGAAGGGAATCAATGGTGTTCTTCATATCCCTAGTTTGGCACGGAACCTCCTTTCTATAAGTAAGTTGAATGATGTGGGTGTGCAAGTTGTTTTCTCGAATGGAGGATGCAAGATGACTAGAGGATTTATGGTGTTGGCTAAGGGTGTGCAGATTGGCACTCTATTTCAACTTGATGCATGCGTGGTTTAGTGCAATAGTGCCTCTATTTTGAAGAAGAGAGCTTCAGAGTCTTAATCCTCACGATTGGAACCAACAGCAAAGAGAACGGTTGCATCTACTTCTAATGGTCATGCTTTCTAGGTACCTAAGGGTGCTCATTCTGTGGAGATGAAACTTCTAGTTGAGAAGACAAGGTTATGGCATCAGAGGCTTGGTCACATTGGTGAAAAGGGTTTGAGGACCTGAAAAATAAAAATCTTGTTGAGGGTATGAATGATTGTAATCTTGAGTTTGATTTCTGCGAACATTGCATTTATGGAAAACAAAACCATGTTTAGTTTTATTCCAGTTCTCACAAATCCTTTGAGGTGTTGGACTTGATTCATTCTGATGTGTTTGGTCCTGCTAACATTCCTTCAATTTCAAAATCTATTTACTTTGTTTCTTTCATTAATGATTACAGTAGAAGGACATGGGTGTATTTCCTTAGAAGCAAATTTGAAGTCTTTAGTAGATTCAAAGAGTTCAAAGCTCTTGTAGAGAATCAGAAGGATAGAAAGATTAAGTGTTTGAGGACTGACAATGGTGGTGAGTTTTGTTCAAGAGATTTTGACAAGTTCTGTAAAGAACATGGGATTGAGAGGCACAAGACAACTCCGTATACCCCTCAGCAGAATGGAGTTCCAAAGAGGATGAGTACAACGTTGATGGAGAGGGCAAGGAGTATGCTAAGTGGAGCTGGCCTTGAACAAAAGTTCTAGGATGAAGCTATTGTTGTACGTTCAAAATCACAACGTCAGTGGCCTAGGGCTGTCGAGTCAGTTTTGGCACACAACAAACCCTTCCCTCCTTGCCACGGGGTGAACTGCCACGTCACTCTCTCTTGTGGAAGTAGCCAATAGAAAGGAGGCGAGACACGGGGGTGGTCTAGCTCATTAGAGAGATAGACTTCATGGAGAGGGGATGACACATCCTGGGGCCTGTGTTGCTGTGCACTTGTGTGGATACGATGTTCTGTGACCATGGTTGTAAAGATAACTATATGACCCAAAGGGTCACTAGTCACTATTCTTCTGTTAGGGTTTTTCATATTCCATCGTTGCATGGGTAGGATGTTGTTTTCATTGATGTTTTGTTCAAGTTTGCATTGTCTTTCAAACTGTTGTATGATTGCTTGTTGTACTAAGAGTTGTCTAAACGCTTCTTGTTGTTGAATGACTATTGGATCATGTTGCGGTCTTGGGTGGATCTCTTCTATCTCGTCGAGGATTGCCCTCACCCACTCACCTCTCAATCTAGGGCACATTTGTGAGCCAAGACAAGAGATAGGTAGATTAAGATAACCTTGACTTGACCTAGGGTTTTGACTTAGGGTTTGTGTGACCTAAGGTTTGAATTTTTTTGACCTTGTGATAGAATCAAGGGTTTTGACTGATGTTTAACTATAGTTGACCTTGTGATAGAATCAAGGGATTGTGAATCTTCTAAGTTTCTAATGTTTTTATTCTTTTTTGATTTTATGAATGCAATTCTAAATGAATACAAAACTTCTTTTTATGCTTTTTTATGTTTTTGGAAATCAAAAGTGCTTTTCCTTAATCTAGGAATTATAAAATGTATGCAAGCTATGATGAATTATCTAATGCAATTAAACTATGTTTTTGGGGTTTTCTGAATATTTGAAACAAACTAATCTAATAAAAGGGAAATTGCTTTTAAATGAAATTAATCTACGAACTTGGAAAAAAAATTACTCTAAGCATGCAAGATCTAGATGTATCCTATCAAGGAAAAAGCAACATGATTACTGATCCCAAGAGCAATTTTGATTATCTAATTACTATGAAATGAAAAGAAAGAATAAAGGAACCTGCAGACACGTGAGCCTCCACTACCCTCAGAAATCCTTGTAATGGCAACCTCAAATCCTCTTGTAGCAACGGGGTGATCCTCTTGATGACAAGATGAAAATGGAAGCAAAAGAAGCTTTGAAGCTTTGCAATGAGAGCTTTGATAAGCACTGTGGCTTGATATGAGTGGCGTATGGAGGTGAACAAGCTTTTAGAAAATCTAAGCAAGATAACAAATGAAAGAAAAAGGCTCATATGTCCTATATGAGCATGAGAATGCTTGATTTAGAGAGCAATAACCTGCAAGAGTTGTGTGCACAAATGAAATTGCCTCCCTTTGTGCTTGAGGGAGGGGGTATTTATAGGTTGGAAGAAGGGATGAGAGGTGAAGAAGAAGAAGAGCTAACTCAATTTGATTGGAGAGTTAACATAGAGGATTCAAGAGTGGTCTGGGCTAAAATTGGAGTGATCTACCTAGTAAAAGCTTATCACTCAAGAAGAAGTGAAGAAGGAGTGCATGAGAATGCATGAGTTGTTAATTAAAGATAAAATAGAGCTAATTATGCATGTGTGGGTGCATGAAATAGTTAACTCTGTATTTGGCATGAAAATCCATGCAAATAGGAAGAAAAATAGGCAAAAATAGAGCTTTTTCGAGTTAGAAACTTGAGTTTTTCCGCAGCTGAAAACATGACAAGGTCACCCATGGGTCGCCCCTTTCACCAGTTAGGGTCACCCAGGGCCGACCCTCAGAGGAGGACACCTAGGTTGAAGTGCATGATAGGAGATGGAAGAGGAGGTGAAAAGGAGGGGATCTGCCTCCAAAAATAGGTCAGTCATGTGTGAAAATCCAAATCTCCACATGCAAAAGTAGGATCTCTTGAGGGAGATCTAGAAATAATAGGGGGAGATTTGGATTGGTTGAGTGAAACTGAAAACCAAAAGCAGGAGATGGCTAGCGAGGACCTCTAGAAGGCCTCTAGAAGCCCTTTAGGGGTGGGAATGGATGAAAAACATTGGGGAAAGGTGAAAACTCACCTACAAGATGCATACAAGGCTTAGGAATAGGGTCGCAAGCACATGAAGCGTAAATTGACAAGTGTCGAAAAAGTGTTGAAAAGTGTCAAAAGTGAAGAGAGAGAAAATGACAAAGGGAAACAACACAAGGAGGAAGAAAAGACACGTCGCCAAGAGAATTACTGCTAAGAGGATGTTATTTCATGCTATACATGTATGTGACAAGGATTATGACTCATCATAGGGGTCCTCGTGGAGGTTGTGTGTAAATTTGGTGCTTACCTATTTGCCCCCTCAAGGACGGTAATCTACATGAAAGGTAGGTACCATTCCCGAACTAGGCCTTACATGTTGTCAATTTTCTTGCAATTGTACCTACAATAACTAGTATTAGTCTGGCATCCAAATATATGAAAACAAGTAATGAAAACTGAAATGACAAACATACCATAGATCATTTGAGCTCGACTAGTTTTCCTTTGTTGGTGAGACCTGTAGGAATGAATGCATGCAAAACGAACGCATGAGAGATGCATAAAAGAAAACACTAATCTAAGAATGCATAAAAGAAATTAAGCTAAGGGAGAGAAAAAGTGAGCAAATTAGTGAAATTTGAGTGAATCGATGATAGAATTGATCGTGTGAGTAGTCATTGCGTAGATATCACTGAGGAGATCACAAAGATGGCCACATCTTCCTCTACCACTAAGAAATAGGTACACAAACATTGTAAAACCCTTCTCTAAAGCCTAGTTTGAATTTTGTGAAAAATCTCTTGAAATTGTTTGTTTTTGATGATTTTCTTTGTTGCATTGTCTTTGTTTTTTCGTTTAGAGCAAGACTTGTTTTTTGTTTACTAAAATCAGGTAAGAAACAAGGTTTTTAGAGCATTTTTAACTTGAGGGATAGTCACATAGGGTCACCCCTTTTGCCAAGCAAGTTGCCTGGGGGAGATCTGCCTAAGCAATAAGGTTGCCCGGGGGAGATCCTGCTGAACATTTGGGTCGCCTGAGGGAGATCCAGTCTAATGAAAGGGGCAACCTTGATAGATCAATTTTGACTGAAATTTGATGTCTTCTGACATTTACTTCACTCTATTTCAATCTAATTTGAACTTTGAATCTATCTATTTATTACAATTTTGACGGTTTATATGCTTTTTTGTGAGATTTTCTGCAAGTTTTACGATTTTTAGGGATTTTCTGAGTTGACGAGATCTAATCTAAAGTTATTTTCTAATTGGCAGGATATGAGGATCCATTGGAATGCCAATCGCAAGTAGTTGTGGCTTTCATAGATGTATGCTTCATTATCTACCGATGAGCTTTCTATCTTGAGGAGAGCAGGATTAGCTAGGGTTTGCCACGTGCCAGTTGTACATCTTGTGGCACGCATTTGTTGTGACATTCTGACTTACTAGGATGCAGACAAGAATACATTCAGGTTCCCTCAGGTTTCAGGAGAATGGACTATCACTCTATACAATGTGTACCACATTCTATGGGTTCCTATGAGAGGACACCAGTTATTCTTCCAACTAGCGAGTCCTTTGAGGACAAGACTTCCTGGGCATAGATTATGGGGGTGAGTCACCCTGAGGATTAGACTGGAGTTCAACTCACCTCCATACAATAGCTTCACATTCCTCACTTGAGGAAGTTCCTGATTGGCTTGATTACATCAAGCTTGTCTAGTGACAAAGCCTCGGCTCGCTTGAGATGGTGTTGGGCACCAATTATATAGGGCATTGAGCAGGACAGAGTTTATTCTTGGGGTCTAAACACCCTGGCTATGGTCTACAAGGACTTCTATCGTATTGCATGGCGAGGGGCTCTTGCTTTAGCCACTCTTCTTTGATCATGCCTTGGATCTTTGAGCACATCAGACCTTATCAAAAGGAGATTCCTCTTCCTGATAGGCAATTAATGAGAGCAGCTAGATGGGCTCATGTGGGCCACTTTGATACCTCTTTATGTGTTGTGGCCACTCTTAAAGATGCGGATATGATCTTTGACCCTTACCCAGATATAAAGGGTGCATGGTCGCATGCTGATCACATCAGAGAGCATTGTCTTAGTGTATCAAAGCTTTTGGATCGTAGTGGTCTAGTCGAGGCTCATCGTGTTGAGCGTGTCTTATAATAGTTTAGAGAGGACTTTCCTGAGGAGTTGCTCGTAGTACCTACTTGTTACAGATCTGTTCAGGAGATGGGTAAGATTGGCCAAAGGACTATTTCTTGGACCCCTTTGACTCCAGGAGTTTTGATTACTAGAGCTTCTAGGACACTAAGAGGTGGATAGAGGGGAGGGAGAGGAGATGCTTCCCGAAGACTCATTTTGGTGGATGACTTTGATTCTACTGATGAGGACTATGTTCTTGTTGGGGATGAGTTATTCGACGAGGGACTAGCAAGGGGTTCATAGGATATAGACTCTGATGAGGATGATGTACCTGAGGGTTCCTCCATAGTGCCTAGGCCTCCTCACTCTGATGAGGTGATGCAGCAATTGGATCCCACCTGGTAGGCCGATGACCCACATGAGACTTCTATTATTTTTCTAATCTTGCATTGTCCTTTCTTTCCTTTCCTTTTTATCAAGAGTCATCACATCTTTTGTCCTTACTTTGCTTTGCAGGTAGCACTAAGGAGTGGAGGAGTTTAGTTCATGAGATCAACATTGGTTTAGTTGCCCCTTTCACTAGGCTGACCCGAGAGATGCTTCTTGCTAATCCTGGTGTGCCCCCTATGGTTGGGCAACACACTGACATTTTTGCTCCTACTTATCATGGATGTCAGGAGAGTGCTACTTTGAAGGATGAGAATCTCATTCTTAGGGAGGAGAATCAGGGACTTCGTGAGATGGCTCACCTTGGGTTTTGACAGTGTGAAATTAGCACTGCGGGAGCTTCACACTCTCATACTCATAGCAGGGACCTCGCTCACATAGGTCTCATGGAGTAACTAGTAGTATGTGTAGACCTAGAGGAGCAGGAGTTCTAAGGGTTCTGTTGGAGGGAACTGCCCTTGAGTCTATTTTCTTTTCTTGAAACTATAGCCCCCTTGCATGGGGAGCCTTAGTTTGCTTCGAGAGCATTTTGTCCTAGCTCTTGTACTCTTATGAATATAAACTTATGATATATTGATGAAAGTTTGTCTCTTTATGGTTGTTTTTCTATCGTATGAGTACTCATCTCTTGTGCGCTTTAGAAGTTTAAGAACTCTTTGATTATGTTTTGACCCTCAACTCTAAGAATGCAAGTATGATAACGATGACATGTTTTGTAATTTTTTGGAATATATATGAAACACAGGTCACGATATGCAGATGCAAGAACACAAGGGAAGTTGAGATGAAACTTTTACTTCTATAGAACATCATGAGTTATGACATTGACTTTATTGCTTTGGAACTCTTTTTCTAATTTTGGTATGAATGCAATGCGGAACAAACAATATGACTACTCTTTAATATGATTTTCAATCCAGGGGATTGTAGGTTATTTCGGTATAAGAGACCTATTCAAGTCTATGAAATTAGGAATTAGAACTCAAGCAAGGAACGAGAGTGAAATGGAGTGTTTCTGAATTTGGGCTTTGTTAGAGGCTAAACATTGATCCTTATATAGATAAGACAATCTGACAAGCTTTCAACTTAGACAAGTAACAAATTTTATTGATGTTCGCTAGACTTAGATCATAGATGGAAAGCAAGATAGACCCGAGGTAAAGGATAAATGGGAAAGAACCAAGGTCCCTAGATAGAAAATGATCCTAAAGACTACTAGACTCTTGGGTTTGCTCAGCTAGTGTGTGTGTGTGCTTTGTACCTTTCTCTTTTATTTCCTCTATTAGAATGTCACCCTTGAAGCTTCGAGCTTAGACTGATCTCCACCCAAAAGTACGGACATTCAACAATATTCTCTCTTTCACTCTTTTTTTGTAACTCTCTTTTTTTTTGTATTTTCTAGATTGCCTCAGTTGATTTTCTCATTTTTTGGATTTTTGACTTTTATGAAAATGAATGCTTTTGGAACTTTGGATATGCAATAATCTAATCTCTCAATTCTCACTTTTCTCAATACTCTTATTTTGATCACTCATTTTTTTATTCACTCGTATTTTAGATTGCTTCCTTCAGATTTTTGATTCTCCTGATGTTTTTGGCCAAGAAAGATAAGGGTTGAGCGCCACCAAAAGTTTTTGTAATCCAGTTGGACTTCTCTTCTACTAGGGAAGAATTGGGAAGGTATACTTGCAAGCTTCCTTTGAGCACTATATGTTTGAATACTGACTTTGCTTAAGCCTAACATCTTGACTCATTAAGACTGGGATTAGTGTAAAGCTAAAGGCTAAGCTTTGACTAGAATCACTAGGAATGTAAGGGAGAATGGTTCTTGTGAAAATGGGGAATCTCAGGACCTAAAAGGATCACATATACCTAGGCAACCTTAGACTCCTTACTAAAATGAAAATAATATAAGAGCAAGTCATTCACTGTAATGCAAGATGAACAAAATGATATTGAAATGCAAGAAACAAACTCTTTTTGACATTTTTTATTTTTACATTTTTTTGTATTTTTGGAATATTTGTTTTTTTTTGTATTTTTATGTTTTATGATTTTTACGATTTTTAGACATAGTATTTCTTGAGGTGAAAGGCATTGACTATTTCACCAAATTCCTCTCCCTCCATCATGCACAAGAGATAGGCACCATTTCTGACATCTTCCTTAACCATATAAGGACCTATCCAATTGGGTCTAAACTTATGTCCTTCATCGGTTTTTTTGTCGATTAGGTTGTCAATTATGAGTACTAAGTCTCCCACCTGAAAAGGTCTTGGGACAACATTCTTGTTATACTACTTTTTCATTCTTACGAGGTAAGAATCATGTTTTTGAACAACTCTTATTCATTTTTCATCCATCATTTCTAATTCAGCCAACCTTACTTCTCGATATTCCTAATTATCTAGTAGGCCTTGTAACGATACCCTTAAGCTAGGCAATTCTACTTCCAATGGCAACACTGCCTCTGACCCAAAAGTAAGGGCACAAGGGTTGGTTCCAATCAGAGTTCATACGCTTGTTCTGTAGGCCCAAAGAGCTGGATATAACTGTAAATGCCAATCTCTTTTGGAGTCCTTCACAATTTTGACCAATATTGACTTCAATGTTTTATTTGTGGCTTCTGCTTGTCCATTCCTCTGAAGATAATAAACCAAAGCAAAATTATGATTGATGTGGAATCTTTCACATAACTCTCTTACTTGTGGATTTTTGAATGACGACGCGTTGTCTGTCACTATCACTTGAGGAATCTCGAATCTGCATATGATCTGATACAATATGAATTTTGCGATAACTGTTCCTGAAACTGTAGTTAGAGGCATGGCCTCTACCCATTTGGTAAAATACTCTGTTGCAGTGATGATGAACAAATGTCCATCCATTGATGGGGGAGATATCTTCCCCACTAGGTCTAGGCCCCATGTAGAGAAGGGCCAAGGTGTAATTATAGGTTGTAATCTCTCGTCGATGTGTGGTAAACATGTGCATAGGCTTGACACTTTGGGCATCTTTTTACAAATTTTATCATGTATCCTTATAAACATGGCTAGAAATATCCCATTCGATGTATTTTTCTTGTTGTAGTGTGACCGCCAAAATGTCCTCCATAGATTCCACTATGGCATTCTTCTAGAATTTTATGTGCCTCTTCTTTATTGACACATCGAAGCAACATCCCATCCAAGGCTCTTTAATGCAACACATCATCGATCAAGACGTATCTCACTACGAGGACCTGCAAGCGTCTCTTCCCTAAGGGAGTCATGTTCTTTAGGTAAGTTTAATTTGTGAGATAGTTCACAATATCTCTATACCAATATGAAGCGGCATATTTCTCAAGCTTGATTGCGTAAATTTCTTCATAAGGGAAGTCTTCATTTATGGGCTCCTATTGAGGAACTAGATTGTCTGCTAACCAATCTGCTATTACTTGTCCTTTGACTGACTTTTGATTGACGTAAGTTAGTTCAAACTCACTTAGCAATGTTACAAATTGGTCAACCCTTCTTGACAACATTGGTTGGTTTAAGAATGTTCTCAATTGTTCAGATCATATCATAACTTTGGTTTCTTGGTTCAGCATGTAATGTCACAATATCCAAGTTGTGAAGACTATGGCAAAACACTCCTTTTCAGCCTGAGTGTAGTTCTTCTCATATTCTAGCAAGGTTTGACTTATGAAATATATGGCTCTTTCCCTTCCACCTTCATCTTCCTGAGCCAACATGCAAGCTATGGAGATGTCGGTTGCTCTGAAATATAAGATGAAGGGTTTGTCATGTTTTGGTGGCATTAGTGTGGGTGGAGTTAACAAAAATTTCTTTACTTGCTCAAATGTGTTTTAACAATCCACAGCCCAAGTTATGCCAACTTGCTTCTTCAACAATTGATTGATCGGGTGAATTTTAAAAGTTATGTCCGGTATGAAATGCCTGATTGCGCCTAGTTGTCCCAAGAAAGTCCTTACCGTCATCTCACTTGTTGGCAGGGTTGCATTTAAGACCGCTTTTACTTTTGTTGGATCTACATCAATTACTCTTCATGAAACTATGAAACCCAACAATTTTCCTATTATGACTACAAAAACAAACTTCTCAGAATTTAGCCTTACTTTATATTCTCGAAGTCAATTGAAGATCTTGTGAAGATCCTCCACATGTGTTGATCTTTGCTCTAATTTAGCTAAAAGATCATCAATGTATGTTTCCACTATCTTGTGAATGTAGTCGTGGAATATGTGTGTCATTACCCTTTGATAAGTAGCCCACACATTTTTCAATCCGAACGGTATGACTACATAACAAAATGTTCCCAAAGACATGGTAAATATCGTTTTGTTTTGATATACCTCTAAGATTCTAATCTGATTGTATCTCGAGAACCCATCCATAAGAGAGAGTACTTCATATCCTATGGTAGAATCAATGATTTGATCGATGGATGGTAAGGGAAAGTCGTCTTTTGGACAAGCTTGATTGATATCCCTAAAATCAAGGCATATCCAAATTTTCCCATTCTTTTTTAAAATTGGGACGATGTTTGATACCCAACTTGAATAATCCACTGGTTTAATAAAACCAACATTTAACAATTTCTTCAATTCGTCTTTTACCATTTCGGCTACTTACGGCTTTATGGGTCTCAATTTTTGCTTTATGGGTTTTGCATCAAGTTTTGTCACTAGGTTGTGTACCACAATTTTTGGGTCTAACCTCGGCATGTTCGAATATGTCCAGGCAAAGGCATCAGAATATTTGATAAGGAAATCGGTGTACTCCAATTCCTCATCATTTAACTCTCCTCCCAATTTTAACATCTTTAGTTTCTTAGGAATTCCTACATTGATATCAATTGCTCTCTCAAGAGTTCCTACATTGATTGCAGCTCCATTAACAACTATGTTAAAAAAGGATGCTTTTATCTGGACACATGTTGCTGAGTGTACATTTGAAAACTGAAACAACCTATGTGTACTACACCTATTCTAGCTATGCCAGATTTTTCCAAGACCTTCACTATTAAGTGTGATGCTTACGGCAATGGACTTGGTGTTGTTCTCCTTCAAGAAGAACATCACATTGCATTCACCAGCAAAGCCCTTTCTGGCAAGAATTTAGTACTCTCTACATATGAGAAGGAAATGATGGCTATTTTGCATGCAGTATAGAAGTGGCGGCCATACCTACTAGGGAATCATTTTTGCATCAAGACTAATCACCAGAGTCTGAAATATTTCCTAGAACAATGGGTCTCCTCCCCAACACAACAGAAATGGGTCAGCAAACTCATGGGTTATGACTATGAGATCACTTACAAGAAGGGTAAGGACAATATTGTGGCAGATGCTCTTTCTCGCACATTTGATGACCAAGCTTCCCTTTCAGCTATTTCTATGCCTATTCCAAATTGGTTGGAATCTGTCCAACAGGGTTATGTCAATGACTCTTCATTATCTCAAATCATTCAATGGTTGGCCACTAACCCTTCTGTTGTACCGCATTACTCTTGGGATGGTGCTTCTCTGTGATACAAGGGTCATCTGGTGCTCCCCCAAAGCACAGATCTTTAGCAGGCTATCTTCTATGAACTCCATGCTTCTCCATCAGCAGGGCACTCTGGCTTCCTCAAAACTTATGAGCGAACATGGCGTAACTTCTTTTGGAAGGGAATGAAAAGGGGAATTCAATAGATGGTGGCTAAATGTGATACTTGCCAACACAACAAGGGTGAAATGACACTCCTTCCTGGATTGCTCGAACCCTTGCCCATCCATACACGGATTTGGATAGATATTTCTATGGATTTCATTTAGGGGCTTCCTAAATCTGGAGGAAAGATAGTGATCTTGGTTGTGGTTGATCACCTCTCCAAATATAGTCATTTTTGTGCCCTCGTCCATCCCTATACAGCCTCCTCAATCGCACAAATTTTCATGGACCAGATCTTTCATCTTCATGGCAACCCTTCTTCCATTGTCTTAGATCATGATGCAACTTTCACCGGTCATTTTTGGACAAAACTATTTCGACACACTGGCACCAAACTGAAGATGAGTTCTAGGTATCACCCACAAAGTCAAACTAAAATTATCAACAAATGTTTTGAAACTCATCTTCGTTGCTTCACCTTAGAACAACAACATTAGTGGGCAAAGTGGCTACCTCTCGTTGAATGGTGGTACAATACCTCCTACCACACTGCATCTAAAATGACTCCATATGAAGTAGTATATGGTCAGGCACCACCAATGCTCCTTCCATACACCCCCAACAGTTCACCAGTTCAAGTAGTCAACATGGTTCTCTGAACCCAGGATCAGATTCTTCGCATCTTGCAGGACAATCTTCACATGGCAAGAAATCAAATGAAACAACAAGCTGATCAGCACCGTTTTGAGCACACTTTTCAAGTAGGTGATATGGTTTTTCTTCATCTACAGCCATAGAAGCAATCATCCCTGAAACTCAAAGGGCGTCATAAGCTAGCTCCAAAGTTCTATAGGCCATATAAGGTTCTTTAGAAGATTGGGTCGGTTGCTTATAAATTGGAGCTTCCTCCTTCCCACGTTCATCCAGTATTTCATGTCTCTTGTCTAAAGAAAGTTCTTGGCACCAACGTCAGAGCACAAACTATTTTACCAGAACTGGATAATGAAGGATCCATCATTTCTAAGCCAGAGGCAATCCTCAACAGATGTACTTGTCAGCTTCGCTCCTAATCCATCACAGAGGTCTTAATTTAGTGGCACGGAATGCAACCAAAGGATGCTACATGGGAACCACTCCTTCAGATTCAGCAATAATGTCCACATCTTAAGCTTTGAGGACAAAGCTTTTCTAAGAGGGAGGGGGTGTTAGGAACCCGTGTTTAACCCTTCTCTTTACTTTGTTAGTATATTACATTTGGACGCATATGCTTTGTAAGTCATCCTGTGAGCATATTGTATTATCCCACATTCATGGGAAGTAATAGTTGTTTAGATTAGACTTAGTATATAAGTATGTGTTGAGGCTAATGAAGGCATCCACGAATTTATTGTATTGAGCTTGCTCAAAGGAGGTTGCCCCCTCGAAGTGGCATGCGATCAATAAATTCCTTCTGTGTTTCTGCTATTTATATATTTCTGTTATTTCGTGCATTTTTTATTATATTGTTGCAAGAGGTTCCTCTCATCTAGTTAGTGATGGATGTCCCTCTTCAAATTTTTGAGGGGCAGGTGGTAAATCTGAATTCACTTTGATCTGGAGGATTTCTTTTTCGCTTCCAAAATAGTCTTCTGGATGAGGAAGGAGCATGTATCCTTTCCTGTGATATACTCTTAGGAGGTCATCATAAGCATATAAATACTCTAAGATGGCTTCATCATTCTCAACATAGTCTCAAGTTGGTTTCTCTGTTTGATTTGTAGTGTAGTTTAAAATTCTTGGTAACTCTTCACTTTCTAATAATGGCCCTCTGTGAACCGACACAATGAATTCTGAATTCAAGAGTTGAGCATGTGGTGAAAATAGGGCAGCTGATGTGCCCATCAAATCTGCTACTTGGTTTTCTTCTTTGGGTATGGCTCTTATGGAAAAGAAATCAAAGAATTGAACTAGTTTTCTAATAGTTTCTTTGTATAGTCATAATCATTCTGATTTTGTGTCATAATTCTCAGCGACTTGGTTGATTACCAGTTGGGAGTCTCCAAAGGCGGAGATCCTCTTGATTCCCATCCTCATGGCTAACATGACTCCTAGTGATAAGGCTTCATAATTGGCAATGTTGTTCATACAAAATAAATCCAACCTAAATGCAAAAGGGAGGACTTTTCCATCTGGGGAGGTAAGGATTATTCCCGTTCCTACACTCATTTTACAACTAGCTCCGTCAAGATGTAAAGTCCATAGGTCTTGATTGTTTTGAGATTGGGATGTTTCTCTAAATTCATAAGTTGATTTTCGCTTTTCCTCCTTTTCTTCCCCTTCTTCGATGATTTCTATTGTTCCAATTGAGAGATTCTTGATGTCACATTCATCCAAGCAAGGGATGGCTGATAAGCCAAATGGAGCATGTGACTTGGTGGTGTGGGGATCAAAGGGGAACTCTCTGGGGTCATCCATGCATTGGTATGATATGTTGTGAGTACTCATGTTTGGGTGAAGATCTTGAGTTTCTTCATTCATTGTCTCCTAGGTTTTTAACTTCTTATCCTTTTCTTCCTATTCCTTCCTGTAAACACTGAAAGGATCAGGATTTGCTTTGACGTGGGTTTTTCCTAAGTGATGGAAGTGAATTTTTTGAAATAACGTAGAGGCCATAGCCTTCATAGTATGAATCTAAGGTCTTTCGAGGATCATGTTGTAATTGGTTTCTTTGTTGATGACATAGAATTCTGTAGGGACTGTTTTAGTCATTAGAGTGAGCAGTGAGCTGATCTTCCCAACTGTTTGAATGTCATGATTGTCATATATTCTTAGAGTGGGAGCTTGTTGTTTTATGCCTATTTTGTTGTATCCCATCCTTCACAGGAAGGAAATAGGTAAGAGGTTAACTATTGATCCTTCATCTACTACCACCCTTTTTATGATGACCTCTTCAACCTAAACTTGTATGTATAACGACGAATCCCTTTTATTATTTTCTTCATCATCGAAGAGTTTTGAAATATCAAACATGAGTGGAGTTGGTTCCTCTTATGTTGAGTATCCCACCTCTAATACTTCCAAGAATGTTCTCCGGTGTGAAGGGGAGGCTCTTAATACATTTAGCACTTGTAAGAAGACATTTTCCATTTGGTTTGTTTGTTCTTCCTCTTGGATCACAAATACTTCTTGGTTTAGTTCCACATGATTGGAGTTTGTTTGATTGACATTTCCTTTCCTATCCTATGGTCCTTTCTCCTTTCTTTGGGATTGTAGCAGAGTGAGAAAAAAAATTTGATTGTTTTGGGCTAAGTTTTGAGATAGCTTTGTTGTACCCATAGCAGGTTTTCATTTCATGATGACCTTTTGTTCCATGGAACCAATAATATGTATTAGGATTGTAGGAGTAACAACTTGGTCCTTGGTTTCCCTTTTGTCGCCACTTGCCATTATTGGGAGTATTCTTCACAACATTGATCTCTTTGTCCAGGGATACACTTGAAGAGCTATTTTTAGCACCTTTTGAGACTTTAAGTCTTCCATTTGTGTCATAGATTCTTCGGCCACTATCAATGGCTGCTTGATCGATCCTTAAAGCACTTTCTAAGGCCTCTTCATAGGATTTGTAGGGTAACTTCTAAAAATCTTCCCTCATATCCTTGTTTAAGGCATGTAAGAAAAGGTCACATAACTCACGATGGTCCATGTTAGGAGCACTGCTTGAAGAATAGAGCACTTGTCTCCATCGAGTAACAAAATGGGCTATTGATTCGTTCGGTTCTTGTTTCATGGCTAAGAATTCCCTAATTCTTGTTTTCACAAGTTTGTTCATGTCAAACTCCATGACAAACTCTCTAATTAACTGCCTGAATGAGTGTAATGAAGCTTCTAGTAGGTGATAGTACCAATCCAGAGCTATTCCTTTTAGGGTCTTTGGAAAGTTCTTAGTGACAACTCCATCCCAAGGGAGGAGTTGTTGGGATAGGTGTTGTACACCTTGCATAATATTGTACAATTTTATTCAGTTACCACTTGTATAAGTTGTATTGTAACATTGGGTTAGTTATTTTATGTGTGTGGGACACATAGAGTAATTCATTATTATTTGTATTATTTGATTAATTGGGAAAAGTTAGTACCAATAGTCAAATGTGGGGTCAAGTGGGTTTATAAGTTAATGGTTTTGTGTTACCATGGTTTTTGGGGCACATGGTTTTATCCAATACCACAAGTTGTATTTGTGTGAGCTTGGTCTATAAAAGCAAGCACATGGTTAGTGGTTTGGGTAATGTTGACTATTTCATTGTAGGTGGATTGGAGGTTTGTGAGAGATTGTCATTGTATTGAGCTCTCTCCTGTAAGTGCAGATTGTGAAGCATGGCAGGTGATGTGTGGATTCATGCTTGTACACATGGAGGTTGCATTGGAGGTGCTTGATGGTTCAAGGGTATTCATGGAGGCTCAGATATTGTATTGTAATGTTTTATTGTTGAATAATACATGTGAGCATGGATGCTTTTGGAGGCTGGGTTTTTCCCTGCAAAGGGTTTTCCCAGGGTATATCTTGTGTTCCTTGTTGCTTGTTCATTTGATCTTTGCATTATGGTTTGTTTCAACATCTTGTTTCTCCTATTGGGTTATGTGGAATTGGTTTAATTACACCTACAAATTCCTAACAGTTGGTATCAGAGCCATGTTCATGGTTGAGGGAGGTGTGAGCTCCCTAGATGTGTATAACCCTTGTGTGTGTAGATCAGGTGCAAAGTGGAAGCCATGGCAATGCATGTAAGGATTTGGGACACTACAAGGTTTTGTGTAGGTTGTATTGCAGTTTGGGGGTTCTGGGTATTGGAGATTTGTTGTATATTTTGCAGATCGGGTGATTGAAAAATCATGGCTGAAGAGGGTTTATATGGTTTGGCTTCATGAGGGTTTTGAGGAGGAACTTCTACAGATGACCTCTTGGGACAAAACAAACCTCTCCATTGAGTCCAGGAGGCCTGAGAAACGAAAACTCATAAAATTTGCTATGGTTTGGTCACCAAAAGAAAAAGCAAAAAAATGTCCCTCCCAAGTACGTCGTACGGCCTGTCGTAGTCTGCAGGTACGCTCAGTGAATAAAAAATATATATTCCTGCACAATAAATTTCATCTATAGTTTTGGATTTTTAAAAAAAAAAGATTTTAAACTATAGGCGATGAAAAAATTTGCAAGATGAAAAAAAAACAAAAAAAAATTTAGGGGGGCGGGGTCCGTAGACCTCCGTACCCCCTGCGCAGAGTTGCAAAGTACGACGGGCTACCGCCAGTGTATGTTGGTCGGCCCCTCGTCGGATTCCCCACATTCCCTACCGCTAATGAAGGGATCCCCCATGGGGCTTTGAAACTTCAAAAAGTTTTATTAAACCTTGTTTTTAACATTTGGCGATGGGTGAAAATTTAAACCTTTTTTATTTATTAAAACTTTTCATAAGGTGAGGTGGGGTGGAAAAATATATGGCAGCCAATAAATTTTTTATTTTGGACCTTTTTTAAAATATTAAAATCCAATTTAAAATGGTGGTGAGGTCCGATGGAGACCTTTAAACAATTTTTAAACCCAGTTTAAAATTCACTGGTCAAAGACAATGAGGTGACGTCAACCCATCATATGCCACATTAGTGCCACATGTGTTTTTGCCTAGTCAGCATGATGACGTCAGCAATGACGTCATGCCACGTCATCAGGTTATCAGGGGCCTGCCAGGGGTCCAATTTTAGCCCTAGGAGTGCCTTTTCTTCTGGGGGGCATAACTTTCACATACAGTATCAGTTTTTCAACTTCTTATAGGCGTCAGAAAGCTCTCTTCGAGAACTACGCAGTGGTACAAGTTTCATGATCAGATTGTTTTTTTTGTCTTAGAATTTGGTGTTTGAAACCTGCATTGCTTCGGTACAGTTTTATGCTCATAACTTTTGCATATAGAATCAGATTTTAGATTTCGGATAGGCGTTGGAGAGCTCTTGTAGTGTACTACAGTTTGGATCATGTAGATTTTTAGTTTGGTGTGCAGAGAGAGTTTTGTACTTGTAGGAGCCTAAGATTCAAAGTGGGTTTACGAGTGCATTCGGATGGATTTGTTGGCACAAACTTGTGGGAGTACATGTTGTTATGAGACCATTAGCATGGTATAGTAGGTTGGTGCTTCCTGATATAGGTTTATAGGTGTTTTTTCAAAGTTACGACTTTGATGGAGATAGGTATAGGTTGTCTTCTAGTTTTGAGGACATGGTTGATACTCGTGTGAGACTTGGAGTCTCGTTTCAGTGGGAGTTGAGTATAGGTACAATGATGATGATGATTATGGTATCATGGATATGCAGGTTCACTTTTGGATTGGCATGACATGATCATGTATGCGATTGACAGGTATGGGCTATGATGTTCGATTAATGATTACATGTGGTGTGTGGTGTTGTTTTAGGGGATTGTTCTTATCTCCTAGATGCTTGATTAGTTCCTTGACTATGGTTACTCATTTGTGGACTTGTTGGCAAATCGAATCTAGAGTTGATTTGGTGTTTGAGTCTTAGAGTCTACATGTTATCTTCTTTGATATCTCAGTTTGCATGTTACTAGTGTGATGATGAGTTTGCATGTTACATCTATTTTGGATCTGAGTTATGTAGTTTTTGTGGATTAACTACCCCTTGGCTACAGTGGAATGACTCGGATGTGGACTATCTATATCCACTAGATTGATTCAGTGTTTATGCAGACTTCGTTAGTTGACCTTGTCTGTGGTCATTTGTACATTGTTATGTGGCATTGGGATAAGAGGATGGTGTTGGATCTAGGGCATACAACTGAGAGGGGGGGTGAATCAGTTGTATAAAAACTTCTTGTTCTTTCAAATACTTGATTCTTCGTTGTTAGTTAGCAGCATATCAATTAATCATCCATGAAAGCATAATACATAAACACAAGAGCAGATAAACATCAACACATTGAACACCAAGATTTTGACGTGGAAAACCCGGTTAAAGGAAAAACCACGGGGTGATTAACCCAAGAATTATTCTCTGTTAGAAGAATAAAGAAGAATGAATGGCACATGCCAATTAGGGCTCACTGCCTGAGCACACTGCTCACAAAGAGGCCCACTGCCTACAAGGAGACACACTGTCTACAAAGTGATAAAAATCACAGTCTTGAACTGGAGAATGACATCTCTACCATGTCCGGATCAGTTCCATTTAAGCCCAAAAACCTCTGCTCTGCCTTTCACACTTCTCTTCGCTATGCCACACTCATCCACACAATCCACTTCTCGAAATGAACTCACAAACCGTTATTTATACAAGACATCAACTTAGGAACAAACATCTAAGTCGGCAAACAACCATAAGAACATCCGCAAGATGAATAACACATCCGGTCGGCCATCACAAGAACATTCGCAGGATGAACAACTCATCCGGTCGGCTAAACAGAGCAAGAACTTCATCCGGAAGAATATCTTCAATTCCGGGCTCTACTGTCAATGCGGACCAACAACATAACCTCAACATGATCCAATAACCTTCACAAGCCTGCCTGAATGACCGGATACATCCGCACTTCCTTTACCTACTGGAATCTCTTGTCTTCCTCATCCGGAACTTCAAGAACACAGTCTGTCGCCACTGTCATAATGCAAAAGGTACTTCCGGACCTCCAAATCATACACAAATCAGGATGACACATCACAAGGACATCCCAAACACTCCTTCCAATCCACAGATTAGGATAATACAATTCTGGACCTCACCGGACCTTTCTGTAATCCTCTGTCACCTCTGAACACTTGCCAAAACTGATTCCATACCGGCAGCCACAACTCCTTCAGATCTTCATGCAGACCTCTGAAATCTTAACTGAAGCATCTCAAGACTCATATCTACAAACCCTTTAATCCGCATCCTCCGGTTCTCATCCTATACAGTACATTTGCCTTCTTCTCATCACTGTTCTTCACTGTTCCTGACTGAGGCTAATTTTCTCAATATCCTCAGCACACTGCTCATCCAATCCATTTTGTCAATGCAATATGAGTATGTTGACATCAATGACAACACTGGTTCACCTCATACTTGCAACAATCTCCCCCTTTGTCATTGATGGCAACATATGATGTGAAAAACCATCAAGACAAGAACTTCTCCTTTCTGTCACAGCTCCCCCTATCAACAACAACTTTTCACATGTCTTCTCTTCCTTTACTGCTCCCCCTTTGATCATCAACCACTTGTTTTTCACATGTCTTCTCTCCCCCTTTGACATCAATGGCAAAGGGCTCATACTTGCAATTCTCATACATCAGAATCATACTAGCTGCTCCCCCTTAGTTGCAGCTCCCCATCATCAATCCGAATCACAAGATATGACTGTGATATCCACCGGACTGATGCACATCAGTGCATCCTAGTTCATCACCGGAGGGGCCATGACCCCTAACTTCTCCCGGAGATATTCAAAAGAGTCCTTGGGAAGAGGTTTAGTAAAGATATCTGCAATCTGATCCTTGGAGGGAACATACTCCAATCTGACTTCTTCCTTGTTCACTTGTTCTCTCAAGAAGTGAAACTTGATAGATATGTGCTTAGTCTTAGAATGCAATACCGGATTCTTAGAAATATTAATTGCACTTGAATTATCACAGAAAATTGTGATAGGCTCCTCATATTCAACTTTAATGTCTCTTAGCATCTGCTTCATCCATAAGATTTGAGTGCAACTACCTGCTGCTGCAATGTATTCTGCTTCAGTTGTAGACAGAGATATTGCATCTTGTTTCTTGCTTAACCAAGAAACCAATCTCTTCCCCAAAAAGAATGCTCCACCACTAGTGCTCTTCCGGTCATCCACATCTCCTGCCCAATCTGCATCTGTGTAAGCATGAAGAGAGAAATCCGGGTCTCTAGGGTACCATAGACCATACTCAACTGTTCCTTTCAAGTACCTAAAAATTCTTTTGATTGCCATAACATGAGATTCTCTAGGATCAGCCTGGAATCTTGCCACAAGACCAACAGCCTGCATTATATCTGGTCTAGTTTGAGTGAGATACAACAATCCACCAATCATTGATCTATACTTTGTCTGATCTGCCTTTGGAGAATCATCATCTTTGCTTAACTTACATCCGGTTGCCATAGGAGTGTTCATTGGCTTTGAGTCTTCCATACCAAATTTCCTTAACAATTCTCTCACATATTTGGTCTGAGAAATGAAGATCCCTTCTTTTGTTTGAGTAATTTGCAGACCCAAGAAGAAATTCATTTCACCAAGCATAGACATTTCAAACTCACTTTTCATCTGATTTGCAAAAGTTTTGCACATACTATCTCTTCCTCCAAAAATGATATCATCCACAAACACTTCAACAATCAAAATGTTTTCATGATCAATTTTGAAATATAAGTTACTATCAGCAGTACCTTTGTTGAATCCAATCTGCACAAGATGCTTATCCAACCTTTCATACCATGCTCTTGGGGCTTGCTTCAATCCATACAGTGCTTTCTTCAACTTGCAGACCATATCATCATTATCAGACAATTGAAATCCATCCGGTTGTTCAATGTAAACTTCTTCTTCCAGATCACCATTTAGGAAAGCAGACTTGACATCCATCTGATATACCTTGAAGTCTTTGAAGGCAGTAAATGCAAGAAGTAATCTGACTGCTTCAATTCTTGCCACCGGAGCAAAAGTCTCTTCAAAGTCAATTCCTTCTATTTGAGAGTAGCCTTTGCAGACCAGTCTAGCTTTGTTTCTGATTACTTCACCAGCTTCATTTAGTTTGTTCCGGAAGACCCACTTGGTTCCAATTACATTCCTGTCTCTAGGTCTGGGAACAAGATCCCAAGTATGATTTTTCTCAATTTGCATCAATTCATCTTCCATTGCTTTGGTCCAGTTTTCATCATTGCAGGCTTCATTTATTGTTTTAGGTTCAATCTTTGAAATCAGAAAACATTCATCCTGATTTTGAGCAACATTCCTTCTAGTTTGTACACCTTTGCTTCTGTCGCCTATGATCTGATCTTCAGAGTGGTTCAGTCTTACATACCTTGGAATTTTGGGAGTATCCTGCACTGCTACTTCTTGATCAGGCTCATTCAAACCTATCTCTTCTTCCTGATTTACCGGATCAGGCTGACTCTGTCTTACCAGAGAGGATTGAGTTCCTTGAACACTGTCTTGGTCATCTTCATCAAATTCATAAAATCTTGAAGGCTTCTCAATTCCTTCATCAACTTTCACATTGGTGCTTTCTATCATCTTCCTCAATCTCTTATTGTAACACCGGTATGCTTTGCTTTGAGTGGAGTAACCCAAGAAAATTCCTTCATCACTTCTAGCATCAAACTTTCCTAGATCTTCATCTCTTTTAATATAACACTTGCTACCAAATACTCTGAAATATTTCACAGTAGGAGTGATGCCAAACCAGAGTTCATAGGGGGTCTTACCAGTGTTGTTTCTGATTTGAACTCGATTGAGAGTGTAGACTGCAGTGCTGATAGCTTCTTTCCAAAACATTTGAGGAACATTTGCTTCCAACATCATTGTCCTGGCAGCTTCCTGGATGGTCCGGTTCTTTCTCTCAACTACTCCATTCTGCTGTGGAGTCCTAGGAGTAGACAACTGTCTCCTTATACCCTGCTTCTCACAAAAGTCAATGAACTCACCAGATGTAAATTCACCACCTCTATCAGACCTTAGACACTTTAGTTTCAATCCGGTTTGATTCTCTACCATAGCTTTGAAGATTTTGAACTTCTCAAATGCTTCTGATTTTTCTTTTAGAAAGGTAACCCACATCATCCGGGAATGATCATCAATTAACAACATGAAATATCTATCACCTTGCAGACTCTTGATTCTTGTCGGACCACAGAGATCAGTATGTACTAATTCCAACAATCCGGTAGAAGACTGATCTTTTCTTTTGAAAGAGACTCTGCTTTGTTTACCTAACTGACATTCTTTGCACACACTATTTGTAGGTTTCATCAATTTTGGAAGATCTCTTACAGCCTGAGTATTGCTTATCTTGATGATGTTATCAAAATTTACATGACACATTCTTCTATGCCATAACCAACTCTGATCAATTTGAACAAACAAACAACTTTTATTTGAACCAACCAGATGAAAGATATTACCTTTTGTCTGAGTACCGGATGCAATTTCAGTTCCAGAGCTTGTAAAGATTCTGCATTTTCCATTCTTGAACCGGAGATCATAACCTTTGTCCACTAACTGACCAACACTGAGAAGATTGTGCTTCAATCCTTCAACATATAGTACATTACCTGTTTTGCTCTTTCCATCAAAGGAAATAGTTCCCCTACCTCTGATTCTACCAGCAGAATTGTCACCAAACTTTACCATTCCTCCTTCATACCTTTCCAAATCTAAGAACTTATTCTTGTCACCAGTCATATGGTGAGAACATCCACTGTCAATAACCCAATCATCCTTTTCTTCCACTTGAGCAGCCAAAGCTTTTTCAACAGCTTTGTGATTGATAGATTCAGAGAGTATTGAATCTTCTTCCTTGATGGCAATAAACACCCACTCATTTCTGGATTTGCTTCCTAGTTCTGATTCATCATCTGTTACTCCTTCATTGACATCTTCTTCATGAACATAATAGCAATTCTTTTGAAACCTTTGTCTGTTAGTGTTAGACCTTGCAGATCTTTCCGGACATCTTGAAGCAAAATGACCAATCTTATTGCAGTTGAAACACTTAAAGGGTAGTTTTCCTTCATACTTACCGGATCCTCTTGGCAGTCTCTTTGCAATGAGGGCTTCAAGTTGAGCTGTTTCTGCCTCTTCTTCTTCCATGTCTCTTCTTGCTTGATCATACCATGACATCTTCCTTGATGAGTTTTCTCCCGAATCAAATCTTTGTTTGCCTTTCACATAGGTGCTGGCTTTGAAAGCAGATTCAGTCTTGGGAGGATCATCTCCAAACTCGGTCATTTCAAATGCAGCTAGTTTGCCATCCAGTTGTTCTCTTGTGACAGTTGTGTGGGCTCTGAATTCATCAATGGCAGCAACCTTGATTTTGTAGGCAGCAGGAAGGGATCTTAGGATTTTGCAGACAATCTCATTTTCATCTAGAGTTCCACCAGCATTTCTAATTCCACATACCAGCTCATTCACTCTTGGCATAAAGGTAGTGATGTTTTCATCATCTCTCATCTTCAATCTTTCAAATTTCCCTTTCAGACTTTGCAACCTTGCACTTTTGACAAACTCATCTCCTTCATACAGAAGTTCCAGTTTAGTCAGGATCTCATATGCAGTTGGTAGGTCAATAACATTCGAGAGATCTGAGTCATTCAATGCGCTTAGAAGAGCTTCCTTGGTCCGCAGATTGTTTTCAGCTTCTGTGATTTCATTCAGAGTTGTCAGACCACCTTGTGGAGGTACATATGGTTTTGAAACCATAGCCAAGTATGCTTTTCCCATACATTCCAAGTGACACTTCATGCGACCTTTCCAGAGAGTGAAGTTGGTTCCATCGAACTTCAGACTATCCTTCTTGTATGATGACATCCTGGATCTCCTCAAGCGGTTAAGCTCCTTTCAAAGGAACTTGGCTCTGATACCAATTGTTGGATCTAGGGCATACAACTGAGAGGGGGGGTGAATCAGTTGTATAAAAACTTCTTGTTCTTTCAAATACTTGATTCTTCGTTGTTAGTTAGCAGCATATCAATTAATCATCCATGAAAGCATAATACATAAACACAAGAGCAGATAAACATCAACACATTGAACACCAAGATTTTGACGTGGAAAACCCGGTTAAGGGAAAAACCACGGGGTGATTAACCCAAGAATTATTCTCTGTTAGAAGAATAAAGAAGAATGAATGGCACATGCCAATTAGGGCTCACTGCCCGAGCACACTGCTCACAAAGAGGCCCACTGCCTACAAGGAGACACATTGTCTACAAAGTGATAAAAATCACAGTCTTGAACTGGAGAATGACATCTCTACCATGTCCGGATCAGTTCCATTTAAGCCCAAAAACCTCTGCTCTGCATTTGCACTTCTCTTCGCTATGCCACACTCATCCACACAATCCACTTCTCGAAATGAACTCACAAACCGTTATTTATACAAGACATCAACTTAGGAACAAACATCTAAGTCGGCAAACAACCATAAGAACATCCGCAAGATGAATAACACATCCGGTCGGCCATCACAAGAACATTCGCAGGATGAACAACTCATCCGGTCGGCTAAACAGAGCAAGAACTTCATCCGGAAGAATATCTTCAATTCTGGGCTCTACTGTCAATGCGGACCAACAACATAACCTCAACATGATCCAAGAACCTTCACAAGCCTGCCTGAATGACCGGATACATCCGCACTTCCTTTACCTACTGGAATCTCTTGTCTTCCTCATCCGGAACTTTAAGAACACAGTCTGTCGCCACTGTCATAATGCAAAAGGTACTTCCGGACCTCCAAATCATACACAAATTAGGATGACACATCACAAGGACATCCCAAACACTCCTTCCAATCCGCAGATTAGGATAATACAATTCCGGACCTCACCGGACCTTTCTGTGATCCTCTGTCACCTTTGAACACTTGCCGGAACCGGTTCCATACCGGCAGCCACAACTCCTTCAGATCTTCATGCGGACCTCTGAAATCTTAACTGAAGCATCTCAAGACTCATATCTACAAACCCTTTAATCCGCATCCTCCGGTTCTTATCCTATACAGTACATTTGCCTTCTTCTCATCACTGTTCTTCACTGTTCCTGACTGAGGCTAATTTTCTCAATATCCTCAGCACACTGCTCATCCAATCCGTTTTGTCAATGCAATACGAGTATGTTGACATCAATGACAACACTGGTTCACCTCATACTTGCAACAGATGGATGATTAGAGTGTTTTGATAGTCGGTTGATTGGGACTTGTAGCATGTTTATCATGATATCATAGAGAGCTTGGATACATGGTTCTATGTTAGCTTTTGACAGTGATGATTTTATCTTCTTGATTGGAGATTTTGGTTCTACTAGACCTTTTGGGAGATGTTGATGTTACAGTGGGATTCCTTGATTGGTTTAGGGCCATGGATAATCTTCATTTAGGAGATGGTTACTTTATTGTCATGGATAGCTCAGTATCACGGTTCAGTGGGAGCTTTGGTAGCATGTTGGATTCATCATACGTAATGGATGATCTTCTGCAGTGGATGTTGGTGTCATGGAGGAGATCTTGGTTTTGAGAGCTCTTTGATATTTTCAGTTCAGTTGTCAAGAGATGGTTATCTTCATATGATTGGAGATGTTGACATCTTGGTTTACCATGGAGGACTTCTTTGAGTCTTTGGTTGAGGTGTCAGTTTATGATTCGTCAGTATGACATGTTTATCCTTGATTTAGAGATGTTGATATTGTGTCTTGATGGGCTCTTGATTCTAGATTAGAGTTTCAGCTTGATACAGGTTCTCTTGAGACAGGATGTATGCATCATTGTACGCTTTGTTGCATGTGATCTTCTTACGAGGAGATGGTTAGATCATGATGTCATGATGGGCTTCTTGATTATGCAGATGTGTAGTAGGAGCAATGACAATGGTCTTGTTTGTTCTCTTGGTATTGAGTACTTTGATCATTTTCTTGATTAATTCATGATGGTGCTATGTTGCATTTGGAGTTTGTCATGTATTGGTCAATTACATGTGCTCATGGATACTTGGAGACATTTGTTGAGACGGTTACTCTTTAGAGGTTTCAGCAGATAGACCGAGGAGCCTTACACCTGGATATGGACGTGAGTTCATTTTGGACCTAGAGGAGATTGTTCTTGGAGAGAGTCTATGTGGCTTGGTGTATCCTGGAGGAGCAATCTCATTCCCCACTCTTGGTCTACTTGGCAGTTTATCATCTATGAGGTATTGCCCATTCTTTTAGATGTGTTTTACTTTATGTTTCATCTTCTCATAGATATGGATCTTGAGCTACAATTATTGGTTCTGGATGGTTCATTTGAGGGATGTTAGCATGGCTATCTTCTTGTTCATATGGTGTTATTTATGATATTCATTATGAGAAGTTTAGGAGATGTGATTGGGTTTATTCCTGGTTATGGAATGGTTATGAGTTTGGTCTACCTTGATTAGAGAGGTTTACATCCATGTTGGTTACATGTTACATATGTTCATTTGATCTTATGAGATTGAATGGTTGGGTGTTGTTGAGGCTTTTCATTTGGGGTTGTAGAAGAGATCATACTTGATATAGCTTAGCACTTTAAGGTGTTTTGTAGAAGGACATTATGATTTACAGGTTTTCTCTTTTTGTCTTATGACTACTTTCTGGAGGATCATGTTGATATGGTTGGACTTTGGGAGAGTTATGGTGACATGTTGGGAGAGAGTATGTGGTGATTTATCATGCATGTGTGGATCATTGTGTTTGTTTTTGATACTACATTGGCTTGTTGATTAGCCACACCTTGGTTTGAGTGTTGATTGATAGACTTGGTATGCCTTGGATCTATTTGTAGATTTGACATTACCCATGCAGTGGGAGTTCCTGGATGTATGTGTTCTTCATTGACAGGTTTTATACATGGAGCTTGTTATTGCAATTTATGGGTTGGATATGTTGTTGGCATGAGTTTATTGATGTTATTGATACCTATGAGGTATGGATGGTTGGATGTATTAGCATATGTTGTGGGTGCTATTTCTAGTCATGTGGGTTTTTTACCTTTGATAGCAACTTGGAGCCTTATGTTATCACTTGGATTTGATCCTTGTGTTCTTTGGATTGGCGCATCTTCACCTTGGCATGTTCCTTTTCTTCCATAGGTGGCATGTTGGAGGATGAGAGGAGTTCTTGCTTGAGATGGTGGTCACTTTGCTTTGTTGCAGGTATCTTGTTGGAGCACGAGAGCATTCTGGAGATTCATGTGATTTCATGTTTTGCCTATGGTGATGTATTTCATGTATTGACCCTTATGCAATGTATACAACAAGTGGGAGAATGTTGGGATAGGTGTTGTACACCTTGCATAATATTGTACAATTTTATTCAGTTACCACTTGTATAAAGTTGTATTGTAACATTGGGTTAGTTATTTTATGTGTGTGGGACACATAGAGTAATTCATTATTATTTGTATTATTTGATTAATTGGGAAAAGTTAGTACCAATAGTCAAATGTGGGGTCAAGTGGGTTTATAAGTTAATGGTTTTATGTTACCATGGTTTTTGGGGCACATGGTTTTATCCAATACCACAAGTTGTATTTGTGTGAGCTTGGTCTATAAAAGCAAGCACATGGTTAGTGGTTTGGGTAGTGTTGGCTATTTCATTGTAGGTGGATTGGAGGTTTGTGAGAGGCTGTCATTGTATTGAGCTCTCTCCTGTAAGTGCAGATTGTGAAACATGGTAGGTGATGTGTGGATTCATGCTTGTACACATGGAGGTTGCATTGGAGGTGCTTGATGGTTCAAGGGTATTCATGGAGGCTCAGATATTGTATTGTAATGTTTTATTGTTGAATAATACATGTGAGCATAGATTCTTTTGGAGGCTGGGTTTTTCCCTGCAAAGGGTTTTCCTAGGGTATATCTTGTGTTCCTTGTTGCTTGTTCATTTGATCTTTGCATTATGGTTTGTTTCAGCATCTTATTTCTCCTATTGGGTTATGTGGAATTGGTTTAATTAGACCTACAAATTCCTAACAGGATTTCTCTTATGGAAGTAGTATAAGCTTTGATATGTGAATTTAAATCACCCTCTCCTTTGAACTTTGGGAGATCAGGCAACGGTTGAGGCAAATGAATATTTCATATGTTTAAGTCAAGTGGTTCTTTCAAGTACTCCAAGTATGTCCCCAAAAAGGCACTTTGTGATTGAGGAGTTGATAGCATTAATCCTATAGGGGGTTTTGGTAACCCATTGTCTAATTTGCTTGGTTTCCTAGCATTGCTTGATTGTTTTGAACAAGAGGGTTCCCATTCAGACATGTGTCATTACTCGCATTTCTTGAATAATAGTTGAGATAGGGGGATTCTGAGATGCCCCCTGCTCTTGTTCAATTCTGATATTGTCATAGGACTTCTATCTTCTTTCTGGAGCAGGTTTCTTTGCTTCCAGGGTTCTAATTCTTTACACTAGAGTCACAATTAGGTTTGTAGGCATGGGACCTCTAGGCACTTCTTCATTCCTAGGGTTTTCCCTTCGAGTGTTGTCATGGTTTTGTGCTTCTTCTCACACAATGTTTTCTCTTTGTTCTTCCCATAGGGCAACCTTTAATGCTTCTTAAGCGTCTCTTGCCTCTTGCAAATGTCTTTCTAACCTTCTTACTTCCTCATCAAGATGAGTACTCGAGGTACTTGTGGAAGGTTGATCCGGCTGATGGATTTCTGATCTTAGTTGAATTCTCCTAGCTTTGTGAGGCACATTTGGTATGGCAAGGTTATGTTCCCAAGTAGAATTGTTAAAAGATAGAGAATGCCTAGGTTATCTTTGGTCTTGTTCATTGTCAGAGTCTTCATAATCATAGCATTTTGTGATTGGTGCATCTAGATGAGGTGGCACATACTTGTCAAAAGGAGTTTCCAGTTCTCTAGAGGGAATATTCCCTAAGTTTAAATCTGGTTTTGTCATATTTGGGGGTGCCATAGACACCACAGAATAAATGGAACAGATGATGGCAAAAGCAACAAAGGTAGAAGTGGCAGAAGTGGCTATCAAGAATAAAGTGAAAATGTTTGAAGTTTTTCATTTTGAAGTGTTGAATGTTTAAGATTTTGATGGGATCTATGCTTTTGGGATTCAAAAAGCATAAACAAAAGTTTTTGCTCTTCACGTCGGATTCACCAAAATATGTACGCTCAAAATCACGATGTCAATAGCTTGGGGCAATTGATTCAGTTTTAGCGCGCACATGGACCCTTCCCTCCTTGCCATGGGGCAAACTGCCATGTCACTCTCACTCTCCTGGAAGTAGCTAGTCGAGAGGAGGCAAGACATGGGGGTGGTCTAGCTCGTTAGAGAGTTGGACTTCATGGAGAAGGGTTGGCACATCCTGGGGCCTGTGTTGTGTGCTTGTGTGGATACGGTGTTTTGTGACTGTGGTTGTAAAGATAACTATATGACCCGAAGGGTCACTAGTCATTGTTCTCCTATTAGGGTTTCTAATATTCCACTGCTGCGTGGGTAGGCTATTGTTTTCGTTGATGCTTTGTTCAAGTTAGCATTGTCTTTCAAACTATTGTATGACTTCTTGTTGTACTAAGAGTTGTCTAAACACTTCTTGTTGTTGAATGACTAATGGGTCATGTTACGGTCTTGGGTGGATCTCCTCTATCTCGTCGAGGATTGCCCTCACCCACTCACCTCTCAATCCAGGGCACATTCGTGAGATGAGACAATGACCTAGGGTTTTGACTTAGGGTTTGTGTGACCTAAGGTTTGATTTTGCATTGACTTTGTTTGACCTTGTGATAGATTCAAGGGTTTTCACTGATGTTTGACTATAGTTGACCTTGTGATAGAATCAAGGGTTTGCAAATCTTCTAAGTTTCTAATGTTTTTGTTCTTTTTGGATTTTATGAATGCAAGTCTAAATGAATGGAAGACTTATTTTTGTGCTTTTTTATGTTTTTAGAAATCAAAAGTGTTTTTTCTTAATCTAGGAATTATAAAATGTATGCAAGCTATGATGAATTATCTAATGCAATTAAACTATGTTTTTGGGGTTTTCTGAATATTTGAAAAAAACTAATCTAATAAAAGGGAAATTTCTTTTAAATGAATTTAATCTATGAACTTGGAAAACAAATTAATCTAAGCATGCAAGATCTAGATGTATCCTATCAAGGAAAAAGCAACATGATTACTGATCCCAAGAGCAATTTTGATTATCTAATTACTATGAAATGAAAAGAAAGCATAAAGGAACATGGAGACGCATGAGCCTCCACTACCCTTAGAAATCCTTGTAATGGAAACCTCAAATCCTCTTATAGCAGTGGGGTGATCCTCTTGGCGACAAGATGAAAATGGAAGCAAAAGAAGATTTGAAGCTTTGCAATGAGAGCTTTGATGAGCATTGTGGCTTGATATAAGAAGCATATGGACACGAACGAGCTTTTAGAAAAGCTAAGCGAGATAACAAACAAAAGAAAAAGGCTCCTATGTCCTGTATGAGCATGATAATGCTTGATTTGGAGAGTAATAACTTGCAAGAGTTGTGTGCACAAATAAAATTGCCTCCCTTTGTACTTGATGGAGGGGGGTATTTATAGGTTGGAAGAAGGGATGAGAGGTGAAGAAGAAGAAGAGTTAACTCAATTTGATTGGAGAGTTAACATAGAGGATTCAAGAGTGATCTGAGCTAAAATTGGAGTGATCTACCCAGTAAAAGCTTATCACTCAAGAAGAAGTCAAGAAGAAGGAGTGCACGGGAATGCATGAGAATGCATGAGTTGTTAATTAAAGATAAAATAGAGCTAATTATGTATGTGTGGGTGCATGAAATAGTTAACTCTATATTTGGCACAAAAATCCATGCAAACATGAAGAAAAATAGGTGAAAACGAAGCTTTTTTGAGTTAGAAACTCAAATTTTTCCACGACTGAAAACATGACAGGGTCACCCGTTTCACCAGTCAGGGTCGCCCGGGGGTGACCCATGGGCTGCCCTCAAAGGACACCTAGGTTGAAGTGCATGATGGGAGACAGAAGAGGAGGTGAAAAGGAGGGGATCTGCCTCTAGAAACAGGTCAATCATGTGTGAAAATCCAAATCTCTACTTGCAAAAGTAGGATCTCCAAGGGGAGATCTGGAAATAATAGGGGGAGATTTAGATTGGTTGAGTGAAACTAAAAATTAAAAGCAGGAGATGGCTAAAGAGGACCTCTAGAAGGTCTCTAGGGGTGGGAATGGATGAAAAATATTAGGGAAAGGTGAAAACTCACCTACAAGACGTATACAAGGCTTAGGAACAAGGTCACAAGCACATGAAGCGCAAATTGACAAGTGTCAAAAAAGGTGTTGAAAAGTGTCGAAAGCGAAGAGAGAGAAAATGACAAAGGGGAAACAACACAAGGAGGAAGAAAAGACACGTCACCAAGAGAATTGCTACTAAGAGGATGTTATTTAACACTATACATGTACGTGACAAGGATTATGACTCATCATAGGGGTCCTCATGGAGCCTATGAGTGATTTTGGTGCTTATAGTTGCTACCACTTGTTACCTGGTCAATAGGTCTCCTACATCAACACTCATTGATAAGACACCTATGGAGGTGTGGTCTGGTAAAAAGCCTTCATTAAGACACATTCGAGCATTTGGTTGTGAGGCATATGCACATGTGCCTAAGGAGAAGAGGTCTAAATTGGAGAACAAGGCTATGAAGTGTATCTTCATCAGTTATGGCATTGGTGTGAAAGGGTACAAGCTTTGGGATCCAACAGTTGAGAGAGTTCTATATAATAGAAGTGTGATCTTTAGAGAGCTCAATCCTTCTTCTATTGTCTTGCAGCAAGAGATAGAAGAGAAGAAAGAGAATGTGGTTCAGCTTCCTTCCACCCCTGAGAAAATTGAACCAAAAACATCTGTTAGACCTAATAATGAGGAGAGCTCTAGTAGCTCTGAAAGTTTAAAAGAAGATGAAGAACCTCAACCTCAATCTTTGAGGAGGTCCAAGTGGATAAGGTGGCAACCTGATAGGTTTGATTATTCATTGCATGATTCCAGTTGTATTTTTGCTTTGATTTATAACATTCATGAGCCTAGAACTGTGAAAGAGGCTATGGGTATGAAAGATGTAGGTTCCTGGAAGGAGGCCATGGAAGAGGAGATGGCTTCTCTAGAAAAGAATAATACTTGGGACTTGGTGCCTTTGCCTAAAGGATGGAAACCTGTTGGATGAAAATGGGTGTTCAAAAAGAAAATTGGTGTTGATGGTAGTGTTGAGAAATATAAGGCTAGATTGGTTGTGAAGGGGTATTCTCAGGTGGAGGGAATTGACTATGGTGAGATTTTCTCTCTCATTGCAAAGCTGACATCTATTTGGTTCCTAGTATCTCTTGCAGCAATGTATGATCTAGAAGTGGAATAGATGGATGTGAAGACAACATTCCTTCATAGTGACTTGGAGGAGGAAATCTATATGTCACAGCTAGAGCACTACATGGTGAAAGGTAAAGAAAATCTAGTTTGCAAGTTGAAAAAGTCTTCGTATGGTTTGAAACAGTCTCCTAGGATGTGGTACTAGAAGTTTGATGCCTTTCTGTTGAGTATTGGATTGTTGAGATCAAAATTAGATCATTGTGTTTATTACAAGTTTGACAATGATCGCATTCTCATTAGTGCGTTCTATGTTGATGATATGTTACTCATTGGGAATGGTAAAAGTTTGATTTCTGATTTGAAGTCTCAGTTGTTAGCACAGCTTGAGATGAATAATCTAGGGGCAACTTGGTACATTTTGGGGATGGAGATCAGAAGAGACAAAGCAAACAAAAAACTTTGGTTAGGCTAGAGTAAGTATGTTAACACTGTGTTGGAGAGATTCAGCATGGTGGATTGCAGACCTTTGACTACTCCTGTTACAATGGGGACAAAGTTATCTATTGCAGATTGTCCAAAGTCTCCTTCTGAGATGGAGGATATGAGCAAAGTTCCTTATGCTAGTGCAGTTGGTAGTTTGATGTATGCGATGGTCTATACTAGACCAGACATTGCACAAGAAGTGGGAGTCCTTGGTTGATTAATGACTAATCCTGGATGGGTACATTGGGATGCGGTGAAGAGAGTGTTTAGATATTTACAGGGTACTTTCAAGTATTCCTTATGTTATCATGGTTATCCTACAGGACCTCAGCATTCACTTTACATTCGTGGATTTGTGGATTCAGATTGGGCAGGTGACATTGATAGCAGGAGATCCACTAGTGCTTATGTGTTCACTATGTTTGGTGGTGCTATTAGTTGGATGAGTAAGCGGAAACCTGTGGTTGCTTTATCCACTATTGAAGCTAAGTACATGGGAACTCATGCTTGTAAAGAAGCCATTTGGCTTAAGAGATTGTGTTCTGAAGTTGGGTTTGATGCAGGGAAGATTACTATTTGTTGTGACAGTCAGAGTGCCATATGTTTAGCGAAGAATCCTACTTTCCATGCAAGGACTAAGCATATTGATGTCTAGTACCATTTTGTCCATTACATGGTAGAGGATGGGAAGGTAAAGTTGAAGAAAGTTGACACTTTGACGAATGTTGCAGATTCCTTGACAAAACCCACGAGCACAGAGAAGTTCAGATGGTGTTTAGAGTCTATGGACCTCTCAGCCCCTAGTAATTAAATCATGGTGTTGATACTCCCTTTGCTCTTGCAAGGTGTTTGACAATTGGGAGAATGTTAGGAAAAGTGTCTCAACCTTGCAACTTCGAAAGGTTACTATTCTTCCAAGTTTTGGTCTTTTTGAACTCCCTTTATCTTGGAGAATGATCTAGAACTTTCAAAGTTTCCAAAAGGGCTAAAAATGGTAGGACCTACTATTTTTAGTAGTTTTACATTTGACCTTGGATTGACCCAAAAATTTTCCCAAAAGGTTCAAAATTGATAAGTAGACATCTTGGGTGAGTTTTGACTCAAGATCATATTTGGATTGCAAGATATTAAAGTTTCTATTTTTGAAACTGTCGAAACAAGTTTCAAACTCAATTTTGAGGCACTTAGAGGTCCCTAAACATCCAAAAATTTGTCATAACTGACAAAGTGGTTTATAAAGTGATAGATCTCTTCACGAGCTTTCTGACGCATTAAAGGGTTTGTCAATCGGACACCCAAATCAAAAGTTATGACCTCTGGAAGTTGGACCTCCTGTTTTTGGGAAATGTAAAAACGTGTTGGACACTCAAAAGAGCTGTAAAGGGGAGAGTTATACGTGTTGGTGTGTGATTTGGCACATCACAAGGCATCTTTGATTGGAGATAATTTGGGTGCCACTTTTGGGTGGTTTTGGCTCATGGTTTTGTAATTACCGTTGACGGTTTACTGTATTGTATCTCCTATATAGATCAGGAGCTTGAGATGGAGGTTGTGTGTAAGAGTATTATAGATGTTGGGTTACCTCCTAGATCTCTGGTTGGATATACTCCTGTTAAATCTTTCTCTGCAAGTATATTGTAATCTTCTTAATTCCTGAATAATATATTGGGTGGCTTTGGAGTGAGGTTTTTTACCTGAAAGGGTTTTCCCCACATATATCTTGTGTTGTGAGTTTTGCATTTGAATGTTGTTATTATCTTTCTGATAATGTGTATCTTAATCTATAACTATAAAAGTTAAAGTTTGCATAAATCTTTCCTCAGTAGATCAGTGTAGGAAGCATTTTCTGCATACCTTTCTTCATTTCAATAATGCATTGTAATATTTCTTGCAATGGTCTTACTCTTATTTCACATGAACTAGATGAATGAGTGACTACATTATAATTCACTGTAAGCTATCTTGTTGTGGTCTTTATTATTTTTCACATGGGTATTTGCAACATTGTTATCAGATTATTAGGTATGTCCATTTACATGAAGTGTTATCTTTCATTTGTATGCATGTACACGTCATGTTCCCTTATGCTCAACATCTGTATCCTCTTCTTCCTTGCATGATTATGACTCTGTTGCTTAATGGAGTAGGCACTTATTTGATTGGTGGAGGTCCAACACCCCCCTTTTAATTATCTCTCTAGTCCAGTTAGTTTTAGAAGTAGATTAGGGTCCTACATGCTGTCATGATCTAGCACAATAACGCAAGGAACATTTTAAGTGATAGAAAATTGCTTAGATAGTTATAGGATCATGTCATACATGCCTACACCTTACCATTGTGTATAAAAAGTTAAGTGGAGTCAGTTATGGGGATATTGTACCATTTTCATCTTTAGATGCGTATGCAAGGTTGTAGTTATCAACTTAACAAGAGGTCATACATGTAGCTAGTTAGTCTTTGGCCTAGTGACAAATTTTAGGGTCAAGCATGTATTGGGCATAGTTGTAGTTTGTTTAGTCTTATTCCATCATACTTGATAGATGTCCTATTAAGGATACCTCTAGGAAATACCATACTAGGTTTAGTTAAGCCCAAATATGAAGATGTGCCTACCCACTCATAATTATTGGTCCATTTATGCCATGTTCTAATCATAAGTCCTTCCCATCACCTATGTTGACACTCCCTAGCCTTAGATGTTGGTGCAAGCCTTTGGGAAAATTGTAGAGCCACATGTTTGAGCACTAACAAAATAGCGTCATTGTTAGGGAAGTATTAATCTATCTCTTATCTTAAAGACCTTCCCAATATAGTCATTGAAGAAAGTTTGTGTTTTATGACATTGTGTTTTATTTGTGTGTAGTGTTGGCATCCCATCAACTTGCATGAACAAAATGATGATGTTGCAAGGGATACTTTGATCTGGAGATTATTTTGAAGACCCTACAACTAGATAGTGTTTAATAGCTTGGTTGTGTGTAGTTAGCACTCTGTCAACTTGCACCAACAAAATGGCACCATTGCCAGTGAGAAAGAACCTTGTTTAGTGAGGTTTGTAGTTGTTGCAACGATGTGTTTTTCTATGTGTAGTGTTAGCATCTCATCAAATTGCACCAATAAAATGGTGCCATTGTTGTGGATGTAGTAAAAGGTTGATGTTTACTGAAGACTTTGATAGTGGAGGAAAACCCACAAAAATTTCTTACCTTGGCAATATCTCTTGCTCCAAGGATTTCCTCATTTAGTGAGGTTGCAACTCTACTATCACAAACCTAGTGTTCTTTTGTTGTACCGATCTAATAAATATGCCACAAAGTTGTTTCTTTTAAATGCAATGGTGTGGAAAGGTACATGCTTCTTCTTTTGTTTCTCATTGTGAGACTGCGCTAAGTTTGTGAAAGAAAAACCTACTTGTAAGGAAGTGTGGTGTTGTCTCAACATGATATAGACATGTATCCATGGCTTCCTCATCTGAATATGTTGGTAGGGTTGTTCCTTCATATGCTACCCCCTATTCTTCTAACCCTACCTACTTTGCTGATGGGTATAACTCTAGCTATGATGATGATGCATATTCTTATTATGAAAGTCACACTCCACCCTTATGTCTTTCCAAAAGATAGAACGTATCTATGTAAAATTATGATGAACTTATTAGGCAACAAAAAGAACTTGAAAGACAAATCCAAATGCTTGAGTCTAATTTGCATGCTGAAGCTTTACTTGTTACAAAGAACCTTGTTGCTCATAATCCCATCATTCCCCTTGATACTATCTACAATCCATTGGACCTATCTTGGGTTGGATATCCAATGCAAATAATGACCAATTTTTTTTTTCAAATTCAAATGCCCAAGTTTGATGGGCTTGATGCCATTGAAGGGGAAATTCATGTTGATGTAATCTCTAATTTTATGGATATTTTTCATTTCGAGGATGAAGACATGTGAATGTAGTTCTTTGTTTGATCTTTTTGTGGTGGTGCACTAAAGTGGTAAATACCAATTTTGTACTTCACTTCTTTTCTTCTTGGAATGATCTTATGACTGCATTTATTGAAGAATTATCATGTGGTGTTGACCCTATCTTTGATGAAGGGGTAAATCATAAAACACATAATAACAAAAATTGCACACAGAAAATAGAATGATATTTTATTAATATGGGCAAAATATTATATTACAGAAGCTCAAATACAATCAGAAGATGAATCCCCTACAGGCTGCAACACATTACAGCTCCTTCTCTCAAGACTCTAGAATCTTCAGCATTCTGTAATTCCCAAATCAACTAGGGTTTCTAATTTCCCCGCCTTTCTTGACTCTACACCTTCCCCCTTAACTCTACTACCCTAATGGTTCCCAAAAATGGTTATATATAGCCCTTTTTGGTGACCACCAGCTTAATTTCAAAATTTGCATCTCCCTCCAAAAATAGGTCAACTTCGCACGCCATAACTTTCGATCTGACTGTTGGATTTTCAATTATAATACCTTTATAGAAAGCTCTCGAAAAGACGATGATGCACAAGCAGTATCGATAGGTAGACTGCTTGGGTTTCCCACCAAATTTCAGGCCCATCCAGAGCCTCTAAATGTCTCAAATTTGACTTTGAATATTTCAATAAGATTTTTGGAATTTGAAATTTTAATATCTCACAAATGACAAATGATATTGAAGTGATTTCTTCACCATTAGCTTCAATTCACCATTCTGGAGGTCTGTGTAAGATTTTGTATATAACCGTGCACAAATGCAAACTTACTAAAAATAGTAACCCTGCCAAATTTAGCCCTTATTGAAAAGAAACAACACATTTTTTTTGGTTGATGCAAGATTGCTCTTACACCCTGGACATAGTCACTTCTCATGAGTTAGAGGAAAACCAAAATGGTTAACCTCAGTCTCAGATAACCATGATGAATCTTCAATACGTCTTCCTTTCCATTTCACCAAGTATTCTATATACTGCCTATTTCTTGTACTCTTACCCACACAGTTATCCAGAATGCCCTCTATCTCCTCCTTCTCTGAAGTAGATGCTGGAATGTCCCATTGTGTTCCTTTATCAAGTCCATCATCATGATACTTTGTCAAATCTGAAATATTGAACGCTAATGAAATATTGATGTCATCAGGCAACTCTACCTCAAATGCATTTCCTGAATCGTGCTTCTTCATGATTCTACATGGTCCAAATTTCCTCATCTTCAACTTATTATATGTACCAACTAGAAATCTTTCTTTTCTGAAGTGAACCATGACTTCATCACCCTCCTGAAACTCCTTATGTCTCCTCTTCTGATCTGCCTTAGCCTTATACTGAGAATTCATCTTATGGATATGCTTTCTTACCTCTTCGTGCAAATTCTTCATGTGCTCAGCAAAATTTTTAGCTTCGGCACTACTCTTCTCCCCCTTATCCATCCTCAATTCGGAAGCAGTTCTTGAGCTACTCCCATACACAACCTGGAATGGAGATTTACATGTGCTCCTATTGACAGAATTGTTGTAAGCAAATTTTGCCTGTGGTAAAATCAAATCCCATCCCTTGGGCTTATCTCCTACTGAGCATCATAGCAGGTTACCCAAACTCCTATTCACCACTTCTGTATGTCCATCAGTCTGTGGATGGTGTACAGAACTGAACTTCAAATCTGTCTTCAACTTCTTCCACAATGTCCTCCAGAAATAACCAACAAACTTGGTATCTCAATCTAAAACTATGCTCTTAGATAGACCATGTAGTCTCACCACCTCCCTGAAAAATAACTCTGCAATATGAATAGTATCATTAGTCTTCTTGCAAGGAATAAAATGGGCCATCTTTGAGAATCTGTCCACCACCACAAAAATGGAATCATGTCCTCTCTGTGTCCATGGTAAACAAAGAACAAAATCTATACTAATATCATCCCATGGCTTCTCTGGTATAGGTAATGGCTGATATAGCCCTATATTCTAACTTGTTCCTTTTGCCATCTGACACACTCTGCAACTTTGCACAAATTTCCTCACATCTTGCTACAATTGTGGCCAGTAATAATATTCACCAACAATAGCAATGGTCTTATCTCGACCAAAGTGTCCAGCTAATCCTCCAATATGCTTCTCCTTAATCAAGTTCTCTCTCATGGAACTCTTCGGAATGCACAACTGGCTTCCTCTAAACAACATGCCATCTTGGATTATGTAATCCAACCATTTTGTCCTGTCCAAAGTAACAGGTTCCAAACAAGCTTTCCAAGCCTCTACAAAATCTAGATCTTCAGGATACAAAATTTTGAGTTCATCAAACCCAACAATCTCTATCTTCATTTCTGTCAGCAAATTTTGCCTTCTGCTCGAGGCATCTGCAACTTTGTTGGACTTCCCACTACTGTGCTTCAAAACAAAAGTATAACTCTGCAAAAACTCAACCCATTTTAAGTGCCTTTGATTTAACTTTCCTTGACTATTAAGATATTGCAAAGCTTGATGATCAGTATATAAAACAAACTCTTTTGGCAACAAATAATGTCTCCATTTCTTCAAAGCCTGAACTATTGCATAAAACTCCTGATCATAAACATAATACTTTTTCTTGGCATCATTAAGCTTCTCACTAAAATAGGCAATGGGCTTACCTTCTTGACTCATAACAGCTCCTATACCACTACCACTAGCATCACAATCTACCTAAAATACCTTATTGAAATATGGAAGTGCCAAAATAGGTTGTTTTACAACTTTCTGCTTCAATGTATCAAAGCTCTTGTCTACTCCTTTAGTCCATTTAAACTCTTTTCTATCCCCTCTCATTGTCTCAGTTAGGGGTGCACAAATGCTACTAAAATTTCTGATAAACTTTCTGTAGAAACTTGTCAAACCATGAAAAGATCTTACCTCAAAAGCACTCCTTGGCGTAGGCCATTCAATGATAGCCCTCACCTTCTCTAGGTCCATCTTAAGACCTTCCTCTGAGACAACAAAACCCAGGTATACCAAGTCCTTTGCAAAACTACATTTCTTCATATTGATCAACAACTTCTCCTCCCTCAGCTTCTCCAAAACTCTTCTGATATGCATCATATGCTCATCCCAAGTCTTCCTAAAAATCAAAATATCATCTAAATAAACAATAACAAAACTTCCCAAAAATTCTTTCAATACCTCGTTCATGAGCCGCATGAATGTGCTCGGTGCATTGGTTAGCCCAAATGGCATGACTAACCACTCATACAAACCTTCCTTTATCTTGAAGGCTGTCTTCCACTCATCTCCTTCTCTGATACAGATCTGGTGATACCCACTCTTCAGGTCAATTTTCATGAAGTACTTAGCTCCACTCAAATAGTCCATTATGTCATCCATTCTTGGCAATGGAAACCTATACTTGATCGTGATCTTATTAATGGCTCAAGAGTCTGTACACATTTTCCACTCTCCATCTTTCTTTGGTGCTAGTACTGCAGGTACTGCACATGGACTTAGGCTCTCTCTTATCAATCCCTTCCTCAACAACTCCTAAACTTATCTGTTTAACTCTTCACTCTTTGCTGGAGTCATTCTATGGACTGCCTTATTCGGCAAATTGAGTCCTGGTATCAAATCCATTTGATGACTTATCTTCCTCATTGGTGGTAAACCTTCTAGTATATTATCAAAGACAATATCCTGAAATTCTTCCAACATTTCTGAGACTTCTGTTGGTACATCTTCACATTTCTCTTGACTAATCTTAGGAATCAATGCAAAGCAATGACGCTCATGCTTCATACCCTCCAAAAACATTCTACCATCTACCAAGCAAATTCTGGCAGTACTACATACCTTTTCTTCCACCTCCTTCAAGGGCTTCAACTTATGACGGACTCCATCCTTTGATAGGGAGTATGTGTTTGCACGACCATCATGGACAGCGCTCCTATCATACTGCCACGGCCTCCCCAATAACATATGACATGTATCCATTGGTATGATGTCACACAACACCTCATCATTGTAGTCACCAATCTTGAATTTCACTAAACACTACTCATTGACCAAAGCTCTATGGTCCTTCTGCAACCATGCAATCTGATATGGATGTGGATGCTTTCTTCTTGTCAACTTCAACTTGTCAACCATCTCCTCTGAAACAAGATTATCAGTGCTTCCACTGTCAATAATAATATCACAACACTTACCTTCACATTTGCACCTTGTGTGGAATAAACTCTTCCTCTGATTGGGTTCTTTCTCCTCATTCAACAAAGTTCTTCTGACAACTAGGGTTTCTCCCCTTTCAACATCTTCAAAGCGCTCAGATTATGCTTCTTCATCGACATGTGTAACTCGTGCATTACCTTCAAGTCTTCTATTTGTCCTTCATTGATGTTGTGGACACTCGTATGCTCGATGTCCTTCTCCACATTGGAAACATGTTCCTCTGAAACCTCCTCTTCCAGGTCCTTGCTCAGGTCTACCTCTTCCTCTTTGCTCACCATTATTCTGGTCACGAGGGCGGTAGGTATTATCTCCTCTTTGATTTCAACTGGTTCCAGCTTCTTCACTTTTCTTTGGATCTTCATTTCGGCCTCCATAGGGTCTTCCACCAGTCCTTCCACCTTGACATCTTCCCCTTTGCTTGCTTTCAAATCTCTTATTCAGCTTCTCTTCCACCTTCAGGAAAAACTGGTACACATCTTCTATGGTGGTCATTCTGACTAGGCTCAACTCTTCTTGAATAGTTGGCATCAACCCATTAATGTAATGGGCTACCTTCTCCTTGTTGGCCTCTCCATGGCCTATCTTGATAGTGATCTTATAAAAATCTTATGTATACTCCTTAACAGACTTGTTACCTTGCTTGAATCCTTACAGCTTCTTCAGAAACTCCATCTAATAGTCCATAGGAATGAACTGCTTCTTCAATTTCTCCACCATCCGATCCCATCTGGTAATCTTTGCTTTTTCTCTTCTATTTCTCTCTAACTGGACCTCCTTCCACCAAATACTGGCATGGCCCTTCAACTTTGTCTTTGCAAACTTGACCCGTTTTGGGTCTTCCACATCTTCATACTCGAAATACTCCTCCATATCATTGATCCAATCAATAAGTTGTTCCGGATGCAAATCTCCAGAATAGGTAGAAACTTCGATCCTGGGCCTCTTTCCGATCTTTGAAATGGCCCTCAACAACCTAACTTCTGCAGGATCTCCCACAGCTTATTGTTCTTCCTCAAATAGCTCTTCTTCAACGTCATCTTCACTTTCCTCTCTACTTCTCAGCTCGAACCCTCTTCGCAGCTCCTCTTGCAATGCATCGATTTGTCTTTGCAGGTCTCTAAAACCCTCTTTTGTCAAAGTATTCCTCCCACCATAGTTTCTTCGTGGAGGCATCTTGATCTCTGCAGCAAACCCACAACCTCATATCTTAGTGCAAACTACCTCACAGTCGGCGATCTGTCTACGAACCCTTGCTCTGATACCACTTGATGAAGGGGGTAAATCATAAAACACAATAATAGAAATTGCACACAGAAAATAGAATGTTATTTTATTAATATGGGCAAAACATTATATTACAGAAGCTCAAATACAATTAGAGGATGAATCTCCTACAGGCTACAACACATTACAGCTCCCTCTCTCAAGACTCTAGAATCTTCAGCCTTCTGTAATTCCCAAATCAACTAGGGTTTTTAATTTCCCTGCCTTTCTTGACTCTACACCTTCCCCCTTAGCTCTACTACCCTAAGGGTTCCCAAAAATGGTTATATATAGCCCTTTTTGGCGACCACTAGCTTAATTTCGAAATTTGCATCTCCCTCCCAAAATAGGTCAACTTCGCGGGGCCATAACTTTCGATCTAACCGTTCGATTTTCAATTATAATACCTTTTCGGAAAGCTCTTGAAAAGACGATGATGCACAAATACTCCCGATAGGTAGACTGCTTGGGTTTCCCACCAAATTTCAGGCCTATCCAGAGCCTCTAAGTGCCTCAAATTTGATTTTGAATATTTCAATAGGATTTTTGGAATTTGAAATTTTAATATCTCACAAATGACAAATGATATTTAAGTGATTTCTTCACCATTAGCTTCAATTCACCATTCTAGAGGTCTGTGTAAGATTTTGTATCCAACCATGCACAAATGCAAACTTACTAAAAATAGTAACCATGCTAAATTAAACCCTTATTGAAAAGAAACAACACAGTTTTTTATTTATTTTTGGTTGATGCAAGATTGCTCTTACACCCTGGATGCTCCTGCATCAATCTTGCTTGTCTAAAACTTGTTGAACATCAAAAGACAAGAAGGAGAATCAAGTTTAAACTTCAATCATTGGTTTGTAGTGGTGCATTCCTGTATTCCAAGGAAGTATATGTTGCAAGTATGGGCCTAACCGGTGTTGTCATTGATGTCAACATACTCCTGTTGCATTGATGATAAGGATTGGATGAGCTATGTGCTGAGGATATTGAGAAAATTAGTCCTAATCGGGAACAAAGAAGAACAATAAAGGTAGTAAGGCAAAGATCCTAACTAAGATGAAGATCAGAGGAAGCGCTTCAAGGGGTTTGTAGATATGTATCTTAAGATGATCCAGTAAAGATTTCAGAGGTCCGCATGAAGACTTGAAGAAGTTATAGCCACTTAAGTAAAACCGGTTCTGGCAGGTGTTCAGAGGTGACAGAGTGACATAAATAGGTCTGGTGAGATCCGAAAATGCAATATCTTGTTATGTGAATTTGGTGGAGTGTTTAGAAAGCCAATGTGGATTGACAACTCACTTGGTTCGTGGTCCAGAGGTCTGCAAGCAGCTATTCCAATATGGCAGTGATAACAGACTGTGTTCTTGAGGTTCTAGATGAAAGAGAGAATAAATTCAATAGGCATAAGTAGTGTGGTTGTTCTTGGTGATTCAGTAAAGCTTGTGGAGGTCTTTGGATTGTGTCTAGTTCGTGTTGGTGGTCCGCAATGAAGATTGAGCTCGTAATTGAAGAATTACTTCCGGATGATGGTGTTCTTCCTAAGTTTGGCCGACCCGATGAGTTACACATCCTGCATGTTGGTTTTTTCCCAAACTGGATGCTTCTTCCCAGTTATCCCTACAAGGTAGCCATCATTGATCAATAGGATTCCTAGGCCAGGGGCCAACAGTACAGGAGATAGACTCTATAAATATCTCTTCTTCTTTAGGCTCTGCAGAACCAAGGGGGGTATTCCCTATTCAACATCCATGAAATATGCATGTAAATTGATTTGGATGTTGCTACAAAGCAGATAAATCCTCTCTTATGCAAACCAAAACTGTGAAATAAGTGCAAAGGGGCTAGCTTTGGGCCTATGATCAGTTGTGAGACAGAGGATTTCGGTCCTAAAACTACTTCTAATGTCCTAAAAGGTTGTACTTAAAGTTTGAGTTTGATTTTTGGTATTTGGATGCAAAACTAGGACCTTGGTTGTAACCTCAATACAAGACCAGATTGGTGCCTGTCCAGGGCTCGGAGTCAATAGACATACACATGTGAATGATTATCATAAGCTTAAAACAATTACTGAGTTTCAAGGGGAGATTTCTAGTATCTGCCTTACAGATGCTTCCCAAAAATCAAGTGCTTAATCATTCATACTTGATATTATCCCTGTTGCAACATACTTTCTCAATGATTAACCTAAAACATTTAATTTATTCCTTGAACAAAGGTAAGAGATTAAATATTCAATACAGAAAACCCATATTCCTGAATCTTAAATAACCCTTAGCTATTCTAATTCAAAAGAAAATATGCCCACAACTTAGAGACAAATGATCAAACACATGCGACAGAGCATTTCTCATATAAAACAACATGAAACCAGTTAGCCTATGCATAAAACATACAACATGAGATTCATAAACTCACAAGACATCCAAAATAGAGCCACCAACGAAGTTGTATTTTATTACAACACCAAAATTTGTCCAGTTTTCAACAACAAAAATGAGTGACACAGTCTGCCTTTTATAGCAAGACTATGTACTCAGCAAATTAATTACATAGCAATTAAAAGAACTCTGGCAGATACAATGCACCGAAATGGCACCCAAAATACTTAATGCAGCAGGGAGGACACAGAGGGAAAAGCAGGTAGAAATAGGAACAACACTACTGCCTGAAGATTTTCCATTAAATTCGGGTGGTTGGTCGGTCAATCATCGGCCCATGCCTCTGCATTTTGCCATTATCGGCCCAGCTACCCGCAACTCCTCTTGAAAATTGTAGCAGCGTATCTCTGAATTTTTCCCACTCAAAACAGCTGCAGACACAAAGGAAATCGCCCATGTTTGAGCATTTGAATCATAGCCGTCGATTTTCCCTCCACCGCTGAAATCTGCGGCCTCAAAACACCTTGAAAGTCGCCAACCAATGATATCGTGCCACGTCGGCACCATACACTTCTATCGCTGACTTCTCTACCACTTATTTTGCCATTTCTGCCATGTATATGCATATTCAAATGCATATACATACAACTACTCATCATACAAGGCGGACCCCAAACTGTTATAGAACAAATTAAAAATGCATTCGGCTCCCGCCACGTACATTCCTCTTTGTATGTCTCTTTTGTATATTGCAGATACAAACACAATATACATACAAGGCGCGAATGCCAGTCACTCATGAATAGGAATGAAACAATTTTCAAATCCAAGCCTTGTATCTCGCTTTTCTTGTATATCAGCACATACAAGTGCAAATATACAAGTCGTGGATTCCAACTCATTTATCAGTTAGATTGGAAGACCTTTGGAATCTGGCTTGTATCTTATCAATGTATATTTCCTTTGTATATCGCATATACAAATGCGATATACAACCTGCGGACTTCAAAATCCATCCACTGCAACATACAATCCTTCCACGTTCGGGCTTTGCACACTTTTTCTTTGTATATAGCGAATGTATATTGCATATACATTCCACTTTGTATGTGAGGCAGACCCCACCAAATGTAACTCCAACAATGTGGCAAATGCATATTGGTACCTTTGTATGTAGCTATTGCACCTTTGCAATGCATATTTCTATTGTATGTCCAAACATACAACACAGATATGCATGGAAACCCGATATACATTCAGGGAATATTCCTAGAATCTGCGGTAGATTCCTTAATGTATATGCACTTTTTTAAGCCCGATATGCATTTGGAAATGCATACAACTAATTTATTCCACTTTTTGAAGGTCGATTGAAATTTTGACCTGCTAATGCATATTTGACCTGCACGTATATACAAACAACCTTGCATATACAAAGACATGTGTACAACAGTGTTCATCACTGCATAGGGTGATTTTGAAACTTAACATCTTTCTTTTAAGTGCGACGGGAAAAGGCGGTGAAACATTGCATGGGGGTCGGTCAACCAATGAGCGCTAAGGCATGAAGATGACACTTAAACAACTGGGAACCCGCTATAGGAGGTCAACCACAGAATAGAAAATACAATGCAGAAGGCCGAGGAAACATTTAACCTAAGGCGTTAAGGGTTGAGGGAAATAAAGACATAAGCTTGTAAAATCAATTCAAAACCCTAACCCTAGGTGAGCACCACCATTGGCTCTGACTGGGGATGTGCAGGTGCAAGACTACAGCAAGAACCAGACCACTCTGGGGCAGACCAAACAAAACACAAAACTCAAAACACGACCGACTATACAAGGCATGTACAAACTATTTACATCCAATTTACAATGTGCACATAAGATATCCATTTATGAGAAGTAAGGTTTTAGGAACTTGTTAGTAATAATTTATGTTTGGGGTTTTGAGTGAGGCCTCTTCCCTAAAAATCCAAAAAGTTCTAATATTTTGGCCTCTGCAGTGCTAAAAATGCATCTCACCTTGTATGCTCAGGGTCAAAATATGCAGTGGCAGGTCGAGAAATCTCCATCAGCCCCTGAAAATTGATAAAAAATGGGTCACAGGCGTTCCAGATGCATATCAGGTCATAGTTTTCAGTTACTGTGATTGTTTCTTGCAGTGGCTATGAGGGTCTCTTGTTTTAAAAGTGCCGTGGGTCTGCCAAGTGTCGAGCCTTGATTCATGCCAAACTTTTGTTTCTAACGGGTAACTTTTTTGTAGAGCATGCCACGTGGCAGAAGCTTTTTCTCTTGTGTTTTCAGTTGCTTCTCACGAGGGGCACCACGTGGCTGTTTCTAAGAGTTTCTATGCAGTTTCTTTTAAGTTTCAAGGGTGCCGTGGAATGCACCACGTGGAGGCACCCGAGGGACACAAGATAAGTAGCTTAGAGCCCCGCAGACTATGCCAAGTGGCGGCCTCTGCCATTGTTTCTAATAGACTCTCAAAGTTTCAACGCAGTTTCTTTCAGTGTTTTCGAAAGACCCTAAGTGTTTCTCAAAAGTGACGCGGATGATGACATGTGTCAACTTCCACATAAGTTTCAGAATGGGCCCTTAAAGTTTCTGAAGAGCGCGGAGCCCGACAGGTGTTAGCCTCCGCTGAAGTTTCTTTAAGTTTCTGAACAGGGGCAGAAGATCCCGTGTGTCCCTTGGGGTTGCTGCGGAAGCTGACAAGTGTCAGCTTCCGAGTTAGTTTCCTTTTTGTTTCAAGCTTGGCAGACGGAGCGAGGTGGGCCCCAGTTAATAGTTGTTGCTACGGATGTTGCCAAGTGGCAGCCTCCGCCTGAGTTTTGAAGGACCCTTTCAAAGTTTCTGAGTGTGGCGAACGGGAGGTTGTGGGCCCCGTTTCTTAATGTGTCTCGTGTTTCAAATGTGCGGAAGGCGCCAAGTGTCGCAGTCCACAAAGTTTCTATAAAGTTTCTTTGAAGTTTCAAGAGGCCACGGAACCTGCCAAGTGTCGATCTCCGCAAGAGTCTCAAGTGTTTCAAGTGTTTCTCAAGTGTTGCGCGAAAAGCGACACATGTCAGTTTCCGTTGGTGTTTCTTGAAAGAGTCTTTATGCTTCAGGGACACTGCGGAAGCCGCCACATGTCCCTTTCTCAAAGGTTTCAAAGGAGAGTCTCTAATGTTTCAAAGGTGCCACAGAGCTTGCCACGTGGTGGCTTCCGCATAAGGTTCCAGCGATAGACTCTCGGCGAGAATAGATAAAGGAAACAGGGAGGAAAAGGACCCAGCGTTAGAAACTTCAAGTGTCTACGTGGCACGATTTAGTTGGTGGGCGACTTTTCACTATTTTTGGGGCTGTTAGATCTCGACGACTGGTAGACGTATCGACGGCCATGTTTAAAGCTTGCAGCGACAAGTTTTTTCTTTGTGTCTGCGACCATTTTTGGTGGGAAAACTCTGTGGCTTGCTGCGGCTGCATTTCCAGAGGCTGCGGGTAGGTGAAGCAGTAATGGCGGTTGTTGTAGGAATGTGGACGGATCTACGGTGTGACTGAAGATATCAGTCCCAGGCGGTGGCACATGACTCGAGGCCCCTTCCTGTCTTCTCCTCCACCGACTGCATTTATGTTTGAGCGCCATTTCTCAATGCGTTGCATCTGGCGGGATTTTTAACCTCCCATGTAATTAATTTGTTGGGTACATTTTCTTGCTATTTATGCAGACTCTGGACCCATTTTTTAAGGTTGTTGAAAACTAGACATTTTGACTCTATAATGAAATACATCTGGTTTTGGTTGCTCTGTGCAGAAGATCTTGTGAGTTTATGAGTCTCATGTTTTATGTATTGTACATAGACTTACTAGTTTCATTGTTGTTTTAGATGAATAATGCTATAATGCATGTGTTTTGTTATCTGTCTCCTGTATTGAATATACTCTTCTTTTGAATTTGGATATCTAAGGGGTGTCTTGGGTTCTAGGATATAGGTTTACTATATTGAATGCTTGATCTCTTAACTTCTGCTCAAAGGGCAGATTAAAGTGTTTTCAGGTTAAGTGTTGAGAAGAATATATTGCAGTTAGGATATCATAAGTAGAGATAACTTGATACTCTGTTCTGGGATGTATCTGTAAGGCAGATATCACATAAATCCCCTTGAAATCTAGTCTTAGTATGTTTATGCTGAACATTTACATGTGTATGTCTATGACTCCAAGCCCTAGATAGGCACCAATCTAGCTCTATGTTGAGGTTATACACCAGGTCCTGGTTTGCATCCAAACATATAAATCAAAATCAAACTCCAAAACAACCATTAGGACAGTAGAATTAGTTTTAGGATCCCAAGTCCTCTGTCTACAACTGAAAATAGGCCCAAAGCTAGCCCCTTTGCTCTTATCTTGTAGTTTTGGTCTACTTACAGGAGGACTTATCTGCTTCATGTCAGCATCCCAGCCTTTGTATGCATATTCTCATGGGTGTTGAATAGGGAATACCCCCTTAGGTTTTGTAGAGCCTGAAGAAGAAGAGGAGATAAAAATAGAGTCTATCTCCTATACTGTTGGCCCCTGGCCCAGAGATCCTGTTGATCATTGATGGCTACTTTGTAGGGAAATCTAGGAATAAGCATCCAGTCTGGGAAATAACCAACAGAACTGACCATGCATAGGCAATTCCAATAGTTCACCACTTAGGGCCTAGAGAAAGTATGAATCTTCTCTGTGAGTATTACTAATTTGATATGGGCCCATCCACAAGGGCTCAAATTTACCATGTTTTCCCTTATCCTAGTTCTTTGCATTCCAAGTAAGGACCAAGTCATTTAAATGGAACTTCCTTTCTGTAGCCCTTTTATCAAATAGATATTTTACCTTTTGTTGTTTCTTGATGTTTGTCTTTTCTACTTCTCTTCTAGTTTCATCCAGTGTAACCAGTTGATTTATCCTTTTACTCATTGAATGCTCAATCTCCTCATCATTCTCTTGTATGAATTTATAAACTGGCAAGAGATTATTTACAGGTAATTTAGCTGTTGCACCATATACTAGCTCAAAAGGTGACCTTCCAATTGCTTTCTTCACTGTTACTCTATCAACCCATAATGCCATCTTCAGATTTTGAATCCCATGCCCTTTTTTTTATCTACCATCCTTTTAATGATTTTCATGAGGCTTTTGTTACTTGACTCTGCCTGACCATTTTCATGTGGATGATATGGTGATGCATATGACAGATCAATCCCATAATTGTTGCAAAAATCAACAAACTCACCAGATCTGAAGCACATAGCATTGTTTGTGACCACTTTGACTAACACTCCAAATCTGGTGATAATGTGTTCCAAAATGAAATCCATCACCACCTTGCTTGTAGCTTTCTTAGTTGGAATGGCTTCAATCCATTTAGTAAAATAATCAGTAGCAACCAAAATCCAACTGTGTCCTCCATTTGATTTTTCTGAAATTTCCCCTATAAAGTCAATTCCCCATTGTTGAAATGGAGCCTCCATAGTTACAGTTCTAAGGGGTAATACACCCTCATACTTTAATTTCCTTGAGAACCTTTGATAAGGATCACATTTTCTTACCATTTTTTGTGCATCTGAGAAAAGAGTTGGCCACCAATGGCCTACTCTAAGAATTTTGTGAGCAGTTGTCTGGGCAGTATAGCGTCCACCACATACTCCTTTGTGCATATCACTTAAAATATCTTTAGCTTGATTCGCATCCACACACCTAAGTAGCACACCAACAAGATTTTTCCAATACAACTCTCCTTGAACAATGACGTATTTAATAGCATGTAACTTTAAAGTCCTCTTTTGACTATCACTGAAATGAGAAGGACAATTTAAATTATACAAACAATACACAATGTCCTTATACCATTCAAATTCTGACATGTCTATAACCTCATTCTGCACTACATTCACTTGGCATGCTTCTAGATTTGACTGTGTCATCATTTTAGCCAAACCTTGTCCTTTTACCAATTTTGTGATCTGAATTTCAATGTTGAACTCCTGCAACTTGTTTATCCATCTGCATCTTCTTCCAATCACCTCTTGCTGAGTGAAAATATCTTTAACTGCTGCAAGGGGCACATATGCAACTATCTGAGAGCCCACTAAGTATGCCTGAAGCTCTTGACTGCTCTAACCAATGCATATGCCTGCTTTTCCATAATATCATATTTTAATTCAGCAGCCTGCAATGACATGCTAAAGAAAGCAATAGGTTGTTCAAAACCGTCCTCATTTTTCTGTAATAAGCATACAGCAATAGTGTGAAAAGAAGCAAATGAGAACAACTGAAATGGCCTAGAAAAATTAGGAGATCTCAATACAGGAGCCATCTTTATAGCCTCTTTGATATTCTGATATGATTTAGTTGCTTCACCTTCCCATTTGACAGTTGCACCCTTCTTCAGCATTTTAGAAATGTCCTTTGTAGTCTCTACAAAATTGGGAATGAATCTTCTAACAAAATTAATTTGTCCAAAGAAGGACTGAATGCCTTTCACCGTTTTAGGCATTTGAATCTTGTCAATTGCAGCAACCCTTTCAGGATCAATCCTAACCCCATCCTTGGAAACAATCTGTCCCAAAAGTTTTCCTTCCATTACCCCAAAAGCACATTTCTTTGGGTTAAGTGAAATGCCATATTCCAATGCTCTAATAAAGATCTACTCTAGGTGCATGCAATGTTGCTCTTCCTTTTTTGAATAGGCACTCAAATCATCCTGATATACAACCATAATTAAATTAATCAATCCTGCAAAAGCAACATCCATGGCCCTCTGAAATGTAGCACCTACATTTGTCAATCCAAATGACATTCTCACATATACATAGGTCCCCCATGGAGTGGTCAAGGCAATCTTGAATTGTTTAGATTCTTTTACCTTCACCTAATTGTACCCTAAAAATCCATCCATCATGGATAAAAGTTCACAACCAGTTACCTTCTATAACATAGCCTCCATGTTTGGCAATGGATAATTATCTTTTAAAGAAGATACATTCAGATTCCTAAAGTCCACACAAAGCCTTATATCACCATTTTTCTTTCTAACTGGGACAAGGTTGGACACCCAAGTTGAGTGTCTGATAGGCATAATTATTCCAGCCTCCCTAAGCTTCATAAGCTCTTCTTGCATCTTTGGAGCCAAAGTTGGGTTAATAGGTCTCTGTTTCTGTCTAAATGGCTTAGCTTCAGGCTTCAAAGGGATCTCATGCTGGAATAAACCCTCTCTATAAGCTTTTAGGTCCTCATATGACCAGGCAAAGGCATGCTTATATTTCTTCAATAATGCTATCAACATGCTCCTAATGTGTGGCTTGAGTTGTTTGCCAATGTATACCCTTTTGGGGCCATGAGATGTCCCCAAGTTTATCTCCTCCAAATCATTCTTATTTGTTGGAGATGCCTTTGTGACAAATTGGTCTCTATTGTCAAATGCTCTCTCTAAAGCAACCAGTCCTTTGAGGATTTTATTTGTTTTGAGTTGAATTACCTCTCTCCCCAAAAGAGTTTCTTTTCCATCCACAACTTCTACAAAATTCTAAAAATCCATCTCCTGGTTCTCATATTCATCTATGCAGTGTAAAAATCTTAACAAATCTTTATCATCATCAAACACCTACCAACTGCATACATTATCTGGTACTACAGGTCTAAGTTTAACTTCAACATTTGTAACATCAGACAGAGTAATATCATCTGGCCTTATGGCCACATTAGCTAAAAAATCTGCCATGACATTTTTTGATCTCTCTATCCAATTTATTGAAAATGCATCAAACAATTCAATTGTATCCCAAACAACATGCTTGTACTATTTTAACCTCTTATTTTTTGAAGCATACTTATCTCTAACCTGGGAAACAATTAACTCTGAATCCCCAAACACTTTAAGCATCTTGATCCCATGCTTCAAAGATACATTCAATCCTAGTAACAGAACTTCATACTCTGCAATATTATTTGTGCAGGTAAACTTTAACAGGAAAGAGAACTTTAGAAGCTTACCAGCCAGAGACAGAAACACAAATCCAGCACCAAAGCCTTCCTTTGAACAAGCTCCATCAAAATACATAGTCCATAGACCCTGTTGGTCCAGCTCTTGAATGCAAATATCTTTCCCTTTACCTTCTTGATCATCCGAGACAACTCTAAAATTTTCACAGTCAGTATCCACAAAACATACATGCTCTTCTGACTCTTGATCCTCAATTGTTTCTAGTGACCTTTCTTCTCTGATCAGCTTGACATCTTTGCCATTCATTGGGATCATGGCATATGATAGATCTAGTTGCATACTTCCACCAATCAATGTTGCCCACCTTCTTGACAATAGCATACCATACTGTGGCTTTATGTCCACAATTGTTACATTCATTTTGTAGGTCTTTTCGAGATATGCTGCCAGTCTAAAATCCACATCCTTCATGATTCCAATGATTGGTACCTCCCTAGTATCCATTGCATAGCATTTTCCACATGCCCTATCTATCTTCAATCCAGCTTGCTGCATGATAACCAAAGGCATGATATTTGTTGATGCTCCTGAGTCAAGCATACAATTCTTAATCACTTTTCCATTGATGACAAGGGAGACATAAAATGGTTCAACCTGTGAAGGGCATTTTGTCATGGTCACCCCCAGATAAACTTCAAGAACCTCATCCTCTTCAATACACAAGGCCTGCCTCTTACCCTGAGTCTCAACATTCTGCTTGGCTTGACAAGGTACTCCTAAAATCAAGGACACTGCTTTATTCCTAAACTCTTCAACTTTCATCAACTCCATCAATGGAACAAAGACTTTTATCTGGGATAGGACTTGAGTTATGTCAAAGGGAGCATAATTTTGTATGACAGTTGTAGCCTGTTCCATGGTTTTATTTTTATCTTGAGATAATCCAGCTTTAATTTTTGTGGCCCCTTGACTATCATCCTTGACCTGAGCATTTTTGTTTTGATCCTCATTCTGGGGGACTTTATTTTCTAGTCTTTGAGAATCATGACCTATTTTTTGCTTAAAACCTTGCTTATTATTGCTCCATTGTTTCTTTTGTGGTTCAGCCTCTTTATGACTATGCACTGGTTGGCTCACAAAAGTGTTCTCTGGTTGGCGCGAGTTGCTTACCTAAGCCTTACCTCTAAGGTTGTAATTGCTTTTGACCTGAGCTACTGCCACAGCTATTAGGGCTCTAATCTCTTCATGAGAAGTCCTTCTCAAATTGTTCAGAAAGATGTGTGAGTCTTGAGCATAGGCATAATTATCTTCATCATCTTCATCACAAGAAACCTGCTGGCAGACCTAAATCCCATTATTTGTGTTTACATCAACATCATGAGAAGGATACTCCTTGTTTGTGGATAGCATATTGACACTATCATCCTCCATACAATGTTGTTCATTGCACTCATCACAGGCAACAACATTATTATATAAAGACTGAGCAATCATACATTGTGACTATGAGTGAGGCATTTGACATATTATGCACCATGGGGTGTCATCAACAATATTAACAGCCTTCTTTAAAGGATCAGGAGTTTCCCTAACATTTTGAGTCCTTTAGTTAGTGTTGTTGTTTGGGAGAATGGGTTTACCATTATGCCAATTAGTGTTATATGGCATATCATGCAATGATGGCCTTTTCTCTTGTCTTTGGTAAACCTGCTTGTCAGGACCTATCCCCTTTTCATTTTTAGCCAGTCTATAACTCTCAAAGCTTGCACCTTTTGTCGAGTGTCATCTCTAATCTTTACTGCCTACAGATATTCTAATTCAGCCCTTAGGCTTTTAATTTCTTCTGCTAATTCTTCATCTCTTGGCATAGAAGTGGATGGTCTCATTCCATTCTGGTCATCATCATCATCCCTTAGGCACTCATCTTCTTCAAATATGTCAGAGGGATCTAAGAAAGGGTGTTCCTGAAACACCTTTGATCTCACTCTCAAATTAACACCTTGTTGTCTTTCATATACATTCTGGATTTCAGCCTCAGTGTTTGAAAAATAAGGTATTGTCCATTCTGAAGATCCTGGATTATCTTGAATATTATCATTACTTCTGGGAGAACCCTCCTGACTGGCTTGAACAGTCCCATTTTTCCTGTACATCATTTTTCTGGGTAATTCTTCAGACAAAGGGTTACGTAGGGATCTTCTCCCTTGCATACAACTTCTTTCTTTACCGGTTGGGAGATTTGTTCGGAGTCGCCACCTACAACTAGGAATTATTTTCTTTTAAACCAGGGTTCTTACACAAAGGTCCCCAGTAGAGTCACCAAATCTGTTAGTTTTTTCCCAAACTGGATGCTTCTTCCCAGTTATCCCTACAAGGTAGCCATCATTGATCAACGGGATTCCCAGGCCAGGGGCCAATAGTATAGGAGATAGACTCTATAAATATCTCCTCTTCTTCTTTAGGCTAGGCAGAACCAAGGGGGGTATTCCCTATTCAACATCCATGAAATATGCCTGTAAACTGATTTGGATGTTGATACAAAGCAGATAAATCCTCTCTTATGCAAACCAAAACTGTGAAATAAGTGCAAAGGGGCTAGATTTGGGTCTATGATCAGTTGTGAGATAGAGGATTTCGGTCCTAAAACTACTTCTAATGTCCTAAAAGGTTGTACTTAAAGTTTGAGTTTGATTTTTGGTATTTGGATGCAAAACTAGGACCTTGATTGTAACCTCAATACAAGATCAAATTAGTGCTTGTCCAGGGCTCGGAGTCAATAGACATACACATGTGAATGATTATCATAAGCTTAAAACAATTACTGAGTTCAAGGGGAGACTTCTAGTATCTGCCTTACAGATACTTCCCAAAAATTAAGTGCTTAATCATTCATACTTGATGGTATCCCTGTTGCAACATACTTTCTCAATGATTAACCTAAAACATTTAATTTGTTCCTTGAACAAAGGTAGGAGATTAAACATTCAATACAGAAAACCCATATTCCTGAATCTTAAATAACCCTTAGCTATTCTGATTCAAAAGAAAATATGCCCACAACTTGGAGACAAATGATCAAACACATGTAACAGAGCATTTCTCATATAAAACAACATGAAACCAGTTAGCCTATGCATAAAACATACAACATGAGATTCATAAACTCACAAGACATCCAAAATAGAGCCACCAACAAAGTTGTATTTTATTACAGCACCAAAATTTGTCCAGTTTTCAACAACAAAAATGAGTGACACAGTCTACCTTTTATAGCAAGACTGTGTACTCAGCAAATTAATTACATGGCAATTCAAAGAACTCTGGCAAATATAATGCACCAAAATGGTGCCCAAAATACTTAATGTAGTAGGGAGGACACAGAGGGAAAAGTAGGTAGAAACGGGAACAGCATCGCCACCTGAAGATTTTCCATTAAATTTGGGTGGTTGGCTGGTCAATCATCAGCCCATGCCTTTCCATTTTGCCATTATTGGCCCAGCTACCCGCAACTCCTCTTGAAAATTGCAGCAGTGTATCTCTAAAGTTTTCCCGCTTAAAATAGTTGCAGACGCAAAGGAAATCGCCCCTGTTTGAGCATTTGAATCATAGCCGTCGATTTTCCCTCTACCGTTGAAATTTGTGGCCTCAAAACACCTTGAAAGTTGCTAACCAATGATATCGTGCCACGTCAGCACCATACACTTCAATCGCTGACTTCTCCGCCACTTATTTTGCCATTTCCGCCATGTATATGCATATTCAAATGCATATACATACAACTGCTCATCATACAAGGTGGACCCCAAACTGTTATAGAACAAATTAAAAATGCATTCAGGTCCCGCCACGTACTTTCCTCTTTGTATGTCTACTTTGTATATTGTAGATACAAACACAATATACATACAAGGCGCGAACGCCATTCACTCATGAATAGGAATGAAATAATTTTCAAATCCGAGCCTTGTATTTTGCTTTTCTTGTATATCGGCACATACAAGCACAAATATACAAGTCGCAGATTCCAACTCATTTATCAGCTAGATTGGAAGACCTTTGGAATTTGGATTGTATCTTATCAATGTATATTTCCTTTGTATATCACATATACAAACGTGATATACAACCCGCGGACTTCAAAATCCATCCACTGCAACATACAATCCTTCCGCGTCTAGACTTTGCACACTTTTTCTTTGTATATAGCGAATGTATATTGCATATACATTCCACTTTGTATGTGAGGCAGACCCCACCAAATGTAACTCCAGCACTGTGGCAAATGCATATTGGTACCTTTGTATGTAGTTATTGCACCTTTGCAATGCATATTTCCGTTGTATGTCCAAACATACAACACAGATATGCATGGAAACCCGATATACATTCAGGGAATATTCCTAGAATCTGCAACAGATTCCTTAATGTATATGCCCTTTTTTAAGCCCGACATGCATTTGGAAATGCATACAACTGATTTATTCCACTTTTTGAAGGCTGATTGAAATTTTGACCCGCCAATGCATATTTGACCTGCATGTATATACAAACAACCTTGCATATACAAAGACATGTGTACAATAGTGTTCATCGCTGCATAGGGTGATTTTGAAACTTAGCATCTTTCTTTTAAGTGTGATAGGAAAAGGCGGTGAAACATTGCATGGGAGTCGGTTAACCAATGAGCACTAAGGCATGAAGATGACACTTAAACAACCGGGAACCCGCTACAGGAGGTCAACCACATAATAGAAAATATAATGCAGAAGGCTGAGGAAACATTTAACCTAAGGCGTTAAGGGTTGAGGGAAACAAAGACATAAGCTTGTAAAATCAATTCAAAACCCTAACCCTAGGTGAGCACCACCACTGTGGATGATCTTGAAGATGTTATGTGAAGAATGGTGTCTTCCTGAAGAAAGATTGAAGACTAAGATCTATGTGGCTGACAGTGTGTTGATCTACATGAATTCTTTTTGTAATAAGTCATTGTATTTGTGTGTTCACTCTGTAATGTTAGCCGACTTGGATGATTATCCCTAAGTTGATGTCTTGTATAAATAAGGAATTGTAAAGTCATTTTCTAAAGTATGATGTGATGGGAGTGTGGTAGAGAGGAGGAAAACAAAAGGCAGAGCAGAAGTATTAAGCTTAAATGGAACTGACTCAAGCAGTGGGCCTCTTGTGAGCAGTGTGCTCGGGCAGTGAGCCCTAATTGGCATGTGCCATTTTGTTCTTTCTATTCTTCTAACAGAGAATACAATCTTGGGTTAGTCACCTCATGGTTTTTCCCTTAACCAGGTTTTCCACGTCAAAATCTTGGTGTCTTATGTGTTAATATGTTTCTGCTCTTGAATTGTTGTATTACATTTCCATGATTGATTTATTATTATGCTGCTGAATCAAGAAGATAATTTAAGTGATTAATTGAAAGTAAGTTTTGGACAATTGATTCACCCCCCCTCTAAGTTGTCTGTCCTTAATCCAACAATTGGTATCAAAGCTAAGTTCCTCTAAAAGAGCTTAACCACTTGAGGAGATCCAGGATGTCGTTCTACAAAAAGGATAGTTTGAGGTTTGATGGAACCAATTTCACCCTTTCGAAAAGTTGCATGGAATGTCACTTGCAATGTATGGGAATGCAGTATTGGATCATGGCTTCAAAGAAGTATACTCCTCCACAGAATGGTCCAAGAACCATAGATGAAATCAGAGATGCTGAAAACAATCTAGGGACTAAAGAAGCTCTTCTAAGTGCCTTGTCTGATTCAGAGTTGACAAATGTTGTTGACCTACAAACTGCTTTTGAAATTTGGAAAAAACTGGAACTTCTACCTGAAGGAGACAAGTATGTTAAATGTGCCAAACTACAGAGTCTAAAAGGAAAATTTGAAAATCTGAAGATGAGAGAAGATGAAAATATCACTACATTTATGCCAAGAGTAAATGAGCTTGTTTGTGGCATTAGATGTGCTGGTGGAGTCTTAGATGAAGATGAGATTGTTGGCAAAGTTCTCAGATCCCTTCCTGATTCTTACAAGTACAAGGTTGCTGCTATTGAAGAATTCAGATCTATTTTAGGTATCACAAGAGATCAATTGGTTGGTAAATTGGTTGCATTTGAATTGACTAAGTTTGGAGATGCCCCCCCAAGACTGAATCTGCATTCAAAGCTAGTGCCTCTGTTAAAGGAAAACAAAAGTTTGATCTGGGAGAGAACTCCTCAAAGAAACTATCATGGTATGAGAAAGCAAGAAAAGACCTGGAAGAAGATGAAGTAGAAGCTGCTCAACTTGAAGCCCTTATTGCAAAAAGACTGCCAAGAGGATCCGATAAGTATGAAGGGAAATTACCTTTTAAATGTTTCAACTGCAATAAGATTGGTCATTTTGCCTCAAGGTGTCTGGAAAGATTTTCAAGGCCAAATCCTAATAGATCAAGGTTCCAAAAGAAATGTTACTATGTTCAAGAAGATGATGATGGAGTAACAGATGATGATTTAGAAATAGGGAACAAATCTAGAAGTGACTGGGTGTTTATTGCCATCAAGGAAGAAGATCCAATGTCCTCTGAATCTGCTAATTATAAAATTGTAGAAAGAGCTCTGGCTACCCAAGTTGAAGAAAAGGATGATTGGGTCATTGACAGTGGATGCTCTCACCATATGATAGGTGACAAAAATAAGTTCATAGACTTGGAAAGGTATGAAGGAGGAGTGGTAAAATTTGGTGATAATTCTGCTGGCAGAATCTGAGGTAGAGGAACAATTTCTTTTGATGGAAAGAACAAAACTAGTAATGTACTGTATATTGAAGGCCTAAAGCACAATCTTCTCAGTGTTGGACAGCTGGTGGACAAAGGTTATGATCTCTGATTCAAGAATGGAAAATGCAAGATCTTTGAAAGTTCTGGAACAGAGATTGCATCCGGTACTCAAACAAAAGATAATATTTTTCACTTGGTTGGTACTGGTAAAAGTTGCTTATTTGTTTAAATTGATCAAAGCTGGTTGTGGCATAGGAGAATGTGTCATGTGAATTTTGATAATATCATCAAGATAAGCAACACTCAGGCTGTAAGAGATCTTCCAAGATTGGTAAAACCTACCAATAGTTTGTGCAAAGAATGTCAGTTGCGTAAACAAAGCAGAATCTCATTCAAAAGCAAGGAATAAATCTTCTACCAGATTATTGGATTTAGTTCATACTGATCTATGTGGTCTGGCAAGAATCAGGAGTGTGCAAGGTGATAGGTACTTCATGTTATTAATTGATGACCATTCCCGGATGATGTGGGTGACTTTTCTGAAAGAAAAATTAGAAGCTCTTGAGAAATTCAAAATATTCAAGGCTATGGTAGAGAACAAAACTGGATTAAAAATAAAATGTCTGAGGTCTGATAGAGGTGGAGAATTCACATCCGGTGAGTTCACAGAATTCTATGAGAAACATGGAATTAAGAGACAATTGTCTACTCCTAGGACTCCACAGTAGAATGGAGTAGTAGAGAGAAAGAACTGGACCATCTAGGAGGCATCTAGAACCATGATGATGGAAGCAAATGTTACTCAGATCTATTGGAGAGAAGTTGTAAGCATTGCAGTCTTTACTCTCAATCGAGTACAAATCAGAAGCAATACTGGTAAGACTCCCTATGAACTTTGGTTTGGCATCACTCCCACTGTGAAGTACTTCAAAGTCTTTGGTAGCAAATGTTACATTAAAAGAGATGAAGACCTAAGAAAATTTGATGCTAGAAGTGATGAAGGAACATTCTTGGGTTATTCTACTCAAAGCAAAGCATATCGGTGTTATAACAAGAGATTAAGGAAGATTGTTGAAAGTACAAATGTGAAGATTGAGGAAGGTGTTGAAAAACCCTCAAGGTTTTATGAATATGATGAAGATGATCAAAATGATGTTTTTGTTCAAGAAGTCCAAGCTCCCTCTGAAATTTGGATTCAGACTGATCCGGTAAATCAGGAAGAAGAGATAAGTTTGAATGAACCTGCTCAAGAATCAGAAGTGCAAGAAACTCCCAAAGTTCCCAGGTATGTAAAACTGAATCACTCTGAAGACCAGATCATAGGTGATAAAAGCAAATGTGTTCAAACAAGAAGAAGGATTGCTCAAGATTTAGAAGAGTATTGTCTAATATCAAAGGTTGAACCTAAGATAGTGAATGAAGCTTGCAATGATGAAAACTGGACTAAAGCAATAGAAGAAGAGCTGATGCAAATTGAGAAAAATCACACTTGGGATCTTGTTCCTAGACCTAAAAACAAGAATGTGATTGGAACCAAATGGGTCTTCTGGAATTAAATGAAGATGGTGAAGTAGTCAGAAACAAAGCCAGATTGGTCTGCAAAGGTTTCTCTCAAGTAGAAGGAGTTGATTTTGAAGAAACTTTTGCTCCGGTGGCAAGAATTGAAGTAGTCAGATTATTTCTTGCTTTTGCTGCCTTCAAGGATTTCAAAGTATATCAGATGGATGTCAAGTCTGCTTTCCTAAATGGTGACTTGGAAGAAGAAGTTTACATTGAGCAACCGGATGGATTTCAATTGTCTAATCATGGTGATAATCTGCAAGTTGAAGAAAACACTGTATGGACTCAAACAAACTCCAAGAGCCTGGTATGAAAGATTGAATAAGCATCTTTTGAAGATTGGTTTCAACAAAGGTACTACTGACAGTAATTTATATTTCAAAATTGATCACGAAAATATCTTGATTGTTGAAGTATTTGTTGATGACATCATTTTTGGGGGAAGAGATAGTATGTGCAAAACCTTTGCAAATCAAATGAAAAGTGAATTTGAGATGTCCAAGTTTGGGGAAATGAATTTCTTCTTGGGTCTGCAAATCACTCAAACAAAGAAAGGAATCTTCATTTCTCAGACCAAATATGTGAAAGAATTGTTGAAGAAATTTAGGATGGAAGACTCAAAACCAATGAATACTCTCATGGCAACCAGATGCAAATTGAGCAAAGATGATGACTCTCCTAAGGCTAATCAGAAAAAGTACAGGTCAATGATTGGAGAATTATTGTATCTCACTCAAACTAGACCTGACATTATGAATGTTGTTGGTCTTGTTGCTAGATTCCAAGCTGATCCTAGAGACTCTCATGTCATGGAAATCAGGAGGATTTTTATATATCTAAAAGGAACAGTTGAATATGGTTTGTGGTACCCTAGAGATCATGATTTCTCTCTTCATGCATATACAGATGCGGATTGGGCAGGAGATGTGGATGACCAGAAGAGCACCAATGGTGGAGCATTCTTTTTAGGGAAGAGATTAGTTTCTTGGCTGAGCAAGAAACAAGAGGCAATATCTCTATCCACTGCAGAAGAAGAATATATTGTAGCAGCAGGTAGTTGCACTCAAGTATTGTGGATGAAGCAAATACTAAGGGACATCAGAGTGGAGTATAAGGAACCTATCACAATCTTCTGTGATAATTCAAGTGTAATAAACATATCAAAGAATCCGGTGTTGCATTCAAAGACTAAACACATATCCATCAAGTTTCACTTTTTGAGAGAGCAAGTGAACAAAGATGAAGTTAGATTGGAGTTTGTGCCTTCCAAGGATCAGATTGCAGATATTTTTACTAAACCTCTACCTAAGGACTCTTTTGAGTATCTCAAGGAGAAGTTAGGGGTTATTACCCCTCCAGCTCTGAATTAAGAAGCACTGTTGTGCATCAGTCTGGTGGATCTCACAACCATATCTTGTGGTTTGGATTGATGTTTGGGAAGCTGTTACTCAGGGGGAGCAGCTTGTATGATTCTAAATTGATGCAAGTATGTGCCCTTTGTCATTGATGTCAAAGGGGGAGAGAAGACATGTGAAAAACAAGTGGTTGCTGATCAAAGGGGGAGTAGAAAAGAAATAGAAGACATGTGAATGGTTTTTGTTAATAAGGGGAGTTGTGACAGTGTGGATAAGTTCTTGTCTTGATGGGTAAAACAGTTTTTCACATCATATGTTGCCATCAATGACAAAGGGGGAGATTGTTGCAAGTATGGGCCTAACTGGTGTTGTCATTGATGTCAACATACTCTTGTTGTATTGATGATAAGGATTGGATGAGCTATGTGCTGAGGATATTGAGAAAATTAGTCCTAATCAAGAACAGAGAAGAACAGTAAAGGCAGTAAGGTATAGATCCTAGCTAAGATGAAGATCAGAGGAAGTGCTTCAAAGGGTTTGTAGATATGTATCTTAAGATGATCCAGTAAAGATTTCAAAGGTCCGCATGAAGACCTAAAGAAGTTATGGCCACCTAAGTAAAATTGGTTCCAACAAGTGTTCAGAGGTGACAGAGTGACACAGATCGGTCCGGTGAGATCCAGAAATGCAATATCCAATTCTGCAGATTTGGTGGAGTGTTTAAGAAGCCAATGTGGATTGACAACTCAATTGGTTCGTGGTCCGGAGGTCCACAAGCAGTTATTCCAATATGACAGTGATGACAGATTATGTTCTTGAGGTTCTGGATGAAGGAGAGAATGATTTTAGTAGGCATAAGTAGTGTGGTTGTTCTTGGTGATTCAGTAAAGCTTGTGGAGGTCTTTGGATTGTGTCCAGTTCGTGTTGGTGGTCCACAATGAAGATTGATCGTAATTGAAGAATTACTTCTGGATGATGGTGTTCTTCCTAAGTCTGGCCGACCGGATGAGTTACACATCCTGCGGATGATCTTGAAGATGTTATGTGAAAAATGGCGTGTTCCTGAAGAAAGATTGAAGACTCAGATCTATGTGGCCGACAGTGTGTTGATCCGCGTGAAGTCTTTTTGTAATAAGTCATATTGTATTTGTGTGTTCGCTCTGTAATGTTAGCCGACTTGGATGATTATCCCTAAGTCGATGTCTTGTATAAATAAGGAATTGTAAAGTCATTTTCTAAAGTATGATGTCATGATGGGAGTGTGGTAGAGAGGAGGAAAGCGAAAGGCAGAGCAGAAGTATTGAGCTTAAATGGAACTGACTCAAGCATGGTGAAGATGCTATTCTTCAGTTCAATTATGTAATACTTATTATTTTGTAGACAGTGTGTCTTCTGTAGGCAGTGGGCCTCTTGTGAGTAGTGTGCTCGGGCAGTGAGCCCTAATTGGCATGTGCCATTTTGTTCTTTCTATTCTTCTAGCAGAGAATACAATCTTGGGTTAGTCACCCCGTGGTTTTTCCCTTAACCGGGTTTTCCACGTCAAAATCTTGGTGTCTTATGTGTTTCTGCTCTTGAATTGTTGTATTACATTTCCATGATTGATTTATTATTATGTTGCTGAATCAAGAAAAGAATTTGAGTGATTAATTGAAAGTAAGTTTTGGACAACTGATTCACCCCCCCCCCTCTCAGTTGTCTGTCCTTAATCCAACAGTATAGGCCTGATGGATATGCTTGCAATGATTTGTTTTTTAATGCATATGATGTTGGCCTAACTATGGTGATGAAAGAATGAAACCCACAAGTCTATGGGAGGCATATTTGTGGATTAACAATCTAGAGAAGCCAAGAGATGAATACATGAAAGGGTTTTTAACTCTACATGTTCAAATTAAAAATGTGTAGTATGCTACAGATGCTCAAGGGTTTCTTGTTGCTGGTGGTTGTTCATTGGAGGCTGAGGTGAATGATGTAGCATCATGAGACAATTGTGTTAATGATGAGGATAATGTTTGCACTGATTTGTGGTTTGATGAGTCAACCCCAAAAGATGACAAGGATGATAAGTGTGCTAATGTTGATTCAAAGAAATATGAAGAATATTGTACATCTAATATCTCCTCATGCTTTGTCCCTCTTTGTGGTGATGAAGATGATGTTGCAAGTGGTTGTGTTGAGGTGGAAGTGCATGGCATGTCTTGCAGTGGTTCTCAAGTCTTTCCTTCTTTTGTTGATGATTTTTTACACTAACTTTTATAGTTAGATGAGTCGATAGCTCACAACGTTATCTCTTATGACCACAATGACACGTGCTTTAATGGTGACTTTATTGAGCATGTCATAGGTTTAGATCTACCTTTTGTGGTAGTTTCTTGTGCTTTCAAGCAGGTGGAGATTAAAGAAGATGCTAGTTACCAAAATGGTGGCAATAGTAATTATGGCATAACAGATATATTTTTAAATAACCATATATATGATACTTTAAATTATTAGTAGACCATAAAAATTTATATCGTTCCAATTTATAATATATATTATTTTATAAAGAGAAATAATTTTAAGAAACATCTTTTAAGTTATAATATTTCTTATAGTAATACATATTAATTTAGAATATTTTCAAAGATAGAATATAAATGATTTTTTTAAAGAATGTTTTAAATTATTGAAATATAAGATTATCTTTAAAAAAATTAATTTTAAATATTCAATTTAGAAATTTACATTTAATTGTAATAGTAAATTTAGGCTATTTGCTTTATTGTAAGTTTTAAAGATAAATCATTGTTCTTTATTTTTTGAAAAAAATACAATTACAATTACAAAGAGATAATCAACAATTATATAGAGATGATCACGAAGGTAATATTTTAATGATTAAGCATGTCATTTCTTGTCTTTATATAAAATGTTGGGTTGTTAAATCACAATGAACTAGACATTAATTAATTAATTAATTTTACTATAGATGGTTGATGAATTTTTTTTTATTTAATTATTTTGTCTCTATTAAATATAGAGAAATATTCATGTGTAGAAATAAATTTCTAAAAAATGAATATTCTCTAATAAATTTATACATTTTATTGAGTGTTATTAGTTGGACACTTTAAATAATATCACCAAATTTGTATTCATAATTAATGTTAGTAGTTGTCAGATGCATTTCGATTGTGAGGGTTTCAAGATGAAAGATGCATGGAGAATTTTTAGTAACATAGAATATTGGCTCATAAACTATCCTCATATGATGAAGTTATGGCAAGTTGTGCTTATTATTCTTGCAACTATTGATTGTGAAAGAGGATTTTCAAAACAAAACGTCATCAAAGATGTTAGAAAATCAAAGTTAGAATTGGATACATTGGATGCATCAATGAGAGTGTCATAAAATGAACTTGAAGCAAATGATGTAAATTGCAATAAAGTATATCAGATGTGAAAAGATACAAAGTCAAGAAAATAATGTATTATTGTTTTATGTATTTCAATTCAAAAATAATAAGAGAAACCACTTCCATTCTTTTGAGAAGTTGGTTTTGATTTTAAATATAAGTGTAGCTAGGGTAAAAATAAGGGCTAAATCATAAACATGAAATAATCAAACCCTAACAAGCACAATGAAGTATAAGATAGCATAGAAATCAAATGACAAAGCAAATGCAAACAAATCTCTACACTAAGCTTGGCTCTCCTCCATTGCTCTTCTCAATCTTGCATAGGAATGCATGATTTCGAAGGATGAATGTTGGGTGCTCACTATTTCAGCAGCATAACAATGGCATGAGGATGAATGATGAGAGGCTCTAATGTCATTTCGACAGCATAAGGCTACTTGAAAACTCCTTCCTGCAAATGACTCGAGTGAGGGTTGATTTATAGGAAGTGAGTGATTTGAATGAATGGCTGAGATTGAAAGTTGGTTTGAATGATGTGGACGGCTAGGATTGAATGGGGTTTCCCACTCCATGAGGAGTTGCAGTCATGTGACAAGTGTGTGAAGGAGAATAAAGGAGACCTAATTCAAATATTTTATTTGAATTAGTTTGACATGTGAAGTGTATTAAATGAAAGTTGTAGTAACACACATGATTCAATTAAGATGTGGACAAGTGTTGCAATGAGATGAAAGGTGAGGACTAATTCAAATTTTTAATTTGAATTAGTTGGAACATGTGAAAGAGAGATTAATTAAATAAATATGATTTATTTAATTAATTGGAAAGTGGGATAAGTGGGATTAGGAGCGGGATTGGGACAAAATGTCTTATGATGTCTCTAGTAATGTGTCGACTAGGTGATGGTCAAGACATGGACAATTTTAAGTGTCTACATTTTGCCCCTCTTTGAGATGATGAGATTTATGTTGAGTAGCATCATTTCAAAGAAGCTAAGGTATGGATAGAGGAAAATGGATGGTGTTGTAAAGATAGGATGATGATGCCCCTCAAGAGGATAGGCGGGTTGGACAAACACAGGTAGGCTCTCAAAATGAAAGGGATTGGTCAAGGAAGAAAGGTAAGGGAATTGATAGAAGAAATGAATGATAGGTTATGTTGCAATGAAGGTGAGCAACCATGAAGTTTGATATAGCACTAGACGTTATGCACCAAGGTATAAGAACCAAAGTGACAATGTGTCTTGTGCACCCAGCATAATACAACCTTGTTTAAATGTATGAGGAAGTAAACTTAGAGCATTAAAGTCCTAATGCACAAAATGTATGATATGACCTTAGATGCAAAGGATAATGCCAAAAGCCATTCCAACATACACAAGATATGAATATTAGCTGGAAAGATATGGATTTGATACAAATGCATGATAAAATGATAACACACACAAGCAAGCAAGCATGCATGCACAATGATACAAAAACAAACAAGGTATTGCCCCTGTCTAGCTGTAAACCAATGATTAATCGATTGATTGATAATGATGATAATGTCTGGTTTCAGAAATGAAACATGCCGTATAAGACGTCTGGTTTGGTTTCGACATGTAACATCTTGTCTAAGACAATTGATTGATTGATTGATACTAGTGTTGTTGGTTATGTGAATCAACACCAGGATTTGATTAATGATTGATTGATTTGGTTTATGTCAAGATTAGGATCAAGACCATTGAATGCAATTTGATAATTTGACAAGATTGATTAACTTGATTGGTATGGATTAAGGATGACTTGCATTTGGATCATTGTTTGGAATGATTTGATAAGGATGATTGGATGAAGTGATTGAAGAATTGATTTGAATGATTGAAGAATTGGGTGATTTGGTTGATGTGTTGAATTGATTGAATTGACCTGATTTGAAGAATTTATTGGATTGATGAATTGATTTGAGTGATGTGATTGAATTGATTTTATTGAATTGGTTGGAAGAATTGAGGGATTGAATTCATTTGAATTGATGAATTGGATTGATTGGAAGAATTGATTTGAGTTTGATGAATGATTTGAAGAATTGATTAATTGATGTGATGGATGATTGAATTGGAAGAATTGATTTGATTTGATTGGTTTGAATTGAGTTGATGATTGGTTTGAAGAATTGCGTTGATTGGAAGAATTGATTTGATTTTATTGGTTTGGTTGGAATGGTTGGACGAATTAATTTTGATAAATTGATTTTATTGCTTGGGTTTTTGTTGGATATTTGATTTTTTGGGATTTTTGGGAAAATTTTGATTTTTTGGATTTTTGAATGTTTTTGATTTTTTTGGATTTTTGAATGTTTTGATTTTTTGGATTTTTGACATGTTTTGATTTTTTTGGATTTTTGACATGTTTTGATTTTTTGTGTTTTTTTGACATGTTTTGATTTTTTTGTATTTTTGGGAATATTTGATTTTTTTTAATTTTTGAAAAATTTTGATTTTTTTGTGTTTTTGAAATGTTTTTGATTTTTTTTTGTATTTTTGAATTGTTTTGGGTTTTTTGGGATTTTTTGGGAATATTTGATTTTTTTTTTTGGATTTTAGAAATTTTTTTATTTTTTTATTTTTTTATATTTTTGAAATGTTTTTGATTTTTTTGTATTTTTGAATTGTTTTAATTTTTTTTGGATTTTTTGGAATGTTTTGGGATGGCAGTGGATTACAATTTGAGTAGCCTTTATGCTAGATACCAATGACAAGGGAAAAACCAAGTCTAGGTGCAAGGAGGTAGAATGGGATGGATGGATAAAAGGATGGGCGATAAGGGATGGAATGGATGTACGTGTAAGAGAACAAGGATGTGATCTCCAAAGACTATGTCGCATAGGAATAACATGCCCCATTCTTGATGTAGTGCTTAGGATTTGACATGGCAAAGCTTATGACAAATAGGATAATGAGATTGGTTTAGAAAGGATAAGGTATATCAAGAGATATCCAAATCATGTTTCAATATTTTGCCCCCATATCTTTATCAAGATCAAAATGAGGAAGGGAGGATGAATGGATTCAATATGATAGGTATATGAATGTAATGGATAAGGATGGTAAGATAGGAAATGATAGGAAATGGTAGTTTGAAAATGATAGTTTGGAAAATGATAGGATGGAAATGGATGAGACAATGTGCCCCCAAGTGTAAGTGACATAGAAGATTAACCTACACATGACACTTATTTGCCAGGTTTTCATCATGATACTTATCTAAGGCGCCACCAAGGGTGGTTTTTGCCGTTGGACATGTTGGAACTAAAAATTTCTAGTAAAATTTTTCATAACTTTTTAAAGTTCCATGATAATTAACTTGAGTGTAGTACCTAAAAATTTCATGAATCTGGTGCTCTAAAACTTTTATTGGACTAAAATGAAATATCAGTCATATGTAGAACAAGATAGTCTTGATTTTTATGATAGACAGATGAGAGATTCTACCTACAGGCAAGCTAAGGAAACAAATAGTAGAAGGATATGTTAAGGTAAGTTAAGTGATACTCAGGATTCTTCGCAGCCACACTTGGAGAGGGAAGATACATTCTCGCCAAGAATTTTACAGGTGCAAGAGCTTGGCTCTTGTTCCTCTCATTCATTGCAACTAGAAGACTATACTTCTTCAAGTCAATGGAAAGGCCATACTTTGAATTGCAAAAATCTGATGTTCATGATTCTAAAGCTATTGAAATAAATTCAGTTGAGAAGTCCTTATGGGAATATGTGGAGAGGTTAGAAGAAAGGCTGCACCAGCTAGAGAGAGGTTCTTCATATTTACAAATCAACTAAAGACTCAATACATCAGACTTGAAACTAAAAATTTGTTACCCTAGAGCACACTAAGACTAGAAGACACTATACAAATTTGGCGAAGAAGCCTGTGTTTGGCTTAGAAAGACCCAGAGACTAACCCTTTTACCAAAGAGAAAGCTTGCTCTTATATCCAATACTTTTTCTTGAGATTGCTCCTGCAGCTGACATTTGTTTATAGTTCTAAGTTTCACCGTTGTCCTACATTGCAACAAGAAGGAAGATCAAATATGGGCTTTCTTACTTTTATTTTGTTGAAATTGCATAATAGAAAGAATTTGATCTTGGGCTCTAATGCAACAAAATATCTCATTCCGTCCAATATTTTGCTCCAAACAATTTTTCCCGCACAAATCATTAATTGTCTAGTATAAAGAAATTTCCCTTCAATTCAAGTTACAAAGTTCCCATGCTAATTATTTGGCTCTAAGATGTAGATTTTAACATCCCACACAAAGCTCTTCATACTAGCACTAAATTCCAAAAGAGAACAGGCCAACAATAATATTTTTGGTGGAAAATAAGGATCTTCTTATAAGGATCATTACATTCCACAATGATCTGCTCTTGCGGTCTTGCTCCTTTCAAATAATACCATTTCTTCTTCAAGATATGAAGTGACCTCATGATAGGCTTATAGATATAATAGGACGTCTGAGGCATCGAAGAACATAATTTATTTTCACATACTCTCTTTAGTGCTTATTTTTTGTCCTATTTTGGGTTTGTTGGAGTTGATGCTTGCACTCCATATTCATTATTTTTCATTGTAATTCTTCAGTCTTATGGGCCAAATTTGACCTTTTATAGACATTTAATATCATCATCATCGTCATCAAATGCTAGAATAACCAAGCATAACTAGCATTGTAGCCATATCCTTTGAGTTCTTACACATTTGTAAAATGATCAAGTTAAATGTAAATTATGCATCAGATTGCATTAAAAAATGGTACCCTATACTAAAGCCAGTAAGTGTTAGGACTGTTACCCCGTTGTCGGACTAAAGCAGGAGAGTTGGGGTATACTTCCCCAGGTGTGTGAGCTCTTCCCCCACTCCCAGTCCAACAAATGTCATGCTTGACCAAAGCTATGCCACGATTGCCTGTATGCTTGCAGTGAATCATACCGATATATATAATCAAAGAACATTGTACACAACTATGTTTAGGAAGGTGCCGATTCACTGATAAAATTAAATCAAGAATATATAAAGTCTAAAAGTGCTCTAGAAAGTTTACATTATTGTTTGAACTATTAACAAGCAGTATGTGCATAGTAGTAAAACGATGAGCAAAAAATAGCAAGAAAGTATTACACGGATCACAAAATAAAATGTTAGTTTTTTGGAATTGTAAAACCGATCAACAAAATGTTATGAAATAAGGAATCTGCATTTGCATTCACACCTGTAGTGATTGCCTTTCTAGTCTGGATGATGTAAGAGCTTTGCTGGTTTAATGTACTGCCATAACTACTATAGGGGGGCACTGGGTTTTGATGCTACAAATTTATTTGAGTCAAATTCCTCTATTGTATATTCAAGTACTACAATCCCGTGAGTTACTTAGCAATTATCTAGTTTTCTGAGGAAATATATATCAGATATAGTTGAATGTATTTTGTATCACCTTAATATGAGACATATATCTGGATTCTGTATGGTTCAGTTCCTGGGGATGAGTAGTCTTGGCAGATAGAAATCTACGACTGTGAATTTGTAGAGACAGACTATTGTCATTGGACTGTCTCATATGGTTTCTTGCAGTGAATATTCTTGATGATTCTTGTAGTATTCTACAGCTCAGAACCAGATTAAAGCATTGCTCGATATGTAGTTTATCAATAGGCAATATTTTATGGAATGAATTTGAACATTTATTACTATGATAGTGGATTTCTATAGTTGTTCCCGCACATGATTTGTCCTTCACATTTGACATTTATGTGAAGCAATATGTTTTAGCTTGAAATCGATAGTAATAAGATGGGAATGTGGGTTCGCAAGCTTGTTTGCCTTGTTCCCATCCAAATAGCTCATGCAGAAAACAATGTAATGGTAGCTCTTAAGGATGAACTTCAAATACCACCTGATGTTAGTTACATTGACAGCATTTCACTTGCTAACTCTATACGCTTTGGGTTCTATGATGCCATTCTTAGTAATTAGAAGGGCAAGATTTAAGGATTACTCTAAGGAAAAGCTTGAGAAGGATCCACTATTGCCAGTAGAGAAGGTAAATGAATTAAAACAAGTGTTGACTGTTACAAACGAGTTATCTGCTAAAACTTTGGGCCAAAAGATTAAAGAATATGGTATAACTACTCCGAATACAAAGAATCTCCTTTCAGATCCATAACCATTCAATCTTATGTTGGCGACCTCCATAGGCCCTTCAGGCGCTAGTCCAGGTTATTTGGGCCCAAAGACTGCATAAGGTATATTTGTAAATTTCAAGGACCTATATTATTAGATTGGAAATAAACTTCTATCTGTAGCTACCCAGATTGGTCAGGCTTTCAGAAATGAGATATCTCCCTGCCATCCAAGGAGGAAACCAGAAATCTGAAACCTAAATGAGTTGCAAAAAATACTACTCTTCTATCTCATACTCTCCCTCCTTTTTGGTCAAAAGAACTTGTACAGTGCTGTTGAATTCTAGAAAGGAAAGATGGAGTTATTTGTTTGAGGGTGTTGCAGAGATATACATACTTTTTCATTAGAATGAGGGCTAACCCTATTGCATATGGGATTGTATGGGAAGAGGTTGTTACAGACCCTTCATTAGCTTCAAAACAAATGGCATTTATTGCGGGTGTTGTTCATGCTTTGACAAAGCAAAAATGATTAGATTTGATGACTTTTATGGCACAGACCTAGGTCGTATATCTAGTTGCTGCTACATCAAATACGCAAGTGTTGAAGCCCTATAATGAGATGTTAAAACAACATATGAATGAGAGTGAGCTTATAAACCTTGTGGCTCACTCATCTGAGTTTGAAAATATCATGGTTAGAGAAGAGGAGCCGCCCACATGTTTCTAGAGCAACTTGCTTTGGTAGAGGTGATGGGGCTATGAAGCTTCTAGCAAATGTAGCGACCTGTGAACCATCTAAGGATGAGCAAGGTTTCTGTGGAAATCCTACAAGACGAGAGTTTATAACAATAGACGATAGTTTGGCTAAATTTCCAATAAAGGTGCTCTATAGATGGTCTGAATTCTCAAACTAATGATAATGATGATGATAAAAAGACTATCAACAATCTTAGTGAAAATGTTTTCTGATAATAAAACTATGAACTATGCCAATCAAACTATTTCTGGTGATCATATTGATGAAACTGTGAACACTGGATATGAAAGTAACAGAAATAATGATGATTCTAGTGATCGTAACATATATGATGATGGTTTAGGAGAGGATGATGAAACTGAAGATAATTCTTATCAAGTATCTAATTATGAATTGACAGATGATCATTTAGACGATGACCAGAAACAAAGTGCTTATTAAACCAGATGAAGGAAGATGTACTAAAGGAAGAGTGAACATCATTAACGAGAAAAACAAATATTGATGAGGGAAATTTCTAATGTGCAAATAGGAGTTTATAATGGAATGTGATTATAGTAAATTCCACACTTTCGTAAAAAAAGTGCCGAGGTAAATAATTTCACACAGGAGTAAAAAGAGGATGAGAAAGATCTAAATAAATTTTAAGGAAAATCAAAATGCCTGGCAAATAAAATATTTCACCAAAGTAAGAAATAGATTCCCGAGAAAGGTCAGAATGCAAAATGGAAATTGTAAAGTATTTTTCACCAAGATGGGAAATATTTTTACTTGGAGAAAAGGGGATATTAAAGCACTGACCAATATTTTATTTCCTGACGGCAAAAGATCAATATTAAAAACAATAAATTAAACCTAAGGTCATGCCAAAGAATTTGTTAAATTATAGGAGCCTTAAAAGGAAATATCAGGGCAAATTATTATTAACATTTGGGTATGATAAAGTGACATTTGACGAATGAAATACATTGTTCTGGTGATGAACCCCTAAATACATGTCACTGATCAAATATAAAATGGAAATAATGGAATGATACCTCATGACACATATCCTAAGGTTCACATCTATACAAATTATATGTTTATATATTATCTAATGATTAATTTGTTTTCTTTGCAGGATTAGGGTTGTATTGAATTCAATGAAGCCGCTCGGGAAGATTAAATATTTTATTTCAGCCTGAGATGATCATTAAAAGAATGCAGCCAGATGATTAATGATTTTCTTATCAAGTGAAACCATATATCCGTTATATCAGTTATTTAAACTGCAAAATGAATGTAACGGGTCTGAGGCTTGTTGCATCTCTTTAAATAGAGATCCCAAGACCCGGAGAGAATTAGGTTAGGATTAGATTAGACACAAAGACAATTGAAACATTTTAGGATTAGATTAGGTTAGATTTGATGCAATCTGATGCAAATTTGATCCTTTTATGCAATTTATTTCTGAGAAAGGCTATGGCGCATGATACATTCTGAGGTAGCAGTTGAGGATTCGAATTCAAAATACATTGTGACGGTATCATCTGTTTGTTGTTTTTAATTCAATCAATTTAATTATCTCCATGTCATTCATTTTCTGATTATTCAATTTGAATGTGTTAAGGATATGTTCAAATTGTCTGGTTACATTTGCTAATTCAGTATAGTTGATTTGATTGGTTTCTCAAGCAGAATTAAATCCTTTCTCATCAATTATAGTAATCTTAGAATGTTGAATGGATTACTAAGTACGATTAATTGATTAGGGTTATTAATTTGTCTCCAGAGTTGATCTAATTTATTATTTTGCAAAGTTCAATTGGTTCTTTCCGGAAAGATTAAAATCCTTTTAATATTTTGCATTTAATACAATTATGTCCTTTGGATTATTAAGAATGAATTAATAATTTCTTCCTTGCATGTTTGTACAAGTTGCAAACAGTTATATGTGCCAAGCAGATCGAGTTATTACTTGATACAAGTTATTTGTTTCTGACATCTTGACTCCGTTGCCCAAATGGACAAAGCACTAGTCTAACTATTGATTCATTTTATGTTTAAAATGTTTACTCTATTTTATCGCTATAGTTTAGATTCATTTCATGTTAGTTGTTATTTATTTCTGTTAGAATTTAGATTAAATCATTTTCTTTCTTTAGAAATAGTTTACAATATCTCATCTGATTTACAAGTATACCATTGTAATTGGATAAACTAGTAGCAAACCAACATTGATTTAATCATACAACCTGCTTTGATAATCAAAGGTTCACCTGCCTAGGTTGTAGCAAGACCTAAAGCGCAGGGAGAAGTTGATCATTAAGGTCAAACTCTAGTCATTGGCTCAAAAATGTTGTAGATTTGACCATAGGGCTTGGCATCCCCTTAGAATCCACAACCTGCATTTTTGAGACCCAACAGGACAAAAGGATTTCTCTTTACTTTTTTTATTTTTCTTTTTCTTTTTTTATTTTTTTTTATTTTTTGAATATGATATGTGGAATATGGATATGAGGGACTCAAGTGTCTAGTTCCATTAAAGGTGATAGTCCCATTAGAGATGGATGTCATCGCATGGACCATGTCAAATGTCATTGTGCCCAAGATGTTGGTAAGGGAGTGCATGAAAGTGAGATGGATAAGGTAGATAGTGGATTATGATGTGGATTATGGAAGGAAGGATAATGAATTATGATGTGGATTATGTAGGACTTATGTAAGGATGGATGAAAGGCTTATCCAAAAGCATGGACCATAGGAAGGTGATGGGTGAAATATGTAGGATAATAGTTGAAAAATGGGGAGATGGAGGTATGGAAAGGAATCATGACCAACGGCTACACACACCGTGGTAAACATTGAAGCTTTTGATTGGAAGGTGGTGTAGGAAGCAATAGAGATGTTTGCTTAGGAGATGGATGATGGAGGAATTTAGGTACCCACATATACTTAGGATTTTTATGATTTTTTCTTTTGATGTGGGATGAAGGAATTTGAAACTTTTGAATGGAATTGCATTTATGAATGGATTGGGATTTTTGAATGGAAGAGGATTGTTGAAATTTTTAAGAGGTGGAAGCCTCATTTGACTTGATTTCTTTATGCTTAGGGACCCAAACCATTTTGCTTTTTGACTTTGCTTTTGGAGGTATGGGCTTGGATAGCGTTTTGGATGTATTTTGCTTTGATTTTTTGTATTTATGTCCTAAGGCATTAGGATCCTTAGGATTTTTGGCTTTATGAGTGTAGGCATCCAAGTTTTTATTTTTGAATCCCATAGGTTGGGTGGAAGCTTTATGTTTAGACAATGTTTGTTCATGATTGAGATTTTTAGAGGATTTATGGATGGATGGATTTGGCGTTGGGAGAAGTGACCTGGTAAAGTGGATGGAGGGATATTAGGAGTTGGAAGTAATGGAGGTAAAATGGATGGTGGAAGGTTTATGATCACATGCTTTTGACATTTGTAGGATGATGGAGGTGGAATGGCAACATATATCTTGGGAGTATGATAGGATTTGTGATGGAAAGTGGACTTAGGAGGCATGGAGGAAGTACCAACATCTTGAGATTGTTTACCTTGGGGTGTATATCCAAGTCCATATGAGCGTGGAGGAATTTTGACATGGATAGGCTCCAAAATACCTTTTTCATGAAGGCTTGAGCCTTTACCTTAGTAATTCATGTTTTGGAGTATGCGATGGACTATGGAACTAGGTGTAGATTGGATACTAGACTTGAGCTTATTATTGGATGAAGAAGGTGAAGTGGTAGACAAAGGTTGTTGTTGTCCTAAGGAAGAACACTCATGGATGAAAGTGGATAGATTGATAGGATATGATGGCTTTGAAATGGAGTTGATAGTGGATGTGGAAGGATCATTAGGATCTTGATTATCTTTATGCACATTAAGATCCAAGTTATTGGTTTGATCTTCTATGTGTTCTTGGGAGGCATGTGTCTCATCATGACAAGTGGAAGTTGGTGCATCATGGATAGGTGGAGTGACAAGCTCTTGACCATGGAATGCATAGAGTTGGCTAAGAGGATCATCATGGCCTTCTTGATCATAAGTAGTATCTTGATCATATATGGGAGCTTGGTCATGGATAGGATTAGGTGTGTTAAGTGTGGGTTGGATGGAGGTGATTTGATCTTGATTGTAATGAGGGCTTGATGTTTCCACATGTTTAGGATTATACCCTTGACATATCTCTTGACTTGGAATGGAAGTGGAAGACACTTGGAAAGGCTTGATATGCTCTAGAGGGTCAACAATATAGGAGCATGATGGAGGTTGACTTGGGCTCATGGGGCAGACTCTTGAATAGGCTCTGTTAGTGGAAAATATGAACAATAGTATTAAACAACTAATCATCCAATAACTTAATGGAAATTGATGTAAACACAAGTAAACAAAGATTATACCTTTAAAGACCATTTTACCTCTATGCTTCCATTGTTCGCCTATCTCTTCTTGATCTTGATGGTAATGGAGCTCCCAAAAGTGTGCACTTCCTTGTTGTTGAAGATGACAAGAACAGAACGGCTGTGATATGGAATGTGCAATGGAGACTAAACTACAATGCAACTATAATGGAGATGGGTGATTGATAATAGGGACATAGTGATGATAATGGATTTGTAATGCAAATGCAATGAAGGTGATTTTGCTAAAGGCACACTGGTATGATTCTTGCAGAGTAAGATTACGAATGCTTGAGTGTATACAAATGGGTGTGAAAACCTTGCTTATATAGGCTGAGGGAAGACCAAATCCACGTGTCAATAGATCCATGACTGGAGGAATTACCTGTGAGGTGTACGGTTGAGAGAGCTTGAGGGAATGTGTGCGAATCATAAGAGGACAAGTGTCCAAGCCTTCTTCATGAGTTATGGGAGTTAACAGAATAGATTGGAGAGTTAACTAAGATGATTGATCAGTTAACTGGGTTGATTGGGGAGTCAACATAATAGATTCACCAGTGAACTCAATTGACTAATTAGTTAACTGTTTTGATTGATGAGTTAACTAATATGACTGGAGGAGAAATAAGACATGTGGGTGAGAGAATAATAGCTAATTAAATATTAAAATATTTAATTACATGTGCAACAAGGTGAGGTGGAAAGTTGAGGTGGAAGGGTGATGTGGATTTATGAAATTAGGACTTTGAGATAGAGGAATTTGGGATTAATTAAATAATTTAGAATTATTTAATTATGTGAGACATTAGAAGAATTAGGGAATTTAATTAAATAAATTGATTTTATTTAATTATTGGAGGGATGTGAATCACTTAAATAAATTAAGATATTTATTTAATTGATAGGAGAATGAGAATTAAAATAATTATTAAAATAATTATTTAATTTGACTTAGCCATTTTTAGGTGTATACATTTTGCCCCTCTTTGATGCAATGTGTTTTATCACGTTGCTTCAAAGAAATAAAAAAAAATTATGTGATTGATTCATGCCCTAATTTGCCCTAGGTTGATAGGATGCCCCCTCAAGAGATTAGATGGGAAGAATGTGGCGACTAGATGATAGACGATCTCATGATGAGATAGGGTGAACGACAGGTTAGGGTGAAGAAATTGGTTGACGTAAGATAAGGGATGGAATGAAAGAGCTGAATGACACGCAATGCAAGATAAAATTATAACACACACAAGCAAGCGAGCAAGTATGCACACATGATACAAGAGCAAACAAGGTATTGCCCCTGTCCAGCTATAAACCAATGATTAATCGATAACGATCGATGGTAGTGTTTTTCATTGTAGGGAATGATATATCCCTAGATCAACACAAAGAAGCGAGAATGATATATCCCACTGATAATTATGATTGATTGACTTAGTTTACAACAAGATTAGGATCAAGACCATTGGTTGCGATTGGATAATTTGACAAGATTGACTTTACTCGATTGGTATGGATTAAGGATGGACTTGCATTTGGATCATTGCTTGGATTGATTGGACAAGGATGAATGGATCACATAGATAACTGGAAGATACAATTGGATAAACTGTCAGAAAGGACTTGGATCTTAAGACACTTGGGAAAGGTTTATTATGGAATGAAATGCAATTTGATATGTATGGATGTGGATTTTGTCATCTTCAAATATGCAAGTATTTGAAGTACTTTGTTTCATCATTGAGCTTTTTAAATGTTGTAAGAAAATATAAGCATCTAGGTATAATTAAACCGTGATGACTTGAGTATTACTTACATGGATTTTGATATAGTAAGTTAATACAAGCATCTAGTCAAAATTGAATCTAGATGACCTGAGTATTTCTTGCATGTGTCAACAGATAAGGATTGACCTGTTTCATGTTTAGACCTAGAATGTCTTCAATGATCTTTTGTTGATCATGTCGTTAGACAAAGTCGTCACATTAGTAAAGATTGATCCACAAATAGCAAAAAATAAGATAATTATGCCCCCATCATAGCTCCTCTAGTTTTTTACATCCTCGAGTAGCATAAAAAGACATAATAACAAAAATCAAGACTCTATGACTTAAACCTTTTAACAATCACAAATTTTCTTGCTATAGTTATGTTTTCTTGCAATGAAAACAAATACAATCATCATGGTGGTTGAGGCCCATTGTGTGTTGTTTATAGGTCTAGTTCTTGTATCAAGCGTTTTGTTGAAAAAGTGTGTTTGTAATGTTGCATGTTATCTACTGATAGTATCATGATCCTTATTATTATCCTCTGAGGTGCGTGACATTCAAGAATCTAATTCTCCAACTAGGTCGAAGATTTGCCCCTAGTCAAGTAAAGGTTTGATTTATTGCGGATGAACTGATAATAGACATGAAGAAACGGGCCCTCAGGGACTGACCTAGTGCCTTGGGGGATCATCGATGATGGCCTTGCCTACGTGATAGCTCAAAGGCAACGTAGTTCGATAAATGGTACTAATGATGGGGTTGTAGACGACTTGATGTTTTTGGGATTTTCTAAATTCTTGCTAATGTTTTGATGTTTGTGGGATTTTTGGATGGCAATGTGGATAGCCTAAATGCTAGATACTGATGACAAGGGAACATCATGGATAGGTAAATGGATGGGTGGTAATGGATAATGGATGGGTAGGTAGAAGGAAACATGGATGTGATCTCCAAGGACTATGTCACATAGGAATAACTCAGGATTTGGCATGACAAAGCTTATGACGAAAGAGGATGAGAGGATTGGATTGTTTTGAAAAAGATAAGGTATATCAAGAGTTTTGACATTTTGCGCCCATATCTTTATCGAGATCAAAAGAGGAATGGAGGATGAAAGGACTCAATATGATAGGTAATTGTAGGATAAGGATGATAGGATGGTATGGTAAGATAGGATGGAAAAATGACAGGGTCAATGAGACAATGTGCTTCCAAGGGTAAATGACATGGAAGATCAACCTACACATGATGCTTGTTTGTCAGGTTTTCATCATGGTACTTATCCAAGGTGCCACCAAGGGTGGTTTTCACTATTGGAAGAAGGGATTTTTCTTTACTCTTGTTTTTTTTTGAAAAAATTAGATGGGAGAAGGTGGATATGGATGGGAGATACTCAAGTGTCTAGTTCCATGAAGGTGATAGTGTCCTGTTAGAGATGTATGTTGGCGCATGGACCATGTCAAATGTTCTCATAGATCTATGTTGGTAGGGGATTGCATGAAAATGAGATGGAGAAGGTAGATAGCAGATTATGGAAGGTGCAATAGTGGATTATGATGCAAATTATGTAGGACTTATGCAAGGATGGAGGGAAGGCTTATGCAAAAGCATGGACCATAGGAATAGGATGGGGAAGATATGTAGGATAATAGTGGAAGGAAGGGGAGATGGAGGTATGTGAAAGTGTCATGGGATGGAAGGGAACCATGACCAACAGTTGCACATACCGTGATAAACATTGAAGCTTATGATGGGAAGGTGGTGTAGGAAGCAATGGAGATTTTTTCTTAGTGGATGCAACTTTTGTGCAACTTTTGAGGTAATTACTTGTTGCTTGGGGACCCACACCTTTTTTAGTTTTGCTTTCAGGTGTGTGGGTGTATGCAGCTTTTGAGATGGGTTTTTCTTTGATTCTTTGGATTGATTTCCTAAGGTATTAGGACCCTTAGGATTTTTGACTTTATGAAAGGATGCATCCCAATGTTTATTTTTGAATCTCATAGGTTTGGTGGAATGAGTGGAAGCTTCATGTTTAGACAATATGTGCATTTGTTAGTCATGATTCAAAATGTGAGGGAATGTGTAGATGGATGAATTTGGCATTGGGAGAGGTGGAAGCAAAGTGGATGGTGGAAGGTGTATGGTCACATGCTTTTGGCATTCCTAGGATGATGGAGGTGGAATGGCGACATATGTTTTGGGAATATGATAGGGTTTGTGATGGGAAGTGGTGGATTTAGAAGGCATGGAGGAAGTACCAACATCATGAGATTGCTTTTCTTGGCGAGTATAACCAAGGCCATAAGAGGGTAGAGGGACTTTGACATGGATAGGCTCCAAAATACCTTGTTCATGAAGGCCTAAGCCTTTACCTTGATAGTTCATATTTTGGAGTATGCGGTGGAAAATGGGATTATGGGTGAGTTGGACACTAGATGTGACCTCAATATTTGATGGGGAAGGTGAAGTGGTAGAGAATGGTTGTTGCTCTCCTACGGAAGAACATTCATGGATGAAGGTAGTGAGACCAAGGGGATAGGATAATGGATTTGCAACATGGTCGATAATGGATGGTGGAGGATCATTAGGATCTTGATTATCGTTATGCTCACTAAGATCCAAGTTATTGGTTTGATCATCTATGTGCACTTGGGAGGCAAGTGTATCATCAAGGAAAGTGTGTGTTGTTGTATCATGGATAGGACTATGTGGAGGATGGATAGGAGTAATGGAGGTTTCTTGCACGTGGATGGTTATGGGGTTATGGATAGATGGGGTAATAAGCTCATGACCATGGAATGCATAAAGTTGGCTAAGAGGATCATCATGGTTCGCTTGATCATAGATAGGACCTTGATCATAGATGAGATCTTGATCATAGATAGGATCTTGATCATAGATAGGATTAAGTGTGATATGGACGGGATCAATTTGCTCATGTATAGGTTCTTCATCAACGATAATATCTTGATCATAGAAAAGATATAGGTTATGGATGGGTTGGATTTGGGTTTCTTTCTCATGTATGGGTATAGGATCAAGTTGTTCATGGATATCTTCTTCATAGGTAATATCTTGATCATGGAAATGATAAACATTATGGATGGGTGGAATGAAAGTAATTTGATCTTGATTAGGACTAGGACTTGATGTTTTCACATGATTAGGATTAGGTTCTTGACATACCTCTTGGGTTACTTGAATAGAAGTGATATGATCTTGGATAGGCTTGACATGCTCTTGAGGGTTATCAACATGAGGGGATGATGGATCTTGACTTGGATTCATTGGTGGAGATTTTTCAATAGGATCAAGGGGTTGTGGACTATATGATGGGGTTGAAGCAATGGATGTGTTTGAAGGCTCTTTGATAGGCTCTTGGGCAGGTGTTTTATTACATGGAGATGGTTGGTTCCTTGCTAATAACCATTGGATCACATCCTTCTTGAGTGTATGGGTGGATGGGCAATATAACGGATGGAGAATAATGGTAGAAGGCGTAGGCTTATGATTAAGGTTAGGATTGCTTGTGTTGGATGGGGATGACATTGGATGAGTGGATTTTGATTTATCCATAGCTTTTCGTTTGCTGTTATATTTTGGAAAAAGTCTTTGGAGAAGATCGTTCAAGGATTCTTTGGTTGGTGGATTAGAGCTTGGGGAACTTGATGGCGGTGTTGGTGTAGGACTCTAGTATGCTTTAGGATATGCATTCTAGGGGATGGTGATGGAGGACTAGTAGAAGGAATGGTATATGATTCCAAATGTAAGGCGGTGGGATTTCCCTTGTCTAGAGTATCATTAAGATGACCTGAGGATTCTACAAAGTTTTTATCATTACTAGGATATACAAAGTTCTCATCATCACTAGGATCTACCAAGTTCTCATCATCATTAGGACCAAATTTTATGCCACCTAGGAGTATGTATGGTTTTGGAGTATGTCTAGATTTGTTGATGATCACAACCATTTGGACAAATGAAGATTGGACTAGGTTCAATGATGGGAAAATGGGAAGATTGGATGTGCAACTCTGTTGATTGAATACGCAACTCTAAATACACGCTTCTGTTGTTTGAATGCATAGTTTTATGCATAAATTTTGCTTTTTGTCTCAGTTTGTCAGGTTTGGCTTGTTTTCAAAAATCTTTATCGAAGCAAGTTTGGTATTTTTGTAGATGATTTGTGTCAAGTTATTGCAAGAAAACACAACAGATAAGAAGATTCCATGTTTTTTTATTATAAATTTTTTACCAAAAAGAGAGCACAATCCTAAGGTTGGCAAGGATAGTATTTGATGAGTTCCAACTTGGGTTTTACCCCAACCATTTACATAAAGGCATGACAGATAGTAACTTGGTAGCACCGTCTCCCCTCCACGGCACTCACTTCTCATGCATACCAAGTTATCATTCCTCTGAAGAGTTGAACTTTTCTGTCTCCACACTAAATGAGTGTATGATGTTGGACGGCTCTAGAAGCTCTTCCTCCTGTGTCACCAAATAGGGGTTTTTGGCATTCTAAAAATAATGGCTTTTTAGTATGGACATCCATTCAGGTGGTTACACGTGCAGCAATTCACTCTGATAAGGAGGCTTCCCAGCCTGCAGAGGTTATGCTCTACAGGGTTTTTGGGGAAACATTTGTCAGTGTAACACAACAGCACCCGTGGTTTGCAATTTTCATCACAAACCTAATTTATTTATAGTGACTTGGAGGTGGTTTGGCTTTAGCCCGTTATCACTTAAGGTCGTCCCACTTGGAAGGAAGGAATTCCAAGGGCATGCCTCTCTAAAGGTTACACATGTAAAATGATAAGTTTGGCATTCTGGTCACCCAAGAAAGGGGAGAGCATAGGCCTATTATCATTTCCAAGCACAGAGAACAGTGGTTCTTTATCTTCCTAGTTAAAAGAAAAATAACTAAATGTGTTAACTCTACCAAGCACAAAAATTTATAACAAGATAACAATAACTTGGAAAAGATTGTTTATTTTAACCTTCTAACAAATCTAGGTGTAGATTGTTGCTTGAAGAAATAAACAAGTGTTATTTTCCCCTATTAAGCTATGTGATGGATTGTAGTGCAAGATAGTAAAAACATAAAGAAATTTTTTAGTTTTTTACCCCTAGGTTGGGACTAGATGAAAGTTGTGATGCAACAAAATGATTTACTTTCCTCCTAGTTAAAAACTAAGTGAATATTGTATGCAAATTGTATGATAATGCCTAAACCACGCCTATTCAACACTTGGTGTAAAAATGATTGTCTTTAGTAGACGTTCTGCACCAAAACCAAATTATTAGTCTCAATTATTTATTGTTTTCTTCGTCACATGATATGCAAAGGGACCTGATGTCCACTTGTAGTCCACGAAAACAAAAAAGGATCAAGAAGCTTGCAAATCAAATGTTTTGGTGGAAAACACATAATCTAGAAAATTTTCATGGAAATATGATTTGTGACAACAAAATAGATATGAAAATTAGAATCTACATGAAATTCTATGCTGTTTCAAAAAACATTTCATGAAAATTTGTTAAAAAATGCAAGAGTTATAGCCGTTTGAAGTTTCCAAGGAAGGTACGAGCGGGGGCCCTAGCTCGATTGGTTAAAAAATTCCATTGCAGTAAAGAAGGTCACAAGGTCCAGTCTCCCCCATCCTCGTGGTACCGAAGGGCATGTCGTGCCAGCGTCACCGGTCACGTGTAAAAAGTTTACTAGGCGCACTACAGTTTATAAGGGGGCCTATCTGATTCCTGCAGTCTAAAAAAAAAAGTTTCCAAGGAAGGTTGACTTTGACTGATAATACCTGATGATCTTGACCAAGTGGGCTGAAGATACCGTACTGTTACGAAGTTTGTCAAATCATCTTTCCAATGACTATAAATTTGCAAAAAATTGACCTTCCTCTGAGGCCTTCTGGACTCAACGGTGAGCTCAATTTTTTCGTAGGAGGCCATTTGTGAAAGGTGATTCCCAGATTTATAACAAAACACACCTAAATATGTAACAAAAACAAACTCAACAAATGCTCACAAACAAGATGGGTCAGATCATGGTGGGTGCCATAAATGTTAGTGGAAAATGTGAACATTAATATAAAACAACTAAGTATCCAATAACTCAATAGAAATTGATGTAAATACAAGTAAACGAAGATTATACCTTCAAAGATTGTTTTACCTCTATGCTTCCATTGTTCGCCTATCTCCTCTTGATCTTGATGGTAATGGAGCTCTTAGAAGTGTGCACTTCCTTGCTGTTGAAGATGACAAGAACAAAACGACTGTGATATGGAATGTGCAATGGAGACTAAACTACAATGCAACTATAATGGAGATGGGTGATTGATAATGGAGACATAGTGACGATAACGGATTTGTAATGTAAATGCAATGAAGGTGATTTTGCCAAAGGCACGCTGGTATGATTCCTGCAGAGTAAGATTACGAATGCTTAAGTGTATACAAATGGGTGTGAAGACCTTGCTTATATAGGCTAAGGGAAGACCAAATCCAAGTGTCAATAGATCCATGACTGGAGGAATTACCTGTGAGGTGTACAGTTGAGAGAACTTGAGGGAATGTGCGTGAATCATAAGAGGACAAGTGTCCAAGCCTTCTTCATGAGTTATGGGAGTTAAAGAATAGATTGAAGAGTTAACTGAGATGATTGATTAGTTAACTGGGTTGATTGGGGAGTCAACATAATAGATTGACCAGTGAACTCAATTGACTAATTAGTTAATTGTTTTGATTGACAAGTTAACTAATATGACTGGAGGAGAAAGAGGACATGTGGGTGAGAGAATAATAGCTAATTAAATATTAAAATATTTAATTACATGTGCAACAAGGTGAGTTGGAAAGGTGAGGTGGAAGGGTGATGTGGATTTATGAAATTAGGACTTAGGGATAGAGGAATTTGGGATTAATTAAATAATTTAGAATTATTTAATTATGTGAGACATTAGAAGAATTAGGGAATTTAATTAAATAAATTGATTTTATTTAATTATTGGAGGGATGTGAATCACTTAAATAAATTAGGATATTTAATTAATTGATAGGAGAATGAGAATTAAAATAAATATTAAAATATTTATTTAATTCGACTTAGGCATTTTTAGGTGTATACAGGCTCAAGGGGTTGTGGACCACACGAAGGGGTTGTAGGATTGGACATGGTGTTTGAAGGTTCCTTTGTAGGCTCAAGAACATGAATTTGGGAACATGGTTGACTCCTTGCTAGCAACCCTTGGATCACATCCTTTGTAGGTGTAGGGGTGGTGGAAGTTCAAGGCTTATGATTAGGAATAGGTGGAGTGGAAAGGTCCCAAGGTGGAGGGATGAAAGGGATGGAAGGTGTTGGCTTAGGATTTTGACTTTGATTAGATCGAGGGTCAAAGGGATTGAATGGATTGGTGGATTTGGGTAACTCCATAGGTTTACTTTTGTAATGTTTGGGTTTAGGACATGGAGTTGAAGGATTAGAGGATGGTAAGGGTAGTGAATGGCTTGCATGGACTAGGTTGATGTCTCCCTTGTCAAAAGTGGCTTTAGGACCCAAAGGCATTTAATCTTTTTGCAAAGGGTGACTTGGGCTCATGTGTTCTTGTTGTGAAGTGAATTGACATGTTGAGGTGACATTGACATGGAAAGAAGTGGGATAGGTTGATATGGCATTGACTTGATGTGTGGATGAATTGGGTTTTGGACTTGTCTCCTCCTCATAACTAAAGAGATGGCCTCCTCGAAGTATGAATTTGGGCTTAGGAATGAGCATAGGCTTGCTTAGGATTAGGACAGTTTTGACTAGTGATTGACTAAGACTAGGATGATGATGTGGAGATGATTAGGATAGAGCGATTGGATGATTAGGATGAATTTAATTGGATATGTGGAATGATTATGATATGACAAGGATAATTAGGGTTTTGATTAGGAAGAAGGTGATTAGATTTGAATGTGTTGGCAACAATGTTTAGAATGATGTGTTTGTGTTTATAGCTTGATTTGGCAATTTGCAAACAAATGATTACACATGTACACACATGAATCACACACACAAGACACGTAAGCAATTTTGAATTTGAAAATTTGAAGAATGTGATGATTAAGCAAGCACTTGAAGACACATCAACAATCCTATGACTAGTTAGGTAGGTGTGGCCAATTAGGCCTTACTCTAGGTTGCACAAGTTGACTAAGGATGTCCCCAATATACACGAGGTACAAGGGGCCCAATTATGTGAAATGAAAGCAAAATAGTGCCACACAACCGGGAGAAAGGGGTAACTCACCCTTCACCTTCACTTCCCAAAGGTATAAAGTTCTTTGGGGCTTAGCCAAGAGTGACAAGATTTTGACTTCCAAAGAGGGTGTCTTTTGATTCACACCTTACTTTTTATACTCTGCCAGAACGCTAGAGTTGAGGTTGTCCCTTGGAGTGGTGTGTCTCCAAGTAGGCATCCTAGGAAGGGTATGACAAAAACAAATCTAGTGAGGTGTTTTTGATCTCCAAGATCACCTTGCGGTGCGAGGAGAGAGCATACACATGCACACTTGATTCACACTCACAAACGTAAATTCCCATTAAGAAATCCAAATGTGTGGTGTGAAAATGAATGGATGAGAAGTGTTTTTGATTCTTAAGATCACACGAAGCGCATGAGAAGAGTATACACACCTTTGATCACATTCAAGTTCACCAAACAATGAAGACACTTGTTCTTTTTAATCCAAAGTCAAAATGTGATGGAAGACAATGGTTTGTTTTAATGCCCAATTTTAATGTGAATGAAGACAAGAGTTTGTTTTAGAGCCCAAATCCAAATATGTGATGCAAACAAGATGTTCTTTTCTATGCCCAAATTGAAATGTGTTTGCAAATAATGATTATGAAGAAATGAAAAGAGATGAAAGATGAATGGAGTGCACTTGAATATTTTCATCCTTAAACCTGCTACTGTGACTGACTCCAATGCTACTACAACTCCACGTGATCACCTAGAAGCCACCAAAACTGAGAAAGAACAAGTAAACTTGCATAGAAATGTGTTATGTGAAAAAGAGGAAATATGACAAAAATCTGATCAAGATGGATATCTACAGTAGAATGAATGTCATGAATAGAAAATTTAGGAGATTCTATGCAATTTTTAAAAAAAATTGTGAAAATCGGATCAAATTTGCAATAGTTATGCTCGTTCAAAGTTTGAAACTAATGTCAACTTTGACTAAAAAAAGAGAGGTGAAAATAGTATAGTCACCTAATGAAACCTATGGCACAACAAAGTTAGCCGAGTCATCTTTCCAATGAGTCCTTTTGTGCAAATTTTTGACCCCGTATGTGAAAGTTATGCAAGTTTGAAAAAAATGCCTATTAGGGCATGTAGAAGGAATAAGGTAGGCTCTAACTGTTTGATTTGACTGCTAGTGGCTTAACTCTGAGTGGTCACATAGGTGGTTAGTGCCCGATGGCTTAGTTTGGCGATTAAGCTTCAGAGTCACCTATATGACTAGGGGCGAGCGCTAGACAAAAAATAAAAAAGGAAAATGAAAAGAAGGGGCTAACTGCCCACGCAACAGTCACTAAAGTGACCAAGGTTTATGGTTTTAGGGGCTTAAATCCTAGCGGTAGACGGAGTCACCGAGACTTAAAGCCCAATGGTAGATGAAGTCACCAGGGCTTAAAGCCCTAATCAAAGCGAAGAACGACGGTTTATATTTCAAGCAACGAACTTAAACGGTGATGCTCCAAGTTTTAGACGGTGACAGAGTTTTCAGAGGGTGGGGGAATGCTAAACACAGGTGGCAGTTAAGGCGTATGCCGGGCGGTTAGGTGACTGCGGCTATGAGACTGCAGAATGGAGTTTGAAGTTAGGTTTTTAAGGGTGTCAAAGGATTTTTGAGGCAACAACGATGGAGTTTTTAAGGACGACAGAGGGGATTTGGTCGCCACCAGTGGTGGTGACCTTGGGAGCCAAGCAGAGGTCGAGAACAAGCAGTGGCCAACATAGAGTGTTTCGACAGATTGAGGTGAGGTATCTGAGCTGTGGTGACTAGTTCGTGGAGAGTGGCAGTTATGGGTGGAGGAAATGCCATTGGTGGCAGAGGTTGACTTCACGAGTGGCGGTCAAGGGATTGGTAGTCTATGCCCAGTGGCGACAGGGTGGAGAGTAGGATGTTAGGGTTTTTTGGCACCGACAATGGAGGAGCGCAAAAGTAGCTAGGTAGAATGTCAAAGAATTGGTGGTGGCCAGGCCACAGGAGGTTAGGGCTTGAACCAACATCGACAAGGTTTTTTTAGCAGAGTGGAGGATGGGAGATATAAGGAGTTGATAGAAATTTAACCTGCAACATACAAACAACATAAACACCTGAGAAATCAAACAACCACCTGCAAAACCACACAAAAGACACAGTCAATGCAGAGGGGATGGCATATCCATATAGTATGGATCCATACTATACAGACCTACTGCCCCTAAAAAAAATTCAAAAATGGACAAATTTTTTTTGGAAGCCAAATATGATGTATTTTATGTCATTTTTTGCCTACTAGGCCTCTCGAACGCAACGGTGAGGTCCATTTCAGGCCAAGAGGTCACCTACAAAAGTTGACTTCCAAAAATTGACAAAAAAATGTTAGATTTGCAAAGATTCATGTTAAGTTCACCAAATGTAGCTAGGGTAAAAATAAGGGCTAAATCATAAACATGAAAGCATCAAACCCTAACAAGCACAATTAAGTACAAGATAGCATAGAAATCAAATGACAAAGCAAATGCAAACAAATCTCTACACTAAGCTTGGTTCTCCTCCATTGCTCTTCTCAATCTTGCATATGAATGCATGATTTCGAAGGATGAATGTTGGGTGCTCACTATTTCAACAACATAACAATGGAATGAGGATGAATGATGAGAGGCTCTAATGTCATTTCAATAGCATAAGGCTACTTGAAAACTCCTTCCTGCAAATGATTTGGGTGAGGTTTGATTTATAGGAAGTGGGTGATTTGAATGAATGGCTGAGATTGAAAATTGGTTTGAATGATGTGGACGGCTAGGATCGAATAGGGTTTCCCACTCCATGAGGAGTTGTAGTCATGTGACAAGTGTGCAGAGGAGAATAAAGGAGACATAATTCAAATATTTTATTTAAATTAGTTTGACATGTGAAGTGTATTAAATGAAAGTTGTAGTACCAAACATGATTCAATTGAGAGGTGGACAAGTGTTGCAATGAGATGAAAGGTGAGGACTAATTCAATTTTTAAATTTGAATTAGTTGGAACATGTGAAAGGGAGATTAATTAATTAAATATGATTTATTTAATTAATTGGAAAGTGGGATAAGTGGGATTAGAACAAAATGTCTTATGATGTCTCTAGTAATGTGTCGACTAGGTGATGGTCAAGACATGGACAATTTTAAGTGTCTACAATAAGTTATACCTTGAAGGTTTTTATTATAATGTTATTTTTTATTGTTTATTAGCATTTTTTAGAGTTATGATTTTTTTTATAGGTGAATTTTTCCTGAGGGGGCCATACCCATACGATTGCAAACCAAGAAAATCACATGATTTGGGCAGCTCCAAAGTGGAAGGTTATCAATCAAAATGCATTAGACCCTCAAACAAGGGTGCATAATAAAAAGGGTCCCAGAATTTAGGATCACCTTATGAAGTATATAATTTGGTTTTGGGGTATTAGCACCATTTTTGGAATGGGATTGCAAGTGCATTTTGTGGTGGGCATTGTCCCCTTTATAGGAAACTTTCTTTTTCTTTTGCACCACGTGCCATGCTTCGTTGATTCCTCATTTGTGTGTCTCTGAGGAAAGAAGGGAAGGCATTAATGTTTCAGAAGTTCTAGAAGCTTTACGACACCCATCCTCATATAGTTGTAGGCTATTTTTAGGCATTGTTGATACCTTCTTCTTGATTTTTTCTTGGCTTGAGATGATTTTTGTTGTTCAAAAATATTGCCTATAGGCGCATCTTGTGAAGGCTCGATTAAAGGCTCTTGTTCTCTCAATGAACTATCAATAGTGTAATGGTGAGAAGTGACATCTTTCCACCATGTGGCAGGATGATTTGATTTAGATTTGGAGTTAGGGTAGTTTGCAACAAGGTGGCCAATATTGAAGTGTCTTCGACAATGAAAAGGCAAGCCCTCATAATCCAAGGGTTGAGACCAACAATGGCCATCCACTTCTAAAATTGTTTCTTTTGGAAGGTCTTTTATAGTGTCTAAATACACCAATATGTGAGAAAAAATTGTGTGCATGAAATCAACATAATCATTGTCAGTAGCTAGGAAGCCAAGCCAAACAAATCAATGATAACTTTGAAGCATGATTCAACCTAGAAGTGAAGTGGAGATTAGGGAGGCGAACCCAAATAGGCATAACCATAAAAGATTCTAGTGGAGGGATTGAATGTGGGGTGCCAAGGTTTTAACATAAGCAAATATTGTCCCCATGTCTATAGATTACAAAGGATAGTATTTTGATCCTCCACACTATTAAATACCACAATAAAGAAACCACAAGTGTAGGGGTATATTTCAAGTTTTCCTTCCATAACAGGGTACCAACAATCAATGATCAATTGATAAAGCTCAAGGAGGCAAGGCCATAAATAATGAAACCCATGCTCTATAAATAATTCTTCATTTTCAACTATTTCTTTCTTTACATCATTGCCTAATTTAAACTCAATGGGCTCACCAATGTAATGGAGAGGCCTTCCAAATTCTGTGGATCCGTTGTTGGGCTTCCATGGTTTTGTTGAATCTAATAAAGTAATGTTCCTAGTCTTAGTAGGGTCCAAGATCATCAGCTTGTCCCTCCAGTGACATTGAGTTTATTAAATCCTTGAGAAAACTTGTGTGAGTCCAACCACACACCGAGATCATGATTTTTTCTAATGATTTGTGGGTGTTTCGGGTAGAAGCACGACTTGGATGCCTAGCCTTCGACGAAGGTCGATTAATACCATGAATGTATTCTATTGCAAATCTCTAGAGCCAGAGGCCATAAACAAATTACTAGTCATAGAATTGTCTTGTTCCACCAAACAATTGGTTTTATGAAACCCCAACTTCAGGAAATTTCGACAATGCCATTTCTAATTTAATTAGGAATTATGATTTCTATTAAAAATATTTATGTTAATTTAAATTATAGATAATATTTTTTAAAATAATAAGTAAATTATTTGCAATACTTTATTGAAGATAGAAATTCCATTTTTTTATAATATTTTTTTGCTAGATAACCTAGGTTAGGCACCCAAGAGTTGCAAAAATTGAGTGTTAAGCTCAAATTCCTGGTAAAATTATGTTCACGAGATCCATCACAAAGACATTATCTACCCATAATTTATCATCACACATACAACATAGGATTCTTGATCAACAAACCCCAATGATTAGTGAGGAATCGACTAGACCAGTGTTGAAATAGACAAATACTAGTAAACATCTCAAAACTACAATTGAAAGGAACAACATATTAGTAATCTTAATTAAGGCATATATTTGTTTAATATGAAAAGGGGGATGATGGAATGGGGTTGTTTTAGTTTGAATCCTCCTTTCCACAAAACATTCCAAGGGCTTTTCAACCACGTGCTTCTCCCATTGAGAGGAGAGTCATCTATCAGATTGGGTTGCCACTTGGTTTTCTACTGGGAAATTCAAAAGTTATCACACAATGTTGCCAATTAATGATTTTATGCTCTTTAAAACCTAATTTAAGAAAAACAATAAGTAAATCTGTGAATCACGACAAATGCCATCAGAATTAGACAAAGGGCAGAGAACCTTAACTCACTATTTTTCACAGTTTGGAAAATGGAAATGTTAGGGACAATGGTGATGGCGCCCTAGTCTAGTGTGTTGCTTTTTTCTGTGGATTCCTAATCTCCTTCTGACACTGATCTATGCTATATCTTCTATTTCCAGTGATGCAATAGTGGAGGACAATGGTGATGGTGCCCTTGTCCCGAAATCCCGCATAGTGTCTGCTTCTTTTCAGATCCCGAATCTTCAATGTTTCCCTATCTTCCCTGCAACTCCACTTTCTCCAGATCCGATACCTGTAACCTGCAATCACAAGGAGTGTGGGAGGGGGTTGTGGTGTTTAGAGGCTTTCCTCAGTCAAGCCCCAGAGAGACATTCAAGTCTTCCGAACACCGTTGTCAGAGAGAGAGAGAGTGCGTATCCTTGTGGGATAGAGGCAAAAATCCAAATGATAATGATGATAAAGCACAATAAATGTCACTTTGATGATGAAACTCTCATGGAAGGAAGAAGCTCTTCAATGCCATGAGGAGAAGATGTAGTCCAACTTGCAAAAACAAACACAATAATAATGCTATGCTCTGCAACACGATGATATCATAAAAATCCCAAGTATGCATAAAATTCACAATCATCTTCTAGATATCTTATAGTTTGCAAATGATAACATAAACATGCTTATATATGCAACTATTAAGATTCCCGCCAAGAATTTCGTAATTGAAACTTATGATGTCGTGTGAGAACCAAATAATGGTCAAAAACCCGACATTTGAATTTAGGGCAGACCCAAAATAGGGCTAGACTAGGGCGCTAGCACCCTTGTCCACCCCCTTGTCTTTGTTTAAGGATCATTAAATTAGCACCCCCTAGGTCCTATTTGTCACAAGACCCAAGGGTTTTCTCATCAGGAGTCTGAATTATTATGCAAGATGCTCTAAATGCAATCTAAAGACCTGGGAGCTAAACCTTAAAGGAAAAAGCCCCCAAGGGTGCATTTTTCCGACATAACAATATTATCTTCAACTATTCACATTTTGCTATGATTGATAACATTAGAACCACCAAAACAACATCATCCATGCTAGAATCTAGAACTAGACAAAACCCAACCCAAAAAAAGACCTGACAACACCCAGAAAATGGGCATAGTATAATATTATTACTAGAGTAGGAGGCAAATTACCCTAGCCTCTACCTCAAATACCAATTACAAGTAGCTTTAAATAGAGTAAGATTTGGAAGAACAGGGGTGGTGAGGCAAATTACCTCGGCCTTTTCGAACCCCCACAAGCATGCAAACATTTCTTACATTTATTTGAATTAAGAGGCAGAGAAACCTTAACTAAGTCCTCTGAATCCTCGTCATTACAAGAGTAAAGAAAAATGGGATATTATAGGTAGATAGGGATACCTTAAGACCCTTGATGATTTCCTTGATAACTTGCTACATATGCACTCGTCGCCACTTCATAGCATGAAGGTGGTCTAGGGTACAATTGAATTAAACCTCTCCTTGCTGCTGGACATCTTCAATGTCATAGTGAAGAAGGTATGAGCTAGACGTAGTCGACCACATGGAAGCACAACTTAATGACTGTGCCATATCAAACACATTCCTATTGCCCCTAGTGTGACCATGATATAGCAATAGGTTGGCCATGGCTGTACAAATCCCCACACATAGTTCCCCTTCAACCTCTTTATATAACTCCCAAATTTTGAGCACCCAAATGCTCAACTCTGAATTTTTAATTTCTTGCTCATGAAAAGTGATGAAATCATTGATCATTACCTCACCAGAGACCCTAGGCTATCATTGTTACCTTCCTTGGACCAATTGACCCCTTACCCTTCGCCTCAGTAGAAGAATTAGGAGTGTGCTGCTTGCCTAGTTGTTGCTATGAGGAGGATGCCATTAAATCGTCAGACGAACAAAACAAAATCCTCAACCAAATACTAAGACAACTAATGACACCAACAACTAAAGCTATAAACCACATGCAAACACTGCTGCCACCTCGAGAAATGAAGTGTGGGCATCCATGTCACAATTACTAATATTCCCATGCCATACATAGTAATGATTATCTTCCTGAACACAATCTCCATTTATATCCCATCTCTCTCCATTATCAGGGTACAATTTAACATGTATAATTGATAAGACTTGATAAAAATATTTTACTACAAAATATTTCATTTAAAATTCTTCATTTTAGTTGATTTTGATAAATCAAACAATTTTTTTTGAGAATGTATATTTTTGTAACTAGATGCTTCTAGATTAAACTGTGTGATAGTATTTTCTCTCGAACGTTTCAATTGATATGACAGGCAGGGGCGACCGTCAAATTCTAGGGCCCGGTCGTCTAATTCCAGGGCCGGGTCGTCTAGTGTTATCGTAATTTGTATTAAAAACATTTATGTTCAATGCAGTCATAAACCCCCACAAGAAACAACTATAAATGTTAAGATTTAGCTCTATGTCTAGGGTTCTATTTTCACTGTGCAGGGGCGGCGTTTGGAGGAGCAGCGGGAAGCAGTAAGCAGTATGAGTCACAGGAAGTTTGAGCATCCGAGGCATGGATCCCTCGGATTCCTTCCTCGCAAGAGAGCTCGTCGTCACAGAGGAAAAGGTAAACAAAAAGGAAAAAAAATCCCATCAATTTTTGCACCAAAATTGTTTAATCTACAGAAAAAATGTGAATATATGAATGGCAAAATGCTTCAGTATACAGAAAGATAAGGATTAATCTCGGCCCGATGACACTGAATGACAGTGAAGTCATTTCCGAGGGATGACCCAACAAAGCCCTGTAAACTGACGGCGTTCATGGGATACAAGGCCGGTATGACCCACCTCGTCAGAGAGGTCGAAAAGCCTGGATCCAGTAAGTCTACTTTCTTCTTTCCTCTGTTTTCTACACTCTTGTTTCGTTTTCGCCCCTTTCTAGCTTATGGTCATATCTGTGTTTTGCAGAGCTTCACAAGAAGGAGACTTGTGAGACGGTGACTATTGTGGAGACTCCGCCCATGGTGATTGTGGGTGTGGTCGGCTACATTAAGACACCTCGCGGTCTCCGCACGCTGAGTACCGTGTGGGCTCAGCATCTCAGTGAGGATTTAAGGAGGCGCTTTTACAAGAATTGGTACAGGGCCAAGAAGAAGGCCTTTACCAAGTATGCAAAGAAATATGAATCTGGAGATGGTAAAAAAAGCATCGAGGCCGAGCTTGAGAAGATGAAGAAGTATGCTTCTGTTATTAGGGTTCTTGCTCACACTCAGGTACGAGGATTGATGTTTTTCGAGGTTTATTGTGTACACGGATTTAGTTGTACTGACAAACAAGACCATTCCCAATTTTCTAATTTTAGTGTGGCACAAAGGTAACATTAATGTGTGTTAGGGTTTGAAGATCAAGAAATACTGAACATTGTTTATTTTTTGTAAGTAGTAGTATTGATTCTTGGGCATATTCAATGGTAGACGGTAGATGTGATCTTTTGGGTTTTAATCTGGCGAGTATCTCTGCGTACGAGAACTTGTGGAATAGGAGGGCTTTCCCACACGTACTGTTGGTTAAAAATTTGGATAATTCACCAAAGTGAGGAAAAACAACTCTTGCCTGCATGTAAAAGTAGGATTTATTTTCTTTTCAAATCAGCAAAATCTATGTTTGATGATAATAATGAAGCTGTAAGCGACATCAAAAGCCAAGCTCTTAGGCAGCAGTGTCTATGCAATAGCCAGTCCATCATAATGCAATGCATGTAAGCTTCTTAGGTTGAGCTTACTTATCCAAAAGAAAATTTTAAAATATCAATAGTATATTGCCACTTTCTTGGCAGGCCCAAGGATGTAAATATAATACATCAAATAGCCATTATAACAGTTATCAACACCCACACGATTTTTGTGTGTTTGAAATGGAGTCCATATTAGCTAACTATTTTGTATTGGGATCACAACCATGGCCATCTTAAGACTTAATCCTTAGGTCTCACAACGGGCTCTTATAAGGAGACCTATCTCTTTTGGAGTAAATGTACATAGTGCATTGCCATTGTCCTGGCAGGCGCCAAGATAGAAATGGAATCCATCAAGTAGCTCACTTACAGAAATGGAATCCTAATTTTAGCTCACTTATAATTTTTTTGAATATGTATTTTGAACATTGCTCAAACATATCTATTGCCATGCATTTAAAAAAAATCATCTTAGATTGATTCACGATCTGTATCATTCTGTATTTATATTCTATCATGCCCTTTTGACAATGAATGGTCCCTATCTAGATTATGAATTTATATAATTATCACCTGGAGATGTGGCTTACAGGTATAGTGGCAGGGGTGAAAATGCCATTTCAAATCAAGTTATGGGAGTAAATGAACAAAGGTACAACCATATTATATGTAAATATACTGCTCAGAAGATGTGGATACATGGATGGTGTCCTCTCCCCCATACTGGAACTTCTTGTTGATTATATCTGTACCCGTACTTTGTCCAACTTGAATTTTAACATATTTCTGAAATGAAAAGACAACAGTCATCATAACCTTTTGGTGATAAAGGTACTCCAGTAGTTTGTGTCTAATAAACTGACATAGAGAAATGATATCGAAATAAGTTGAATTTTTCAAGTCTCCCATGAGTTCAAAGCATGGGGGGCCTGGAAAGAAAATTGAATAGAAAGTCTGAAAAAAAAACATAGTTGTAGGATATGATGGCCTTAAAATTAATGATCTAAATACACTTAAACAAAACCATTTAATCATTAAAATGCAATATGCAATCATATGATTTAACTTTAAAGAAGTGTAAATCAAAAGATTAATGAATTTGTTTATTATACAAACAACAAAAGATTAAAATGCAATATACCATAAAATGGTATTGATTTTAGAGACCCAGAAACATGTCAAATAACCTGAGCCTGAAGGTAAATGCCCATTACTTCAAATGACATGTATAATAATAGTTTGTGTTTTAACTACTGTCCCTGTCACACTGGTGGTTTAATAACTAAAAAGCTGAAGCTGAAGGCAAATCCTCATCATTTAAAATGACATGTACAATAGTTTGTGCTTTAACTACCGTCCATGTCACATGATGGTTGTACGTCTCTCTATTTTTACCAGATTGTGTACATACAATAATCTTGGCAATCCCTTACAAGGATGGGTTTGTGGAAACTCAATTCCTGGTGTAGATGAATTGGCAAACGAGGCTCAGGTGTCATTCTGAGCTTGTTTGTGAGGTTAAAATCCAAGAGCACACAATTTGAAAAGTGACGTTTGCCTTCTATACTTGCTGGGTGTTTTTGAAGGGTTTTATTTTGAATCTGGTTCAATTTATGGGAAGTGACTTTTTATTATGTGCTTCTTAAGTGTTAGCTAATAAGTACATGCACTTATATTATTATATTTTTCAGGTGAGAAAGATGAAAGGTTTGAAGCAGAAGAAGGCTCACTTGATGGAAATCCAAGTGAATGGCGGAACAATTTCCCAAAAAGTAGATTATGCATACAATTTTTTTGAGAAACAGGTACCTATTGATGCTATTTTCCAGAAGGATGAAATGATTGATGTGATTGGTGTTACAAAGGGTAAAGGTTATGAAGGTGTGGTAACCAGGTGGGGTGTCACAAGACTGCCACGTAAAACTCATAGAGGTTTGCGAAAGGTGGCCTGTATTGGTGCTTGGCATCCAGCCAGGGTTTCCTTCACAGTTGCTAGGGCTGGTCAGAATGGATACCATCATCGCACTGAATTAAATAAGAAGATCTACAAGATTGGCAAGGCGAGTGAGGAATCCCATACTGCAGTCACTGATTTTGACCGGACTGAGAAGGATATCACTCCAATGGGTGGATTTCCTCATTATGGTGTTGTAAAGGATGATTACATCATGATTAAAGGCTGTTGCGTTGGTCCGAAGAAGCGAGTTGTTACTTTGCGTCAGTCACTCCTGAAACAAACTTCTCGTACAGCCTTGGAAGAGGTCAAGCTGAAATTTATTGACACATCCTCTAAGTTTGGACATGGAAGGTTCCAGACATCAACAGAGAAAGCTAAGATTTTTGGTAAATTGAAGGCATAGGCAGGGAAAGCAGGTGGGTGCTTTAGTGTTATTTGTAGCTGCAGGTAGTGTTGTTCTGCATCAAAAATATTATTTTCCTTGAAAATTTTGAGGACGAATTTTGATCATTAATTTAAGCTGTTTAATTTGTTCTGGGCCATGGTTTAACCATTTTCCAGTAAAAACTATTGAGAAGGCAACTTTCAAAGTATTGTCTCGGTGTGGAGGATTGCTATTAAGAGAAGATTAAGCTGGTGTGGTTGCCCCTGGAAATAAATTTAATCCAAGTTATGTTACTTGTACACACTAATGTCTTGTCTGTGTTTATTGGACAAGTTAACTATAATTAGATTAAATTTATTTTACTTCAAAAGATTGGCACAATTGATTTTGGGTTACTAGTGAGTATTACTGTGTTTGCAGAGCTATGTTGATGTTGCTCGTGTCTGCTGCTATGGGCAAGGTTTCTCATAGGGAAGATGTTCAATTTATTTTTCTTCTATTTTGCTAAGGCGATAATTTTCATTGGCATATGTATCAGTGTTGATTCATTTTTAACCTTGGGAATTATGACTTGGTTGTAGTTTTGGACTGTTGAAATATCCATTTTCTCTTCTTTTTGTTGGAACCATAGTTTGCAAGTACTCCACCAAGTTTTTCTAGGGTTAACTCATGACTCGCTGAAATGCAAAAATTGGTAAAAAATGCTCCAAAACACAGCAAAACTGGTATTTTTTGCTGTCCCTGTTGCATGCCCTAAAAATGCTTGTATACTGGAAACGTGCCCTAAAAATGCTTGTATACTGGAAACATGCCCTAAAATGCAACTGTAGACTGAAAAATACAACTGTATACTGAAAACGTGCCCTAAAACGTGACTGTGGAGTGAAAAATGTCACTGTATACTGGAAAATATGCCCTAAAACATGATTGTGGAGTGAGAAACGTGATTCTAGAGTGAGTAACTTACATTTTTTTTGGGCCCTAATTTTTTTAAGCTGCCAAGTTTTACTGAGTTTTTCCTAAGTTTTTGCTGGGTTTTTAAATTTGGGGTCTGCCGACTCTGAGTTTGCGAACTATGGTTGGAATGTTGGAATTGAGAAATAACTATATGTGAAGTATTTATAGGTTACTTCCCCGTTGCCTTACAATGTATAACTTGTTTTCAATTTCAAACAGTGTTGACTATGTATTACTTGGTTTTAGTTTTAGACTGTTTGACCTTTGAATATCCATTTCCTCCTATTTTCATTGACATGCTACTTTGCTTTGTATGGAACAAGCCTTCTGTTGATAGGGGCATTCAACTTGATCTTTTTCACAACTGTTATCTTTGGTGTGTATTTATTCTAATCCGAGGAAGCATCGCTTGGATGTAGTTTTGGACTGGTCAAATATCCAGGTTCTTTTGTTTCTATCACCGTTCTACTTGGGGTTGAGAAATAATTGTTATGTTGGCCACTTAATTGTTGCATTTTAGTTTTAGATGGTTTTTTTTATCATAATGTTAAGACTCTGGGAGTTTAAAACACAGTCGCAAGCTGAGCTGATGGTGGTGAGTTTTGCTGCCTTGACACCCAAATCGCATTTAATAACTATGTATTTTGTTACACCTTTTTTAACCATTTCACATTGACATGCAGAATGATATTTTTTAAATAGTTGAAGTGAGGATTAAATTTGGGTTCTTACTTGTCAAATTTAAATTGGAGAAACAGGCGGAAAAAAACAGCATTTCCAATATCATTACTGACAGTTAAGCTTACAATGTGCTTTACAAAAATTTGCACTTTCAAATTGGTTCTAGGTAGTCAGCACAAAACAAATTTACTTAAGAAAACAAAGCATCAATTGCAACTATTGTTCCTTATACATTGTCAATTGTCAAACGAGACATTGTTCCAAAAGAAAGTTTAAAAGCTTAAAATAACAAAGGTAGAAACAAACTTCATTTAGCAGGGTTCAAACCAGGGAATGCACATGCTAAGTTTGTATAGAGATGACCTTTCAATGGATTTGCATAGAGGGAGCAGATTAGGTTACCTGAAGGTTCTGCATGGGCTGATGCAGAAAAGAAACCTGGAGCAGCAGCAACGCCATGGACTCCTGATTTTACTTACGAGGTAGGTGGAATCTCACCCGAAGCTTGATAATCAGGTGCTTCCTATAGAGTGAATCTGGTGGGAGTATAGGACAGGAGACCTTTTGAACTTGCAACTAAAAGAACCCCACAATGTCTGCACCAATAAAGCTGTGAAATTGGTAGAGGTTTTGAACTTGTAACTCTAAGAATGCTCTGATTGTCTACCATTTGAAGGCTTTGGATGAAGTTGCTCAGATTTAGAACAAATTACATAATTCCATGTACTGCATAGGCTTCTTGGATCTGCTTGCAGAGGGCATTTAGTTGCTCCACTTGGTTGGCATCGTAGTGGCTACAGCTATGTTGTTCAAAGTTGGTTCTCAATCTCAGAAGCTGTTGATCCAGTTGTAAGGAATCATCTTGGTCGAATCAGAAACCTGTTAGAAAATCCAAAGATATGTAAGTGTTGTTTTTGACAGTCATTGCCAACTTGAATTGGATTACTGTTGGATCATGGCCCTGTTGCACCTTAATTCACTGTTTGCCAAGTTACCCTTTTAATCATCTTCAGGGTTACATTTTCCCTAATATGATACAAAATTTGGAGCCCCTTACCGGAGATAATGCAGGGGTCCGTCTTGAATGAGACTATTGTGCATGGGGATGGAGTGACAGGGAGAAACTGAAGAAGAAATAGCGAAGATCAGAGCTGAATGGGTAGATGAAGGTCAAGATGAGAGCTCAAATAAATGAACAGATAAAATGGAAATGAGAAGACACAGGACAAAACAAAGGAAATAAGAGCAGGCATCCGGAGTAATGGAGGTGTTGGGGGAGGAAACAAATGAGGTTCATTAACCTGAGGGATGGGTAACCAAAATCATTGTCCTTGCTTTTTGAATAATAAAAAATACCAATTTGAGGCCAGGCTTGACCAATCATCCAAGAGGGCATTGGGATGTTATATTTAAAGTCTAGAGACATGTTCGGCAAGAAAATCAGCAGCTTGTTTAGCCTCTTGAAACGCATGCTTATAAGCAATACACAGAATTCATATAAAGATGTCTAGCTTGTCTTAGAAGGTTATTGAGTTTTGAGCTAGGCATGGTCCTCCTGGTCATTGTACTGTAATGGACTTTTCAACTACTAAAGCCTTTATTTTTAAAATATGAGCCATTGGGGGTCTTGTTTCATTGTTTGTACTGTGAAAAGAATGCTTAGTGTTGGGCATGAGCAACAGACTTTTCTCATATTGGATTAAATTGTGAGGACGGACTTGCTAGCCTTGGGCTGCCTTTGGTGGCTTTATCAAAATTCAATATAAAATAACCTCCCAAAGTGCGACCAACGATATGCTGTTTGCTTGCTAGTTTCAGTGGCTCTGATTTCATTAATGGGGGTTGGAGTGATGAATGACTAGTGTTTTAGCGAGTATTTCTCTCTCAAGTTAAGCAATATTGGGATACTTCTAGCTTGGAAAGAGCCCCGTTTAGAAATAACAACTTTGATTCAACCTACCTTTTAGAAATAACAACTTTGATTCAACCTAAATGTCTTGGGGAAGCGACTTGTCTTGAAAGATCTTCAATTCCCCCAAGCCAAATGTTCTAGAGAATAAGGCGAACTTGGAATTATAAGGCAACTAATTGTGAATTCTTACTTCGAGTTAATTTGAAAAAGGATTCTATTTTGGAGAATAGAATAACTTATTTAATGTTGGAGAATGTTTAGGGTGGAATGGGACATCCACGTGTAAGTTTCGGTGTGTGATTATCGTCAAAACTAAATATTTTGGTGAAATTGCTGATTTCTACGGGGGCCAAAAGCTTGATTGTTTCCATGAAATCACCATATATTGTGGCAAAGACGTAATTGTTTACGTGAATTCAGCATATGTTGTTGGGAGTTTGCCATGATCGTGATGATTGCAAAATTGCCTTTATGTAGAGAATGACGAATACGTTACATTCATTCTAATGAACTTGGAAATGCAATGAGTGTTATTATTCATGAGATTGAAATATATAAAATGAGAAATGAAAAAAGGCACTCACTAACCATCATAATAGTTATTAACAATAATAATCAAAGTGCCATATTACAATTATGTTATATGCAACATTCATTTATTCCAACAATCCTCCCATATTTCTATGGAGAGAGACTTAGTGTTGGATAGGGTTTGGATGTGGGGCGATCATTCCTTGTCTATCAAGTCATGAGCTTGCTCCTTCAATCTTCTCACGAAGCTGTTTAATACCAGACAGATATGGGTTCGACTACCGAATCTCCCTCTCTAGTTTTGGGAGGACTCTTGCTATAAAGTTGTTAACAATGCTATAGGGCGCTTTTTGAAGGTTGATTCTATGACCTCAGATTTAAGGCATACTATGGTGGGCTCGCATTTTAGTGGATACTAACATCTCCAAACCCTTCCATAGAGATGTTGTCTTGATGGTTGAGGACAGACCATGGACGCAATTGTTAGACTATGAGGGTCTTCCTTTTCGGTGCAAGAGATTTTTCTCTATTGACCATTTAGCCTCTGGTTGCCTTCATTCTCGTCGCAAGGGTGTGGCAACTTGGTGGAAGAATGCACTCATTGATCATTTGACGATTGGTGCTTCCTCGTCGGATGGGTGCTCCCAGGAGGGCGAGCCTCCCCTGATGGGTCTCTTTTCAAGAGAACATGCTCCCCAAGATTCTTCGTTGCTCGCTCCTCCAGAGGAGCCAATGGTGCCTACGACTGTTGTTGCTGTTCTTGCTGGGTCTGCCCGACCCTCGCTGTCTCTGGATGCCTCTACTAGTCCTTCGGCTCCCTTATTGACCCCGTCCGCGAAGGGTCGGATTACTAGACATTGTCGATCCCTGCTTCATCTTTTGCACTGTCGGCTTCTCTCTCAGTGCGTGATGGCTCTCTGCCTGCGGTGTCTGTTGAGGATCCCCTCCTCTCACCTTGCTCTGAGGATTTTGACTCTGAGTCTTGTTGGTCGGTTGTTCAGAGAAAGAAGGGACCCCCCAAGTATGTTGCTGCTTCGCGACCGAGGGTTAAAGGAGTTAGATTTTTGCCCTCTGGATCTGGGGTTGTTTAGATCCTTTGTTTTTTGCAGCGTGGCTACTATTTCTCCGCTATTTCTGTGGTGTTTTTGTTCTGTTTCTGGCCCGTTTTGGCTTGTTTTGTTCAGCCTTGGGGGCTTTTGTTTGTAAAGGGTCTAGCCCCTTGTTAGCTGCGTACCTTAATAAAAAACAATCCTCCTATATGTCATCATTTTCTTGAGAGTACACAACAAGAAGCTTCCAAAAGCTTTGAATTTGATGGTGGTAAGAGATTTTGTGAAAATATTTGCATGTTGCTCTAGTCGAACAATACTTGAGTTGAATATTCTATTGCTGTACATGCTTGTGGATGTAGTGGCATTGAACCTCAATGTGTTTAGTGCACTAATAAAAAATGGATTACGATTTCAAAGATAGCTCCACCTGCAACATGATATTCTGTCTTTGTAGAAGAGTGAGCAACAATGGTTTTTTTTTTCACCCCCCATGATGTTAGACTAGATCCCAAAAAGAAAACAAAACCTTAAGTAGGCCTCTTGTTATCCAAAGATCTTGCATAGTTTGCATTTGTGTATCCTTGCAAAGAAGAATGTTCATTTAGTTTATATTATGAGCCATAGTCCACTATACCACAGATGTATCTCAAAACTCGCTTTGTTGCTTTCTAGTGTGAAACCTTAGGTTCTTGCATAAACCTCAAAAAACAACTAACAACATAGCTAATATTTGGCTTGATGTAAGTCAGGTAAATGAGACTCTCAATCAACTAACAGTAAAGAGTTGCATTCCCTTGAGGTGATGGATCATTTTTAGAAAGTTGCAATATTGTCTCCATGGGTGTTGACATGCTTGCAATCTTCCATTCTAAGTTCCTCTAACAATGTCATGACATATTTCATCTGAAATACAAAAATCATTTTTTTTTTGCCACACTTCAAGTCCAAGACAAGAATGTAGAAGATCAAGATCTATCATGTTAAAGGATTGTTTGATATCATTCTTCGTTGCTTCAGTCATTTGTTGAGAACTCTTAGTGATGACCAGATTGTCAACATAAACTATCAAAATCACAATCTCCTCCCTTGCTTTTTGAGGTAGAAGTTAAGTTCATAAGGATTCTTGGTGAATCCATGTATGAGGAGATGCTACATCATTAGAGAGCCTATTTTTAGACCATATAGAGATTCCACGAGTTGTACATATTACATATTTATAAATAATATTACTCATATATATTAATATTATTCTAAGAGTAATATTACTTAATATTTATAAATTATATAAGTAATGTATTGATATATTTATTTCAAAGTTATTTTATTTTAGTTTTATTTATATACATTTTTATTTATAAACAATTTATAAATATATATATTTATTTAAGAGTTATTTTATTTTATTTACATTGTTTTGAGGATACTCTCGTATATATAAGAGTAATATTACTTATATATACACATTACATATTTGTAAATAATATTATTCATGTATTATCACTACTCTAAATTCGGTAAAGTCCTAAACAGAGAATTTGTCTTAAGGTTCAGGTACTCATCGGTGAAAGGCTGTGCTCAATCGGTATTGTTGGCTCGTCGCATTGCTCATTATGTATGGAGGTAGAAGAGAATGTGGATCATTTGCACCTGAATTGCAAATATGCCAACACATGTTGGTCATGATTGCTTAAGCATTTGAATTGGTCAGATGCCCTCTCGAAGGATATTTTAGTGCACTTCCAAATTTGGTCGCAGCTATACAATAATTCTGTTTGGGCTCGATGGTGGATTGTTAGCCTATCTATGGTGATATGGCAATTGTGGAAGGAAATAAATTGAAGAATCTTAAATGAGAGATAATTGGTCATGGAGGAGGTCAAAGAAAATTGAAATTGGTATTTGCGAGTCCTCATAGCCAAGTTAAGGTCTTCAAAAAAAACTAATCTAAATCATTCATGCAATGGGATGATCGGATCATGAAGAAATGGAATTCTCTAAAACTTCCAATTGGTTTTTCTTTAAAAGAACATTTTGGATGATCAAAAGAAAAGAGAGAAAGTAAAGTGGGTGACCCCTCCTAATGGAAGATTGAAGCTGAATTTTGATGGGGCCTTTTGAGGTAATCCTTAGGTCTCTACTGTAGGGTGCACTATAATAAATGACACAAGAATCCTCATTTAGGCGTTGTCAAAGAAATTGTCACTTGGAACCAACAAGGCAAAAATAAAGGTATTATATTAAGGCTTGAAATTGTGCGTACATAAGAACATTCAAGCTATTTATATTGAATGCGATTCATTGAATTGCATTTGTGCCATTTGAACCAGGTTTGCAATGAATTGGAAACTAAACAAGAGGTTTGAAATTATTGGCCCCATCTTGGACGACTTGCGAGACTACATCATTAAGCACATTTATCACACTCTAGTTAAACATCATCCACTTCAATGATTAAACAATCAATAGTGATTTTACACCTCATCCACAACAAAAAATGCTAAATATTTGTCCTATTTTTATTGGCCAAAATTGACTTTTGACTGTTGAAGTGGATGATGTTTAAAAATAACCCATTTATCAGGTAGCCAATACGACAATTGACTACCATGTGATAGAGTAAGATAATGGGATAATATTGTTAGACTAGATAGAAGCTTGGAGGCATATCCAAGAGAGAATCTGATATGCACGTTGATCCAACTTGGATGGAGAGAAGTTAATGATCGATGAACACCACCATACCATTATGCCATGACAAAGCAGGCTGTGATCTTCAAACAAGATTTTGTGGTCTTTTCTCATTATACGCGCATCTCCCAAAGATTTATATCAATGGCGCTGGAGTATGGTATCGACAAGAAGGATGGCTCGAAGGTTCACTATCTGCGATTGTCCCTGTGAATGTAAGGATGAAGACCTTTCTGCACAGTTTCATCTCTTCAATATTGAAGTTCCTCCAATCGAGAGTGCAATAAAATCACTTGTAGGTTCTGATCTAATAGATAATGGGCATGTCCACAACTGTGTGATTATGGAGGAGTTTTTAATGAACATCATAGACATATTGGGAAGGATAATGCGGGGGAAATTGGCCGCCAACAAATACATCTAGAGCACGTGGCGCAGTGCAATTTTTAAATCAATATTCGACTATGAGCGTAGCTCTGTTGATGGGGAATTGGGTGGAGTTTTTAGTAGAGACATGCTAGAGGAGAATATTCAGGTTCAAGAGTGCCTACAATTGTTCAGGACTAGCCTAGTAAAATGCAATTTGAAGGAATTCTGGGAATTTTTTATTTGCTTCCCATCACTGCTAACAATGCAGTACAATCAGAGAGAATCTAGGAATTGACAGAAGGGCCTCTGTTTATTTTGCACAACAATAATTGAGATGGATATGTGCATGGACCGTAATATACCAAAAAATCTCCTCAATGCAAGGTCATGTAATATTTCGGAGCTACCCCAAGGCAACAACTTGTGTATCAAAATAGAAAATTTAAAAAATAATAATTTTGATTAAATTTAGTTCTATTTAATTTAATTTTAAATTTATATTAAATTCATTTAATTTATAATTCAACTTATAATTTCATTTCATTTAATTGTAATTTAGTTTTAAATTTAATTTTTAATTAAGCTTTTTAAAATTTTAATTATAATTATAAAACTTTATTTGCAATTTATTTTTTATTTTAGTTTAAATTTAAATTTAATTTCTAATTTGGTTCTATAATTTTTTGAAGTGCTTATCGATGACACACAAGATAGAGAAAAAACCTTTGGTTAAGAAATCTTTTGCCATGGAAAATAAGAAAGCTGACAAGACTAAAAAGAAGGTCCCAAAAAACGTAGAGATAAGAAGGGCAATAACAATAATAAAAAGAATCTATGTATAATGGAGAGGAACGCTGAGCGGGAAAAAGGAAATTTGAACTGCGATGAGCAAATTTCAGGGCGCTCGATGCCTGTGGTACCAACACCGGATGGGGATCGGTCGGGTGTTGGTACTGTTCTTGGTTTGTAGGCAGTGATTGCCTAGGGGATTGGAGGGGTGCTTGAGACTGTTGCGGTTGGGTAGGGGTTTGTTCTAGTGAACGCTATGATTGGAGCTCCTCCACTCACGGATCAGGTTAATGACTAGTGTGGGTGTCGGCGTTCTTTTAGCTGGGGTTGATGCTGTTGGTGGGCCTTTTGAGGGGCTTCGGGCTCCTGGGGGCCCAAAGAAATCTTTTTCTGCTGTTGTGACTAGTTCTAGTGCCTCGTCCCGCTCACCCCGACTTGGTTCTCGGCTTATCCCTTGTGCTCGAGAGTCTCCTGTTGTGGTGTGTGGACCTGAGGTCATTGAAAATGAAGAATTTTATCACAATACTGGGGTGATCTGTAGATTTAATGGATTCTGGCCCCTTTGCCCAATCTCCACAACTGGGTCATGGAGTCTTGGAAGCCTCTAGTTGAAGGTAAGATTGAATTGTTTCCCTCTGCAAGAGGATTCTTTATTGTGACATTTGCTTCTTCGGAGTAGTGAGACTTAGTGCTCGATGGAAGGGTTTGGTTGTGGGGGGAGCATTCCCTCTCCATCAAGCCCTAGACTCTCTCCTTCAATCCCCTAACTGAGTCGCTCAACATCAGACATATTTGGGTCCGTCTCCCAAATCTCCCTCTCCAATTTTGGGAGGATTCTTGCTAGAGAACATTGGTAATGCTATAGGTCGTTTCCTCAAGGTCGATTCTACAACCTCTTTCATGGGTCACTCCATGGTAGCTCGCATCCTGGTGGATATTGACGTATCTAGACCTCTTCATGGGGATGTGGTCTTGATGGTTGGGGATAGCCCTAGAAACAACTATTGGATTACGAGGGTATTCCTTTTAGATGCAGAAGGTGTTTTGCTACCGGGCATTTAGCCTCTAGCTGCCCTCTCTCACGGCGCAAGGGGGTTGCAACTTGGTGGAAGGATGCTCTCGTGGACCACCTGACTATCAGTGCTTCACCGGAGGACTGTTCATCTCAGGGGGATGTTTCCTCTGAGGAGGTTGAGCTTCTTGTTGAGGATGTTGTTGAGGGGTTGGCGAAGACTGCTTTGGTTCCCTTGCTCACTCCGGACTCTTCTAATTTTTTATCTGATCATTTGATCGCTCCTCTAGCTTTGGGTCGGCCTGCTTCTTCTGTTCTGACTTCTTCGGGTTTGCCCTCTTCAGGCTCGGCATGTCTGCGTCCGGATTCTTCGATGACTATTGGGGTCCTCTGTGAGCCCTCTCTGCTTGTGGCTTCGGGGGAGGCTCCCCCTCTCCTCTTTCTATTGTTCCTTCTGATCCCTCCTGGACGATGGTTCAACGTAGGAAGAAAGGCCCTTTGCTCTCTAGTGGCAAAGGTCTTAGGTGTTCTAGATCAGGATCTGGTGTTGTGTAGATCCTTATTGTTTGTTCTCCTATTAGGCTGATGCGCCTGTGCCATCGATCTACTGTTCTTGGTCTTTTCTGGGATCTGGTTCTTGCAGCTTGGCTGCGTTTTTTGGTCCTATTTTTTGGGTTAAGCCCCTTGTTCTTTTTCTTTTGGGTTGTTTTGTAACAGGGTTCGACACCCTTGTCTTGCCGCTTATCATTATCAAAAACAATAATAGAAAGAGAAACTAGACCTACAAGATCTACTTGTTTAAAGTTTTCAAGCAAGTGCACCTTGATATCATTATTTCTAGCAAGGCCATGGGGATTATGAATAGATTTGTCAATGACATTTGTGAAAATTGTCAACAAGACATCCAACTTTGGTTGTTACAATAAGAAGAACACCATTAATATGTGGGAGATTTAGATAGTTGTGAGGCTCTCTCTTCCTTAGGAGCTTGCAAAGCATCTAGTCTCTAAGGGTACAAAGGTTGTTACCAAGTTAATTGGTGCTTTATCTTCTTCTCTTTGTTTTTAATTAGGGTTTATCAAATGCTTTAGTGTTAGGGCATTTAGTTTGTTTAAACTATCATAATCCTCCAGTTTTGCATAAGTTTAGTTTTCAGTAATTCTTTTCTTCTTTGATGGTTTGAAGCAACAAATAAGAGGATAAATAGATGTACTGAAAGTAATTTTCATGGTGCTTATTGGTATGTAATTTATGAAGGAATTTTTACTTTTGGCTTATTAAATTTTAATGTTAAAATGTTGCATTGGGAAGCCAAAACATTTGGATATTGTGTAATATATATAATCCTTTGGGTTAATTTTGTATGACACATTTTGTCAAATAGTTTGTATGCAAATTGATATAGATTGGCCTTTAAATTGTTGCATGGGCTAATATCTTTGTTCTCAACTAAGGGTGACACATTGTGAGACTACAAAAAAGAAAGAAAATATATATTATGTTTTAGTGCTCAATCCTCACATATGATCAAATATGTCAATGGTAACTTGTAAGGAATTAGTACAATCAAACAAACAAATAAACTAGTCATATACAAGAGAAAATAGAAAAATATTTTTATAAAAGGGGAGAACATTAAAATAATAGCTACCTCATATTGGTCATTGGAAAGTTTTAATCACATTACTAATTTGAAGAATAACATTAGAATAAAGTTTTAAAATGAACATTTTAATGCTTTGACATTCCAAAATAACAAGAACAAGTTTTTTCATTAAGAAGCGTGAAGTTGGAATAGAAAAGAGACATCATCTAATTTTTTTGGGTAATCTTGTTCTTAGTTTAATAATGCAATTGGAAGGTATGAATCCATTCTCCATAATATTTTCTAGTATCCTCCAAGCCTATAAAAAAATGGGAGATTTAGAACAAGGTATGCACATCTATCAAATAAATGTGAAGTATACCTACTTTTTCCAATAATTTTGCAATGGTAATTTTTATTGCAACATTCTAAAAAATAATAGATGGGAAGTGTATAAATTTTATGCATGGGAACTCTTTTATAATGACCGAAATTTGATAATTTGAACAATATATGATAGAAGCAGAATTAAATCTCCTTATGAGCTTCCACACATGTTTCTTATATGACAACTTGACCTTCTATATAATTTATGCACATTGATATAATTTTTTATTTATGGGTTTGACTAGGTTAGAGGACCATATTATGATATGAGGAAGGGGAAAAGTGATAGCCTTGTTTTAAATGCATCAAAAGTGGATGGAAACCTTCTACTCCCCACCATGAGTTTCAAGGAGTTTAGTGCCCTATTTTCATCTAGGGGTTTCATTTAGAATGAAATAATGACCCTTTCAAGAGCCTACATAGTGGGCTTCTCTTATTTCAAGGAGTTCATGGCCAGAATCTACAATGGTGATCCCATGGAACTCACTTTTAATTTTGGCTATGCACAAGGCATACAAAAGGTCTACCCAAAGGAAAGCATTGATCCCAACATGGCCACATTTACCAATGTTCTTTCTCCCAAGAAATTTCACAATGTTTTCTATTAGAGCCTAGGGAAATAACGTGGTTTTCTTGCCTTGGTTTTCTTAATAAAAATATGTTTTATTAAGTTGATAGGTCTTGTTCTAAATACAATGGAGTAATGTGGATTAAATGTTAGATTAAGAATGAAATCCATATAGTTAGTTTAATAAAGTTTGGTGATATTATCTCACGACATTAACGTAGTAGTTGTAGTAATAGTACTAGTTTATGAGTAATGCTTATGATTGTTTGTTATGTATAGCAACGGATGAAGTTATTTTGAAACTAAGTGTATATATATTTTTGAGTTGGGGATGGTGTTAATTGCTTTGATAAGGAATCAAATCTTTAGACCTCTTTTGGGTTAAATATTGTTACTTGAGGGCACTTATATATCATATGATCATAGTAGTTAGAATATTATTGTTCTGCATTATAGAGATAGATTCACTTTGTGTTTGGTAGATGATTGATCATGGTTGGATTAATGTTACATTCTTTAAGACCCATAACTAGTGCATCATATCATAAGTTGCATTTGTGGTATTGTTATTGAAATATTGAAGGATCTTAGTTTATGATGTGCATTTGAGAATGAATGTTATGTGAGACCATTGTGTTTTTAGTAATGTCAAGTGTTTGTGTTATTTGCAGAAATTGATTCCAGAGGCCTAGGAGGGTGTGTTTGTGTGGGGTTTGGCTTTGTGTGCATCATGTGAGTTGAGTGAAATGCAATCCTGGAATGTTGTCTCCTATTCATGATGGTATGATACATGTGTAAGATGGATAATGCCTTGCTCAGTGTACCTATTCATGTGGTGATGATGACTATGCAAGATGGGTAATGCCTTGCTCTGTGTGATGTGAAATGATGTATATTTTGTGTTGTAAACACATCATGATGAGAAATGTAATAGTTCATGCTTGGCTTATGTTATGGGCTTGAGAATCTAGATGCAGTGAAGGGGGAATGGCTTTCAATGTGGGGTCGACACTGAAAGTGGCTTCCTAGGGCAACCCATTGGAAGTTGTTAATCTAGTGATAACTTAATAATAAATTTAGAGGGTTGGGTAGTTTTCACACTAATTAAGATAATTGGATGCCTCGCCCATGCCTATAGTGCTTGTTCAGGCTAAGGATGGGATGAGAAGGCCATGGTTGGAAAAATGAACTTCCTTCTCCTCATGAAAGGAATGTTGGTTCCGCATGTGTCACCCTATGGGGCCGACGTCTAGTGAGAGACTGTCAGGGTAACCCATGTCAGGGCCATGCGATGACACTCTTCCCTACTGCAGCCTAGCATTTTCTAATTGTGTTCTCCCCATTTGTTGAGTGATTGCCTTTGGAAGTGATGTTTAAGTTTCTTGTGATGTCTTTGTTGACTAGTGTTGTATTTGAGTCATGTGTAGTCCTTGCACCTGTTAGTCTATTATCTTCTTGACAATTTGTTGTAGTCAGACCGTATTGTTATCTCCTAGCACGGGGGGTGAACCTTAGGGTTCCACATGGTCGGGTGGTTGTGCTTTTATCTCCATTGGTTTCCTTGTTATTGTTCATGTGAGAAGGATGTATCGCATGTAGCAGATATTAGATCTTGTTCTAGCTTGAGGAGATAGATTCTTATGATCCTATTATAGTCTTGTATATCAGTTGAATCATGTATTGTTATCTTGATGTATGTACTCCAATGTAATCAAGTAAGCGATATGGTAAATAATGTAATGTGTACTCTCATGTAAAGGAAATGGTATATTTACTTGTAATCCTATATACAGGATCTTGATGTTTATTTATCTGATGATGTAATGTGAAAAAATGTATGCATTTATTCATTTGATGCAATTAGATTCATAATGAACCATGGTTAATAGTTAATTCATAATGTTGGTTCGATCTTGTTAATAGTTTGTTAAGTAATGTAGCTGTGGAACCCTAGAAGATTAGCTTAACATGATGTTATGAATACATGTGATTTTTGTTATTTCTTTCTTTAAAAAAAAGTCCCTTTTGTATAACATAGTTGAGCTGTTCTTTGGGGTTTCCTGGCGGGGAGTTACATTTGGTATCAGAGCCAAAGTTACAACACTGGGATCTCTGGATTGTTGTTGTTGCTCTAGGTTAAACATTTTTCTCCTTGTGGCGAGTTGGTAATAGTATCTCTCACCTATGTGCCTTAGTATGATGTTAGAAGGTTGATAAATTTACAGACTTGTTCTTTGATTTTGGAAGAAATAAATTCTTTATGCCTTGTTTTACTTATGTGTCTGCTATGTGTTCTCTCCCCTTCTTTTCTGAAAATGTGATGATATATCTGACAATATGAGTTCCCTAAATGTTAGTGCTTGCTGATTTGTTGAGGCCTTGAGTTCCTCTTGTGGTCTCTAGTGCTTTAGAAGAAAGAAGCATGGTTACTGTTAGTGCATGTAATTAGGAGTGTGGTATTTGCCCCCTCTAGTGATGTGAATATCTGGTACCCATTCTTTGTGGGGTGTTGTGAAGGGCTATTGGTGTTTTGTGTTCCCTGGTTGGTGAAGTAATCATACTTAGGGGTTATGCTTAATTGCATTGTTTTTGTATATGTGTAAGTATTGGAATGATTTAATCACTCGGTGGCATCATGCATCACAAGTCATGTGGATTATGTGGTGTTGTCGTGTGTGGGGTATCTTTGCATGGTTTCTTGATAATCTGATATCAATCTCCTAGATTGGCCATGGACAAGGGGTGTTTGAACTTCTATGCCTTAAGCCAATGGGCCTCTTTTTAAGCATTTGTAGCTGCCATGGATAATTAGGCAATTCAGGTGTTAAGACAAGATTTAAGGGAGAGATCAAGTGGAGGTGTGAGGCTTTCAAATGACCTTTTACTTTTTTTGTACATATATATATATATATATATATGTAATTTATACATTACATTATTTTTGACATGATGGACAATAAGAGAATTTCTCATATAGCAGACTTTTTGTAGATCTTTGTGATATTCTTGAATTTTCTAGATTAAGGGTTCTGTTGACAAACCCAATGTTATCCTGCTTAGTAGAGGAATAGCAATTGTTAAGTACCCAATATTGACTACTTTTCTATGTTTACTTTAAACAATGTTAGTTATTCAAAATTTCTCTGTATGAAAACTAGCATGTGCCGATGTTAAGAATTTGTTTCTTGTGCTTCATGAGTTTCAAAGTCAAACTATATATTTCTTTATTGTGTAATAAATTACCCTCAAATTTTCAAACACTATCACAATTGATGAAGTTTCATCAAGTAATGGGCCTTGACTTTTCAAACGTGCTATCTGATATGATGAAGTTTAATCAAGTAATGGCTCTCCTCCTTGTAAGGAAGTAAGGTATGTAGAAAACTTCCTATGCTAACCTTGAAATTACTTAAAATTAGATCCAAACTTATTACAAAAAGTAGAGAAACACATAGACATTAGAAATAAGAAATAAACCATAACATAATGATTTACGTGGGGAAAACCCTTTTGGGAGAAAAAACTCACACTCCAAAACTTGCTCAATATATTATCAAACCAAGAAAGGATTATAATACACTTGCAATGCAGGTCTTTATAGGAGTAATACACTAGCATTGATAGATAGAGTGATTTCAGTAGCATTCCAATAGTACCTATGTACCTAACATATGAAACTACTCCTCAAGCTCTCAATTTATAGACTTAAATGGCAACTTGGAAACCATCCGTGGTTTACAAAACCATGTGCAAATACCCCCAAGAGGTATGGAGCCTAATTTGGGCCCAATTTCTAATGCCCCCCAGGGAATCTATTATATAACCTAAAAATCGCCTCTTACACTTGTCATAATCTATCATAGTTGACCACCCAACTTGGGCACCTAGATTTGTAAAATATAAACAGTCTAAAATAATCTCTTATGACAAACAATTAACACTTTGTCATAGCTGGTCAAGATTCCAATGTAACTCCCTGTTATAGGCTCTTACGTGTCATAAAATCTATCATAAGATCCTACAAAAATAGGGCATCCAAATTTTCCATTGATAATCAACATAAAATATTATTTAATAACTATTGGAAGGAACTAACACTTGGCATAAATACTACCTCAAAAATCCCATGCCCCATTTTGGTGGAGCATATTATTAATAATAAAATAATATACAATAAAGTCTAATTAATTATAGGAAAATGCCAAATAATAAATAAATAATTCTAGGAACTTGCAAAGGTTGAGACATCTTAATTGTCAACATTCTCCCACTTGTCAAATACCTTGCAAGAGCCAAAGGGAAACATACATCATGGAATCAACTTATAGGGACTAAAAGGCTAATAGACTCCATACACCATCTGAACTTCTTTATGCTCATGAGCTTAGTTAATTCATTTGCAACATTAATCAAAGTCTACCTTTTCTAGCTTCACTCTGCCATCCTTGACCATATCTCTCAAAAAATGACATTGAACATATATATGCTTGGTCCTAGCATGAAATGTTAGGTTCTTTGCTAGGTAGATCTCACTTTGATTGTCACAATAAACTAACAGTGCACCCTATTTTAATCCAATATTTGAACATAATCTCTTAATCCAAATGGATTCTTTACATGCACGGGTTGCTAACATATATTCAACCTCTATAGTGGACAAAGTGACCACAAGTTGTTGCTTACTCATCCAACTTATTGCACCACTGAATAGAGTAAAAAAATAAGCACTGGTGGATCTTCTACTATCAATATCACCTACCCAATTTGAGTCCACATAACTAGGAATATTAAGAGAATGCATGTCTCCTATAAAATTACCATGATAACATAAGGAACAATCTAAGGTACCCTATGAATATATGAAGACTCTCTTAACAACATCCCAATGAATTTGTCCAAGATTGGACATAAATCTATTAAAAAATTCCACTGCTTGGGCAATGCTTGGTCTACTGCAGACCATATCATACATTAAGATTCCAATTGCACTTTGGTAAGACACTCTACTCATGTCTTCCATCTCTAAAGGGGATGTATGACAATGTGTAATAGATAACTTCATTCATAATGTCACACGAACACACAATGGTCTACAATCCTACATGTTAAACCTCTGTAAACTGAATTGATATACTTATTTTGGCTAAGCCATAGCTTTTTCTTCTCTCCATCTCTTCTAATCTCCATCCCAATAATGTTTTACCTGCACTAAGATCTTTCATTTCAAACTTTGCTAAAAGTTGATTTTTTATTCTAAAATTAAACCTTTCCCTTTGCCAATAAATAACATATCATCAACGTATAAAGCAATACCAAGGAAATGATCATCATCAGATTTAAATAAACATAATGATTAGATTTAGATCTCTCAAATTTAAACTCAACACATATATATCAAACTTTTGGTACAACATCCTAGGACTCTATTTTAGGCCATACAAGGATTTCCTTAATTTGCAAACCAAATTTTCTTTATCTTTAACCATAAAGTGCTTTGGCTATGTCATATAAAAATCTTCCTCCAAGTTATCATGAAGGAATGTCATTTTCACACCCATTTGTTCAACCTCTAAGTCATAGGCTGCAACAATAGTTAATAAAAATCTAATGAAATTTTTGCAACAAGAGAACAAATCTCACCATAATCAACCTCCTCAAGCTAAGAGTAAACTTTTGCAACCAACCATGCTTTGTACTTTTCAATACTACCATTTGAACCAATCTTCTTTTTGAACACACATTTACAACTAACATGTTTGAATCCTTTAAGCAATGGTACTAGGTCCCATGTATCATTCTTTTCCAAGGCTTCCATCTCTTCATCCATGGAAAGTTTCTAAGACTCTATATCATCATAGCCAATGCCTCTTGCATATATTTTAGTTCATTAATGTTAGTATTCAGAGAAAATATATATCTCCAATCATTAGGTGAATACCTTTCTAGTGGTTGTAGACCTTTGAACAAGATGATGTTGAGGTTCTTCTTCCTCTTTTGATGATTTTGACTTAGATGAGCTCTCCTCAACTTCTTGTCTATCTAGGCGTCTCAATTCAACTTTCTCATGCACAGTAGGAAGATGAATCAGATCTTTCTATTTAGTTTTCTCTAGTTGTAAGAAAACAGAAGGAGGCTTAGTTTCTCTAAAAATCACACTTCTACTATATGTTACCTTCTATGCAACATGATCCCAAAGCTTGTATCCTTTCACACCATACTATAACCTATGAAGATACATTTCACAATTTTGTTCTCCAACTTCATTCACTTCTCCCTTGGCACATGTGCATATACCTCACAACCAAAAACTCTAATGTGTCTCAATGAAGGCTTGTGACCTGACCACACCTACATGGATGTTTTATCAACAAGAATTGATGTAGGAGACCTGTTTATCAGGTAGCAAGTAGTGGCTATAGCTTCATCCGAAAACTTTTGTTCTAGACCAACACCACTAAGTATACTTCTATCCTTGTCCATCAATATTTTGTTCATTCTTTCTACAACTCCATTCTATTGTAGAGAATATAGAATTGTCTTTTGTCTTTGCATGCTACAATCTTTACAAAATCTATCAAAATCATTAGAACAATATTCACTGGCATTGATAGTTCTTAAAATTTTTATTTCTTTCTAGTCTATAACTCTACCATTACTTTAAAAATTCTTTAAATCAACTAAAAACTTTAGATTCTCTCTTTAGAAAATAAACCCATGTCCTTTTTGTATAGTCATTAATGAATGAAACATAATAAATAGAATTCTCAGTGGAAGGAACATCAGTAGGACTAGACACTTTAGAATGAATAAGATACAAATTTGTGAGAACTTGAGTAAAACTAAATGTGATTTTGTTTTCCATAAATACAATGCTTATAGAAGTCAAATCAAATATTACAATTTGTAAGGCCTTCAACAAGGTTCTTATTTTTAAAGGTCCTTAAACCCTTCTCTCCTATGTGGCCTAACCTTTGGTTCCATAACACAGTCTTATCTGTAAGTAATTTTGATTCAATAGAAAGAGCACCCTTAGGTACCCAAAAGCCATGACTATACACTAAAGAGGAAACTATCTCTCTTTTCGATGAATTAGCTACTAAAGTAATGTTGTATTTATAATGGTCAATTAGTGTTTAGGATAATATTCTTTATTCTTTTTGCTTTTATTCATTGTCGCTCTTATCCTCTTTGGATACATCGTTTGTAATCCTATATAAGGATGCTTTCACTCCTTATTTTATTATTGAATATCTTGGTAATCATTCTATATTTAGTTTTCGTAATATGGTATCAAAGCCCAAGTTGAACTTTAGGATCTATGAAAGCGAATCATCCTAGTGACTACTATTGGTAGTGACGAATCATGGAATCACTTTCAAAGCATAGTGAAGAGCCAAAATATGGTGTATGTATGGAATCATACAGAGTTGTATGAAATGATCAAGAGCAAAAAATCGTGACTTGCAAATGAAGATAAAAGTCTTGGATTTTTAAAAGGAGAAATCGTGGGTTTATCAACTGTGTAAAATCACGTCTTATGAGTTATTTGTTCCTGGAAATCATGCCAAATCTTTTCCTTGGTAAAATGTGACCCGCTATTTGTTGAAATCACAGGTTGTTTTGTTAAAAATCATGTTTTTTAAAAAAGGCAAAATTGTGTGTTGTTTTCTTTGAAAAATTGGTGGATTTTTACTATTAAATCATGCTAGGCATGCAAGAATGAGTTTTAGGTAGATTTATTTTAAATATTGTACCTCCTTTTTCCCATTTTTGGGCTGTTTTTGATAAGTCGTGGCTAGCAAAGTCAATTTGTTCAAGTCTTTGACAAATTCTTAAATAAAATCATGGGTTTTGTGATTGATTTTTTACAAATCATGGGTGGCTAGGGTTTTCCCACGAACCTATTAGGTATTTTCACAATTTTCACAATTTTTAATAGTTTTTACATATTTTTTTTATTGTTGTTTCAAAAAATTTGTAGCTAGGGTTTTTGTACTTGTAATTTGTGGAAGGTATTTGCAAATTTTTGGCTAGGGTTTGCAATTTTTAGAAAGAAGGTCTTTATTTTTTGGTCTTACTTTGTGATTGTGACTCATGGGAGGGAAGAACAGGTTAAATGGTCTCTTTACCCAACATCATGTTGGAAGGCAACCAACATTTTATTGGCAAAAATTAAAACACATGGAAGCAATGAATGTTGATGATTTTCAAGTATCGATGCTTCAAAAAGATTATCCTCAGTACTGATACCCAACTAGTGACTATAGGTAAAGACCAAGATAAGTTTGACAAATGTGACAAAGAAGCAATCATGTTAATAAAATTATCAGTGACTGATGAAATGCTTTCATAGGTTCAGACAGGTACAACCCTAGTGGAAATTTGGAAGCATTTGTGAGAACTGCATGAGACTTCAAATAAAGGAATGGCCTTCTTCCTAAAGAATATGCTCTTTTTGATCATGATGAATGAGAAATAATCCTTACATGAACATTTACTCAAGATCAAGGACATGAAAGATCAGTTTTCAACCATAGGTCAAAAGATGGAAGAAGAGGACATGGTGGTAATCACACTAAAAAGCTTACCACGTTATTATGGGCATTTTATTGAGACACTCAATATCACCTCTACCATTGTTGACCTAAAGTTTGAAGAGCTGTGCAATAAGCTCTTACAACATGACATATGGAACAAATAGTTTGGTAGTAGTAGTGAGACACAAGGTGTGGAACATGCATTTGTAGCCAAAGATAAAGGTAATGGAAAATATCACAGAGAGGCAGAAACCATAATATCACAGAGATGACCCGATGTATGATGGAGAACGGAAGTGTTCCCAAGAATTTTTGGGCTAAGGCAATATATATTATAGTTTATTTGCTAAACATATCTCCAACACATGCATTGAAGCAAATGACCCCAGAGGAAGCATGGTTTGGGAGGAAACTGAAAGCTAGTCATCTTAAGGTCTTTGGTTCTAATTGCATATGCCTAGATTCCAGATGAAAAGAGAACCAAGTTATATCCTAAGAGTAAGAAATTAATGCTTATAGGATACAATGACAATCATAAAGCACACAAGTTGATTGATGTTGACATTGACCACTTGACTTTCAATCAAGATTTTGTGATTGATGAGGAAGTTGGGCCCTTCCAGATTTCTTTAGAGATCAAGATTACTGAAGACAAGCCTATTATGGCTAAGAATTCTGGTGTTTAGGTTCACGTAGCTCCACCTGAAAGGGGGGAGGATTATGAGCATGAGGAGTCTCCCAGGAAAATAACAGTACCAAAATTCATTGATGATAGCCTAGATCAATATCTAGATGACACAATCATATGTATCCCAAGTCATGGTGACAATAGTGATTTGGATGGAGAGGCTCCTAAGAAGAGACCAAAGTGGTGGGAAAGCACCATTGGTGATGTTTGAGTAAGTGAAATGATTGAGGGTAGACACTCGAGAGGCAAGAGAAGGTAGAACATAGTTAAACTTGCTCTCATGGCTAATATTTAAGGATTTTATGATCTACATGTGTTTTAGGAGGCAAAAGAAAAACTTGAATGGGAAAAGGCCATGGCCACTGAACATGAAAGTCTTATGAAAATAAGACTTGGGATCTCTTAGATTTTCCACTAGGGAAGAAACCCATTAGATGCAAATGGGTGTACAAAGTCAAGTACAAGGGAGATGGTACTTTTGACACTTGTACATGTAAGAGTTGGCTATGATAGGAGCCACCCAAGATCTAGGACTTCATGAAAGCACAAGAGAGACAATGAGAGAATAATTCTATTCTATCAATGAATGCAAAATTGTTCATCTTACAATGTACACGAAGCCTTTCTTATAAAGGCAAGGATGAGAGCTAAGATGTTGTAGTCATGTGACAAGTGTCTTAATCCTATGACATGTGACAACTATAGCACACATGTTTAGGATAAGACAACTATAAGACAACTGTCAACAATTAGCAACAACTAGACAGAACTAGAAACAACTAGAAACATCTAGTAGACTCACTAAGTCAACTTAACATGTGACTTATGTGTGAGAATATTATTTAACTAATAAATAGTTAAATAATATAAATTATTCTCACAACAAGGGAAACTAGATAGGAAATATCCCTATTCACACTAACACCCCTCTTAAGTGCAACTTAGGGAGAAATTGACAAAATGCATAGATGCAAAGATGGATGGGTCTCGGCTACTAGGCTATGTTAGACACCCATGTACAAACAAATCTCAAGTCCAGAGTAAAGGAGAAAACCTCATGGGAAAAAAACTCCTCTCCAAAAGTGAGAATGCAAACAAAACATGTACAAGTGATGGAATGATGGAAGAATCAAGACCCCCCAAATACAACATCCATCACAAATATACAATCAATAGCCCCCCCATAAGAGGGAAAGAATGAGACAAGATGTCCCCCCATAATGAAGTAGCTCCTCTGCCAATGGTGAATGCTCAAAGAAGAAGACCAAAGAGGATCCAAAACCTGCAAACAACATTTCTCCCCTTAGGAAGAAACCCATTGACTGGTGTATGTCAAGAAGAAGCTTCAACTCCAAAACAAGAGATGAGGGAAGAAGTCTCATGAAATATGATGTCTCTAAAAACTACTCATGTGTCTCCATGTCGATGTCGAATGATACCACAATCAAATCAGGAGTCTTAGGCCTAACTAATGAAAGTGACAATCCAGGATCTAGTGGAAATTAAAAATCATTAAGCTCCAAAGATGATGATGGGTTGACAATAATTGTGCTATGACTGTCATCAAAGAGGAGAGATAACCCCTCAAATGTGTCATCCAAATCTGCAAGATGGGACTCACAAAACAAATCTAAAATGCTTGTCAAATGCTCATCCCACAAAGCTGTATCTGAAAGACAAGAAGCATCCTATTGAGCTGAAGCACTGAACTCTGAAGAAGTAGGAGGTGGAGAAGAAGGAAGTGTAGCACATGTCTCAAGAATTGATGAAGAGGCAAGAATACCAAGGTTCAAGTGACTAAACTTCTCCTCTAAAACATGATTCACACAAGGAGTGTGAATGTCAGCCAACGGATCTAAATCATTATCAGGAGAGAAACCATAAAAGGTGTATAGCCGAGATGCATGATCAACCACCCTAGTAGCAATAATCTTTGTGCTCTCCAAGTCTTTGATAATAACTAACTCAGTTGTGAAATCCATTGTCTTCCCTATAACACTATGAGTAATTTGATATATGGAAAGAATATTATTGGTCCAAGAAGGCACACAAAGTACATCATTGAAAGTACCTTCACCAATATCAATAGTTCCCTTCCTAATTACATTCATCTATGTGTTATTACCCATCAAGATATGTGGCATATCACACAGCTCAAATGAAGAAAACATATCCTTGGAAGAAGCCATATGATGAGAAACACTTGAATCAAGAAGCCATTTACCTGATGTAGAACTTGTACTTGCGCAAAGTGCTTTACCTTTATGTTTGGGTTCCTTAGCTTTCCTTGCATGACCTGATTTAGAGAGTTTTGGATGTGTAGATGTTGAAGAAGGAGTAGAAGAAAAACTAGGTGATGGAAGATTGTTCTTTTGAACAAGTTGCATTAACATGTCAATTTATTTCTTAAAACAATTATGTTCATCATGCCCCGATTTCTTACAGTAAGTACAAGTAGGCTTCTCCTTCTTAGGTGTATTTTGCGCTTGATCTATTTGTGGATTTTTTGTAGATTTCTTTTGTTTCTTGTCAGAAGGAGCTGACGCTTTCTGTCCCTTAGGTTATCCAACCACCAAAGCATGAGTTTGTGATGGATTAATAATACCCATAGAAATAAGCTTTTGTTTCTCATGCATTAACATCTCAGAAAAGGATGTAAATGAAGGCATAGTGAAAGCAGATCCCACAGTTAACCTATTTGTGTGAAAGATAGAAACAAAAGCTGCATATTGAGGACCAAATTTATTCAACACATTGTAGATCAACTGGATGTCCTTTTTCTCAATACCACATGCTTTACATTGTTCTCTTAGATCATTAACCTTAGTTATGTAATCTTGGATGTTGCTAAAGTTCTTAGGATCAAGACTCATCAATTCATTATCAATTTGATAGTGTTTAACTTCATCTATTCTACCATACAATGTTTTTAGCTTATCCCAAGCATCATGTGAAATTTTACATGCCTCAAGATCTAAAACAAGAGATCTAGGGAAATGTAACTACAAATACATCTAAGATCTTTTGTATGATTTATTATCCATTTTATCTTTTCCTTATCATCTGTGGCTATATGTATCTTGTTTTCAATATATAGAGAATGCCCAAGATCCATTAGGGTATTCCATGCATGCTGACTCCAAGTTGCATAGCTATAAGGTGTTAACAATGGAACCCTTGATTTATCCATTATGTAGAGGAAAAGAAGAGAACAAGTAGCTATATCAAAGCACAAACTCAATCGACACTATAATTGAAACCCCCCCAAACCAAAACAACCATCAATTTCAACTCTTTTTCTAATCAATGAGTGATATGTACCTAAAGTGCCTCAAACTAAAAATATGATGTCTAAAGAAAAATCTAAAAAAATGATATGGATATAACTATAGAGTACAGAAATACCTTTCCAACGCATGTAAAAAGTTGAAATTTTGATAAAGTGGGCTCAAGTTGTGAGCTCGGGAGTGAAAAAAGCAAGCTATGGCTTCAAACAACTATGTTAGGTACCTATAGTAGAATCCAAGAAAACTACCTACACCACTACGAAGTTCTCAGAACCAGCTTTCAATCAATATCTTGTTTGCTAAATTTTGATATCGTGACAAAAAGTTATGGCTCCCAAAAAAATGCCCTTTTAGGGCTAGAAGGGGGCCCCTGCGTTGATCAATGTCACTACTGATGTCAGCAATACCTGGCTGAAATATGCTCTGTTAGGATGAAATAATCTGCTAGAAAATGAAACCACCTGGATGCAAGTCAAAACTACCCTCAAAAACAAAAAACCGCTTGCTTGAAAAGCAAAACCGCCAGATTATTGCACGAAACCACCTGTTGGAGCGAAGGGATATTTAAGGGCAGAATATTTCATGAAGATGCCATTGATTTCTTTGTTATTAAATCTACAAAAATTTAAAAAAACATTTGAAAAAAAAAATCTCGAAGGTTGTACGCTGATCTGCAGTTTTTTTAATCTTTTAAAAAATTATAAGGTCGAAGCCTTTATTGAAAGGGGCCCGCGAGGGTTTCTCCGGCCACGCGGCCCACAACAGAGGGATCGTATGAGGGATTATCCCCAGCCATGGGGTAGCCCCTATCATGGGGGCCCATTCTTTGGGATTCCCACTAGCAGTCGACAAGGTCCTGTGTACCCTGTCGGTACCCTTGAATCCTTTTTTTATTTTTTAAAAATAGTCTACAGAAAAATAATTAAAAAATCCACAGACTTATTTTATAACCAACATATAAAATATTTACCCCAAGGATAATAGTATGCCGAAATTTGTTGATGTAGGCGCAGTACATGGACAAGGATTCCGCAGAATATTTTTCCTACACAGAGAATATTCTCTGCTATCTGTACGATGGGGTAGGAGGCAAAAACATTTTGCCTTTTAGTACAACTACTCAGATTTTGATGATTTGATAGTTGATATGTAGGTTTTGATGCCTTTTGGACTTAATGGCAGGGTCAAATTTTGCCCAAACTACTCTGAAATTGCAGCTACCTCCCAGATCAGGTAACCATTCCCTAAATTGAAAACCTCATAGATTTGGCCTCCAATGTTTGATCTCGATGAAACAAAAGGCAAACTCAACTATCTCGAACCTTCTGAACATAATGGTGTGCTCAGATTTGCAGCAACACACTCTAAAATGAACCTACAATTTTGGAAACCCTTCAAAAGGCACAAAGAGGAAACCCTTACAAATCTAGTATTTCCATCAAGTCTTTCTGATTCACCAGGTCATCATTCGATGCAAAAGAAGAGCATACTTAACTATCAAGATCCACCATAAATTTGCATTTAAATCTCTCAAAAATTTGGCTAACAAGAAGAGATTCCACCTAGAGAGCTCTGATACCATGTAAGAGTTGGCTATGATAGGAGCCACCCAAGATCTAGGACTTCATGAAAGCACAAGAGAGACAATGAGAGAATAATTCTATTCTATCAATGAATGCAAAATTGTTCATCTTACAGTGTACATGAAGCCTTTCTTATAAAGGCAAGAATGAGAGCTAAGATGTTGTATTCATGTGACAAGTGTCTTAATTCTATGACATGTGACAACTATGGCACATGTGTAGGATAAAATAACTATAAGACAACTATCAACAACTAACAACAACTAGACAAAACTAGAAAGAAACATCTAGTAGACTCACTAAGTCAATTGAACATGCAAATTATGTGTGAGAATATTATTTAATTAATAAATAGCTAAATAATATGAATTATTCTCAAAACAAGGGAAACTAGATAGGAAATATGGGTAAATGCAAAGAGATGGGGGACCAAAAAGTTGCCACCATCTCCAAAATTAAAGCAAAATGTGAGCGCGTTATAATGCGCTCACGTTTTGCTTTGCATAAAAGCAAAAAAAAAAACCCATTTCTCCACACTCACAACTGCGACCATTGCAAGCTTAGCAACAAAGAAAACAAGTAAAAGCGCGATCGCGTTGAAGAAAAGGCTATCCAATCAAGTGTAATAGAGAAAACAACAAATTTATAATGCCACCTCACCGCTAAAGAAGTCGTCATGCAAATTTGGAGGCTCCAGCACAGGAAGAAGGTAGGGTTTGACTGATTTTGTTAGTTTGAAAATAATTTTTGAGTTTTGCAATGTTTGATTTGTTTTTATATTGTATTTACAGTTATTGGAAAAAGAGAAAACCTAAATCCAGCTAAGGAGAGTTAAAACAACCCCTAAAACTCTCCAAACCCTCAAAACCCACCTTCACCTCCTTTTAATGTAAGGGATAATCAAGAACACTACCTAGGGATAATAGAAGAAAACAAGAAACATCTTCAAACTATTATTCAAACCCTAAACAATCCAAGTGGAACCACTGATCGTAGGAGGGCACTTGCAAAATCACTAGAGGAGATTATTTCCCACATGGATTCGGTGACAAAACAAATCACTGAATTCCAAGACTATAGGGAGAGGTGTCGGTAATATTATGCCGACAATTGGTCATATGAACAAGTCAAGAATAAAAAAATTACAAAATCTCAATTATGTGCACACTTTATTAATCCCAAAATGGTCAAAGATTAGAAGAAAGTTGCAAACGGTTTCCTATACATTGGTGTAGGAATGAAGAAATATCCCAAAACTTTTGGGATAGATGGTACATGGTCTTTGATGAGTGCCCATGCAACAATGATGAGGTACCACAATATTTCTTGATGAAACTCTATTGTGAGTTCGTCCTCAACAAGATTCTGAATTATTTTGACATTCGTGAGTTACAAAGTAGAGGTGGTGGCTCTGCCCAAGGTAAACCCAGGGCTCAACGAGATGAAGACCGTGTGCCTGTACCTTGAGTGAGGCTAGAACGTAGGTCACTCCCTTTGGCTTTGAAGGAGAGTGTTGAGGTGCAGACATTACATTCATTGACTACTCTCACCCAAACTCTATCACAACATGCTGATGATCTTACCCAGGCTAATGAGGGTGATAGTAGTAGGCATCATGTGTCCCCACATTTGTGCAGTACATGTGGGAACCTATGTGATTATGGGATGCAGAAGGCACGACAGGACTCTCAGAAAGATGCTACGATGCAGGGGCATGATGCTGCGACACAAGGGCAGGACATATTGGATGAACTTGTTCTCAGTGATGATCTCTTATAGCATACATTTGGTATTGACTCTCAGGTATTTTGTAACAAGTTTCATCTTGATTTAGTATATTGTTATTTGAAATTTGTAATTAATTTTATATGGTTATCTATATTATAAGTCAAAAATAATGTATGTAATTGTCTGCGCAATGAAATTCCAAGGTTAGAGTCTTCATTTTGCCTCCGTTAGCCGTCCATTGGCGGGTTATGAGAGGAGGTCAAGTCAGCAAGTATGTAATTTATCACATAATCATAATTATTGTAGATATGTCAATGGTAATATTCTTTTGTGACAATTTGATGATTTCAACAGTCACTAGCACCTCCACGGTTTTCGTGGTCCCCTAGACACCAAACCACCACTTTTACGGAGGTAAATTTAACCATTTCTAATCATTATGCATTTTAAAAATAATGTTATGTATTTATTTTGTTTGAATAATCTTGAACTTGATTTTTAGATGCTGAATACAGTGGAGACTCCTCGTGATCTTCGTGACTCAGCGCAGATAGGCATTGCTGCAGCCATGATGTCTGCAAATTCTTTGACTAAGGTATGAGCCAATAACATGAAAATGTCATAATTTTGTATTTCTTGTTTTATCTCATGTCATTTGATGTACATAAACAATATTTATGTTTAGTCAATTTTGTTTCTTGATGCTTCTCACAGGAGGTCACAACTCCAGTCCATCTAAGTACGGACATAGAGAGAGACAAGATGATGGAGAGTGATCATTAGGTGGCAGTAAGTGATCGATTACATATGTGATGTTATATATTTCATTTTATATATATGTGATGTTATATATTAATGTGCATATATTGTTTGATTGTATTAACTAGTGGAGCCAGATCGACTTCTGTCGAAGAGGTCTACTCGACGACAGAGAGAGGATGAGTTAGTGATTGGCTCTACATCTTCACAGTCAAGCAAGGGCCGCCGATTATTTCATGAAAGTCCATAGGAAACTAGTTTTTGGGATATTTTTTGTATGCTTAGATGGCTTTGTATACATACTTTTGTATGAACTACCGATGTATATTTTTGAATATATGCATGTATGGCTTTGTTTCGACATGCCTATATGGCTTTGTATATAAAATAGATGTTATGTTCATGACATTATGTATATGACAACGTATATTAAATATTTAATATGATGATCAATTATCATTACAGGAATTTGGTTTTACACGTGCCAATTGCATTTGCTTGAAAGTTTATAAATCATTTTCAAATAATCCATTTTGTGCATATCTTGCAATCATTGCATTCTATGGGATTGTGCATTTCTTTGAGGCATCATTTTAAACAGTTCATGCACCTTGGACCTATGCCTCCACACTTTCCATACAGTTCATGTGCCTTCATGAGGTGACATTTCTTTGGGGCATCGTGCCAAATAGTTCACGTGCCTTGTCTATGCTTCTACACTTTGCATACATGTCTACAAGGGCAGCTACAATTACAGCATGTGACAAATTTCCTATATCCTTTATGTCCATACGCTGTTCCAAACATTCTATTTTGGTGTACAAATAGGGAGGATGTTGGCAAAGGTTGTGGAATTTGTCTTTACACGTGCCAATTGATTTTACTTGTTCAAAATTTTCTAAAGTTTTTTCAACAAATCCATTTCGTGCATATCTTGCAATCATTGCATTCCATGAGACAATAAAGTTGGAAGTGTGTCTATTCATCTAAATGTGCATTGAGATGTGCTTTCTAGGTCTTTTGATTTTTTGGACCAAGGAGATGGTATTTGTTGAAGAATAGTATGACTTTTCTTTATGTGGTCACATTCAATGCTCATTCACTAGCATGTTGGCAATTGGATTTTAGTGCTTTCGTTGGTGTATGATTTGAATGTTCTTGTAGTCTTATAGTAATTGGGATGAGTAGGAAAGAGTTAATATCCAAGGTGTCTAGCTTGGATTGTTCTCACCTTGAATGAAACCTATTAAGCCACACTCACTCACCATCCCTCATGACTTGTGGATCAAAGGGTGACAAATTCCCCTATATTAACATGACAAAGATCCTACATTAAGGCAATCCTTTACGACTGTACCTTGTATTAAAGATAGTCCATCAACAATTCATATCGATATAATAGTCCCCACAAGCATTGAGCCACTTTACAAACTTTTCACCTCTTGCTTACAATGAAAACCCCTAAAGTAACCTTTTTAGAGCCTCATGACTATTCCTCTTCTTGTAATTTGTTCATAGGATGGATTTGTGAACTTCTTAGGTCTTGATACCCTCAGTGATTACTAGATGAAAGTCTAAGAAGTACTCAAAACCTTTCTTGCAATAATACTCTAGTCCAAATGATTTATATAGTCATTAATGCTGCTCACAAGCAGGTTGGGGTCAGCTAGATAGCATTGTGATGAAGTTTAGTGAGCTAGACACATGGGGGCAATCCTTTAGAGACCTTGATTACATATCTATACTCCCCAAAACTCATAGGATAGTCTTTTGGAAAGTTTATTAGAATAATTCTATGCATGGTTTTAATGGTAAATCAAAGCACAAAAGTTGTTACAATGTTGCCCCTATTTAGCAGTCCATTATTGGTAAGGTGTCGGAAGTCCTTTGATGAAATTGTATGTTTATTCCACCACAATATCTCCTGATTCTCCATAACCTGTGAACCTAGATAAAATATGTGATGATATCTTTGATCCCCTCTCAAAATACTGTGACATTAATGATCTTGAATCATCCTCTTGGATCCAAGTCACTGTACTCAATCTCATGACAACCATGGCCACCCATAACATCCATCTTATGTGATTGCACTTGAAGTAGGAATGATATAAAAGGTAACCCAAGGTGGATGGATAATACTATTCCCTTAACTTGCAATGACTTAGAGCTAGGTAATTGGAAAACTGTATCAGGATAGTGGGTTAAAGAGGGTTGCTTTGCACATAGTGTAACAACTAGTATTCAATGGGTGGGTTTGGACAGTGCTTGAAATGTAGATGACAGTGCTAAATCTTTCTTTCTCCACAAGTAATCAATTTCTTACTCTTGAACAACATCTCTCCATCTTGACACAACTTTCAACCTTGCTTTCTATAATAACTCTAAGATTAAGGAGTCTCACAATAAATAGTAACATCCATTTAGGGTTGTGTGGTCAAGGTGTGACAATCTTTGTCAAGGATTTAGGGTAGTCTTCTTGATTAATTGCACCAGTCTTAATACAAAGATTTAGGCTTAGGGTTTGATGGATTGCCCTAGGAAATCAAACCCTAGCCTTCATATAGATTATCCATAGTCTTGATACTCACACAAAATTATCCTTTGTGCGTGAGGTGGAACCCACACTTTCATATGCACTCATTAGATTCTTGACAATTGATTTTTCACTTGAGGCATTTGATGTTCTTAGGCCAAGAATCTTCATAGTGGGCCTAAATTTCAAATTTCTCATCAATTCAACAAAGAGTTGACATCTTCCAGTTTCATTTAAATTCTCAAAGAATAATTTCCATATCTTATTCACATATCTTTAGCAAGTGCGCATGGGAATCTTATCCTGCATGGGCTCCAATACATTCTCATCAATATCAATTAGAAACTTAGGTTTCCTATGCAAAAATCTAGGAGGCATTTTAATTGGTAAAGTAGACTCAACATTAGGAATTTCTTCAATATTTACTTGAGATGGGATAGATGATGTACCTTCGATTGGAGGTGAAAAAGATGAAAATGATGTACCTTCAACTTGAGGTGTGAATGATGGTGTGCCACCAACTTGAGAAGAAAATGTAGATGTACCTTCTACTTCACCAATGAAAGATGGAGTGTCTCCAATTCAAGAAGATAATGATGGTGTTCCTTCAACTTGACCTATGGACGATGGAGTGCCTCCAACTTGGAGATTCCCTTTCCTCATTGCACAAAGGTTTTGCATTCATTCCCTTTGTGCCACCAATTCCATCTCTCTCTTAGCTTTGTTAGACGTGTCATGTTCCGCTTCAATTGGCAATGGTGGAATGTCTTCTTGTATGGTTGAAAATTTCCTTCTTTCCCAAATTTGCCTCATTCTTTCTCTTTTCCTCTCATTATCAGCTTCATGCTCTTCTGGTGTTAGAGTCTTTGCTTGTTTCCTTGGCATGATGATGATTTCTACAAGCATGATGAAGAATACAATGATAATTAGAAATTTTATAATGACAATGAATAGCACAGTCAGAATGAATAACAAGGTTCTACAAACTTCTGAATAAGACACCTCATATCAAGATAACTTGAACATACATAAGTCATGGAGTATGCATTTGAACACACATATAAGTCATGTAGTATACACTTGAACATACAAAGTCATGAAGTATACACTCAAATACACAAAGTCATAAATGATGCAGAGGAAGGGTGGAGTTCATGAAAATAGACCCAAAAGACAAATTGTTCTTGCATGTTCTCCATTGCTGCTCCTATGTACTCCTTCCTATATGACTTCGATGAACTAAGGCAAATCCACTTGGAATGATTTCAAAAACCTCAATATAGATTTGAGAGCCTCTTTCAAACATTCTAAAGGTGATTCTAACAGGTATTAAACACCTAGACTCAAAAGCAAACCCTAACTTGCTTGGGTGCCAACACTTACTCAATGATTATAAAACTAGTCCTCTTGGGACAGTCATAATAAAACTTGTCTAACCCTTGAAGAATGCTCTAAAATCCTTTGGTGAGGTCTATAGGACCTTCTAAGACCCCTTCCCAATAAGGAATATGCACAAACAACACTTTTAGACTTAGATTTGATGAACTTCCAGTTGCTGTCCCAACACTGTCATACACAATCATTTAGGACAGTCATCACACTTTGTCAAATAATGGCCAAGAAAGCTTCAAAACTCCTTGAGCAGGTCTAAAAGAGCTTCATATAGATTCTTCACACCTTTGGACTCTTATATGAGTATCAAATCATTATTTTAGGTTTGGAAATCATGAATCGTCTGGTTAATTTTATACATATATGAGTTGTATGGAGGTGATTTTGAAGGATGACAAAATGAATGCCATCGAAGGGGATTGTTATTCAACATAAATTGACTATCCTAATAGTCTTAAACCAGTCCAAAAGCTTTGTGATAGTCAAAAGAACATTAACCATTGAAGATAACCTTTTGGATACTCGTGATAAAAGATCAAAGACATCTTAAGTAATGCATAAATTAAAAACAACTTCATGATGGTCATGACTATGATAGTGGACTGTTATATAGACTTGTGACTATCCTACACTCATGAAAACCTCCTTTTTAGTGTTTTATCTCCTTATAACTCCCTTTGTATCATCTTGTGTATACCCTAAGACAACCCCTAAACCTCTTTTTCATGGAGATTTCTTAGATAATGGGCATGATACAATTTTTTTGAAAGTAATTAGGCCTAGGGATTTGAGCATTTTATAACAATTTTCCTAAAACTGGTTTGAAATCCTTGTTTAACTGCCTTGAAGGAAAGAAAAATGTAAAACCCACCATTCCTCTGGTGAAATCGCATGAAACTTGGTGGAATGGATGGGGTTAGGGTGTTTTTGGTGTCTACAATGTTGTAGGAGCAGGGGAAGGTGTTGTGAGCAAGTTTGTTGATGCCCTAGGCTGAAAATCTCATGTTTTTGGGTATAGAATGCGCAAATGAGTTAGGGTTTGTAGAAAAGCTCTAAAAGGTTTGTAATGGTTGGAATTATTTGGGCAGACCATTTTTGACATGTTTGAGGTGTTGGTGTGAAGATTTGAAGTCTGGGTTTTGAAAGTCTCATTGTGACCCATTCAAACAGGCCAAATTAGCCCTCATCCAAAGCGTAGCAGCAGATTTTTGATCATTGTGTTACAAAACAACCACACTTGATTTCTTGATATGTTGAGTAGGGTCAAAAAGGGTACTCAAATATGTGCTCATATTCTGGGTATGAGTTCTAGTTAGGAAATTATGTTGGAAAAGGTTAGTTTGTTGCCCTACAAGACCTAGTGGTAGTTTGTGAAGGAAACACTTTGTTTGAGGTGTTAAGACTTTGGAAAAGTGTTGTTTGAGTTAGTTTGAAGACAACCACCCTGCTCTGCATCACTTAGTGACCTAAGTGATGTATGTGCAAGGATAGTGATAGGAAGGGGATATTTTTATGGGGATGAGAGGATTTTGTGATGGGGGTGATGGGAGTAAATAAGAAGTTAGTTTTTAGTACAGGGGAGGGATGCATATAGGGCATTTGGAAGAAAACCATAGCCTCAATTCCATAGAGAAATGCAACCTATCAAAATTCCATGCTTGGGACTATCCTAACCAACATTTTGAAATTGTTTAGCAAATTGTCAGTACCCTATCTATGAATTTAAATCTCTCCACACCTCAAGATTATTCTAGTGAAGTATGGGTCAAGTGACTCATGAGATCCTACAAGCTTGTGAAATAAGGAAGAAGACTGTCTTAATTAAGAAGAGATGTCATTCAGCTACTCCCTAGTCATGCCTTAATTGTCACAATAATGGCAAAAAGGAAGATAGTCTCATGAAATATGTTGTGAATAGTAGTGACAAAATTATGCTTTAGATTAGTGTAGAGGGTGAAGAAGGGATATCAAGAGACAATTATTGAAGTCAAGGAACATTAATATGGCAATGCCAAACTCAAGTAGATAATCATGTGCATAAGCTAAATTGCCATAAAGGCCACTATGAAGAAGGAGACAATCTGCTGTCATAACCAACACAAGTAGGATAATCATGAATAGGTACAAATGCCTTGCTCAGGGGTGTTGTTGATCTTTGCAATGAGAATGAAGGTGAGGATGGTTGTTGTAGAAAGATATCCTAGACAAGTTATCTGACCATATAATATGTTGACTGCATAGGATAGTCTAAGATTCAAGCCATTGCATCGTTATATTAAATGAATTGAATTATGCATGTATTAAGGAATAAATCCTTCTATATCATCCTAGGGCAAAAATTAAGAGTCTTCCAAAATCAATTTTGGCTCCATTGATCATGAATATGAGTATGACAAACAATTGTTCACTAAAATTAATTTATGAAGTATTTGATAATGTTTTTCTCTTGTATAGTTGAAAATAGGTGAAATGAAGGCATGAAGGGCCGAAACAAGGTGGAAACATGAGGAATTTGGAGTCTCTTTGACCGAACTAGCTAATATACGTAGACAAATATATATCTTAGAACATAAAGAATGTAAAGACATAAAGCATAAAGACATAAAGAACATAAGAACATATATATGTGAATTAAAATGGACATAAGTTGAACATACCTTAGAATTTGATATTGCAGTTGACCAATTCTCCAAAATATGGCTTCAAAATCCTCAAATTTTTTTTTTTTACAAGTTTGATTATGAATTCTATATAATTCTAGAATAGGATTAGTGAAATTTATGGAAAAAACAAACATATATCATCAAATTCAATCTATATATCAATGGTAATTAGCTTTGAAACAATATCACACATGAAACATGAAACTTTCAGTTTAAATAATAAAATTTTCTCCAAAAACATGCAAAATCAGTTCTTCTATGTTGAAAAAACAAAAAAAGGTGGTGGATTGATATAAAAATGATGCTCAATATGTCAAACAACATGAAAAGTGTTTTCTTGTCTAATATACTTGTGAAAAGCAGGAATAACAGTCATGTGGGGTCTGAAACACGGATCCCACATGCTTTTTTACCCTTTTTCATGCATGCAAAAATCATAACCTTCTCAATGTTGGTGCCAAAATCATGGTCTAGGATGTCATGCTCTCACATAAAATATATTGTAACTATGCATGTAGTGCATCAAATAGGTAATCAAGTGATGGTCCAAGAGTATCCCTAGACTCAAATATCAATGTGGTTCGTGAAATATAACTTTTTAATACTAGGAGGGACAAATGTAACCTTGTATCTACATGGGAGTCTCTCTCTCTCTCTCTTCATTTCTCTATCCTATATATAGAGAGGGATCAGAAGACATGGAGAGATAGAGAGGGACATGGACATGGATAGGAAGAGAGCCTGGGGACATCCAGAAAGAGATGGAGAGATAGAGATAGAGTTAGAGAAAGGAAAAAATATAGAAAGAGGGGCAAATAGAGAGATAAAGAGGGATAGGTGAAGATAGAGACGAGGAAATGGAGAGATGGGGATTGAGATAGACAAAGGGGTCTATAGAGGGAGAAAGATAGAGATACATATATATAGAGAGAGGGGAGATATAGGGAGATAGATCTAGCAAGGGAGAGATAGATAGGGAAATACATAGAGAGAGGTAGAGAGGGATATATTAAGAGATAGGGTTATGCAGATAGATAGAGATAGGGAAAGAGACAGAGAGATGTCTAGAGACATAGGGAGAGAGATTTCAAGAGGTAGATGGATGGGGAGAGAGATAGAGAGGAGGAGATAGAGGTAGCGAGGGATAGATTAAGAGATAGGGATCCATATGTCTAGAGAGATAGAGATAGGGATCCCTATTCTCCTCTCTACCTAAACCATAAACCTAAACCTCTAAACCTTAAACCCTAACCCCTATACCCTAAACCCTAAATAATGCCCCTAAACCCTAACCCCTAAACCCTAAAAATGCGCAACCCTAAACCCCTAAACCCCTAACCCCTAAACCATAAAACCTGGAAGCAACCCTAAACCTCTATCTCCCTATCTCACCCAATCTCTATTGGTGCCCTTGCTCTATCTCTCTCTAAACCCTAAACCCTAACCCCTAAACTTGAGCAACCCTAAACCCCTAACCCCTAACCCCTAAACCCTAAACCCTAAACCCTAAACTTGAGCATACCTAAACCCCTAAAACCTAAATAATTCCCCTAAACCCTAACCCTAAACCCTAAACCCTATTTACTTGACCAACCCTAAACTCATGTAAACCTCAAATAGTGAGGGAGGGAGAGATAGAAAGGTAGTGTTAGAGAGAGAGGATCAAAAGAGAGAGCAAGATAGAGAGACATGGAGAGATAGAGAGATAGAGAGGTAGGTATAGTTAGAGAGAGGGATAAAGGAGACAGAGATATCTCTCGCAGGCTTGGTCTCCTCTATATATCCCTATTCTCCTCTCTACCTAAACCATAAACCTAAACCTCTAAAACTTAGCCCCTATCCCCTAAACCCTAAACCCTAAACCTTGAATAATGCCCCTAACCCCTGAACCCTAAAAACGAGCAACCCTAAACCCCTAAACCCCTAATCCCTAAACCATAAAACCTAGAAGCAACCCTAAACCTCTATCTCGCTATCTCTCCCAGTCTTTGTTGGTCCCCTCGCTCTATCTCTCTCTAAACCTTAAACCCTAACCCCTAAACTCAAGCAACCCTAAACCCCTAACCCCTAACCCCTAACCCCTAACCCCTAAACCCTAAACCCTAAACTCGAGCATCCCTAAACCCCTAAAGCATAAATAATTCCCCTAAACCCTAACCCTAAAGGTATTCCCTAAACCCTATTTACTTGAGCAACCCTAAACTCATGTAAACCTCAAATAGTGAGGGAGGGAGAGATAGAAAGGTAGAGTTAGAGATAGGGGATCGAAAGAGAGAGCAAGATAGAGAGATAGGGAGAGAGAGATATAGAGAGGTAGGTATAGTTAGAGAGAGGGATAGAGGAGAAAAAGATATCTCTCCCAGACTCGGTCTCCTCTATATCTCCCTATTCTCCTCTCTACCTAAACCATAAACCTAAACCTCTAAACCTTAACCCCTAACCCGTAAACCATAAACCCTAAACCCTAAAAATGAGCAACCCTAAACCCCTAAACCCTAAAACCTGGAAGCAACTCTAAACCTCTATCTCCCTATCTCTCCTAATCTCTATTGGTCCCCTCGCTCCATCTATCTCTAAACCCTAAACCCTAACCCCTAAACTTGAGCAACCCTAAACCCCTAACTCCTAAACCCTAAACCCTAACCCCTAACCCCTAAACCCTAAACCCTAAACCCTAAACTTGAGCATCCCTAAACCCCTAAACCCTAAATAATTCCCCTAAACCCTAACCCTAAACCCTAAACCCTATTTACTTTAGTAACCCAAACTCATGTAAACCTCAAATAATGCCCCTGACCCCTAAACCCTAAACTCGAGCAACCAGGTTAAACACCTAAACATATAGTTTGACCTGGGATGATGGAGGACCAATGGGAAATGGATGTAGAATTCTTGGATCTTGATTAAATCATTATACTCATTGAGATGTGATTCAAGATCTAGGATCCAAGATATTTGTTTGATTGTCTATGTTTTCTTGGGGACCAAGTGTCTCATCATGAGATATTGATGGATAATGAATAGGACTAGCACGAGATGATGGATAGGGCTAATGGGATGATGGATAGGAGTGATGTGGGAACTTACTTGCTCTTGGATAAGATCTTGATCATAGATAATATCTTGATCACAGGGAGGATAAGCATGGATAGCGCAATATTAGTTATGGATAGGGTAAGTGGGGATGCATTGATATTCATTGGATTGGTGAGTAAGAGGTGGTGATGGGGGTTCACTAGGAGATGTTGGAGGATTAATGATGGGATCAATGTACAGAGGGGTTGACCATGAGATGGTAAGGGAACCGAGATGGGATTAGATGGGATGTTTGGATTTATATTAGGATGGGTGGTTGGTGTTTCCACATTCTTTGGACTAGGCTCTTAATGTATAGCTAATGGGTTTATTAGATGGATGTGATGGGTTCTTGGATCCAGGATCAATAATCTTTGGATGTTTGACAACATGGCTACATGATGGGGTTTGATTTGGACTTATGGTAGGAGACTCTTCAATGAAATGGATAGACATAGGAGTGGATGATGGTGTTGGAGTGGTATACATGTTATTAGGAGGTTCTTTGTTAGGCTCAAGGATAGGAATTTGAGTACATGATGTTCTTATATTCCTTTCTAATAGTCCTTGGGTCACATCCTTCATGGCTTCATGGGTTGATGGACTATGATATGCATATAGTTGATGGATAATGATGGAAGATGTTGTGGGGTTAGGATTAGGATCAAGTGAATGGATATAGGAGGCCCAGATGCATTAGGATTGGGAGTGTTAGAGGGGGATGAAATTGGATCAGTGGATTTGGATGACTCCATATCTTTGCTTTTATTTTTGGATTTTGTAAAGACTCTTTGGAGAAAAATTTTCAAGTGTTCATGGGTTGATGATTAGAGCTTAGAATGTTTGATGGTGGATTAGATAGTGAGTTATATGGTGGATGGATGATAGGGATTGATGGATTAGGAGATGGGTGAACTAATGTGTTAGTATTACGAGGATTGGAGGGAAATTATAAAATAATTCCCCTTTAACCCTAACCCCTAAACCCTAAACTTGAGAAACCTTAGAAACTCATAAACCCTAAATAATTTACCCCTAAAGGTCTGAGAAACCTTAAACTCATAAACCCTAAATATGCCCCTAAACCTGAGCAACCCGAAACCTCTGTCTCTCCTAAAACCCCTAAACCCTAAATAATACCCCTAAAATCTAACCGCTAAACCATAAACCCAAGCAACCCTAAACCCCTAAACCCTAAATAATTCCACTAAACCCTAAACTTAAGCAACCCTAAACTCATAAACTTGACCAACCCTCTCTCTGTCTCTCCAAAACAAGAAAACTAGGACTCTCTCTCTCTCTCTCTCCTTATCACCCTATCTCTCCCCTCTCTCTCCCATCCATCTCCATCCTCTCTCCCTCTTCCTTCCTCTCCTCTCACATGTCAACAAAGAATATGGAAACAAGAAAACTAGGACATGCAAAGAGGCACGAGGATATAAATTGGGATGATGAAATGGAAACAAGAAAACTAGGACATGCAAAGAGGGACGAGGATATAAATTGGGATGATGAAATGGAAACAAGATAATTTATGAAATTTCATTGGATGGGAAGAATGATGAGGAGAGGTAGAGAGGGGAGGGAAGTAGAGAGTGAGAGAGAGGATATGAGGTAGAGACAGGAAGGAAGTAGAGAGTGGGAGAGGACCGTAGGAGGTAGATAGGAGAAGGAAGAAGAGAGAGGGTAGGAGGTAGACAGGGCTGGGAAGTAGAGACTGAGAGAGAGGGTAGGAGGTAGATAGGGGAGGGAAGTAGAAAGTGAGAGAAAGGGTAAGAGGTAGAGAGGGAGGGGGGAGAAGAGAGTGAGAGAGAAGGTAGGAGGTAGAGAGGTGAGGGAAGCAAAGACTGATAAAGAGGGTAGGAGGTAGATAGGGGAGGGAAGAAGAGAGTGAGAGAGAAGGTAAGAGGTAGAGAGGGGAGGGAAGCAGAGACCCAGAGAAAGGGTAGGATGTAGAGATGGGAAAGAAGTAGAGAGTGAGAGAGATGATAGGAAGTGCAGCTGGCCTTGTAGACATGTATGTATAGTGTGGAAGCATAGACAAGGCATGTCAATTGTATGCGTAACACCTCAAAGAGATATTCTATAATGGAATGCAATGATTGCAAGATATGTAAAAAATGGATTTGTTGAAAAGGCTTTAGAAACCTTCAAGCAAATGCAATTGGCATGTGTATTGCTAGTTATGCTCAAGGTTCTTTGACGTGTTTTTATCAATTTTTAGCAAAATTTGGAGATAATCTGGAGCGTGCTCCCCATCAGGATGGCACTTTTTTCAATGAAAGCTCAAAAAAATACCACCATAATCCTAAGCTCTCTGTTAGATATCTAACCATATATTTTTTTCACATTTTGAGTACGTTTAGTGTTTCATCTTGAATTTCTTTTGTTAGTGTGTCCATTTTTTGTCAAAAACCAGTGTCTAGTATTTTTGACTTTTTTTTTAACCGTTCATCAAAATTTGAAATAAGTTATATTTTTAGAAACTAGACTCCATTCTACATGAATTCAAAAAAAATTGATTTTCGATTAGTTTTCAAACATTTTAGGGGGGAGCACGCTCAAATTTCTATTTTTCAAGATGTGTCCACTTTAAAAATTACTAAAAAATCAATTATTCATTAAAAAATTATTAGAAAAATCAGGGATAAACTACATGGTGTTAGCTAATTTCTCACTAGAGCAATTATTGAAATACTAAAAAAAGTTAACATTTTAGGGGGAGCACACCAGATGCTATGTTATGTTTTTTTGAGAAAAATAGGACCAATTTGTGTGCTCCCCCTTTTTGAACCCCTTAATCTTAGCCATTTTTGGAAAAAAATAGTAGTTTAGAAACTAGATTCAGAGCACTACAACTCTTGTTTTTGTTCCATCTTCAAATTTTGAGTGTAGCTATCTTCAATTTCTCATCCAACATCAATGTTTCCTGATTTCAGAAAAAAAGTGGCAACTTAAGACCCCAATTTGGTCTCTCATCTTTGTGCACTTACCCATATCCCTATTCACACTAATAGTACAAAGCTCGGTTGTCGCAAAAAGGTTCTCATAAAAAGAAGGCATTGACTATGATGAGACCTTTGCTCCTACAACAAAGATGAGCACCATCCGATTAGTTCTAGCCATGGAAGCTCAGTTTAGCTAGGTAGTCCATCAAATGGACATAAAAAGTGCCTTCCCCAATGGAGATTTAGAGGAAGAAGTGTACATGTCTCAACCACAGGGTTTTTAGGTTATAGGGAAGGAACATCTTGTATGCAGATTGAAGAAAGCTTTATATGGCCTAAAATAGGCACCTAGAGCATGGTACATCAAAATTGACAGGTATTTGGTTGAATAAGGATCCAAATCTATATGTCAAAAGCATTGGTAATGATACCATTTTGCTAGTAATATATATAGATGACATCATTATTACAAGTAATGAGGCACACACATTTGAACAAATCAAATCAGATATGAGTACAACTTTTGACATGAATGATCTAGGCGGTCTTACATTATTGCCTAGGTGTAGAAGTTTGGAAAATATGTGGCAACATTTTTGTTTCTCAATCTAAATATGCTAGGAGTTTACTCAATAAATTTAGAATGACATATTGCAAAATCTCATCAACACCTATGGAGAAAGGGCTAAATTTTTTAGCCAAAACTGACTTTAAGACTATTAATGAGTCAACTTATAGGCAACTAGTGGGGAGTTTAATATATATTACAACCACTAGAACTGATTTAAGCTATGCTGTGAGTTTTATTTCTAGATTCATGACATCACCCAAAGTAGAACATTAGATTGCAGCGAAAAGGGTGGTGAGATATGTGAAAGGAACACTTGACTTTGGAATTTTGTATAGCAAAAACAAAGATCCTAGGCTAATTTTGGGTTTATAAAATTTAGTTTGGGCAAGTTCTGTGGATGACAGAAAATCCACTTCTAGTTATGTTTTTAGCCTTGGCACAGGTGCAGTCACATGGACCAGGAAGAAACAATAGGCAATATCTCTATCCTTGATAGAAGTGGAATATTGAGGAGTAGTAAAAGCAACATGTGAGGCAGTATGTCTTAGAAGGATGCTTTCAAACATGAAGATGCCTCAAGAAATGCCTTCACCCTTGTTTTGTGACAATCAAGGGGTGCTAAAACTTTCCAAGAACCTAGTCTTCCACAAGCATACCAAACATGTGGAACTACATTGCCATTTCATCATACAACTTATAGAAGATGGATTAGTTATGCTGTGTAGTATTGTCTTTTCGAAGATAAAACTACAAACATTTTTACCAAGATTTTGAGTCCTAACAAATTTGTAAAATTTCAGGATAAGTTTGGTGTAGTTAGTAGATTGACCATTAAGGGAGGGTATTAAAGTAATTTGTATTTGTAATGGTCAGTTAGTGTTTAGGATGGACTTAGGATCATTCTTTATTCTTTATTCTTTATTTGTTGTCTCTCTTATCCTCTTTGGATAAATGGTTTGTAATCTTATATAAGGATGCTTTCGCTCCTTATTTTATTATCAAGTATCTTGGTAATCATTCTATGTTTAGTTTTTGTAATAGTAGCCATAGAATTACTTTTTATATAGAAGCACTATTGCACTCAATAGTGCATGCATTAAGATGAAACAAGGTTCCCATTCTACTACCTCTAGTAATCAACATAACACCTCTCACCATTTTAACACCCGCTTCAAAAAATTGAACCTACACACCTGCATCCATTAGTTTTCTCATAGATGATAGATTACGTGTGCTAATCTTGGGATATACAAGACACCATCAAATCTTCTAATTATACCATTAGAAAAATTTATTTGAATACTACCACAACCAATAATATTTAAATAAGAATGATCACCCAAGTACACCTTACCACCTTCATATTTTTTATACTTACTAAACTAATGTCTATTAGAGATCATGTCAAAGGATGCACTTGAGTCAATCAACCATACATTCTCCCCTGCATGAGTGGCCATGGCTGCAATGAATGCCTCACCACCTTCCTTCTTAGATTCGGAATTAAAATCAACCTTCTTCTTTTTCTTCTCTTCTTAGCACTCCTTACAAAAGTCACCAAGTTTACCACAGTTCTAACAAATAGCCTTGGACTTTCTAGGAGATTTAGATCTCCCCTTGGACTTGGATTTGTATTTTTAATGCTACTTATCATTCTTCTTGCCTCTATCTTTTGGTATTCCATGAACACTCAAAGCCTCTTTTGCACTCAAAGATACCTTCCTCCTCATTTCTTCAGAAAGTAAAGAACCAACAACATATTCTACTTCAAAATGACTAAAGTGCTCCCAATATCCATGACAAGACTATCCCATGAGTGTATCAAAAAACATGTCAAATTTTGACACCTTTCCTCCTCATAAATATTCACACCCACAAAATTCAATTGAGCCACCAACATGTTAAATGCTTCCAGGTGGTCTATAATTCATCAAACTTCTTCCATCCTTAAGAAATATAACTTCTTCCTTAAGAACATTTTGTTCACTAAAGACTTTTCTTGATAGATTTCTCCAAGTTTCTTCCATAAAATTTTGTAGCACAGGTTCTTCATTGACATTGAAAGAATAGGATTTGCAAGACATAATCTAATTAGACCCTTTACTTTTTGGTCCATCACATCATACTAAGATGCTCATGTGGCACCCATAGGTCTTTGAATTTTTGCATCAATAACATCCCATAGATCACGATCAATTAAAAAATCTTCTATTTTTAAATTCCACATCTCAAAATTTGTGCCTAAAAACTTTTCCACCTCAATCATCCTAGATGTGCTTTCCATCTTTACTTCCTAGAATAAAGATCACAAAGTTCTCCTTCTACACAAGCTCCCACTCAAACTAGACTAGCTCAAAAAACCTTCTACTTGACAACTAGAACCAAAACTAGCTAGGCTTTGATACCACTTGTAAGGATGTAAACATGGCTTCCTATGCTAACCTTGAGAGGAGTGTTATGAAAATAACTTAAAATTAGATTTAAACTTATTACAAAACTAGAGAAACACATAGAAATCAGCAATAAGAAATAAACCATAACACAATGATTTATGTGGGGAAAACCCTTATGGGAGAAAAACCCACACTCCAAAAGCTGCACAATGTATGATCAAATTAACAAAAAATTACAATACACTTGCAATGCACATCTTTATAGGATTAATACACCACAATTCATATAAAGAGTAATTTTAATAGCATTTCAATAGCACCTATGTACCTACAAACTCTTGCATATGAAACTACTCCTCAAGCTCTCAATTTATAGTCTTTTGGGAACCTAGAAATCATTTGTAGTTTACAAAACCATGTGCAAATACTCCCAAGAGCTATGGTGCCTAACTTTGGCCCAATTTTCAACACCCCCTAGGGAATCTATCATACATACTAAAAATAGCCTCTTACACCTATCATAATCTATCATAGTTGACCATCCAACTTGGGTGCATAGGTTTGCTAAATATAGATAGTCTAGGTTAAAATATTATGACAAACAATTAACACTCTATCATAGCTGGTCAAGATTCCAATGTAACTCCCCCTTACAAGCTCTTATGCATCATAAAATTTGTCATAACATCTGTGATCCCACAAAAGTAGGGCATCCAATTTTCCATAGATAATCAATATAAAATATTATTTAATGACCACTGCAAGGCACCAACACTTGGCATAAATGCCACATTAAAATCCCCCACCCCATTTTGGTGGAGAACATAATTAATAATAAAATAATATACGATAAAGTCTAATTAATTATGGGAAAATGCTAAATAATAAATAAATAATTCTAGGAACTTGCAAAGGTCAAGACACCTTAATTCCCAATACACCCTATGGTAGTTTGAAAATAAACCTAAAAAAAGGTTGTCTAGCAACAAGGTTAGGGCCTTACCACAACAATCATGTAGGTTTGGAATATGCAAACATGCCCGAGAATCCCCTAGCCATGAAAATATTTCATATTAAAAAAGGAAATGTGAGCATGCCCAAGAATCTCTTGGTCATGAAAAAAAATTATTAGTGAAAAGGAAATGGGAGCATGCCCAAGAATTGCACGGCGATGAAAAACCTTCCTAATAAAGTAAATCCAGTATTCATGAGACCACTAGACTTGAACTTGGGCTATTAATAATCATTGAAAGGCTACTAAAATTTACAATAAGCAATTGGGATTTGTTACAAGTATGAATGTAGTTTGAGAAACTACTAATAATGGGAAGGAAGCATTTAAGAGCTTATATAAGATCAATCATTTTTATAAACAAATTCTGTGTGAACTTTGTGAGGCATCCTCAGGTTCCATATTAGATTTTTTTTATCAAAATCTATTTAATATGATCTTGATCTCATTTATTTGTACTACTTTGTTGCTTATAAGACTACATGACCTTATGGAACACAAGCAATTTTCTTCTATGTGAATGTTAGGATTGGGACTGGGACTGACATTATTGATTGGAGTTTCACACTGAGTTGGGTTGAAGTTGAAGACATGATATCTAATGAACAAGCAATGATTACAACCACCAATAATGATCAAGGGGAGGTGGACAAGTGCCCACAAGTTTGTTGATCTGCATCTTGCTTGCATGTAAAATCATCTTTCTAAACTAGCAATATGAAGCAAATCCTAAATTAGACTTTTCAGTATCTTATGCAGGTATGAGTAAAATTATCTTCCAAAGTTAGTGGATGTCAATTTCTAAGGGTAAAGTTTCATGGTGACTGTAGTATGTGTAAATCCACTAAATATACCTAGGATGTACACACATATCTATGTATAAATTACATTATTTTTTGGCCAATAGGCCATTCTTAAGGTGAGAACATATTATAACTATGAAAAAAATTGTAGTCTGTGGTCTTACAAAAAAATATTTTTTTAGTTTTCAGTAGTCCAAATATTATTGACAACTAATCACATTTATTTAAGTTATCATCTTATATGAGGAAATGTGAACATATGTGATTCATTAGAATTTGTTGCTCTTTGGTTTTATAAAGTAAACTTAATAAACCAGAAAATTATAGGAGTTTCACATAGTTTTATTTATTCTCATCTTGCATGGTTAGTAAATCTCTAGAGTGCCTCACTCTATAACTATAGAAAATTGTGTCTACAACTTGCTTTGGTTCTGAGAAATAATTATGTACAATGATAAATTAAGTCTAATGTTAAATTATGATTGCCTTGAAATATCAACATGCTCATGGGATTTTCTCATCAACATTGATAGGTTTCTTTGGGGATACATTTCTTGTATATTCAAATAACTTTCACAAAGAACTAGCAAAACTACAACCATGCTATTGTTATAATACTTTCTTCTTGTGTAAGGTCAATTTCACAAGTAATTATAGCTATGGCATTTTCCTTCTTGTGTAAGGTCTATAAATTTATTTCATGGTAGGTACATTGGCCATACTTTGAGAGGTTGGATTTATTTCCAAGTCTGACTTATAGGTTCCTGACAAACATTGTTTGCAATCAACTTGATCATTGGTATTTACACTTTAATGTTGATCTAGGGATATTAATTTCATTAAGTATAATTGAATTTTTGAAAGAATAATTGGATTCCCTTGATAGAATTGTTCATCTATATTAATGATAGTTGGAACGACTTATCCTTTTCCCTTTGAGTCACTTTAACAAAGCATGAATTTCTTTAATAAGAGATCTATTATTTCGATACTCCACGATTAACCATACATACAAACAAAAAAAATAGAGCAAGATAAATCCCTTGAGCACAACATTCTAATCTAAACTTCAACAAAATTAGGCCAATATCAGCTTTGTTTATACCACCAAACCATAGAGTAGAATTCCTACCTATTTGATCCTTGCTTGTTTGCAACTTTATGGGATCTATTAGAGACTCCAATGCAAACACTAAGACAACTTAATTATGGGAATAGTTAAGGAATAAGAAGATAATAAAGGTAGCAATAATATTAACATTTTGAAATTGCAATATTCAGGTTTTTTTTTTTAAGTTTTGGGTTTATAGTGACTAAGTTGTTTAATTTGTGGGTAGATGTTGGCTTGGGCAAATTTTTACTGGCAAAAAATTACCTTTAACTACTAAAAAATTTGGTGTTTAAGAAAAGCCGATAATTACTTTTTTGGACAATGAGTCTTTATACGAAATTAGACTTTATGCAAAGTTTCTCAATGTCAAGGATTTTGTCAAGGATGTTGATATTGACCTATCTAAGGATAAAGTTATTTTTTCTCAAGAAGTTTGAATTTGTAAAAATCACAAGATGTTCATTTATAAGTAAATTTGACACAATTATAAATTGACTTCCAACTCCTTTATAATGTTATCTATAAATTTAATGTTCATCAACTAGGGACAATATGGTGTAATTGAATCAACATCACTCTTTTCAAGGTATAATATTACAATACATAGAAAATTCCATCCTTTCCAATAGAGTAGTCATGCACAAGCAGAATATGCTTAAATCAAACTTACTCAATCCTTCATGCAGAAATATGTGATGGTAGGTTTTAAATTAGGCTAAAATATCCATGAATAGCTCTATAACTAAAGCAATCACATAAGACAATGTCTAAGAAAATATTGTGACACTTATTCATGAATAGAGCTAAACATAACTCTCACATATTAAAATTAGAGTGAAAAAACATAAAAAATCTAAATGGTCTATAATATCATTTCTAAAGGATGAATTAAGGAAATGATTTTAATAACAATTACACTTGAATTTGAGATTTCCATCCAAAAATGAAAAGCACAAAAAATGTTAAAGACTTAATTATCACCTTCATGATATTAATGTGGAAAAATATATATTTAAAAAGAAAATTATAAATTGATCCTTCTTAAGGTTAATATTTATCATGTCACTAGTATCTTAGAAAATCATCATCAATATTAACAAATTAAAATACTTTCAAAGTTGCTTCTTTCTTGTAAAATAATCAAAAATCTCTTAAATTATCACACCCTTAAAATTCTTGAAAACTAGTCACAACAGTTAAAGATAAATATCAAATGGCCAATAGACATAAACATAAATGGTTGATAATATAACTATAAATATTTATGTCTTTCAACCGTTTGATACCACCCAAACACCTTTGAGTGCTTTTACTATTTTATAGAGTTGATTAATAGATTCAATTCACAAACATGAACGATGATTGCTTTCATTGTAGCCTCGCTTAACTCTTTTTCCTCTACTGTTACCTTTGAGGGCTTTCGTGATTATCTTCACTGTATAATTCAAAGATGTCAACATAAGAGTTAACATCCTTTGAATCCTTTTCAATTACTAGTAGAGCAAGGATTTGCTTTCTGCAACATTTGCACTACTACTCTCATGGATGGTCGCAAATAAGGCCGGTTTCGAATGCAATGTATTGCAACTTTCAACACTTCTGTCATTTTATTCTCAAATGACATGGAAATATTGGAGTCGAGAACATCCACTGCAGATTCTTTGCCAGAAACCTTGGAAGTTATCCAGTTTACGATATCTCTATCCTCGCCATATTCTGCCTCAATTGTCCGCTTTCCAGTTATGAGCTCCAGCAAAACCACACCGAAACTATACACATCACCTTTTTCTGTCACCTTCAAAGAGTATGCATACTCTGCCACAATTACGCCAAAAGATACATAAAAAATAAGAACTCTCGAAGTCAAGTATTGCAAATGTGTAAAACTATTGTTCAGCAAACCTTGGAAGCTTAAATAACCGAATAGCTTATAAAATCCATGCAAAATAAATCTTTGAAAGTAAGAGCAATTCAAATATGTAGCACTTACAAAGAAAGTTCGTGCAAAAAAGACTTTTGAAAGACAGTCATTGCAAATCTTCAATAATTGCAAGGAAAACCCCCTTACCAGTACCGCAAATACGGATATATTGTAAATAAGTCGTGAGATAAAGCCGTTTTAAGTCAAATACTCCGAACAAGGAAACACTTTAAAGAAAAACTCTGTAAAAGTCTTTGAAGCCTAAGCATTCCTTAAAAAATCTGATGAAGAACAAATTTTTATACGAAAATGAAAATTTGGATGAAAATGAAGGAGATTATGTTTACCAGGAGCAATGTAGCCGGGAGTGCCTACGAAGGCTGTTTTGGTATCGGCTCTTTTTCTGGTAGGTTGGAGAACCTTCGAAACGCCAAAATCAGCAACCTTTGCTTCGTAAAAATTGTCCAGCAAGATATTTGTAGATTTGACGTCTCTGTGAACAATTGAAGGCGAGCAATCATGATGAAGGTAAGCCAATCCCTGAGCTGTCCCTAATGCAATCTTGTACCTCGTTGCCCAATCCAAAACATTACCTCCTCTTTCGTCGCCGCTGTGCAAAGCTTCAAGTAAGTTGCCCTTGGCCATGTATTCATAAACCAGAAGATTTGAGTGGCTGTTTGACAGGTAACAGTAAAGCTTCACAATATTCTTGTGCCGAATTGTTCCAAGAGTTTCGACCTCTGCCTTAGCCAGTAGATCTTCATGTTCTTTGAAGACGTTCTGCTTATTATCATGACGATTCTCAAGTTTGTTTGCATCGTCCTCCATTTTGCTGCTCGTCCGCAGGTGCTTCACTGCTACAACTTCGTTGTTCGGTAGATCCACGCGATATACCGTACTTGAAGCGCCGCCTCCGATAACATTCTCTTTCCGCAATAAAACCCCGGAGATCTCCTCTGCATCGAACCTTAAATTATGAAAAGCCTTGAAACTCCATGACGAACTTTCTGCCTTCGAGTCTGTCTGGTTACGAAGGTACCGGTGAAGAAGTATGAGCCCAGCTACAAGTATTGACATGGCTACACCGACAATGAAACAGACCACTAATTTCACTCTTTTCGCTTCCTGCTCGGCATGAGAAGCCGAACAGACTCTCAGAAAAGTACTGCGGCTGGAAATTTGGGCGCAGACTCCTGGATTGCCCGAAAATCTCTGGCTGTCTCCCACGCTCAGAAGCGAATTCGAAACAGGGCCGGCTAACCGATTATTGGAGAAATCGATCGAACTCAACTTCAATAAACCGAGGCTTGCGGGAATTGAACCCGAGAGCTCATTATTGGAAAGGTTCAGAGAATTCAGGCCTTGAATGGATCCCAGAGTCGCCGGAATCGAACCTTCAAATCGATTTCCGGCAAGGTTGATGACGGATAAAGAGTTACAAAGACCGATTTCTGCAGGAATTGAACCTTCCAGCATATTCTCCTGCAGATACAAAGCATTCAGCTGACTCAACTTACCGATTTCCTTTGGTAAAGAACCAGTGAATCGATTATTGTTGGCTGAGATCTTGTACAACTGCACCGCCATGTCAATCTCCGGCACCAGACTGCCGGAGAATCTGTTGGCGTAAATTAACAGCTCCGATAAACTCTTTGCGTTTCTGATCTCAGGGCTAATTACGCCGACAAACTCATTAGAGCTCAGATCAATAATTGTCGCATGCGGCAGACCCCAAATTCCATCGGGCACCTTGCCGCTGAGATTATTGTTATTGACTCTGAAGCGTATCAAGCTTTTGCAATCCGTGCCGTAGGATTCAGGCAAGTTTCCGGTGAAAAAATTTTCAAGAGCAAGAAAGTACTGCATATTGTTGCCTCCTTTGCAGATGTCCTTTGGCAGCGTGCCGTTGAGGCGATTTTCCGAGACGTCCATCATGTTGAGTTTGGATAAACTGCCGAGCTTCGGCGGCAATGGGCCTGTAAAACTATTCTGATAGAGAGACAAATTTTGCAGGTTTGGTAATTCGCCTATGCTTTCAGGAATTTGGCCCGAAAGATTATTTCTATATAGCAAAAAGGACACCAGTTGTTTCAAATTCCCGACCTCTTCCGGAATGCTGCCGGTGAGACTGTTCTGCGATGCATCAAAGTACTTTAGTAATGTGAGATTGCCTAATTCTGGAGGAATACTTCCGCTGAGGTCGTTTCGGTAGAGTTCCAATTGGTAAAGCTTCTTCACACTGCCAATCTCCTTTGGAATAGAACCATTCAAGTTGTTGAAGGAAAGATCCAGAAGGCCCAGATCTGTGAAATTGAAGATAAAAAGCGGGATTTCTCCCACCAAATTACAGTCGGCCAAGTAGATCTCCCTGAGTTTCTTCAGATTCATGAGCTTTAAAGGTATAGTTCCTGCAGTGAAATTATTTCCAGCAAGGTCGAGAAAACTCAGCTCAGTTAAATTTCCCACAGACTCTGGAAAATCGCCAGAGAATCCATTGTACGTCAAATCAAGAACCTGCAAGGATTTCAGCGGAGAAAAATCCGGCAGAGTACCGGACAGAAAATTTGAAGTAAGGTTTAGGTACCGAAGCTTGCTACAATTCTTCATCAAAGGTAAATTCCCATTCAGGTCAGTGAAGGGCAAGTGAATCTTCTCCAAGCTTTGTAAACTGCAAATCACGGCGTAGAGAGAGCCGTTGAGAGATTTGCTTTCGAAGGCGATTTCAATCACCATGCCTGTCTGATTGTCGCAGGTTACTCCGTCCCAATTGCAAGGAGCATCAATGGAGTCTTTCCAATTGTTCAATGCATTGTGGGAATCTTTGAACTTTTGCTTCATTTGCAGAAGAATGTGACCCTCCTGGGGAATTGCTCCGACCCCTTTAATCAATATCGAGCTCAATGAAAGAAAGCCTACGATCCAAACCAGAAGAGTTTGCTCCATTCGTTTCTCTATACTTGAGAAATTCGTGTACAGAAAACTACGAGGCAATTCCTACATTTGAGCAGCTACTAAAAAGGAAGTATAATCAGTTGACCTGGTTAAAGACTTGTAGACAGGAAAAAACAAATCCTTTGAAGAAGTGCTTCAACTAAAGTCACCTCCACTAATGCGTGCGATTTGCACCAATTTCACACCACAGCGTTGTGGGAGGCAGCGCTTAAATTTGACAGTTGTATAGCTGTATTTAAAGATTTTAATTGTAAAATAAAATAAAAATAAATATTTGACTTTATTAACATACATTTAATTTATTTTAGAAACTGTAAAAAAAATAATTGATATAAAAATGTGACTATATATATATATATAATTTATTTTTAAATTCTTTAATAGAAACTTCAATTATAAAAAATAGTAAGAACTGAAATGCATACATTATTTTGAAGTACTTAAGTATGAATACATTAAAACCATTTGTAATTTTTTTTATATTTCTTATATAAAATTGGACTTGCATTAAAAAAAATTAATTGTTATGGGAAAAGCAATAATGAAGATTAAACTGTAGAATTTTTTTTTCTTGACAAGCAAGGTGGACTGTCAAATTTAAGCCCTGGTGGGAGGGAAGTGGCTATTCTCCATACAAAATAGCATGTCTGAGATATCATATCATGATTCTTGTTGGTAATTAATTTCTTCTACCAAATATGTAACCTCAGTCAAAGGTCATTTATAATAGAAACTTCCTCACCTGCTCCCACCAACCTCCAGTCCACCCATGTGTGTTGAATTTCAACCATGTGTTTTGAATGTATGTGCAAAAGTGTCTAGATTATTCTCATACCTCTATAAATAGAGGCATCGTGTAACAGTTTTCTCATCAAGCAATAGAAATTGCCTTGATCACCAACCATTGATATTCTAAATGTTCGGTTAATTTCTGTGTATATTTTGTGTTTGTGCATATGTTTCACCACCAACAATTCTAACTACAATACCGTACATATTTGACATGAAAAAATTCATTCCGCATACAAAATTGCTATGGTGATGGGACCCGCAACACCTTTAATCTCTTGTTCTTGCCATTCATTTTTTAAAATATCTTTCTGATAAATCAATTAAAAATGTGAATTTTTTTTGTGCATAAACAACAACAATGAAACCCTAACAAGCACAATGAAGAACAAACTAGCATGAAAATGAAAACAAGAAAGCAAAGCAAACCGATCTCCAAGCTAGATTTGATTTATTTCCATTGCTCTTCTCAATCTCACATAGGCATGCAAGATTTTGAAGGATTGTTGATGGGAGGAATGTTGATTGCTCACTTCTGCAGCATAACAATGATATGAGGATGATAGATGAACGAGAAGACCTAGAATGATTTAGACAACATAAGGATACTTGAAATGTGGATTGCCCAAATGACTTGGGTGAGGCTTGATTTATAGGATATGAGTGATGGGAATGGATGGCTAGGATTAAATTAGAAATGAATGGCTAGGATTAAGTGATACAAAAAGTTGTAGTCATTCGACAAGTGTCACATGAAGGTTGAATGAGAGGATTTAAAGTCAAATGTCTTCCACCTTACATGGAGACAAATGTGGAGATAGAGACAAAGATGGAATTAAATAATAAAATTATTTAATTTTGGAAAGGAATAATACATGGAATACATTAATTAAATAAATATTTAATTTATTTAATTAATTTGGATGAGGGATGATGTGGAATACACTAATTAAATAAATATTTAAATTTATTTAATTAATTTGGATGAGAGAAAAGTGGAAATTAATTAAATATAAATATAATTTATCTAATTAATTGGCTAGAGGATTAAAATGGGATTAGGATGGGAATTAGTTAAATGAATATGATTTATTTAACTAATTGGGTGATAGAAGGTATCTAGGACAAAACATCTTATCAGGTGTCTCAAATGATGTATCGACAAGGTGATGTTGTCACATGGTCAATTTTAGGTGTCTACATTTTTTAAAACAATATTTTGTATGGACAATAGCCACTAGCTAAAGTATCTCCGCCATATTCATCCACATATTGGGCGATTGCACCAACAAATTCAAAGAAAAATTGTTTGTTAGGCAGGGCTCCATGTGGCTACTTGGTTTATTGTGGCAATATTTAATTTTAAGCAGTCATTTTAAATTTATATTTTTAATTCTATAAATATTTTAGAAATCATTGTTATGCAACATTTTCACATCATTTATAGATACTAAAGTTTTACAAAAAAATTGAAGGGAAATGTAAGAAAGGAGGGAAAGAAATGTATGGAGCCATGTGGCATTTTTTTCCATTATGCAGTTGTTTCTTATTTTCAACCCCTTTTCTTCCACAAAATATTTTCAACTCCTAAGGAGTAGTTGCTCCATTAAAATAGGGAAAGATTCTAAATTATCCTTTTCACATGATTGAAAATTTGCATGGGACCACCCTTACTACTCAAATTTGAGTAGAAAATTTAGTTATGGAGTTACATGGGACCATGGGGTTAATTTCTTCTTTAGGAAGTGGCGAAGCTTGGGCCCGGACATCTGAAAAGAGAGGAAAAAATAAAGTGTCACGTGCAAGTTGAATGTGTGTGCAACCCACTGTTGGATGTCAAAATAATGACAGGACTTGATGGACATATCAATTTCTTGAATGACATGAAAATACTTGCTAAATGAGCTAAACAAGGATTAGTACTCACTAAACAAGGATGACTATACATATATCACGATCTCAGTGAACGAGGACTCATGGGTATTAGGATTAGGTACTTGTTGATCAAGGATTAGTAGCAATGATTATATATATAGGGTGATCTCATCAGGGATTAGTCCCTGTATTAGGGAGCAGAGATAGGGATTGTTGGCCTCCCATATCTATAGAGGGGGCTCTATTTATTGGTCTAGGCCCATCCTATCTATATAGTCGCACCCCTACCTAACTTATTTTATCTAAATCTCTCTAGCCATTTGGAGTGCATAGCACAGAGAGTCTAGTCTTGTTAGCACCCGAGATGATATATGTGTTAAGCAATAATACAAATAAAGAACACATAAAACCTACAACAATATAAATAGAAACACAATAATATAACATGGTTCACCAATATGGATACATCCACGAGAAAGTAGGGCATTAATTTTATTATTGATTGCAACAACATACATAATGTTTTTCCCCATATATATACAATATTCTTCAAAGAAGACGAAGGGACAAAACAAGGGAGATGAAATGAATAGTTAGAATTCACATCCAAACAATCTCCCACTTGAAGTTTGATCCATGCTACAAATAATCATACTTAGAAAAAGTCACCTGCTTTCCATGGCCTATTGTCTCATAGAAGTAAAAGAAACTGCATCAACTGATATTCAAACACAATCACCAAATCCAATGGTACTAAATAGGCCTGCGTAGCTGACAAGAATCAATCACCATAAATAGAATAGCAACCACAACCAATTACTAACACATCCAACTAACCATACAACATCAATAAACTCATGCCAACAACATATCCAACCCATATTGCAACTCTCATCCCTGTATAATCCACTGTCCTACTAAAAAATTACCATATTCCAAGATAACACACACATCAAAAACATTGATGTGCAAAAAATATGAAGACCCTTGATACTACAGTCCAATGAAAAAACACATACATCCAAGGACTCATGCAACATGAGCAATGTCAACCAAAACAACTCAAGTCTACCAATCAACACTTACATAAAAAGTGTGGCAAATAATCAAACCATGTAATACCAAGACCAATCACAATGATATGCAAACTGCAACCAACCTGCCGCAAAACAGAGCATACTTCCACAAATAGTTCTCTACTCAATTCTCTCACCTTTGATCTCACTTCTCTCAAGTCCTCCACATCTCAAATGATATACATTAGAAGACCACATACTACTGTTAAAAACCAATAAAGTACAACAACAGTAGATGGTCCCATAAACCAATGATCATACTAGATGAATAAGGAACTCTAGGAAGAAACATAATACCATAATGAGAAGTTGCAAATCATATCACATCCTTCTACCAACACCTCCAAGTGCTAAGTTGTGCCAAGAATGATCTCCTTTACAACCCCAAAAATGAAAAGCCATAACAACACCCAACCATTCACTCTCAAAGATTAAACCAACATGGATGTAATCTTCTCTAACCAAGGAAGATCAAACTCAAAAATATCCATTCCAAATTAGGAATAAGCCCAATTACATCTCCTAAACTCCAAAATCATATGCATAAGGATATAACCATGCCAACATACCTCAAATGAACCCTCCAGAACCAATAACCATAGCTCAAGGTCCATAAACATGAAAAGATAAAGTATAAAGAGAAATGCATCTAAAAATAGGATGGGCAATAACTATTTGAAGATAACCCGCCAAGTAGACCAAGAGTGGGGAATGAGAATGCTCCTCTAGGATACACCAAGTCACAACAACTCTCTTTAAGAACAATCTCCTCTAGGTCCATAATGAACTCATGTCCATGATCAGGTGTAGGCTCCTCGATCTTTTTGTTGAAACCTCCAAAGAGTAACAGTCTCAACAAATGTTCTCTAATCCCAAGAGAACTCTACCCTCAACCAAGTCTCCAAGTATCCATGAGCATCTCCATGATCAATCCATGCTAAGCTCCAAAAGTAACACTACACCATCATGAAGCTCTCCAAACAAATGACCAATGTACTCAAATACTAAGAGCACCAACAAGACCACTGTCAAAGCTCTCAATGCATGTTTGCAATACCTAGGAACACATCATGACATCATGATCTAACATCTCCACAAAGGAAGACCACATGCTCCAAATAACATAGCTTGTATCAAGAGAACCTGTATCATATCGACACTCTAATCGAGAATCAAGAGTCCACCATGGCATAATAACAAACATCCTATAAACAAGGATCAACATCTCCAATCACATGGAGATAACCACCTCTTGACAACATAACTCTCACTACCAAGAGCTCCCACTGAAACAGGATACCGAGATATCCATGGTATCATGATAAGCATGCTACAAGTCCTAATAATCAACTAACGAGACACTCTAATCATCCATCCTCTCATCTCAAAGAAAGATACCAATGCATAAATGACCATAGACAAGGACAACTATCAAAATCTACATCAATATTGAAACAATCTCGTGGATATAGACAATCCACATCCAAGTCATCCCACTGCAATCAATGAGTTGTGCATACCCATAAACTACATAACTCGTAGATCCCAAAAGAAAAAACATGCAAACTCAACATCACATAAGTAACCTAAGATATCAAAGAGGATAATTTGTAGACTTCAAGACTCAAACACTAGATCCACATCAGATCTGATTTGCCAATCTATACGAGTAACTATAGTCAAAGGAGCCCATAAGCAAATGTTGTAGAAATGATACCAACAACTCCACACCGAGAAGGGTACAAAAAACCTCCTCAAATCATGCACAAAGCAATCATGCAAACCTATAACTATCTTGCAACCAAAACTACCATTGGGGATTCATAGTCTGAGAGAAAAAGTTTGTATGCAGATCTACAAAACTACAAGTTTTGATTAACCATGTAGAACTTGCAAAACCATCATGTTATGCAAATCCATGTCCACTTATCATCTTAAAAATCCATGAATCTAAAAAATCATCAAAATAGTTGAACTAGAACAATGAAAAAACATAGAGAAGTATAACCACATATTTTGAATGGAAAATCTACAAAACCAATAACAAACTTCATAGCCATAACTGCCTGCTCCATTGGGAATGTGCACCACCAGAGTAGCTATAACTTACAACTGGATTTGCTCCATGCTCTGAATAATTAGGGCCAAATCAAACACCTCCCCATGGGATTTGAGGAGCTCCAAATGGTCTATTGTAATAACTACCAATAGCTGGGCCACCACCAAAAAATCTCTGCTCATATAACCACCAATCACAAAATTCCCTTGCTGTGGTGTTGTTTTTGTTGTGACGGTGTTTGAGTGCCAGCTAAGCAACTTGGATACCAGATGTCGAATTCATCTCCCCAACATTCAAAAGCTATTTGACATAGTGCAAACAGACAAGTCTCTCATTCAGAGCCCAAACTTTAATCCTTTCTCCATTTTCTGCAGAGGCGTCATAGGAATCTACTCTGTTCCCAAACATCTCCAAGCAATGCAGAGCAAGTATATTGGAATACCCATCTTGCTCAAGCACAAGAAGAACAACCTCAGCTCTCAGTGCATTAAGAGGTCAATCATGCTGTACAGAATTGAGAATAAGTACATCTAGAAATCATCCCATGAAGTCTCATCCACTATTCTCCAGTAACCATCAATTTCAACCACTGCTACAGATTTCAAACCTTCCCTAAATTCCTCTTCGCTTGCTTGAACATTTTCTAGGAGATCCTCCCACATGGGGCCCTTCTCTTAAAATTTCTTCTTTGTATATTTTATCACAATCTGCAAGGCCTTCACTGGCTTCTTCCTTGTCATCGCTTTCTTCGGGACAGTTTGAAACATTTTCGGCCTTTGCATATCACTCACAATATTCTTTTACTTTGTGCTCATATTGCTATTTGTCCCTCATCATAAGTGAGGCTGTAAATCTAGACATTCAATGGGTCTGTTGGATTTCCTCTAGGTAAAATCATTACCTCGCATCTGACATTTTAAAATTCTTTGGCATATTCCGTCTGCCACCAAATTTGAAAAACCCAACACCAACACTTCCACAGCCAACAAATGTAGGCTAGAAATGGCAGCGAAAAAGGAGAAAGAAGTGACAATGGCATCAAGACCAGCATAAACAATGCTCTTGGTGCAGTCTCCTCCGTAGGGGGGTTGGGGTCCCTTCTCCATTCTTCCTCTCTCTACTTCTCCATTATCATTAAGCAAAGGTTCTCCCACTATTAGGGATTCTACTTCCCTCTTTGATACCCTACAAAAACTGTCTTTAGACAACTTCTGCGATCCGTCTATGATCTGCAAACAACTGTGGCTTTTATTGGACAATGATTTCTTTTCTTGCAAACCCTCTATTCAACCCGCTCTCCCTGGACCTCTCCAGCTCTGATACCAATTGTTAAGTAATAATACAAATAAAGAACACATAAAACCTATAGCAATATAAACAGAAACACAAGAATATAAAGTGGCTCACCAATATAGCTATATCAACTGGAAATCAAGGCATTAATTTTATTATTGATCACAACAACATACATAAAGGTTTTGCTCCATATATATACAATATTCTTCAAAGAAGACAAAGAGACAAAACATGGGAGATGAAATGAATAGTCTGACTTTACATCCAAACAATATGCATCTTCCCAAGAACATGGATGTACATATCCTGATCTAACCCCTTTCTTTTCTTTTAAATTTCGTAGCCCATATATATAGCTGGGAGGATGAGTACGGGGGACTGTCTAAAGTTTATCGACCCATATTTAGTGGGGGCCATCGCCATATCTACAACTCGAGAAGAAGAATTTGTTTTGGCCATTAGGGATCAACCCTATTCATATATGCTCACTCCCATTCCCTCAGTTACATTCACCCCTTTCAAGTTATATGATCTAATCCATTAATTACTTCCTAATAATCAATACCTTTTTATGACACTACCAAACAAGAGATGAAACTGACTTTCTCCTCTACATAGCTAGCTAGCGCACCTTTTCTTTTGTATCCCCTATAGATAGTAGTGAGCGTGCACTGTTGAGGAAATTGAGCATGGTAGAATTACAATTCAACATATTATCGATTCATATACATATACACACAGTCTCATAAAGAATTTTCTTGTTATCCGTAAAAGAAAGGACCAATAGTAGATGCCATATTTTAATCTTAATTAGCTTTCATTCTACTTTCTGCATGGCATTCTCACACATGTTTTTTTTAAAATCTTAAATCTTAACTATTATTAGTCCCTTCTTATATGGCGGGGACTAATGTTTTCAGCTGACTAAACTTGTATTACTTCTGCATTGAAAATAGTGCCTGTGATAAGATTTACCCTATTCTCTAATGTTTAACAGTGGAAACAATTTTTGAGGGCTTTTTTTAAAAAACGGTAATATTCTATAGGCTGCTACATTTTCCATCGGAGGATTACTCAATTTTTGATTCATTTTAATCAAGAAAAGAAAGTAGTACAATAACATGGTGCATCAAGTACAACATGAAACATTTTCCTAAGGTTTTTAAAGCTTGTTATCTGTAAAACTTGCAGGGGAAATTTAATTGCCACTTGTCTCTACTAATGAACTAGCTAGCTGAGGCATTTCATTACAAATGCTAAATGGTTTTATTGACAGGTGTCTTGCACGTAAAGGCAACGTGGAGGCATAAAATATATCATCCAAATCAAAGTAACAACAACAATAGTAGCCGTGGGCTGATCAAGCAAATGGATGATCTAGGGTTTGAGAAGGATATTGTAGTGCCCTCATACACCTCATAGCCCATTAAAACAGAGTTCATCTCTTCTTCTTCTGCTTTAGATGGAACAAATTTGCAAGATAATTAACCGCGTCTTGTGCGACAACAAAGTTGGCAAAAGCTCGGAAGGTTGGAGATTGGAAGATTGTATTGAGGGACAGTGATGCAGCGATTGTGGCTGGTGTCGACTCTTCACCACAGGTGTACTTGCATTTTGGATTGTAAAAGTTATTCATTTGTAGAATTTTTGTGTTAACAGTCCACCTTTATAACAATTGCAATATCAGGAAAGTAGTTATGTGTGTAACAATCCACATTGATAGCAACTGCTATATGAGGAAAGTAATCATTTAAAAATCCTCATTGATAACATTTATGATCTGATGCAAATTATTATATGGAGCAATCCCCATTGATAACAATTGTGATCCAAGGAAAAGTTTCAGGCATTTTGTGCATATAGAGATTTCTTAATCAGTAAAGTCCTATGCCGTCAAATGAACACTGGTTCTGCTCTTGCTAAGCTATTTTTGCCTGATCTGTGTGGAATTGGATCTTCTTGTCTTTGGTTACCGTCATTGAGGAATTTTATTAATTACAAACAATTGTCTTAGCTGTGGCATTTACCCATATGCTGAGCTTAGTTCAAGGTTAATGCCTTCCCTCCCTTTTACACAATGTACTCTACACTAACCCAATTTTTTCTGTTTAAACATTTATATAGTTGCTTTAAAACAGACTCATCCATAATATATTGTTCTTTCACTGGATTTAATTGCATGTATTTGCATCTAAAGCGGAATCATTGCTGAAGCTTCATAGATTAGACAAGGCAAATGTAGTTCTAACGAGTGCAGATAAGGCTGCAAGTGTTGCTTCATCCACTTGGTTCCATGGTATCATAGGTGATGCTTATGTTCTTATGGTATGAACTCAGGTGGACACGACCTTAGGAAGGTAATTAACATTTGGTTGATTGGTTATCAATTGAAGAAACTATTACAAAAGAAAACATGTGAACTATAAATTGAACATGGGAGCTATCAATTGAAGGAATTATTAAATGGCTAACCAAAACTTGATATTTTATGCCGGGTTTGACAATGTAGTTCCAGCTGCAAAGAAAACAGCTCGAATAGATTCATACAATCATGAGGTTTCTTCTTTACTCAGAAGGGCCAAAGCTGTGGCTAACGCGCGTTTAGTTGGAAATGAGCTCTTCAAAATGGCAAGTATAGCTTTGTTATTTTTAATTGGCCCTGTAGAGCTCAGTTTATGGTTTTGAGCTAGTAAGGTCTACGACTCGAAAGCTAATTTTTCATACCAGGACACTCAAAATGGAAACTCTGTTGTGGACAATTTTTGCCAGCAATGAGTTACTGGTCAATGGAAGCCAGGCAATCCAGGTGATCTAGGTTTTATAACTAATTGCAAGATGCCCAGTTTCTACAAGATTCATAAACATACATACCCATACGATACTTCTATTGCCGTTCCTATATTGAGTTTTTGACAAGCATACTCCGACATATGACTAAGAGCGTATATTGTTCATTTTGGCTGATAATGAGGGTTGTTAGTATTCATAGGAAAGAAATGACACTATATTACATTTCACATGTGTTAGCTGAAGTGTTCAAAGATGCACCAAGGAATGGAAAGCCAATTTATAGCCACCTTGAAGGGAACTCAAATACCGTTGTTTAGGATTTTGGATTTATGAAGATGACATGCTATGATGTGGAACATTACAAACTATTGACTAATGTCTTCTAGTAACCATAAGATCAGGCCTCAAATACTTAACTGGATACTTTAACATGTTCTCTTTCTGGATTACAAATTAGTATTTTGATTTTTACTAGAAACCTTAACAGAGCCTCTCTTTTCCATGAATAAGGGAACAACTGTCAAAGGACATTGTTTAGATGAGATATTGGGAAAGTCCAGACAGTGAGCTTCTATTTTTAATCATCGACTATAATTCATATTCTTATAACCTTGAATTAGCATTATTTTAGTATCATTTGACCGCTACACCATGATATCATATGGTTTTAAATTTTTTTTACTCTATACATGATGCACCATTGATCACATGATACTTTTTGGACCTATATTATATTTATAATATGTAAATTGTGAGTTGATCTGAATGAGATAGATCTCATTTCTTATTTTCCATAAAGATAAATGTTACAAAATTGTTTTTTTATAACTAATTATTATTTATAGAAAAATCCTAAACCTTACCATATGAAGAAACCTTTTCACCTCATGTTTGCCCATTTCCTAGTAACATAGATTTTTTCTATGTTATGTCAAGTCATAGATCAAGCTTATTTCCTCTTTACTCTTTCCTCATTAGTTAATACGAAATGTTTTCAACCGATCTTGATGAAGGCCAAGAAGACTACAACAGGTTGAGACCCCTAAGTTACAAGGGTGCAGATGTCTTCATCTTAGCTTTCTCCTTGATTAGCAGGGCCAGTTATGAAAACATATCAAGAAGGTAAAATCAGAGAGTTGGAGTCTATGTTTCTCATTTGTTCTACTATTTTATGAACCAAAGATTTTTGTTTTATATCTAGATTTGCTTTTTGACTTGTGTTCCTTGTCAACAGTGGGTTTTTGAACTCAAACATTATGCACCTACTGTGCCAATCATTCTTGTAGGAACAAATTTAGGTGAGATTTTGATTGATTATTTCATATGCTGTGAGATTATCAATTAAGATTCTGTAATTGAGCTTGATTTTATTTTTCACCAGTTCGTAAACTTGTCATTTACATCTTTTCCATAGATTCACGAGAAGAAATACAGTCTGCTAATGATAATCCTGGTGTAACAATAGATCATGTATGTCCTTTTATTCTTTAAAATGGTAATCTGATTATTCCCATTTGATTTACATTTTGAAAATGTAACTTGTATAAAGGCGCCCTTTTTTAGGTTTCACAACTAAATTATATTAATCGGTTTATTTTTATTTATTAAGGATATGATATTTCGAGTCTATTATAAGTGAAATCAAAACTTTTGACTTAAAACTATGTAGGAGTTTTTGTGTTAAGATTTCAGATCACGGTCAATAATCCATATTTTTTATTTTTTAACTAAACTCTAAATGAATTATATAAGGGACGATGCACAGAGTGGCCTTTCCACTTTTGGTATGTACAGGTTTTTTGAACTTATAGTATGATAAAATAATGTTGCCATTTGTATCCAAATTTCCAATACCCTTTTTTCCTTCTTAGGAATTCAAGTTGAAGAAGAAACTTCAGCTCAAGCAGTACCGCCTAGGTCTATAATACGTTGGTTACTTCATTGTTATTGTGTATTATTTGTCATAAGAAGTTATCCATTGAGACAAAAGAAAATAATTATAGCCCATTGAGACAAAAGAAAATAATTATAGCCCAAATTGCATCAAGGCTTGAGAACCCTAAAAACTACCTATTGTGACGTTTTCACACATCGTCCCATTGCAAATGGGGACCCACCTTCTTTTCTACTTTCTACTGTGGGTTTGTTTTAAGGTTTAAGTTTTTTCTGAGTTTGTATGTTTGGTAGTGTTGTTTTGCCCAAGTCTCAAGGCCAAATTCTTGCTAAGGAGTCCGTATGTCCTCATCCTGATACATGTCCTAAAGTCCTAAAGTCCTGAAACTGACTAAGTCCTGTGTCCTAAAACCTTGAAAAACTGACTAAGTCTGAAATCTGGTGGATCTTCAAAAATCTAGAATCTCCATGTTAAATCCCATGGATTTGAGACCTATCTCAAACATCTTGACAATATATTTCAAAATATTTAAAGCTAAACATATACTTAAATATATTTTGAAATATATAGGATTTCAAGTACTAAAAAATGGCTAAGTAAGAAAAAATCGCAATTTCCAAGGGGTAATGGAAATTACACCAAAATAGCGCAATTTCTAGGCTCATAAGGAAATTGCGTTTTCTCCTGAAGACATATTTTTCATGAAAATTTCACAATTTTTTTCAAGGGATGGATCGATAATTGGAATCTTGGTGTTTTATGTTCAATTTTGATTTCAAATTGCATGTCAAAAAACTTGAAAAAAGAATCATCATCATGGAAAATTGCAATTTCCAAGGGGTAAAGGAAATTGCGCCTAGAGAGATTTGGTGCTCAATCCTTGTAAAAATTGAAGTTTCTCTAAAGACTTAGTGAAAAACTCAATGAAATCTTGCAAAATTCTCCAAAATCGTTGAAGAAATCATTGACAAATCCTTAGGAGAAATGTCTCAAATTTGAAGAACTAGTGGAAAATCGTAATTTCCACTCATAGGTGGAAATTTCACCACCTTATGAATCTTACAAAAAGTTCAAAGGAAAATAAAAAACTCTTGAATATCCAATGAAAACTCTTAAGGAAAACCTTGAAAGGTTGTGGAGAAATCATGAGGAGTAAATGCATAGTGTGAAGACATCACGAAAGTGGCACAAATTTGAGCATGAAGTAGAAAAATCTCAAATTCGACCCTCATGAGGAAAATGCGCTAAAATAGTGCAATTTCAAGGGGTGTGTGGAAAATGCGCCAAAACCAAGTGCTCATGATTTTGGTTCAAAGTGAAAAGATCCATTGAAATCACCCTTGAAGTCCATTGGAAAATCATTGGAAAATCATTGAGAAACAAGAAGAAATGCTATGAAAAGTCACAAATTTTGGCATATGAAGGAAATTTCACAATTTCCATGCTAAGAGGGAAATTGCGCTAATCAAGGGTTTATACTCTTGGTTCAAAATGAAAATGTCAATTCAAATCTTCTAAGAATCACTTGAAATTTGCAAAAATCCATTAAAAAACCATTGAAATCACTAAAAGAAAATCTGTCGAAAATCATTCACCAAGGGAGTAAAGAAGTTTGAAAGTGAAAGAACAACTTAAGGAAAAATTGCAATTTCCACTCTAGAGTGGAAATTGCGCCCAAAAATCACAATTTCCAGGTGCAACTTGAAATTGTACCTCCCCCATGTACTTTAGAAATTTTGTGAAATTTCAATAATGGATTTCAATTTCTCACATGCATTAATGAACTTGACTTAACGTTTTCAAATACTATGACTTGTGAATTTTCATCTTGTAGGTGTGTGAGAATCTGGAGGTGATCTATCCATCCAAAGAAGAGGAGCATCTAGAGGATCGAGACATCATTGAGTTCACCATCATCCTGCTTCCAGAGGAGAACTTCATCACCAGAGAGAAGAGATTTCATCCCCCATCTTGCAAGCTCCACCATCTGAGCATCCAGAAGATCATTTCAATGTTTGAGTTCAAGAGCCTTCCATTTCATGCACCAAAAGAAGATCAAGTGCAAACATCGTGAAGTCTAGCCTATTCTAGGAATTCACACCCAAGTCATCTCCTTTATTTCAACAATTTAGAGCAAGAATCCTACACAAGCATCACAAGACAAGTTAGTCGAATGAGCAAGATTATCAAGAAAATCCACAAATTACATAAATGCAAAGACAACAACAAGAAGTGAAGAACAAGGACAAGTTCCCAAGTTATACATTGAAAGCTCTAGAAGTGAAAATCCAGTTTTAAGACATTGTCAAGAAAAGAAGATACAATTTGGGAAAATGCATCAAGAAGCACGAAAAAGTATTGAAAATCCAGAAATTTGCTCAAAATACTTAATTGGCATTCAAACATCATCAGCCAATCATTTCTTGCCACTTCATCATGTCCATGTTCAATGCACCTGCAACAAAGTTCAAAAGAAAGAGGGCATCCTATCTAGAAGATTCCCAGAGATTCCAACATGTCATGCTTATCACCTTGGGAAACATGCCTTCATTTCCTTTGGGTTTTTATGTACACGGATTGTGTCAACTTTTACTTTTTACTAAAAATAGTTGGTTGCTGTAACCAATTGCTGATGTGGCAAAATCTTGGCAATCGGTAGCCCAATCAATCTTGGCCCTTCATTGTATTTTGAGGACTATAAAAAGGCTCATTCACCTCATTTGTAAATATACAATATATGAAATTTGCTGTAGGAGAGAGTAGAATAACAAGCAGAGTAGATGAAGCTCTTTAAAAGTTGGAGAGAACTTGAAGTTGTTATAATCACTTCCATGATTAATACATTTCTCATTGAAGCTTGGTGACAATTGTGTTGTTTTGGAATGCCGCATGGTTTCTTATTCCTTGAAGATAATCTAGATGTGTTTCCAAGTAGAAGTAGAAGTAAATTAGAAATTTCATTGATATAGTGAATGCATTGTGAAGATATTTGATGAATTTCTAGGTTCATACTTTTGATGGTTTTGCGCTGGTAAGTCATTGTACAAAGTTAGCATGAACCTCAACTTATTGCAATAGTTCGATTGTTGATGCTTCTTCAAGTTGTGCCAGCTGAGGGTACTTGAATGTGTGTTTGCAATATGAAAATCCTTAGTCATCCTTGGAAGATTGAACTTGTTCTACGTAGTTGTTGAATTCATCATGGCAAAGTGGAGCTTGTTATAAGGAATTTGTCTATCTTGTCATCATTCATTGTCTCATTGTACTTATAAGTAGAGTAGATTCTCTCTAAACCCTTGATATTTTTTCATTTTATTATTGTGGAATTAGGAGGTTTCTTTCCATTAAAAGGAGTAGTAAGTCGAGTCAGTGAAGAAGTAAATTCAGCGTAAGTCCCTTTGTGTTAATAGTATATCACATCAAACTTCTGAGTCTATCCATTGCAAATCATGAATAATGAACCTTGGAGTTGTCTCACTGGATCACATAGTTTATCCTTTGAGAGACTTTGTTCAAGAGAGGATATAATACTTAGTATTTTATTCTGCATGTTGCCTCGTGCATAAAAAACACATCAATAGTACCCAATAATGACAACTAGATTGGAACTCTGCACTCATCAAGTCATATCAGACCCAGTTTATATTTGTTTATGGTATTCCAAGTAGCAGACTATTGTAGATAGGCTATGATGCCTGCTTGCCTATATAAATATGGGTAACATCTGATCAGTTTACACTTTTCCTATGGCACCATGGAGTTCACTGTAATAAGATTACAGGTAGCTACCAAGTTCTAATCTCCCTACAATGTCTTTGATTAGCTTGTCTAGGGTTATTTTTGTAACATTTCATTGTAAACAATTTTTTTCTTTCTTTTAAAAGTTTCTATGAAGTCTACTCAGTGCCTCCAACATTTGCCATGCTTCGTTTCTAGGGACAAGAGTTAAGGAAGCAGATCGGGTCTGCAGGATACATTGAATGCAGTTCCAAAACACAATAGGTAAATGTTGAATTACATTAAATGGTAAATTTGGGTATTGTAAACACGTCCATTTTTGGACCCTCCTTTGTTTGTTCCACACCTTTGTCTTCTTGCTATTTTCTTCTTAGAAATTGGCTTTTGGAGAAGACCTTTGCCATTAATACTAATCGTGGACTATGAACACCTCAATTACTATTTTCTTTCTTTTTATACACAATTTTCTTTTCTCATTTTGGAATTCAGATATGTATACATCTTTTGAACTTATTTTAATATGTATTTATCTCTTTCTTTTTTGCTGTCTATGATCTACAGAATGTCAAGGCAGTTTTTGATTTAGCAATTAAAGTGGTTATCCAACACGCAGAAAGAAGAGAGTTAATTGTTCCATTCTTTAGAGGGTACTAGTGGAATTTTTGAAAAGATGTTAGATCTGAAACAAAATATCCTATGGATTTTGTGCTATTATTTTGTTGATGTGATGTAAATTTCAGTCCTTGCTTGTAACTTTTCTTTGTTACCACCTACCTTTCCCTTTCAACATTTGGCAGGGACTCTTGTTGCACTGCACCTCTTGTTCAGAGTCCTTTTGTTTTCTTCTTTAGTTGTTGAATCATAGTATTGACCTAAGACTACTCTATCGAATAAGAGTTTTTCTTTAGCTACGATTACAAGAAAAGAGAAGTACACAATGATTCTAGGCACAATTCAGGGGTATGGTCATGGTTTCATCTTCTCGTATAACCAGAAGTTAGACTAGTATGACATGATGGCCATGGAAACCATGCCCAAATCTATTCGCAAGGAAAACCTTTGGCCTACAAAGCCCCTACTTTTTAGGTAATCCATGTAGATTTTATTTCCTTTTGATCAATGGGAGTTTTTCTATGGATCTTGCCATCTTAGTACACAAATAGACACATCCACAAGACCTGCTTTTAACAAGATTACTTTATATTTTGCAATACTCGAGTGATTTTAGCCTAGTTCTAATTTCTACTTTGTAGATTTAATGGATAACCATCACCTAGGATATTGATAGTGCATGAGTTTTTTATGAGTTTTGTAGTGATAAAAATGTAGTATGATCAATGTAGATTGACGAAAGAAAAAAACAATAAAAAGAACTTGCAAGTAACACAACAATCTATGGAACAAGCATATCTTTGTATTTACGGACACCAAAAAAGAATGTACAATTTATTTTAAAAATTTTTACTAAATTTTTATCAATAACTTAAAATATCATTAAAGGATTAATCAATTTATTTAATATTTTTTGAAATATCAATTGTTTTGTATTTTCAAGTTTTAAGAATTTTGATTAATACACCCCACATAATTCAATTATAAAATTTGATTTATCTTTAATTTTTTATTATATTAAATATTAATAAAAGGTACTATTTTATTTAAATGATTTAAATTTAATTTCAATTAATTTTTTAAAATTTTTTAAATATTTTAAAGCTCTATAAATTAACCAACTATATATTAATAAGTTTTAAGAATGTATAATTATGTCTATTAGTTAATTTAATATTAACTTAACTTATAAAAAATAAGTATAAAGTCTAATAAGATAGATCTAATTAATTATAATTTGTAATTTTTCGTATGTTTTAATACCTAATTATATTAGATTTTATTATATATTCAAGATTAATATTTAGAAGAGTGATATCTCATAAGTTAAATAAACTAAAATTCCATTAAGATAATTATGAAGAGATACTTCAATTTTTTAAATATGTGTTAGCGTAAATAAATAATTTAGGCAATCTAATATTTTAGAATGCAGAGTTGAGATTTTAATTATTTAGAATAAAAGGATAAAATCAATATAAAAATAATAATAGTATTTAATTTTTAGTTTGAGGTTAATTTGATTCTAATAGATAATAGATTCTTTCTTGTATAAAGAAATTAATTTTTTTCAAACAATAATATTGAGGTAAAGAATTTTTTTCTATTCTAGTGGTTTATTTTTTCAATTGTAGAACTAATTTTTGTAGTTATAAATTTGAACTTGGTGTATGGATTTGAACTTCACTAATAGATGTAAACATGTCAATTGTAATTCCTTTGCACTTGCAAAAAAGAGGTTTTCTTAGATATTTAAACCTTTAATAATAAAATTGGTGGTGTTGATAAACATCTTTGAGGAATTGACAAGGCTAGAATTACATTCTTCTTTAGACAAACCTTTGTATACTAATTTAACTACTTGAGATACTAATCAAAGACAATAGGTGATCATACAATATACCCTAGAATGTTAATATCAATGATGATGTCATGCTTTTATGACAGTGTAATGTATAACCAAGCCTTACATATGTTATATATTCAAATAACTTAGGGTTTCTCCTTTAATAAAACATCCTACCATGCAATTCAATATTTTTATGCTTTAGTCAACTCATAACAATTAATTAGAGGAAAATATTTAGGGGCTAAAATTTGAATTTAAATTATTTGGGGTAACTTCTACACTTATAAATATGAACTAAGGTGGTGAATAGATAAATTGAGGGTTAGTCCAAAATTTAAGAACGAGTGGAGATGGAATCAAGCTCCTATCAATTTATTTACCAACTTCAACATAAAATACATCATTTTTTCACACTAATCACTATAGTAGTGGCTATCCAACATATTGGATGAACCCATAAGACATTGTCAGTGTATGTACATGTGTATTCCATAACAAGTTATACCAAAATAAATTTGTCGTAATTGATGGGATGTGAACTATGCACATTTTTGTTTAATTATTGCATGCATTATAGGCTTATGTAATGTACAAATTTAATGCAAGTCTACCTCCATCATACAAAGGAAGCTTCTATTCTCCATACAAAATTACATTTCTAATGCATCATGTCATAATTTTAAGATACGATACCATGCCATTTTTTATATTCTCTATACAAAATTGTATGTATAGGCTATAGTGATGGACCCACAATAACTGCTAAATTTAGCATTTCAGCCTTGCAATTTTCTATCACAATGAACTATGAACTTTGGTCCGTGACAAGTGCCATTTTCCATCTTTTCATCTTACCTCCCACCCATGATCAAATTTAAATATTTTTTCATTGCAAGTCTCACCCATAGTTAAATTTAAATTTTCTTTTTCATCTCAACTCTCACCCACAATCAAATTTAAACTTTCTTTTTTCATCTTAATTCTCACCCAATGTATTAAGGAGAAAGTTATGCATGGTATAATTGAGTCCTTCAGATGTGTATGAGAGGAAGAAGTGCTTCTCACTATTCATTCAATGTGGGAGATGTTTGGACAGGGAAAGAAACATGTTAATCTCACCAACATGTTTTCATCATTTGTGTAGGAGTCATGTGGTGAATCCTTTCTAGTACCAAACATTATTTTCATGGTGATTCTCATCTGGGTGGTCATGACGAAGAGATAAAGAAAATAGCATCAGAGATGACAACTATAATAGGAGCTATCAATATCAAGGACTTCATTCCTTACTTAGATTGGCTGGACTTGTAAGGAGTGAAGTGGCGCATTAAAAAGATACACAATTCCATTGACCAAGTAATAAGGAAAATAATAGAGGAACACTGGAAATGCACTTGAGGAAGTTCCACAAGGAGTATGAGTAGCAACTTGCATTTTTTTGTGTTTTATAGTTGTAAGGCTTTGCAACTTGAGAATGGAAAGCTTTTGGATCAACATCTCCATTATTCAAACAAATCTTTGTCAGTTGTAGATGAATTAGCTTGTTGTAATAGGTCTAAGATTTTTGAGATTGACTAAAAAACTAGTCATGGAGTAGTATTGTCAATGACTAAGTAAGTTGTAGAGGTAAGAAGATCAGGAGTAGGGTGGAATTGCACTAGATTATGTACATTAGGGGTCACAATAAAAATTCACAGCCCTAGACACCATTCATGGATATATCACTTGGCATCTAAACCCATCATGATCATAGTAGTCATAACAATGGTGGCTATATCAATTTCTTGTGTTGTTCATGTGGTTAGGCCTAATCTAATCAAATAACATCACTTTAAGTAGGATCAGAGGCCACAACAACATATGGTAACATTAATTTATAGTTTTTATGGAGTAAAAAGTGGACACATGCTTTTTTACCTCCTTGTTAGCTCCTAGGTCCCCGTGATTACATGATACATCCTAATTATTCATCCTGATGCAAAACCCATGAAACCAATGCAAATTGGGAACAAGGGGCCCATGCTTAGCCTTACCTCAGACCAAAAAGGTGCCTTGGAACTTGGGAACCCCTACCCAAGTCCTCCCTAATTGGTCAATACAAATTTAATTACATGTCGGCATAAGACCTTTAAAAGGGTTTCTCTTTGTTGGCTCTTTTGGTTAATTTGATGAATGTTAGTGGGAATGCATATATAAGTACATTTTTGAATTCATTTGTAACCTAGATGGAGATAGCCAACTTGAAGCATTGGAATAAAGAGCATTCAAAGCATTCATTATGATTCTAGAGTAGAATTCTATTGTCATTGTGTGTTGTTGCAGGTTTTGAAGTTATCATCTATCTCTCCTTATGAGTTGAAGAGCATTAATCCTCCTAAGGGTTTCATCACATAGGTAATATCATTGTTGTTCATCATCATTTTATTTCATCTCATTGATTTATGTTTAGCCTCTTACCTACAAGGGCATGCTCTCTTTATCAAACAATGTTGTTGGGAAGCTTGAATGCTATCTTGAGATTTGACCGAGACAAGTCACTAAACACCATAACCCACAAACCCCTTTTCTTCTTGTGTGTAGGTTACAGGTGTGAGATCTGGAAAAGTGAAGACACAAGAAGACTGAGTAAGGAAAAAGGTTTCAGGATCTGATAACATTGCAACAGTATTCCTCTGCAAAAGACTTGGGCATTTTTCAAAATATTCTTCTGCCTTAGTTAACTTCAGATCTGATATCAGGCAGTCTCTACATCATTTCTCTAGTTTACAGTTTCTGGAAATTCCACCTTTTAGGACTTAGGCACCTTTGAAATCATCCTTTGACATCTCTGCTTCTGGAATTAGGTTCTCCTTTGTTCACTAATCTCTAGGCTTCTTTTGGATCATCCATATCTATCTCCGTTTGTTTGTTATGCTCCGATCATCATAGAACTAGGGTTTAGTGCATATTTGACCTAGGGTTTGATAAAAAAAAGATTTATAAATTAGATCTTTCCATAGCACTCCTGAGTATAATATCTATAGCTAAGTCCACCTTCATTTGTTAGTGATTTGGCTTGGTCTTGTCCTTGAATGTTATTGTGGAAAAGGATTTTACCTAGTGTGCATGCTAGTCTTCTTCATTCTCTTTTTCTTACATAAGATTTTGGTGAACCCGTAGATCTTATACTTTGGAATCATTCTTGCATAATATCTAAGATATTTTCCACCCTAGATCTGATTAGATTCATAGCTTAATTTCATTGTTAGAGTTTCAAAAATCCTTGCATTTTTAGTAAATTTGGCTAATCTTCAACCTATGGTTTCAAGGTTGGCGTGTTGTGGTAAATATTATTAAATTATTGGATTGATTAAAGGATTTTAGGCTTCTTTACCTTATCATCCTCTCTGTTTCAAGACATCTTTTGCATATTTGCATTGAAAAAAGTGAAAAAACCAAGCATTTTAGGCTTGCAAAAAGGCATAGTTTTGCATTGTTTCATTGCATATGATAGAACTATTTAAATTTATGATTTTTACATCAGATATGATCCATATTACAGTATGAAATCATTTCATGGTTCTGCATCTAGTATTTTAAGCTCTCATTTGCTAGGGTTTTGTTGGAAAAGTTGCATTTTTGAAAACTTAAACAAATTCAAAATCTAGGGTTTGTAGTCAAAATCTTATTTCAGATTTTTCTGCCATAATAAACATTTCAATTCATATCTAGCATTAATTTATAGCATATTTTCATTGTTCATCATTTCATACCTTGGTTTGAAAATTCATATGTTTGTAATACACATTGTGTATTTCAACATAAGAATTTTGACATCTCTTTAACATTTATCTGCAAGAAATCTTAAAATTGTCTATATTACCTTTTGTGAAGCACTTTTAAAATCTTGTTCACTTAATTTTTAGTGACACTAGTGTGTTTTTGTTCTTTGCAAAAAGCTTCAAAAACCTGGTTTCCTCAAACTAGTGTCGCAGTGTACAAAAGTCTCTCATATTGGTGGTACTTGATAAATGAATAGATCTGAGTATATATTACTCTCCCAAGAAATTTCATTATGGCATCTTCTAATTGTTTCTCTTTGGTATCTTTGCATGTATATATCCTTATGTTTTGACTCATATACAATCCATGTATGATAGGGATATCTTTAAATGCAAGCTTCATTTGAAATCCTTGATTATGTATCTAATTTTATTAACTTTATAACTTCACGAATGAATATCCTTCAATATTAAAGGACTTTACTAATTTCATCTCCATGAATTGTCATGAGAAATATGATGGTGATAATTCTCCTTTCACTTCTACTATAAGTCATAATGATACATGTAATGGTGACCTAGCTTTGCCTAGTTTACCTTATGATTTAGATCTCTCTCCCAAAGTTGTTACCACTTGTGAGAACATTTTGGCACAAGAGGATGAAATCATTGATACATTCCTTAACATCACCTTACCATTTCTTCATTCCAATGTTCTCCATTTAGAAGATGAAGCATTGGTGGATGAAGAAAGGTCTCTCACAATAAATCCTTTGGGGATGGATGCTGAGATTAATCAAAGTAAAAACAATGTTAATTCAATCATCACTAATAGACTTATTCAACCTACTAAGGGGATAGTGGATAAGTGTACTAATGTTCCTAAACTCATTTTGAATGGGGCATATAATGTGCCTCCTCGCTTCAAACCAATTATTATAGTTCAAGGTGCTCCAACACCACCTAGACCCCTGGGTTACATTCTCAATTTTGCAAAACAAATTACTGAAGGAAATTAAATGTATCAAAATGTGTCGCAATAACCCCATCACAATGTGGTTGCTCACACATACAATATGCGAAATAATAAACAAAGTAAACAATAGTCAAACATTTTGATCACTTTACCAACTTCTCAACCTATGCTTCCTCAACCACCTCATCTTACTCATAAGGTTGGTCAAGATTACGATCTTGTTGAGCAACTTCATGCTACTCCAACTAAGATCTCTCTCTGGGAATGCACACAAACATCACCTACATACCATAGAATGCTCCAAGAAGCTTTACAAAAGGTGATTGTACCACCTGTTGTTAAGCCTAATGATATAGTAGCCCTGTTAGATTGTATGCATGTGACAAAAATGGATATTCTATTTCAAAAACATGAATTACTATCAATTGAAGTTCAAAATCAACATGATCCTCTTGTAATCTTTGTCACACTAAACAAAAATTTGATAAAGCAAGTTTTGATTGACAATGGAACGACTCTTAATGTTTGTGGCATTGATTTGCTACATAAAATCAAGGTTGACACATCTTTAATCAAACCAGATAAACTTAACATTCGTGGCTTTGATAATGTTGGTAAACAATCCTTGGGTACCATAAATTTACCCATAATGGTTGGACCCATGACATTATCTACCCTTATTCATGTCATGCTTGGTGTACCTGCATATAATATGATTCTTGGTAGATCATGGATTTATGCCATGGGGGTAGTTCCATCTACCCTTCATCAATCAGTAAAGTTTATTTACAAAAATAAACTTCACACCATTGAAGCTAACCTATAACTGGAAAGTTGTTTACAGGTTGAAGGGGAAAAACAAGTTATCAATCACAAGATTCTCAATAATGTAAAAGTTGATTCATCAATACCTCTTGCTATAGATAATGCTATACAAGATTCAAAATCACCATCGAATGCACTTCTTGGTGATGATTGGGGTTCATTAGATTTTACTCCTTCCTTTACAGGGGAATATAAACTTAATAACCCTAATTCTGAAGCATCAAAATTTGCCTCGATCTCATCCAAGCAATCTTTGGAAATACTTAAGAATCCTAAAGTTTCTTTAGTAGAAAACAAAGATAATACTCTTACTTATACTATAGAATATGAGACTTATCAGGCCCTACTTTCTAAAAAGATAGAGTCTCTCTATGGTCATGGATTTCAAATCCTCTACAAAAATTGTGACTATGTAGGCAATGGTTGTGGCGTAAACCAACAAGGAATTAGAGTACCCTTACAAGTTGTTGCAATTAACTACTCGGCTGGTATTGGATATCATTCTTTGAAGCCCACCAAAGCTTATCCTCATCTTAAACTTAATGTTAATACAATATCAACAAGTCCAAGATTAAATATGATATATCCTGAGATGATAGACATGAATTACCTACCAGGAAATATCCATTTGATTCAGGTAAGTATATCTCCCTCCTTTTGCCACACTCAATGTAGCACCTATTCCAATTGCTCTCAAGGGTGGCCTCCTCGTAGACATACATTTTGATAGTGTTGTGTTGTGATCCCCGTGTAGTGTTAAATGTTTGTTTAGGTCTCCTTGGATGATCCTTGATACTCTTGTAAGGTCAAGGATACAAGGAGACCGCCTCTGTTGTGATACTTCTTCTATTTGTTTCTCTATTCTTTTATCTTCCTCTCTCTTATTGTAATTGTTGTGTGTGGTGCCTTGGGGGCATAACATTGTGGATGATGTCTTGGGGGCATCTTCCCACATTGTGAACCTAAGTCACTTTCATCTCCTCTCTCATTTTTCAAGATTTCATTCTTCCGTGGCTCTACTAGTCGGCAAATGACAATAACAAATTAATACTGATAAGGACTGTGCGTCCCTATAAAAAGAATACAAAATGGACCCAGTCCATATATGAAGATGGGGTTAATATGTTACTGATGCTTGAATAGTAGAATCACCTCATGTTGTGATTGTGTATCATGTTGTGAAATTCTTGTAACAAACCTTTGCAATACTCTAAATCTGCTTCTAGGCACTTTGGAATGTTTTGTATCTCACCTTGTAGCTACACTTGGTTCTAAGATACCTGCAGTATAACCTAATGGCTATTCTCAGTTCTGAACTCGCAAGTGTAGCCTTGGTCTATTAAGTGTTATGATTTCTATATAAGTTTCATGAGATGATTTGATTTTTATCTTAACTTAGATTTTCTAACCAAAGTTTATATCATGTTAGCAAATGATATTGATGTGTTTGTGGGAACAATTTGATGATTGTAAGCACATGTCACTTTGGGGCATGGGCTTTTTGAAAACTCTAGTTCCCTTATGTGTTTTCAACTTTACCTTAAATATGATTGCTACTAGCAAGCAAGTTCAACCACTTTAAGGTGGGGGCATATATTGTGGTAAATACTTGGATATTTTAGATATTGTTGATAAAGCATGTTTGTGTATGCTTCCTTTTCACCGTAAGGCATCTGCAGATGTAGGTGGGGTCATGTACTTTGTTTTGTTTTGTGTATACCTCCTTTTCACTGTAAGGCATCTACATGATGCATGTGGGGTTGTATACTTTGTATGCATGCTTCCTTTTCACTGTAAGGCATTTACAGATACATGTGGGGTTGCATTTTGAAAGCCCTTCTATGGAAGGTGGGATCATGTCTTCTCTTGAGTGATTGCACATTCTTTTAAAAGTCCTCTGTGGAGGTGGGGTTGAATTTTGAGTTATTCATCCTTAAGCATGTCTTTGGCAGTTGTGGTAGCGTAGCTCAACCGTCAGGTGTGTTTGGCATGTCTTAGATGGTGGAGTGTAGTGATAAGCTTCTCCCCATCACCCATGTTTTCTATGTATAAGACGTATAGTGTGTCGATGACTCACTCTATGATGCTCATGTATTCCATGTGTCTTCCATGTGTTTTCCCTATGTGTCTGGCGTGTATTGCATGTTTTGTGTGTTTCGTGTGCTTTTGATGGCGACGGATAGCAATGAGCTTCCCCTGTCACCTAGTTAGGATTATTTATATAATTGCTTAATCATGTCTTCTCTATGTACTGCATGACTATATTCATGTCTTCTCTGTGTATTGCATGCTTTACTATCTTCTTCGTGTATTGCATGCTTCTTCACTGTATTCACTATGTTTTGCATGGCTGTCAAGTGTTTTCTTATGTTTGCCTAAGCTTGGGGGCTAGAAATGGTCTTCCAAACTTAGAGTGTGTTTTATCTCTAGTGTTTGATGTGTCTGATATGCTTCGACCATACTTTAATGCATGTACTGATCATAAGATCATACACACATTAAAGTGGGGGCTAAATGTTATGGAGTAAAAAGTGGACACATGCCTTTTTACCTCCCTGTTAGCTCCTAGCTCCCCCTGATTACATGATACATCCTAATTATTCATCCCGGTGCAAAATCCCTTTAAAACAATGTAGATTGGGAGCAAGGGGCCCATGTTTAGTGGTGCAGTCATGGCCGGAGGGTTCACAGAATGAACTATCCAAACCATGTAGCTAGAGTAAAAACAACGGAAACAACACAATCATAGAATGTAATGGAAGATTAAAATGTTCATTACATTAGATAATTAAAATGCTTATATGTCAAAAACATGTGGGCTATAATCAAAGGGCTCACAAGCCTCTGCTTTTCCGGTTACAACAGATATGCAAGATATGGCATTGAAGTGCCTTCTTGAAAAGAATCAAACTTCTAAAGCTATCTAAATCATATCATAGAACTATTGACTTCCTAATGCATCTAAGATATCTATATATATCATTTCAAGTTCTAGGAATCCTCCGTGTCGGCCACAAGAGGTTACAAACTCTAATGAAGGATGTAATGTGTAGGAACATGTAGGTCGGCCTTAAACATCTAGTAATGCTCTGCAAATGGATGGAACTTGGTGTGGACCTTAATGAAGGTCTATCTAATCCATATGTACCATGTATGATGTTTTTCTTGGCTCCGCAAGTCATAGAAGTGCTCTGTTGCCTATTTGGAAGCTCTATTATGAGAAAACTAATGATCTTCTGATAGCGATAACTTTTAGCAAACAAATCCAAATGACCTAAAATTTGAATATGATGTAGATGATGATATGTAGATGCTAAGTCCTGGTCCACATGCTCTGATATGAATATGTGGTAAATGTGGTACAAAATGCTAAAACTGCAAATGCCTGAATTGAATTGAAAATGAAAGAAAAGAAAGAATGCAAATGTTTTTGGTTGATGCAAGATTTCTCTGCAACCTGGGGTGCTCTTGCATCACTTAGCCTTAACCCATACCAAAAAGGTGCCTTTGGACTTGGGTACCCATGCCCAAGTCCTCCTTGATTGGTCGGGGCAAATTTAATTACATGTCAGCATAAGACCTTTAAAAGGGTTTCTCTTTGTCAGCTCTTTTGGTTAATTTGACAAATGTTAGTGGGAAAGCATATATAATTGTGTTTTTGAATTCATTTGTAACCTAGATGGAGATAACCAACTTGAAGCATTGGATTAAAGAGCATTCAAAGCATTCATTATGATTGTAGAGCAGATTTGTATTGTCATTGTGTGTTGTTGTAGGTTTTGAAGTTATCATCTATCTCTCCTTATGAGTTGAAGAGCATTCATCCTCCTAAAGGTTTCATCATATAGGTGATATCATTGTTGTTAATCATCATTTGATTTCATCTCATTGATTTATGTTTAGCCTCTTCCCTACAAGTGTACACTCTCTTTATCAAACAATGGTATTGGGAAGCTTGAATGCTATCTCAAGATTTGACTGAGGCAAGTCCCTAAACACCATAACCCCCAAACCCCTTTTCTTCTTGTGTGTAGGTTACAAGTGCGAGATCTGGAAAAGTGAAGACACAGGAAGATTGAGTAAGGAAAAGGGTTTCAGGATCTAACATCATTTTGGGAATATTCCTTTGTAAAAGACTTGGGCACTTTTGAAACTATCCTTCTGCCTTAGTTAACTTCAGATATGATTTCAGGGCAGTCTCTACATCATTTCTTCAGTTTATAGTTTCTAGAAATTCCACCTTTCAAGACTTGGGCACCTTTGAAATCCTCCTTTGACATCTCTGCTTTTGGAATTAGGTTCTCCTCTGTTCACTGATCTCTGTGCTTCTTTCAGATCGTTCGTATCTATCTTAGTTTGTCTATTATGCTCCGATCATCATAGAACTAGGGTTTATTACATATTTGACCTAGGGTTTGATAAAAAGGCTTTATTAAATCAAATCTTTCCATAGCACTCATGAGTACAAGATCTATAGCTAAGTGCCCTTCATTTGGTAGTGATTTGGCTTCGTCTTGTCCTTGAATGTTATTGTGGAAGAGGGTTTGACCTAGTGTGCATGCTAGTCTTCTTCAATATTTTTTCATACATAACAATAGTATGCAAGAACAAGACTAGATTTATTTTACCCTTAATCTCTTGTCTAAGTAAGAGAGATTCATTATTTTATTTATATAGAATACCAAATGGGTATTTCAATGAGTTAAAAGTTAAAAATTCTTCTTGTATATTGAATATAGTTTGTGCTAAGGTATCACATGACCACAAGTATTAGAAAATGTTATTCTAAATAAAATAATGAATACAAAAATTAATTGCATTCCCTATTATAAACAACTCATTTTAAAATCATTCAAAAAAGTAACATACAAATTGGTTTCCAAATTAAACTATCATTAACACTTGTAATAGATTTCTAATATCTATTTCAAATTTTAAACCTTCTTATTTGATGTGTTAGGATTCTTACATAAGAAAAATAAGTATTGTGTAATTGAATGTTGGTGAAAAAATTGATGGTTGAAATACATAGTGTGTATTTCAACTTGCACATGTACCCATTTCTTACAAGTTTAAGTTATGGTGCAGGAGCACCTAACACAAGGTGGCCTCTGTGAGGCATTTAAGTTTATGTTTGTTTAGAAAATCATGTTTGCATTGTAATATGGTCTATTTGACCAATGCATTTTCATTTCAATTTGTATCTAGGTTCATTTTGTAAGTCCCAAGTGACTTAGGGGACATTTGTCAAATTGTAACCGCATAATGCCAAAAATAGGTAGTTGGGCAGTTGGAGGCTATTTAAAACGGTTGTCTCCCAGCCGCTTAGGTTTGGTCTCCCAACCACTTGGAGTTAGTTTGGTACTACTTTGGGTGAGTTTATAAACCCAGGGAAATGAACAAAGTTAGACATATGATATTGTAATTGAATGCAATTGTGTGAATGTAATCGAGCATTGTGAAGGAGAAATCGAAGTATTATGTGTCGTCAATCTATTTTTCATTCTCTGTAATTAGAAATTGCATAGCTGTAGATCTCTTTTCCTTTCTGTGTTTTCCTGTTGTTGCATTATGTCAATGTGAAGCATTCCACTGATAAGATTTCTATCAAAATCAGTGGAATGGCTTCATTGTATAGTTATCTGCTTTCATTTTCTATTTTGTTTTCCTATTCAGCGGCATAGAGGACCAAATTTGGTTGTACACAGTAGATCGCCTAGCATCTCCATGTGCTAGGGTTTGGATTGGAGGAGTTGGAGTTGTTTCGGTGAGACAGAGGCCATCGACGAAGTATTTCTCACTCAGACTGATGAGAATAGTCTAGCCGAAGGGAGGATCGAGCTGCTAAACGTAAGTCGTGGCTTGAGGTTCAGATCCGAGTGATCAGATTATCAGCGGTTTTGGAGAAAGTCAGATCAATAGGGAAGGATACGCTGAAGGTAGACGCCATTGGGCAGAGGAGTAACATCAGTAGAAGAGTTGGAAGCATATAGTGAAGACAAGAGTCTCACCGAATGTAGATTGCAAATGCATATCGCAAAAGCATGTTGGGAATGTATGTGGAGAATGTATCTTTCGTCAGATACAAATGGTGACAGGTCACAACAGTGAATCAAGGTATTGCCATCGGTAATAGCAAGTCATGCCAAGCATATGCTGAATTGGTATATCGGCATATCGGGAGAACAAGCAAGGAGTTCACCGATGGTGGAAGTCTTACCGACTGAGGCTCCCCATCATATTGGTATTAGAGCTAGAGAAAGCTCTAGGTGGAGGTGTTGTGTATTTGATTTCTGAAGGCAGATGAATTTGATTTCTGTAGTATGTGGGCAGACAATGATGAGGTCTATCGTGACCATTCACCAATAGAGATTTGGTTGGAAGAGGGTGCAGAGTGAGGCCACTACAAGAGTGAGTGGTAGTGCATCTCTAGGATCTGCCGTTGGATGAGAGGAATGGGTCTGTGAAGCAGCATGTAGGATGGACATCTGATTGAGCATTGTGTTGTAGTCGAATTGAGGATTTGCAGAAGTGTTGGCGTTGTCTGTGAATGTTTATGTCAGACAAAGAAAGCGAAGGAGAGGCTAGTGGTATGCCTCCAAAGGGGATGACCACCGAAGTGGTCAAGAAATTTCAAGAGATGGAAGAGATGATCAAAACTGGAGTCAGGGAAGCACTCCAAGTATAATTGAAGGCAATGAAGATAGGAAAAAGGATAGAGGAAGATTCAGATGAAGAAGAAGAGAAAGAGGAAGAAGTAGGGGAACAAGAAGAGGCAAAGATACCAGTTGAACGAAAGCAATTCCTGGAAGCCATTAAGGCTATTGGCAAGGACTCTTCAGAGGCTCGGATAGATATTCCCATGTTCAGTGGAAAGATGAATGCTGATGAAGTTATGGAGTGGATTGAGGCTCTAAACAACTATTTTGAGTACAAAGAAGTTCTTGAAAGTAAGAGAGTTAAGTTTGCAAAAACTAAACTCAAAGGTGCTGCCCTTACATGGTGGAATTACACCCAAGGAGAAAGGGTACAGAATGGGAAAAGTATGATCGCTTCATGGAGCAGAATGCTAAAGAAGATCAAGTCCCAGTTTCTTCCATCTGACTACGAGGTACAGATTTATAGGAAGATGCAGAACCTTAAGCAAAAAGACATGGATGTGGCTACTTACATCGAGGAGTTTCACAAATACACTCTTCATTGTAGGTACACGGAGGATGAAAAAGCCAAGGTAGCAAGGTATTTAAATGGTTTGAGGATCAATATTCAAGATGAGATAAGTTTGTTTACCCTTGAAACCATGGAAAAATGCTTTCAAGTAGCATTAAGAGCTGAAGAGAAGTTGAAGAGGAAAGGTGAGCAACAGAGTAGAGGAAGAGGTGACAAAAATTTTAGAGGCAGTTTTGGAGGCAGAAGTCCTAACCAGAGGCCTAGTGGTGAGTCTAGCCAAGAAGAGCAAGCTGGAGACTCAAGTAGCAGAGGAGGCTACTGAGGAAGAAGGCCAAATGAAAGAGGTGGGACAAATGGATCAGGTAGAGAATCCAAGTTCTCCAACATGAGATACTATAACTGTAATCAGATCAGGCACCCGGCCTATAAGTGTCTAGAGAAGGCCTCAACTTCTCATGGCAATGAGAGAAGAACCACATTGACTCAAGAGGATGCAGGGAGTGTGACATCTCCTGAAGTGAATTTGGCATCAGAAGTGGGAGAAAGTCTGATGATCAAGAGGACGTTGCTCAAAGCACCAATGAAGATTGAACCATCACAGAGGAGAGCTCTTTTTAGGATCAATTGCAAAAGAAAAGGTAAAATATGCAAGGTAGTCATAGATTCTGGTTCAACAGATAATATGGTTTCTAGGGAAATGTTGGATAAATTGAGCCTAGAAAGGATTCCTCATCAAACTCCTTACAAGTCATCTTGGGTAAGTGATAGTCAATCACTTTTGGTAAGTGAACAAGCATATGTTGATTTTCAGATTGGAGAATATAAGGAGAGAATTTTATGTGACATTTTGCCCATGGAGTGTTGTCACCTACTTTTAGGTAGGCCATGGCAATTTGATAGGCAAGCATTATATGATGGATATGCTAACACGTACACCATCAAGAAGGATGGAAAGACTTTTGTGATGACACCATTGCAGGAGGATACTAAAGCAAAGAAGGCAACCAAGGTCATTTTGGTGGGTAAGAAAGAGTTTGTACAGATCAATGAAGAAGAGACCACGATAGTTGAGGATACCTCAAGGAGTGGGGTTACCAAAGATCACAGTTTGAAGGTGATTTCAGTTTTGAATGATGGAGATTCGATGGTAATGTCTGAAATGGATCAGAAGGTCAAAGAGAAGGTCTGCAAGCAGCCACAAGTTGATTGGAAAGAAGAGGATGCTATCATAGTAGGGACTATTGTTTGTCCTCTAGAGCCAACAAGAGTTGAAGGGAAAACATATTCTACCATAGCAATAGTACAAGAAGCATCAAACAAGGTTTTTAATGTAGGTGTTCAGGCAATTATGATAGTAAGCAATCATGGCATGCAACATTCCAGTTTGCTTGCAAGCACTCACTCATGGCAAGGTGTGAGTAGAGCCTACAATGCTAGGCATGAGTTTTTGATTCCATGGAAGCAAGTTCCAGTCCAAAGATCATGGGGAAGGCATGAGGTAGCAATGGATACAGGTGGTGTAAGACAAAGAATCAACTCATGGGACATGAGTTCTTTTCTAGGTGGGGTGTATGGTGCAGGAGCACCTAACACAAGGTGGCTTCCGTGAGGCATTTAAGTTTATGTTTGTTTAGAAAATCATGTTTGCATTGTAATAAGGTCTATTTGACCAATGCATTTTCATTTTAGTTTGTATCTAGGTTCATTTTGTAAGTCCCAAGTGACTTAGGGGACATTTGTCAAATTGTAACTGCATAATGCCAAAAATAGGCAGTTGGGCAGTTGGAGGCTATTTAAAATGGTTGTCTCCTAGTCGCTTGGGTTTGGTCTCCCAGCCGCTTGGAGTTAGTTTGGTACTACTCTGGGTGAGTTTATAAACCTAGGGAAATGAACAAAGTTAGACATATGATATTGTAATTGAATGTAATTGTGCGAATGTAATCGAGCATTGTGAAGGAGAAATCAAACTATTCTGTGTCGTCAATCTATTTTTGTTCTTTGTAATTACAAATTACATAGCTATAGATCTCTTTTCCTTTTTGTGTTTTCTCATTGTTGCATTATGTCAATGTGAAGCATTCCACTGATAAGATTTCTGTCGAAATCAGTGGAATGGATTCATTGTACAGTTATCTGCTTTCATTTTCTATTTTGTTTTCCTGTTCAGCGGCGTAGAGGACCAAATTTGGTTGTGCATAGTAGATCTCCTAGCATCTCCATGTGCTAGGGTTTGGATTGGAGGAGTTGGAGTTGTTTTGGTGAGACAGAGGCCATCGATGAAGCATTTCTCTCTCAGACTGAAGAGGATAGTCTGGCCGAAGGGAGGATCGCGCTGCTGAACGGAAGTCGCAGCTTGAGGTTCAGATTTGAGTGATTAGATTATCAGTGGTTCTAGAGAAAGTTTGACCAATAGGGAAGGATACGCCAAAGGTAGACACCATTGGGCAGAGGAGCAACATCGGCAGAAGAGTTGGAAGCGTACAACGAAGACAAGAGTCTCATCGAATGTAGATTGTAAATGCATATCACAAAAGCATGTTGGAAATGTATGTGAAGAATGTATCTTTTGTCAGATACAAATGGTAACCGGTTGCAATGGTGAATCAGGGTATTGCCACCGATAATAGCAAATCACGCCAAGCATATGCTGAATTGGTATATCGGCATATCAGGAGAACAAGCAAGGAGTTCGCCAATGGTGGAAGTCTTACCGACTGAGGCTCCCCATCAAGTTATAGTTTAAATTACAAATTAATTCCATTCTATACTATTAAAAATTATTTTTAAATAATTAAAAAATTCAATCTATAAATTAAATTGTTACTAACACTTGTAATAAATTTCTAAGATATCTTCCAAATTTTAGACCTTCTTAGTTGATTCATATTTTTCTTTGTCTCAAATGTTAGGAATCGTACATTTGCAAAATCAATATTATGTAATAGAATGTTGATGAAGAAAATTGTAGGTTGAAATACATTATGTGTCTTTCAATTTGCACATGCACCCATTTCTAACAAGTGTTAGAGATAGTTCAAACTTGCAAATTAATTGCATTGCCTTCTATAAACAACTTATTTTTAGATAATTCAAAGATTTAGTAAGCAAATTCATTTCAAAATTAAACTGTCACTAACACTTGTGATGGAGCCTTGCCAGTCACAGGGTAAACAAGTTCTCAGGAATTACTCAAATAGTGATTCAGAAATTAGTGACATGAAATTTTGTAAATAAATGGCAACAAAATGATAGTGACAGGAAATATACATCTACCGATATGTTGACAGAGAATCACATAAATAAAATGTAAGCACTTCAATCCACTTTATCCTATTGCAAATCGAAACATTACAAAGTTTCTCTAATGTCTTGTATCATTGGCCTCATACAAACTACCACCCAAATTGGTTTATTTTCTAAATTCTAATCTATCTCTGCCTTCCTATCATTTTCACTTTTTCCTCCTTGCTCTTTGCACATTCGACCTCTCCTTCTTTATGCAATCGTCGACTTCTAGAGACTTCCTTGCTGTTCCTGCTTTCATTTTCTGTCGATTCAATTCTCCTCTGCATTCTAGAATTCTAGTTGTTGATTCCTTTGTTGCAGTAGTCGAGAGTCTTCTACAGTAACCATCACTTATTTTCTTCATTAAGCCACCTTCTATTCTTCATTGCAGCCATCAGTCTGCTGTGCATTCGCATTCTCCTATCTCATAATAGTTTCTTCTTCCAACTGACAGTTCGCATGCTTGGATTCCTTACAGGCTTTAAGGGACTCTTCATTGGGTACTGAAACAACTTAGTAACTATTCCAACACACCATCTGTTGATTTGTAGAAAGGCCTACAATAGTTTAACCTAGATGATAACATATCTGCACTCAGGTGACATGAGGTCTCAGCAAGCAACATGATTAGAAACACATGGCAACATAAATCCTTTACCAAATTTTGCTTTACAAATAGATAGGAGTTTTAATAGATAATGACAAAAGGCAAAGATTCACCTAACAAAACTAACCAAAAAGAACAAAAACAACTAAAAAGAAGAAAACTAAAAACTATAGGGCAAGATGCCCTTGCATCAAACTGTTGGCAAGAGACACTATGTGGCATCTTGATTGTTGTCATTGATGGCAACAAAGTCCATCCCGCACATCTGCAGCACATGGAATGTCTATATTGGAAGTCAGATTGAAGAGTATTTTGGTCAGGTGAGCAAGAACAGAGCTTGTAGCAAGGTTTGACAATCAGGTTTGGATTTCCCAAAGGATGTATCTCAGCAAAGTTTGGACTTGGGAAAGTCAAGAGGAGTACCATTACTACTACATTCCAGAGATTGAGCCTCCGGTGTTGAAAGAATGAAAAGATATGAGCATCTAAGTGTTGGGTTCCTGATAGGCAGTGTAGACTAAGGAAGAACTAACCGGCAAAGAATCAGACCTTAACCTGGATGAGAAATTGATGGTGATCAAACTACTTAAGGGATCATTCATGGTTGGCCGAGATGATTGATGACTTCTATAACTATCTCTTTGATACGCATCACTTAGTAAGCATGGATTCAACTGATAGACCAGAGTTTGGGAAAATCTTGAGTATTCTGGATGCCGACTAGAATGATGTTGAAATCCTTGGTGCGGATATATATACCAAATAGATTTTGATGTGAAGGGATGTTGATTGTGATATAGTGTGCGAGAAAAGGTAGAGATAAGTGTGGAAGTAGTAATACAGGTCCAGTATGTGACAGAACAACACCAAAACAAAGGTAGAATGAAGTGTAGTAGATCAATATATTGAGCCTAATCGAAACTGAACCTCAGCATATGTGGATGCTTCTCATCAGTTCAAATATCTGATTACTTTCTATAAACTATTGTAGGCAGTGAGCCTCTTGTGAGCAGTGTGCTTAGGCAGTGAGCCCTAATTGGCAAGTGCCATTTTGTACTTCTTATTCTTTTAACAGAGAATACAATCTTGGGTTAGTCACCCCGTGGTTTTTCCCTTAACAGGGTTTTCCACGTAAAAATCCTTGTGTTATGTGTGTTAATTTCATTTCTGCTCTCATGTTCATTTATGCTTATATGTTTTGATCTGCACTATTGTTAAAGAAGAAAAAGAAAGTTAAGAAATTTAAGAAAACTGATTCACCCCCCCTCTCAGTTATCTGCCTTGTTTCCAACAATTGGTATCAGAGCTAATTTCCTCCAAACAGAGCCTAATAGCTTGAGGAAGGTCTGGGAATCTCAATGGATATGTATGGTATGAGGGAACAACTTTAGTCTGCCCTGGATGATCTTGAGCAATCTCACTCTGAAGCCAGTAACCTGAGGGAAAGACTCAAACAAGCTGATGACTTCATAAATGACCTAAAAGAAAAACTGAGTATCTTTGTGAAAAAGAGAAAGGAACTTCTTCAACAATTAGCAAGTCAAAGTGAAGCTAATGATACTAATGAAGATCTGAATGAGAAAAACAAGTTATGTGAGAAGCTATCAAAAGAGGTCATTATGGTAAGACATGAAATTAAATCAGGGGTTATGAAATTCACCCAAGAAATTGAAGAGAAAAGAAAAATGGAAGATAATCTAAGACAATTTCTCAAGGAGAAGTTAGAAGACTACCACAAAATGGATAGAATAATCAGGCATCTAGAATCTGATCTTGAAGAAGCTAGAGATAATGAAGAACAACTTGAAAATTAGATAGACACTCTTAAAAGGGATCTTCAAATAGCAAATGAATACAAAAAAAAAAATTCAAGATAAGCTCTGATCAACTTGAAGTTCTTCTTGAAAGCCAAAAGAGGGTAGATGACAAGCATGGCTTGGGATATGAGAAAGGTGAAAGCTCCAGATCCGGTTAGAAGAACTCTGGATCAAGAAATCCAAGGTACAGGCCTAGAAGACCTTCGGTAAGACAACCAAATGCTCAAAGATATCCATCCTTCAATGGATACTTCTACAATTGCAATAACTCTAGTCATAAAGCAAATCAGTGCAGAAGAAGAATGAATCAGACTAATTCATCCTTCTCTGGACAATGTTTTAACTGCAAAAGGTATGGTCACAAATCTCATGAATGTAGAAATATGCAAATAAACAATTCATTCAATGGTAGATGCTTTGCATGCAATAGAATGGGACATATGGCTAATTAATGCAGATCAAGAGGATATCAATCAAATATGCAAAGAAATATAGCTTGCTACAATTGTAATAGATCCGGTCATATTGCCAAATTATGCAGAAGTAAGAATTAGGATAAAAGGGGTCCGGTGGATCATAATCAAAATCAAGACAAAGGAAAAGGAAAAGTGAATGTGGATGAAGTTCAAAGGGAGATGAACAAGATTTGGGTGAAGAGAAGTACAGAAAATGTTGGGGATGGATCCACACTAGAATTTGGTGCTGATATTCCTTTTGGAAACTAAATAGATGAGCTCTGGCTTAGGGGGAGTCACAAAGGAAAACAATTTCCCCTAGCCAGTCAATTGGTGCCTAAAATTGGCACATGGAGTATTGCGGATTGAAGAGTTCTCAAAGAGATATCTAAATAATCCTTGGTAAAAATATAAAAGATCTGCAAGGAGTTTTGAAGAGGTCAATCATCCAAGATTGATCCAGTTTAATAGTCATCTGGTAAAAGTAGGATTTTCACAGTTAGATCCGGTATGATTCAAAATTGAAATATCTTGATCTGCGGATAAATGGAATGATTGGAGTAAGGGATATAGATTGTCAATAATCTCCTAGAATAATTCTAAGTGCATCTCAGTGATTCAGAAGGATCTCTCTCAAGAACAAGGTCAGAACAAGGGAACCAGAATGACTTAAAGTGTGCATTTATTGCAATATAAATTTAGGGTTTGCACAGAAATATAAGAGTTCTTTTTGTTCATCATTTGCACATTTGCATTTGAGAAGAAGAAAGAAAGAGCTCTGCAACAAGATTGCTTCAACCCTCTCAAAGATCAACCGCAGAATTAGATTCAACCAACGATCTTTTTGGCTCATATCGTGAACCCTAGAAGCGTAAAAAGTTATTTCCACTCTTGAACATCTCTCTCTAAATCTTTTGGATGATGGCTACTCCAAATGTTGTTAAGATCACTGATAGGCTGCACCCTAAGTTCAAGAAACATCCTTAAAAATCCCTAGAAGTCGATCCTTTAGGCGCATTCTCAAGCATTTTGCATGGGGTTCTACACGTAGAAGATGTTAGGGTATACATTCACACCAACATTAAGGAATTTGGGGAATCCAAGCTAATGGATATCTATCACAAACAATTAATAGATGAAACATTTGAACTTAAACCTCAATACAAGGCCATCCGGGATAAGCATTTTGGACATTGCATCCACTTCCCCTATTTTGCAGAAGATGAATGGGTTTGATATGTTCTCAGTAGAATACATGATAACTTCATGTGGTTGTTGAAGCCCTTCAAAATAACAAAGGATGTAATTAGGGCAGTAACCAGTTTGCACTCATCCGATGGGTTGCCTGCTCTCAAATCAGTCAAGAACCAAACAGTAAGTGAGGTTACCAAATCAAAGTTTGACAAGAGGGCAATGACAATAGAAGATATCATAGATTCGGTTATCAAATTTGCCTCTATGATAATTGGTTACAAAATCTATCACTCCAGCAGGGAGAATTCAATATCCGAAACTGCTATATATACTATATATTACATATGAAATGCTAAGGAAAAATGCTGACTATGATCTTTGTGAGCTTCTCCTGAACCAACTGTTAGAGAATTTATAGAAAATAAAGAAGGATAAGAAGAATTCATTTAAGTATGGTGGCTTGATACTATGTCTATTCTTTTACTATATGAATGAGCTACCTGGATCTAGTGGTTGGGTATGGCAAAATGACAGACTAGTTGCCATACAAATCAGAGATTATATGTATGGGATTGGTGATGCCAAGGCTCAAAGCACAGCTCTCTGGGGATATTTCAAGAATTTCCAAGGTATGATGCAGGCTAGAGAAAGAATTTCTTAGACAATAGTTGAAAAATATAAAGATACAGTGTGTTTTATGGTAGACACTGATCAATGCCTAATGGAGGCAATAGAGCCCAGAATAGTCTGGATTATGCCAATGGGCTATGAGGTGGATGAGAAAATCCTGGAATTACATGTCCAACACCTATTAAGTCAGCCTAAGGACCCTGAGGCAGAAAGGTTTGGCACCTTTCAAGAATTGAGTGTGAAAATTCATGTTGAACTAAGGCAACCTGAAAAAAAGAGAAAAGTCAGGAAGGAAGTAAAGGAAATTGCCAAGAAATATGGCATATGAAAGGAGGCAGTTGATGCCAATAGAGAAAAGGTAGAAAGAGTAGAAAAAGAGAGACAAGAAGCAGAAAAAGAAGGTGTTCCGGTGCAAGCCCCCTCCCAGACTAGATCCTTAAAGAGCTCTGTACCTGCCACCTCTAAGAGCTCAAAAGCCTCAAAACCAGAAGCAAAGACATCCGAAAAAGGAGAGAAGAGAACAAAGACAAAGGCCACAAGGTCATACACAAGCTAGAAGGATGATGAAGAGATAGAGACTGATGAGGAGGTTAAGAAAATGAAGAAGAAAAAGAAAACTTCCAAGGAATCATCTGCTGGTGAAAATAAGGAAGAAGAAGTAGAAGAATTTGTTGAAAGGCCTACTCTCTCCATTGATGATGTCATCAAGGTAGTTACTGTGGATGGGAATCTATAACCAATGATAGAATTCTATGATGAGTATAGTGACACAGACAAAAGGATCTTGGAAGAAGCTACAGTTAAGTGCTTAAACATATATAATAAAGCATTCATTGAAATCATCTCTCTAATCCCCAAGAGTTTAGAGAAAGTAATTGAACTCAGAAAAGACAATGCTAAGGAAAAGGATTTGGAGATCTGGGAACAGATAGCTATTCAGCTCTATCCTTCCATCACTCCAAAACAAATGAACATGATCTTTAAGGATTGCAAGGATGAGTTCCAGAGCAAAGCTAGAATGAACAAGCTTATGCTCGGAGAGATTGATCAGGTGGCAAAAGAGACTGAAGACATCCTCTAAAATACATATAAAAGATTCAATCTTCCTATTATAAAGGACATAAGTGATGAACCTTCTGCCATGGATATTGAAGGTTCAAGTGCATCAAAGGAAAATTCTATTGAGAAAATTGTAGAAGAGTCAAAGGAGATAGGTGAGGAGAAGACTAAGGACTTGGATTCCTTTGAAGAAGTAAACATCTCTCTTCCAGATCCCCCAGCTGATTCTAGAACTGAAGGAGAAGAAAGAAAAGAAGAGAAAATCAGTCAAGAAGAAGAGGTAAAGGGAAGAGAAGAAGATCAAACAGAGAAGACCCCAGGTGACAATTCTGAGGCTGCAGAAGGAAAGAAGACTCTATCTTCGGCAAAAGACACTGTAGAAGTAGTTAAAGACTTCCTGACCAAAGAAATAATAGAATTAGATGAACCAGAGCTACTCCAAGGACCACTCAATTTTGACTCTCTCTCTCCGGTCCAGACAATGAAGGTAGCATCTTTTTCTCAAGCCAAAGCAAAAGAAAAGCTTCTGATGTCTCACATGGAAGACTATGAGCTGATAGAGATTACATCCGATGTGTTGGAGAAGATCATGCCATCCTTCCAGAAGGATCCTTCGGCCTCTTCATCCGGTAACTTGAAATCTCTTGTTAATTCTATTAGCACACATTTTGATTCTTTGGAGAAATCAGCAGAAGAGAAAGTCTGGAAAGAGTTTTTGGGAAAGAGATTCTCTTAAGTACAGAGACTTATAGAAAATAATAGGAGAAATCTGGATATTGGGATAAAGAGCCTAGAAAATGCTCTTAAAGATGGTAGAGATTTATACAAATTTTGTCTATCTTGGTCCACAGTGACAACAGACATTGCCAAAAAGGTGGAAGAACAAGAGAGTAAACTGTTAAGTTTATCTCAAAATTTTGATCCTCTCACCTCATCCATAATAAATCAAGAGTGTCAGACTATTGCCACTATTAATGAAATAAAGAGGCTTGAGAAGGAGAAGAAGAACATAATAAGAAGAATGAGTGAACTTAGAGGGATAATTATCCCTAAGTTAGAGGCCATGCATGAGGCCCTAACTGATGCTCAGACCACAGCCTGGACCAGTGATCCGACAAACTTAAAAAGGGCAGAAGCTTTTGCATTTTTGTTAAGGGGTCACATCTCAATTTTGGACAGGATGAAGGAGAGTTGGGCAACAAAATTTGTCCAGTTGAAAACCACTTTTGCAGATATCCTTAAGTATATGTAAGTACATGTATATATACTTATCTGGCAATGTATAGGTTGTTTTTCTTTGCAAATTTTGGTGTACGGGTTTCACCCTTTGCCATTGATGTCAAAGGGGGAGTGAGTAGTGAAAAATGTGGAATCCAGCTAAGGGGGAGCTCTGGTAAAAGTGTACATAAGACAGAGCATCAGCCAAGGGAGAGTGTGCTATGACACTTAGTCATTTTTCACTAAGTGTTGCCATCAATGCCAACGGGGGAGATTGTTGGCAAGAGACACTATGTGGCTTCTTGATTGTTGTCATTGATGGCAACAAAGTCCATCCACACATTCGCAACACATGGAATGTCTATATCGGAAGTCAGATTGAAGAGTATTTTGGTCCGGTGAGAAAGAACAGAGCATGTAGCAAGGTCTGACAATCAGGTTTGGATTTCCTAGAGAATATATCCCAACAAAGTGTGGACTTGGGAAAGTCAAGAGGAGTGCCATTACTACTACATTCTAGAGATTGAGCCTCTGGTGTTGAAAGAATGAAAAGATATGAGCATCTAAGTGTTGGGTTCCTGACAAGTAGTGTAGACTAAGGAAGAACTAACTGGCAGAGCATCTGACCTTAACTCAGATGAGAAATTGATGGTGATTAAGCTACTTAAGGGATCATTCATGGTTGGCCAACATGATTGATGACTTCTATAACTATCTCTTTGATACACATCACTTAGTAAGCATGGATTCAGACGACAGACTAGAGTTTGGGAAAATCTTGAGTATTTTGGATGCCGACTAGAATGATGTTGAAATCCTTGGTGCGAATATATATACTAGATGGATTTTGATGTGAAAGGATGTGGATTGTGATATAGTGTGCGAGAAAAGGCAAAGATAAGTGTGGAAGCAACAATACAGGTCCGGTATGTGACAGAACAACAGGACCAAAACAAAGGTAGAATGAAGCGTAGTAGATCAGTATATTGAGCTTGACAGGAACTAAACCTTAGCATATGTGGATGCTTCTCATTAATTCAAATACCTAATTACTTTCTATAAACTATTGTAGGCAATGAGCCTCTTGTGAGCAGTGTGCTCGGGCAGTGAGCCCTAATTGGCAAGTGCCATTTTGTACTTCTTACTCTTTTAACAGAGAATACAATCTTGGGTTAGTCACCCCATGGTTTTTCCCTTAACAGGGTTTTCCACATAAAAATCCTTGTGTTATGTGTTAATTTCATTTCTTCTCTCATGTTCATTTATGCTTATATGTTTTGATACTGCACTATTGTTAAAGAAGAAAAAGTAAATTTAAGATAACTGATTCAACCCCCCTCTTAGTTATCTGCCTTGTTTCCAACACAAACTCCCCGGGTGGGAAGAATTCATGAGCTCCTGCTCATGAGGTCTGCAACCGAATGACCCTACTTGATGATTTCCTCCTTAGTGAGCCATGAAGCATATTCAATTGGATGATTCTGCCACTTGACGAGATACTTGAAGTACTCATGCTTCCAGGTCTTCTTCAACAATTGTTTATCCAGAATGCATTCAATCTCTTGTGGAGTAGTGACTGTCCCAAATTGTTCTCTATATGTTGAATCAACTGCTTCAGCTTCAATTGCCTCTTTATCCCCTTTGTAGGGATACAAATCTGCTACATTAAAAATGGGAGATATATTCAACTCTGCAGGCAGTGATATCTCATATGCATTGGCAGAAAACTTCCTCAGGATTTGGCATGACCCAATCTTTTTCATTTGAAGTTTGTTATAAGTTCCTGTAGGAAATCTCTCCTTTCAAAGATGTGCCAATACAAGGTCTCCAACTTGAAACTACAACTCTCTTTTCTTTTGATCATCATGCTTTTTGTACTGCAGATTGTTGTCCTCAATGTTATGTTTCACCTTCTCTTGAATGTCATGAATGACTTGAGCAAATTCTTCCCCATCTGCACTCCTCTTTTCCATTCTAGAAAGATCACAAAGTTCAAATACACCTCTTGGATACATACCATACACTACATAGAAAGGACTAAAACCTGCACTCTTGTTTGGGGAATCATTAAATGCAAATTCAGCTTGTGCTAACATGAGATCCCAACTTTTAGGTGAACCACCAACAAAACATCTCAACAAATTTCCAAGGCTTCTATTGACAACCTCAGTTTGTCCATCTATTTGTGGATGACAAGAACTAAAATTCAGATTTGTGCCCAATTTTCTCCATAGAGTCCTCCAGAAATGACCCACAAACTTTGTATCCTTGTCAAAAATTATATTTCTTGGAATACCATGCAGCCTTATAACTTCTTTAAAGAAAAAATTGACAATGTTAGTGGCATCACTAGTCTTCTTACATGGTATAAAATGCCCCATTTTTGAAAATTGATCTACTACAACAAAGATTGAATCATTGCCCCTTTGTGTTTGAGGCAAACCCAAAACAAAATCCATGCTCGCCGAATCCCAAGGTCTGGTTGAAACTGGTAATGGATGATATAGTCTAGCATTTTGACTTCTTCCCTTAGCATGTTGACAAATTCTGCATCTTTCCACATATCTTTTCACATCTGTCTTCATCTTTGGCCAATAATAATGAGTGCTTAGCTGTAGAAAAGTTTTATCCTGTCCAAAGTGACCAGCAAGACTACCACTATGTTTTTCCTTCAACAAATTATCTCTCATGGAGCCTCTAGGAATACATAACTTGTTTTCCTTAAACAACAAACCTTCTTGAATCATGTAATCAGTCCATGGCTCTTTATTTCAGTAAATAGGATCATTGCAAGATGCAAATGCTTCACCAAAATCTGCATCTTCTGCATACAACTCTTTCAAACTTTCAAATCCCACACTGTTAGTTTGTATTTCACTTAACAATAAATTCTTCCTACTTAAAGCATTAGCAACTCTATTCATTTGACCACTCTTATGCTTCAAAACAAAATTAAAACTTTGAATATACTCAACCCATTTAGCATGCCTTTTGGAGTGCCCCTCATTTTGGCTTTCTGACAGTTTGTTAGTGTTTCATTTATATTTAGACATTGTTGACACATGTGGATGATGGATTACTTATTATGCTCATTATGGATTTTGGATTTACTGATGTAGTTGTAGATACTCTTTTATGCACATTATGATGACATTGTTGATGTTATGAGTAGTATATGATGTTTTGATATGATCAGTTAATGGTTAATTGATTATGTAGATTAGTGTTATCATGCTTTATATAATCACTTGATGTCATAATATCTGATTGTTAGTTAGTAATGTACATGCTTAATATGGATATATGTGATGTTTTTGTGAAAGGGATTGTAGTATTACTCATTACGAGCACCCTACTATACTGCAATTCCCTGTCATAGTGTGTTTGATTATATATATGTATATGTTTGTATACAACACCTTGGTTTGATGCAGGTTGCAGGTACCAGGCATCGACTCCACCTGAATTAGCAGGTCTGAGCATGCCTTTATACCAATGGATGATGTGGATGGTAGATAACATGAGGTTCCCTCTGTCAGCTAATTCCCTCAGTTTGTCAACATTATATATTCTCAGTCATGGGTGTAGTTGTTTATCTGTTGGAGCTTGCCTTTGAGATTTGGTCATCCTTTGGTATGTTGTTGTCATTATCTGATGGGTATGTAGTTTTGAGTGGCTATAGTGGTCTAATGGTTTGTTTATTAGTAAATGATAATAATCTTTGTGAAAGGTAGATTAGTAATTTATTTTGTTGTTGTAATAAGTTTAGATATATCAATAATTATTTACCTTGATAGATATAACGTGATATCTATAGTATAATTAAATAATTGATTTTCTTTTTAGAAATGGTTTGATAATAGTAATAATAATATTAATATTACTAATAATTAAGTTATAAGCAATTAAAATATGTAAATAGATTTTCTTGGTGTAAACTTGTTTATGGTCATTATTTTATTTATCATTTAATCACGTTAATGGGTTGAGTTATCGGGAATCTCCTGTAGATGGAGAATTAATGATTTTTTTAAAATTTTGGTCGTAGTGGGTTCTGCAGTAACGGGAATTGGAGGAGTGGGAATTTATGAATTGATCTAATTTTAGTGTGGGAGGATTTTTGAAAAGGGGATTTTCAGGAAGTTTTGAGGGGGGGTCTTGAGAGGAGAATTTTTGGGGGAAATAAAAAAGGAAGAGGACTCAGAAGTTTAAAGTTTACTCCGGGTATGTCTAATCCTGTATTCATATGTGTGAATTCATTTCTTTCTCTGTAATCATTTAATTATTTAGAATTTCATATTCTATTGTTTGATATTTGAGTACTTCTACTGCAAATGGTTTGCTTCTTATATAAAATTTTCTGTCAACATAAAAAAATCCCCATTATTTCCATCATGGAATTTCTTCCTGTATCTCTGCTCCTCAAATGAGCTTCCTACACAAACATTTTGATTTTCTATTTTCATGAGTATTTTCTTCATGAAGTTATAATCTCTTCAATCCTCACCTTCGAGAGCATCCTTACAAAAGCCATTTTGTGCAAACTCGCTATCATTAGACTACATTTCTCTAAGGCTTAATATCAAACAATTCGTGTGCTATGAGTGAAATCCCACATTTTTGCATACCTGACTCCGCGGCTCTTGCAACAACATTTTTTATCTTTTTGGATGCTGACCGTACGACGATCATCCTTCTACCTACCAACACCTCTCAATTGAAATCTTTTTATTCCTTTGTTGCCGTCGACTGGATAATCATTAGCATACTTCAGAAAGAAATAAAATATCATTGCATTACATCTTGTAGCTGATTTCATTTTGAATGCCATTCTTTTTATTTTTTATCAATTTTAATTGTTGCTCTATTCGCCGTTTGACCAGAACTACTTGGCATTACCGAATTAAAAGGAATCCTTGTTATTCTTTTAACTTTCAATTGAGTTATCATTGACCAAATTTCTTAGAATGAACTAAACTATCATATCCTGCAATCATAAACCCCATTTTGTGCATATCCTACGATCATTGCATTTCAAGATAACCACGTTTGTATGTAGCATTTGGTCAATAGCTCTGCACCTTGCGTATGCTTCGCTTTTTTTGCATACATGTCCACCACAACACTTGTTAGTAGCAACACCTGATTTCTATTTGGGATGCTCATTTCCTCTTAGTCTATCATTTAGATTTCTTACTTTGTTCGATGTTCACCCTAAACTACCTAGTGATACGAATCCAAATAAAATCTTTTTATTCTTTTGGCTATCGATTAGAATTATCATTGATCTATTCCTTAGAAAACAATAAACTTGCATTTCATTTACGTTATCATGGACACCAATTCTGTAAGGAGCTTAATCTTCTACTATACGCATGGGCAGTGCTTCTGAAATGAGATATTTCTATTCTTTTAATCGTCATTTAAATATTTAGGGAATAGTTATTTTAGAAACTTGCTTCTGTGTATTCCACCGATTTAAAATACCTATTAATTTCTATTATTACATGTTTCCAAATCAATTAATGTAGTTCGATTTGTTAATTTTCTTTTAGATATGTATGAAAACAAACTTTCTATTCGCCTCCTCGATAAGTGGCATTAAAGTTAGATCATTAAGGGTTTATAGATATAGAGTTTAGGATTAATGTATATAATTATTATTTTCTCTCTAAGTGCTCTGTCAATTTCTATTGTTAAAGTCCTTGCTCCAGAGGCTCATGAGTATGGTCTTGAGATTTTAAAATGTTGTTGTATTAGTTAGTATGAAAGACTTTTGCCTTGAACCTTGGACTTTGTATAATGATTCTAAGTTGATATTGGTAAGCTAGATGAGTGGATACCTTGCTTTATCAGTGTATGTATGTCAATGGAGGAAAATTCCTGTCAGATGTAGGGTATCTAGTTGCATGTAGGAGGGTAGCTTTCATAGAGGGGTTGGTGCCCAAAGTGGCTACCTGGATAACCCTATGGAAGTTGTAAGTAAGAGAAAACATAATAATTTATCTAGGAGGGTTTGGGTAGTTAAAATTCTTAATAAGATAATTTTGATGCCTCACCCATGCCTGTAGTGCTCTCTCAGGCTAAGGATGGGATGAGAAGGCCTGGTTGGCATGATTAACCTCCTTGTCTTCATGAAAGGATGGTTGATTCTGCATATGTCACCCTATGGGGCCGGTGCCTAGTGAGAGGCTGCTAGGATAACCATAGATGGGGGTTGGCATCTAGTGAAAGACAACCAGGATAACCCATGTTAGGACCATGCAATAACAGTCTTCCTACTGCAACATAGTTATCCCTCTTATGTTATACTTGTTGGACTTGTCACCTTTGGGAGTAGTGTTGAGCCATTGTTCCTATTTTTGAGTCAGTGTGTTCATTGTTGCATCTATGCCATCTTGACCTTTGTCTTTGTGGGACCTCATTGTTATCTCCTAGCTCAGGGGGTGGACCTCAGGGTTCCACATGGTCGGGTGGAAGAGCTTTAATCCATTGGTCTTTTGGCATCATGGTTCATGTTTTGGGTAGGTGTGCTTCTTCAGTTTCCAGTACTGTATCTGCATCTGAAGACTTGTATTGTACCTTACGGATCTAGTTTTGTGTATCTATGATAATCATTTTGTAATTTTGATGTAATCCGACATGAAAGCCTTGCATCTATATGACTATGTATCATGATCTCCTCTTCACTTGTAAACATTATTGTAAAAGAATGATGTAAGCTTTCTGTAATGTAACAAATGATGTTTGTGGATTCTAAGACCTTTCCAGATGAATTATGTATGTTATTGATCTATGTTTATTTTCCTTAATGTAGTTGTGTTCCCTAGAGATGTTAGTGTAGGAATACACACAACACTGAGAGGGGGGGTGAATCAGTGTTGTTAACAATTTTAACACTTTTTACCCCTTTTTTGATTAATTTAATTTCACAATTTAGAATTCTTCAGAAGAAACAAAGTAAATATGCAGAGTATCAACACAAAGATTTGACACAAGAAATTTCCCGAGTGGAAAACCCTCCTGGGGTATAAAAACCACTCAACTGCCTCACTGGCTTAACACAAAATTTAGATTACAATTGTCTCACTGACATTACAATTCTGCCTCACTGGCATATTGTATCTCTCTGCATGTCTCACTGACATTACAACATCTAAAATTTAATGAACAGTACAACACAGGGGGTTTCCCTGTTTCAATAAGATCAATACCTTATTTCTCCTTTTCAAAAACAATCAAATGTATATTTTCTGTAATCAACCTTCAACTATTATCATATCATCTTTACAACAATCAATCAAATTTGATCTTTAAGATATTTCATACCTCTATCTCTGCAAATCAATCTCAAAACAAATCAATTCATACTTTTCAAATTCATAGATTCTTTCACTGCAATATTGAAAAACTTTTAACCTTCTCCAAAATCATTTTTCAAAGATTTATCCTTCTCTGAGAAAATATTGTTCAATTCTGATAAAAAATCTCCATCCTTGATTTCACAATCACACCTCCAAAACTGAGCAAATTTCACTATCAAAAATGTCTCTTCATGTCAAAAATATCTCTGCAAAAAGATTATCTTGCTACTGATAATCCCATTCTTCTTCACACAAAACTTTCTCACACATACATTAGATCTTATCACACATCCTTGAAAAACATATCTGCACACACAAAAAAAATTAATAACATTCATCTTCCCATTCACTTGAAACCGGTTCAGCTTCAACATAATTTTTATCTTAAACTTATCACCTTCTCTTATGAAAATCAAAACAACAAAAAAAATCAATCTCCTTCGAAGAATTCTGCCTTTTCATATTCTTCACAATTAGAAACCTTCTAAAAAACTCACTCTTTCCTTCACACAAAAATTCCAATTTAATGCCTCTTCATCTTCGGTGAGAGATGATAGGAATAGAAGCTTTATTGCCTTTTTGAACAAGGAGGACCTCAAGTTTAAACGAGCAAACTGACCGTTTGTAGAAACTTTCTATTTAAAACATGACCCTCCGATGTGCGGTGCCCGCCACTGCAGATTTAAACTGTGATCGTCAGATTTTATGTCTTTTAAAACAACTTGTGATCACCGAATGTGCTAGGAAGTCGGAGTCTATACAACTTACCCCACCATGACTAATAAAGCCTTCAACCGGTCATGACTTAAAACCCACCTGCTGTCATCGGTCACCTTCAAGTTATAACATAAAGTGCAGAGTATTATGACAGGCAGTATGGTTATAAAGGATAAATGTTGAGCACAATATTTAAGACTTGTTGAGTATTAAGTAAACCACATTTACCACTTCAAAAATTCTAAACCTCAACATTGTAAACTAAACTTCAACTGATCTGCCACTGTCATGAAGTTAATATAATGCAAATTAAATGAAGTTAATATGATGCATATTAACTTTTATCAAATGACACAAGCCCTTGCCCTGATAATATGCAATGAATGTCATCCACTAAAATGACTAAGTCACAGAACAACTTCACACAAGATCAACATTGATGTCACTGATGTCATTACCATGAAGGACCACTGAAAGATCAAAACTGAGAGATCTAAAAACCATTGTCACTGATGTAGACCATATCACTGAACTGAAAACCATATCACTGAAATCATTGCCATTGATGAAGCCCATGTCACTGATGAAGACCATTTTGGTATCAATGAAAACCACAATCATTTTGTCATCAATGAAAAGACAATATACTCAACTATGAAATGTGCTACAGTTAGTTGTTAGATAGTTAATTTGATGGAGCTAGTTGATATTTTATCTAGTGATTATTAATTTACTTGTTATTTTTTTTTTTTGCATTCTATTGCATAGTTAGACCTAATTCTCTAGGGTTGCATGATGGGGCATTACAACTTTGATTCAATTTGTGTTGACTGTTAATGAACTGCAAAGCATGGTTATCTATGTACACAATGAACTCTTTGGGCAAAAGATAATGTCTCCATTTCTTGAGGGACTGAACCAAAGCATAAAACTCCAAATCATAAGAAGAATACTTTCTTTTTGCCTCATTTTTAATTTCTCACTAAAATTTGTAACTGGTTTTCCCTCTTGACTTAGAACTGCCCCAATAGCCAAACCACTAGCATCACACTCAACTTGAAGCACTTTATCAAAATTAGGCAAAACAAGTATGGGCTGTTCACTCACCTTCTTCTTGAGAAATTTAAAATTTTCTTCAGCCTCCTTGGTCCACACAAATGGTCTTTTATGTCCTTTAATAGTCTCCAAAATGGGTGCTACAGCATGACTAAAATTTCTTATAAACTTTCTATAAAAACTAGAAAGACCATGAAAACTCCTTACCTCCATGACACTTCTTGGTGATGGCCAATCAAGTATGGCCTGGACCTTCTCCTTATCCATTTTCAACCCTTCTTTTAGCACCACAAAGCCCAAGTAAACCATCTCGGTCTACATAAACACGCACTTCTTCAAGTTAATCTACAACTTTTCTTCATGTAATCTCCTCATAACCTGCCTCAAATGCTCTACATGCTCCTCTTTGGACCTACTAAACACCAAAATTTCATCCAAATATATAACCACAAATTTACCAATAAATGGTTTCAAAACCTCATTCATTAACTGCATAAAAGTACTAGGAGCATTAGACAACCCAAAAGTTATAACCAACCACTCATACAACCCATCACTAGTCTTAAAGGCTAATTTCCATTCATCCCTAGGTATACATGGAACCACTCAAACAATCCATTAAATCTTCAATTCTAGGTATGGGAAACCTATATCTTATGGTGATTTTATTTATTGCCCTTGAATCAGTACACATGTGCCATTCCCCTCCTTTATTTGGAACCAACACTGCAGGAACAACAGAAGGACTTAAACTTTCCCTTATCAATCCTTTCTTCAAAAGGTCCTCCACTTGCTTCCTTATCTCCTCATTTTCCATAGGTGTTAACTTATATGCAGCCTTATTTGGAAGGATAGCACCAAGAATCAAATCCATGTGATGACTAATGCTTCTAATAGGAGGCAATTCATTAGGCAAATCATTTGAAACAATGTCCATATTCTCTTTCAAAATATCTTGTATTTCAATATGCAAATCCTCCAACTTTGTAAAAGTCATTACACATCTAGGCTTAGGAACCAAAGCATAACCAATTTCTTCATTTTTCAAATCACTCAAAAGCTCTTTACCACTTACCAACATTATCTTACTACTGCTGTTGTTGCTGTCCTCTTCTTTTTCCTTTACAGGCAGCAAGGTATGCTTCTCTCCATCCTTCTCAACATGGTATAAGTATTCTCCTTTCCATCATGCATCGATTTCCTATCAAATTGCCATGGTCTTCCAAGCAAAACATGGCACACATCCATTGGCATTATATCACACAAAACATAATCCTTATAACTACCAATCTGAAAATCAACATAGGCCTGCTCACTAACCAATATTTGATGGCCTTTTTGTAACCAAGTCACTTTATATGGAGTAGGGTGTTTAATCCTTTTAAGATTCAACTTTTCTACCATCTCAGTTGCAACAATATTATCAGTGCTACCACTATCTATAATCATCTTACAACAATTACCTTGTGACTTACACTTGGTCTTGAATAATGCTCTCCTTTGAACTGGCTCTTGACTCTCCTTTTGCAGTTTCAACAACACCCTCTTAAGCATTAAAGACTCTCTTGATTTTGCTTCATCCTTGTGATGCACCAGAGATCCCACACTCTATTGATCAGCATGAACAACTTGATTGCTTCTCTCAAATTTTGAATGTCCTCCTAGAGATGATTCAGAGCATTCCCAACTCTTGTGTCCAAATTGATTGCACTTGAAACATTTTCCAGCAAATCCTCTTCCTCTACCTTGTGAACCACCTCTTCAATAAGATCTTCCTCCTCTATTTTGAAAACTGCCTCTATCATTGTTGGCTGTCCCACTGGAACTTCCAGCCTCTTCACCTTGATGATGTTGTTGTCCCCTACTTGTTTGCTATCCCCTTCCTCTAAAACCTTTTCCTCTCTTCTTCTCTTACCAACTTTGCTTCCTTTGTAGCTTCTCTTCTGCCTTTAAGGCTAGTTGATAAGCCTCTTCCAAACTCCTTGGGGACAAAAGACTTATTTCATCTTGCAAACTATACTTGAGACCTTTCACATATCGAGCTATCTCTTCCACATCTTCTTCAGCATGCCTAGATCTGATTATTCACTTGTAAAATTCCTCCATATAATCTTTCACAGACATATCCTTCTGCTTCAAATTTTGCAATCTCTTAAAGAGAATAGCTTGGTAATCACTTGGTAGAAATTTAGCCTTCAACTTGGCCACCATTCGATCCCATGAGTTAATCTTCTCCTTATTTCTCTTTCTCCTCTCCATTTGGACAAAGTCCCACCACATGGCAACATGGCCCTTCAATCTGGTGTAGGCAAACTTTACCCTTTTCTCCTTTGCTACACCCTCATATTCAAAATATTTATCCAAGTCATTGATCCAATTGATCAAATCTTCACCAGTCAGGCTTCCGGCATAAGTTGGCACCTCTATCTTGGGTTTAGAACCCAAACTCATGACTAACTTCAACAGTCTTTCCCCAAATTCTTCATCTGGATCTGCTTGTCCTACCTCATTCTCTTCTCTCTGTTGCTCTTCTTCCTCATCACTCACATCCACAACATCAGGGTTTCCTCTCCTCTGGGCCCTCTCAAGAGCTTCCATCCTTGCAACCAAATTCTGCAATAACTCAGGGTCACCATGGTCTCTTCGGCCTCTGCGTCTGCCTCCTCTTCTACTCAATCTTCTTAGAGGCATATTGACAACTTACCAAGGCCCAATATAACTCAGGCTCTGATACCAATGTGATGGAGCCTTGCCAATCACAGGGTAAACAAGTTCTCAGGAATTACTCAAATAGAGATTCAGAAATTAGTGACAAGAAGTTTTGTAAACGAATGGCAACATAATGACAGCAATAGGAAATATACATCTACTGATATATTGATAGAGAATCATAGAAATAGAATGTAAACACTTCAATCTAGTTTATCCTATTGCAAATCAAAACATTACAAAGTTTCTCTAATGGCTTGCATCATTGGCCTCATACAAAGTAACACCCAAATTGGTTTATTTTCTAAATTCTAATCTATCTCTACCTTCCTATCATTTTCACTTTTTCCTCCTTACTCTTTGCACATTCAACCTCTCCTTTATGTAACCATCGACCTCTAGATACTTCCTTGTCATTCCCGCTGTCATTTTTTGTCGATTCAATTCTCCTTTGCATTCTAGAATTCTAGTTGTTGATTCCTTTGTTGCAGCAGTTGAGAGTCTTTTGTAGTAACCATCGCTTCTTTTCTTCATTAAGCCACCTTCTATTCTTCATTGCAGCCATTGGTCTACTATCCATTCACATTCTCCTATCTCAGAATGGTTTCATCTTCCAACCAATGGTTCACATGCTTGGATTCCTTACATGCGTTAATGGACTCTTCGTTGGGTACTGAAATGACTCAGCAACTATTCCAACACACCATCTGTCGATCTGTAGAAAGGCCTACAATAGTTTAACCCAGATGATAATGTCTCTACACTCGGGCAACAGGAGGTCTCCGTAAGCAACATGATTAGAAACACATGGCGAGTGGAATCCTTTACCAAATTTTTCTTTTACAAATAGATAGGAGTTTTAATACATAATGACAGAAGGCAAAGAGCCACCTAACACAAATAACCAAAAAGAACAAAAACAACCAAAAAGAAGACAGCTAAAAACTATAGGGCAAGATGCCCCTGCATCAACTTGTAATAAATTTCTAAGATGTCTTTCAAATTTTAGACCTTCTTAGTTGATTCATGTATTTATCTATCTCAAATTTTAGGATTCATACATTGGTAAAATGAATATTGTGTAATTGAATGCTGATGAAGAAAATTGTAGGTTGAAATACACAATGTGTATTTCAACCTTCACATGCACCCATTTCTTAAAAGTGTTAATGACAATTTAAATTACAAATTAATTACATCTCCTACTATAAACAACTCATTCTTAAATCATTCAAAAAATCAATATGCAAATTAATATACAAATTAAACTATCACTAACACTTGTCATAAATTTCTTAGATGTCTTTCAAATTTTAGACCTTCTCAGTTGATTCATATTTTTCTCTATCTCATATGTTAGGATTTGTAGATTCTAAATATTGTGTAATTGAATGTCGATGAATAAAATATAGGTTCAACTACACAATGTGTATTTCATCCAGAGAGTGCACCCATTTCTTACAAGTGTTAGTGGCACTTTAAAAATTACATTCCTTGCTATAAACAACTCATTTTTTAAATAATTCAAAGATTCAATATGCAAATTAATTTCTAAATTAAACTACCATTAACACTTGTAATAAATTTCTAAGATGTCTTTCAAATTTTAGAGCTTCTTAGTTGATTTGTATTTCCTCTATCTGAAATGTTAGGATTCATACATTGGCAAAATAAATATTCTATAATAGACTGTTGACAAAGAAAATTGTAGGTTGAAATACATAGTTTACATTTCAATCTACACATGCACCCGTTTCTTATAAATATGTGTGTACATATATGTATTTATTGAAAGAAAATGTGATTAGTTCCTACTTAATTTAAATAGAGAAATAATGCAAACACATTAGATCTAAAACAATTTCAATAGGTTAATGGCAAGGGTATGTGCATGGAAATGAGGGAACAAAAAGGGGTGAAAAGTGGCCATTTTTTTTGAAATTAGTAAAAACTAATCTTAGATGAGAAATTGAAGATAGCCACACTCAAAATTTGAAGATGGAACAAGAGAAAGATTCGTAGTGCTTAGAATCTAGTTTCTAAACTACTATTTTTTAAAAATGGTGGAGATTAAGAGGTTCAACTAGGGGGAGCACACAAAGTGCTCCTATTTTTGTCAGAAAAATATAACATAGCATTAGGTATGCCCCTCCTAAAATGTTGACATTTTTTAATTATTTCACAAATCACTTTGGTGGAAAATTTGCTAACATCACATAGTTTATGCCTTATTTTTTTTTAATTTTTAATGAATCTATGATTTTTTTACTAATTTTCATAGTGGATACATCCTAAAAAATGAAAAGTTAAGCATGCTCCCCCTAATTTTTTAAAACTAATTGAAAATCATTTTTTTTATTGTGTATAGAATAGAGTCTAGAATGTAAAAATGTAATTTGTTTCAAATTTGGATGAATGGATAAAAATGACATTCAAAATACTATATATAGATTTTTGACAAAAAAAAAAGACACTAGGAAAATAAATTGAAGATGGAAACCTTATTTTTTTAGATTTTAGAAAACAATACATGTTTAGAAAGGTAATAAAAATCTTGAATTCATCCTGGAATTATTTTAGATCAACATCAAAAAATGTGTAAACTTGATGGAGAGCATGCTTGAGATTTAGTTGTTTTTCTATGTTTCCTTGAAAACACATCTTTGGGCATGTGAAATGTAGGTCCAACCCTTTGGGTTGGATGTGTAAGGAAAATCCAACCCTTAGGGTTGGAAGTTCCTAATGCAAGTTATAGTGTTATAACACGCTCATGTTTCTGATTACCTAAAAAAGTAAGCAATAGTTTTCAAAAAGGTAAAACCTATGATTTTGGACTCACATTCTCTATTTATTCCTATGCACTACGCTTTCTATGACATAGTAAATTTGAATTTTGATACTTTTGAGGAATTGAAATCATTATTTGACAAAAGCATCTCTTTTCCTTCTTGTATTGATGTAAAATATTCTAATTGCATATTTTTTAAATCAAATTTAATGTTATCAATCATTGATTTCATGTTTTGAGGAATTAGAATAATTCTTGACAAAACTACCTAATTTTTTGTCTTACATTGATAAAAAATGTTCTAATTGCATGTTTTGTATTTAAATTCAAGATAAATTGTCAATCTTTGTTTTCATTATTTTGAGGTCAATTATGTTAGATTGATATAGAATTCTACATCATGCCAAGGAAACAACTAAAAAATTAAACACTAGAGGAGCGTGAGTCCGAGAATGTGAAGAAAAGAGAACAAATGAGACAACTTCATGAAAATAATAAATTGGACTCCATAGATGATGTATACCATTTTTTCCCAATTGAATTAGATCATGAAGCATCTAGTGGAACCATGAAAGAGAAGAATTTGGAGAAACAAAGGCAACACATGAATAAAAACTCATGTAAGAAATTGAATCCAAGAGTTGAATGTATGTCACATTTGCCATCTCAATTTGATATTGTAGAAAATCCTTAATCACCAATTGAAAATGATGATGTAATTTCAAATGCAAATACATATGTTATACCAATTGATCAACTATTTAATGAGAAAAGTTTATCTAATGAATCAAGTTTTCCACTGAGAACACATCCTAGAATTTTGCATAAAAAATCTAAGTTTTTAATTAAAATTAATGAGAATAATCTAAAGCCAATTCTTAATAAGATTCCCGAATGTACTTATAGAAGAAATGCTAATAAAACATTGAATTTTGTTTTTGAGAAAATATGTGAAATGGGAAGATGTCAATTGTTTGTTGGAATGATAAAAAAATCTTAAGTTTAGACCCATCATGAAGATTCTCTGTCTAAAAATATCAAATACTAATAGTGAAAAATCTATTGTAGATAGTTAACCTTAAATAAAATTATTCAAAGGTATTTTGAAATGGCAAAACCTTTTTATGTCAAAATAAATCACACACAACTTGTTATTGTAGAGTCCACATTGAATTTTTCACATGCATTATGATGTTTTTCAACCTATATGTGTAGCTTTGCATACTAATGATATTTTGTAGGAATGTATGATAGAATCTCCACCTAGATTAATAAGAGATTTTATTTCAAGCATTTTTTGTGAAAGAGTAGATGGAAAATTATTTTATAAGAAATAATGTTTGGATGGAACATGTGATAGTTGTTGTGGTTTGTAATATTTGAGAAATTATGTACACATAGAGAATACACATGCGATTAGAAATGAAATAGTAAGTTTTAGAAAATATAAGTCACCGACATAAACTAGATAAAAGATGGCAAGTCAAAAAAAATGTGAATTGGTGAGTGAAGAAATACTAGTATTTGAATTTATGCATATTTTTCAAGAGAAGATAGTATATGAGTATGCAAGGCATACACATAGAGATCAATGGTTAGACTTGCAATTTAAGTTATGCAAGGGCACATTTCCTCTTCATACTATCATGTCAATTGTAGACTTTGTAGAGAATTATACACTACAACCATAAAATGAGGTTCAATAACAGTACTATAACTCCACTTAGGTTGCTATATTTATGTATATAGAATTCATTCATGCATTTGAAAGTATAGAGGAAGATAGAAAGATGTTGAGGGAGTATCATTATATTAGTGATGATCGCAGACATTCTACATAGTTTGTCCAAGGTTTCTTTTAGATATTTTGTGGTAATTTGAGTAGTAGGAGCATCATGTTTGGTCAACATATCATATGGTTATATAATTTTACATCGTGATTCAAGAACTCATGGATGTTCTACTGGTTGAGTAGGATGCATATGATGAGTGGTGTTCAATATGTATGGACTTTCTCTCGGGCCAAACATGGAAGAGAGGAGCATGATGGTGTGGGATATGTATTAAAATATCCTTAGCATGAGAAGAGTTAAAGTACAAAGAGTGTGAATTTGATATATGCAACATCCATCATTGAATGGTGTAACTCTAGGTAATGAAGGTAGGTCTACAAATCGTAGATTTTACTGGTTGGTAGAATAAGATAACATTGCAAAATATTGAAAATTTTTATATAGTGATAGGATTGAGTGACTTCCATTCCTTTAGAAGCTCAAATGCAACTTCATGGACTATTCATGTGAGGTGGATGACATGCTTTTATTCTTCATGTATAGATTTTTCTTTGAATGAGTGTGAATCAAAATAGTAGGTCGATGAATGGTGTGCTAGAACTTTAATTCCACTCGAGACATATTGACTTTTAGGATCACTACAACTCATGGAGATGGAATCATCAATTGAATTTGACCATATTTGATATCTAGTTCAACCAAGTATTATAGATGCATTATTAATGAAAATTGATATTTTAGATTATTGTTGGTGGTCAAAGTTGATATTCCTCAAATCCCTAAAGCAAGATAGCTCTTGAGTGCAATGGGGTGTCAAACTCAAGACAAAGGCTTTCAACTTATGATTAGGATGAGGCAACCATAGACCAATTTGATAAGATGGGTAAGACTTTCTTCTTCTTTATGATCTTCTAGACCAAGGGAGTATTCCCTAAGGTGTATGAGGATAAAACAAATAAAAAAATAAAATTGATGCAGGAGCATCCAGTGGTGTAAGGGCAATCTTGCATCACCCAAAAAGAAGTTAATTCAAAATCATTGTAATTTTTTTCATTTCTTTCCATAATTAGTGTTTCTGGTTCCATAATATCTAGAATAATGATGTAGGACTTTCAATTTTTCCAAAACTGCTAAAAATAACAAACTGCCAGTTTTGAAAAGTTTACCTGCCATTTTAGGAAAGTTTGCATTTGGGCACAGATTGAAGAAAAAACTTATAGAAAGAGTCATAACTTAAATATAAGACCTTTGGTGAAGGAATTAGGCAAAGATCATTTCTGAGCTGAAAGATATTAAAGTTTCTGTTTTCTGAAAAAGCCCTTGAAATTTTCTAAAATGACATATGAGGCAGTAAAACATCCCATAACATCCAAAAAAGTTGATAGAAATCCATTTATGAATTTCTATCATGATGGTTCACATCACAAGCTTTCCAGCGCTTAAAACGGTTCTTCAATTAGACACCCGGATCAAAAGTTATGCTTCCCGGAAGTTGACCTACTTTTGGAGGGAGTTGCAAATTTCAAAATTTAGTTGGAGGCCACCAAAAAGTGCTATTTATGACCATTTTGGGAACCCTGGGCGGTAGTAGAGTTAAGGTGGGAAAGTGTATAGTCAAGAATAGGTGGGAAAATAGAAACCCTAACTGATTTGGGGTTGCAGAAGGTAGAAGATTCTAGAGCCTGGTGGTGTGTATCTGTAGTGTGTTGTAGCATGTAGAGAATTGATTCCTCTAATTGTAATTGAGCTTTTATAATGTAATGAGTTGTCCAAATCAATAAAGAAATATTCTATTTTATGTGCTCCATTTTTTTTGTTGTGTGTTTTGTGATTTACTCCCTTCATCAAAAATTAAACCTTGCAATAAACCATACCCCATGCATAGAAAACTCCAAATTTGCTATCACTAAACACCTACATGCCAGTTTGAAAGACATAGGGATATTACACATTCAATAAGTAGATTAACAACCATGTAGATACTCTAAAAATGTTGCTTCAGTAGCTCCTATTGCAATTGCATGCATCTAGATGTGGATGTGGAGAGAATAAACAACACAATATAAGGATAAATATTTAATTTTTGTTATATTTTAGTGTGTTGGAGGGAAGAGGAGGTTGAACATGCAAAAGATTGATGCCTTTATCTGGTGAGGGTAGTAGAGTCTAAGCTATCAATCAAAGGGGACAACAATGCAAATCCATACTATGATACCCTAATCAAGATATTAATAATAACATAACATATCTGAAAACCACTGTATAACCCACCAAGGAGCAGATGTTATTGAATAATAACATAACCATAAACCAGTGCATAATCCACCAAGGAGTAGGAGTAGAGTCTAAGTTCACAATAATAACATAACCAAAAACCACTACATAACCCAAAAATTCACTCAAAACACCACATGTTATTGAATAGACAACTTGTAAGATTGTCATTGAATTGAAACCACAAGTTTGCCACAATGGGTCATCTTATATGCCAAACCATAGTTGTTTGTTTACACAAGATTAAAAAGATTACAAAACTATAACAAGCAATGGAGACGCCACCTCCATACTTGCTACAAGCAACCACATAATGATTTCCAATAGAATGCAATCTCAAGATTTTACCACAAACTTACTGCATGAGCTACATAATAACTCGACATAATTACATTCAATTCTCACCACTAGAAAACCTTCCTACATGCCACATTGGATTCTTTTAGATTGTATCCCACATCATACTACTAGTAACTGCACTCTATCTCTCTCAAATCTCACTCCCTCATTGTTGAACTTACCTTCTATGCTCCTAATCCATCCTAGTCTTCTTTGCTTACTTTCAATTGAATAAAAAAAACTCTATTTATATCACCCTTAAGCTCTTCACATGATATGTATCAACCTTAAGATGGCATAAATCTCAAAACCACATGAAACTTGTCACCAACTAAATTCAATAAACTTATAGATTACAATAGTCAAATGATGGAGAATCTTCATGCGGTACACCACATACCTTCATGACAAATATTAAACACTTCTCAAATATTCACTTTTGGAAAAAACCCAAAATAAACATTCCACAAATATAGACAGTTCCAGCTAAACACATTGTCAAGCTTTAGATACTTTACGAACCAAATTACCAACTTCCACTTATCATATCAACCTCAAATTTCAATTAAAGACAAACAAACCACACATAGAACTACCACCACAACTACATAATCTAATTCCTCAATATGGTGAAATGTGCTAACTTTTACAACCATGGACTATTAACAATAAATTTACACATACACACACAAACTATCAAATTTGACAACAAATTCTACTTCCTTAGAAATGATACCAAATTTTCAATTTCCCCAAAGATGTGCCTGCATCAGCTCTCTATCCTTGGTTCCTTAGATTATTTATCCTGAAAACTCTTGGATTTTCTACCACACTAAGGAATTTCCTTCTACTTTACCAATTACCTTATTCTACCTTTATCACTAGGCAACTCAATATCAAATAATTCCTGAACCAAAATCTTTTCACACAAAATAATAAAATCTCTTCGTTTTGCCTCTTCCTTTGTCTAGAAGGGTCTACTAAATATATCCTTGGTTGAAATCTTCTTTCCTTAAGTGGTATGGGGGATGTCTCTTTGTCTAGGTGATTCATCTCTTCAAAAGGTTATTTCAATTTAGGAGATTTGGTTTTTGATGATTTTTCATCAATTAATGAAATTTCATTAAATGATATACGATTCTCCCTTCCTTCTATAATTGTCTCAATTGTGTCAATGAATAAGTTATTGAACATGTCCTTCAATTCCTCTTTCTCTAAATCCTTCTTTATTTCTATTAATTCATAATTTTCCATCATCTTTTCCTTTTACAATCCCCCACTTTTTCTTACCAACTTGTTTATATATTCTATGCTAGAATCTAGAAGTTTTAATTATGTTAATGGGGTTAATAAACCCTCAAACCCATAATTAACAGTAACCATAAATTTTGATAAACCTTGTTTAGAATACGTTTTTCAAGTCAAAATATCAAATGGTGAATCACCTCTACTTCCATGCCCTAGTTGAGCACTATAGCTCCCAATCCTTCCCCTCAATGGTTCCTTAAATTCATCATACCCCTTCATCAAGTCTACTAATTCATTTAGATATTTATTTTCTTTGTTGATATGGGTATTTAATTGCTTAGGTGTGCCATTGTTAATGAATGATGCAATAATTATTTGTCATTATGTTGGTGAAATCCTAGCACTCTCCATTCTTAGAATTCTCAACATTAGAAATATCCATCCTGGCATGCTCGACTATAACTAACTATCCTAGTGGTGGTTGATTCTCAAAACTTAACATCCTCAATATTTTTAGTAGTAACCCTCTTACCATGCTCCAAATTGACTTCTCTTTCTACTTCTATTATCTTGATGCATATTTCCTACCTTTTTTGAACATGTTTTAATATCTTTTCCTTCCTGTTCATTTCTATAACCATCTTAATCTCTGCCATAATATCTCTCAACTTCTTACTATCTCCTTTTTCCATGTACGTGTTTTTGATTTGGAGTTTTATTAATCCTTTTATTCATCCTTAATGGCTCAATTAAGACCTACCTTTAGTAGTCGTATCTCTTCAAGATCCTTTTTAAGGTCCCCCTTTCCATTCATCATCCCCTGGTGCCTAACCCCTCTCATAAGATAGGACCTAGTGCATCTTACCACAAAACATCAAAATTCTTCCCTTTCTATCTATAATATTTTGTTGCTAAAGGTTTTCTTGTCAAAAAACTTTTCTTCTAAATTATGTCCTTCTCTAACCTCTTACTACCTGGTTCTAGAAACAAAACCAAATGTTGGTGAGTGAAGAAGCATAGATCGACAATCTAGGTGTATTCTTTTATTTAGTTGTATTTATACCCTAGTATTAAGGGGTTAGAAGAGGATTAGATCTAGTGCAACTTGGATTACATATTAGTGTGGTGGAATATAAAACAAATAAATTAAAATAAATTCACATATACACTCATCACATTCACACATGTCATGCAGTATAAACCATTATATTTTTAGTATATATCTTTGTGTAATACAATCATCATTATTTAAGTATCTCTTCATTATCTCATATATCTTCTATCTTGTCTATCTATCTCTTATTCATATACAATCCATTCATTCTCTCATATATTTCTCATCTATCATATTCTCCCATGTTTCTTACATATATCCTATTCTATGTCTCTCTTTTTTACTTCTTGTATCATATTCTATTCTATGTATCTCATACATGTGGTGTATATATATACATTAATACACATAGTGATGTGTCCATCTCCCATGTTATGTCTCTTTAGCATTGTCATATGTAGTGCCCCTCCATTCTCACCTTGGATGTGCAGATGGTCTGGCTAAGGAGCATGAAGATGAAGTTAGTATGTTTTATCGATAATCCTTGTTGCGACACTGATAATTCATATGCTCTGACATTGTTTTACATTTAGGTGATTATGATGTTGATCTTATTAGGATTTTGATATATTAGAATTAATTCTTATGCGATTGATTCTATATTATAGGATGATCTGATTATTGGGTGGTGTGAAAAGAGACAATGTTGTACCACTCATTTGTGAATGTCCAGTGATGTTGCGATTCTTTTTCACTCCATGACTATTTTATAATTATTATACTTGTGCATAGACCATGTTGTGTGCTATAGGTTGCAGGTATTAGGCATCGACTCCACCTGAATTGATAGGTCTAAGCGTGTCTCAAACCCAATGGAAACTATTGAATGGAGATAACATATGGTCCCCTAGCTTAGCCATCATCCTTGAAGAGGATGACTATCCAATTTTGCACCCAGTTAGTGTCATCAGTTTGGTATGTAGTAGTCACTGTTGTTGTGGTCATGCCTTCTGATCATGCTTAGAGGTTAGGTATTGTTCGACATTTGGATTTATCTAGTTAGAATTGTTTGATCAATACTTTGATAAATTGTTATATTATACTAAGTATCATTAAGTGACAAAGGCATTTTTGATAAATAAATATAAATGCTTTTAACCAAATTATAGTTATATGAGAAAATATAATTGATAAAACTAATATAAAAAAAAAACATAAACAAGTAAATATTTTGCTAAGTGACTTTGATAAATAAATAATAATAATAATTATGACTTGTCATAAAACATATATAAAGAAAATACTAAAACAGATAAAATCATAAAGTAATCACTATCTGGTTGTAAATGATATAATTAGCAAATTGTAAGAAAGTAATAAAGACAATATTTATTGCCTTTAAGAGGAAGAATCTTCTAGAAGTGATGGGGGGATTTCTCTTTCTAAAAAAAATAAAGAGAGGATTTGTTGTCATAAGGGAAATAAAAAGAGATATAAGACTATGAAAAGTTTTTTTGGGGGGGGATTGAAAAAAATGGAATTTCAGGAGGAAGTTATTTCATCGACACTAGATGGAGTTCCACTCTTGGGGACACGGCTATGGTGATACTATTGAAGCCACTAGAAAAGAGAGATATGCTTAGATGAGGAAGGATGCTCACATGAGAGGAAATGAGTTAACCTCATCCATTCACATGTAATTCTTTAAGACTATTTTTCTACTAAGTCATATTGCATATATTTTGTAAATCCATTTGTGCATATTCTGCTATCATTGCATGAAATGATATCTCCTTGAGGTATTCTAGCAACATTTAATATGCCTTGTCTGCACATTCATCGTCTACATACAAGTCTAACAGAGCATTCAAATAAGCCCATTAGTGAAGTTTGTACTTATCAAATTGCTTTTGTTCAAAAGTTTTAAAGGTCTTGTTGTCATTTAGAATCATGTAGAATCTGCAACCATTGTAGTCCATTCTTTTAACATAGTTCAATGAGACACTATGACCTACTAGTTGCATGCTATCTATACTTTCACATTCTGCATGCACAACACTCCCATCTTGGATTTTTTTTGAAAGGAAATAGGTTCTATAGATCGTAGGCCTATCTATGTTTCCATATTTTCTTGAACTATAATAATTCCTTTGTAGCTATTAAAAGTTGATGCATAGAACCTCATGCAAGAACATTAGTGCTATCACCTCCATTTTTCCTAAAAGGTTGATTTATTCAGGTAGAAGCATATTAATGGTATACCTATGTTGACCCTTTGCACTCAGTCAAAACCAAACCAATATCCATTTTGTGTGTATCTTGCAATCATTGCATCTCATGAGACACTTTTATTTGAGAAATTCTGTCAAACCATTGATGTGCCTTGACGGCCTTCCACACTATGCATATATGTTTACTAGAGGATTTTTCCCATCTTTATTATCTGGTAGAATTCCCCTTTGACCATACCTTGTTTCAATGTTCCAATCTGGAAAGTTTTTAGAGACTTATCAATGATCCCTTAATATATTTAAACCTACCGATTGCGTTTGCTTAAAAGTTTCAAAGGCCTTCTCAACAAATCCATTTTGTTCATTTCTTGCAATCATTGGAATCCATGAGATGATATCTCTTGTCACATTCTCTCAAAATATTCAAGTGCCTTGTGTATGCTTCCACTTTTTGCTTACATATCTACTAAAACCTTCCCAATCCATTTTTGTGTGAACCTATAATCATTGCATTCCATCACGAGACACCTCTTTGAGGTATTCCATCAAATGGTTCGCCTCTCTATTTTTCTTTTCCTTTTACATGCACAGAGATTAGAGTATTTTTTTAGCCGATAGACTTCTATATGTGAGTAGTATAGTTCTTAAAATTTTGTCACTCCGAAAAATTTTCTAAACTCATCGGTCATTTCTATCGGCGTATTCCTTGACATCCTGATATGCAAAACCACAGAAATTGCATCCAACAGTACCTTGTTTACTATTCCTTATATTGAATTCATGTCTACTAGAGCATTTTGAATTATAAAATCAAACCAAATCCACTCATGTTATGTCTTCCTCATGTGTTGCCTGAAAGTTTCTAAAGTATTTTTTTAACTAAACCATTCTATGTAATATGGTATTTATTGCATTCCATGAGGTGACATTTCTTTGAGGGTTTTTGTCAAATAATTAATGTGCATTGTCTATTTTTTCCCATTTCACATGCATGTCTGCTAGTTCACCTGCAATTACAATATTTGATGAAAATTCCCCTTCTATTATGCTTTGATAGATATCCATACCTTGTTCCAAAAGTCCAGCATGTGTAGACAGGGAGGACACCATCAAAGGTTGTGGTATTTGACTGTACAACTACCCATTGCATTGGCATTGAAAGTTTCAAAAGCCTTATCTACAAATCCATTTTATGCTTATCCTACAATCATTGTTTTCTGTTTGAAGACTTTTCTTTGAGGCATTCTATCAAAATGTCTGCGTGCCTGGTTTGTGCTTCCACATTGTTCATGCATGTCCACCAGAATAATTATTCCTTATTTAATTTAAACCTACGTATAGAAACTTCTTGAAATCATTCTTTTTGAGTCACTTTGGTCACCAAGTTTTATGGTCTCTCTTGTTATTTTGAACTCTCTCTCTCTCTAGACTTCGTATGTATTTTGGATACTTGCTATTAATAAGTTTCTTTCCACCATAAGAAATTCATTTCTTCTATTTTTGTTTAAGACTAACTTAAGTTAGAAATTCTAATCTTCTCTTAAGTTACAATTAATTCTATTTTTTTAGAAAGTAAATATAATGATAAGAATATAAGATAATAGAATTTTTTTTGAATAAGATTATGGTAGTAATGTTCATTAGCTATAAAAAAATATAATTGTACTCTAGAATTAATGATGTTCAAATATGTTTTATTAAGTTGATAGGTCTTGTTCATAAATACAATGGAGTAATGTGGATTAAATGTTAGATTAAGAATGAAATCCATGTAGTTAGTTTAATAAAGGTTGGTGATATTATCTCATGGCATTAAAGTAGTAGTTGTAATAATAGTACTAGTTTATGAGTAATGCTTACGATTGTTTGTTATGTATAGCAACGGATGAAGTTATTTTGAAACTAAGTGCATATATATTTTTGAGTTGGGGATGGTGTTAAATGCTTTGATAAGGAATCCAATCTTTAGACCTCTTTTGGGTTAAATATTGTTACTTGAAGGCACTTATATATCATATGATCATAGTAGTTAGAATATTATTGTTCTGCATTATAGAGATAGATTCACTTTATGTTTGGTAGATGATTGATCATGGTTGGATTAATGTTGCATTCTTTAAGACCCATAACTAGTGCATCATATCATAAGTTGCATTTATGGTATTGTTATTAAAATATTGATGAAGGATCTTAGTTTATGATGTGCATTTGAGAATGAATGTGATGTGAGACCATTGTGTTTTAGTAGTGTCAAGTGTTTGTGTCATTTGGGGAAATTGATTCCAGCAGCCTAGGAGGGTGTGTTTGTGTGGGGATTGGCTTTATGTGCATCATGTGAGTTGAGTGAAATGCAATCCTGGAATGTTGTCTCCTTTTCATGATGGTATGATACATGTGTAAGATGGATAATGCCTTGCTTAGTGTACCTATTCATGTGGTTATGATGACTATGCAAGATGGGTAATGCCTTGCTCTGTGTGATGTAAAATGATGTATATTTTGTGTTGTAAACGCATCATGATGAGAAATGTAATAGTTCATGCTTGGCTTATGTTATCAGCTTGAGAATCTAGATGTAGTGAAGGGGGAGTGGCTTTTAATGTGGGGTCAGAGCCGGAAGTGGCTTCTTAGGGTAACCCATTGGAAGTTGTTAATCCAATGATAACTTAATAATAAATTTAGAGGGTTGGGTAGTTTTCACACTAATTAAGATAATTAGATGCCTCACCCATGCCTATAGTGCTCGTTCAGGCTAAGGATGGGATGAGAAGGCCGTGGTTGGCAAAATGAACTTCCTTGTCCTCATGGAAGGAATGTTGGTTTTGCATGTGTCACCCTATGGGGCCGGCGTCTAGTGAGAGACTGTCAGGGTAACCCATGTTAGGGCCATGCGATGACAATCTTCCCTACTGCAGCCTAGCATTATGTAATTGTGTTCTCCCCATTTGTTGAGTGATTGCCTCTAGAAGTGATGTTTAAGTTGCCCGTGATGTCTTTGTTGACCAGTGTTGTATTTGAGTCATGTGTAGTCCTTGCACCTGTTAGTCTATTGTCTTCTTGACAGTTTGTTGTAGTGGGACCGTATTGTTATCTCCTAGCACGGGGGGTGGACCTTAGCATTCCACATGGTTAGGTGGTTGTGCTTTTATCTCCATTGGTTTCCTTGTTGTTGTTCATGTACGAGAAGGATGTATTGCATGTAGTAGATATCAGATCTTGTTCTAGCTTGCGGAGACAGATTCTTATGATCCTGTTCTAGTCTTGTATATCAGTTGAATCATGTACTGTTATCTTGATGTATGTACTCCAATGTAATCAGGTAAGTGATATGGTAAACAATGTAATGTGTACTCTCATGTAAAGGAAATGGTATATGTATTTGTAATCCTATATACATGATCTTGATGTTTATTTATCTGATGATGTAATATAAGAAAATGTATGCGTTTATTCATTTGATGCAATTAGATTCAGAATGAACCATGGTTGATAGTTAATTCATAATGTTGGTTTGATCTTGTTAATAGTTTGTTAAGTAATGTAGCTGTGGAACCCTAGAGGATTAGCTTAACATGATGTTATGAATACATATGATTTTTGTTATTTCTTTCTTTTAAAAAAAAGTCCCTTTTGTATAACATAGTTGAGCTGTTCTCTAAGGTTTCCTGGTGGGGCATTACATTTGGTATCAGAGCCAAAGTTGCAACACTGGGATCTCTAGATTGTTGTTGTTGCTCTAGGTTAAACATTTTTCTCCTTGTGGTGAGTTGGTAATAGTACCTCTCACCTATGTGCCTTAGTATGATGTTAGAAGGTTGATAAATTTACAGACTTGTTCTTTGATTCTAGAAGAAATAAATTCTTTATGCCTTGTTTTACTTATGTGTCTGCTATGTGTTCTCTCCCCTTCTTTTCTAAAAGTGTGATGATATATCTGACAATATGAGTTCCCTGAATGTTAGTGCTTGTTGATTTGTTGAAGCCTTGAGTTCCTCTTGTGGTCTCTAGTGCTTTAGAACAAAGAAGCATGGTTACTATTAGTGCATGTAATTAAGAGTGTGGTATTTGCCCCCTCTAGTGATGTGAATATCTGGTACCCATTCCTTGTGGGGTGTTGTGAAGGGCTAGTGGTGTTTTGTGTTCCCTAGTTGGTGAAGTAATCATACTTGGGGGTTATGTTTAATTGCATTATTTTTGTATATGTGTAAGTATTGGAATGATTTAATCACTTGGTGGCATTATGCATCGCGAGTCATGTAGATTATGTGGTGTTTCATGTGTGGGGTATCTTTACGTGGTTGCTTGATAATCTAATATTAATCTCCTAGATTGGCCATGACCTCATGAGGAAGTTCTGTTGTGATTTATGAAAGTTATCATTGTGTATGCATGTGTAAGAAACATGTGCAGGAGATTAAATTGGAGCTTGTGTTGGACCCATGAGATCATGAATGTGATACTGTAAGTCAATTAGAGTTTTGAATTATTCTTGTGTATGACATCATACATTCCCTCTATAAATTATTTTTTGCATAAGGAAGTAATTGCATATGTTCATAGCTTGGTAAATAGAAATTGTACTGCATTAAAGATAGAAAAATTTTGTATATAAGTAGCGACTGTGTTGCCTTAAATTTTAGTATATAAGTTACTTAGATATGAGGATGTAGAAATCTTAGTTGTTTGTGTGTTTGGTGTACATTCTCTAACGCATTCTGGACCTTGTGTCCTTGGGTGTTGTGTAGCAGATACTCCCTTTTGTGGCTAAAATTAGCCACACCATGATGTGGATTTGTTTGTAATTCAGTTGTTTTGGAATTTTTGATAGTTGTTTCATGTGTTGTTGATGGGCTAACAGTGAATTTATTTTCTTTGAACTTTCTTATGATGGGAGTGGCCACCAAAACTCTTTTCTTTATATTTGATTTATTGTTGAAAATTGCCAGTATTTTGTGACTTAAGATTGTATTTGATTATTCCCCCACTTGGGTTTGCACCTTTTTAAAATTTCTTTGGTGGCTATTCTGAATGTTTGTTTCTGTTGGCCTTGTTTCTTGTTAAGTGTTGTTTCTATCATGTTCATTTCGAGCCTTTGATAGTTTGTACAAGGGAAGACTCCGTGGAGAATTGTACTTTGCAAGTTTGATAATTAGTTGGAACCATAGTGGAAATAAGAGATGAGATGTTTTTTTTCCTTGTTAATATGTGAATGCAATTCTCTAAATCGTATTAAATTCTCAAAATATGTGTGATTAGTTATAAGTAAATCTCATGATACGTCTTATAGGTAAGGAATTGATGTTCTTCTTATCTTTATTGAATGATTGTACTTGTCTTATGAACAATTGTTTAATATGGATGCATATTTTGGTAAAAAAAAATTACAATACTAATATGCTGTGTTCCACCCTAGTCTGTGACTTCCAGGAGTAAGTCAAGTTTTAGGGGGGGAGGATGTAGCGCCCCTCCATTCTCCACTTGGATGTGTAGATGGTTTGGCTAAGGAGCATGAAGATGAAGTTAGTATGTTTTATTGATAATCCTTGTTGCGACACTGATGATTCATATGCTCTGACATTGTTTTACATTAAGATGATTACGATGTTGATCTTATTAGGATTGTCATATATTAGAATTAATTCTTATGCGACTGATTCTATATTAAAGGATGATCTGATTATTGGGTGGTGTGAAAAGAGACAATGTCGTACCACTCATTCGTGAGCATCTGGTGACGTTGCGATTCTCTTTCATTCTGTGACTATTTTATAATTATTATACTTGTGCATAGACCATGTTGTGTGTTACAGGTTGCAGGTATCAAGCATTGACTCCACCTGAATTGACGGGTCTGAGCGTGCCTCAAACCAAATGGAAACTGTTGAATGGAGATAACATATGGTCCCCTAGCTTAGCCATCATCCTTGAAGAGGATGAGTATCTAGTTTTGCACCCAGTCAGTGTCGTCGGTTTGGTCATGATAGCCAGTCACTGTTGTTGTGGTCATGCCTTGTGATCATGCTTAGAGGTTAGGTATTGTTTGACATTTGGATTTATCTAGTTAGAATTATTTGATCAATACTTTGATAAATTGTTATATTATACTAAGTATCATTAAGTGACAAAGGCATTTTTGATAAATAAATTTAAATGCTTTTAAGCAAATTATAGTATTATGAGAAAATATAATTGATAAAACTAATATAAAAATAATAATATATAAACAAGTAAATATTTTGTTAAGTGACTTTGATAAATAAATAATAATAATAATTATGACTTGTCATAAAACATATATAAAGAAAATACTAAAATAGATAAAATCAAAAAGTAATCATTGTCTGGTTGTAAATGATATAATTAGCAAATTGTAAGAAAGTAACAAAGGCGGTATTTATTGCCTTTAAGAGGAAGAATCTTCTGGAAGTGATGGGGGGATTTATCTTTCTAAAAAAAAAAAGAGAGGATTTGCTGTCATAAGGGGATTAAAAAGAGATATAAGACTAAAAAGTTTTTTTTGGGGGGGGAGAGAAAAAAAATAGAATTTTAGGAGGATTTCATCGACGCCAGATGGAGTTCCATTCTTGGGGGCACGACTATGGTGATACTATTGAAGCTAGTAGAAAAGAGAGATATGCTTAGATGAGGAAGGATGCTCACATGAGAGGAAATGAGTTAACCTCATCCATTCACATGTAAGTCTTTAAGACTATTTTTCTACTAAGTCATATTGCATATATTTTATAAATCCATTTGTGCATATTCTGCTATCATTGCATGAAATGATATCTCCTTGAGGTATTCTGGCAACATTTCATATGCCTTGTCTACACATTCATCGTCTGCATATAAGTCTACCAGAGCATTCAAATAAGGCCATTAGTGAAGTTTACACTTATCAAATTGCTTTTGTTTGAAAGTTTTAAAGGTCTTGTTGTCATTTACAATCATGTAGAATCTGCAACCATTGTAGTCCATTCTTTTAACATAATTTAATGAGACACTATGATCTACTAGTTGCATGCTATCTATACTTTCACATCCTACATGCACAACACTCCCATCTTAGATTTTTTTTGAAAGGAAATAGGTTCTACAGATCCTAGGCCTGTCTATGTTTCCATATTCGCTTGAACTATAGTAATTCCTCTGTAGCCATTAAAAGTCGATGCATAGAACCTCATGCAAGAACATTAGTGCTATCACCTCCATTTTTCCTAAAAATTCAATTTATTTAGGTAGAAGCATATTAACATTATACCTATGTTGACCCTTTGCACTCAGTCAGAACCAAACCAATATCCACTTTGTGCGTATCCTGCGATCATTGCATCTCATGAGATACTTTTCTTTGAGAAATTCTATCAAACCATTAATGTGCCTTGATGGCCTTCCACACTCTGCATATATGTTTACCAGAGGATTTTTCCCAACTCTATTATCTAGTAGAATTCCCCTTTGACCATACCCTATTTCAATGTTCCAATCTGGAAACTTTCTAGAGAATTATCAATGATCCCTTAATATATTTAAACCTACCGATTGCATTTGCTTAAAAGTTTCAAAGGCCTTCTCAACAAATCCATTTTGTTCATTTCTTAAAATCATTGGAATCCATGAGATGATATCTCTTGTCACATTCTCTCAAAATATTCAAGTGCCTTGTGTATGCTTCCACTTTTTGCATACATATCTATTAAAACCTTCTCAATCCATTTTTGTACGAACCTGCAATCATTGCGTTCCATCATGAGACATCTCTTTGAGGTATTTTGTCAAATGGTTTGCTTCTCTATTTTACTTTTCCTTTTGCATGCACAATGATTAGAGTATTTTTTTAGCCGATGGACTTCTAAATGTGAGTATTATAGTTCTTAGAATTGTGTCACTCTAGAAAATTTTCTAAACTCATCGGTCGTTTCTATCAGTGTATTCCTCGACCTCCTGATATGCAAAACCATAGAAATTGCATCCAATAGTACCTTGTTTACTATTCCTTATATTAAATTCATGTCTACTAGAGCATTTTGAATTATAAAATCAAACCAAATCCACTCCCGTTATGCCTTCCTCATGTGTTATATGAAAGTTTCTAAAGTATTTTTTTAACTAAACCATTCTGTGTAATATGGTATTTATTGCATTCCATGAGGCAACATTTCTTTGAGGGTTTTTGTCAAACAGTTAACGTGCATTGTCTATGTTTTCCCATTTTGCATGCATGTCTGTCAGTTCACCTGCAATTACAATATCTAATGAAAATTACCCTTCTATTATGCTTTGATAGATATCCTTACCTTGTTCCAAAACTCCCGTGCCTGTAGGTAGGGAGGACACCATCAAAGGTTGTGGTATTTGACTGTACGACTGCCCATTTGCATTAGCATTGAAAGTTTCAAAAGCCTTATCTACAAATCCATTTTATGCTTATCCTACAATCGTTGTTTTCTGTTTGAAGACTTTTCTTTGAGGCATTCTATCAAATAGTCTGCGTGCCTAATCTGTGCTTCCACATTGTTCATGCATGTCCACTAGAATAATTATTCCTTATTTAATTTAAACCTGCGTATAGAAACTTCTTGAAATCACATTCTTTTTTAGTCACTTTGATCACCAAGTTTTATGGTCTCTCTTGTCTTTTTGAACTCCCTCTCTCTCTAGACTTCATATGTATTTTGGATACTTGCTATTACTAAGTTTCTTCCACTACAATAAATTCATTTCTTCTATTTTTGTTTAAGATTAACTTAAGTTAGAAATCCTAATCTTCTCTTAAGTTACAATAAATTCTATTTTTTTTAGAAAATAAATATAATGATAAGAATATAAGATAATAGAAAATTTTATTAATAAGATTATGGTAGCAATGTTCAATAGCTATAGAAAATTATAATTGTACTCTAGAATTAATGATGTTCAAATATGTTTTATTAAGTTGATAGGTCTTGTTCATAAATACAATGGAGTAATGTGGATTTAGATTAAGAATGAAATCGATGTAGTTAGTTTAATAAAGGTTGGTGATATTATCTCATGGCATTAACGTAGTAGTTGTAGTAATAGTACTAGTTTATGAGTAATGCTTATGATTGTTTGTTATGTATAGCAACATATGAAGTTATTTTGAAAGTAAGTGCATATATATTTTTGGGTTGGGGATGGTGTTAAATGCTTTGATAAAGAATCAAATCTTTAGATCTCTTTTGGGTTAAATATTGTTACTTGAGGGCACTTATATATCATATGATCATAGTAGTTAGATTATTATTGTTCTGCATTATAGAGATAGATTCACTTTGTGTTTGGTAGATGATTGATCATGGTTGGATTAATGTTACATTCTTTAAGACCCATAACTAATGCATCATATCATAAGTTGCATTTGTGGTATTGTTATTGAAATATTGATGAAGGATCTTAGTTTATGACATGCATTTGAGAATGAATGTGATGTGAGACCATTGTGTTTTAGTGGTGTTAAGTGTTTATGTCATTTGGGGAAATTAATTCCAGAGGCCTAGGAGGGTGTGTTTGTGTGGGAGTTGGCTTTGTGTGCATCATGTGTGTTGAGTGAAATACAATCCTGGAATGTTGTCTCCTATTCATGACGGTATGATACATGTGTAAGATGGATAATGCCTTGCTCAGTGTACCTATTCATGTGGTTATGATGACTATGCAAGATGGGTAATGCCTTGCTCTGTGTGATGTAAAATGATGTATATTTTGTGTTGTAAATGCATCATGATGAGAAATGTAATAGTTCATGCTTAGCTTATGTTATTGGCTTGAGAATCTAGATGCAGTGAAGGGGGAGTGGCTTTCAATGTGGGGCCGGTGCCCAAAGTGGCTTGGTAGGGTAACCCATTGGAAATTGTTAATCTAGTGATACCTTAATAATAAATTTAGAGGGTTGGGTAGTTTTCACACTAATTAAGATAATTAGATGCCTCACCCATGCCTGTAGTGCTTGTTCAGGCTAAGGATGGGAAGAGAAGGTTGTGGTTGGAAAAATCAAATTCCTTGTTCTCATGAAAGGAATGTTGGTTCCATATGTGTCACCCTATGGGGCCAGCATCTAGTGAGAGACTGTCAGGGTAACCATAGATGGGGGTTGCAGTCTAGTGAGAGACTGTTAGGGTAACCCATGTCAGGGCCATGCGATAATACTCTTCCCTACTATTGAGTGATTGCCTCTGGAAGTGATGTTTAAGTTTCTTGTAATGTCTTTGTTGACCAGTGTTGTATTTGAGTCATGTGTAGTCCTTGCACCTATTAGTCTATTGTCTTCTTGATAATTTGTTGTAGTGGGACCTTATTGTTATCTCCTAGCATAGGGGGTGGACCTTAGGGTTCCACATGGTCGGGTGGTTGTGCTTTTATCTCCATTGGTTTCCTTTTTGTTGTTCATGTACAAGAAGGATGTATCGCATGTAGCAGATATCAGATCTTGTTCTAGCTTGAGGAGACAGATTCTTATGATCCTTTTCTAGTCTTGTATATCAGTTGAATCATGTACTGTTATCTCGATGTATGTACTCTAATGTAATCAGGTAAGTGATATGGTAAACAATGTAATGTGTATACTCATGTAAAGGAAATGGTATATGTACTTGTAATCCTATATACAGGATCTTGATGTTTATTTATTTGATGATATAATATGAGAAAATGTATGCGTTTATTCATTTGATGCAATTAGATTTAGAATGAACCATGGTTGATAGTTAATTCATAATGTTGGTTTGATATTGTTAATAGTTTGTTAAGTAATGTAGTTGTGGAACCCTAGAGGATTAGCTTAACATGATGTTATGAATAAATATGATTTTTGTTATTTGTTTCTTTAAAAAAAAATGTCCCTTTTGTATAGCATAGTTGAGATGTTCTCTGGGGTTTCCTAGTGGGGCATTACATCATAGGTTGGTTATATGTGCCACATTTGGTTTGCGATGAATTTATCCTCCTAAAACTTGCTTGGGGTGTGTTCGTTTATGTTTCTAGCCTTTAGCACCCTTATAAATTTTTACTATTGGCCTCCATTAGAGTGCCCTTTAAATTTTTCAATGTAATGGAAGTGGTACAACTCTATCCTATGAACTATATGTACCCATTTTGAATTTAACCAAGCATTATGCTTATACCAAACCTCATGCTCATTTTACAACCAAGCAATCTTATATGGTTTAGGGTATTATAGCCTTTTCAACTTCAACTTTTTTTTTAAAACAAAAGGTGGCTACCACCTGAACATATATTAATAATAAAAGATGGATTACAGTATGAGGATGGAGGCCATCCATATTCATTCAGCATATACATAAAAAAAATTACAAAAATGCCCCTATAATGGCCTTGAAATAGAAATGACTGCTAAACAAAAACAACCGCCACCCTACAGCCCAAAATAGACTACCATTAACAACATGAAGAAAACAACATAAAGGGTCATACCACGTGAACACTAGCAACAACAGAACAAAAAAGGGCCATTAAACCATTCAAATATTCACCCTCTCCCTCTCCCTTGTCCCTGGATCCTCTCCTTGCTCAAGCAAGAGTTTCGCAGATCTCATCCCGTTCATGGTCAGCCCTGCCTGTTTATTTGGTTCATTCTCTCCATCCTACGTAGAGGGGTCCTTTGACTCATTCAACTTCAACTTACCAACCATTAAGTATAGACACTAAATTAATAGTACTACCTTTATCAACATTTGACAACCTTAAAACAATTGCATCCTTATTTACATATTTTTTTAACAAATTCTTCCTTTGTATTGGTTCTTCTTCCTCATTATTTTTTAGCAAGGCTCTTCTTAGGACAAATGGCTCAACTTTCTTTGGTTCATTCTCAAAACTGTATGATCACTTGGTCTCCTTATCAACATGTGAAACTCTCATTCCTCCTTTACATTATTTGCTAGTCCTCCTTGGTCTTGGAAACATTTGAATTCTTGGTGTCCTTCTCCACACTTGAAACAAGTTCCTCTAAAAGGTCTTCCATTAATTCTACTAAATCTTCCTCTTCTCTTTGATATCCATTAGTTCTATCATTATGGCATGAATTTCTATCACCCCTTTCTTTGTAGTAAGAACCACTACTTATTTCTTCATAATGATATGAATGATCACTCCTAGGTTCTTCCATATATGGTCTCTTATCACCACATTGAGATCTATCTCTCTAGAACCTTCCACATCTTCATCTTTGTCAATTCTACCCATCTTCAAACCTTTAGTTCAATTTCTTATTTATTGTTATGGCCAAGTAATATGCTTCCTCCACTATTTGGATATTCAACATACTGAACTCTTCTTGAATTAATCCTCTCAAACCATTGATGTACCTTGCCACCTTCTCTATACCTTCATCATGATGCCTTGATTAGATAGTTAGCCTTTAGTATTCATTAGTGTATTGCTTCATAGTCGTATCCTTTTTCCTCAAATTGTACATCTCCTTTAACAATTCTAAATGATAATTTGTAGGAACATGATCTTAGATTTTGTCTTTTCACCATTTTATCGAATGTTCCAATTATTAGAATTTAGTGCATGACAGTTTAATAAATAAATAAATTAACATACCATTGTTAATTTATTTAATTAAGGTAAGTTGTGGTAGTTACATTCCTGTAGTTGGATTGTACAATAAATAAAGGCTTTTTAAAGCCAATTCAATGTAATAGTTCGGATGTGTTGTCGAGACTGACTAAAGTTTATATGAGAACAATCTCATTTTTCGTTGCATTTTAAATATGGTATTAGAGAAGGTTTCTTATTGGACCTCTCTCTGATTGCTCTCCATTCATTTGTTTCTTCCTCACAGTGGTGTTTACAATGGTACTGCAATGAATACCAAATGTAACTACTATTGTTTTCTCCAATTGTTGCATTTGTCAATAGGTGAGCAATGTAGACCATGTGTAAATCCTTTTGACTCCATTCATATGCATTTCTTCTCTTTCTCTCCACTATGTTCATTCTTGCCATTGTTTGATACTTCACACTGTTCATTGTTGTCATTCAATTTTTTTTTTAAAATTAAAATTTAAACATTCCCCAATCCTCTACAGGCGTTAAAGTTCTATTTGGGAATTTAATATACAATAGTGAATACATTTGAAATTGAATGATTTTGAAAGGCTTTTATGAAGGACTGCATAGTAAATTGGGCATGGAGAAAGGGAAAAGGCAGGAAGAATTTTTTTTGTTTATGCTTGTGCATCTTTGCATTATTGAAATGACTACCAAGATTGTCTATTAAACAATTTTTATCTTGTGTTTTTGAGCAAATTAAAAGCTTCCGATGAAAAATTTGCATGGTATTCAGACTTTTCTCCATTGCTATTGCCTGGTATTTGTAGAGCCAAGTATATTTATTGCAGTTCAAGGAGTTTTTAGAGTGTTTATCACTACTAATACATGCCAATTGCACCCAGTTTGGTATTGTTCTTCATTGATTCAATAAGTGAATTTATTTTATAAGAGGTGCGAATTTAAATATGAAGCTAGTTTTATTTACTTTTGATAATCTTCAACAAAAATATGGTTAAAATTCACTTTTAGTTTTATGTGAAGTGTTGTGCACAAAGAGCAAGCTATGGAAAGGGGAGGAGGGTCTAATATTTAGATTTGTTAATTAGTTGTGCAAATAAAAAGTTAGTAAATTTACTACATGATAAGCATCTAATTTTTACTATTTAAAGTTTCCAGTAAAATTAGTTTATACAATGTTTGTAGAAGAGAGGAATAATTATCATTTTGAGGGTATTATTATTACAAAATGGATAAGTTAACTCTTTATAAAAAAATTGATGGGATTGATTTTCACATTTGACAAAGACAGATACAATTTTTTCTAATTGAAAAGGATCTCTAGGACATTTTTGACGATACAGTGATAAAACCAACAGATGCGGATGAACTTCAAAAATGGAAGGTAAAAGATAAGAAAGAATTGGCAATAATTGGTCTCGGTTTATCTAAACCTTACTTACATCATGTGGATTTTAAAAATCTTCTAATGAAATATGAGAATCATTAAATACTTTGTTTGGATCAAAAGATGATACTATAGAAATAACTCTAAAACAATAGTTGTATGGATTGAAAATGGAAGAAGGTGAAGATATAGTGTCTCACATAAGTAAGTTTTATTCTTTGATAAATCAGTTGGTTGGTATAAAAGAGGAAATAAAAGAAAATGATGGTAAAGCTATACTTTTAAATAGTCATATGCCCATAAGTATGTTTCACAAGGTATTCACCTTAAGTAAAATCAATCCAAGTCTAGACAATATCATATCAACATTGCTTGATGAAAGAAACAAATATGTTGCAAAAGATGAAGTTGTATTAGCTGCACAAAATATGCCTATTACTTCTTATAGAAAAACAAAACACATGGCAGAGCCCAAACATGTAAGTGGTACATATTTTTATTGTAAAAAGACATGGCATGTAGTATTGAATTGCAAACAAAGAGCACGGGATCTCCTTCATGGAAAATTGGAACAAAAAGCTATGATAACAGAAGAACAGGAACACACTTCAAGTGATGAAGAAAATAAGCATCAAAGTGATGAAGAAGAATTTTTGTACTAGTCTATGTTAGCACTAAGGGGGGGTGTTAGAATTTAGTGCATGGCAGTTTAATAAATCAATAAATAAATTAACATACCATTGTTAATTTATTTAATTAAGTTAAGTTGTCGTAGTTACATTCCCGTAGTTGGATTGTGCAGGAAATAAAGGCTTTTTAAAGCCAATTCAATGTAATAGTTTGGATGTGTTGTGGAGATTGACTAAAGTTTATATGAGAGCAATCTCATTTTTCATTGTATTTTCAATACCAATGCTAGGTTTACCTGTTTTATTTCTTTCTAACTAAATTTCAATCCACCAAATAGAAACATGACGTTTTAATAACACATTTCACCCTATCTAGATCTTCTACATGTCTTCATACTCAAAGTGTTCTAAATTAATTATCCAATATATCATTTCTTCAAGATTTAAACTATTAAAATAATTTGGAATATCTTATCTAGTCTACTTAACAATACTCAATATATATTTTAGCATTCATTCTTCCTTATCATCTTCTTCACTTTTAGCTTTCTTGATAGGCCTAGCCTCTTGTTCTCTGTCACTCTCATTGGTCATAAGATTAGTACCATTTTGTGGTCTTCTTCAAAGGCATCCATTAAAATCCTCATTGCCCTCATTATCTCAAACATTTATTTCATCTTTCTAACAACATTAACAATATCTTTTCCTCTTCACAAAGGCATCTTACCCTAGAATCTGATGCAAACTATAGACACCTAAAGTTGTCCCATTCCCAGATCAGACATTCATCTACCATACCTCACATTAATTAAATAAGTCTTAATTATTTGATTAATTTCATCTATTGATCTCCCTCTTATTCCTCCATATTTAATTAAATAATTTTTTATTATTTAATTAAATCAATTTTCCTCCACACATTAATTAAATAAATTTAAATTATTTATTTAATTAAAGCTAATATTCCTTTCCATCCAAAATAAATAAAATTTAATATTTTATTTATTCTCCATATGCACATGAAATTAAATATTTTATTTATTTAATTTCCTTTTATTCCTTCTCACCGTAATTCAATCTCAATCAATTTAGTTAACTAATCAATCAAATTAGTTAACTAAATCAATCAAATCAATTAACAAGTTAGTCAATCTAGTTAACTAATCAATCAATTTAGTTGACTAGTCAATCAATTTAATTAACTAAGCAATCAACTTAGTCAACTCATCAATCAATTATGTTAGCTCCCATAATTTATGAGAGGACAAGGACACTTTTCACTCTCTCATTTTCTCACATCCTCTTAACCAATTCTAGCCATTGATCTCTTTGATAATTCACAATCGTTGATCATTGTTGGAAATCTATAAATTTAACATCCTTCTCAACCTCTAATCATCTCTTATCTTCATACAACATCATACTACTGAAATCATTCTAGATCCTCTTATCTATCATCTTCATATGACTGGTTGTGTTGGAGTTGAGCAATCCACATATCAACATAGCAAGGAGCAATCCATTGGAGTTTGGGTGCAATTTCAATACGCTCAATGGTGAGGTCAAGTTTGGAGTTTGGGTGCAATTTCAATATGCTCAATGGTGAGGTCAAGTTTGGAGTTTGGGTGTAATTTCAATACACTCAATCAATGAGGTTGGATTTGTATGCAAGGGAAGGTAAATTGTTATTTAATTTTCATTTGCTTTCATTTATTTAAAGTTGATATTTTTCTATCTTCTACGCAGTAGTATTATCAGTTCAAGGATTTTCTGTGTTTTATTTTTTAAGTCCACTCATTGGCCCATCATCAATCTATGACTTCAAACACATGCTAACACTTGATTTTACTATTTATTTTTATCTGTTGTTTGCTATGTTCTAACCTGATTCATGTAGCCTCTTCTCATTTGACAAGACCAAACTTTTTCTTGCAAACTACTAACAAGTGTGTTGCAGGTTTTTGCTTGTCAAAGACATCATTTGGCACATTGTGTTTTCTTTGTCCTATGGACTTGATTGTGGCTTCAGTAGTGTGCCTTATCATCAAATCTGAAGACAAATTTCTAGGTGCACTCAACACAACTTTGACATTTTCCATTGATCAAAACACTTGCTCACACTATCACACTTCAATTTGGGCTTAAAACAAATGCTTGTTTGCATCATCATACTTGAATTTGGGCATAAAATGAACATGTGTCTTCATCATCACACTTGGATTTGGGTATTAAAATGAACTTGTGATTGAATTTCTTGGTGGATTTGAGTGTGATTCAAGGTGTGTATGCTATTCTCATGCACTTCATGTGATCTTGAGAATAAAAAACATCCATTAATCCATTCATCTTCACACACACATTTCAATTCCTAAAGGTCAATTAACATTGCGAGTGTGAGTCAAGTGTTTGTCTATGCTCTCTCCTCGCACCGCAAGGTGATCTTGGAGATCAAAATCACCACTTGATTTTCTTTTTTCACCCTTCTTAGGAGGCGTTATTGGAGACACACCACTCCAAGGGACAACCTAAACTCTTGTGTTTCAACAGAGTATAAAATGTGAGGAGTGAATCGATAGACACACCTCTTGGAAGTTGGAATCTTGTCATTCGAACTAAGCCTCCAAGAACTTTATACCTTGGGGAAGTGAAGGTGAAGTGTGGGTTACCCTCTTCTCCCAGCTGTGTGGCATTATTTCACTTTAATTTCATGGAATTGGGCCCCTTGTATCTTGTGTATATTGGGGACTGTTGATAATTGAGAGGGGGGGTGAATCAGTTATCCTAATTATTTCTTCTTTCTTAACTTTCTTATTAATCAATGCAGCATCAAATCAAACAAGCAAACATAACCATGAAAATAGAGATACATATGACATAATATTTTTGATGTGGAAACCCTGTTAAGGGAGAAAACCATGGGGTGATTAACCCAAGGATTATTCTCTGTTAGAAGAATAAGGAAATACAAAATGGCACTTGCCAATTAGGGCTCACTACCCGAGCACACTACTCACAAGGAGGCACACTGCCTACAAAGAGACACACTGTCTACAAAAGAGTGTTATACAATACTTGAACTGATTGGTAGCATCTGCAAATGCTGGAGTCCAGTTCCGGTTAGGCTCAGTATACTGATCTACTGCACTTCATCTTTCCTTTTCCCTTAAGCTTCTTTCCTTTCACATACCAGACCTTCCTTACTGCTTCTGCTCTGTACTTCTACTTTTATTCGCACATTACTAACAACAACAACTCTCGCAACTAAATCCATTGTGTATATATATCCGCACAAGTAATTTCATCATCTTTCTAGTCGGCATCCGGAATAGTCAATCTTTTCACTAATTTTGATCTGTCAGCTGAATCCTTGCACTTCAAGTAATGCAGATCAAGTATATGTTTGTATAGATCATTAATCATGTTGGCCAGACATGATTCATGCCTTCATAACCTTTACCACAATTAGTAAATCATCTGGAAAGTAGTCTGATGTTCTGTCAGTTAGTTCTTCCTCTGTGCACACTATCACTCAGGAATCCGGTACTCAACTGTCCATATCTTTTTCCTCATCTATCACCGGAGGCTAAATCCTTGGAATATACCACTCAAGGTAGTCCTCTTGACTTCCCCAAATCTGTACTACACCAAGATATTTCCTCTGAGAGATCTGGACCTGTCTGTCGGACCTTGCCACATGCTCTATTTTTGTTTACCGGACCACAACATTCTTCACTCTGACTTCTGGTAGAGACACACCATGTCCTGCGGATGTGTGGGATGAACTTTGTTGCCATCAATGATAACAATCATGAATCCATATAGTGTCTCTTGCCAACAATCTGCCCCTTTGGCATTGATGGCAACACTTAGTGAAAAATGATTAAGTGTTTACACTATGCTCCCCCTTGGCTGATGCTCTGTCTTTATATATATTTTTCAGAGCTCCCCCTTAGTTGGATTCCTCATTTTTCACTGCTCCTCACTCCCCCTTTGACATCAATGGCAAAGGGTAGGGTCCGCATACCAAAATTTTCAAAAATTTAACTATACTTAGCCGCATAAGTATATATATACAAGTTGTACTTACATATACTTAAGTATGTCTGCAAAAGTGTTCTTCAACTGTACAACTTCTGTCACCCAACTCTGCTTCATCCTGTCCAAAATTGAGATGTGACCACTCAACAGGAATGCAAATGCTTCAGCCTTCTTAAGATCTATCGGATCATTGGTCCAAGCTATAATCTAAGCATCATTTATGGCCTCATGCATGGCCTCTAACTTAGGGATAATAATCCTTCTAAGTTCACCCATCTGGCTGATTATGTTCTTCCTTTCCTTCTCAAAATTCTTTATTGCATTTGTGATTGCAATAGTTTGACACTCTTGATTTACTATGGAGGAAGAGAGAGGATCAAAACTTTGAGACAAACTTAGTAATTTATCCTCTTGCTCTTTTATCTTCTCAATCTCTACTATTGCTTTGGACCAAGAGATACAAAATTTGTATATTTCACCGCCATCCTTAAGAGCATTTTCTAAGCTCTTTATTCCAATACTCATATTTCTCCTATCATTAGTGATTAATCCTTGTATCTCTGAGAATCTCTTATCCAAAAACTCCTTCTGGACCTTTTCTTCAGCTAATTTTTCTAGAGAATCAAAATGTGTACGAACACTGCTGACTAAGGTTTTGAGATTTTCAGAAGAGGAGGCTGTGGGATCCTTCTAAAAAGATGGCATGATCTTTTCCAGCACTCCGGATGCAGCTTCTATCAACTCACAGTCTTCCATATGAGACTTTAGGAGTTTTTCATTAGCCTTAGCATTTGCAAATGAAGCTATCTTCATTGTCTGTACCAGAGAAAGAGAATCAAAATTGAATGGACCTTGTAGAAGCTCCGGTTCATCAATCTCCATTGTTTCTTTGTTCAGGAATTCTTGGATAGTTTGTGTAGTGTCTCTTACCAGAGACAGATGTTTCTTCTCTTCTGCAGACCTGGAGCTGTCCCTTGGAGTTTTCTCTCCTTCTACATTCCCACCTCTAGCAGTTGTGGTTTTCTCTGCTAAAGTGTTCTCTCCTTCTGCAACCTTAGCACTGTCATCTTCTTTTTCCTTCACCTCTGCTTCTCTCTCCTACAATTTTTCTTCTCCTTTAGATCTAGAGACTATAGGGGAACTCGGAGGAGAAATGTTAGTCTGTTCAGAGCCCACCTCTTCTGTCACTTTCTCAGTAGTTTCTTCTACAACACTTGTGGTTGAGGGATCAGTGCCCAAGTCCTCTATAATAGGAAGATTAAATCTTTTGAAGGTTTTCTAGAGAATCTCTTAAGTGTCCTTGGCTATCTTGTTGGTCTCACCAAGCATAAGCTGATTCATCCTTGCCTTGCTCCTGAATTCATCCTTGCAGTCTTTGAATACCATGTTCATTGTCTTGGGATCAATTGAAGGATATAGCTGAATAGCTATCTGTTCCCAGATATCAAGGTCTTTTTCCATGGCATTTGACTTTCTCATTTCCAACTCCTTTTCTAGGCTCTTGGGAATAAGAGATATAATTTCAATGAAGGCTTTATTGTATATGTTCAGGTACTTGATTGTAGCTTCCTGCAGGATCTTTTGATTAGCCTCATTGTAATCATCATAAAATTCAGCCATTGGTTGAAGGTTTCCATCCATAGTGACTATTTTATTACGCTTTCTAAAGACAGGGTGGGCTTTTCAACAAATTCCTCTACCATTTCTTCCTTGTCTTGTCCTATGGTAGGTTTACCGGATCCTTTCTTCTTCTGCTTCTTTATTTCCTTTACCCCCTCATCTGATTCTGTTTCCTCTTCATCTCTTTGACTTGCATAAGCCCTTGTGGCTTTTGTCTTTGACCTTTTCTCTCCTTTGCCGGATGCCTGGACTTCTGGTTTTGATGTTTTTGAGCCTTTGGCTGTGATAGGTGCAGATCTCTTTGATGATCTAGTCTGGGTTGAGGTTTCTACCAGAGCACCTTTCTTGCTTTCCTTTTCTGCTTCTTTCTTTTCTTCCTCAGCCTTTTGCCTCTTTTCCCTGTTGGCATCAAGTGCCTCCTTTGAGATGCCTAGGCCTTTTGCAATTTCTTCAACTTCTTTTCTAACTTTCCTCTTTATTTCCGGTTGCCTGAGTTCCACATGAACTTTTATACTTAGCTCTTCAAAGGTTCCAAACCTCTCAGCGTTTGGATCCTTTGGCTGACTTAGCATGTGTTGAACATGCAGCTCCACAATTTGTTCATCAGCTTCATACCCCATAGGCATGATCCACATAGTTCTTGGTTCAACAGCCTCCATTAGGCATTGATCTGTCTCTACCATAAAGCATATAGTGTCTTTGTATTTCTCAACAAGAGATTGAGGAATTCTTTCTCTTGCTTGCATCATGCTCTAAAAGTTTTTGAAATATCCCCACAAGGCTGAATTTCTTGCTTTAGCATCCCCAAGCCCATGCAAATAGTCTCTGATCTGAACTGCTACCGGTTTGTCATTTTGCCATACCCAACTATTTGATCTCGGCAACTCATTCATGAAGTAGAAAAATAAACATACTATTAGTGCACCATATTTGAAAGAGTTTTTCTTGTCCTTTTTGATCTTTTGTAAGTTTTCCATTAATTGGCTCAAAAGAAGTTCACAAAGATCATATTCTGTATTTTTCCTTAGCATCTCATAGGCAGTATATATTGTAGTTCCGGATACTGAATTCTCCCTACTGGAGTGATATATCTTGTATCCTATTATCATAGATGCAAATTTGATGTCCGGATCAGTAATATCTTCAATAGTCATTGCCCTCTTATCAAATTTTGATCCAGTGGCCTCAGTTACAATGTTGTTTTTGACAGATTTGAGGACAAGTATCCCTCTGGAGGAGTATAAACTAGTAACTACCCTAATTGCCTCCTTTGTGATCTTGCAAGGTCTGTTCAACCATAGGAAGTTATCATGTACCCTACTCAATACATACCGGACCCAGTCATCTTCTTCAAAGTAGGGGAAATGAATGAATTGATCAAAATGTTTCTCTTGGATACCCTTATATTCTGGTTTAAGCTCAAAGGCATCGTCTATTAGTTGTTTGTGATAGATATCTCTTAGTTTGAATTCTCCAAACTCTTCAATATTTGCATGTATATAAACCCTAATGTCTTTGGTGTGCATAACACCATGCAAAACACTGGAAAATGCACCTAGGGGATCTACCTCCAAGGATTTGTATGGATGTTTCTTAAATGTAGGGTGAGGTCTATCAGAAATCTTTACAATATTAGGAGTAGCCATTATCAAGAGATTTGCAGTGAGATATTTGAAAATGGCAAATACCTTTTGCGGCTTTCAGTTTCACGGAGTTGGTTTGATTGATTTCTGGATGTAATGACTTCTGCAAATGATGAATTTGATAAATTTTGTTGCAGAGCTCCACTTTTCATTTCTTCTTGAGTGCAGAATGAACAAGTGATTAATGAGAAATCCCTTATAGTGCTCCGCAAACCCTAATATCAGATCGCAATAAATGCTTGACCTACATTATTCCAGTTTGCCTTAATCGGATGACTTGAAGAACCGGATCAATCCTAAACTTTAAACAACTTGCGGATCTGCCAAATCTTAACCATAGTTTGTTTGAATGTATTCCTTATGAATCCTTCAATCCGCAACTCTTCTTGTACTAGTTCTGGTACCAATTGACTGGCTGGGGGAACAAGGTTTTCTTTGTGTCTCCCTCTAAGCCAGAGCTCACTTTTTAATTTCTGGAAGGAATATCAACACCAGAGTTTGGTGCGGATCCAACCTCTACATTCTTAGTACTTTTCTTCACCCAAATCTTGCTCATCTCACTTTTAACTTCATCTGCATTCACTTTTTGTTTACCCTTATCTTGATTCTGAATATGATATACCGGACCTCTTTTGTCCTGATTCTGGCTTCTACAGAATTTTGCACTATGACCGGACCTATTGCAGATTTGGCAAACAACATTTCTTTGCATATTTGACTGATATCCTCTTGATCTGCATTGATTAGACATATGACCTATTCTATTGCATGCAAAGCATCTACCATTGAATGATTTGTTCATTTGCAAATTTCTGCATTCATGAGATTTGTGACCATACCTTTTGCAGTTAAAACATTGTCCGGAGAAGGATGAATTAGTCTAATTCATTCTCTTTCTGCACTGATTAGCTTTGTGACCAAAGTGATTACAGCTGTGGCAATATCCATTGAAGGATGGATATCTTTGAGCATTGGGTTGTCTTACTAGAGGTCTTCTAGGCCTGTTCCTTTGATTTTCTGATCCAAAATTCTTCTGACCGGATCCGGAGCTTTCTCCTTTCTCATATCCCAAACCACACTTGTCATCTACCCTCTTTTGACTTCCAAGAAGAACTTCAAGTTGAGCAGAACTTATCTTGAATTTCTCTTTATATCATTTGCTGATTGAAGATCCCTTTTGAGAGAGACAATTTGATCCTCAAGTTTTTCTTCATTTTCTTTAGCATCTTCAAGATTAGATTCAAGATGTCTGATAATTCTATCCATTTGGTGGCAATCTTCTAATTTCTCCTTAAGAGATTGTCTTAGATTATCTTTAGTTTTTCTTTTCTCTTCAATTTCTTGGGTAAACTTTATAACTCCTGATTCCATTTCATGTATTACCATAATGACTTCTTTTGATAACTTTTCACATAACTTGGTTTTCTCAGTCAGCTCTTCATTTGCATCATTAGCTTCACCTTGTCTTGCCAATTGGTGAAGCAGCTCCTTTCTCTTTTTCATAGAGAGACTTAATTTGTCTTTTAGTTCTCTCATGAAATCATCAGCCTGTTTGAGTCTTTCCTTTAATTCATTAATTTTAGAGTTTGACTGTTCAAGATCCTCAAGTGTAGTCTTGAGCTGCTCCTTTAAACTATATGCATCCATTTGGATTCCCAGATCTTCCTCGAGCTGTTAGACTCTGTTAGGAGGAACTTAGCTCTGATACCAATTGTTGATAATTGAGAGGGGGGGTGAATCAGTTATCCTAATTATTTCTTCTTTCTTAACTTTCTTATTAATCAATGCAGCATCAAATCAAACAAGCAAACATAACCATGAAAATAGAGATACACATGACACAATATTTTTGACGTGGAAACCCTGTTAAGGGAGAAAACCATGGGGTGATTAACCCAAGGATTATTCTCTGTTAGAAGAATAAGGAAATACAAAGTGGCACTTGCCAATTAGGGCTCACTGCCTGAGCACATTGCTCACAAGGAGGCACACTACCTACAAAGAGACACACTATCTACAAAAGAGTGTTATACAATACTTGAACTGATTGGTAGCATCTGCAAATGCTGGAGTCCAGTTCCAGTTAGGCTCAGTATACTTATCTGCTGCAGTTCATCTTTCCTTTTCCCTTAAGCTTCTTTCCTTTTACATACCGGATCTTCCTTACTTCTTCTACTCTGTACTTCTACTTTTATTCACACATTACTAACAACAACAACAACTCTCACAACTAAATCCATTGTGTATATATATCCGCACAAGTAATTTCATCATCTTTCTAGTCGGCACCCGGAATAGTCAATCTTTTCACTAATTCTGATCTGTCGGCTGAATCCTTGCACTTCAAGTAATGTGGATCAAGTATATGCTTGTATAGATCATTAATCATGTCGGCTAGACATGATTCATGCCTTCATAACCTTTACCACAATCAGTAACTCATCCGGAAAGTAGTCTGATGTTCTGTCAGTCAGTTCTTCCTCTGTTCACACTGTCACTCAGGAATCCAGTACTCAACTATCCATATCTTTTTCCTCATCTATCACCGGAGGCTAAATCCTTGGAATATACCACTCAAGGTAGTCCTCTTGACTTCCCCAAATCTGTACTACACCAAGATACTTCCTCTGAGAGATCTGGACCTATCTGTCAGACCTTGCCACATGCTCTATTTTTGTTTACCAGACCACAACATTCTTCACTCTGACTTCCGGTAGAGACAAACCATGTCTTGTGAATGTGTGGGATGAACTTTGTTTCCATCAATGACAACAATCATGAATCCATATAGTGTCTCTTGCCAACAGGGACAACCTTAAACAACTTGTTTATCCTAACCTAAGACCTCTTGGCCACACCCATTTGACTAATATTAGGCTTGTTGATGTGTCTTCAAGTTTTTTCATAATCACAACAATCAATCTTGAAAAGTCAAACTTGCCATTATGTTTTGTGTGTGTGATTTATGCATGTACATGTGAAATCTTTTATTTGCAAGTTGCCTAAGTCAAGCTATCAACAAGTACATCTTACATCATCCTAATTGTCCTTATCATCATTTTCATCCTAATCAAAATCTTAATCATCCAATCCATATCCACATCATCATAATAATAATCCAATCCAATCCAAATTCTAATACTCACCACAATCTATCCCATTCTTGAGCCTCATCTAATCCATCCTTTGTCAAAATGGTTATGACACTAGAAAACAAGAACCTAGAGCATGATCTTTATGGTATTCAAAAAATGTTTGAACTTAGGATGTTATATAAATAGGAACGCATCACTACCCCACCATAACACCAACAATTCCAACAACAACATGTCCTAGACCAACAAGTCATACAACAACAACAATCCCAACTGCAACAAAACCAACAATTCCAACAACTCCTAGCCACCTACCAATCCCACACTCAACAAATAAAATCCCTATAATCTATTCAACAACCACAACCACATCCTTCATTTAACACATCATCCACTATACCATCACCCATACAATATCAACATATTCCCCCTCAATCCTATGGGTCATCCCCCTCAACTTCACACCAACCTAATCCAACCACATATCATGTTACCCCTACATCAACCTATCCCACTTCTTGCAATGGTAACCCCTATCTAGATATCAATCTATACCTCAAGAACATCCAACTACTTATCTTAACATTTCACCTCACCACCAAATCCATTCACAAGGCTATCAAGTTCCTTCAAAATAAGCACACACAAGTCTAAGTTACCCTTTGCACCAAAATCAAGTGTCCTTAAGTCTTTATGGTACCTTTGACAAGGGGAACACCACTCTATCTTATGCATCCTATGGGTACCCTACATCATCATCCAATCAAATGCCAATCCAAGACACTAGTCCCATCCTAACACCTCCATGTAGTCTCTATCATAATCCATTTGTCCATAAACCTTCTAATCCATCAAGCCCTTCATTACCTTCATCCCCATGTTCCTCCAATCTTCCACCAAAGGATCCCTTGGAGATAACCCTACAACAATTGGTCCAAGAAAATTTGCTTGAGCTACCCCTGATAAAACCATATAATCCTAATCCATCCAATCACATTATCCCTCCATCTAGTTCAAATTCTAATATGTCCAATAGCATTATCCCTCCACCTAATCCTAATCATAAGCCTACAACATCTACCCCTATTATTCCTCCACCTAATCCTCACCCTAATCTTACAACACCATCCACCATTATTATCCATCCATTATATTTTTCATCCACCCATATATTTATGAAGGATGTGATCCAATGACTATTAGCAAGGAATCAACCATCTCCATATCATCAAACACCTATCCAAGAGCCTATCAAAGAGCCTTTAAACAACATGTCTAGTCCTCCAAATGCATCATATAGTCCACAACCCATCAAGCCTATTGAAGAGTATCCTACCATGAGTCCAAGTTAAGATCCATTATACCCTCATGTTGTTGAGCATCTACAATCTGTCAAACCTATCTAAGAGCCTCCCACTCCCACTTCCATAAAAAACAAGAGCTATGTCAAGAGTCTAATCTAATTTATATGGAAACGTCAACCCTTTATCCAAATCAAGATCAAAGCACCTCCATCCAACCCATCCATAACCTATATATTTTATATGATCAAGTTATTGTATACACCTAAAAATGGCTCGAGTCAAATTAAATAAATATTTTAAATATTTATTTTATTCTTATTCTTCTATCAATAAATAAATATCATAATTTATTTATTTGGTTCACACTCATAATATTCTTCTAATAATCATTCCTAAATTCTTCTAATGTCATATCTAATTAAATAATCCTAAATTATTTAATTAAATCCTCTAAGACAAAGTCCTATGTCTAAAATCCACATCATCCTTATCCTTGTCATCTCCACATCATTGGACACCTCATCATGTTGCTCCAATAATTAAATATTCTTAATAATCAATTACGTATTTATCCTCTCAAACATGTGCCCTATATCTTCTCAAACATCAAATATGGTCAAAGACAATTGTCTTCTAAATCCTATATTCCCTCTCACATTCCAACAACCAAGGACTCCTTCCTCCATGTTCTTCTCATGATCTTCCACCTTTGTCTCAATGGTCCTTGTGAGCATCATGACATGTGGCTTATGGTTCCACATATTCCTCCACATTGTCATCATAGTAGGAACATCTTCCACCTTTTTCTCCCTCATCCCAACCAATTTGATCTTGACCATACATGTGACAAGACTTATTATATCACTGTGGATCTTTTGAAACTTAGATTTGAGCCTCCTTGGCCTATAAAAGCAAGTTCATCACCTCCATTTTGCAACACAAGAGCTAGAGTACTTATATGTTGCTGAAATTTCCATCAAGCAATCAAGCGTGCCTTTGGCCCCCTATTTGCATTATCATTTAGCTTCATAGTTTCATATCATTAGCTTCATAACATTATCAATATCAATGGCTTCATATCATTAGATCATTAGCTTTGCATTGTAGAAATCCTTCACATTGCATATTTGCATCCACAATTCCATTCATCTCATTGTCATCTTGGAAAGCAAAGAAGTACAATTCTGAGAGCAATATCATTATCAATAAGATCATTGAGAAGATAGGAGACAATGGAACTCATGGGATAAATGAGTTTGCAAGGTATAATTCATGTTTTATGTATTTTTCTTAGTTTCATTGATGTATTGAATTTGAGTAGGAATTCTAGAGTATTTGTGGTATCTTAGTAGGTTCTTACAATAGTTTCAAATTATCAATCACATTTTGGCACCCACCATGGGGCCTTGCCCCATTTTTAACTTCCAAATTTGATTTTTTGGTGTACTTATAGTCGTAACAGGTTGTTGCTGTGCATTTGAGTTCCAATTCTGCGCATTCATGAAGAAAAATTGTAGTCTTGCACATATGATCATTCTTGCTGCGCATATGAAAAATTCTGTAGTGCATCCATTCTTCCCGCGCATTTAAAACTTCTTGTTGCACATATGATTCATTCTGCTACACATTTGTCTTTTTGCGCATACAACTCTTTCTGCTGTGCATCTGTTGCATGTTTCTGCACATCTAATTTCTGTCAAATCTTTGATACTAATTTTGTTGCAGCTGTCATCGATCGTTAAAGAAAGTGTATTTAAACTACTAACAATTGATTTTGCAAGTTTAGGGCTTGGTTTAGACATCATTGACTCATACTTTGTTAATCTAGTGGCACCTAGTTTAAAATAGGAGGAGTAATCATACCATTTTACATTACAATCTTGCATGCAATCATAACTTAGTTTTTAAATAGAAGTAATACAATCTCACATACAATCTTCACTTAGTCTAAAATTAGGAGGTTAATTGGACAACTTTACATTACAATCTTGCATATAATCTTCACTTAGTCTAAACTAGGATGTTAAATGAACAATCTTGCATTACAATCTTCACTTAGTCTAAATTAGGAGGATAAATGGACAATCTTGCATTTTATCTTGCATATAATCTTCACTTAGTCTAATTAGGAGGTTTAAATTGGACAAATCTTGTAGAAAAAACTTGCATACAATCCAAATTTAGCATAAATAGGAGGAAGTAATTTGATTATCTTTCTTTTGTTGTTATCATGAAAATATGGCATTTTGTGTTGTTAGATTAGTCACACTTAGCTTAACCTAGGCAGATAATAAACAAGTGTTTGTTGTGCTTGCAAAGGTGATATGCATATGCTCTCCCCTTGCAACATCTTGGGTGATAAAAAAGCCAGACTCATCTCCCCTTTTCTTGTTTACCCTTAGAAAGGCCTACTCTTGGATTGCGATTCATCCAAGAGGGATGACCTTAAGCGGAGCTTTCCTTTGACCTGCTTTATAAATGGGATAAGGCAAAATCCAAGTCCTAACCAACGTCAGCCTTGCCTTTCAGTGCCAAATCGAAAAGAGGTGTACGAGCACTTTGTGGAAATGATTTTTGCATTCTATGAAGTATTTGATACTCTTAGTAGGATTGGTCAAAGATTTTAGTAGCTTTTTGCATGCTCGCAAGGCGTTGGTCCCTCAAAGTTACTAAGAACCATTGTTTTAGAGACCAAAAACCTTTTACTTGTTGATGCAGGAGGTCGAACCTTTGAAGCCACCCAACATTTTCACTAATCATGTGTAGAGGCAGAAATTCCTCTTTTGGGGAATGAAACTTGGTGTGCCCAACAAGTGTGTGCCATGTAAGGGGAGCCAGTGCCACCAAGTTTCTAATTGTTCCGCCTTGATTTAAGTGGTTGGAGAAATCCAAGTTGGGATTCAACAAGTAGTATCCTTTCTCGCTAAGGATTGTACTTGTCTTCAAAATTGTATTAAACACCAAATGTCACAAACAAACATCAAATTGTACTGCTTGTGTTTTCTTACCTAAAAATAGACAAATCATCAGCAAAAATATTTAGGTTGCATAGAAAAACATGCCTAGAACAAGCAAAATTGATCAAACACTGCCAATACACATAACTGCAGATTTGAAACTTATTGCTGCGCATTTGACACTTCTTTCTATGCATATAAATCCTGCTACACATATAACACCTTCTGTTGTGCATACAAATCCTACCACGCATATGAACAACAGAGTTGTGCATACAAAACTGCGCATACAGTAAATAGAGCTGCACATTTGATCCTTGTTCCTACACATGTAAACCTGTGCATCCACAACAGTGAGTTGTTCTCGAGGTTTTGAGAAAAAAAATCAGTTTTAGATACCCATTTCTGCTCAGAATACACTTGAGAAGTCATTTTAACCATAAAAATTCATCCCATACCCATTTTTAAAATATTTCACTTGTATTGCATACTTAGCCTTTCCAAAATCAAACAAAATCAAATTTTCCCAAGGGTACCATTGAGAGCATCATATTCAAACCAAACATTTTAGTTAGTTTCCCTATCAAAATCAATCATCCTCTATCTAGAAACTACACTAAAACATCTTGACAAAGTTAGTCTACAACAATAGTGATTCCTATCGTCCCTATTTGACTCACTTTGGATCAACACTTTGATTGCTATACATCATAGCTCAAGACCATTGTTTGAACAAAGATCAAAGCTCAACCTTAGAGAAAACTAGGTCTCAAGCCAAAAGAAGAAAAGAAATGGATTACACAAATAGTAGTGAACACTCTTCTAGTGATGGAGAGGAGGAAATCAACCAAGAGGAACTTGATAAATGCTTACAAGACCCAAAATTTTAAAAATTGATGGATAAGGTCATAACAACTAATCCTCACAAATACTTCCTCTCACTTGCACAAGAAGGAGCCAAACTACCTGTCAGTTTTGACATTTCAAAATTGAGAGCAACCATCCCATAAAATGAAATAGAAGCTCCCAAGAATGAAAAGGCTAAGGATATGCCAAATCCTTTAGATACACTCACAACAAATCCAAGCCTTACAACAACAATTTGTGGACCTACAAATAGGAACTTCCACAAAACATTACTCATTAGATGATATATCTCCATATCCTTTTGACAAAAGCTTGGTCATGGTACCTTTCTCTTCAAGATTCAAAGTTCGTAAATTTGATAAATATAGGGGGAAAGGTGATCCATGTGACCACATTAGAGAATTCAGCTCTGCATGCTTAGAAGTTTCCCATAATGAGACATATCTTATGTGACTCTTTCCACACAGCCTAGGAGGTCAAGCTATGGAGTGGTTCTCTCGTCTACCTCCCAAAATCCAAACATTCAATGAACTAGTGGACAAGTTTGTCACTCACTTTTCTTATAACATTGAACATGAGATTTCAATGTTAGATCTATGCAATAACAAACAAAAGGGTGGAGAATCTTTTGCCACTTTCTTACAAAGATGGAGACAACTTGGTCGTAAATGTCCTTATCATATTCTCAAAAAGCAAATGATTGAAATGTTTGTCCATAACCTGAACTTGGAGTTAAGCTATCAAATCCAAATCCAATGCCCTACTTCTTTTAATAAGGTCATTGAAATGGGATTACTTATTGAGAAAGCTTTGATAGCTAAAGGACAAATCAAAATATATAAGGATGTCCCTAGTTCAAACAACAACATGGATAAATCAAGGTTTTGGACTAAAAACAAGAACATTGTAAATGACAGAGTTGTAGATGCAAAACGTGTGACACCAAAACAACCAATTCTAAATCTATCAAGTCCACACAACAATACTACTCCAAATAAACCCACAAACAATCAACCAAGACCAACAAATTTTCCTCCTCGTAGAAAATTTACACCATTGGGTGAATCAATTGAATCTTCACTAAGGATGCTCATAGGAAACAACCTCATAACACTTCCTACAGTAAGAGAATATGAACCCAAGTTCAAACCCTCTTGGTGGAACGATTCTAATTTTTGTGAATTCCATAGAAGTATAGGTCACAAGACAAACGATTGCCAATGATTGAAAAACACCGTCCAAGACTTGAGAGATCGAGGAAATATATCAATTTATGGACATGCATCCAATGACGACCATATGACATTCAAGAATCTGCTCCCTAACTATGAGAAGGGAGGTCCCTCTAAGAAAAACAATAACGGTGGTAACAATGCCAATTACATGAATGTATCATATGAATACATTGTTAACCACACCTCTGAAAGTGATTCACATGTAAATGTGATCATATAAATAACAAGCCCGATTGTAATGTAACCACTCGTCATGGAAAGATTACTCTCCAAGGGGCTCCACCTAAACCATCACCCATATCCAATCAATATAATGTCCTAGACCAACTCCAAAAGATAGTCACACATATATCTATATTGGAGATTTTGCATCTTTCACCATCCCATAAGGCTATCCTAGAAAAAGCTCTTTTGGAAACCACTGTGCCAACAAATCTAGCTCAAGAGAAATTCCAAACCATGGTAGGACATCTTACTACCCCGTATTTCCTATCTTTTACCAAAAAAGATGACATGTCCATTACTCAACCTCACAATGCATCCCTTCACATCGAGGCCCTCATTTATAAACACAAAATAAAATAGGTCCTTATAGATGGAGGGGAAGGTTTAAATATATGCACATTAAAATTAATCCTTGCATTAGGGTTCTTTGAGAATGCTGTTGATCCAAAGAAGAAGATCACAATCAAGGCCTATGATGAAGAAGAAAGGACATCTAAAGTTATTGTTGTTTTGCCCATATGAGTTGGACCAATAGAGAAAGACATGGTTTGCCAAGTACTTGATATGGAACTTGCTTATAATATTCTCCTTGACTGACCTTGGATACATTTGATGAAGGCCATACCATCCACCTATCATCAATGTATAAAGTTACCTTACAATGGCCAAGAGATCACTATCCAAGGTGATCTCGATCCATTTCAATACTGAAACATCATCAAACCAAAGCCTAAAGTTGTCATACCTACCAATCAAGCAAGCTCATCCTCTACAACCCTTGTTGATCCAAGTTCAATACCTTCTACATCCAAAACTGCCAAACTAAAAGTCAAGCTCAAAGATAAAGGGATAGGAGAGTATTCCATTGAGAAAACCTTTTGTCTTGCAAAACTACCCCTATCACCCAAGTCTTATAGAAAACCCTCTATGGACAAACCATAGACATTAAAAACTCTAAATGGCCCTTTTATCAAAGGGGGTACTCTATCAGATGAAAGTGATGAGAAAGATGTCCTTTAATGGCTATATAAAGAAGATGATACAGAATCCAAGCCACAAGATCAACAACCCCAACTACAAACTGATCAATATGGCCCATGTTTTTCTATCTTGCAGAGAATGAGATATGATGGTCATAGTCCCATAGGCATGAGAAAAGAAGGTATCATGGAACCCATACAACCTTCTTCCTTATCATCCCGAGACACTACAGGGTTAGGGTACAAGGGAAATGAAAAGGAAAAGGTTACCACCAATCTAGTTGAGCAAATTCACAAATTACAAGAAGAGAGTGAAACAGACTCTAACTAATGGGAATGGGATAGTCTTTCTGAACTATCTTGTGAAGATAAAGGTATTGATGTGGTCCAAACATATATCTCAACAAATAAATACCATGAGGGTCAAAGCTTAGGGTCTAGACCACTAGAGTTTGATTTGCAACATGCTGAGAGTGAGTCTCAAGAGGAAGGTTAGATTTCACACTTGATAGATAGTACTGAGGAGAGTACTGTTTTAGACCTTGTAAATACACCCACAAACCTAGAGAACTCCTCCATTCTAACCATCATTTCCCTTGAGTCAGACCAACCTGATGATCCCCTATCTTTAGTACATCCTGAACTTATAGATTGGGAACTACAAGAGGCCCCCAAACTAGATACCTTTCAAAATGATGATGCTATTATTGACTATCTAGAACTAAGGGATCACTTACCATCAGGAGATCATAAATCTAGCTTTTCTATAGAACTCAATGATAGGGCTTATTTTGGAGAGAGTGCCAAGCCTTTTAGTCACAAAAATGTAAAAATAAAAAAAATAGATCTAATGGTGAAAACCACTCTGCGACAGTGTTAGATAACGAAAAAAGTAAAAAAAAAAGGACAAATCCAATGGTGAAAACCTCTCTGAGGCACCAAAGGATGAAAGGATTGATACTCTCCCCAATCTTATGTGTTAGGAGAGGTCCTTAGTCTTGATAGAACCAACAAAACCTGTCAGCATTGGCACAGAAGACAATCCAAAGATAATCTATATGGTAGAATCTCTATCTGAACAAGAAAAGCCAAAATTCATCAAATTCTTCAAATAGAGATAGATTATTTTTTCTTGGTCTTACACGGATATGCTTGGACTTGATCCAAATCTCATAATGCATCATTTACCACTAGCTCCATGAGCTAAACCAGTAAAACAAAAGCTAAGGAAGATGTATTCACATATAGCACTGTTAGTGAAAGAAGAATTGAAGAAGCTATTAGAGGTTGGGTTTATCAGACCAATTGACTATTCAGAATGGATTTCCAATATTGTTCCTGTCTCAAAACTGGATGGAAGGATCAGACTTTGCAATGATTTTAGGGATTTGAATAAAGCTTTCCCCAAGGATGACTTTCCTTTGCCTAATATCGACATCATTGTGGACCTTACAGCAGGGCATACTATGCTATCTCTCATGGATGGGTTTTCTAGCTACTTGATCAGATCAAAATAGTGCTACAAGACCAGCACAAAACTGCTTTTACATGTCCATGGGGTACATATTGTTGGTGTGTGATGCCATTTGGACTGAAAAATGTAGGAGCAACATACCAAAGAGCAATGAAAATAAGTTTCCATGATATGATGCACACCATCATGGAAGATTATATAGATGATATTCTATCCAAATCACTCACAAGAGGACACCTACATGTATTAGGTAAAATATTTCAGAGACTGGAGGAATTCAACATCTGCTTGAATCCAAAGAAGTGTGTGTTTGGAGTCACATCTGGGAAACTTTTAGGATATATAGTTTTAGCCAAGGGAATCGAGGTGGATCCGGCCAAAGTAAAAGCAATAATGGACATGCCACCACCTAGAAATATCAGTCAACTGAGGTCATTGCAAGGTAAGTTACAATCTATTCGTTAGTTTATCTCACAATTAGCTGACAAATGTCATCTATTTACCCATCTCCTGCATAAGAAAATTCCTTTCAGATGGGATGAGGGGTGTGAACAAGATTTCAACCTCCTGAAAGAGTATATGATGAATCATCCAATCTTGATGCCTCTAATACAAGGCAAACCACTTTTTCTTTATATTTTAGCTACACCAATTTTTCTAGGGGCTTTATTGGCACAACAAGACTATGAAGGAAAGGAATGAGCTATTTACTACATTAGTCAAACATTGGTAGGCTATGAGTTACAATACATGCCTATTGAATGAGCATGCCTTGCCGTAGTTTTTGCATCCCAAAAACTAAGACATTATATACTCACACATTTAATCAAGTTGGTGGTAAAGATAGATCCATTGAAGTATTTTCTCAGTAAGGCTACTCTAATAGGAAGACTATCAAAATGGGTAATGATTCTCAGCGAGTTCGACATTGAATATGTGAACCCAAGAGCTATAGTACTTACATGCTGTTGAAATTCCATCAAGTATCCAAGCACGCCTTTGGCCCCTATTTGCATATTACTATCATAATCTCCATAGTTACATATCATTTTAGCTGCATATCATTATCAATATCATGGCTTTTATCATTAGCTTCATATTCTCATCATTAGCTTAGTTGCATTGTTTACATTGCATATTAGGAATCCACAATTCCATTCATCTCATTGTCATCTTGAAATGCAAAGAAGTACAATTCTGAGAGTAATATTATTATCAACAAGATCATTGAGAAGATAGGAAACAATGGAACGAAAAGGATAAATCAGTTTGCAAGGTACAACTTATGTTTTCTATATTTTTCTTAGTTTCATTGGTGAATTGAATTTGAGTAGGAATTCTAGAGTAATTGTGGTATCTTATTAGGTTCTTATAGTAGTTTCAAATTATCAATCACAGTTATTATCCATGATCAAGTTCCTAACCATGAACAAGCTATCCAAGTCCATCCCATCCATAACCTATATATTTTCTATGATCAAGATATTCTCTATGATGAAGAACCTATACACAAGCAAATTGATCCCATCCATAGCACACTTAATCCTCTCTATGATCAAGAGAACCATGATGATCCTCTTAGCCAACTTTATGCATTCCATGGTCAAAAGATTATCACTCTACCTATCCATATTCCCACACCTATCCATTAGAAAGATATCCAAACTACCCCTATCCATGATCCAACAACATCCACTTCCATTGATGAGACACTTGGATCTCAAGTACACATAGATGATCAAACAAATAGCTTGGATCTTAATGAGCATAATGATAATCATGATCCTAATAATCCTTCATCACCCACTATTGACTATATTTCACATCCACCATCATATACCCTTGGTCTTACCACCTTTATCCATGAATGTTCCTCCTTAGGAGAGAAACAACCATTATCTACCAACTCACCTTCCCCATCACATAATGAGCTAGTGTCTAGTGTCCAAAACACCCATAATCCCATTGTCCATCACATACTCCAAAAAATGAACTATCAAGGTAAAGGCTTAGGCCTTCATGAACAAGGTATTTTTTAGCCCATCCATGTCAAAATCGCTCCATGATCATATGGCCTTGGCTACATACCCCAAGTAAAACAATCTCAATATGTTGGTACTACCTCTATGCCTTCTAAATCCACTCCTTTCCATCATAAACTGCATCATATCCTCAAAACATATGTTTCTATTCCTCCCCCATCATCCTACAAATCCCAAAAGCATGTGACCATACACCTTCCTCCATCCACTTTACCTCCACTACATCCAAATCCTAATATCCCTCCATCTACTCTACCTCCATTTATCCTAATGCCTAATATCCCTATCATCCAATCCCCTTATACATTTATCCACAAATCCAATTTTAGTCCCTCCATCCATAAATCCCCTCACATTCCTAATCATGATCAACAAATGCACACATCGACCAAACATGAAGCTTCCACCAAGTTCATGGGATTCACAGATAAAATTTGGCTACCTGTACCCATAAAGCAAAACATCCTAAAGATACTTCTGCCTTAGGGCATTAATGCAAAGAGTCCAAGCAAAATCTATCCAAAAGGCTACCCAAGCCTATACTTTCACAAGAAAAGTATAAAAATAAAATAGTTTGGGTCCCTAAGAAAAAATAAATCAGGTCAAATGAAGCTTCCACATCCCATAAATCTCAATGAAAAAATCATAAAAATTCTAAGTCTGTGTGGGTACCTAAATCCCTACATCGACCATCCCCTAAGAAAACATGTCCATTACTTCCTACACCACCTTCTAATCAAAAGCTTCAAAATCCAATTTGATGTGTGCAACCGTTGGTCTTGGTTCCTTTCCATTCCACAACATTTCCACATACCTCCATCTCCCCATCTTTAATCCATTATCCCACATATTTCACCCATCATATCCCTATGGTCCATGCTTTTGCATAATCCACATCATAATCCACTATCCTTCCATCCATAATCCACATCATAATCCACTATCTCCCATCCATCCTTGCATAATTGTTCCATACATAATCCACATCATAATCCATTATCCACCTACTCCACCTCTCTCTCATGAAATCCCCTACCAACATCTATGAGCATGATGACATTTGACATGGTCCATGTGTGTCATCCATCTTTTCATTAGACTATCACCTTTCAGGGAACTAGAGGCTTGAGTCCTTCTTGTCCATATCCACCTATTCTATCCAAGTATTCCAAAAAAAAAGAAACAAAAAAAATCAAAATGGTAAAGAGAAATCCTTGTTGGAGTACATAACAACATTGAGAGGGGGGGTGAATTAGTGTTGTATAATTTTTTAACATTTCAAAACTTGACTCAAAATGTTGTGCAAAGGAATTCACTGAAAATCATAGTCATCATGATATGCAAATATTAAATAAAAATGATCAAATAGATACAACATAATCAATCACAAAGAAAAGACATGACATAGGTTTTGATGAGTGGAAAACCCTCATAGGGATAAAAAAACCACTCTAAAAATTTGCCTCACTGGCTTATTTGAATCTCACTGATTACAACAATAGTTGTCTCATTGACAATTAACCATGCCTCACTAACATACAAAGCCTCACTGTCATAAATTTGCCTCACTGGCAAGTACAATCACCATTATAAAAATAAAGTCTAGTGCGCAAGAAATGATTGCAAGTCAATTTGATTTGCACCATTACATACCCTATGATTAATCACTCACACAAAGATTCAAATACAACAATTTAATCATCTCATCAAATCACCTACAAAATATATCTCATCCATCTCTCTCAATCACTTTCTAAATAACCTAATTCACCTACATTTTCTTCTTCAAAAACCACACTTAAAATAACGTCTTCATCTCATCATATCTCAGACCTCCAAAGTCAATAACTCAATGCTCCTGCAATGAAATTATAAATGAAATAAAGAAGCCTTTCATATTCCTCTCCTTTCTTCAAAAATCCTTTCTCCTACAAAAATAAGATTATATTTTTCTTCTTTGCATAACCATTCATATTCCTCTTCTATCTGATTCATTTTCCCTTTCATAAAAATTTCATCTCCTTTTATTGAATGTCTTCAAAAATATTTTTCAATCTACAAAAAATTTGCAAATTTTTTTTTCCCCATAATAAAAATAATTTGTTTAGTCTGCCCTTTGTCAGAGAAGAAAAATATCTATCATAAATAACTCATCTGTATAAAAAAATTTATAAACTCTTAAGCTTCCAAAAGCTTTTAATCTTCTTTACAAAAATATTCTTTATTTGATGCATACAAAAAAATATTTTCACAACCATTCGAATCCATTCCTCTTCATAAAAATTTTCTGCATGATGCACTATAAGTCCTTAAGTTCTCTTATAAAAGAATAATGTCTTAAAAATTTTCCTTCCTTAAGAACTTCTTTTTCCTTTCATTGCCACGAGAGAGTTTTTAAAATTAGAAATAAATCTTCTTAAAAAAAGCTTTAAATCACCAACTAGCTATCATTTAGGAATAGGCTAAAAATAATCTTGAAAAAATAAAAAACCTTTAGTTAATTTAGACTAACATTCCAAGAGACATCAAAGAAAATGCGTAGAGGTCGAGGTCATAATTTTAAATCGTAGCCATTGATTTGAAAGTGCATGCCCTTTGTAACTTCAAACAAGACCATTGATTTACTCTTTAGTGCCACCGCTCATTTTGGAGACTAGCGGTATTGGTAATGTTTAGAAAAGGGGACCGGTTACCCTATGGTGACTACCCCTTTAGTAAGTGATCTTTAATTGAAATGACCTGATATTATAGGTCAATATTAAAACACAAATAAAGTGCATTCAGTTATGACAGGTAGTGAAGGATCTGCATAAATAAGTATTGGCAAGAGACATTGTGTGGCTTCATCAGTGTTGTCATTGATGGCAACAAAGTCCATCCCACACATCCGCAGGACATGGTACATTTATACCAGAAGTCAGATTGAAGAGTATTTTGGTCCGGTGACGAAGAACAAAGCATGCAGCAAGGTCTGACAATCAGGTCTGGATCTCTCAGAGGAAGTATCTCAGCAAAGTTCAAACTTGGGGAAGTCAAGAGGAGTACCATGACTGATACATTCTAGAGATTGAGCCTCTGGTGATGAAAGAGTGAAAAGATATGAACACCTAAGTGTTGGGTACCTGTTTGGCAGAGAAGACTGAGAAAGAACTGAACAACAGAGCATCAGACCTTAATCCGGATGAGATATTGATGGTGATCAAGTTTCTTGAGGTATCATTCATGATTGGCTGACATGATTGATGACTTCTATAACTATCTTTTTGATACGCATCATTTAGTAAGCATGGATTTAGCCGACAGACCAGAGTTTGGAAATATCTTGAGTTTTCTAGATGTCGACTAGAAAGATGATTGAAATCATTGATGTAGATATATATACTAGATTGATTTCGGTATGAAGGTGTGTGTGGTGTGTTGTGTTGTGCAAAGAAAAGCAAAGAGTAGCGAGAAAGCAGCTATACAGGTCTGGTATGTGACAGGACAGTAGCACCAAAGAAGAAGAATGAAGTGCAATAGATCAGTGTATTGAGCCCAATCGGAACTGAACCTCAGCATATGTGGATGCTTCTCATCAGTTCAATCACCTAGTTATTTTCTTTATTCCTTGTAGACAATGAGTCTCTTGTAGGCAGTGAGCCTCTTGTGAGCAGTGTGCTCGGGCAGTGAACCCTAATTGGCGAGTGCCATTTTGTACTTCTATTCTTTTAACAGAAAATACAATCTTGGGTTAGTCACCTCGTGGTTTTTCCCTTAACATGGTTTTCCACGTCAAAATCATTGTGTTATGTATATTGATCTTATTTCTGCTTTCATGGTTATGCATGCTTATGTGATTTGATGCTACATTAGTTGTTAAAGAAGAACAGAAAGTTAAAGTAATTAAGATAAATGATTCACCCCCCCTCTCAGTTATCAACAATTGGTATTAGAGCTAAGTTCCTCCTAACATAGCCTAACAACTTGAAAAAGATCTAGGAATCTTAATGGATATGTATGGTATGAGGGAACAACTTCAGTCTACCCTAGATGATCTTGAGCAATCTCACTCTGATGTCAATAACCTGAGGGAAAGACTCAAATAAGATGATGATTTCATAAATGAACTCAAAGAAAAACTAAGTATCTCAATGAAGAAAAGAAAGGAACTACTTCAACAATTAGCAAGTCAAAGTGAAGCCAATGATACTAATGAAGATCTGAATGAGAAAACCAAGTTATGTGAGACGTTATCAAAATAGGTCATTATGGTAAGACATGAAATGGAATCAGGAGTTATGAAATTCACCCAAGAAATTGAAGAGAAAAGAAAAACTAAAGATAATCTAAAATAATCTCTCAAGGAGAAGTCAGAAGACTGCCATAAAATGGATAGAATAATTAGGCATCTAGAATCTGATCTTGAAGAAGCTAGAGACAATGAAGAACAACTTGAGAATTAGTTAGACACTCTTAAAAGGGATCTTTCAAACAACAAATGAATACAAAGAGAAATTTAAGATAAGCTCTGCTCAACTTGAAGTTCTTCTTGAAAGCCAAAAGAGGGTAGATGACAAGCAAGGCTTGGGGTATGAGAAAGGGGAAAGCTCTAGATCCGATCAGAAGAACTCTAGATTAGGAAATCCAAGGAACATGCCTAGAAGACCTTTGGTAAGGCAACCAAATGCTCAAAGATATCCATCCTTCAATAGATACTGTCACAACTGCAATAACTTTGGTCATAAAGCAAATCAGTGCAGAAGAAGAATGAATCAGACTAATTCATCCTTCTCCAATCAGTGTTTTAACTGCAAAAGGTATGGTCACAAATCTCATGAGTGTAGAAATATGCAAATGAACAATTCATTCAATGGTAGATGTGTTAAATGCAATAGAATGGGACATATGGCTAATCAATGTAGATCAAGAGGATACCAATCAAATATGCAAAGAAATGTTGTTTGCTACAATTGTAGTAGATCCGATCATATTGCTAAATTTTGCAGAAGTAAGAATCAGGACAAAAAGGGTCCGGTACATCATAATCAAAACCAAGACAAAGGAAAAGGAAAAGTGAATGCAGATGAAATTCAAAGGGAGATGAATAAGATTTGGGTGAAGAGAAGTACAGAGAATGTTGGGGATGGATTCGCACCAAAATCTGGTGCTGATATTCCTTCCAAAAACTAAATAGATGAGCTCTGGCTCAGGGGGAGTCACAAAAGAAAACAAGTTCCCCCAGCCAGTCAATTGGTGCCTAAAATTGGCACATGGAAGGTTGCGGATTAAAAGGGCCCTTAGAGAACATCTAAATAACCCTTGGTAAAGATTTGAAAGATCCGTAGGGAGTTTGAAAAGGTTAATCATCCAAGATTAATCTGGTTTGACAGTCATCTGACAAAAGCAGGACTTTCACAATTAGATCTGGTATAATTCAAAATTGAAATATTTGGATTTGCTGTTAGATGGAATGATTGGAGAAAGGGAGATACATTATAAGTTATCAT